>OX596283.1:33313278-35713278 GCA_951394225.1 Harpalus rufipes
CATAAGCTGAGTAAGCTAATGGTAACCGCCACCGGTCGCCGAAACGGTAACCGACGCTGGTTGCGGAGGCACTGCCTAAAAATTATATTATTATTATTATATAAACTCAATAGACAGATACTTATACTAAATATGCAAAAAGTTTAAGTTTGAAATAGTATCTGATACATTTATATCTTCAGAGATTTCTTTTTACCTTCCGTCACCTCTAGGTAAGGAAGGTATTGTCTTTGGTCAAAAAATTCGGTGGTGAGTTTTCATTGAATAAGCACGTTTTAGGGTCTTTACAATACGATTTTACTATTTTTACGATGATGTCTGTATGTGTGTGTGTGTGTTCGTATGTGCGTGCGTGTGTGTGTGTATGTGACCGCTTTTTCGTGGACGATATCTCCAATACTAGAATTCCAAAAATTACAATTCTTGCGTATTCCTCTTCCTTACAACCATATGCAGACTTGATTTGATTTTGGTTATAATTGGTCAACCGGAAGGACCCTCATTTGAAGATTTTATAAGTTTTTCTTGAAAAACTCAGTTAAATGTTTTTATAACTTAAAGAATATATTATTCTCTATACGATTTGATTGCATTTTATATTTCATATTCAACAGATATAGAGTTAAAGAATAATAAAGATAAAAAATTCGTATAAATTTCATAATTCAGCCAGCTATGCTAACATAACTATGGAAACTGCTAATATATTCAGGTAATTCAAATTGACAGATGTCAGTATCAATAAAAAGCAAGTAATTGAATGAAAAAATAAGGGAAGTAATTCTAGTGTTAGAAGTTTTTAGATATAATAGAGACGATTACATTGGTTTGAACATGTCATGAGGAGAGATGAATAAATTAATAGAAGGTGGAAGAAACATAGGAAGACCAAATATAAGATGAAAAGATTGTATTGTAGAAGACTTGAGAGAAAAGGAACTGAATGAGGACGACACGCAAAACAAAAATTAGTGGAAGAAGAAAATAATAAATAGCGACCCCCTAACGAATGGGAAAACTAAAGAAGAAGAAGATGTCAGTGTCAAGTGCAATTTGCATAGTTTGTTTATGAAATAACTTTACTGGAAATATAGGATCTTTTGCAAAAAAATTATGTATAGGGCGCGTGCAGTGACATGACTTTGCTGCCTTTGGCAAGCAGATATGGGGACCCGTATCAAAATGACAGCAATTAATTATGTCCATAACTGACAAGTGTCATAATTTTTCATTCAAAATTTCATGATTTTCTTATTTCATGTGATTTGTTTGTTATCAGGAGTATGGAATTCCGTTGCCGAGAAAGGGAATCATAAAATACCAAAAATTTAGAATCTTTTGCAAGAAAATTTATGTATGGAATTTGTACATAATACACAGGATTGACCGAAGGTATTGTGCTGGCCACATCAGATTTTTTCTATACTAATGATAAGTCTGAAAGCCTTTCTTGCCTCATTGTAAATTTTAAATATTTTTTTATTAATTTCAGTTTCGAAAAGCTTCTCTCGTATAATTATAATTGTATATTAATTATTTTATTAGTAAATTATTTTTGATAGTAGCTATTTATAACTATAGCTTTTTAAATATTTTTGAAAAGACTAAATTTTTGTATATACGGGCGACTGCCTCCCTGGTGCCCCGTAATATTAGCACCCCGGTTCGGAACGGCCATGATTTCACAAAAAGCCTGTTAGGATCTATGGTGACTCAGAAAGAGGATACATTGTATATTTTATTAAACCACTAATTCTATACTGTATGATTGTCCAAACCAGGGCATCAAACCCTCTAAAAACTGGGTTCGGTTTAGGTTAATTTGTTTTTTGAAAAGTGGGTCCGTTAGAGGTTTTGGTTCAATCATTAATAAAATTTGTGGTTTTATTCCGGATCTGGTTCGGTTTGACCCAATGAAAATTGAATTAATGTTTTTTGAATAACAATATATAGAAATAATTTAAAATACGAGCCGGAATGTAATGTAAGACAAGACATGAATTCAATTTTCACGACCAATCAACACAGGCAGCAACGCAAGCGCAGAAGGCGTCGATGAAAGGCTGTGAGTTTTACGATTACGTTTACATTTCAAACTGAAAATGAACCTGAACCGGAGCTGCACCTTGAACCCAAACTTTCATGCCTTGTTCGGTTATAACTTGGGTTCAATTGAAAAATATATCTGGGGTTCGGTTCTGGGTTTGGGTTAGCTACAATGTTACGGTTCGGTTCCGTTTTTGGTTCGAAGCCGACCCTAGTCGAGTTCGATTCCCTGGTCTAAACACTATTAACTTTCCTAATTTATACAAATAATTATATATTTATAAGTATAATGAGTTCATCACTTCATCAGTGATTATAGAAGTCCCAGTATAGCAACTCATTTCAAGGTTGCATGCGATGTAGCAAAGTGAAAGGGAAATTATATTGTACAGTCTCAAGCATAAAGCATAGTACCTACCAATATCTATCGTAAGTACGTATCCGAACGAAGGGAAGCGAAGGTTGCTAAGCGTTCATTCAACCTCTTGCACGGACTGTACAAATAATCTAAGAATTCTATGATAATCTCTCTCAAATGTATTCCAATATTGGGCGATCTGTACGTCTCGTTGTTAGTGGTAAATGCGTAGATGGCCGGTTTCCACAAGAGCTCTAGCATAGCTGACATGTTGAGTAATTCTAATTTCTATTTAATCTTTTATTGCTAAAGTTGAGATGTGTTATTTTTAATTTCACTTAATTTTAAGGTTAGGTGTAATTATTAGTACGAGTAAATCAAACCAATGTTCATTATCTGAGGGACAATTTGCAAAACATTTGGAAATCACAGATATACAGCGATTTTTTTTTTGCTTTTAAGTGCACAATTTTCACTATAGACAATTTTGTATACAAATTATTTATTTCTCTCTGAAAATAATTTTGCATCAGTGACTTTCATTTTCAGATAATCTACATCATGACGATATGAAAGTTTTAAAACTGTTTTATTATGTAGTAATCCCCCTATTTTCATCCAATTGCTGTGCAGCCATGCGTCCAAATGTTCATTTCATCCTTTTGCCTACAAAACATTTTCAAGAGAATACGTTAACATATAAAGTGATGTATATGTTTCGTATACAAATAACCTACAGCTACAAGGTTTCACAAGCACTAAGAATGATATGGTGTGATGCGAATGAACGAAATCGAATGGTACAGGAGGTTAAATTGTCAGCAGAAATGCGTAGCTAAAGTTACTTACCGATTGTAGAATGAGTCAGAGAACCGGCTTCTCGAAAACTCCTGCTTGACGTCAATCGTCCTCGCGTTTACGAAATAAGGGTATGCTAACAAAAAATCTGCACAAAGTTTAATTTATTGATATTCTTTAAAACGTTTTAATATGTGGGAGCAACTTTAATTTGGTTTGAAGTTTACATTAGTCTAATACCAAAAATATTATTTGCCTTTCAGTTGTATATAAAAATTAAAATAAATCTCATGAAAGAAAATGATCATCATTGGCGATTTTTATTTAAAAAATAGGTTATAGGAAAAATCATTCACCGTCAATCATTTCGTTCTAATGGAAATACCACGGTCTAAGTATGATATAATTATAGTCGTCGTCAAATAAATACTGATGCTCAACTTTTCCTTCTTCGCACCCTGTTCCTTGCCCTGCAGTGTTGTCGCTTCTTCATATCTTAGTATTTTCAATATTGCCATACAACAGTGTAAAAATCTTTAGTCCATACTTATTTGACGGCAAGTAAAGAGTTGACAGCAGATAATCACTATAAAGAGCCAAAGGTAGTTGTAGAAAAGCTTGGAAAATGGATGAAAACAATAAAAAAATCTGATGTGGCCAGCACGCTACCTTTCGTCAATTCAGTGTATTATGTACAAATTCTGTACATAAATTTTCTTGCAAAAGATTATATATTTCCAGTAAAATTATTTCATAAATAAACTATGTAAATTGCACTGGACACTAACACCTTCTTGTTTAGCTTTTCCCACTGGTCGCTATTCTTGAATTTCTTCATCCACTCATTTCTATTTTGCTTGTTGTCCTCATTCAGTTCCTTTTCTCTTAAGTCCTTCGCAATACAACATTTCCATCTCATCTTTGGTCTTCTTCTGTTTCTTCTACCTTCTACTACTAAGCTATTCATTCTTCTGCTAATATATTCTTCATCTCTCCTCATGACATTTTCCAACAAATATAATCGTTTCTCTTGTATCTTTCTAGAAACTTTTATCATTCGAGACATTTCCCTTATCCTCTCATTCCGTTTCCTATTTTTCCATGTCTTCCCTAACATCCATCTCACCATTCTCATTTCTCTGACACTAACATCTGTCAATTAGAATTTTCTTAATATAGTAGCTGTTTCCAGGGTTATAGCATAGCTCTCTGATTTATGAAATTTAATATCTTTATAATTTTAAACTCAATATCCATTTAATATGAAGTATAAATTGCAATTAAATCGTGTAGATAATAGTATATTCTTTAATAGTTATAATAACATTCGGTTAAAAATTATTCTATTGATAACTTCATTTTGCGTTGTTCCACTTATGGTTAAAAGTTACCAGTAAGATTAATTTTCATTATTAGGTAAGTTTAAAGAAAGAATAATTTGAGAAATAAACACTTCTTTGTCTACATTTGTTTTTCAAAATCACGAATCACGCTATATCTTCGATATGCCAGTTGTTGATAGCTTTACGATTTTATGCAACAGGGTGTATATCGTGGATATTGGCCACAAATAAAACTAAAATAATTTCTAATTTATTCCAGATGATATCTTTTTTCTTTCCAAGTGACGGAATCTGTCTTCCTGAACTCAATTATATTTTTATATTTGTCGACTAATTTAATTAAATTAGTTATTTCCGCGGTACTAAAATAAACTGCACTTTCTATTTAACTATAATTTTCACCACTCATTTTTGTAATTCGTATTTAGCATTTTTTTTAAACGTTCAAACTGTGGTTTAAACTACAAACTGCATCTAAACACAGACAAGCGAAAAAGTACCCCAATTTCTATTAAAATTGGTACAGCCAAGTTGCCAACTTTTCAAATATAACTCTACCCTAACACAATTTTAATCTTTCTGATAGCAATCTGCCAGTTAGCTATCCGGAGAATAAAACATCATGGAGCAACCCAAAAATCTTATTCTCTAGTTACAGCGGTAGAATAAATTTATCTAATAGATAGTAAACTGCTACTTTATCTGAACTTGGAACAACCGGGCCTAAGTGTTAAAAATGATTTAACAGCGTTTTTTCAAGAAAAACTGTTAAAAACTTCAAATGAGAGTACTTCCCGTTGACCAATTATAACCAAAATCTTCTTCTTTTGGATGTAAACTTGAGGAATACAAAAAAATATAATTTTTGGAATCGTGGTATAGAAGTTATGCGATCCGAAACTTTCGTGACACACAAACAGACACGCACATTATTACAGAAATCATTGTAAAAATGGGAAAATCGTATTATAGGGACCCTAAAACTTGCTTATTCACTAAAAACTCATAATTGAATTTTTTGACCAAAGACAATACCTTCCTTATCTAAAGGTGACGGAAGGTAAAAAGCTGCCTATTAGAATAGATAAACTATCTTTAATAAAATTGGGCAGAATTCAAAATTTCATATATGTATGCGTAAACATGTATATTATAAGAAAGAAATATAATATTCAGAAATATAAAATCAGGAAAATCTGTAACAAAGTATAGCAAAATGCAATTGTTAATAAATTAGAAAAACTTCCTGCGTAAATTGCATCTGAAGCCTTGGAATAAGAATTGTGTAATTATCGATGCTGAATTCTATTTCACGTTAAATGATAGTAGTTGTGCAGGAAATAAAAGTTATTCTTATATACAAGGCATTCATGATCTGACAATATAAATTTAATTGACACACGAAATTTCATATAAAGAATGAAAAATTCACTTTCCCACTTCAAAAAGGAAAATGTTTTGACAATATTAGCTGGACTTTCAAAAATAGATTAGCGACGAATTTTTGCGCAGGTTATGTTATTTAACTGTAGTTTATATGAGGGTAAAGTTGTTTCAGTTTGTTGCATTTTCTTGTAGTTAAAAAGTTTGTGCATATTTCTTGTTAACACACCCTTATAACACACATATTTAAACATAAGTTATCTTTATTGTAAATCTGTATAATTGTATATTTAACCAACTTAGCTTTTTATAATAGCTAAAATTAGAACCGTACAATAAAAGCTTAATGCCTGTGCTATTATCAAAGTTTCTGTATAAAATGATCTGTGATGTTATTGCTTGCCGCAAATATGCCTCGGGTCTGGAGTCCGTAGCATAGTGCAGGGACTATTCCGGGTCTTAAGCCGTCCGGAGCCGCTGACCACAATATTGTAGCCGCTGGCAAAACACCGCAAACAGTGCGCTCAAATACATACCGTACTTCTGCCTACCAAACACTACGTATAAATAATAGAAAAGGACAGCAATGATGAGGATTTCTGCGTGAATAGTTAAAATGATAGTTTGCACACTCACAACTTCTGAATCAAATATAGTGACGGTTGGATGTCAAAGATACTTTTGAAATAGGGAATTCAATTGCAATTATTACTCAAGTCTAACGAATGTAATAAAAGTTTTGTGAAAAAATTTACGCTCCAAATTTTATTACTAAATAAGGCCTAATCTAGTTGTCACTGGACATAATTTTTTCTACATAGTCCCCTCTGAGGTCAACACAATTGGTCCAAGGTTTCTAATTTGTCGATTCAAAATCGGGCGAGTACGGTGGATGGGGGACGATTTCTAACCTCAATTCGGTAAATTTTTGTTGAGCAATACGACTTGAATGAGCTGGCGCATTGTCGTGGTGAAACAAGATTTTTTTCTTTGGTTTTCCCGGGCGTTTTTCTTGAATTGCTGCTTTCAGCTAGTTTAAAAGTCTGGCGTAGTATTGTCCAGTTACAGTTTGCCTTTATCAAGATAATCAATTAGCAGAATGCCTTTGGCGTTCCAAAAGACTGACGCCATCACCTTTCCTGCCGATTGAACTGACTTCGCTTTCTTCGGGGCCAACTCACTATGTTCGTCTCTTGGAGTGTAGTGGTACATCCAAGTTTCATCCATGGTTATGAAACGTCTTTTAAAATCGACCAGATTTTTCTTAAACTACTCCAAATTTTCGGCTGAAGTTCGTGTCCGAGTGCGCTTTTGCTCCGAACTAAGCAAATGCGGCATCCACTTGGCAAACATTTTTCTCATTCCCAGCTCATTATGTAAAATATGAACTACACGTTCATAAGAGATCCCTATGGCTTCTACAATCTCACGCACTTTCATTCGGCGATCTTCCAGAACCATATCATGGACTTTATCCACAATTTCCGGCGTGGTAGCCGATTTTGAGCGATCTGAACGTGGCTCGTCACAGGTGTGTGTTCGACCACGCTTAAATTCCGAAACCCAGAAACTCATCGTGGAAAACGAAGGTGCAGCATTCCCAAGGACAGTATCCAACCTGGTCTTGATCTCCGTTGCCGTCTTTCCTTCCAAATAAAACAAATTTGATCACCGCACGGACTTCGTTTTTTATCTATTATCGATTTAACTTTAGGCAGATCGACACAGACGCACTGATAGCCAGATTGTACAGTTCATATGAAGAGTTAAACAAAACAATGACATAAGATTGTTTTCGGAAAACCTATTCCTTCTCAGTGATTCCGGAAACTTTTCAATCCACCGTCTTAAATACATGATAGTTGTTTTATAATATACCATGTTAATATTGCCAGAAAAAGTTTTGAAAGATGCTATACAAACTTGAAATATACAAATCTATCTATCTGTATGTTAGTTGGACACATAACCGAAACTTGAAATTGTTAACGCTTTTGGGAAAATATTAGACAGACGACTATTTACCAGGGCCGGTTTTATCTATTGGCATATGGGGCACGTGCCCCGGACCCCGCGCTAAATGGGGCCCCGCGCTGAGTAATTTTGAAATAAAAAATCGTAAAAATGTGGAACACGTGAAAAACTTTTGTCGTTGCTTACTGCTGCGGCTAAGAGAGAGACAAATGTTTTCCACAATTATCAGAACTCGTGTTCTGTGTACTTTTTATCTTTAATCAAGTGTTACATGAAAAATGTAACAATAAATATTTTTCTAATAAATAACTTTAAATGATTATCACAGAAACATTTTCATTTTATAAAATCATAGAACTGTGCCTATATAAGCATGTGTAGATTTTTATGGATAAAAATCCCATTGAAGGGGCCCCGCAATTTACTCGGGCCACGGGCCCCGCGTTAGCTAAACACGGCTCTGCTATTTACCGAACTATACGGGAATGTGAAAAAGGTGAAGTGCCCCCAAATGAAATCAATAGACTCATTCAAGGTGTTCAAAACAAAGTTAGAACATCATCGCGCAAATTAACTCTACAATTTAGAATTTAAAAATGACTGTTAGCAGAACTTTGGTCAGAAATGATTTAAAATTTCGAAAAAGAAATAATGTAACCAAATAGACAGCGGCTCAGCTTGCGCGATTCTCCAGATGTTGCAGAGCATTAAAGGGTCAACATTTTGTAGAAATGTTTCAATAAAAAAATTCTTTCTGTTTCATCAAATAGAAAGAAGAAGTCTAACTTTTTCTCAAAACTTTTATTACATACGTTAGTAATATTTATAATGCCGCCTAGTCATAATTACGATATTTATTGTTCTGTTGTAAAAGCAAACAGAGTCAATTTTCTTGACTATAGCCGGGGCATCGTAGTTGCCCACGACTTTGACTAAAAGCCTACGTCTCTAAACGAACACCGCATTCCCGACGATTTCGGTATAGACTTACAAACTCCGTCTGCCACTATTCCAAAATGGGGGTTTTATTGTAGAGGTCTATGGTCGTGCACCGTGGGCCCAACAAAGACATACTAACGTACAAACAGTATAATTGCAATAGGTCATACATATTTTGTAATTTTATATATTATTCACAATAATTTATTAGCCTGGGTCTCTTGCCTCTTGATATTGTTCTTTATACGGTACTGGAAACAATACAAAATATCTTGTAGTTGGTTTAGAGTAGATAATGATTATTATCTCCTGTACTTCATTGGAGAGCCCTCCATAAATCTTCCCAGAAATGATCTGGACGTTCTTGTGCGTTCTCCATATCTTTCCAGTGTTTTCCACATTTAAATTCCTTTTGTAAGGAAATCCAGCTGGGAAATGCAATTGTTTGCTAAATGTTAATTGTCTCAGCAATGTAGCAGGACTCGGCCTGGAATCCTGCATCCATTTGTGGTATTTATGTAAAGTAATTTTCTTAAATGAAGGCTGTAAATATTGTTTATGTGACGGCATAACTTACAGGATTTATAATTAGAAAGGATGGAATAAGCGACAATAATAATATTCAATTTATAGCGCGTTCCATTTATAAAATCAGTGCGCACTAGCTGAGTTTTACGTGTTTCATTTATATTTTTCGAGTGAGCTGAATCTTACCGAGTGCGCACTTATAATGGAAAATGCAATTAGTATCTTTTATCCTTAATGTTCTTTCCTTGGGGAACATTTACCTCTGTACTCAACACTCTACATTTTCGCATCCTTGTAACAAACTCCCATCAATACAGTGTGTATCCTGTAACCGCTGGAGTTCCCTCGGGTTGCGGTCTGTCAACAGGAGCGGGAGTTCTGGACGCCTTTGTCACGACATAGGAGCACCAAGTACCTCACCGCTGACAAATCAAATTAACGGCCCAAGGGATGGAAAGGATACAGAATTGTAGAAGGGATACCCAGCAGGTTAAGCGATAGCAAAACGTACTGGGATAGTAGTAAAGATTTAGCAAATATGTATGAATCAACAAGGGACTTTATTTAATGTGTGGGACAGCTATTTTTAGTAGGATACTTCGGAAATGTTTTGTAAAATAACATATAAAGGTATTTTATTCACAATCAATATAGTAATATGTCGATTCCTAACTTTTTAGAGGTTGGGAAATATGTAACTCGTAACTGGAATGATTCTCTTGGGTGGGAATAACAGATTTCACTGGAAATGTTTATGTAAGGGCTGCCTAGCAATATTACCATAGATCCCTGTAATAAAGTAGGCTAAACAAATTTTAATAGAGCTGTCAAAAAATATTAAAAAAATAAAGGTTATAAGTGAATGATTTATTCTGAAAATTATTGATTTAAAAAGAGGATGATTGTGAATAAAATAGTATACATACGAGTACCTCGGTGGGAGTTTCATTACAACCTCGACTGTAATGAAATATTTCCCACCTCGGATGTAATATACTATTTCCAAGAAAAACTATTTTGAGCTTCAATTAAAGTGCAATTTCCGGTTATCTAATTTACACCAAAATATGATGGCTTCTTTCCATATTAAAATAAGGTAGAATTACAAGGTTTCAAATTTTTTTGAACGATAGTATTTGAGTTAGAGCGAAAAGAGTATACACACACATACACATATACCTACATACATACATAAAGTTCGTTTCCACGACTTGATCCCAACGTCATCAATCGTAATCATATGAATCAAATCGCCAGGGGAGGGAGGGAAATCAAAATTGAAAACTGACAGTATATATAGTATAACTTATACCGTGTGAATACCTATTATTATCCATCTTAATTCGAAGTAAGACATTTATTTCGCAATAATAAATTAATTGAATAATTATGATATAATATCAAAACTGACCGTATTGTAATAAATATGACATATATTATTTTTGTTATTCATCAAAATTCCAAGTATAAATAGTTATTTAGCAATAATAAACGAATTGAATAAATACGATATAAGTATAATGGATGAAATATACCTCTTTTTATTATCCAAAACCAATAAGTTGCAATAATTAGTAATTTGAGAAACACCGTCTTTGCAATAGCAAAATGCACAATATAATACTAAGAATTAACAAACCTACCAACATACAACAAAACACAAATTATCGACGCCAAAATCATCTTATCACATGATTGACAGAATGACATGAATAGTTATATAAATTCAAATAATAGAAAATGACATTTGTTGCCACGGTTACAATACAGTTTCTTTTTCATTTTATACCGTCGGTTGGACGGAGATAGCGTGTACTCCTCTGAAACACCGACGATAATGAGATAGCGAATAAAAGTGTCATATATACCATGCGTGTGCGACAAAGATGTTATATAAAAGTTTAGTAATTCTTGCATCAGAAATTGATGACGTGAGGATCAACTCGGAGATAAAGGTGTATATACAACACAGACAACATCGTGAAAATGTTAAAATTGGATTCTAGGGACCTTAAAATGTGGTCATATACCAAAATCTCGATGTGATTTTTAGCACGATCCCTATTGGGCTTCCAAAATAAGAAAGCGCCACTAGCGGCAGAATTCTGAACTAATCGTAAGGTACACAATTATTGTTTACATTTGTAACATTTACCTTTGTGGATTGAAATAAGGTTTTCACAGCGCTATAATTGTTTTATGTTAAGAAAATATACAAAATACTGTTAAAATAAAAGAATACGAGTACAATTTATTAGAGGTTAAAGTTATGATGAGTTTTCATTAAAAAAAAAAACTACTAAACATAGGAAAACATGAGTCGTTCATGGCTGTAAATCTACGGCACACAAAAATAGGAAACTAAGATTTCATCTTTTTTCCTTAAATTTATATAAAAACTAATATGAACGAAACTAAAGATACTGTTAACCAACAAATACTTACGAATTATCCTTATTAAATGAAAATATTAATAAAACTACCATTAAAACTATAAATACGGGAAACTTTAAACTAAACTCTACCAAAATTAATAAAAACCGCTGAACTAAAACACAAAATAACTCAAGAAACCAAGAAAATTAGTCTGACAGCAATAAGAGTAGTCTTATGAAAGCCAGCGAAAAACGTACCTTTGGTTATCATTTAGACATTTGTTGTCAGCGCCATCTCTTGGTAATTTGGAAGCCCAATACCTCCCTTACTAAGGGTAGCGGGAAATACAAAAGTAGCGACCATCTTCTTGTTACAGCTATTTTCATGAACAACATTTGTTGGAGCAGACTCATTTTGGAAGACCCAAACAGTCGATCGCTGTTTTTTTTTTTGGGATTACATAAATTGATGCAAATTTCGTCGCTTGTTAGAACGTTAAAAACTAGGCACAGGATCTGCGAGCAAAGCGTACGACACAATTCGCTTTTTACCTCTTGCTAAGAGGTATTGGATTTGCTAAAAATCGCATGTACAGATTTTAGTGAATAAGCATGGTTTAAGGTCCCTAGAATCCAATAATAACATTTTTACGTTGATGTCTGTGTGTGTTTGTGTGTGTGTGTGTGTGTGTGTGTGTGTGTGTGTGTGTGTGTGTGTGTGTGTGTGTGCGGGTGTGTGTGTGTGTGTGTGTGTGTGTGTGTGTGTGTGTGTGTGAGAGAGTGATTGTTGTATGTACGATTTCTCAAATTGTATAAGACCAAAGACCTGTGTAACTACGGATTCCTCAATCTAACAGTAATGGGAAGAGTTGAATAGATTCTGGTAACAATTGGACAACCGGAAGTAGCAGTGTTTTAACAAAAATCTTCTAAATATTATTTTTTAAAAATTTATCTTATTACAAATATTAAAAACTAAAATTCTCTATCCGACACATTTTAAATTTTTATTATACCTTCTATAGATTTAGGAATATAGATATATAATGTATAAAATAATCTGTTGTAGTAAATCTCATAGCCTATCCACAGCCCAAACATTTCCATCGTAACTACTTGAGAAATTAAAATGTCTGTAATTGACAGATAAATGTCACTAATGTTAGTGCCAAAAATTCAAAGATAGTACTGAAGGCTTTTTCTGGGAACAATATTTAATATTTCTTATTGTATTATTAATTATATATTTAAAATTATAAGTATCTTACATGAACCCTTCAGAAATACCGCCAATCCAGTTAATGGATTGGGAAAACCTCGAACATTTAGAAGATATGGAGAAAACTTGCTCATAGAATGAATTTAATAGAAAGATTAGGTGTAATTAGCATTTTTTGTTTGTACAAGAAATGTTAAATACAATACTTATATATACCACAATGGCGAGAGGTATTGTAATGGCCACAACAGACTTTTGAGCTGGTGTTTATGGGGAACCTAACGATTACGCCAATTAGGCTTACTACTTAGGTTCAACATTAATAGGGCAGACCTGATATTGCGTAACAATATAGGGCGTTTAAATTCCAAATTAATTTTGTAAAACAATGTATAAAGTATTCATATAATTATTTTTCCGAAGCCGAGTAATGGCGTAGAGGCAAATTAAAATGTGAAAAGTTTTGCAACACTTGTTTTGCATTAGAAAAAAAAATGTAAAAGTTGTCTAAACTTCTCAAAGATCTTAAAAACTCTACAATAAAGAATTTATAAGTATTCTTGTCAAAAGTTTTTAACGGTCAGTTCAATTATTTTAGATGCATAATGGATAAATACCAGAATAAATGCAACAAAAATATAAAGTTGAAAAAGTGTTTATAATTTCATTTTATGTGCGTGTTTATTAATTTATCGCGTATAAAGCAAATAATTTTTCAATTTATTTCCATGTCGAATGTCATTTTGCGGAACATGCATCAAATATTTGCATATTTTAATTCGAATTGAACAAGCCTGTTTAGTTTTATTTTGAATACTAATTAAAAGTTAGTAAGTATTTGTGAGGTAAAAAGTGTAATTGTGTGTACATTAATGAAGCGAGGGAGTTGAGAGCATTTTAACTTTTTCCTGGTGCTGTTTATAATGAACTTTGCGCATTGGTAATTAGTTTGAAATTAGAGCAATTAGAGCGACAGGATCTGGTTAACAGTGTTAAGTAGCCGCAGGAATAAAAAACAAGCCGAAAAGTTGCCAGCTTGATTAAATTACTATCAGTTACTCTTCTAAAAGACCGTTTCACTGGCTTGAACCTTTTAATTAATTCATGAAAAGCCATATGAAGAAGATCAAAAACTGGGATAATTCAACCATAACCTCATATTGGACAGACATTCCGGAGTTTAGTGAACCGAAGAAATTTATTTCACCCTTTTCGATAAACGCCAAAGAGCTATTAGCTCTCAGCAAAAAGGTTATTAGAATTATGACTGGTATTTTTAAAAGAAAGAGAAAGAAGAAATATCCCGGCGAAACTTATAAATGTTATTAAAATTTTTTACAAAAAAATCTAATGTGGCCATCACAATACCTCTCGCAGCCTTTCCATTGTGGTATATAAAAGTATTGTATTTAACATTTCTTGTACACACAAATGTAATTACACCTAATCTTTATAATTACGTATTTTATATAATTTTAAATTCATTCTTTGAGTAAGTTTTCTCCATTCTAAATATTCGAGGTTTTTCCAATTCATTAACGGGATTGGCGGTATTTCTGCAGGGTTCATGTAATATACCTATAATTTTAAATATATAATTAATAATACAATAAGAAATATTAAATATCGTTCCCAGAAAAAGCCTTCAGTACTATCTCTGAGTTTTTGACACTGACATTAGTGATATTTATCTGTCAATTACAGACATTTTAATTTCTCAAGTAGTTACCATGGAGATGTTTGGGCTGTGAGCAAGCTGCATGTGAGATTTACTACAACAGATTATTTTATAGATTATATATCTATATCTTTAAATCTATAGAAGGTATAATAATTTTTTTAAATCTATCGGATAGACAATTTTGGTTTTTAATATTTGTACTCGTAATAACATAAATTTTCAAAAAGTAATATTTAGAAGATTTTTGTTAAAATACTGCTACTTCCGGTTGTCCAATTGTTACAAGAATCTATTCAACTCTTCCCATTACTGTTAGATTGAGGAATCCGTAGTTCCACAGGTCTTTGGTCTTATAGAATTTGAGAAATCGTACATACAACATCCTCATATACACACATACACACATCCACACATCCACACATCCACACACACACACACACACACACACACACACACACACGCACACACACAGACATCATCGTAAAAATGTTATTATCGTATTCTAGGGACCTTAAAACGTGCTTATTCACTAAAATCTGGATATGCGGTTTTTAGCATGAAACCAATTCCTCTCTTAGCGAGAGGTAAAAAAATTAAATTATGTCAAAATAGACAATCAGAAATTTATGAAACAATAATGGTTTGAGACAAGGGGATGTCATGAGCCCAGTCCTGTTTGCAATATTCATGTATAAAATAATGAAGGATTGCGATATGCGATTCAGAAAATTACACTTAGGATACCGAAACTTACAATTAACAAAAATATCAATGTGCGCATTTGCAGACGACGTCGTAATTCTGGCAAGCAGTGAAGAAAACAGCGAAAGGCTTCCATGCAATAAAGAACAGCTTCATAGGAAAGAAGGAAATTAATATCAAAACAAAGACAACAGTATACAATTCAATATACAGATCCATTTTAACATACGGCTGCGAATCACAGGTATTATCTAGGACAATACAGTGTGAAATTCAAGCACTTGAAATGAAATATTTAAGAAGAGTACAGAGAGTGACACTAGAGATAGAAGCAGAAATGAAATGATTACAGAACAACTGCAATGTAAGTCTGTATTGGAATTATCAAGGAGAGACAGCTAGCTTGGTGGGACCACATGATCAGAATGAATGAAGATAGACCGGTGACACAAATATGGATGACGAACGTGGTAGAAAAAAGAGACCGTGGAAGATCTAAAGACAAATGGGATGAGGTAATACTGAAGATCTCGGAGAAGAAAAACACGACTATTCAAGACGCTAGGAAGATGGCAAGTAATAAGAAGCAATGGGCAAAATTTGTACACGATTAAATATATATAACATATGTATACCCTACACCTTATGGTAAAAGGGGTTCTGAATAAATATATATATATATGGGTAAGGAGATTTTCGTCATGGAACAGTACACGCCACGTGAACGCTCTAAGATAGTTGAAATTTACATTCAACAAAACTAGTCAATTGTGAAAACGCAACGTGCATGGAGGAAAATTAATAAAGTGAAAAGTGCGCCTTCTGCAACTACATTGTATCGTTTGTATGATAGATTTACAACTGGTGCGGCACTTACTAACCCCAAGTGTCCAAATAAAAAGCGACCAAGGCGATCAGATGATAATATCGTACTTGTACAGCCAGAGTTGACAGGTCTCCAACATCTCAAAAACGTCGTTCTGAGCAGTTGGGCATAAAACGATCCACTTTTCGTCGCATTTTACGTGTCGATTTGCATTTGTTCCCGTATAAAATTCAATTGACACAAAAACTGTTGCCTGTTGATAAGCCACGTCGATTGGAATGGCTGAAGATGACGAGCATTTTTGGCAGAAAATTATCATGAGCGACAAAGCGCATTTCACGTTGAACGGAGTCGTAAACAAACAAAATTGCAGTTTCTACGCCACCGAAAACCCTCAAATTATTCATGAGGAGCCTCTCTACGACTAAAAAGTTACTGTTTGGTGCGGTATTTGTGCTGATATGGTCATCGGGCCGTACTTTTTCGAAGATGATGATGGCCGAACAGAAACCGTCAATCAGGTGCGTTATCGAACAATGATAACAGATTTTTTGATGCCAATTGTGCGTGATAATGGTATGTATGACTTTTGGTTTCAACAAAACGGCGCCCCACCGCACACTGCTCGAGCTACAATGGATTTATTGAAGACATTGTTCCCAAGCCGTTTGATGTCGAAAAATGCTGATTTTGATTAGCCGCCGCGTCGAATATGGCCAACCTATATATATATATAGGAATTAGAAACAAGAGACGAACAAAAGCGTAACGTTTTATGCGTCAAATTATTAGTATTTATTTTGACAATTATTATTCTGACACTGACGTAATATTACGTTACGGTTTTGTTCGTCTCTTTTTAATTCCATGGCTAATACTATTAAATTGTAATTCCGTGTATTTTCAAATTTTATTTCTGCAGTTATGAAGTAGCCAAAATGATTTTTTTTATTGATTCGGATGTAGAAATTTTGCTTTACAACATCCATTTGAAACTTTTTGTCTAAAATAATTAGGGGAGCAATGCGCACGGAAAAACTGATTTTCCATGTAAAACTTTGTTTCACTTTCCGTGATACACCCTGTATATGGAAACGGATAGTGGGTTTGACAGTCAGAAATTTTGTAGGCTTAGTGAAGTAAACTCTTTTTAATTTGTCAAGCTTTCGGTTATATTTTTAACCATCTTCATGACACTATAATACAATGATGAATACGTACAATATGTTTTAGAATAATTTGGTATAATATACTCACATTAGTTGAGATTGTTTTATAAAAAAATGAACATATACAGACATGTTTTTTTAAAAGTGCCATGAGCACATGGTTATCAAGCTGACAATGCGAAAAAATTTGAATAACAAATTAAAAAGAGTGTATACTAAGCCTACAAAATTTCTGACTGTTAAACCCACTATCCGTTTCCATAACTAATTACGGTCGTAGTTACCATCTATATATTGTCAGAAACCTTTTTACTGTTATAATAGATCTTATAGATCTCAGTGAAAAATTGACTAGCACTTAAAGCTCTCAGATAATAATAATTATTATTATGTAATACTGTACCCTACAGGCAAAATGCCCAATTACAGGGTAAGAAAAAAAATCTATTTTAAAAGAAATACACACATTGCTTTATAATATTAATACTGTCATGGAATAAATCGATATGGACTTGTATTGAATGGTAGCAGTTAATCATAAAGTAAATGGGGGATTTTGATAATAAAATGGAATGAGCTGTGGGCAAATAAAAAGTATTGTTATAGCAGGCCGAAGATCTGGGTACTTGTAGGGATAGTCTAGCCAGTAAATATGGACAATCGATTGTGTTATTTATTATTTTATGTATTAGAATAGTTGCATGCATCATCCTTCTTGGAGATAATAAATTGAGATTGAATATCTCTAGTAAAATAAACTGTGCTGTCCGTCTGCTTGAATAAGTTCCTTCAAGAGTAAATATAGCCGTTTTCAGAAATTTCTGTTGCACCCTTTCAATTGATTCAGCAGCGTTGTGGTGAGGCCTAACCAGAGTAATAAATAACAATTTTAGAACATTTTCGTCGTTAAGATGTTCAGAATTGCGTATGATAAATCCTAAGCACTTGTATGCAGTATTTGTTTTGGCTTCAATATGTTTAGTACATTACATTTTTCGATGTTTAATTTAAGTATATTCGAAACACACCAATTATGTAAGATGTTTAAATTGCGTTGACGGTATTCACAGTCTTGTACAGTACTAATTCAATGGAAAAGTTTCAAATCGTCTGCATAAAGTAAGTATTCAACTTCCAGGTTAGTTACTATGTCGTTGATGAAAATGTTGAACAATAGCGGTCCGAGAATCGACCCCTGCGGTACGCCGGAACTTTGTAAAAAAACATCAGATTGGAAGCCATGAGTTCTTACAAACTGATATCTATTGTAAAGATATGATAGTCCATAAGATTCAAGTTTTTGAATTAAAAGAAAATGGTCAAGTTTGTCAAAAGCCTTAGTGAAATCCATGTATTTTACATCGACCTGTCCTTGTCCTTCCATTGCCTCGCTGATAAAATGCGTCTTACACATGAAATTCGTAGCAGTTGATCTGCCTTTTATGAAACCATGTTGGTGTACTGAAAATGAGTTGACTATATGATTATATATTTTATCATGGTGGATGATCTCTAGTATCTTGCTGAAGTTAGAAATTATTGCTACAGGTCGGTAGTTTATAATATTATTCTTGTCACCCTTCTTAAAAACAGGATTTTTCAGCAATCAGGAATCGTAGACGGTTTTAGTATTAGATTGAAGATATACGTCAAAGGTTTTGCAAAACCGAATGAACAATTTTTTACAAGAAATAATGGAACTGAATGTGGACCGATAGTGGCTTTAGATTTAAGTTTATTTATTGCCGATGAAACACCCTCTTCAGATAGAGACTTTATGTGTTAGGTAGATGGGTATTGGTTGGCAGAGAATGTAACAGAGTTGTTGTTGGACACTGTATCAAAGGATTTTGAAAAATAATAAGCGAAGCTATCAACTATAGTTTGGGGATCATCAATGACATGGTTGTTGTAAATCAACACACTTGGAATAGACGTGATATTACGTTTATGGTTATGAATGATCAATTTCTTTTAGGGTCTTCTATCAATTCATATTGCATCTTCTACAATAATTTTTATATGCATTTTTACCTCTCGCTAAGAGAGGTATTGCATTCATGCTAAAAATCGCATATCCAGATTTTATTGAATAAGCACGTTTTAAGGTCTCTACAATCCGATTTTAACATTTTTACGATGATGTCTGTGTGTGTGTGTGTGTGTGTGTGTGTGTGTGTGTGTGTGTGTGTGTGGATGTGTGTGTGTGTGTGTGTGTGTGTATGTGTGTATGTGTGTGGGATGTTGGAAGGACGGTTACTCAAAAACTATAAGACTTAAAATTTGTTTAGCTACGTATTTTCCAATCGGACATTCATGGGAAGATCTGAAAAGGTTTTGGTAACAATTGGACAACCGGAAGTAGAAGATTCTTGAAAAAAAATCTTCTAAATATTATTTTTTGAAAATTTTTCGTGGTAATATTAAAGAAAATTAAATTCTCTATCTGATACATTTAAATATTTTATTATATATTCTATAGATTTAGAGATAAAAGAAGTATAATATATAAAATAATCTGTTGTAATAAATTTGACAGCCGAAAGAATGCCATGAAAAATAGTTGATAATTTAAATTATTTGTAACTGACAGATAAATGTCAGTGTCAGAAATAATGAGTAACGAAAGAAAAATGTACTTGGAGAATCCCTTAGTTCTTGATCTGTGACTATTATGGAGATGACAAGTCTAGGTTGAAGGACTTAAATTTGTTTCAAACATTATGGGACAATGTACACCAGTACTATAGACTAGAGTAACTTTGAATTGCGAAAAAGCTATCAAATTCTTCTCAAGTAAGTTGTAAATATTGACAAAATCGGAGTGCAATCTATCCGTCACTTTATTAAAGGGAATTAAGGTTATTTAGATATAACAAGAATGAAAAAATAAAATGTAAAAGAAGATATATAAGAATAGATGCACAATCCAGATATATACATTTTAGACCGCCCAAAATTAATGTTTTTACTAGAAGAATATGAAGAGAAAGTAAACAAAGTTGTTCGAATTGAAAATTGCTGTTACCAGCCTAATATTTATATATGGTAAACTCTACTTTGTAATTTATTGTAACATAATTTATGGTAAAATATCTTCATGTTGAGACATGCTATTATTGAATAATAAAGAAGTTTATACGTCATAGATTTATATGAATATATTATTTGTATTTCTAAAAAAATTCTTTGCTTTATGTATACAGCCAGGTAAAATATACGGCGAGAGGTTATGTGCTGGCCACATCAGATTTTTTATATCATATTTAACTTGCATTCTTAGTGAAGTATATTTTAGTTTATTGGTTAAGCTACCTGTATTTTTGCACTGTTTGAGAGATTTATGTTTTTCCCTAATTTTATGAATTATTGGTCCGGTAAACCAAGGAGGGTATTACTGTTTACAGCGCTGTTTAACAGGTTTATTAATAAATAACAATAATAATTATAATAATATCAATAATAATAATGCCTAAAATAAAATTTATAATCAGTAGTATATTGCTGTTAATAGTAATTTCTCTATTTTGTATATATTTGTGATCTTCTTAACGTCAACGTTTCATTTTAAAAAAGATTGTGCTAGTAGCTTATTACTTTCCCTTCCGGAAATCTGCCGCTTTCTCGTTCCGGTTTCCGGGTAACGTTTTTCCGGTGAACGAGTGCGTTAACTCGTCTCTCGATGTTTTCAATTTTGGAATATGTATCATGGCGAACTGAATACGCTGGCTTCATGCACAGTTCACTTGCTGCTATTTTGTTATTCTATTCTTGTTGTGCATTTGTTACAAGCGAGTGTGTTATTTTTGTGCTAGCAATTGTTTTGTTGTCTTTGTTTTTTAAATTGGATTTTTATTTGATGCTACGTTTCATTGATGGACGATGTGAATGCTATATGATTTTACGAGGCCAAATAAAACTACTACCTATTCTTTCTTCAAGTTGGTAGAATCTGACTGTCACTATTCGCATCTCTCAAGAAACTACATAATTTAATATTGCAAAATAAATTACACTGATGCTATTAAAATAATCTAACAATGTTTGAAAATGCTATTCTACAAAATTGCATTTCTATTCTGAATGTAAATATATCGAAAACACAATTATATCTGAGTAAAATCCAGAATGTTGTTGGGGAATAATTGACTTAAATATACAAACAACTAGACCTTCTTTCCTTCCTTGGATGATTGATCACTAGGTTTTGATTTGCAATGCAAAGTTGACAAATTGCCTGGCGTGGCGTACGTTCATGGAATTAGGAAAGGATTAGAAAACTATTAACATTCTCTATACACAGAATTAGAGCTGTGCGAGACGAATCTACGCACAGAACCCCCGTGGAGGCAGAAGCTGTTTTCAGTGATGAAATGCAGAAGGGGTTTAGAGGATACTGTAATAATGAATTAGATCGCTGTTTGACTTTATTAATTGACAAGGATGAAGAAGTAAATACGAGGCCAAACTCAAAAATAGTTCAACCGGTTTACATTTTCAACAAATTATAAAACCTACACAGATGGTGAAAAATTTCTACAAAATTCTTTCGACTACTTTAAATATAGACTTAAAACTTGCAAAAACTGTGGTCTAAATGACGGGTGATAATAGTTAGACTGGCATTTCAAGGGTCATCTCCTAGTCAAGAATTATTTTCACGATATGAAAACAACTTCGTAAAAATTCAGTGCGTACAATAAAACTTATCTTGCAAGACTTATAGGACAATACTCTAACAGAAGAATGTGAATGGTTTGTCGATATAATGTCATAATAATTAAAACTGTTATAACAAATAAAGGCGATATAACCCAACATTAAATACCGGAATATTTGAATAACATAACGATGTAACAAAAGTTTTGAGGAAAAATTTTGATAGGTAATAAAATCAGGAATTGATTAATCGATAGGTAGAGACAAGAATTTTGAAATTCTATTAATACATCCTGCGATGAAAATAAAATAAAATGTGTATTCATTATAAGGAAGTCTAACTGTGTGCAGCACTCATGAAACCAGAGTCAGTGGTCCTATTTGGAATTATGGTGGTTATAATTTTAAGAATCTTTGTTTTCGTAAATGAGGATTTTTTTATCATTTTATGTCGATCCTTCGTACACTAAAAAAATTAACTACGTGTTATATTTTAACCCCTAATATCTTGTTACAAAATAAATCATTTTGGGACTGACAATTTAGAAGTATTGCAACGATGCATTGCTATATATATTCAAGAGGAAAAATATTGAAAAATATTTTAGTTGGTCAATTTTTTTGAGCGTTTTCTTATTGCTCTTTTTAGCTCTCATCGCCCACTTAGAAATATCTCAAAGGTTTTATAATTTACATGTTGGAAACGTAATCCGGCCGAATTATTATGACCCAGGAATTGTAGACCATAGCTGACTATAATAAACGCGACAAAAACAGTTTCTAAGGCTTGGTACTTTGAGTCTCGGTTAAAATAATTTGATATATGGTTAAAATTTAGTAGGTCAAATTTTGTACTTTGTACCTTAGTTAACGGTAACCAGCTATTATATGTGACAGTAGAGTCTATCAAATTTAAAAGAAGAAGCAAGAAGTGATTAGTTCTTAAACTAGCGTTTAGTAATCACGTAAAATGAAATTTTTGAGGACAACGACGAAGAAATAATTCATTTTATTCAGAATTTATGAATACACAATGTCAATATTATGTATTATAATAATTATAATTATTTAAATCAGTAAAATGATATTAATTTCTTTAATAGATTTTGATCGATAAAAATCAATTCTTTATAATAGCATTTTCAACATTGCCATGGAATTGGCAGTAGTGTTGAAATCTTCAGCCATTACTCATTTGATGCCAACTATAATAAATTCGCATGCAGGCGATTTGTTTATCGTTTACTGTAACGCCGTCCGTTTCCATATTTTCAATTCAGGGTAATTCAGGAATTAAGCACTCCTTGAAAGTACTCATTTCACTATTTGTGAAGTTAACACTTCGCTTTTTTTATCCATAACAATAAATAGCCTTAAATAAATTCTATGCATCAGCAAATTCACAGAAACTCAGCTCTCAGTAACAGAACTGACACAAACATAAAAAAATCTAACCTCAGATTTTTAGTGTTGGAAATAAAATAATTTTTGCATGGTTTAGTTTCATTTCCCTTTGTTACATAGTTATACGTAGAAAATTCAAATACATTATGTCTTTTATAACACATTTAATATAACACGCAATTTTGGAGAATCTACTGTTTAGCTAACCGAGGTATCAAAATCGTTTAAAATACCGAACAATTTTTAATTGCTAATTTTCTAACCACGGATTTAATCGAAGTCAAAGTACCGATTCTAAGATTACTGGATCAAAAAATACAACACCAATAAAGTAAGATGTACTTCTTGCCTTGCTAGACATGGTCGACAGGCGCGCTATCCCTGACTTGCGTAGCAGCAACGGTTACGTAGCACTGCAACGGCCGGGAGTCGTCCTGCAGATCTTCTCCTGCGGTTCGCTTCCCCGGCAGGTAGTATACCAGGCACGTGACGCCCAGCAGGAACAAGAAAAACACGAACACGATGTCGAACATCACTAGCGAGTTGAAGGTGGACAGGAGCATCGCCGCGCAACAGAAGGCATTACGTGTGGAAGAGAACCACAGCTACAAGAGAAGAGAACATCTGGGTTAGTATAGCCATAGCAGAAATGTTAATAAGATTACAGAAAGTAAAGTGTAAATATAAGAAAAAGGAAGATAATTTGATCATCACAGCTTATGGAGTATTAATCTGCATCTATTTTTTACTATTATAATATAAAACCTCGTCATATAAAACAAGTAATTTATTTGATTTTGTAAACACAATAAACCCGGGAACTTTTCAACTCTCTCATTTTATATAATCGTGCGCTGAACTCGTATGATCAATGCATCATACATTCATACTTCTCAATAGGCGAGAGATGTGAGCTTTAAAGCAAACGTACCCAGTAGGAATCAGAGTAGATTTCAGTAGGAAACTCAGGAGAGATTTATAAACTAAAATGAATAAAAAGAAGTATGACGGATAACAGAGGAAAACAAGTATTTTCTGGATATATAAAGATTAATATGGTCAGAAAATATATGAGTATATACGATACTCATGTTTAATCAAATATTCTTGCATACAGCCACAGAAATAATCTTTGTTTTCACCGAATTGACGCGTTGCATTATCGATATCGTCTTGGATAGTGGATAGTAGGTTAGGATATCGTTTCTGGAATAATTTTAACTCTAGAAGACGTGTGGAATAGACATACACATATGTCAGACAAACCCCAAAAAATGATTTATTCTAATTTATGAGGGAAACCAGAATTTTTCAACCACAAAAAGGAAAGTGGAATTTTATAAAAGATCAGCTTTATAAAAAGAACAAGAACATTCTTGTCGGCACACACATACACACACATACATACATACAGATATCATCGTAAAGTATTAAAATCGTGCTTATTCATTAATAAAACAAAAACAATACCTTCCTTATCTAAAGATGACGGAAGGTAAAATTATAAAAAGTATAAATTTCATAAATCAGCCAGCTTTGTTGCAACTATGGAAACTGCTAATATATTCATCTAATTCTAATTGACAGATAGTATGTTGGTGTTATAATTTTAATGGACAAACAGAATCTTTTCTGAGGAACTTTCTTGATGGAATTTGTACAAAATACGTAGAATTGACGGAAGGTATTGTGTTGGCCACATCAAATCTTTAAATTTGGAAACATTTGGAAATCACTTTATTTATTTATAAGTGTCTCAAAAGGAAAATTTCCGAATTAAAGAGAAGCTCAAGCGTTACAATTAGATACAGTACACATGATCATAATATGACATATAAAAACTAGTAAGCAAACGTTTAGAAAAAAATATATCAAAGAGTAAAACATATTTAAACGAGGAATATAAGTAATAAAATGTAAGTGAGCGTGTGATATTCTTATGATGGGAGAATTTAGGATAGAATTAGTACGGCAGAAAGAATGATTGAATAAATTTCTTGTTCTAGTACCATAATTGGGTAATTTGAGATTAAATGATGATAATAATTCTGGTGAATCGACAACATTGTTAAAAAGTTTATGTAAGAACGCAAGGTCGCTTAACTTTCTTCTATTTTCTAATGACAACAATTTTGGCCTGTATGTTGGAAACTTAAGATTGAGTAATACAAAAACTATTTAATACAAAGAATACCTGAAGTTTGCTAAACCTAAGCCAGGCAAGATTTTTCCGAAGAACCGAAAGTAAATAGTTTTTGGAAAAATATTTATAACAATGTTTTAATTTGATATTGTAATATAATCGAATGTAATGTTTTAAATTGTAGAAAGAAACCTTTAGGATTCATGAAAATTTAATTAAGAATGATTTTTGAAAAATTATATATATATAGGAGTGTCCTAGGTCCAAATCCCAGTGCCCTTTTATGAATCCTTCTTCGTTATTTTAAAAAAAATCGCCTTGTGTTTTTGTAGACTCTCAAAATCTTCGTAGATAAAAACCTGTTATTAATTTTTGTTTTGAATTGTGCATTATTCTGATTGCAACATAAATAGTTCCATTCACAATTCATTACGTCCAGTGTTGAATTTCCCTGTACACCCAAAGGCAATTAGGTGGTAAGTGGTAGGAAAGCAAATTGTTTCCCCATGTAAATGAGTGTGTATCGACAGACGGCTGATGCATGCAACATTTACACTGCATACAAGAGCAAGGGGAGTAGAGATAAATGGCTACAAACACGGATCAGTGGAACAGCCTTGGGATATGCCAGGATATCCACTAAAAATAACACTGATGGATGCTAAATCAACACACATATAGACTAGATAAACTAATGTGCAACCCAAAATAGATTCAATCACAAATATATGATTAGTTATTTACAAATATTTCTACAGATCGACTCTGATTAATAAGACACAAATACAAGTCTACTTATTCTTCTCAACATCTCTGACACCCGTAGTGGGATACAAAATTTACTCTTCACAATTTTTAATTTATTATTTCCACTTCTTGCTATACTTTGCTATTTCTTCAGTTCTTTTCTTTTATTTTTCCTGCGATCTTCCTGATCCTGAAGTATTTTATTTCCGTTGCTTTTATTTTACTCTCATGTTTATTCCGTATATTCCAGGATTTACTAGAGTATAATTATGTCAAATATATATATATATATATATATATATATATATATATATATATATATATATATATATATATACATGTCAAATGTCAGAATTTTTCATTAAAAATTTGAAATTTTCTAAATTCATGTAGTTAATTTGTCACCAGGAATGTGGAATTTACTTGCCGAGGAAAATAAACCACACGGAATTGGAAAATCACTAAATTTAGAATGAGAAATTATGATATTTGACAACTATGTACATAATTACTAATTACTAACTATCATTCTGACACGGGCCACCGTATCTGCTAGTCAAGACCAACAAAGTCACATGACTGCTCGTGCGTTATTGTATTTAACATTTCTTGTATGCCTACACCAAAAATTCTACTTACATCTATTCCTTATATTTAGATTGTTTGATTTTAAATTCATTTTGTGAAGAAATTTTGTCCTACTCTTCTAAATTTTCGAAATGTTTCCAATTAATTGTCGGGATTGACAGTAATTTTGAAGGGTATATGTAATATACCTATAATTTTAAATATTTAACTATTAATACAATAAGAAATAATATAATGTATGTAATGTAAAAAAAAAATCAGTAATGTCTCTGGCTTTTCACATATATCTGTCAGTTACAAACATTTTAATTTTGAATTGGATTCCATGACATTATTTGGGCTGTGATATTTATTACAATAGATTATTATATAACTTATATTTCTTTATCTATAAATCTATAAAAGATATAATAGAATATTTATATGTATCAGATAGAGAATTTACTCTTTTTTACTTCCTTGTACGTAAGTAAAGGAAGTATTGTAATCGCGAAAAATTTTGGTTTTCAGATTTCAGCTGAAATATCCATTTTGATCATCCCTGAATCCATTTTAACTAATTTCGTCGTGACGTCTGTACGTCCGTACGTCCGTACGTACGTACGTATCTCGCATAACTCAAAACCGGTAAGCCGTAGAAAGACTTTTATGTCAATCGAAATAACATAATAGATTTTGGTTAAAATAGGCTAACCGGAAGTGGTACATTACTTGAAGTTGTTAACAGTTTTTCTTGAATAAAATGATTTTATTTTGATTTTAGAAATAAATGCTTCAAATAAAAGTTTTAGAGAATTAATTTCTGCGTCTAGCACATCAAGTATTATTAAATTAGTCCTTTGTATAAGCGAGATATGTAAATTTAAAAATTATTTTTTTGTAATAAAGCTTGCTATGGATTATATTATATTTTTATTGTGAAATTAGTTATATTGATTGTTGTAATCAAATATTTCTTTGTTGTAATCAAAACTCTCTTTAAAAACTCCCTTTATGGTCGCTATATATCTTACTGTTTTGAAGTTAAAATTAATATTTTGTAATTTATTTATTAAAAAAAATATGTATAGTTTAATAATCGTACAAGGAAGTCGTGTGGTGTCCACATCAGATTTTTAATACTAGCAAGAATAAAAATTTTCAAAAAATATTTTTTTAAGAATCTGCTACTTCCGGTTGTCCAATTATTATCAGAACCTTTTCAGCTCTTCCCAGTAATGTCCGATTGAGAAATACGTAGTTAAACAGCTATTAAGTATTATAGTTTTTGAGAAATCTTCTTTCCAATGTCCCACACACATACACACATAAATATACATACATATACATCCACACACACCAGACATCATCGTAAAAATATTAAAATTGAATTGTAGAGACCTTAAAACTTGCTTAATCATTAAAATCTGAATATGCGATTTTTAACATGAATCCAATACATCTTAGGCAAGAGGTAAAAAGGGGAGCCATTGCGGGACGCCTGGCACATGTGAAACATCGAAATTTATTTTTATTGAAGTATTTATTGCTCGAAACGGCACTGCTTTTTCAAATTTATTCCGATACCCCGATATATACATAAGTAAAATGAGCGTGTAGTATAGACGAAACGACGCCGATATACCGATACACACAGGTAAAGTGGCGAGTGTGAAGCGCTGAGTCGAGGCGTCGAGGCGGAGAGAGCCAACGAGTCACGAGGCTGGCTGAATGTCACGACCGTCGTGTCATAGGAGTCGTTCTTATCCTCGTATAGACGCGCCATTATGTTTCACATCAAAAATACAAAGTTTTATGGGTAAACCTATTTATTGCATAATTTAGAAGTCCTTATGGCAGTATGGCACACACACATCTTGTCATTTGATCTTCTTGCTTTTAGGTTATGAGTATCTCGATTTGTTAATTAAGACAGAAAAAGAAATATTTACTATTAAGAGTTATGTACCGGGTTAATATAAAACAATTATCACTCCCACGATGTTGTTTGCGTGCCCGCTTTTCGCTTGCCAAAGAAACGGCAGACGGGGTCTTATTAATTAAACCGGATTAAATTTACGTGATTTATTTACTTGAAGAGGATTTTTTTATTTATACACCAAAGCTCCGTACTTATTAACAAGGAAACGGGAAGAACTCGGAACGAAAATATATCATGCTTTGAATACATATTTTTGAAAGTGAGAACAGGGAAACAGATTATGGTATCTAATGATTTATTTTAGTATTAGTGTAAACGATATTTTAAAGGGTTAAACGTATAAAATTGCAAATTAAGATTTCCAAAAATTTATTATACTGTTCTTACTTTCTTACAATTCTTGGATTCATTTTAGCATCATTTGAAAAATCTCTCTTGAGGTGGTATATACACAAAGGCACTGGTGGCTTGGGGAAATTTTGTTTCGGAAATTTGGCATCACTGTCGTGTAGAGGAACTCCTTGGTCCAGCAGCTCTCTAAGGCAAACAATTTGGCAGTAGCATCCATTTACGACAAAGAATCTTCACTCTTCCGCCAGATGCGAAATCCGCTAGATCATCTGTATGACCTACTGTGAATGCGAATCACTACTGTAAAATCAGAAGAAGAAAAAATGTCGAATGACAATTCAGAAACGAAGACAGGGAATATTGACTCGCGACATGTGTCTGCTTCACGATGACATGTCCTCACAGCCTCAAACAGTACGAATCATCAAAGTTTACTGGGCGATTTTGAATGGGATATTGTGGGCCATCCACCACACAGCCCTGATCTGGTATCGTCTGATTTTTATCTCTTACTTAATTTACATAAGAATCTGATAAGAAAAGAAAAAACGAAGATAAGGGTAAAGGAGGACGTGGAACGTTGGATAAGGGAGGAGCCGGCAACCTTGTTCGACACTAGCGTCAAAAATCTCGTGCCCCGTCTACAGAAGTGGAAGTGAATGAAAATAACAGGGACTATGTAGAAAAATTTGTTGTGGCCAGCACAATACTTTTCGCCCTTTCCATTTAGATATTTTTTATAATTTTAAATTCATTCTATGAGCAAGCGTACTCTTACTCTTCTAAATGTTCGATGTTCTTCTAAATCTTTGACGTGATTGGTGGTATTTCTGAAGGGTGTGTGTAATATAGTGCTCTGAGGTTCCAACAAAACTTGGATCCGAGTGCCTGGATTTCAAAATATCCGGTTCTTCGGATATCCGATGTTCGGATATTGAAGTGGATATCCGTAAATATAATTCGGATTTGGTTCCGGATCCTATTTCGGATTCGGATCTGGACTTGGATCCAGATTCGACGTTTTGTTTACAGATCCGGATCCAAATTTTAATTCTGAATCCGATTCTTCACTTTGAATGTGAAGTCAAACCCCTCTAAAATAGCTAAGTAGCTTGTGCAAATGTAAAGAAAGAAGTTATACTTTCCTATTTACTAAACTATGAATAAAATAATACAAATTTCTATTATTATACATATAAAATGTAACATATTAATATGACATATTCGAATTTAACATCCGATACTAAAATCCGTTTCCAAGATTCGATATTTGAATCCGGATTCAAGATCTGATACTCAGATTCGGATCCAAAATCCAATACTCTGATTCGGATCCAAAATCCGAAACTCAGATCCGGATCCAAAATCCGATACTGAGATTTGGAACCCAGATCCGAATATTTTAACATTCAATTATCCGGATATCTGGATACTTTTGGATCCGGAACCGAAACTATACGGATCCGGATCCCACCACTAGTGTAATATATCTATAATTTATATATGTATTTAATAATGCAATAAGAAATATTAAATGTCATTCCCAGAAAAAGTCTTCAGTATTATCTTTGAAATTTTGACCCTAACATGAGTGACATTTATCTGTTAATTACAAAGATTTTAATTTCTCAACTGGTTACCACGGAGTTGTTTGGGCTGTGAGATTTATTACAATAGATTATTTTATAGATTGTATTTTTATATCTCTAAATCTATAAAAGATATAGTATTTTTTTTAAATGTATCGGATAGAGAACCAATTCAACTCTTTCCATTACTGTTAGATTGAGAAATCCGTGGTTACACAGGTCTTATAGAATTTGAAAAATCATACCACTAACAACCACATACACACACACAGACATTATTATTATTCACTAAAACTTGGATATCCGATTTTTAGCATGAATCCAATATCTTTCTTAGCGAGAGGTACGCTGTAAGACTTTTGAAAATAATTTCTTTTTTTCAATTTTTGGTATCCTATGTATCTTTAATTTTTGATACACTCTCGGTCATGTAAAAAATATTTTTAATTCTCAAATAGCACAAAAATGATATCCGATATGTCATTTTACCCAATTCTGTGATTATAGAATAGATTGGCATACTCACAAACGGTTAATTCTTCTAGTGACATTTCTATTCATAGTGGAAAAATAAGCAAGCCTATATACATTTTCAATTAGCATCTGAATACAGTTTTGCTTTACAAATTTTAATTACATATTAACAAAGCTAAATTCTGCTCTTTCATCATCTTGAGAACGTACATTACACGTTAAATAAACTTCACTTCAGGTATTTATACAGTAAAGAACTCCAATCCCAAATGAAATATGCGAATGTGAAACGAGAAACGTGGTTATGTAAAGAGACTCTGATGGTTATTACTGATCTAATTTCCCAAAGAAAATTTGATAAAAAAATGAAAGGATGATATAGTGCGAAATGATGATATGTATGATGATACTAATGCACCAAAATTCAATTACATTGAATAGCAAAGAAAATATTGATCGTTATTAATAATGTAGGTATTGATTTTTATTTTGTTCATTACAATTATTTTGAACATACTTCAATGATTCGTAAATTTAGTAATAAGCATGAATAATTAAAAGTATTTGCTGAAACGCAAATTAAAATTTGATATTTAATTAAAAATTGTAATTAATATAAAACTACTACACATGTCGCAATATTTACGAAGTTTTATATTTATACAATAGCAAGAAACGTGGAGTCACATCCTACACTAAAACATTATTAATTAAAAATTAATATTATGTTCCATAAAGTACGTCGAACAACTTGAGATTAGAAATTAAAATATATACACATACCAGCAAAATTAGGGGAATTGTAAAAAGCTATGTATTTCAAAAAGTATGAACCGTCTGTTCTTCATATTTTTGTTGGTAGTTCTACATCTACAACAAAAAACAAATAACGATAAAACACCTAAATATAGCCATCTACTAAATATTGATTATCATTTGTCGATGTGTTATATATTACTCGGTCTTTAAACCGAATGTCAATTTGTACGATAACGTTTTTATAAGTTTAAACAAAATTTTTAAAAATCAAAATTTAACCGCAACTTAAAATCATGTAATACTATTAAATCTTTATTAGGTAATGCTAAAGAGAAAATAGATAAAAAAATCGGTATTTATAAAATTAGCTGTAATGATTGTAGTAAAGTTTACATCGGTCAAACTAAAAAAAAATCTGTTGTGGCCAGCACAATACCTCTCGCCACTTCCTTTTTTGGTTACATAAGTATAGGACGCGAACAGTCATGTTACATTGTTGGCCTTGACAAGCAAATGTGGGGGCCTGTTTCAGGATGATAATTAGTAATTATGCACATGGATGTCAATTATCAATTTTTCATTTAGAATTTCAAGATTTTCTAAATACACGTATTTAATTTGTCACCAGGAGTGTGGCATTTACTTGTCGAGGAAAAGAAATCACATGGAATTGGAAAATCACTAAATTTAGAATGAGAAATTTTAATACTTGACATATGCATAATAACTAGCTATCATTCTGACATGGGCCCCCATATCTGCTTTTCTTGTATACCTACACTGTCTACCAAAAATTCTACTTATATATCTATCTATTCCTTATATTTAGATTGTTTAATTTTAAATTCATTTTATGAAGACATTTTATCCTCTTCTAATTTTTCGAAATGTTTCCAATTCATTGTCAGGATTGACAGTATTTTTGAAGGATATATGTAATATACCTACAATAATAAATATTTAGCTATTCATACTTTAAGAAATAATATAATGTATGTACTTCCCAGAAAAAGTCTTCAGTAATGTCTCCGGATTTCTGACACTGACATTTATCTGTCAGTTACAAACAATTTAAATTATCAACTATTTTCCATGGCCATTCTTTCGGCTGTAAAATTTATTATAACAGATTATTTTACATATTATATTTCTTTTATCTATAAATCTATAGAATATATAATAAAATATTTAAATGTATCGGAAAGAGAATTTATTTTTCTTTAATAATACCAAGAAAAAAATTCAAAAAATATTATTTAGAAGATTTTTTTTCAAGAATCTTCTACTTCCGGTTGTCCAATTGTTACCAAAACCTTTTCAGATCTTCCCATGAATGTCCGATTGGGAAATACGTAGTTAAACAAATTTAAAGTCTTATAGTTTTTGAGTAACCGTCCTTCCAACATCCCACACACACACACACATACACACACACACACACATCCACACACACACACACACACACACACACACACAGACATCATCGTAAAAGTGTTAAAATCGAATTGTAGGGACCTTAAAACGTGCTTATTCAATAAAATCTGGATATGCGATTTTTAGCATGAATGCAATACCTCTCTTAGCGAGAGGTAACAAATTGACACACGGTTCAAAGAACATTTTTTATCTTCTAAAAAGCAATAATCCAGAAAAATCTAGCGTAGCTCAACATATGTTCATTAATAATCATAAAATTAACAATTCTAATATTAAACTTTTAAAACATATTAATAATGATAGATATTTAGATGCACACGAGAGTTTAATAATAAATATAAAAATAATTTGATGAACGCAGATCTCGGTCGCAAACCAAACTCTAAACTATTCGATTTAATATAAATTTAAATTCTATTTGTTATTGGACGATTTAAATTTTAATTGCTCAATATCATTGGACGAAATAATCTTAGTTTATAATTGGTAATCATTCACATGTGACTCCCATGCCTATACATATAATCCCAATTCTCTCTCTTGTTTTCCATAGTTATTAGGTCCTCTGGCATGGTTTACATGTTGAGTAATCTCTGTTTAAATTTGTACTACTGATGATGAGAACTTAATTCTCGAAATACGTATATAGCTTAAAATATATTTTAAAGGTTAAGGGGTAATTGTATTTGTTTTGTAATAATTTAACCTTAAGACTCCTCCTATTATTAATCACTACTTCAAAATAATAATTTTCCATTTTTTTATATTATTTTTTTACTTTAAATACTTAGGTACCCTAAAACGTGCTTATGCATTGAAAACTCACCACCGAATTTTTTGACGAAAGACAAAAACGATATAACTAATATACATACCGCACTATACTATACTCTATTTTTAAACTAGGAGGAGTAGGTACGAAAGTCTGATTTACACTATAGAAAGTTACCAGAAAAAGTTACTAGATTTTTTTTCGCGCGAAATACAAAAATTCCGTACACATCAATACTGTATACTTCGCATGGAACTTATTTTAAAATAAAACTGACATAATAGGCTCTTATTTTTCACGCCGTATATTTGATTATGTGAATAAAGATAATATGTAATCTAAATAAACACTCTTACTTGATTTATATCTATATTTTTTAATTGAACATAGCGATAAAATGCACAAAACCTATATATAATTTATTATTTAAAAATTTATACCATAGAATACAATACCAAAGGAACAAAATACAAAAAATATTACATTTAATTCGTTTAAAATTGAACATAAATTGAAACTGTGTATAGGCATATAGGAAGTTTCAATGATATACTTATTGTTTATGAAATGTCGGTTATTAGTCCAAATATATCAGTGGCCTAATACAACAATAACCAATACCTCATAATGTCGTCAATTATTAAATTAATAATTCGAATACTTTGAAGAGACATTTGGAAATTTTAATTTACTGAAAATACTGAAAACATCTTCACACTCCACTGCCCTAGTGTAATTGTCCAGTGGTGTTTTGTTCGAAGTTGGAGTTTTTCTTAACTCTGATTGTTACACTTACATAGAGTAAATCCATCCGTTTGGTGACCTTTATTAGAAAGAAATTGAAGGACACTCTAAAGAATCAATATCGCTTAAAAGATGCTTTTAAATCACTTTCTAAAAATATCTCCCCATCCGAAACATATGAAACAAAGAAGTATTTGACAAGAAAAAGGCATTTACTCAACTTTTATAACTTGCAATATGAAAAGTTTGGTATGTTCAACTCGCAACAAAGAAGGATATTACGTTTTTAAACTTCAAAGTTTTGCATTGCGATCTCATTGGACATTTTACTATTTTTTGTTATTTATATACTGCAAAATTAAGTATTTTTTGCTGTTCCTTTAGCTTTTCTATGAAACAAGGACCAAATCTAAGTTTTTTAATCCTATTTACGAACCCAGACTTATAATAACGGTGTAAGAAAAAATCTGCACAAACTTTATTATTTAACATAGAAAAGGAAACTAAACTACAGTTAAATAACATAATCTGCACAAAACTTCTCCGTCAAAACATATTCCTTTATGAAGTAGCGAAGAGTATTTTTAATTCTTTATATGAAATTTCGTATGTCGATTAAATTTATATTTTGTTTATAAAAATAACTTTTATTTCCTGCACGATCATTATTATTCAACGTGAAATAGAATTCGGCATCGATAATTATAAATTCTTATTCCAAGTCTTTTTACCTTCCGTCACCTTTAGGTAAGGAAGGTATTGTCTTTGGTCAGAAAATTCGATGATAAGTTTTTAGTGAATAAGCACGTTTTAGGGTCTATATAATACGATTTTACCATTTTTACGATGATGTCTGTATATATATATGTGTGTGTTGTGTGTGTGTGTGTGTGTGTGTGACGAAAGTTTCGGATCGCATAACTTCAATACCACTTCCAAAAATTATTTATTTCGTATTCCTCAAGTTTACATTCAGAAGAAGAGGTGATTAGATTTTGGTTATAATTGGTCGACCGGAAGTACCCTCATTTGAAGATTTTAACAGTTTTTCTTGAAAAAACGCAGTTAGTTTTTATTTATTTATTAATAATCTGACAAATATCATTTACTGACCTGTAACGTTATTATAACTTAAAGAATATATTATTCTCTATGCGATTTGATTGCATTTTATACTTCATATTCAATAGATATAGAGTTAAAGAATTATAAAGATATTCAATTTCATAAGTCAGCCAGCTATGCTAACCATGGAAACTGTTAATATATATTCAGATAATTCAAATTGACAGATATCAGTATCAATGAAAAGTAAATGAATGTGGCAGAGATGAGGATGTTGAGATAGATGTTGAGGAAGACACAGTAAGGAATGAAAGAATAAGCAAAATAACTCTAGTGTAAAAAGTTTCTAGAAAGATACAAGAAAGACGATTACATTGGTTTGAACACTTCACGAGGGAGATGAAGAATATATTGGAAGAAGAATGAATAGCTTAGTAATAGAAGGTTGAAGAAACAAAGGAAGACCAAAGATAAGATGGAAGGACTGTATTGCGGAAGACTTGAGAGAAAAGGAACTGAATGAGAACGACACGAAAAACAGAAATGAGTGGAAGAAGAAAATAAAAAATAGCAACCCCTAACGAATGGGAAAAGCTAAAGCAGTAAAAGAAGATGTCGGTGTCAAATGCAATTTGCATAGTTTGTTTGTGAAATAATTTTACTGCAAATTTGGAATATTTTGCAAGAAAATTTATGTATGGAATTTATACATAATACACATCAGATTTAATAATTCTGTCTTATTTTCTTAAAGATTATTTATCTTTTCCAATAGATTCCGTCTGATGCTTCTATTTCTTATTTTTATCAATTTTCCTAGCTTTTTACAACTACCTGTCGCTCTGTATAGTGATTATTTGCTGACAACTCTTTATATCATGTATAATCTGCCATTACAACAAAATGATTGATGGTGAATGATTTTTTCTATAATCTGTTTTAAATAAAAATCGCTAAATGACTCGCCCTCGATCATTTTCTTTTATGAGATTTATTTTAGTTATTGTAAACAATTCAAAGGAAAATTATATTATTTTTGATATTAGACTAATGTAAACTTCACACCAAGTATAGTTGCTCCACATATTATTACGTTTTAAAAGAACATTAATAAATTAAACTTTGTGTAGATTTTTTGTTAACACACACTTTGTTTTGCCGATCTTCAACAAACAAATTATAAAATCTTCGCAAATGATTAGAAATTTCTACAAAATAGTTTAAAATGTAGATTTTAAATATATAAAAAATGAATATGTTATTCAAGTATTCCACTATTTAATATTAGGTAACATCGCCTTTATTAGCAATACCAACTTTAATTCCATTAGGCAGTCACCTCTATTCTGTATTTTCATATTTTCTTCAGTGTTTGCCAGTTGTTTTTTTAATGTCGCAAAATTCTAGACCAGAAGATGACTTGAAATCGGGAGTGGAAAAAAATATTTTCTATCACACTTTTAAGTTTCAAGTTTAACTCCGGTCGGAATCGAACCTGGGTTGTCTGAATTACAACCGTTACCCAAGCACAAAGCCATATAATCAATTTATAAGATTAAAACTCCCTCCAAGCACTGACTTTCTCGTAAAGGGTTTCAGTTTTATTACATGCATTTAAAATGAAGCTAAAATTGTCACTGAAAGAAATAAAATTCTTTCCATATCTTCCTCTAGGAAAAAAAATAAACTGTATATAAATAAGCGTTCCTGGAATACAAAGCAGAATCCTTGAAATAAAACAAATCTTTCTTTCAACGCGAACTATTGCTGAAGAATGTAAAAAATTTTCATCAAACGCTTGGTATGTTAAAAATTCGCATTTCTTATCGGGAAATATTAAAATGCAACATTGGTGGTACAAGGAACAAGGAAGACGCTAGCAGAAGCGTTTTGATTACAGGCCAGTTGAGTTCTCGTCTCTGGTCTGTTATTGATTGATAACAAAGTGCCGAGTCCACCACACCATCGCAAATCCAATCGGAAGGACTGAAACAACTTCCCACCCACAGAACAGATAGAAGATACCGCTTCATTGGGCATGGGATGCACTTAATTTATAACCGAAACTCTAGTCTTTTTATCTTTTCTTTTATAATTTCCCCATTTTCTCCTATACGAAGAAAATGACGTTTATAATGGAATTTTGATGGAAATTTCAAATATTGTTTTTGTAACTTTAGGCTTAGTAATTCGAAGAATTTTAATACTCCCTCGTCGATAAATGACAAAGAGCTATTATAGGTCCAGTAAATATTGGTAAGGTGAAAACAGTATCTGTCGAATTCATACAATTTAATAACAATATATTTGTATTCATTTAGAAAATATTTACATTTTATAGGAAGCGTCGTCATAAATTGAAAATAAGAGAGTCATTTCATAAATATTGCACACAATTGTTAGTTTATTCATTTATTTATTATTATTACATTATCTCTTTACAATCCTTCAACATAGTCTCCCTGCTTCTCAATGATCTAGTCCAAACGTCTGGGAAGCTTTACTATTCCATTCAAGACACCATCTCTGTTCATATGTCGAATGGCTTGGAAATATGACTCTATACAGATTTTTAAGAGACTATAAATTCATTTCTTGATTGCATACTTATGCAAAAATATATTGATAATCTTATGAATTGGTGTCACTCCTCCAAGTTATCTTGTTAAAAAGGTAATATTTTAGATCGAGTAAAACAGTTTAAGGACCTTGGTGTTATTTTTGATGAGAAAATGTCTTTCAATGATCACATTATTAATATAGTTAAATCTTCCCATAAAAACTTTATTTTTATTATATGAAACAGTAGCTTTTTCAAAAATATACGTACATTTAAAAGTCTATATTATGCATTTGTTAGGTCTAAACTGGAATACTGTATGCTGGTTTGGAATCCAATCTATTCAAGTATATTTCTGATCTAGAATCTATACAAAGAAATTTTTAAAATACTGTTATTTCAGATCTTGCAGACAATACCCCAGTTACGACTATGACTATAATGACTTATTGTGCGAGATGAATATTCTGAGTCTAGTCTCGCGTCGAAAACCACAAAGTTGTCTGCACCTAAATAAACTCCTAAATGGTTTAATAGACGATCCTGTTTCTCTTGGTTTATACCAATAAATTTTCCACGCGTTACCAGTGGGAAAAAACTACCTTTCAAATGTAATTATGCAAGGGCCAATTATGAACTGAATTCTCCATTACGACAACTTTTTACTATATTTAATAACTTAATTCATGACTGTAACACGGAAGTTGACATATTTAGTGATTCTTTCAGTAAATTAAAAAAAAATATCAATAATCTATTAATCTGAGATTTAGTTTAAATTTTTTTATTGTTTGTCCAGTATTGTTCATCATGTAATTTCTCTAGTCTCCTCATATGTCTATTTGTACCATTTTGTAAATTTATACATTTTGTATAATCGTCCTGTAATTGGGATCCTAGATCCTGCTGGATAGATTTAATAATAAATAAAATAACGGCAGTGTGAAGCTCTTTCAGAGACGGCAAACGATGTCCACGCATAGGCTGTTTCAGCTTTGGGAATAGGTCGAAGTCTGGTGGACTCATCTCCGGAATGCACGGAGCTTGAGGTAACACTTCCCAACCGTATTTCCGCAGTTTTTCGGTTACGACATTTTCGATGTGTGAGCGAGCATTTCCATGAAAGCCTGATAATAAACTGCAACTCCGGCATCTCTAACCCACATTTCATCAATAGCGACTATTTGATACAAGAATGCTTGCCTTCAACGTCGTTGTTTCAGTAAGGTTGCAATGTCCAAGCGTCAACATTCACAATAACCAAGACACGTGCAGGTTCCATTTCTAGCTGACGTTTGTGAAAAAGAGATTACGCTATAGTTGAAAACAAAACACACGCATTTTCCCCAAGCCTTCTACTACAACTGACGTAAATCTCACTGTTGTCATACAACTCGCAGTGTTGCCAACCTGTGCATTATTTATGAAATGACCTTCGTATACACACATTATTTAGGATTTTTAAGAAATTCTTTAATCCAATTCAGCGGTATACCTCTAACACCAATATATGCTCTAATTTATCAAACAAAATATTGTGATTGATGCAGTTAAACACCTTACCAAGATCACAAAATATTGCAATTGATATACAAGGCAATTTACAAAGAAATCTACCTAGCTATGAAATAAGACCCATTGAACTTGAACAATATTTTTCAACATAACTTTCTTCAACACTAACATACTTTTCCAAACGTTTTTTCAACTGTGCAATTCCATCAAAAAAATATTTTTTTGAAAGATCTGCAAAGAACTGTCAAAATTAACTCCTCGCCTGATTCAAATCTTGTTCCCCTATGATTTTTTTCATATTATTAAATAAAAAGAAGTCACTGGGTGGTACATCGGGGCTACAAGGTAAATGGCGTAGTTCTGTAAAACCACAGTACCTGATAATTTCTTCAACTTTACGCGCTTTGTGAACCTTGCAAATGTCATGCAACAACAATTTCTTTTGTTTGCATGAATTCGGACGCTTTTCTTCCAGGACAAGTTTTATGTTCTGAATAGGTTTACCATTATCACTGCATTCATTTTAGACCCTCTTGGCATACACTTTATCAATAATATCCCTTCACTGTCCCAAAAAATTGTTGCCATCAACTTTTTCCCTGAAGATTGTGTCTTGGCCTTTTTGGGTGGAGGGGAGCCCTTATGAACCCACTGCATGGATTCTTTTTTGGTAGGCGGGTCCCAGTGATACACCCATGTTTTATCTCAATCTCACAATCTTCGAGAAAATGTCGCTGTCATTTTCCAAAGCAGTCAAATTTTCTTGCGATTTTTTTTCCTTGTCTGTTTCTGCTCCGGTGTAAGCAGTCTGGGTATCCATCTTCCTTATGCCCAATCATCATGCAAAATTTTCCAAACACTAGTTTCAGATATAGTTCCTTGGAAATAATAGAAACCTTTAACCGTCGATCTGTAAGCACCAATTTTTCAACTTGTTGAACATTTTCTGCATTTCGTGCTTCAAGTGGTCGACCAGATTTTGGATCATCCTCTACCGAATCTCTTCCCCATCGGAAATGTTTACACCAAAATTTTACTTTACACCATTCGCTCATGAATAATTTTAAGACCATTGTCTTGTTTTGTTATGAATTTTATTACACTCCGATGCTCCAATTTAGTTTCATTAATTTTTTAACCCAAAATTCTACGCAGTAACTGTAATAAATAATACGATTTGAATGCAACTTACTATATGAATTTAAAAATGTCACAGAAATCTGACAACGTATTTATTTATATCATCGCCAACTTTTGATAAAGTACGCAAACTTCTCGAAGTGAGTGATACGAGATAATTACAAACTCACTTCAAACTATTTCTGTGCGAAAAGCTCTCAAGCTGCCAATAATATTTTTGATATCACAAAGTCAAACACATTAAACTACAACAAACAAAATCTTCCTTAACTTATCCCAAAGTTGAGAACTAATTTTACTTGTAGTGGAACTCAAACTCCGTCTGTCGAATAGCTAACGAAGATGAATGGGAGACAGATATCCCTGATATGGCAAATATGTACAGCAGGCCTGTAATTGTAACTATCAATACATTGAATTGTAGAGATAACATAGATCAATATATTTGGAGCAAACAGTCTGCAGCAATTGCAATCTGCAGTAGAATACAACACGGTTTAAACAACGCCAAGATATATTGCAGAGTGGTATGAACGTAATTGCATACCTTTGGTATTGAATCGTTTCGTTGTGATTGTAACTTCAATAAAAAATTTGATTAACGTTTCAAATATCTGAAAGTAGGACACATTGCAGATTGCACCTCAGCAGGACCAATTATTGTTATTGTTAACATATTCAATAAGGAAAAAATTTTTGGTGTTTTACTAGCATGCGATTAACTACCTATATAAGTCCAATTCGTAAAAGTTTTGGCACACATTTCAACAATTTTTTTACCTTGGATTCATGCTAAAAATCGCATATCAATATTATAAAAAATAAGCACGTTTTAAAGTCCCTACAATCCGATTTTAATACTTTTACGATGATGTGTGTTTGTATGTGTGTGGGGAGGTTGGAAGGACGATTTCTCAAAAACTATAAAACTAATGAAGGGCTGAATACGATGATCGACTGGTAGCAGAATGGAAAATTGGAAAATAATAGTTAATATCTGTTTAACTACGTATATGTCAATCGGACTTTATTGGGAATAGCTGAAAAGGTTTTGGTAATAATTGGAGAACCGGAAGTAGTAGAAAAAAATCTTCTAAATAGTATTTTTTGAAACGGGCTCCCATATCTGCTTGTCAAGGCCAACAAAGTCACATGACTGCTCGCGCCCTATTGCATTTAACATTTCTTGTATACCTACACTCTACATCAAAAATTCTACTTACATCTATTCTATATATTTAGATTTTTAAATTTTAAATTCATTTTATGAAGAAATTTTGTTCTACTCTTCTAATTTTTCGAAATGTTTCCAATTCATTGTCGGGATTGACAGTAATTTTGTAGGGTATATGTAATATACCTATAATTTTAAATATTTAACTATTAATACAATAAGAAATAATATAATTTAGGTACTTCCCAGAAAAAATCTACATTAATATCTCTCGATTTTTGACACTGACAAGAACAAAAAATTTCAAAAAAGAATATTTGGAAGAATTTTTTTTTTAAATCTGTTACTTCCGGTTGTCCAATTATTACCAAAACCTTTTCATCTCTTTCTAGTAATGTCCGATTGATAAATACGTAGTTAAACAGATACTAAGTACCTATTATACGAGGGTCATTCAATAAGTAAAGAGACAAATGGCTATAGCTCAAAAACGGTTTATTTCAATCTTTCAAAATGAAGGCTATTTTTCAACATAATCACCCCCCACAGTTATGCACTTGTCCCATCTTTCTTGCAACTTCCTAATTCCCTTGGCGAAGAATTCTTTCGATTTACCCCGAAGCCACTTTTGCACCGCTTCCTTAACTTCCTCATTGTTAGCAAATCTTTTTCCACGTAGGGCGTCTTTGAGTGGTCCAAACAGGTAAAAATCAGATGGGGCGAGGTCGGGACTGTAGGCAGGATGAGGTAAGACCTTCGAACCCAATTCTTGAAGCTTATCACGGGTCAGCTGGGCTGTATGAGGGCGGGCGTTATCGTGCTGAAGAATGACTCCTTTTGACAAGAGTCCACGGCATTTGCTCCTGATAGCTGGTCTAACTTTGAGTTCTAGCATCTCAGAGTAGTATTGACTATTGATAGTTCACTGATCTTCAAGGAAATCGCAATAGACTGGACCCTGTGAGTCCCAAAAGATGGTCAGCATCACTTTACCGGCGGAAGGTTGAACCTTGATTTTTTTGCGAACTGGAGAGCTAGTGTGTTTCCACTCCATACTCTGCCTTCGCACGGTTCATACAACTTTTACCGTACTGTATTAACATTTTAGAAAAAATTTCACTTGGTTTTACACCTTCTGCGACTAAAAATCTAATGACTGAGCGCTGCTCTTCTAAGGTGCAATCTTCTAGTGGACTTGCCATGGTGAACTGAAAATTTTGAGGTTATGTTGACATAAAATGATGAAATAGCTGATCAGAGCATATCCCAAGGTTGCCAACTAACACCCCTGAAAAGATTGTATACATTCATTGAATAGTTTTAAAATTATAGAATTTGTCTCTTTACTTATTGAATAACCCTCGTAATTTTTGAGAAATCGTCTTTCCAAACTCCCTACACACATACAGACATAATCGTAAAAATATTAAAATCGGATTGTAGGGACTTTATAACGTGCTTAATCATTAAAATCTGGATATGCGATTTTTAGCATGAATTCAATACCTCTCTTAGCGAGAGGTAAAAAAAAAATGTTGAAATTTGTGCCAAAACTGTTAGGATATACGTCGGCATTAAAGCTGTTTTACTAATACAGGCGATGTAACCCATTATTAGATGGCGAAATACTTGAATAACATTCAGTTTGTGTAAGTTTAAAATATATATTTTAAACTAGTCGAAAGAAATTTACAGATATTTCTCATTATTCGTTGAAAATGTAATTCGGCCTGGGCTCTTTAGTATTTATAGCTTTTTGTTGGCGATTAGAATACCTAACCACCTCGGTTGAAGTGACTATTAGGCAAGTGGATTCTGATTGCAGCTGAGGGTTTAGAGAGAGCATTCTGGAAACTAATCATCAGTGCTGATGAAGCAGCACAAATCAAATTAATACTAACTAAACATTGGCCAACTTCGCCAACTCATTAACAGACATATCGCTCCAGAATACCACTACTCATTTCATTAGCTAACATTCAGGATAGAGCAGAGGTCTTTGTAAAGATGCACACAATCACTTACAAATACTATTAGACTGATGCTAAACGTTGATTGCATAAGATATTATCATTTGGTTATTTTGTGTCATATCTTAGGGATCAAATGAACTGATGATCTTTCTTAGTAAAAACTAATAATTAAACAATATGTTCATTAAACTGTAGACATTTCTCTGTGGAATACTGATTCAGAGCATGATGGTAAACACTTCCAACATCGTCTTATCGTGTAAACATGCCTATCTGTTGCACTAAGTTGATTTGTTGAGCTAACACTATAATCTACAACATTCCCTATACGTGTTCTACGTATCGATCACTCTGCCATATCCTCTTGAGGAGTTCGGGGGATAAAAATTCCCTCAGCCCTTTCTAAACTAATTAATACAAACACCCCATTACCAGGGTCGCACTGTTGAATCAGCCCTTAAGAATGAACGCATTCGTATATGTCAGGCCTGACGCATTGCAGCCATTACCAAAGTGTTTCACACTTTTTTAAACTGCGATTACGAGTTACACTAATCATCATTAGATGCACAGCCGCAAAAATTAGAAAATAACGTATGTAGCAAAAGTTTTGAGAAAAATGTCACGCTCCAAATTTTATTAATAAATAAGGTCTAATATAGTTGTCACTGGACATAATAAATACATTATAGTTGTTTTATAATACACTATGTTAAAATTTCTAGAAAAAGTGTTACGACGCCCAGATGAATAGGTCAGTGTAAGCGGTTTGTGAGCGGTGTAGCCCAGTGGATAAGGGCCGGATATACGGGTTGTTTAAAAGTTAGGGCGCCATTTGAAAAAAATAAGCCCTCTAACTAAGTAATTCAACGCACGATACGGGAAAGCGCTGAGGCGATAGGGCTGAAGGCTGTACAGCAAAACTAGAGAAATCTAAAATTAACAATAACATTTAATATCGTACGTAGTAGTAAATAATAAAATATATGGCAGAAAAAAGCATAAAGGCACGCCTATGCGACGCGATAATTAGAAACGTAAAATAACTAAAAAATTAACGATTCTGGTTTGTTTCGAGAAAAGGTATTGAAAACTGCATCGCAATGAAAATAATCGTTCCCTATCAGTGTTGTAAAATTAGATTTCTTATTTCCTTAGTTTATAGGAACAACGATTTAATAAAATATTTTTTTTATTTGATGAAGAGGTCTTTCAAAACTTTCGTTACATACGTTAGAAAGAGTATTTGCGTGGCTTTGTTAGGTTAGGAAAAAATGAAAACTTTATCTTAATAACAATGGCGTATTAAACAAAGTAAGGCTCAATGTCCATAACATTTTCGGCCCTATTCGAATAAGCACGTTTTAAGATCCCTAGAATGCGATTTTAACATTTTTACGGTGATGTCTGTATGTGTGTGTGTGTGTGTGTGTGTGTGTGTGTGTGTGTGTGTGTGTGTGTGTGTGTGAATGTGTGTGTGTGGGGGGAGGGGATTGTAGGAGGTACGATTTCTCAAATTCTATAAGACTAAAGACCTATGTAATTACGGATTCCTCAATCTAACAGTAATGGGAAGAGTTGAATAGATTCTGGTAACAATTGGATAACCGGAAGTAGTAGTATTTTAACAAAAACATTCTAAATATTATTTTTTGAAAATTTATATTATTAAAAATATTAAAAAACAAAATTCTCTATCCAACACATTCAAAAAATTTATTATATCTTCTATAGATTTAAAGATATAGAAATATAATCCAAAAATGATCTGTTGTAATAAATCTCACTACCTGCTCACAGCTCAAACATCTTCATGGTAACTACTTGAGAATTTTAAATGTGTGTAATTGAGATAGTACTGCATGCCTTTTCTAGAAACGATATTTAATATTTCTTATTGTATTATTAATTATATATTTAAAATTATAGGTATATATTACATGAACCCTTCAGAAATACCGCCAATCCCTTTAATGAATTGGAAAAACGAACATTTAGAAGAAATGGAGAAAACTTGCTCGCTCATAGAATGAATTTAAAATTATAGAAAATATGTAAATTTATATAGATTAGGTGTATTTAGAATTTTTTGTGTGTACAAGAAATGTTAAATGCAATACTTATATATACCACAATGGAAAGGGCGAGAGGTATTGTGATGGCCACAACAATTTTTTTAAAGATATAATAAGCATACACAAACTTTATGCATAGTAAATATATTAATTAAATATCTGATGTGGCCAGCACATTACCTTCCGTCAATCCTGTGTATTATGTACAAATATCATAGGGCGCGAGCAGTCACATGACTTTGCTAACCTTGGCAATCAGATATGGGGGCCCGTATCAGAATGACAGATATATCATAATTTTTCATTCAAAATTTCATTTTTTGGTATTTAAGATTCCTTTTCTCGGCAACTGAATTCCACAATCCTGATAACAAATAAAGCACATGAAATAAGAAAATCATGAAATATTGAATGAAAAATTATGACATTTGTCAGTTATGGACGTAATTAATAGCTGTTATTTTGCCACGGGCCTCCATATCTGCTTGCCAAAGTCAGCAAAGTCACGTCATTGCACGCGTCCTATACATAAATTTTCTTGCAAAAGATCCTATATTTCCAGTAAAATTATTTCATAACCAAACTATGCAAATTGCACTTAACACTGACATCTTCTTTAGATTTTCCCATTCGTTAGGGGTCGCTATTTTTTACTTTCTTGTTCCATTCATTTTTGTTTTGTGTGTCGTCCTCATTCAGTTCCTTTTTTCTCAAGTCTTCCGCAATACAGTACTTTCATCTTATATTTGGTCTTCCTCTGTTTCTTCAACCTTCTATTACTAAGCTACTCAATATTCTTCCAATATATTCTTCATCTCCCCTCATGACATGTTCAAATTAATGTAATCGTCTCTCTTGTATCTTTCTAGAAACTTTTTACAATAGAGTTATTTCCCTTATTTTTTCATTCCTTACCGTGACTTTCCGTGTCTTCCCCAACATCTATCTCAGCATCCTCATATCTATTACATTCACTTACTTTTCATTGATACTGACATCTGTCAATTTGAATTATCTGAATATATTAACAGTTTACATGGTTAGCATAGCTGGCTGACTTATGAAATTTAATATCTTTATAATTCTTTAACTCTATATCTGTTGAATATGAAGTATAAAATGCAATCAAATCGTATAGAGAATAATGTATTCTTTAAGTTATAATAACTTTAAATGTCAATAAATTATATTTAACTGAAATTTTTCAAGAAAAATCAAAATTTATCACCTCTTCTTTTGGATGTAAACATGAGGAATACGAAAAATTATACTTTTTGGAATCGTGGTACTGAAGTTATGCGAGCCGAAACTTTCGTCACACACACAGACACACATAAATACATGTATACATACATAAATAAATACATACATACATACATATATCATCGTAAAATGGTAAAATCGTATTATATGGACCCTAAAACGTGCTTATTCACTAAAAAACTCATGATTGAATTTTTTGACCAAAGACAATACCTACCTTACCTAAAGGTGACGGAAGGTAAAAAATAGTCGGATCACTTACTATAATCAAAATGAAAACATTCAATCAACATCAACAAAAATAAACATTATTCCAGTTTACAAGAGAGAATATAGGTCGGTATTTAGTAACACAAAATCACAAAAAAACAAAATTTATTTTCATCACAAAAAAAAACTGAATTAAAATAGTAAACGAAACTTATAAAATGACCAAATAAAATAAAGAAAAAAAATCAATAAACATGTTGTTATTAGCAAAAACTTCAATAATCTCTGTAAATCAAGATTATTTAACAAATCAGTTTCAATAGTCACTGTAGCTAAATTATTCAATTTTGTGTATACTTTTGAACTTAAATAACTCTTAATTCTTTTGAGAGTTCAAAATGACCGATTTCTCCAACAGTTAACTGTTTTGCAGGCGAAGATTCTATCGCTATTTCCACATTTTCAAATACTCCTGTTATATTATTAGCTTTCAGCGTCTTGAGCAGGTTCAGGGGTGTGTTCGATAATATATCGGGTAGGTTTTTCTGGTGAAGAATTTCATGTTCCAAATGATTTTCTTCAGGATCGTTTTTATGTGTTTTCGCTAAATTAGAACAGCTTTGTTGAAGGTCAGCATTGTTTAATGTTGTCAATTTTATAAGGAATCCATAGTCCTTGTTTACTTCTAAATAAGCTTCTCGTCGCTTTGACAATTCTGTTATAATTTATCTACTAAAGGCGTCGCACGTGCAGCCCACAATAATGGCCCTTATTACGGGCGTAAGTTTAAAATAAAAGCGCATGTATCGAGCGGGATTGTACATTATATTCTTATGAGGAGTGTGCTCTAAAAAAGCGCCTTTATTATAAAAGTGCGCTCGTAATACGGGCCTTCACTTTCAACTATGCTTGAAAACATAGTAAGTTATATGACTAACTGAAATACTAAACGCTGTGCTGTAAAACTAGATAACCCGCTAATCTTTTCAGTGGATACATGCTCCGTGGGCATCTATTATTCAAGTTCTCCCTGGTGTGTTTTCACCACGCTTGTGTCTGTATTCTTGCTAGCAGGACACGTGGCACAGGTGAATCCTGCTGAAAATTTATTGCTTCGCTACTAACAAGATCAAAATGTTAACAACAAAAAACAGATTCTATGCGATACATCCGTTAATTATTTCATTAATGTATGAAACAATCAATAAATTAATTTGGAATTGGAATGCGTGGACATGAAATATTTTACTGACAGCAGTGTGAAATACAAACGGGTTTTGTATAATGGAATTTTGGTTCAAATGTTGAAAACACTTTTGTACAGTAGTCAGGAGAAACTGCAGTGGGTATATTTGGTTCAGGTTACCAAATAAAGGAATCCATAGGAATCAGTAATTTTTGTGCTCAAATAAACATGAACAAAGGACTCAAAGGAGCAACAATTAATCTGTCAGACAGTCAAGAAAAAGGACCTTACAACTGTGACAGACAGGTATTTTACTGGGCATTGTCCCTTGAAATACCATCTGTTTAAGATTGGTATAGCTGAAAATAGTACGAAGGGGCACCTACAAATAACGAAAATTATTTTCAGGCGGGTGGTATGGCGCTAGTTTTAGTTTCTCCCGATAGATGTCTTTTCTAGACACCCTTTTGGATCTGTTCCTCAACCGTCATCCTTGCGGAAACATATGAGCGGCCAGTATGATTTTTTTCATAAGTGCTGTTTGACGTATTCGGCGATTTTGCAATAGGAGACATTAAAGTTTTGTTTCCTGCCAGAGAAACAGCAACGGAAACTGTCGCAATTCTTCGGAGGGCTTACGGGGAGAAAGCTAAAGCCAAGCGAGACTTTACGAATGTTTTTACCTCTCGCTAAGAGAGGTATTGGATTCATGCTAAAAATCGCATACCCAGATTTTATTGAATAAGCACGAATTAAGGTCCATAGAATCCGATTTTAACATTTTTACAATGATGTCTGTGTGTGTGTGTGTGGATGTGTGTGTGTGAGGTTGTTGGAGACACGATTTCTCAAATTCTATAAGACTAAATACTTGTTTGACTACGGATTCCTCAATCTAACAGTAATGGGAAGAGTTGAATAAGTTCTGGTAACAATTGGACAACCGGAAGTGGTAGTTTCTAAAAAAAAATTCTAAATATTATTTTTTGAAAATTTGTTACTACAAATATTAAAGATAATTAAATTCTCAATCTAACAAACTTAATTTTTTTTATTATATCTAGTATAGGTTTGGAGATATAGTATATAATAATATAGAATAATCTGTTGTAATTAATCTCGTTGCCCGAAAAACATTTGCGATATTTAAATTTTTGTAATTGACATGTAAATGCAAAATGTCACTGTCAGATTTTTCTGGGTGGTAAGAGTACATTTAATATATATATATATATATATATATATATATATATATATATATATATATATATATTATTGTATTATTAATTAATTATATATTTAAATTACAGATATGTTAATATTACATATATCCTTAAGAAATACCGTTAATACCGTCAATGAATTTGAAGAATTTTGAACATAATAGAATAGTAGGATAAAATTTCTTATAGAACGAAAGAAGAGAAACAATTTCAATTATTTGTGTGTACTTATAGGGCGCGAGCAGACATGTGATTTTGTTGGCCTTGGCAAGCAGATGAGGATCCGTGTCAGAATGACGGCTAGTAGTTTTTACACAGATGTCACAATTGTCATATGTCATAATTTTTCATTCAAAATTTCAAAATGTTCTGATGTTTATTTGTCATCCATTAGTATGGAACATACTTGTCGAGGAAAATAATCCACATGGATTTGGAAAATCATAATGTTTCGAATTAAAACTTATGATACTTGACACCTATGTATATTACTAGCTCTCATTCTGACACGGGCCCCCACATCTGCTTGCCAAGACCAACAAAGTCAAATACTGTAACTGTTCTCGCCCTATACTACATAAAATGAAAATGGCGAGAGGTATTGTGCTGGCCACAACAGATTTTTTCTACGAAAGAGTGATGGAGATGGTTCATCGCAAACTGATGCTACATCCAAACTGTTCGCCCTAGAGAGCTACTGGGACACTTGTTTGAAAGAGGAGGAATCTCTCTATACGACAATGGTGCCAACTTTCAAAAACAAAATGTCCCCTGGCTACCAGTGTCTTTGGATCTTTAATTTTAGGACAGTCCTCGTGTTATGAAAGTTGTGCCTACGTGGTTTTTACATTTTAACCTTCCATCACCTATAGGTAAACAAGGTATTGTCTTTGGTCAAAAAAATCGATGATGAGTTTTTGATGAATAAGCACGTTTCAGAGCCCCTAAAATACGAATTTGCTGTTTTTACGATGATGTCTGTATGTGTATGTATGATGTATGTATGTATGCATGTGTGTGTGACAAAAAATTCTCCTTCGATAACTCCAATACTACAATTCCCAAAGTTATAATTTATAATTCTTTCATATTCCTGTTTCGTACGTCCATATGAAGAGTTGATTAGATTTTGGTTATGATTGGTCAACCGGAAGTACCCTAATTTGAAGATTTTAACAGTATTTCTTGAAAAAACGCTGTTAAATATCACTTTTGGAACTTTTATGTTGTTTTAAATACAAGAATAGGTTATTCTCTATTAGATTTAATCAAATTTTTTTCTTCATATTCAATGAATTTTGAGATAACAAATTATATAGAAATAACTTGTAACCTAATGCTGCGAAAAGCTGCAGCATGGAAACAGTAAGAATATTTAAATATTACTAATTGACAGATGTCAATGTCAAATAAAATTTACATAATATCTCTGTGAAAAGATTTTACTGGAAATATAAAAATGTAAAATAATTTAAGGTGGCAAAAACAAATCACATAAGGTAATACAATAGATTATAGCCATAAGCCAATTCAGTAGGTTATTATGTTGTTATAAATATAATGTTATTTTTATTTTCTACTTCTTTTTTTAAGAAACATACTGCTCTTTTTAGGAGTAGTTCAGTTCAGTTTAGTACGAGGTAAGATCAGTTCATTTCTCCCCTAAAAAGAAAACGCCCATAGAATAGTTTGCAAAAGAAATTCTGTGTGAAATTTGTACAAAATAAGTAGAATTGACGGAAGGTATTGTGCTTGCTAGTTTCATTCGCAATTTTAAAAAGAAATTTCAAAATATCTGCTATTTCGTGGCAATAGCTATGATACTTGTTTTCTTTTTTTTGGTTTTCAGAAATAATAAACGTCAATTTGACATGGATAATAAATCCCGTTTCTTCGATAATTATTTTCATCACAATATTTTTACCTTCCGTCACCTATAGGAAAGGAAGGTATTGTCTTTGGTCAAAAAATTCGGTGGTGAGTTTTCATTGAATAAGCACGGTCTTTACAATACGATTTTACTATTTTTACGATGATGTCTGTATGTGTGTGTGTGTGTGTTCGTGTGTGTGTGTGTGTGTGTGACCGCCTTTTCGGACATGATATCTCCAATTCTAGAATTCCAAAAATTACAATTCTTGCGTATTCCTCTTCCTTACAACCATATGCAGACTTGATTAGATTTTGGTTATAATTGGTCAACCGGAAGTACCCTCATTTGAAGATTTTAACAGTTTTTCTTGAAAAACTCAGTTAAATGTTATTATAACTTAAAGAATATATTATTATCTATACGATTTGATTGCATTTTATATTTGTTATTCAACAGATATAGAGTTAAAGAAGAATACAAATAATAAATTTCACATAAATTTCATAATTCAGCCAGCTATGCTAACTTAACCATGGAAACTGCTAATATATTCAGGTAATTCAAATTGACAGATGTCAGTATCAATAAATTTAAATCAATGAAAGAATAAGGGAAGTAACTCTAGTGTTAGAAGTTTCTAGATATAAGAGAGACGATTACATTGGTTTGAACATGTCATGAGGAGAGATGAATATATTAATAGAAGGTGGAAGATACATAGGAAGACCAAATATAAGATGAAAAGACTGTATTGTAGAAGACTTGAGAGAAAAGGAACTGAATGAGGACGACACGCAAAACAAAAATGAGTGGAAGAAGAAAATAAAAAATAGCGACTGGGGGAAAAACTAAAGAAGACGATGTCAGTGTCAAGTGCAATTGGCATAGTTTGTTTATGAAATAACTTTACTGGGAATATAGGATCTTTTGCAAGAAAATTTATGTATAGGGCGCGTGTAGTGACATCATTTTGCTGACTTTGGTAAGCAGATATGGGGACCCATGTCAAAATGACAGCAAATAATTATGTCCATAACTGACAAGTGTTATAATTTTTCATTCAAAATATCATAATTTCTTATTATTATTTGTTTGTTATCAGGAGTATGGAATTTAGTTGCCGAGAAAGGGAATCACATAATACAAAAAATTTAGAATCTTTAGCAAGAAAATTTATATATGGATTTTGTACATAATACACAGGATTGACGGAAGATATTGTGCTGGCCACATCAGATTTTTTTATAATAATGACATGATCCGTTTTTAATTTACTTTTACTGACACTTTTACTTTTACAAAAAATATTTTTACAAAATATGAATAAAATAATATTATTTCCTACAATGTTATAAGTCATGGATATTACTACTAATTAACGGAACTTTTGAAATATCTTAGTAAAATTAAAAATAAAATAAAATCATAATACAAAACGCAAGAACAGTTTTGTATACAACTTTCAATTCTGTATAACTTAGCACTCCATAGTTTTTGCCGCAAAATGAATAGGAGAGCAGGAAATTACATAAAACAAAAATCCCATTTAAATTTTTTATGCTCGCACCTGACCGGAAACACCCTGTATGTGACACAATTCATCACAACTCATTTATCAACTGAATTGAGCAAAATATTCCAAAAAGAATACAGCCACGAGTATTATTGAAATTTGCAGTGGTAAGCCCCGAAGTTATATTTATTTACATATGTATTTTAATTAAAAAATCATGTGTATGAAGCAATTGATTTAAATTGTTTATAGAATACCAAATGTGTGGAACATAATTTGCATTATTATGAACACAGTGATGTAGAAATTGCATATTCGTTTACAAATTACATTTAAAGCAAATGGCATAGTTTCTGGACTTCCGAACTACACAGAATTCCAGACATAGTTCACCGCTCAAGCGATAATGTATGTATTTAATCACATCTCAAGTCTCAACTTAGATCATCGGTGGCGGTATTTTTGTTAGACAAAGACGCAAAATAGTATCGATGAATGGGGAAAAGAGTGACAAAGACATGCTGTAATCCCTCGCGATAAATTCCATGACAAATGACGGCGACGTGGGATTCGCGAAAGCGAAGGTGGCTCTGCATAAAATTGTTATTGGTTCATTTATTTCCAAGGCAACGCCGTGTTCTTTATTATGATATGCTTGCTTGAAGAAGATGAAAAATTATTGATTCCGTCAAAGTTTTTGCTGATGGAGATAAAAAAGATTTGGGAAGATTAAATCGTAATCTTTGGAGAACATTTTACAAGTATTCCAACAAATAAAAAAAAAAACTGGTGTGGCCAGCACATCACCTTCGGTCAATTCTGTGTATTATATATAAATTCCATACATAAATTTTCTTGCAAAAGATTCTATATTTCCAGTAAAATTATTTCATACATAAACTATGTAAATTGTTCTTGACTCTGACATCTTCTTCTTTAGCTTTTCTCACTTCTATTTTTCGTGTCGTCCTCATTCAGTTCCTTTTCTCTCAAGTCTTCCGCAATACAGTCCTTCCATTTTTTCTTTTGTCGTTCGTTGTTTCTTCTACCCTCTATTACTAAGCTGTTCATTCTTCTGCCAATATATTCTTCATCGCTCCTCAGGACATGTTCAAACCAATGTAATCGTCTCTCATATCTTACTAAAAACTTCTATCACTCGAGTCATTTCCTTTATCCTCTCATACCTTATCATATCTTTCCCTGTATTCCTCAACACACATCTCAATATCCTCATCTCTGTCACATTTATTTTCTTTTCATTGACACTGACATCTTCAATTTGAATTATCTAAATATATTAGCAGTATCCATGGTCAGCATAGCTGGTTGATTTATGAAATTTAATAACTATAATTTTTACCTTGCGCTACTCTTGGTAAGGGAAGTATAGGGGTCGTGCTAAAAATCGAATATTGAGATTTTGATACATGACCATGTTTTAAGGCCCGTAGAATCCGATTTTAGCATTTTCACGATGATGTCTGTGGGTGTGTATGTGTGAGTGTATGTGTGTATGTATGTGTGCGTGTGTGTGTGTGACTAGACACTCATAGGCACGCGGCCACTAGACCCCATAGGTATGTAATAAATTAATAAAAATTAAATGGCGGGAGGTATTGTGTTGGCCATATCAGATTTTTATTTTTATTTATAAAAACATACATACGGTATGAAGAATAAAATATTCTTTAATATTTATAACATAAAATGTCCAAAAATAATATTTAACTGCATTTTTTCAAGAAAAAACTGTTAATAACCAACATCTAATCAGGATCTTCATATGAATATAGAGAAGCGAAATATGAAAGAATTGTCACACACATACACACACACAAGGATACTAAAATGTACTTATTGACTAAAAACTCACTACCGAGTTTTTTAACCAAAGACAATACCTTCCTTGCCTAAATGATGTGATGGAAGGTAAAAATAATATCAGTATCTACCTACTAGTGGTTGTTTTTCCTTTCTGAGTTGATTGTTAAAATTTATTGACGATCAAATAAGTTTCTCATATTATTGTTATGATGAATTTTAAGACTCCACTGAAGGTCTTTTATTGTTATTGAGTTTTGCCTAATTTGCTTGAGAGCTAGCGACGGATCCAATTCTTTTTGATTTTGCCGTGGGTGGTGTTTTGATGAATAGCTTGAAGGAAGTATGAGCATTATGAGGAAAGAATCAGTAGGAATATAGAGTCCGAATGATATTCGAGGCGCCACGTCCGGATCTGCAGACCCTATGGATTGTTATTTATTATTGCCAGTGATAAACGGCCCGTCGTTCACCTTCATACGCAATCAGGGAAGCCTGTTGAAGAGGATACGGGTGGGATTTCCAATTGTAAATAAATATATCATTCAATCCACAATACGTCAGAATAAAAGCAAAAAAGGATTGAATTGTTAAAATGATTTCAAAACAGGTTTGTATTTTTGTCTAGACACATTTAGGTTTTCGCTACTAGAAATAATAATAGTAATAATATTTAAATTACACTTGGCAATAGTTCACAAAATTTCAGTCTCTGAATCAACCTCTCGGTCATTTATCAGAGACTGGCCCACTCAACCAGAACCACAGACGCGTTTCGCTCTTATTGGAGCTCATCAGTGTGGTGTACTGCCGCCTCTTTCGAGGCACTGAGACTGGTTGAGCGGACAGATGATAAACATCTCACAAATATTTCAAGCCTGCAGAGGTAACTAACCACATGCAGAGCCATCTATCGAGAAAACCGCAAGCTTAGCTAGCAGAATAATAAAGAAAACTGTACAAAGTACAATGCGATACTTGGTGAACTGCTCTAAATAATATTTAAATTACACTTGGCAATAGTTCACAAAATTTCAGTCTCTGAATCAACCTCTCGGTCATTTATCAGAGACTGGCCCACTCAACCAGAACCGCAGACGCGTTTCGCTCTTATTGGAGCCCATCAGTTTCAGTGCCTCAAAAGAGGCGTCAGTACACCACACTGATGAGCTCCAATAAGAGCGAAACGCGTCTGTGGTTCTGGTTGAGTGGACCAGTCTCTGATAAATGACCGAGAGGTTGATTCAGAGACTGAAATTTTGTGAACTATTGCCAAGTGTAATTTAAATATTATTTAGAGCAGTTCACCAAGTATCGCATTTGTACTTGTACAATTTTCCTTAATAATAGTAATCATTTACGATAGCATAACTTGTATTGGCCTCTGCTATAAATATTTAAATTAATTTTTAAAGATTGCGAAATTTAATACATCAATCTGTCTTTCCTAAAGCAACCTCTTTCCATAATCCATAATCTTATATCGTAGTGTAATTACATTAAAGAAAAATCTAAAAAATAATGTTGCAAGCGATTCACAATAAAAAAGAAATAGCATCTTTCCGTTAACAATTTGCTACTAAATAACATTTTCAGCGTCCCGAACATTTTAGTTTTTGCCGATTTGCAAAAACAAGAGGTACCAACCTCGCAGATATATAAAAACTCTATAGGGATATTCAGAGAACCTGCCAGCTAATATTAAGTTATTTAATAAGGGATTTTTTCTTTGAGATACGATATGTTGTAAAGGTTTACTCATATCACTTAATGTCAAAAATATTAAAATAAATGAATTCAACATTTTGGTTTCGGTAATAGATCTATAAATCTTTTTAATTCATATTTAACCAATCGTTCGCAGTGTTTCATAGAATGGTTTTCAGTCTAGTACTTATTTTGCTATTAGAAACATATTTATGTTAAACAAGAGAGAATCCTGTAGGATGGTCTTTAGAAACAAAGAGTTGTTAACTTTACCTTGTCTGTACATCCTATATATCATCTTACATATCAAAACAAAGAAAAACAAGTTACCTTCATTATGCGAACTTCATCATTACGATACTCGTGGAAAATTCAATTTACAAATATCAAAGATAAAATTATACAATTTAAAAAATAATCCAAATTACTATGGGCTAGTTTTTTATAATAAACTTCCTCAAAATCTCAAAAGATATTGAATCCATGAATAGTTCTAAAAATAATTTAAAAAATTATCTTGTACGAAAATGTTACTATCATGTCAATGAATTTCTAAATGATAAAGAGCTATTAATTTTTGTGTTTGTTTGTAAATTTTTACTTTTCCTATATCAATGTACTTTGGTCTTTGGAAATAAAGAATTATTATTATTATTATTATTATAATTATTATTATTACTTCAGGTGTACCACAGAGTTCAAATCTGGGACCATTGTTATTCCATCTCTTTGTAAATGATATCACTGATAACCTTGATTGTAATGCATTTCTTTACACTGATAATGTGAAAATATTTAAGAACATTAACAGTATCCTAGAGTACTTTATTTTACAACGTAATGTTGAATGGAGACTCATAGCCGTGTGCCTGAGTATCTGGTCGTGAATCTGGGGTACCGGTTTCAATCCCGACCGGCACCAAATTTTTTCCAATTTTAAATGGCATAAAAATGACCCCTGTAATGCACTCTCGCCAGAAATGAGTGCCCATGAGGTGGCGTCTGGTAAGCGCTTGTACGGTACAAATATGTCATCATAATCTCTGTACAAAGCAGATTGGCACACCCGGCAATATGTAATATGCCGTGATGATATATTTATATTTATTTATTTTATTTATATTGAGTATATTGTCGAGTGGTGCAATTGTAACAATTTGTATCTCAATATAAATAAATGTAAAGTAATGTCATTTACGCGTAAAATGCAAACTATCATTTTTGATTACGAGATTGAATTACAAACACTTATTCGTACGCCTTTATGGATTTAGGCGTCCTCTACGAAGTTTAAATTTCAATGGCCATTTGGTTACTGTAACTGCTGCAGATAATAAAATGTTTGGTTTCTTGATCCGTAACTCTAAACATTTTACTAATGCAAATACATTATTTTGTCTTTATTATGCCTTAGTTAGTTCAAAGATTGAATGTACTATCCTTATTTGGTACCCAAATTATCAATATCACAGGTTACTATTGGAATCCGCACAAAGGAAGTTCTTGAAATATCTTTGGTTTAAAACTATTTCAATTTATCCGCTCCAAGAAACTGAGTATATTACTCTATTAAACAAACAAAAGTGCGGACGTTTAGAAGATGACGATTCGGAAAACGTTCCAAATAAATTTTCTGACCTTGGGCAGCGTTTCCCTAAGCTTCACCATAGGACAGCACAATGTCTGTATACTCGCTATCCGTAAAGGTAGGCATTTTTTATTGATTATTTATTCTTACTACCAACGTTTCGGTGTTAGGGTAGTAAGATCTTACAACCCTGAAGAAGGTGCAAGGGTGCACCGAAACGTTGATAGTAAGAATAAATGCTATTTGACTGAATTTTCGAGTAATTTTTAATACCTAATCCATACCACAGTCGACAAATTTACCCACAATTCATGTATTTATTGCTGTTACATCCTATATGTTATGTGTGACTTGTATAATGAAATGATTTGCGATGAGTGATTTACTCAATATCTTACATACATACATACATACATACATACATACATACATACATACATACATAAAATCACGCGTATCCCACTTAGTGGGTTCGCACAAACCCGAAAACAATGAGAACAACATCAACATGATACAACAAATCCTTACTCATAAACATATTAAAGTGACTCAATTTCTTTATTGTTTTATTTAGTATATGTCTTAGTATTTACTTGTATTAGGCTCTGCCTGTTTAAGTAAAGTTAAATAAATGAAACATAAAGGAGATATACTGCTAACACTTGTTTGGTATAATGACAACAACAAATTTTCATATTTTGATTCAAACTTTACTTTAAATCCATAACGTATTGTTTTAATTGTTGCAATAATTCAATTGTATCCGTTGGATTCGGCGTTTAATCGCTATTTTAATTACCGGTATTTGATATTCAAATTTTATTTAATTATCAGTCTCCCAAGTGGTCATATGTGCTCCAATTATAAAGTTTTAGCGGACACTAATTTCCTGCACTCGAGCACAACTTTGCACGTATCTGAGTTATAGTATATTGTCTCTATATTACTTTGTAATTAATACCTAACGATAATGGAATTAATGTCAAAAGTATTGGAGGAAAAGATACTGATAATTGAATCGGACAGTTTACCAGAATAGCTGCTCGATTTGTGAAACATCCCAGACCAAAAGTATTCGCATACTATAGCTGTAATCTTTTTGGTCAAAATCTCAGTTTATCTCAGCTCACTTCAAATAAACATAGTACTGTTTGTTCTAACTAAACTGAGTGGTACTGAGTGTATTTACCACCTTTACTGATACTGCATGACTAGCGAAATAAACTCAAAATGCTATTCAATTCAGCAGAAAGACTATTGTTGTGTATCATCTGAGCTGAGCAAAAATATTTCAACAAGAATACAGCTATTGCCAATTTATCCGCAACATCAGGAATAGATGGATCAACGACAACCTTCAGTAATTGGCAGAATAAGAAATTCATATACAACATAAAGATAGTGATGTTGAAAAACAAAATCCCAAAGAAATTCCTATATTTTGCCAGAAAATGTTTAGGGGTGATGCTTAAAATTTTAGACTAGTTTTGAAAGGGTATAAAAAGTAAATATAAACCATTTTAACTAATTTTTTAAACCTATAGTTGTGGTTCATTATGAGAAATAAACACAATTATCAAATAATTAAAGTTCGCCGAACGAGATTCAATTTTTTGGGTACGCCTTCAAAAATCTTTTGAACAAAGCTAAGATCAACTTTTATGATAATGTTCTTAACGAGATTCTGAATCTCGGTCTCAATTTTTGCTTGTCAACCTTTTATGTAAGCCATTTTCTTAAGTGTTGACCAAAAATTCCACATTGGGTACACAAGATGTATTATCGCAACAAAAATGACGTTTTCAACGACAAATGCACTTGCCATAGATTTGGCTTAATGTGATTAACTTAACTGTGTGCAAAATTTAAATCATTTTTGCTAACATTATGTCTTCGAATGACGGATAACCCTTGGCTTAATGCCCCTGCATACTGGTTAATTTCCAGTACTGAAGGATAAAAAATGGTTGGGAGATCCCAAAAGGTGGAATTACCAACCATATCAGAGTTCTTAAAAGTAAAATAACTTTCATCAGTCAAAATGAAACATTTTCGAGAAAATTTTCCGGCAATTGCCAACATTTTGAACACAGTTTTTGCTTTTGATCCTCAATTCTCTTGAGGATAACAATCTTCTTTGTCTATCTAATGTCCTAGCACTCGGTCCAGTTAAATATTTTAGCCAGCATTCTCGTCAAGATTCCAGATTTGTTGTTAAGTTACTCATCCGGTCGACGGCTGTTGGCTTTCGTCATTTTTGTGGTTTTTCTACCAAACTCTGGCTTGTGTTTTGAAAAAAATACTTTTGGTATATTTTCTTTTAAAAAATGATCAGATATAAATTTATTTCCTTTTGAAATATATAATTCACATAACTCGTACATTCGTTCAATTAATAGTTCGCGATTTATGATGATACAATTCTGATGCAAACAATTTATAAAACTCAAATCATGTATGATGAAAAGTAACATTACTATTATATATACGCTTAACAGATTTGATCTTGAAAAAGACCTAGTCTGAAAATTTAAGCATCACCCCTTATAGCACATGACCCAAATTTTGACAGAAGTTCGATAGAAATAGATGCTTGGATGAAGGAAAAAGAAAACGGTAGATGTATTAAAATATGGGGTCTCGTGGCATCAAAGTGACCTTTGCGGTGCTCTCTCCAATCCAGCAATGAGTGATAAACGTCTGCACGGTATGAACATGCCATTATCATTATGTTATTTATTAAAATATTTCATTTAATATGATTATAATGTTCCGTCCGAATTTTCAATCTCCTTTGTAAACATTTTAAAATTTCAGACATGTATCCTATCCAAACATATCTCATCATCCCTTATTTTACATCCCTTTCCTTCTTCCTTTTGGATGTTTTTATCTCCTCACGCAAACGCTGTTTATCACGTAAAGAGAGAAGCCTTAATAGAGTTGTGTGTGCAACACAACTAAGTTAATAATTTGTACCTGTATGTTAATGGGGAATATGAGACTGTTTATGCACTAAAGCACTAAACCGTGCATTCTGTAATAGTATTTACACGTGCCGCGGATGATAATGAACAAACTTGTATTGTTGCATCTATATATCTAGGAGCACATGTCGGAATATGGAAGGATAAATGTGCGTACATGCTATGAATTGTAATAGTGAACTGTCTAGCATTATATACATTATTATTATTTAGTTGAGGGCTTTAAGCGCTAGTCAAGTAAGATCAATTGTAACATGAACCTTTCTTTTTTTCTTACTGCTCCAGGAGTCATTTGCCGTGTTATACCTTTTACCCAGTTGGTTAAGTCCACTTACTGCCATAGCTGGACATTCACATAGACTGTAAAGTTTGGGGTAGAAAAAAGGAAGATAAATCTCCAATAGAGTTTCTGAATCTTCTTTTGAGTTGATTTAGGGTAGAAGTGTCGAAAGATGATAAAAAGGTAGAAAATTTTGGTAGGGCAGATTCAAGGCACAGGCATCTGTGTTGCACTGAAAGTATGTTAGGTAGTGAATCTACCTTTGTAACATGTTTAGACTTTTAGGGTTGATTAGAGCTGTATATTCTGCGTTCAATTTGAAGTACAGTATCTATCATAGAAAATAATTGGCATTAATAACACGTAACAATATCATAAATATGATATTTCAAAGGAATTATAGGTAAACCGTGGCAATAATAATATATAATAAAATGTTCAGTACTGTACATTGTTAGTACAAATCAAATTTGTCAATTTATGTTACTATATTTTACAATTCCGCAATACATAAATACATCGTTGTCTCAGTTATTTATTATAAAATGACTGGTAATAAAATATTGTTTAGTACAGTAGTCAAGTTGACAACGTACAAATGCATAAAATAATGAGTATAGGTTCAATAGTATTGATATTACGAGAGTTGCGAATTAAATATCCAAGTATTCTATTTACCGAAGCCCCTAAATTAGTTATATGTGGAATGAAAGTAAGTTTAGTATTAAATGTAATGCCTAAATCTTTTACTTGGGAACAGCGATTAAGCGGAATATTTGAAAGAGTGTAAGAAAATAGAATAGGTTTTTGCTTTCTAGACAAGGATATAATTTTGCATTTACTGATGTTGAGGTCAAGTTTATTGTATTACACCAATCTGTTGAATTATCCAGATCATTTTGTAAAGATAAAAAGTCTAGAAATACGATTAAATAACTTTAAGTCGTTGTGACGCGTAGTTTGCGCGTCGAATGCGCAATAACTCACTTACGCACTCTAGTTGACAGATGTGCGGCTGCTAACTTTTATACAGTAGAGATGGGCAGAGTCCAAACCACAGGAATGGGTATAAAAAAGTAAAAGGGCGCCCCGTAATTTTTAGATAAAAATTACGAAGAGTACGATGCAGGGAAGGACGAGATGATAGGGCTAAAAAAAGTTGTATGATAAAAGAGAAAAATAAAAGTTATAATACACATCAAGTTAATTATCGAAAGTAAATTATTAAAAAGTCGGCAGCACGGTTCGTGGCATTTTTCACCTCGTAAACGCACAAATTCAGACCGGTTGGTGATTTTAAAATGAAATTAAGCAATCAACAATGACCGCGAATCGGCTAGATTAGATTACAGTTAAGTACGATACAAATACATACGATAATTTCAATAATAATACTTAACGAAAACTTTAAGTTCAAATTTGACATGTACAAAATTATCGAAAGACAGTATAACAAAATAAATAAATGTGAGTTCTTATCTGGACGTAGACTCCTGCTTCCTTGACTTCTTAAATATTCCCAGTGTTCGCTAGATTAGAGATGTGAACGAAAGCTGACGACGATGATGACTTAAACACTCCAATAATCTGCGCACATGTAAAGGGTGCGCGTGAGTGTAAATGTCACTCCAGATTTAGCGATATGATACAAGATCATAAAATTCGAAATATAACAAAACGGTAAAATAATATAAAGTAGAAAAAGTATAGGATGTTGGGCGGCCTAAAAAGTGAACTCTTCTATCTGTATGAGACGTGAATCAAATCTCGAAGCATCCGGAGGAACTAAAAATTGTTCCAATGAACACACACGCATATAACTCCCTTAAATAAGGATGAATAACCTGAACAGTACTTGAAACGAAAGAAAATATTGAAATAAGTGTGGTTCTCACGACTCTTCATAACAGAAAGAAAAGATTCTCGCAAAAATTGCCACTTATTTCAACAACCCGTCACTCGTTTCTAAGACGACCAGCGTCGAAAGGGTTCGTATCACAGAGGGGGTTCATGAAATCTGACCGTAACAATCGTCAGCATAGAGGAGTTTGTTATACAATATACGGGAGGAAATATATATATATATATATATATATATATATATATATATATATATATATATATATATATATATATATATATATATATAGAAAAGGAATAGGAGGGAACCTAGGTTGAAACCTTGTGGTACGTCAGAAGACGCAGAAAAAGTATTTGAATTTGAGCCCAGATAATTAACAAATAGGAAACGGTTAGGTAAGTAGGAAGATATTAATTTAATCAGTGGTAGAGTGAAGCCAAAGATACTTAAACAGATTTGCAGAGTTGATCTACGCTCAATAAAGCCATGTTATGAGAATGAAATTAATGCTATAAATGATTTCACATAAAATATTTTCTAAAATATTACTAAAATTTGAAAGGATTGCAATGGGGCAAAACTTTGTCATGTCAGTAACGTCTCCTGATTTATGAATTGGAACAGTTCCAGCTAACTTCCACTGTTTAGGAAAAGGTCTATTTTCAAAGATAAATTGATTATATAAAGTAACGCTATTACTAGATATGAGGAACAATCTTTAATTATTAGGGACGGGATGTCAGATATATCAATGTTATATAGATGATATTTTGAAGCGAGTAAAATGATTTTTTTCGATTGCACATAAAAACCAACTAGTGTCAGTACAATAAAAATACAATAACATGCTATACAAAATACATGTAATGCATCAACTTTTTTCATAAACTTCTATCTGGTATCATTCTTGTATTTAATCTCGTCATGCGCTCCCATTTCCGAGATTGAACCCCAGATGCACACCACTGTCTACTTGATAGATCACCTGGTCTACACTCCGACCCTTGGCTATTGTGCAGGACGTATCCTGTCAACACTGCACTGTCTTGGGATATGTAATGGACTCTGTGTCTACAATACCTTACTACATGATTTAGGATGTATAGGAATGATATATTATAACGGGAAGGAGATGGGTAATGTGTAACCCGATATATCCTCTCTTAAATTATTAAGTTGAAGGGATTATATTTGTAGAGCACGTTGACTAAATCCGGAAATACATTCCCGGAAGGAAAATTGTCCTGGAATATTAAGATTAAAAATAGGACATAATTCCTTCAGATTTTATTGATATGTCTACTTCGGTTAAATGAATACCGATTCTTGTCTAGATTTAATATTATTAACTGTTTTTCTATGATGAATTCGAATAGCAAAATAAAGTTTTAATACAGTGTCGGACTGACAAATTTTGGCCCAACGGACAAAAAATATTTTTTTTGTCTCCACGGAAAACGTATTTAAAAAACACAAATATGTTGCAAAATAAATTCATATTTGACAGTAGAATTTTCAGTTGTTTGGAATTCGCAATATTATACTTATATAAATAGAATTGGATGTATACAGAGAAGATTTAGCAAATATTTTTCATTTAATTAAGTTACCATATAAACTTAATGTCACTGGAAAATATACGTCGCTTACAAGATTTAACTTTTTTCTTTAAATTAATTAGTAACGGAATGGATTGCTCACAATTACTTCAGCATTAAATCGTTTACCAAATATTTATAATGTTATCTCTAGAAATGATCTATTTTCTGAAATACTTAATATAAACTTAAATAAATTCAAAAAAAAATAATGCATATATTATACGAGGGTTGCCTTTTATATTTCGGGATTGGGCAACCCTAGTGCTGCCATCTGGCAACTGACGTCTCTATCGTAAAGTTTGACATTTTTGAGGGTATACGTACTCAGAACGGTTTTACGTACGAGCGCTATTTGTGTTGTTTATAGTAACTTGAAAAAATCATATCGGCTAAAAAATTAAATTAAATCGTGACCATTTTCGTGCGATTATTTTTTACAATTTTCGACGTGGATTAACTCAACAACAGTGCATCGATGAACTTAATTCGATTTTTGGCGATGAAGCACAATCAAGGACCAGTGTTTATCGATGGTTTACCGTATTTAATCGTGGCCATATTTCGCTCAAGGACGAATTTCGTGAAGGTCGTCCAAAATCGGCTGTTGTTCGGAAAAACATTGATACGGTGCGTGAACTGATACTGCAAGATCGTCATGTGACTTATCGTGAGGTCAAGATATCCTTGGACATTAGTGGGACCTGCATACATTCAATATTGCATGAAGATTTGCCTGTAAAAAAAGATTTCTTCGCGTTGGATCCCACATAATTTGACAATCGCTCAAAACAAGTGTAAATTGGTCGCAAGAAATGCTCAAAAACTTCGATCGCGGTGTTTCAAAACAATTGTATGACATCGTGACAGATGACGAACCGTGAATCTACGCGTATGAGCCCGAAAGTAAACAGCATTCGACTGCATGGGTCTTCCAAGGCGAGCCAAACCCAACAAAAGTCGTTCGTGCTCGAAGCACTTCGAAGCAATTGTTGCCTGTTTTTTCGGAAAAAACTGGACATGTCTCAACTGTACCATTGCTGCAACGTAGAATTGTCAATTCTGAATGGTACACAACCATTTGTTTGCCACAAGTCCTCGGAAAATAAGGAAAACCAAACGCCGAAGACGGATCATTCTCCACCGCGACAATGCGAGCTCTCATACATCGGCTCGAACTAGTGACATTTTGAGCGCTCAAAACGTCAATTTGATGAGTCATCCTCTGTATAGTACTGATTTGGCACCCAATGACTTCTTTTTATTCCCGGCCATCAAAAACAAATTGCTAGGTCAACGTTTTTCGACACCCGATGAAGCGGTTGATGCGTTCAAAACGCATGTTTTGGAGATACCTCAATCAAAGTGGAGACAATGCCGCGAAAATTGGTTCACATGCATGGAAAAGTGTATTGATCTTTATGGAAAATATTTTGAAAAACATTAAAGCCATTTTCGATGATAAATATTTATTATTGTTCTCTAACCCCGAAATATAAAAGGCAAGTCTCGTATAATGTTTAGATATGTATTACGAGTACATTAGTATATAATCACTTTGTATTTGTACTGCTACTGTATTAACTAATTTTGTTTTGTAATCTGTGCTTCTCTGTAATTGGGGCTTAGCTCTGTTGAGTAGGCAAAAATAAAATAAATAAATAATAGGCCATTGCCATTTTAATTTAAAGTATAATAATATAATATATTTACTATAATTTATACAAATATAATACGAAACTTCAAGAGCGCGTTTTATTCATTTTATTCCAACTATCCTAAGTTTCCTTACGCTCTGTAGACACTAGTCACGTGGTTCTCTGTCTGTCTTTATTGCACACAGGTTATCCTTTTCTACGCTTCTTCCAGTTACGAAATATTTATAAGTTTTACAATTCCTTCATATAATTCTTGGTAAAAGTTACAAAACAAAATAAAACTATGAACATTGTACCTTATTTTTACCTATGTTTATATTTGTGTGGGGTTGAAATGAAAAGACCAATCATCACAGTTTTGGACTTTTCATTGTCAGAAAATAATTTAATTACAGTTTCATTCTTAAGTGAAATACGCTTTCTAATTCAGAATGAAAACTTTTTGCTTTTATTGGTGATTTTTTGTATGTAATCGAAACTTGAACGCAGTGGATGTTTTTTTCCTTCCCTTGCTGTATAATTGCAAATAGTGTTCTGTCGAGGAAATTTAAAAATAAATTCACTAGGCTTGAAGTAATGCGTTGAAAGGCTTCTAGCGAAGTATACATAGAAATAAAACAAAAAGACTTGCGTCTTCATAATCCTCGGTTGCAGATATCGGAAATTACACCGCGTAACATTCTTCCTCTGGTTTTGATAAATGACATGAATTGCATTCGCTCGTTTTTCACATTTATCTGCAAAAAACCTCTCTAATTCTGACACACACGCCATAATTAATAATCAGGCTGACCGGCAACATCATGTAGCGCAAAAATACGGATGCAGATATGCACCGATTGCTAAATCGTGAATTATTGTACGAGTATTACATGCCAAACACAATACAACAAAATTTATTGCAACTCTGATGTCTAATCCAAAAAAATCGAACAAGATTAGAATATATCAACACTTTTGCTATAATGAAAAATATGGATACCGAAGTGTGAAGGATGAATGAAGGACAGATGGTTTTAAATAAAAACTCCTAACGTCTTATTTACACTGTTTACTTAATAACGGAGTTACCGACCACATCATCATTTAAATAATCATTTTCAAGGTACCGGTGTGACTACAGAGGAAAAATATAAATGTACAAAAATATAATAAAACAATGTACATAATTACGTAATTATAGAAGAACTATCTGAAAATAAAATATGACATGAAAAATATGTTAGTAGTCAACGATATTTTTTTAAAAAATATCTTTAAATGAAAAAAAAAACTTCGTTATTAAATGAATAGTGTGAATAAGACGTTTGGAGTTTTTATTTAAAACCGTCTTTCCTTGACTTTTGCTATAGCTTTGTCTAAGTGAAAACATAAATGACATGCTGAAAGTGAAAATTATAATAACATATGTCTTAAAAGTTTTGGCACAAATTTCAACATTTTTTTACCTTCCGTCACCTTTAGGTAAGGAAGATATTGATATTGTTTTTGGTCAAAAAATTCGATTGTGAGTTTCTAATGAATGAGTACGTTTTTGGGGGCCCTAGAATATGAATTTACTATTTTTATGATGTCTGTATGTGTGTGTGTGTGCGTCTCTTTCTCTCCCTCTGTTCTCTCTCTCTCTCTATCTCTCTCTCTCTCTCTCTCTCTCTCTCTGTGTGTGTGTGTGTGTGTGTGTGTGTGTGTGTGTGTGTGTGTGTATGTGTGTGTGTATGTGTGACGATACCACGATTCCAAAAATAATATTTTTTTCGTATTCCTCGAGTTTAGATCCATATGCAGACATGATTAGATTTTGGTTATAATTGGTCCACCGGAAGAACCCTCAATTGCAACTTTTAACAGTTTTTCTTGAAAAACGCAGTTAAATATCATTTATTCACATTTAATGACTATCAGTTTTAAAGAATTTATTATTCTCTATACGATTTGATTGCAGTTTATACTTCATATTCAATAGATATAGAGTTAAAGAATTATAAAGATATTAAAATTCATACATCAGCCAGCTATTCTAACCCTGGAAACTGCTAATATATTCAAATAATTCAAATTTACAGATGTCAGTATCAATGAAAAGAAAATGAATGTGACAGAGACTAGGATATTGAGATATATATTCAGGAAGACACGGAAAGATAGAGTAAGGAATGAAACGTAAAGGAAATGGCTCGAGTGATAAAGTTTCTAGAAAGATACAAGAGAGACGATTACATTGGTTTGAACATGTCATGAGGAAATATGAAAAATATATTGGAAAAAGAATGAATAGCTTAGTAATAGAAGGTAGAGAAACTGAGGAAGACCAAAGATAAGATGGAAGGACTGTATTGTGGAAGACTTGACAGAAAAGGAATTGAATGAGGACGACACGAGAAACAGAAATGAGTGGGAGAAGAAAATAAAAAATAACGACCCCTAATGAATTGGAAAAGCTAAGGAAGAAGAAGATGATGTCAGTGTCAAGTACAATTTGCACAGTTTGTTTATGAAATAATTTTACTAGAAATATAGGATCTTTTGCAAGAAAATTTATCTATGGAATTTGTACATACAGGATAGACGGAAGGTAATGTGCTGGCCAAAGTTTTGTAATACTTAACAGTTAACTGTTTTATAAGCAACAAAATTATGAACTTAAATTAAATAAAGATGGGAGTGTTATTCTACAAGGCGTAACTTTCTACGGACACCTAGTATTGGGTTTTGGACGACATTTACATCGATTGGTCTGGCACGGGGTAAGTAATATTATCCATATATCGTCCGCTACCATTTCGGTCCAACCTGCACGCCCCCTTTTTTTCCACTGGAACAATTAGTAATAATCTTCCCCTTCGCTACATTGACGTAGTCGGTAGTAGCATTCTTATCATAAGGGGTGATGCCTAAAATTTGAGACCTGGCCTTTTTCAAGAACAAATTTATTAAGCGTTAGAAATATTGGTTTTTATTTGACATTTAAAAACACAGTAATGTTACTTTTCATCATTCATGATTTGAGTTTTCTAAGTTGTTTGTATCATCATGAATCGCAAACTATTAATTATTGAGCGTATGTACGATTTCTGTGAATTCATATTTCAAAAAGAAATAAATTTATGGCACATCATTTTTTAAAAGAAAATGTACAAAGCGTTGAGAAGAAAATATTTTTTCAAACCGCAAGCCAGGGTTTGGTAGAAAAGCCACAAAAAAAGAGGAAAGCCAACAACCGTCGACGGGATGAGCAAGCTGGCTGAAATATTTAATTGGACCGGGTCTCATATTGCCAGGACACTATGAAATAAATGCAACATTAGATCCACAAAGAAGATTGTTATCCTTGTTAAAGATGTTGGAGATTTTGAAGGATGAAAGTTATTTTACTTTTAAAAATGCAAATGCAGAGTTTTACATTGAAAGATTTCTGATGAAGTTCAAGCAAAAACCAAGAACAAATTCGAAAAGAAATTCTCGTATGGTTGGCAATTTCACCTTTAGGGATCTCCCAACCATTTTTTGTCCTTCAGTACTGGAAATCAACCAGTATGCATTTTTAAATAAGTACATAAAGCAAAGGTTTATCCCTTTTATTAAAAGATATCATGTTAGCAACAATTATTTAAATTTGGATAAGTTCATCACATTAACCCAAACCTGTAGCCCGAATTGTGCCAAATTACTCATTGGGCATTTCTGGCGAATACTAAAGAGAATGGTTTACATAAAAGCAAAAATTGAGACCAAGCTTCAGAATCGCATTAAGTACTTTATCATAAAAGTAAATTTTAGCCTTGTACAAAAGATGGTTGAAGACGTACCAAAAAAATTGGACTTCGTTCGGCGAACTGGAATTATTTAGTAATTATGTTTATTATATTTATGAACCACGACTATAGGTTTAAAATATTTAGCTAAAGTGATTGTATTTATCTAGTTTCAAATTTTAAGCATCACTTCTTACTATAGTCTTTTGAGATTCGCATGGAACAATCCTTATCGACTATTTGGAAAAGAATAAACCTACTACAGATGTATTCTATTCATTATTATCAGACTGCATGAAAACCGAACAAAAAGGAAAAAATCGAAATACATCAAACAGACAAATGAAATTATTAATATTGATTTCTACTGACATACTTATAAATTCCTTTTCTTCTGGTAAACTTCCTGCCTACCTAAATCTGTTTGATTGTTCATGGGTAAAACGTTTTTGTCTATATCTCCGTTTGTGATATCGGTTTTGTTGTCTGGGTTGAGTATTTATAAAACCGTTGACATGTACCCAGGGACAGAGAAGGGTCCGACTGCCGCATTTGTCAACAACACCAACCGATTGTTTCGCCACTGCCAATTATCTTTCGCGGATTCTGACTGTCAAACATTGCCGAAAAATATGGGAATATTGAAATACCAAATGCGAAAACCGCAAACAGAAATTGGACAGGCAAATATGTATTATTAACGGATGGAATATTCGCAATAATTTATAACAAGAATGTTTCTGTGACTAATGAAAGAGCAATCAGTGTGGCATCGTTTAGAGAAATTTATTATAATAACTTAATAATTCCATTCAAAAATGATATAAAATAACTCTTTATTATATAGTGTTAACTTTGAATAGTTTATAACTTCTATACATCCGTCTGGTTTTAGGTCGGTGGTTGTGAATTTTCTATGTAGGTAAACGGATACATAGTTTTCTAACTCAATACAATGCGTATAATATAGGCGACAACGCTATGGACAGAAATACTTGCTGAATTCACGATTTCAGGATAATCCACATTCAAATGTAAACAATTCTAAAATGGAAAGTGGAACGACGAAAAGTTATACTACTCACAAAATATTGAAAAGTTTCTTCCAAAAAATTTCACATACAATAAAATCTGAGATTCGTACTATTTGTTTGGTAACATGCTGAAGTAATATAAATAGAAAAATACTTATTGCAATAATAATCAATTCAGAAATGTTAGTAAAATCTTGACTTTTTGTCATTGTGGTCAAGAACAAGCGCAATATTATATAAATTGTTTTTTTACGCAACTATTACATAAATAGTTGTTTTACGTTTCCTTTGGCAATCGTAAAGTATCACTTTTAATTTCACATCTATCAAAGATTACTTTATAGCCGCATTTATTTTTCGGCTGCTTTTACTTTACGCTTTACGAACTGGACTGTCAAACGTTTGTTTAATTAGAAAATAAATTTAGTGTTATATTACATGCATTTTAAGTGGGAGTATTGAAAAATAGTTGTTGCTATCGCTAATTTTATTACTTAACAAATTATTTAGGTATTGCAATTATTTTATTTTCAATTTTACCTCCCGCTACCATTGGTAGGGGAGGTATAGGGATTGTGCTAAAATTCGCATATCGAGATTTTGGTATATGACCACGTTTTAAGGTCCCCCAGAATCCAATTTTAACATTTTCACGGTGATGTCTGTGTGTGTGTGTGTGTGTGTGTGTGTGTGTGTGTGTGTGTGTGTGTGTGTGTGTGTGTGTGTGTGTGTGTGTGTGTGTGTGTGTGTGTGTGTGTGTGTGTGTGTGTGTGTGTGTGTGCGTGCGTGCGTGCGTGCGTGTGTGTGTGTGTGCGTGCGTGCGTGCGTGCGTGCGTGCGTGCGTGCGTGCGTGCGTGCGTGCGTGCGTGCGTGCGTGTGTGTGTGTGTGTGTGTGTGTGTTTCTCTATATATTTTATGGATAAATTTATAAAGTAATATAAAAATTACATCTCGGAGCTTATGATTTTAACACATCTCCATGGTTACATAGTTCAGCTCAAATGTATGTAACTGACAGGTAAATGTCACTGCCCAAAAAATAGATATTTTAAATTAATAATAGTAACGTTTTAAAAGGAAATTGTAAATAGAAAGGAAAGGTATTTAAATAAAGAAATAAATAAATGTATTATCACGGCATATTATCCATTGCTGGGTGTGCTAATCTGATTTGTACACACATTTCGGTAATGATGATGACATATTTGTATTGTGCGGGCGTTTACCACAAGGGTTAATTTTATGCCATTTAAAATTCGATTTATTTGGCTTCCCCAGATTCGCGCCGATCAGGCACGCGGAAACGAGACCCCATATGTAAATGGCGGGAGGTATTGTGTTGGCCACATCAGATTTTTAGGTTGCAATATATTGTGACAATAAGCAAATTGTTTTGTGAGTTGACAACGCGGCACGCTACCCACAAATGACATTAATGAATCAGATATAAATTGTACAGGGTGAGTCTGAGCAGATGCCCCCCCCCCTTCCCACCCTTTATCTTTTTTATTATAAGTAATAGAAAGCAATGGTTTATATAAAAGTTTTATTATTTGAAATGTACTATTTTATGGCAGATGTAGATATGTTTTATAAAGTCAGGTTTATAAGATACGACTCAACTTTTATTTTTTAAATAGCAACCTATAATTATTTTACTAAAATATAAACCGTCATTTTTTTCTCTTTTCAACGATGTATTAGTTTTAATTAATGAATTTGAAAAAAATCGAGAAAAATAAGGTAATTGAGATATATGGGAAATAATTTTTATTCAAATATTCTAGGTGGCTATGTGAAAATAAATAATAAATAAATAGATATATATGTAAATAATAAGTAATAATAAATATCAAACAAATGCACACTTTGTTGATTTTAACATTGTTACATTTTGTTTATTTCCATATAGCCACCTATAATATTTGAATAAAAATTATTTTTTATATATCTCAATTATATTATTTTTCTCGATTTTTTTCAAATGCATTATTAAAAACTAGTACGTCGTTGAAAGATGCCGATTTATATTTTAGTCAAATAATTATAGGTTGCTATTTAAAAAATAAAAATTGATAGCTGTATCTTGTACACCTGACTTTGTAAAAAATATCTATAGGTATATGCCATCGAATTATATATTTATAATAACAAAACTTTTATATAAACCATTTTTTTCTATTACTTATAATAAAAAAGTTAAGGGGGGGGGACGTCTTCCCAGACTCATCTGATTTGCTTGCCTCGGCCTTCGCCTCGGTTACAAACTTCAGATTCGACCAAAAAAAATTACTTTTACAACCTTGATACATAAATAACTAATTTTTTGTTTGTTTAATCAATATTTCTGAAAATTTGTTTATTTAGATTTGATTTAGAAGAGTATAGAGATGTTAATTTATATTTTTTTATTAAAAAATATTTGCAATTAAAGATTCTACAAGACATTTCAGAGAATCTGACACGTTTGAATACTTCTTTTTATAAAATAATAAGTTTTTTCTTAAATTGCGGGTATCCATTAAAAATTAATAGAATATAAGTACATGTATTTAAATAATAGTTACATTTGTTAAAACTTAATGTTGCGTTTGCGCAACAACAGCGGAATCTCTTAGTTTAAGTAAAGTAATAAGATTTTCCGTATCGTGCGTTTATTTGCAAATAGATTCAAAAACATAACTACATATCTTTAATTAAAATTATAAAAACAAAATAATTATTACATGTTTTAATCCCGGAGCCTACGCTTTAAACACAACTCCATGGTTACACAGTTCAGATCTCAAATTATGTAACTGACAGATATATATATCACTGTCAACAAACTAATCATTTCAAATAATAATAGTAACGTATTAAAAAGAAGAGAGTAAATGGAACAATAATTATATGGAATGGAACTTAATACAGTTTCCAGCATAAGTAAATATGTCCGAATATGGGTAAGAAAATAAATATATATATCAACACGGCATATTACCCATTGTTGGGTGAGCCAATCTTCTTTGTACACAGATGTCGGTAATATTGATGACATATTTGTACCGTGCGGGCGTTTACTAGGCGTCACTTCATGCGAATCTGGGAAACCGGGTTCGATTCCGACCGACGCCAAATATTTTAGAATTTTAAATGGCACAAAATTGACCTCTGTGGTGCACTCTCCACGCCAACAATAAATATAGGTAAGTATATAAAGAAATGTATCATCCCGGCATATTACCCATTGCTGGGTGTGCCAATTTGCTTTGTACACAGATTTCGATAACGATGATGACATATTTGTACCGTCCGGGCGTTTACCAGGTGTCATCTCACGAGCACTTATTGCTGGCGTGGAGAGTACACCACAGGGGTCATTTTTGTGTCATTTAAAATTCGAAATATTTGGCGTCGATCGGGATCGAATCGTATTTAAATTTAAATACGGGAGGTATTCTATAGGCCACATCAGATTTTTAATACATATATTCTGCCTGGCTTTGACATTTTCTACACGTTTTTAATTCTTCGGGGTAACGGATTATAATGTGGCCAACAGAGTCTGTTTGGATTTCGGTTACAAGTTCCAATTTTGTTAGGCCGCGTATTTTCCAAATATGTATCAAAAATGTAATGTACCGTGTCTGTTTTTAATATTTGTAATATGTAATAATTAAATTTTAATGTTTTTATAGTTTGAATTAAAGGTATTTAGCTATTTGGTATCCATTTGTAAATAAAGGCATGATACATAAAATTTTATTATCATACTTATACTAATAAATTTCGCTGCTGATGCGAGAACGTATTTTTAAAAAAAAAAAACTATGAAGAAAAAAAATTAAACTCAATTTCGTCTCAATATTTGTGTATTTAACTAATGTTAATATGAATTAACTGTCAGTTTATTGCTTAGCGCTTAATGGTTTAAAAGCAACAATATCAGCTCTAAAACTGTGCTATTTTTTGGATGAGTACAACTTAGCTAGACTACTTTTCTGGCAAGGATTTGTGCACCCACAACTTTTATAGGTAATTTGGTATGGTGTAAAAGATTCCGTCCCAAGCTAGTGAATAATGAACTGCCTGTAACAGCTTCGATACTTCTGCTCGGTTTCGCTGTTTCGGCGAATGTCTCGCACAAGAGAAACATAAATCTCTTCACCCGAAACTACTACACATCCCTAAGTGCCTAGAACACCCTATCCTAGCCTATAGTTTAGCCGGGAATAGCTTCATACTCCCACACACACACTCTAAAGTCTGGAACATAGTTATAATAAACTTCAGGGAACTATATGAACTATCATAAGTTAAGACTTTTATCGCTAGTTTATAGGGTTACAGCGTTAGTAAGTCATAAAGTTAGAAGTTTTCTCTTTGTCAACAACAAAGGCTAAACGGTACGGCAGACCTTCAACTTAATATGAAACGGTCTGTGTGTTCGAAATATAGGCGACAATATTTGGAGAATAAACCAAGAGATAAAAAAATACTACGAGCCCAAACTGATAATAATTCGGCCGGTATATATTTTCAACAAGCAAATTATAAAACCTACGCAAATGGTGAGAAATTTCTACAAATTTCATTCGAATGGTTTAAAATATAGATTTTAAACTTACAAAAACTAAATATCGATGGTGAAGAATGGAGACCTCCTATGTCAAATTTTGACCTTTTTCACAAATCTACAAAATCATTCTACATATAATGCAGTTACCTTCTCTATCAATATCGTAGTAATATGAAGAGAAAAATATACTTCTTCTATGTCATTAGAAAAACTTTACTGCAAATTATTCCAAAGTCATGCGGTATACAACACAGGAATACATATGGTATAAGTAACAAAACAAAATTTTGTCCTATTCTTCTAACTTTTCGAGATGTTTCCAAGTCAGTGTGAGTGTCTCTGAAGGGTATATGTAATATACCTATAAATTTAAATATTTAATTATTAATACAATAAGAATTAATATAATGAAGGTACTTCCCAGAAAAAATCTTCAGTAATGTCTCTGGATTTTTGACACTGACATTTATCTGTCAGTTAAAACATTTTATTTTTTCAATTGGTTTCCATGACATTATTTGGGCTGTGAGAGTTATTAAAACAGAATATTATATAACTTATATTTCTTTATCTCTAAATCTATAAAAGATATAATAAAATATTTATATGTATCAGATACAGAATTTACTCTTCTTTAATACTAGCAAGAACAAAATTTTTCAAAAAATAATACTTATAAGATTTTTTTTAAGAATCTGCTACTTCCGGTTGTCCAATAATTACCAAAACCTTTTCAGCTCTTCCTAGTAATGTCCGATTGAGAAGTACGTAGTTAGTATTATAGTTTTTGCGAAATCGTCCTTCTAATATCCCCATACACACATACACACACACACACACATACAAACACACACACATACAAACACACACACAAACACACACACACAAACACATCATGGTAAAAATATTGAAATCGGATTGTAGGGACCTTAAAACGTGCTTAATCATTAAAATCTGGATATGCGATTTTTAGCATGTATCTAATACCTCTCTTAGCAAGAGGTAAAAAATGAGTCGGTTTATAATACTATAGCGTTAACCATACGGTGTAAAAATCCCAAAAACATTAACTGTTTTCGTTAAATAGAATATCAAGGGTATCGCGTATACGACAAAATTCCAGAATATGATTTTTGTAACGTACGTTGTATATTTCGTTCAAAAATATTAGATCGTTAACGATTTCGTTCATGAACGAAAATTTAGAGAATAAGTACATCAGGTTTAAATCATTACTATGAATGAGGAAAAACGGTAGTCCTATATTAGAAATATTATGAATAACGCTGCTAAATCTTACTGTATTTTTTATTTCTTAGGGCAATAACTTCCGTACGTCCCCCCAATAAATTAATGAGTATTTTGGTGTGTTGGGCGCACGATTGCATTATAAATCAGTGGCTCTCAACAGCAGTTCCTGCAGATGAATAAACAACAACACGGCAAAGCGTACACAACGACGCTATCTGAAGAACGGTAAATGGTTCGCTTTCAGCTCCGTGCATAAATCTTCGCCCTATACAACCTCTACTGCTGCTAATCACACGCACAGATACAAAGAAACAGTGTAAATAAATACAAAAAGGAAGAATGGTAAACTGATAATGTGCTCATTGGCCATAAGATGAGTGTTAACAAAACAAAGTACTCTTAATTTTTTTTTTGTTTTTATTTTCTTTGGCGATCCATTTCCTACGTTTTTATTCATATTGATTGTATAAGTAAAGGGATAAAATACACAATGTGTGTAATTTGCGTGGAATATTCTAGGGCACGTTTCCGATACTTTAATTTCCATTTTTATGCGAGTGAATTTGTATAAAAGATTAAAGGTGGAGTAATCCGCTTACAGTTCAGTCAAAAGTGTAGTGAAAAAGAAAAAAATGTTTTCCCTGGATTATCCTATAATTCCAAAGAACGATTGACTCGAAAAGATTGAAGTCAGGAAAAAGTTTACACTTTATAAACACTAATTTATTTATGTATTTATTTATTTAATTTACACACAATCAACTGGACAAAGCCCCAATTACTGGGTGGTAAATACAGAAAGAAAACAAATATAAATGCGACTATAGCAAAACAACAATACAAAAGTAAGAATAAAATTATTTCGAAATATGTACATTCTAAATTTACACCGAAACAATTAGACAGTTGCGAATGTAAGAATAACAATATTTTGGTTTTGAAAACTTTCAATGAATCATTAAAAAAACAACTTCATTTAAGCTGGAAGATACAAGGGTGGATTGAAAAGTTTCCGGAGAAGCCTTGGATTTTGGAAAGCAATTTTATCTTTTCTTTTATTTACCTCTTCATTTGAACTGTCAAAAAATTTCAATACAATCTGTCAACCGGTATAATCGTAACAAGCGTCTGTGTCGATCTACCTAGCGTTAAATCGGTAATGGATAAAAACGAAGTTCGTGCGGTGATCAAGATTTTTCATTTGAAAAGAGAGACGGCAACGGAGATCATAACCAGGTTGGATGATGTCCTTAGGAATGCTTCACCTTCCTTTTCCACTACGAGTTTCTGAATTTCGGAATTTAAGAGTGCTGGACACACACCTGTGACGAACCACGTTCAGGTCGACCAAAATCGCCTACCACACCGGAAATTGTATATAAAATCCACAATATGGTTTTGGAAGATCGACAAATGAAAGTGCGTGAGATTAAGGAAGCCATAGTTATGAAAGTATAGTTTATATTGTACACAATGAACTGGGCATGAGAAAAATGTGCGCCAAGTGATGCCGCAATTGCTCAGTTCGGAGCAAAAGCGCATTCAAGCCTGAATTTCAACGGAAAATTTGGAGTTGTTTAAGAAAAATTCTGTCAATTTCAAAAGACGTTTCATAATCATGGATGGAACATGGGTACACTATTATACTCCAGAGCCAAAAATTCAGTCTAAAGTGTGGATTGGACATGGTGAGTCGGCCCCGAAGAAAGCGAAGTTAATTCAGTTGGCAGGAAAGGTCTATTGGGACGTCAAAGGAATTTTACTAATTATTGATTATCTTGGTAAAAGAAAAACTGTGATTGGACATTATTACGCCACACTTTTAGACCAGCTTAAAGCAGTAATTCAAGAAAAACGCTGGGGAATGGCAATGTAAATGTTTCACCACGACAATGCGCCAGCTTATTCGTCGAATTGCTCAACAAAAATTAAACGAACTGAGGTTTGAAATCGTCCCCTATCCACCGTACTCGACCGATTTAGCTCTCTCCGATTTCCATCTTTTCCAAAAACTCACAACGTTCAACGCTGGAAAGATGTTACGATCCAACGAAGAAGCCGTCGATGCAGTAAATGCTTATTTCGAGGACCTCAAAGAAATCTATTTTCGGGAGGGAATTGAAAAGTTGGAAAACGCTGGACTACGTTTGTTGACATCAAAGGGACTATGTAGAATAATAAAATGTAGCCCATGTTACATTTTTTTTTCATGTCATTCCGGAAACTTTTCAATCCACCCTCGTATGTCATAAATACTGCAAATATATCTGAAAAGAGTACCAAGTTCATAATTTTATTTAGTAACAGGAACAGTGAACAAAAATTTTTGTCTTCCATTTGGATTTCTAGGTACACTTATGGTAATATTTGCTATGATTGTAATGTATTTACAATGTTATTGAATATTTTATATAAAAACACATGAATTAAATTTCCTTCGATCCTCAAGTCACTATATTAAATAAGGAACTCAGAGTCGAAAATTTATGAAATTTTTTAGCATTTCGCAAATTTCTGTATGATGTCTCGGTGATGTAATTAACGTGTAGGATAATTTGAGATTTAGAATTAAAAATTACTCCCAAATCCTTAATTTCATTAACTCTGACTTGAGCAACGTTATTCACTTGATAATTGAAATAAGTGTTTTTTTCTCTTTGTGGTGTAGATAATGATCTTGCACATATTAACATTGAAAACCAAATGATTGGAGATAGACCAAGTCAACAGATTTTCAATGTCCAGTTGAAATTTTAAACAGTCATCAATTGTATTCATTACTCTAAATATTTTTATATCAGCATATAGTAAGTAGTTAGCATGTTTAATACAGTCAACAATATCATTGATGAATAAAGTGAAGAGAAGTGGGCCAAGACTTGAACCTTGTGAAATTCCAGAGGTGGCAGTAAATGGTGGAGACGTGAAGTTATTGTAATGTACATAAAGTTGTCCTTTAGAGAGAAATAGGAAGAATATATACTTTTACTACTACTTCCGGAGTTAGTCATGGGTCGAGTCTTAGACCTGTTATTTATTTTATTTATTAATGACTTCACAAATATTCTACGTTTTAATAAGTTTTTACTTGTTGACAACGTAGGCTCGGTATTTTCATATATGTGTCAGTATGTCTATTTATGCCAAGTTTCATACAAACTAACTCATTTTTTTAAGTTATCTGTTTTATATTTTCATCTCATTACTGACTTTTGCTCCTTGCCTCCTGTTCCTGTACGCTTGTATGCCGCTTCCGTATTCCAAAACGTCTCCTGGAAAGCTGGGGTTAGAAGCTGGAAGGCAAAGCGTTCCAGTCGAGTGGAGAAGCACTCAGTTCCAGACACGAGACGCTGCCGCTGCCACCGCGACGCAAAAGGTAAATTGCGCGACGAATATGAATAAGTGCAGGACTTATGGATTTGTAAAAGGTTACTTACTACGACGCATTACTAACATAGACAGATGGTTATATTCTGTTCAAAACTGTAAGTCTTACAGATCTGTAAAACGGTAACAAAAACACAACTATTTTTGTTGACTAATATAAAATCATATACGAGTGGTAGCTTTGTTTATTATTCACAGATTTACAGATATGTAAGCTTTGAACAAAATACAAACCAGAGTCAGCGTTGGTTATAAAATAGTTAAATGATACAGAATATTTTTTTTAGGAAAACTGCATGGACTTCACCAGGATTTGAAAGCAGGATCTTCCCATGTCTACCAACTGAACTATAAAATAGAATGTGTGTCTAACACGGGGTATTATCTAAGGAAGCGGTTCCCAAAGTGTGTTCCTCGGAACCTAAGGGTTCCGCGAACAAAGACCAAGTTAAAAAATTCAAAAAATATAAAAAAAACGTTCCACATTACTGAGTAATTTTTGTAATTTTTATGATTGGCTAAGTCTCAATAGTTTCTTGGACCACAAATAAATATTGTTACCTACATATTTTTTCTTTTTTAATCGAAACATGTTATTTTATTTATTTATTTATTTACAAAAAGTGGCCATACAACAGACAAGGTCCTAATAAGAATAAAGCACAGTTATAATAATTAATACATTTTTGTTCTTGTTAGACAACAAATATGGCGAAAATTAAATAACGTGGAAAAAGAGAAATAAACTCATAAAGAAGTAGATAAATGAGTGAAGATATTTTCATAAACTTCTTAAATAAATACAAAGTGCAACTAAATATATCGGGTATATCGGAGAAACATAATAAATTATTCGTAAGTATAGATGTGTGGCAAATAGGATCAGTAGTTAATATTTTTTTTTAATATTAATTTTTTTTTTATTAGGACAGACGTTTCGATGCTGGTCCAGCATCATCTTTAGCTTCTACAATGTGTTAATAATAAAAATATAACAAATAATGTAAATATCTTACCATATAATATAATTATAAATTTTAAAAAGTTGAAAAACAATAATTTTGACAATATTAAATATTATAAAATATTTTTTTTCATCTAAGATGGAAGCGTCAAGGATAGGTACTGACTGAGTAAAAATAGTAAAATTTTACTTAAAGAAATTGTAAAAATTTAAATTGTTATATAGGGCTGACATTAATGGCATCTATCGGAAAGTAGTTCTAGGATGGTAGTTGTAGTTTGTGCAAAATTGAGGAAATCTGTTTTATTATTGATATGTTTATGTTTATTTATATTAATATAAAATGTTTCATTACTTAGTCTTTTGTATTTATTTGGTTCAGTTTGTAAGAGTTTTGGGTTTTTAAAATCAAAATTATGGCCTGTGTTCTGATAATGACTACAAAGTGCGCTATGTGATGAATTCATTAGTTGACAATTATTGGAGTGTTGATAAAGTCGTTTTTTTAATGTCTGTGTCGTTTCACTAATATTTGACATTTCACAAGCAAGACATTGCACTTCGTATACTACGTTTTTATTATAAATAGGTTCATTACTGTCTTTTAATTTTGTGTATAAGTTTTTAATAGTGTTTGGTGTTGTTGGGATTATTTTAATATTGTAATCGTGAAATATATATTTGAATTTTTTTATAAGGTTAATGTTGAAGAGGATTTTGCAATAGTATGTCTCGTATTTAGTGTTAGTAGGGAGTATATTAGGTTGGTTGTTATTGTGGATGACATGTAATCTTTTTTATGTTATTTTTAATGAATTTAATGGGATAACCATTCATATGAAGGATATTGGTAATGACGTCCAGATTATTTTTGTGGTGTTGTGGGTGTGACAAGAGGATTGCACGATCTACTAGGGAGTTGATGACGCTGGTTTTGTAAGTAGTTGAATAAATAAAAAAAAATTAAAAGATATATTAACTACTGATCCTATTTGCCACACACCTATACTTACGAATCTTCGTTGGATTACTACTACACAACACATAATAAATTATTATAACAACACAATAGGCGATTTGACGGGGAAAACATTAAAAAAATAGTCCTATACATTTTTACAGAAAAAATATCAAATGAACAGAATAAGAGGGTACATGTAAAGATATTTTACTCAAGAGAGTTGAACTAGCAATATGACATGACCATTTATAATTTTATAAAGAAAAATGAAGTCCAGCATCTCTCTACTTTTTTGTAAAGGGGTGAAATAAATTGAATTAATCGCAAATTTAGAATTCAATTCAGAAATAAATTTACGCTGAATACCCTCAACTCTATTCACATATATTTGATAATGTGGCGACCAACATACAACAGAAAATTCTAATTGAGATCTAACAAAAGCATAGTATAAATGAACGAGTGGTGGATTTTTAAAATTTAATCCAACTCGCAAAAGAAATCCAAGAATTTTGCATGCCTTTTTAACTACGCTGTCAATATGTACGTCATAATTTAATTTCTTATTTAAAATGAACCCAAGATCTTTGACTTGAGATACACGACTGATACCATATCCATCAATATTGTAATTAAATTTAAAAAAAAATTACTACGTGAAAAAAGGGATATTGGAACATTTACTGTAGTTAATGCATAAGTCATACTGCTTAAGATAAATATTTAGTCTATCAAAGAATTTATTGTCCAAGAGGCTTTGTTTTACCTCTCGTTAAGAGAGGTATTGGATTCATGCTAAAAATCGCATATCCAGATTTTAATGAATAAGCACGTTTTAAGGTCCTTACAATCCGATTTTAACATTTTTACGATGATTTCTCTCTCTCTCTCTCTCTCTCTCTGTGTGTGTGTGTGTGTGTGTGTGTGTGTGTGTGTGTGTGTGTGTGTGTGTGTGTGTGTGTGTGTGTGTGTGTGTGTGTGTGTGTGTGTCTGTATGTGTGTGGGACGTTGGAAGGACGATTACTCAAAAACTATAAAATTTATTATTTGTTTAACTACGTATTTCCCAATCGGACATTAACGGGAAGAGCTGAACAAGTTTTGGTAGCAATTGGACAATCGGAAGTAGTAGTTTCTTGAAAAAAAAAAAATCTAAATATTATTTATTGAAATTTTTTCTTGGTAATATTAAAGAAAATTCAATTCTCTATCTGATAAAATTTAATATTTTATTATATCTCGTATAGGTTTGGAAATATAGTATATAATAATATAGAATAATCTCGTTGCCCAAAAAACAGTTGAGATATTTAAATTTTTGTAATTGACAGATAAATGCAAAATGTCAGTGTCAAAAATCAGATTTTGGGAGGTACGAGTACATTTTATAAATATTATTGTATTATTAATTAAATATGTATTTAAATTATAGGTATGTTAATATTACACATATCCTTTAGAAATACTGCTAATACTGTCAATGAATTTGAAGAATTTTGAACATATTAGAATAGTAGGACAAAATTTCACATAGAACGAAAGAAGAGATACAATTTCAATTATTTGTGTGTACAAGAAATGTTAAATTCGATACTTATAGGACGCGAGCAGTCATGTGACTTTGTTGGCCTTGGCGAGCAGATATGAGGACCCGTGTCAAAATGACGGCTAGAAGTTATTTACATAGATGTCACAATTGTCATATATCATAATTTTTCATTCAAAATTTCAAAATATTCAGATGTTTTTTTGTCATCCATAGTATGGAGTATACTTGTCGAGGAAAATAATCCACATGGATTTGGATAATCATAATGTTTTGTCACATAACTGCTCGCGCCCTACGCAACATAAAATTAAAATGGCGAGAGGTATTGTACTGGCCATAACAGATTTTTTTGTTTTGTAAAAATGTAACGATATGCGGTTCGGCCGAAATCATACCGATACCGATATTCTAATATCGGTGATACGGATAATGATACGAACAATTAAATTATATAAGAAGGTAAAATTAGAAGAAAGACAAAGGTGAATGCTTATAATTAACATGTGAAACCAGAATTACTTCGGGGAAAGAAACACAAATTTTGCTTACATTTTGTTAGCATAATCAAATTGGGCGGAGACGAGTGATTTTACAAGTCTGTCTCAATGAGTCCTGCTGCTGAAAACAGCCTGTCATATTCCATAGAACTCAGCTGGAAACAGTAGTCCTTTTGCGCCGATTTTGGTAAAGAACTACATTGCGCCAGAAAACCAACGTATCTGCTTCCCTTGCAATATTATGGACTTTCATATATTTCTCGACATCTCTGTGGAAATTAGAGGTCAGGTGCTAGATGGTTGGTCGAACGCGCATTATAGTAACTCGAGCTCGGCACGTTTGCGTGGTTTTATTTGAAAAAGTGATATTCGAAATGTATTGGTGTATTGGTAAACAAATATAATCGATTCCGATACGTCGACTAAAAGACAATATCGCCAATGTATCGGTATCGGTTATATCCCTAGTTTTGATTTCACAATGCCCAATAAAAATGTAATATGGAGTTGGGGTTCCGCGAAACGCAGGCGGTTTCTTAAAGGCTCCATGATCCAAACGTTTGAGAACTGCTGATCTAAGGACAATGAAAAGTAAAATTCAAGCACTTGAAATTTATTTATTTTATTTATTTATTTATATATTTATTTATTAATAAATCGATTCAACAGGATACAAGATCCCAATTACAGGACGATCATATGACATACAAATACAGAAACGAATAAAATATTTAAGAAGAGTACTGCGCATAATACTACGAGACAGAATCAGAAATGAAATGGTTAGAGAACATGAGAATGTAAGTTTGTATTGGACTTCATTGAGCAGAGACAGCTAGTTTGGTGGGGCACATGATCAGAATGAAGGAAGATAGACCGGCGGTGAAACAAATATGGTGGAAAGAAGAGACCGACGAAGACGCAAAGAAAACTGGGATAAGGTAATACTGATACTGAAGATTTTGGAGAAGAAAAACACGACGATTCAAGATGTTAGGAAGATGTCAAGCAATGTCCGAAATTCGTAGAGCATCTTACTAGACAAAGGAAGTTCCTGGGTTCAAATTCATGATTTTTCATAAAAATCTTTTTTGATATTTATTTTGTAAATTATATATATATATATATATATATATATATATATATATATATATATATATATATATATATAAAATTGACATATAATTTATAATAATTTTATCTCATTAGTGAAAAATTAAAACTAAGCTCGGCTTTATTGGAAAATGAATTATTTTAAACTAAATTTTATAATTTAATTTAAAATAATTCATTTTCATTTGTCGGAGCTTGTCAGCTAAAAATTGAAAGGGACGATAATTAAACAATCCCGAATATTTTCCGATACATCAGCGATTGAATGTTGTACTGCACGGTAACCTCCAAACGAGCGTTTAATGTTTCTAGTTAGTAGTTAGTATCGAATTTACATTTCATGAACGTCATCACACAGATTACCATTCATATTTTTATTGATTTCGAGAACATCTGCCACGAATCCAATTAGCAAAACATTAGGGAGATATCACAATCAAAATTAGATTTATATTTGCTGGAATCGCCCACGATATATATTCATTAACAGAGATTTATCATATAGGTAACAGACAATCGTTGATAATATGATGAATGCGAAATACACTAGCGGTAGTTGAAATCGGAACACCAAACATTAATAGGAATAAACAGACGAAATAAATGTTTAAAATTTGGAATCGCTAATAACATTCATTCAGAAAATATGCAGGTATAAATTTAATTATCAAGCAGTTTCACTTATTCGATATTTCCTCAATATGATTAAGATTCAGTTAAAATTTGAACGTTATCAAGTTAACATGCCTCGTTAAAGATAGTAACGTGCATTTGAGCGAATGATTTTGAAAGAGGCCGTATCGTGGATATGGGCGAAAGCGGATTGTCACTGTCTGATATAGCGGCTTGTGTAACTCGTAGTATAAGCACGATTGCACGCATATTGCGACAGTGAGTACAGACAGGTACAGAGAGACGGCAGACAGTATCTGGAGCCCGCTGGAGGACATCAGCGCGAGAGGACCGTCATCGCCTAACCTCACAAGACTGTTTTCACGTGCACGAATTGTAGCATGGAAGTAATATAAAAATTATTTCTTGGATGTTATGCTTTAAACACAACTCCATGGTTACACAGTTCAGCTCAAATGTATGTAACTGACAGATACATGTCACTGCCAAAAAGTAATCATTTCAAATTAATAATATTAAAGTTTTAAAAAGAAAATTGTAAATAGAACAATAGTTAAATGGAAAGGAACTTAATACACATAATTTCACATTAATAATAGTAAAGTTTTAAAAGGAAAATTGTAAATAAAACAATAGTTATATGGACAGGAACTTAATATACATTATTTCTAGCATTAGTAAATATGCAGGTATGTATTTAAATAAAAAATAAATAAATATATTATCACGGCATATTACCCATTGCTGGGTGTGCTAATCTGCTTTGGTAATGATGATGACATATTTATATCGTGCGGGAGTTTACCAAGCGTCACCTCACGGGCACTCATTGTTGGCGTGGAGAGTGAACCACAGGGTTTTATAATGTTTACAAAATTCTGAAGCTCCCCTGCACGTTGTAATGCCCCTAGCAAATTGCCTAGTTTGCCTAGTTGATAATTCAGCCCTGTCTGTGGGATATCTTAGAAGGGCAGTGCTACTTATCCAGGCGCTAATACAAAATGTAGAAAAAGTATGGACTGTAGTCGAAAAGGGTAAAATGGTATTCGCAACTTTATTCAATCCATGCCTCGACGTGCAGTAGCGGTGACAAGAGCGCGTGTAAAACACAGTTCTTTTTGAATTTTTCATTTATTGTATTTTTAATTTATGTGAAATTTATTCGTCTGATAATTAACAACCTTTGTGCTGCATTTCGTTCGTTTATTCCTACTATTTATTAGTGTTTCAATTTCAACGACCGCTAGTGTTTAAATATTAATCAATCATTGTATACCGTAGATTCGGCTTAAAGAAGATCCCATTAAAATTTGTGAACTGTAACTCCTGTTATCTTTTCTGTTTTAATCCTTTGGGGTGTAAACGAATTTGGGTATAATGTTCTTCCTCTCTGTCTCTTGCGCATTTCAGACATTCCCGTGTCAACAATTTCATAATTAATAACCGTGTTGCTGCAGTGTCCGTGAGCAGTCATGCGTTCGTTTCACATTCAAGTGATGTATACTGACAGCACGTATACGCAAACACAAGCACAAGCATCCCAAAGGAAAGATGTAATTAAAGACTAGGGAACGAAATTCTAAAGGAAATATTTTTGGGGGAGATGAAATTTGTTGGAATAAATAAAAAATATATTTTGTAAAATTGAGCAGGTGGCAACATTTTCGACACCGTCCTACAGATGGTGAATGAAATTAACGGGAACTATATATAAATAGTTGGTATAACATATGTATAACATTGAATGCTTTTCATCATTACCGATATCTATGTAGGAAGCAGATTTGCACACCTAGCAATGGGTAATATGTCGTGATGATTTATTTATTTATTTTTACGACGGAGTTTAGTTCTAATCTTGCCTCATGAGTCTATGGCGGGTTTTAAAATTTATTTTGCGTACTTTTTGAAGAATCATACGCCTTAATAATTGTTTTCATTTTCGTACACGTTTCATGTAAGTAAAAGTTAGTCTAAAAAGTTTCAATACGTCTCGATAGAGGTACGTTGGGAGGATTGTTTTTGTGGGGTAAATGGTAGTGCTGTGAGGATCCGACAAAACTTGGATCCAAGAACCCGGCTTTCAAAATATCCGGATCCTTGGATATTAAAGCGAATATCCGAAAATTTATTTAAGCAGAAAGATCTTTCAAAAGGTGAAATAAATGAATTTTAAAACTCGCCAAAGACTCCAAGGCTAAACTAAACTTCGTCGTAAAATAAGTAAACGGGTCAATAACTCTTTAAATAAATACAGATGTTAAAGCTTAAGCTATGGTAATTATTGTAGTAATAAGCAGATTCAATATATTTTTGTTAAACCACAGTATAGTCCATTCAATTTTTTTTTCCGAAAACTTATGTTACATATGTTATATACGTAGGGTGTAGACCATCCAGTAGATTTTTTAAAATGATTTTTTCGATTTTTGCTAGCTTATGTATCTTTAATTTTTGATCGGCACTCGTACCCCTCTAAAATTTGATTAATTGTAAGCATAAGTCTTATGTTAAGTTTCAACTATCAGCTTTTCATTTACAACGTAATATAATACTGAGCAAAATACTGAATTTGCAATATACGAAAACAGCGAAGAGAAACTTTGTACACCAAGTTGGATGTCGCACAACATACATCCTCCCCTACAGTCTTTAGAAGAAGACAACAAGCTCTTAGAGAGAGATATGATATTTGCTGTGTTTTATTTTGTCGTGGCGATTCCCGTATGTATGATCAGTTTTTTTATAAGAATGATTTGTTAGTTGATGATCATCACGGCATATTAACCATTGCTGGGTGTGCCAATCTGCTTTTTACGCAGATATTGGTAACGATGATGATATATTCGTACCATATGGGAGTTTACCAGGCGTTACCTCACGGGAACTCATTACTGGCGTGGAGATCGCACCACAATAATCACTTTTGTACCAATTAAAATGCGAAATAATTTTTGGTGTCGATCGGAATCAAACGATTTACAATTTGAATCACCTATTTGAGAAACCACAAAAAAGCAAAAAATTCAGGAGACAAAAAACTGTCAATGAAGATACTGGATAATTGTATAGCAACTGAGCTAAATAAAGTTATTATTATTATTATAAATACATAATATAGAGATATAATACATTTTTTAAATGTATCAGATTGAAAATTTAATTATCTTTATTATATGTAGTAACAGTCCAGTTGAATAGATGCTATTCAACTCTTTCCATTAGTTTTCGATTGAGGAATTCGTTGTTACACAGGCCTTTAGTGTTATAGAATTTGTGATATCGTATCTGCAACATCCTAACACACGCTCACACACACACACACACACACACACACACACACACACACACACACACACACACAGATAATCGTAAAAATGTTATAATCGGATTCTAGGGACCTTAAAACGTGCTTATTCACTAAAATCTGGATATGCGTTTTTTAGCATGAACCCAATACCTGGCGTTGGGATGAGTAACGTAGAAAACATTCATTACGATATTTTTCTATAAAACACTACAAGATTTCTTTATTACCATCCGTCACCTTTAGGTAAGGAAGGCATTATCTTTGGTCAAAAAACATATTCAATAGATATAGAGTTAAAGAATTATAAAGATATTAAATTTCATAAATCAGCCAGCTATGCTAACTATAGAAACTGCTAATATATTCAGATAATTCAAATTGACAGATGTCAGTATCAATGAAAAGTAAATGAAAGTGGCAGAGATGAGAATGGTGAAGTATATGTTGGGAAGACACGGAAAGATACGGTAAGGAAATAAATCTAGTGTTAGAAGTTTCTAGAAAGATACAAGAGAGACGATTACATTGGTTTGAACATGTCATGAGGACAGATGTAGAAAATATTGGAAGCAGAATGAATAGCTTAGTAATAGAAGCTAGAAGAAACAGAGGGAGACCAAAGATAGGATGGAAGGTCTGTGAAGAAGAAGATGTCAGTGTCAAGTACAATTTGCATAGTTTGTTTATTAAATAATTTTACTGGAAATTTAGAATCTTTTGCAAAGAAATTTATGTATGGAATACATAATACACAGGTTTCACGGAAGATATTGTGCTGGCCACATCAGATTTTTACCTCTCGCTAAGAGAGGTATTGGATTCATGCTAAAAATCGCATATCCAGATTTTATTGAATAAGCACGTTTTAAGGTCCCTACAATCCGATTTTAACATTTTTACGATGATGTCTGTGTGTGTGTGTGTGTGTGTGTGTGTGTGTGTGTGTGTGGATGTATGTGTGTGTGTGTGTGTGTGTGTGTGTGTGTGTATGTATGTAGGATGTTGGAAGGACGATTACTCAAAATCTATAAGACTTTAAATTTGTTTAACTACGTATTTCCCAATCGGACATTCATGGGAAGATCTGAAAAGGTTTTGGTAACAATTGAACAACCGGAAGTAGAAGATTCTTGAAAAAAAATCTTCTAAATAATATTTTTTGAAATTTTTTCTTGATAATATTAAAGAAAAATAAATTTTCTTTCTGATACATTTAAATATTTTATAATATATTCTATAGATTTAGAGATAAAAGAAATATAATATGTAAAATAATCTGTTATAATAAATTTTACAGCCGAAAGAATGGCCATGGAAAATAGTTGAAAATTTATTTTTTTTGTAACTGACAGATAAATGTCAGTGTCAGAAATCCGAAGACATTACTGAAGAGTTTTTCTGGGAAGTACATACATTATATTATTTCTTAATGTATTAATAGAATTGGAAACATTTCGAAAAATTAGAAGAGGACAAAATTTCTTCATCAAAAATGAATTTAAAATTAAACAATCTAAATATATATGGAATAGATATATGCGTAAGTAGAATTTTTGGTGTAGAGTATACAAGAAATGTTAAATACAATAGGGAGCGAGCAGTCATATGATTTTGTTGGCCTTGACAAGCAGATATGGAGGCCCATGTCAGAATGATAGCTAGTAATTATGTATAAATTTCTCATTCTAAATTTAGTGATTTTCCAATTCCATGTGGAGCAGAATTAAATGTTAAATATCTAAGGCATACAAGTAAATTTTAAACTCCTGGTGATAAATTGACGTAAATTTAGAAAATCTTATAATTTTTAATGAAAAATTCTAACATTTGACATCTATGTACATAATTACTAATTATCATTGTGAAACGGGCCCACACATCTGCTTGTGAAGCCCAAAAATGTAACATTACTGTTCGCGCCCTATACTTATGTAACCAAAAAAAGGAAGTGGCGAGAGGTATTGTGCTGGCCACAACAGATTTTTTTAAAAATAATTTAGTAGTTACCGCTTCTCTTTACAAAAGTAACAAGAAAAATGTAAATTATTAAAAAATCTTCCAGAACAACAATAATATAACCTTTTAGTTTGTTATAAACTAAAAGCTTGTATTAACAAAAATCAGGAAGAATATTCTAACACATTCAAAAGAGAAACAGTATAGGTAAGTCTGTTGTTTCACGTAGAAAATATATTTTAACTGCTCCACCATGAGCGTGCTGCGTATTTGATATACGTTATGCTGTTTCTCACACAAAGACGCGTTAATTTCGTAGAATTCGATTCTGAAAAAATTGCAATATTGTAAAAATACGACTTATGTAGTTTCTTAAATAGGTCATTCATTTACAACAATATGTTAATTTATTGATTGCAAAATCAATCCTACAGGATAAATATCGCGATTACATGACGTTTATAAAATGTAAAAATATGTAAAGCGTATAGGTACAAAAAAATATAAATACTTATTAGACTACAGTCGGAAAACAATTATGAAGATAGCTGAAATATGGAAAAAATGCAGTAGTGATATTTTAAATTTTCGGAATTAATGTCGACATTATTGAATATACTACAGATTTGTCGAATAGGACATTTTAATTCATAATTCGACACAGGAGAACAATATTCTATTTTGGATCTAACGAAAGCAAAATACAAAATTTTTAACGTCAATAAATTTCTCAAAGGTTGTGCATTTTTAATGATAAAACCAAGGTTTCTATAAGATGCTTTGATCATAGCTTCAATGTGGGCATTAAATGTAAATTTCTCATCAAATAGTATTCCAAGATCCCTATATAAGTTGATTCTATCAAGCGGTGAAAGAAAAAGGTTTTTTTTTTTTAACGAAATAGCTTATAATTTTACATTTAAAGACTAAAATGGAGGAACGAGACTAAGCTAGCATACGATTAATATCTGAATAAAAATCTATGGCATCCTGAGTTGTGTTAATTGTTTTAAATAACTTGACGTCATCGGCGTACAGTAATATTACATAGAACTTAATTGAATCGACAATGTCATTAATAAACAAGATAAACAATAATGGGCCGAGATTACATCCTTGAGGAACACCCGAAGTAGGAAGGTGGGGATTTGACAAATAATTATTCAGGGACACAGACAATTTACGATTTTTAAGATAGGAACAAAGAAAAGTTATGTTCTACTTTTTACAACATTGTGTAGATTCCAAATGTTTTATCAACCATTTGTGTTTAACCACTGACAGTACCCTCGTAAAGATGGCAATGAAAATCATCGTTAAGTGTATATAAAGTGAGGTTAAGGGTTAAACTCTCCCTCTAACAGCAAGTTGTGAAAATATTTCCCGGTGGGAGTTACATCCTTGTTGGTCTAATTATTTAACGAGCTTTTACTAATTACGCTATATTCTCTACACGCCAATGGACCTTTCATTATTCATTAAAACAACAATAGACGGACTTCAGATTTGTATTTAGCTTCATCAGAGTTAAGTACACAATAACATTTCAAGAGATATTTAAATACATTTATCACGCAGCTTTTTACTCAATTCAAAGAGAACCAATTCACATTCAATATTGTTAAAATAGTTTCTCACTAGCATTTGAAGTTTGTTCTATGTTAGAAACTTGTTGCTGAAACATAGTCAAACAATTGTGGGCAATAGATACAAAAAGGGACACTACTACTGCCATCTGTTCCGGCGGAAGGGGGGACGTGTGTCGTTTGTTTAAACATTATCCCCCTAAACAAAAGCTTGCCTGTCTAACTTTAAAACTACCGTAAACTTCAGATTAATGGTTCGGTAATGTGAAGTCTCTTTTATTACACCGGATAACTTGATAAAAAATTACTGAAGTTTAGAAGAATATCTGTATTATCGTAACTTTTGTCAAACAACAAAATTGTTTAATAAGTATTTAACATAATATATATCATCACGGCATATTACCCATTGCTGGGTGTGCCAATCTGTTTTGTACACAGATATCGGTAATGACGATGACATATTCGTATCATGCGGGCGTTTATCAGTCATCACCTCGACCTAGGTATTTACTTTGATCCAGCGCTTACATTTGCACCTCAAATATCTGAAATGGTCAATCTGCATTTAAAATGCTTTGTTTTTTTGTTGAGAAATGGCAAAGACTTCAATGTAAATACACTTGTAAATTTATACTATTATTTCGTCGGGTCAAAACTCGAGTATTGGTTTATCATCTGGTATCCTGTTTACCATAAATACGTTTTGCAAATTGAAAGTATACAAAAGCAGTTTCTAAAATGCTTAGTTTTTAAAATAACTAAAGTCTGTCCAGGTAGACATTACTACAACAATTTAATTTTAATTCCTTGAATGGCGAATAAATTTTAGTTCAAAATTGTTACAAAATGGGATTGATTGTAGATTTGTAGATTTTTAATTTTTTGAAAATGTAAACCGACCGAATGAGTTTGTACTAGTATTTCTGGATCACAAAATGATGAATTGTATTTGAGGCCAATTCAGAATAAATTTGAAGCAAAATATAAATGTAAATTTAAATTTTATACGAAAACATAATAAATATTTATAAAGACATTTTAATTAATTTTGACAAATAAAAAATAAGGTCACCATCCTTACAGGTGCAACTACTTCAATACAAAAACAATAGAACGAAGTTGTAATAAGCACAGTTAGTATTTGGATGGTGTACTGTCTATTCATATACATGCTGACACTGAAAAACGAGCCACTCAAAATAACTTTTTCATTTATAATTATTTTTTAATTTTCTTGTTATATTTGTGATCTAGGCTTAGGGGCTCACAAAACGTGGTATTTGACACGATGGTAGCACTTCCGGTTTAACCGGAAGTGACATTAACTTTCATATTTCAAATGGGACATCCGATATATTTTTATATATTTGGAATCTACGTAAAATTACAAATTCAACGATATGGTTGAAGTGAATTTTTATTTCAGAAATAAATTACCTGCTAAGCCATAGCAGGTAGGCTGTGATAAAAAAATGATTTTTTTAACAAAGTATATAATTTTACAAAAATAACTTACTATTTAAACAATTAACTACAGCTGTCTCTGCTCGATCAAGTCCAATACAAACATACATTATCGTTGTTCTCTAATCATTTCATTTCCAGTACTCTTCTTTATTATTTAATTTCAAGTGTTTGAATTTTACTTTTCCAATCCTAGATAATACCCAAGATTCTTTGCCGTATGTTAAAATGAAACATCTATTCATTATATTAAATATAATTACAATAGATAAGATAAGTTTATTGTTTGCAAAGAAAATACATTCTTATAACAATAGCAATAGTGGTTGGCAATTTCCAAATTATACATATCTTTATAATTTTATTAATTATATTAGTAATAATAATAATAATAATAATAATAATAATAATAATAATAAATATATTAAATACAATTTAGTTTAACATTTAACATTACAGATGAGTTTCTTAATTTCTATACATATTTGATATCCCAGTAACAATTTTTTTTAATATTTTATTTTTTAATATACGCTATATAGATATAATTAAAAAACTTAAAAACTATTCATTTAAATAGAAACTTCTCAGTTTTATTGAGTTTACAGTAAAGTAGAAAATGTAGTTGATTTTATTTACATCAGGATTTTGGAAGATTGTGTACATATTACATTCATTTACATTTTCATTTAGGTAACTTTGTAAATATGAATTTCTTATAGTATCATACATTGGACATTTGATCAAAAAATGGTACAAATTCTCAGGCCGGTGGAGGTTGCAAATTGTGCAGTTATCTTCTGCATAGTGATGCCGTGGGATCTCGCGTTTTCGAGATCTCGTCTCGAAAATCGAGAAATTTCGAGACGAGACTATCATAAGTCTTGTCTCGAAAAATCGAGACGAGACGAGAGTAATGCCCTCGAGATTTTCTCGAGACGAGAGTAGGTACTCGAGATCTCGATTGCACGATTTTTTTTTAATATGTATATAATTAAAGATATACAATAAGAAAAATAATTATCAGTACAAATATTTTCAATGCCTGTTTATTATTTATTTATTCATTTTGATTTTATAATAATAATAATAGATTTTATTGATTGCTCGAAAAGAATAGGAACAAAAGTGTTCCCTGTGGTTTACTCTCCACGCTAGTATTAAATGCCCTTGCTGCGAGTAATAATTGTTCAGTATTTTTATACTTACCTGTTAAATGCCAGACTTAGTAAAAATAAAGTTTTAATCAGCAGTATCTACTTACTCCTTTATTACGTCGAAGTTGATGCTAATTTATTTTCCTGATAGATGAAAGTATAGAAAATTTATAAGATGTAAAGGTAATATTTTATGAATTTATTTTATATGTATTTATATACAAATAATAGATAATTACAGCATCACTTGCTTGCTACCTTCAACCATACAAACACACTCTGACCTGCCAACTTATGGAACATCCATACAGCTAATTATAAATTCGAGAAATTCGAGACTCTCGAGTCGAGATCGAGAATAGAGGATGAAAAATATGACGAGACGAGACGAAAACAAATCTCGTCTCGAATTTTCGAGACGAGACGAGAGTGAACTGTTTCTCGCCGTTTCTCGTCTCGCGGCATCACTACTTCTGCATTGAGTTCGTATTTTATACTTTTAAAAAATATAGTTATTTTTCGTTTATTTGACAGTTTTAGTTGTAGGAAAATTCTCAGTTTAACCAGTGGGATTTTTATATTAAAATAATTTTCTGTTTTAAAGTCATGTTTAAGTAACTTAAAGTGATTGTTATATTTCCCATTTCTGGCACTCGATTTATCTAATTCACGCTGAGATAAACAAAAGGTAGAAATTATAAGTTGAATTTTAGTGTTATTTATACATTGGTTTTCTCAAATATCGGTTTGATTTTGTTTTTGTAAGAATTCTTTAATTTGTGAGCACCAGTTTAGAGGTATTTTGTTGCTCGGTGCCTTGTCCAACTCTAGAAGGCGGTTATACAACATTCTTGGGTATCGATCATTACTCATATTTAAGATTTTGAGCCACCAATTAAGTGCTCTCTTCCGTGTGCACTATGATCTATACCTGTCTCCATTCGCAGCATGTAATTGGGAGTATTCCTAGAGCAATGTAAGATGCTCTATATAAATCTAATTTGATGTGTTTCAACTTTATCTGTGTATCTTACCCCCATACTTCGGATGCGTACAATGCTGTAGCACTTATAACAGATTTCAGTAGTTTATACTTTTCAGACCACGTTGTAGATTTACCTCTTACTAAAATTTGGTTGACTTTGTAGTTTGCGATCCAGGCTTTTTTAACACATTCTTCAGCGGCCATAGCAAATTTCCCGGAAGAAGTAAATGTAATACCCAAGTATGTAAATTTCTTGACTACGTCTATTTCTTGGTTAGCATATTTAAATTTTTTTGGAAGACTGGTACGTCCGTTGCAGAAGGGCAGTACTTTAGTTTTTTGAACATTTAACTGTAGTGAATTATTTTCACAATATTTGTTCAGGAAGGCTAGTTTTCTCTGCACATCTACTGCAGATTTACAAAATAGCACCATATCATCTGCATATGAAAGCAAAATAATATCATTTTTACCATCTACATTTATTCCTTCCAATCCTGCGTTACGCATCTCATCTTCCAAGTCGTCGACGAAAATTGAAAATAGGAGAGGGCTGAGAATTTCGCCTTGTAAAACCCCCTGTGTTATCTCCACTTGTTCTGAGGTTTGATTGTTCCGTTTTACTTGAAAGGTTGCGTTTTTATATATATTTCTAAGAATTCTGATCATTTTAGTGCTAACACCGCTTCTATAGAGTTTTTTCCAAAGTAAATTATGATTGATTAAATATAATTACAATATTGTATATTACAAATACAATAAGAAATTACGTAGTGAAGTATTCAACTATACAGTGTATGAAGATAATGGAACAGTGAATTTTATTCATGTATATGAAAAGTTATATAAAAAGTGGTTATGATATATTGTAAGGCGTAGAGGGGGACACATTTTGATATAACCATTATTATTTTAAAGCCAGTGGTACTCAACTTATGGCTCAATGTTACATTTTTTTTAAATGGTATTATATTTTTTTTATTAACTCATTGAATAAAGAATTTTTTTCTGAATTCAACGATATAATAATACCATACCCTTACATTGCGAAAAAATTTACAAAAATTAATTTAAAGTTAGTATCTCATTTCTATTTTATTTTTCTTAAGTAGGTTGTGCAAACATTTATTTCACTGTTATCCATTATTATAATTAAGATAATTTTAGTTGCCTTTGTAATAATTAATTTAATAATGGCAGCAGATTCAGCAAATACTGATTTTATTTATTGATGCCAGACCCATCAAAATGCATTCCTAGTATGCAATTTATTTGCAGAAATTTATCCTAATTACGCAAAACTAAATAGTAATTACGCGAAATAAAGAATAATAACGAAATTTGGAATATTTCGAAAAAAATAATATAATATGTACGTAACAATAACATACAAAAATGACAGATAATTTTCTTTTGTTTTAATGGTGGAATGTTTTCTTAGCCTACCTACTTAAAAAAATTAAAATACTAACTAAATTAATTTTTATCAAATTTTTCGCAATGTAAGGGTGTGATATTATTATATTGTTGAATTCAGAAGAAAATTCGCTATTTAATGAGTTAATAAAAAATATATGTTGCCATTTAAAAAAATATAACATTGATCCATAAGTTGAGTATCACTGGTTCTAAAATATTAATAGTTATGCCAAAATATGTCCCCCTCTATTCTTTACAAAACATCTTAATAATTTTTTTGGTGTAACTTTTCATATTCACGAATAAATGGCACTGTTCCATTATCTTGATACATCCTGTATAATTAACACAATCTACTTTACAATATCGTAAAGTACTGTCAAAAAACTACCGGAAATTGGTAAATAAAACACAAAATATGCGTTATTCATCCAAATTTATTTTATCGCCTTCAAAGTAGGCCCCTTCAGAAATAATACACTTATGCCAACGAATAATACAATCATCAAAACATTTTTTAAACATATTTTCACGAATCGGCTTCAATACTCGCCGCGAATTCTCTTTTATGTTTTCTATCGACTGAAAACGGGTGCCTCGAAGTGGTAATTTGAGTTTTGGAAAGAGGAAAATGTCTGCCGTATCAGGGGAATACGGTGGTTGTTCGATAAGATTTGTTGAGTTTTTGGCCAGAAATGATAGCCTTGTGAGATGGTGCGTTATCGTGATGCAAAATCCACGAGTTTTCTTTTCACAAATCTGGTCTTTTTCGGCGAATTTGCTCTCTCAAACGCCGCATAACACTCAGATAATATTCTTTAGTTAGTCTCACCATTTGGCAAGAATCCGAGTGCATAACACCGCGATAATCGAAAAAAACTGTCAACATCACCTTCACTTTTGATCGACTTTGACGTGCTTTTTTTGGCTTCGGCTCAGTTGGAAGGCCCCATTCCGAAGCTTGTTGACTGGTTTGCATGTCAAACTCTTAAACCCATGTCTCATCACCAGTTATAATGTGGGGTCGGAATTGACTCGTTCTAGTATGTCTTCAACGACCCTTACGCGATTGAGTTTTTGCAGAAAATTCAGGTCTTTCGGTACTAGTCGAGCGGCAACGCGTTTCATGCCTTAACAATGGTTTAAAATGGTACGAATTGATTCGTGAGACACAGAAATTTCAGCGGCTATCTCAGACTTAAACGACGATTTTCAGTCACCATTTCCTTTACTTTAGCGATGTTAAGTTCAGTTGTACCACTCATACGCACGTGTTTTTGATAAAATCGATTCACCGTAAGCCTTATGTAACATTGTCAGCGGTTCGACACACGAAATTCCATTTGCAATCTAAAATTTGAGACAGATTCTTTGGTCGATATTTTTATCCAACTTCCTTTAAGCGGGCTTTTCTAATATACTATTCCCGGTATTTTCTTGACAGAATGTATGTCTTATTCTGTGAAATGCAACTCCTTTGCATTCTAAGGATAGTTCTCTCGAAGTTACTGCAACGACAAGTCATATTATTAGATGAAGCAAGTACATATCATTTGTGGAATTCTGTTTTTCATCTCCGGGCATACGAAGTTAGTGATGGTGAAAGGTTTTGAAAGCATTCTGATTGGATTCATTAGAATAATCGTGTAAGTTTTTGACAGATTGGGAATTTAATTATGTTTGAACAGAAGATATTTGATTATTTAGCCGATTTTGAAATGATTGGATAGATTGGAAAGAACAGACAGATTAAAATGGGAACCAAATAATTCAAATATTAATCAGAATTTTCATTATTAATAAGAGTGCGCTCAAAGTTAACAGTTTATACAGTTCGAAAAATCAACGGTGACGACGATCCCAAACTCGTAATAGTTCAGTCGGTTTACGTTTTCAACAAATTATAAAACCTACACAAAACGTTAGAAATTTCTACACTTCTATCAACTGTTTTAAATATAGACTTAAAAGTTAAAAAAAGTGTGGGCCAAATGACGGTTGATAATACTTCGACTGGCATTTTAAGGGTCATCTTCTAGTTCAGGCTTAGTTTCTACCGACACCCTTTACTTTATATTTGAATAACATATTCAGTTTTTGTAAGTTTAAAATCTATATTTTAAACTATACCTTGTTCCACCTTACGCATTCAGTATTGTAGAGAATAGGGCATAATTTTGACTTCTGATTGGCTGAAATTTGAGCTAAAAGACAAATTTACGCAATATAATTTCGGTTACTTAAAACTGGCGCTGATGCGAAAGCCATCTGCTGAATGCGTTAAATATGGAACAGAGCATAGTCGAAAGAAATTTGTAGAAATTTCTCACTATTTGCATAGGTTTTTTCATTTGTTTGTTGTAAATGTAAACCAGCCGAAATATTATGAGTCTGGGCTTGTAAATGCCTAAAGTGATGAAAAAGTATTCTATGAATTAATAATATACAATTTGTTCTTTAGTATAGCTGGCTAAGTACTTGTGCAATTTATGCAGCATGTAATAATTCCTGTTCCATTAACTAGAGGTCTCCTCATCTGCCACAGAAGCTGTATGTTTTTGGGCGATTAACCACCAAAGCACATTAAATACTCTAATCTATGCGCGATGCTCTCTTGTTCATTTCATGCTCCGACTGTTGACTGTCGCTTCTAAATATCCGGATTCTTTTGTTTCAACAATATGCAAATTTATGCCAATTTTTTTTGGGATTCACAGAAATTTTTAATACAGATGCAGATAATATAATACGATGCCTCAAAATGGGTAGTAGATTAATATTGAAAAGTTAAAATTTGATATATTGTTAAGAAAGTTTTAACAATCAGAAAGATTGTACATGAAATGAAACATTTCCGAAATTGTGAAGATGTTTTAAACAAGAGATTTAATTATTAATAAAAATAATATATATAAGGTGGTGACCAGCACAACCAAACAACATAGGACTTTAACATGTAAAATCAGATTTCCTAATTTCCTGCTTCCCTAATAATTTTAGGTAAAAAAAACTACAAATAAAAGATATAGGTAGAGCATAAAATTCTGCATCTAAATCAGTAAACCAAATTAATTTTCTGCGCCTCTTAACGGCAGAAATCAGATATGAAAATGTCGAAAATCACCCGAAAATGACTAGTAGTTATGTGACTTTGTTGGCCTTGACAATCAGATATGGGGGCCCGTGTCAGAATGATAGCTAGTAATTATGTACATAAATGTCAAATAGTTTTTCATTCTAAATTTAGTGATTTTGCAATTCCATGTGGTTTATTTTCTTCGAGACAAGTAAATGCCATTCCTGATGGTAAATTAACTACGTGAATTTAGAAAATCTTAAAATTTTGAATGAAAATTCTGACATTTGACATCTATGTACATAATTACTAATTGCCATTCTGATACGGGTCCCATATCTGCTTGTCAAGGCCAACAATGTCACATGATTGCTCGCGCCCTACGCTTATGTAACCAAAAACGGAACGAGAGGTATTGTGCTGGTCAAAACAGATTTTTATCTCGTAAAAGTTACGATGGATGTTGAGAAGCCCAAAATGATGACGAACTTCAACGCAGAATATACAGGAATGTCCCAAAATCGATGTAAAACACGAATTCAAAATTGGCTAACTGAGCAAAATGTACAATAAGTTCCGCGAAACGACAATCCTATAACCTTCCCTAGGTTCGTCCCATAGAAGGTTTTTGGGTTCTTTTTATCTTGAAAAGTTAACGATGTAGGTTAGGAAGCCTAAAATGAGGACGAACTTCAGCGCAGAATATAGAGAAATTCGGGAATGTAAATGTCGTCCAAAACCCAATGCGTCCGTAGAAAGTCTTTATTTAATTTAAGTTTATAATTTTTTTGCTTATGGAACAGTTAATTATTAAGTATTACAAAACTTTAAGTAAATGTCTGGGCTCGTAGATTGGTATGGAGAATAGTTTGTTGATTTTGGTTTTAAAGGTAATTGCTTTGTGTGCAGTAAATATCCTCTATAATACTGCGTTATTTCCTATGTGGATATTACGGATATTACCTGCCAACCTCGGATAGGTACCACTATATTGTTTCCTGTCTTCAGAGACTGGCGAAAATATCTATTGAACGAACAACTTGAACTTATACATGCGCCTGGTTATTATTTTTTTTATATTATTAATGCTTACAAAATTAAATTGAAACTTTAAACACATCTTTCCATTTTCATATACTCCAGAACAATTTAATTTTCTTTTCTAAACACTTAGTAGCAATTGAAAAACTTTGTAGGCCTCTTTAATTAAATTGAAAAACTCTTGAACTCTACATATTTGAAACAAGTGGAGAAACAGAAATTAAAATTAAATTTATAATACGGGTATTTCAGCGCCAGAAATTCTATTGTAGGGGACTTTGACTTTGTATATAAAATATGAGGAGGATTACGCATTAACTTCAACTCGTAGTTAGATATATTCAAATGACACAGCAAAGGAATTTGAATTTGAAAGAGACGAGTTTATGAAATAGCCATGAATTTTATACATGATAAACTTTAGGTTAGATATTATAATCCTAATAAAGGATAAACGATTATTATTTAGTAATTAAATTCATATAATTATATACATTTCCAAGGAATTAGCGTTTTACAGGTCTACATCTTCTTGAAAAGCCATATAAAGAATTAAACAAAAGAGAGAATCATCCATGGTTTTATATTGGAGAGATATTCTGGACCTTAGTCAGTAGAAGAAAATGATGAAACAAGTGGAAACATAAATTCTAAATGGCCGAATTCACCATTCCTTAATCATGACTTGATCCACAGATCAACGCTGATTCTGAATCAATCCAATTCACCATTAAAAATCAAGCTAATCTATTGATCAAATTCAGTGATCAACTGATTCGTCAAATTCCATGAATGAAAGACTGATCTGATCAAATCTTTGAATTCTAATTTTAACATTTATAGCTATGTACTCATTTGTAACTCTGTCTCATGTTTCTTCTTTATCTTTATTTAAAACCGCATTGGTTTTATTACTTTCAAATATACTTTATATCTTCCAATTTACCTATATTTTAAAACACTCCTTTATTGGGATTAGTGTACTACTTATACCAAAATAAAAATCCGTTGTGGCCAGTACAATACCTCTCGCCACTTCCGTTTTTGGTTACATAAGTATAGGGCGCGACCAGTCATGTGAATTTGTTGGCCTTAATAAGGAGATATGGGGGCCCGCGTCAGAACGAAAACTAGTAATTATGTACATAGATGTCAAATGTCAGAATTTTTTCAATCAAAATATCATGATTTTCTAAGTTCACGTTGTTAATTTGTCACCAGTAGTGTGCAATTTACTTGTTGAGGAAAATAAACAACACGGAATTGGAAAATCAATAAATTTAGAATGAAAAATTGTGATATTTGACATCTATGTACATAATTACTAGCTGTCATTCTGACACGGGCCCCCATATCTGCTTGTCAGGGCCAACAAAGTAACATGGCTGCTCGCGCCCTATTGTATTTAACATTTCTTGTACACCTACACTCTACACAAAAATTCTACTTATGAGTACATATATCTATTCTTTATACGAGTATTTAGATTTTTAAATTTAAATTCATTCAATGCAGAAATTTTGTCCTACTCTTCTAATTTTTCGAGTTGTTTTCGATTCATTGTCGAGATTAACAGTATTTCTGAAGGGTGTGCGTAATATACCTATAATTTTAAATATTAAATATTGCATTGATGTTTTTGCAAGAACTGATATTCAAGGACTTACCAGCGTATATTTTGTATTTGAAAAATTCAAAAAGGAAAAGGCAAATTTCAGGCCAAACTGAGTTTCATTAATTTTCCTACATTTTATTTAAATTCCAACAACTTGCTACATTATTATTGGTGTAGAGATGACCAATAAGAGTCCGTATCAGGATATTTCCGGCTATTTTCCGTGTATTATTCGGTTGTCGTTTTTTAGAGCAAATGGATGTGTGTATGCTCTTTGAATTTTTTGTACGGTGTTTAATAAATTTAACTGAATGTTTTGTACGAATATATTTTGTGTACATGAATTGTAACAATTTGTAAGATCTTACTGTAAGTGTGATAATGTCCATGTTATTTTGTATGTATTACATTTTTGTTGTTTATTTATTGTAGATCCCGACGAAGGTGCAAGGGTGCACTGAAACGTTGGTATAGTACGAATAAATTATTATTAAATTCATTTCACCCTTTTAAACAAAATATAGTTTTCGAAGCAATTAATAACGCTCCATGAATTTGTTAAAAATATATAATATTTTAAAATGTACTGGCAAATTAGTTTACAAATCTATAATTTGTTGAAGCGTACAGAAAATTAAATAATATTTAAAAACTTTGTATATAATTGAAGCTTTTTCCAAAATAGAAATTTAAAATGTACTTTGCCATGAATTAAAATTATAATTTATATTTGAAACGCATCAAAATTGTCATTAACACATGCAGCATTTATGATAAATGTAAAGATGAAGAAGAAAATAGTTGAATGTGAATGTGAATATTGAGAACAATAATTGCGTTGAATACAAATTTGAGTTGTCAGAAACGTAGGCGATTAATATTAATTATAATTGCAATAACGTTTTTGTATAGCGTCATACAATGTTTAGTCTTTTATATAGCATTTCTATGGCTTCATATGTGTCATGTATCAACCCTATAAAATAAATCATGTCATAAAGAGGTGTATGATTTATTTAATACTCTGTTTACAGCGCGATGATGGTTTGTTACATTGTTAACTTTACATTGAGAAGAGTATTAGCATATTACATTCGTTATGCATTCGATAATTGCTATAAATTTCATAAAATTTATTTGATGAAGATTTATAAGATTTGAAAGGTGCTTTAAAAGATGTTTTATTAAATATTTTACGACAAAAGAATATTTTATGATTAATAAAATAAATGTTTCAATAAAAATTAAATATTTTACGGCAGATTTAAAACATATTTGCCGTACTATAAACTGTTATATTAAATTCCATTTTTACGGCTTTTTACCTCTCGCTAAAAGAGGTATTGGATTCATGCTAAAAATCGCATATCCAGATTTTAATGATTAAGCACGTTTTAAGGTTCCTACAATCCGATTATATTATTTTTACGATCTCTGTGTGTGTACGTGTGTGTGTATGTGCGCGTGGATGTATGTGCGTATGGATGTATGTGCGTGGATGTGTGTGCGTGTATGTGGGGAGGTTAGAAGGACGATTTATCAGGAACTATAATACTTAATATCTGTTTAACTACGTATTTCTCAATCGGACATTACATAATTTTTGTTCTTTAGTATTAAAGAAGAGTAAATTCGCTATCTGATACATATAAATAATTTATTATATCTTTTATAGAATTAGAGATAAAGAAATATAAGGTATATAATAAGCTATTGTAATAAATCTCACAGCCTAAATAATGCCATGGAAATAGATTGAAAAATTAAAATGTTTGTAAATGACAGATAAATGTCAGGTCAAAAATCCAGAGATATTACTGAAGATTTTTCTGGTACATAAATTATATTATTTCTTATTGTATTAATAGTTAAATATTTAAAAATATAGGTATATACATACACCCTTCAAAAATACTGTCAATCCCGACAAAGAATTGGAAACATTTCGAAAAATTGGAATAGGACAAAATTTCTTCATAGAATGGATTTAAAATTTAAAAATCTAAATATAAAGAATAGATGTAAGTAGAATCTTTGGTGTAGAGTGTAGGTATACAAGATATGTTAAATATAATAGGGCGAGACCAGTCATGCCACTTTGTTGGCCTTGACAAGCAGATATAAGTACCCATGTCAGAATGAAAACTAGTAATTTTGTACATAAATGTCAAATATCATATTTTTTCATTCTATATTTAGTGATTTTCCAATTCCGTGTGGTTTATTTTCCTCGACAAGTAAATTCCACATTCCTGGTGACAAATTAACTACGTGAATTTAGAAAATCTTGAAATTTTATGTACAAAATTTGTCATTCTGACACGGGCCTGCATATCTGCTTGTCAAGGCCAACAACGTCACAAGACTGCTCGCACTCTACACTTAACCAAAAACGGAAGTGGAGAGAGGTATTGTGCTGACCACAACAGATTTTTTTTGTAGCAAAAGTTGATAAGCTAAATATATTCGCCAACAAATTTCATAAGTTCTTTAATAATTTATGAAAATTTCTGAGTATTAAAATATTTATGGATTTTAATGCACGCAATGCTAAACTTTGTGTAGGTATTATTCAAAATTAATAGATAATTTAAATTTTACATTGCACCACTTTCCTAGGTTATGCATTATATTTTCTAATAACTTACAACACACATACATATTTATTACATATTTACATATCATACATGTAATAAAAACAGGGTCAAAATAATGAATATTTCAAACTTTGCGTGGTCTTAATGCATTATTAATATTGAGTTTTTGGATGATGGGCGATACAGTGAAAATGAATAACTTCCTCTTTATATTAAAAATAAATTTGAAAAAATTCAATATTTTATTGTCATTTTTTCGTTAAAAAATATTCAGAAATTTAAAAAAAAATTGCTATAGTAGCACTGAGTGCTTTTTCTTGTTAAATTCTATAGATTTATTACTTACATCATTTTGATATTATACGTTAGGCATAAATTTATTTGTTTTTATAATATTAAATTATACAGTATTGACCAAACGTTTCAATACGTATTATATAAACCAAAAAATATAAAAACATCCAAATTTTATTTTGAGATTTTTGGAAAATAAAAAGAAATTATAATTGATTTTCATTTTTAATACTGAACTAGTTTTGTATTGTCAACTTTTCTCTAGATAAATACTTGTAACTACAGCAAAATAAATAAAAAATCTGATGTGGCTCACACATGACCTCCCGCCAATTCCATGCTTAAAATACCAGTGAGCTTTAAGTAAAATATCACTTCCGGTTGATCAATTGTACACAAAATTAAATTTATTGTTTCAATAAATAGAAAAGTTTGTAATAAATTTTGGATTTTATTTTATTACCTATGTTTTTCCTTGAAAATCCGGGTTATCATATATAATCAAAATCTAATGTTTCCAATCATATGCGAGTTTTAAATACCAAATTTGAGAAGTTTTGGATTATATTTTAATATACTTTTTCAAGGAAAGCTGTTCAGAGCTTCAAATAAAGTACAATTTCCGGTTTATAAAGTTTAGCAAGAGTATAATATGTCGACCTCATTAACATAAGTCTTAAACTTCCTGTTTATCAATTTTAGCCAATATGTAATAAGTTGTTTCCATTGATATAAAAAAATTAAATTTAAAATTTAAAAGATTTAGATTATATTTTAATATAGTTTTTTTTTTAAGTAAAGTATCACTTCTGGTTATCCAATTTTACCAATTTGATATGAGTTATCATGAAAGAAAACATCATCAGACACACACACACACACACACAATTACAATCATTGTAAAAATAGTAAAAACGTGTTGTGGGGACCCTAATTCGTGCTTATTCATTAAAACTCACTATCGAATTTTTGGATCGACAACATTACCTCCCTTACTTATGTATATAGGTTGACGTGAGGTAAAAAAATAACATTGTATTTTCTATATAGCAGATTAAAAATGGGAAAACAGTTTTAGCCCGAAAGTGGTCTACGAATTTTAGACAATAATGTTTTAAATAAATATCGTGGGGAATTAAATTCTACATCCATTTCATTAATCATATTTTATTTTGCACGCTTCGTAACCGAGCAAATTGAATTAAATATTTTGTAAAAGTTACTTCTTTATAGTGTTAGTGATGGTATTGAAAAAAAAAACACAAACAAAAGTACTGACATTTATTTTATCTTTATAGAAAGTTAAATTAATTTTTATATTTTAATTTAAACATTTGTATATTAAATTAAAACTCTACAAACTCTAAAAAATTCTTAGTTATATCTTCACTTACGTTTTCGTAAACACACACTTATGTCCCACTCAATTTCCGGATCATGATGTACTAATGCTCTTCCCGATCTCAAAATCCCGAATCACTATCCCGGTACTTGACGTGGGACGCCGGAGTCGCGTTCGGCGGCGGTCAGTCTTTGATGTCGACTGCGGGGGCGAAGCGCGATCCTGCTCACGCGACAGGATCGGGAATCATCGGCAAGGATCGTGTGCGTGGGCAGGCGTGGGGAGAAGGACTCGGGATAGACAGGATTTGGAGTAGTGTGGTTTTAGGAGTGTGACGGAGATAGAAGAATTAAATGGGGTTTTATGTGGGATATTTTACTTGCATTTTAAGGATGATAGTTGTTTTAAAGAAACTTAAAACACAAGGAAGTACATAGAAAACTTTTTTTTCAGACCGTGCAACGTTCAAATCTGCGGTAAAAATTGTTCTTCATAACATGTCACAAGAACTCTTCAGAAGGCGATAAAATATATCCCTATTGAACTTTATTTATATGGAATGTGCAGGAGTAAATGTGCAATATAAATTTATAGAGCCATTCACCTTTATCTGAATTCCAGTGGAATTAAAAATAAAATCTGCTAAATATTTATATGATTATAGACCCAGAAGACGGTACAAGACTACACCGAAACGTCGGTGTAGTAAGAGAATAAATACTGTTATTTTTAAATAACTCGATTATTTGATATATTATGAAATTTGTTTTCCAACGAAATTTAATTGTTATTAAAATAATATCTATAAATCTGCAGTATAAGTTTTTCTATAGAGTATTCCATTTTCACGCAATAACTTTATATTATCAAATGGAACACCCTATTTATGCAAATTTGAAAAATTAATGAAATATCATATCCAACAGTATATACACAATCCTATATTATATTATTAAAAAAATACAATGGCGAATGATTTAAATATTAGATTTTTATTAAATACAGAAGGCTTTGCAATACTATTTTTTGAATAAGACATCTGATAATATTAAATAACAGGTGTAATAATGAAATACCGGATTGAAATAAATGAAATATTAGTAACCTGCTTCAAAGGTTTGTATCGTACTTGAATAACAGCCAGTAATGCGTGTCAATGGGGTCATTTCACATTTTCTAATTTATTTTTTTCTTGAAAGAATAGGTCAAATTAAATATGTAGGTGTGTGTTTTACACCTTACAAGTCTTTAGAATCAGAGATATGATTTTTAAAAGTTTTCTTTCTTTTCAAATATTTGGACGCTGACGTCACGGCTACGTCACGGCTTAGCGGATGCGGCAGTAGAGCCCTACCGGTTTTGTTTAGAACTTTGATTGTTTGGGTTATCACTTGTCAGTTTGATTTTATGACAGCAACATATTGTTAACTAAAAACATATTTCATGCAACTTTTGATATTTATTTTAATAAATGTTTTATTTACATACCTTTACTCTTAACTCTGCTGTCACCTGTCACAATTTTAGGTTAGTTTGTTTACAACAGCAAACGGAAATCATGTGTACCGTAAATGAGTGTGTGCGTGTATGAGAAGAATGTCTTTGCTTGAGTAACAAACCGTGACATCACGAATTTTACAGCCGCGACAGTTTATTAGCAAATTTATTACTGAAAAGTCGCATATTTTATGATTACTATATTTATTAAATGAGACGGATTTTACGATTTTATAAAAAAAACAACGATTCTTTATTTAAATGACTCCAGTAATGGATACAAGTCTTAATATTTTCCAGTCACTTCCGGTGTCCTACAGGGATCTCATCTAGATTCTCTCCTTTTTATCATCTTCATTAATGATATTAAGGAATCGTAGAAATAGGTCTCAATGATCGAGGAAATTTTAAATTAACGAAGAAAGAATTTCCTGGATCATTGAGGCCTATTTTTCCGATTTAAACATGTAGTTATGATCACAAATAATTCGATATTGAGGAATATTTTAAAAATTCCAAATTTATTATGTATGCTGATAACCTTAAGAATTTTAATGTTTTTAGAACCTCAAATGATGCTGTAGCCATACAATCCGATTCATTGAGCATTTACTTAACACGTAATGATGTGTATTTAAATTTTAACAAAAGTTGTACCATTACATTTACTTGAAATAGAAATTGTATTGAATTCTCGTACTCTATCGATAGTAATAATTTAAATCGAGTTTACAGCATTAAGGATACAGTAAGCTAATTTTTGATTTGAATTCATCGTCATAAAAGCATTTATAATGTTAGGTTTTATATTTAGAATATGTAAAATCTTTGTTCATTTCAAGACGTTTGTGTATCTTTATACTTGTTTTGTTCGCTCTCAATTTGAATTCGCTTCAGTTTGTCGGTCTCCTTATTACAATTTGTATAAATATAGAATTGAAAGAATTCAAAATAAATTAAATAGGAAATATTCTGGAAATAGTATATCTTCCATAACGACGTGTTCATAGTGTTTCACAAAAATCAAGATATACGCTTGACCTTGTCTTGATCTTGTCTTGAAATCAAGACATGTCTAAGACAATAAATATATTTTATGTCCCAAGACAAGACAAAAATGTATCATCAAGAAATTTTGAATTTTTGACAATTAATTTTGTAAATCCGTATTTATAATTAAAATATAAAATTTTGTATCTCAATTTTATTTATTGAAATCGAAGCGACAGTTGAAGGTATAAATCTAAATTTTCAGGTAAATACCTCGTTCTCATAAGACTTGTGAGTTAAGAGATTGCCTTACGAGACTTATTTTTTAATATACTATTATTTTACTTGGCTGTGACCTGTCACTTCAATGTTATGTAGAAGTTACAATAAATAAAACTAATAACTGACGTAATAAGTCAAAGCCAACTAAAATTAGGTAGATACTAATTACTCTTTTAAGAGCTTGTAGTTCGAAAACGGTGCGTTTCTAGATGAGTTTATTAGTAAAAGACAATCTATTTTACATACCCTATGAATTTATAGCATTAACATTCTGTATATGATAGAACCTCACTGAGGCTGTCTCATGGGGAGTTTACACTATCTTTATTTTTAAAATTATTCAATATTATTTTACAAAATTTGATATCTAAGAGTTTTCCGATATGTCCGTTTCAACTAAAATACATACTTTCAAAGCAGTGTGGCACTTTCGGTCTAACCGGAATTAATCCGTAACTCACTTAGGTACCTATATGAAATAATATTATGCTATATTTTTTATTTTACTATTAAATTCAGCAAACAATTTTATATATAAAATAATATAAACATTTTACTTATATGATCAACCATTTCCTGCGTAATTCAACTTTTTTGTTTTTTGCTCTAAAAACAGCCACGTCCTTACCACTCTATTAAGACAAGAAATACGTCGCCAAGAAATGAGCAAGACAAGAAATTATTATTTTCTTGTCTTGAAAATCAAGATGAGACAAGAAATGATCATCAAGATTTCTGGTCTTTATGAAACACTAGTCGTTCAATTCTGGATATTTTATTCTTATATATTTTTTTTAATAATTTGATAGATAGTCCGGCTTATACTACAAGATCAAATGAATTATTTGATCAAAACATACAAAACCAATTCAGCCATGAATTCTATGATTAATAGAATTGTCTCTACTTTCAATAATTTGTTATATACTTTTCCTGTTGTGGATTTATTTACATTTAATCTGCGTTTTAAAAAAATTCTACGTTATAATAGTCGTTACCTAAATTTACCTTAAGTGTTTCTTTGTTTTTTGTTAGCTTAATGTAAATGTAATATTTTCCTTTTGTAATTTGTACTGTATGCTTCGAAGTATTTTCATTTGTGAGTAAAACTGCCGTGCTGTTATTGGGATCTTATTCTGTTGCAAATTTGCATAAATATATAGGGTGTTCCGTTTAATAATATAAAGTTACATACCATTGCGTAAAAATGGAATACTTTGTAGAAAAACCTATACTGTACAATTATTTTCCATAATATTTAAAAAAGCGAGTTATTAAAAAAGAATAAATAACCCTATATATTCAAGAAAGATTGTGTGAGTTAACTTACAAATCAAAAACTTCGTATAAGAATTTGAATACATTTTTGTATAATTTAAAATTATGCACCTATTTGATATGGTACTCATGTTTTTATATTACTTTTGAAAACAAGTTTTTTTTAAACATTTATAGAATTGTTGGATGAATTTCTGGTTATGTAAGCAAATTTACATTGTAATTTCTACTACGGAATATATATTTTCCATTCTTATTTACAAACTTTTTTATTTGAAGCTCAATTTTTATTCTTTTTTATTGCGTTGCAACTTTGTAGTACATGATTGGTTTACATTATTAATTCTTATGAACCAATGAACAATTCTATTAAAAATTATATAGTTTTTAGTTTAGTAACTATGAAATATCAAGGGTTGACGTGAGGGCACCGGTAGTTGACATAGCACTAGTTGTTGGCACTTTAAGTTTAAATTACAATATAATAAACAAATTTGACTATTTTTTCCTCGCAGTAATAGACGTATTTGGATTCATGCTAAAAATCGCATATCCAGATTTTTAAGATTAAGCACTTTTTAACTTTTTTTTTACAATCCGATTTTAAAATTTTATGATGCCTGTGTGTATATGTGTGTGTGGGGATGTTGAAACGACGATTTCTCAAAAACTATAAAACTTACTTCATCAATAATGACCGATTGAGAAAAATGTAGGCAATAGTAATTATGTACATAGATGTCAAATGCCAGAATATGTCATTCAAAATTTCAAGATTTTCTAAATCCACGTAGTTAATTTGTCACCAGGAGTGTGGAATTTATTTGTCGAGGAAAATAAACCATATGGAATTGGAAAATCATTAAATTTAAAATGAAAATGACATGTATGTACATAATTACTAGCTATCATTTTGACACGAGCCCCCATATCTGCTTGTCAAAGCCAACAAAGTCACATGACTGCTCGCGCCCTATTGTATTTAACATGTCTTGTATACCTACACTCTACACCAAAAATTCTACTTATATCTATTCTTTATATTTAGATTTTTTATTTTTAAATTTATTCTATGAAGAAATTTTGTCCTTCTCTTTTAATGTTTCGAAATGTTTGCAATTCTTTGTCGGAATTAACAATATTTTTGAAGGGTATATGTAATATACCTATAATTTTCAATAATATATCTGGATTTTTGATTTTTTTTATCTGTCGGTTACAAATATTTCAATTTTTTAATTGGTTTCCATGACATTGTTTGGGCTGTGAGATTTTTTACAACAGTTTATTGTATACTTTAGATTTCTTTATATCTAAATCTATAAAAGATATAATAAAATATTTATATGTATCAGATAGTGAATTTACTCTTCTTTAAGAACAAAATTTTCAAAAAATAATATTTTTTTTAAGTATCTGCTACTTACGGTCGTCCAATTATTACAAAAATCTTTTCAGCTCTTTCTAGTAATGACAGATTGAGAAATACGTAGTTAAACAGATATTAAGTATTATAGTTTTTGAGAAATCGTCCTTCCTACATCCCCACACATACACATACACACACATCCATACAGCATCGTAAAAATATTAAAATCGGATTGTAGGGACCTTAATACGTGCGTAATCATTAAAATCTGGATATGCGATTTTTAGCATGAATCCAATACCTCTCTTAGCTAGAGGTAAAAATTATTATAGTATTTCCATTATTTGATGTCCAATAAATGCAGGTAGATGTATATATTATTCAAATTCCTGTATATTTTCAAGTAAGAAGAAAAAGAAAAGAAAAAAAATAACGAAAATGAAAAAAAAACCGAATTACTGCCTCAACCGTACGCATAAGGCTGTGATAACTAAGTGAAATTTGAATTCCAAATTTCTATGGCCTCTAATGTGTGAATCCTGTACTGGAGAAAGTCATTCCGGAAAACGATATACGATATATTTTACAAGGTGTTTACTACTGGTATATTTATGTGTTAACAACTAAAAATTTGATAACTGACAAATATCAACTACTAATTCATTTCCTCATTTTGATTTTTTTTTTTAATAAGATAATTAATTTTAATTGATATTTTAATAGGCATATTACTTCCTAAGACGTCAATGAATGCGAATAATTGCTTGTTTTTTTGCTATAACATTAAAACATGTTTTTAAACAACAATATTACACATTTTTATTTCTACTGTCAACTACCGATGCTTTTATCTTGCTCTTAATTTTGTGAGATGAAAAGTTAATTATTTTATTGGTCCATGCAACAGCTTAGAAAATAATGTAATGTCTGAAGTTTTCTAAATATATTGTCACTACTGAAATTTGTGAAAAGAAAATTGGCATATTCAAGAATGAATAATAATATTGATTTATTTTATTGTCACTGCAAGAGAAGAGCTCAATAATAACTAAGACTTTGTTATAAATAGGACAGCTATACTAAAACCACAATAAACTGTATAACAATATATTTATTCAAAAAAGTAAAGCTTTCTTCCTATCCGTCTTATTATCTTCCTATCTTATGCTTTATGTTCAGAATCTAAAGCTATTTGAGCTTGAGCTTGAGCAAAGCTCTATACGAACAAAGTCTGAAGGCTTCGTAGTCTGTTTTAATTAGGCCTACATTAAGTTTCTATCAATGCTTATCAAACGTTCATCAGCTCCTGATAATTGAATTAAAACGTTAACGTTCACTGTATCTTGCGTTCACTCAGCTGCATCGACGTGACACTGAAGTGAAACTGAAACTAAAGCTGAATTCATGGCAGATGCCGGGAATTATCAGCGTTTTCAGCACGACAAGCATATTAATTTGTTATTTTTAGAACGGATTTTTGCACTAAAAATAGTAAAAATACAAATTTACCCTGGGATGCATTCATATTCACAACCACTTTTGTGTACTTTGTAGCCTTCTTCCTATTTTTTACCTTTCGTCACCTTTAAGTAAGGAAGGTATTGTCATTGGTCAAAAAAGAATGGGTGGTGAGTTTTTAATGGATAAGAAAATTTTAGGATACGATTTTACTATTTTTATAATTCTGTCTGTATGTATGTGTGTGTGTGTGAGTGTGTGCGTGCGTGTGTGTGTGTGTGTGACAATAATTTAGGCCGCGATAACTCCGATATTAGAATTCCAAAAATTACAATTTTTACGTATTCCTCTTCCTTACATCAATATGCAGACTTGATTAGACATTGGTTGTAATTAGTCAACCGAAAGTACCCTCATTTGTAGGTTTCAATAGTTTTTCTTGAAAAAAGCTGCTAAATATAATTTTTTCAAATACTAATTGATTGCATTTTATACTTCATATTCAATAAATATACAGTTAAGAAAATTATAATGGAATTAAATTTGACAAAGCAGCCAGCTATGCTGTAACCATGGAAACAGCTACTATATTACCAAAATTCTAATTGAAAGATGTCAGTTTCAAATGCAATTGACACATGTTAGTGTTATAATTTTATTGTAGAATCCTTTGCTAGAAAATTTCTGTAACTGTAAATAACAAAGAACTGACAGAAGGTAATGTGCTGGTCAAGTCAGATTTTTTTAATAACTGGAAAAAATTATGTACACCATAACGTCTCCAAAATTTAATTTATTAATATTGTTTAAAACGTATAATATGTGGAGCAACTTTAATTTGGTTTGAAGTTTACATTAGTCTAATACCAAAAATAATATTATTTTCCTTTGAGTCGTTTACAAAAATTAAAATAAATCTCATGAAACAAAATGATCGAATACGAGTCATTGGTGATTTTTATTTAAAACATAGATTGTAGGAAAAATCATTCACCGTCAATCATCTCGTTCTAATGGGAATGCCACAACAGACTATACGTATGATATAAGTAAAAGAGTTGACAGCAGATAATCACTATAAAAAGCCAAAAGTTGTTGTAGAAAAGTTAGGAAAATGGATGAAAACAACAAAGAGAAGCTTCAGACAGAACCTATTGGAAAAGATAAATAATCTTTAAGAAAATTATGCTGAATTCAAAATTTTACATATGTATACGTGAACATGTATAATATAAGAAAGAAATGTAATATTAAAAAATAGAAAATTTATACCAAATTATAGCAAAACCCAATTGTTAATCAATCAGAAGCTTGCTGCGTGAACTGCATCTGAAGCCTTGGAATAAGAATTCTATTTCACATTAAATCAGGCCTATTCTGTAAAATATTCGCTTAACGACTCATTATCATAACGAAATCGTTATTATGAAAATCGTTATATCTACTTAACGATAATCGTTATCTATGTAACCGTATTCTGTAACTAATTTTAAAAGATAATAACCTTGGGATCAAGTTAAGAACTTTATTTCCTAAAATCAAATTTAATTTTAAATGAAATATCTAAATATCTAAAATAATTCAATATCTCACAAAACTTCTAGGTTACATCAGTTCTGGTGGGAGTCTGCTGTCAGACTCTTTCCTCTACTTGTTGTGGGCTATGCTAGAGCTACTACTGCCATCTGTAATTGGGAAGTTTGCGCTAGGCGCTAGGAATAAAAAATTATTAAATTATTTTAATATTATAATATGACGGGTTTTTGAGATCACTTTTCAACATAATAGCAATTTTATTTTGACACGAATAAAGATACTGAATTATTGACAAAACGTTTAAATAACGAATGATTTTTCCAGTCGTTAATAAATAACGATATCGTTATATTTTTTTCGTTATGTCGAATTCAATTATTGCTTACAGAATACCATTTTAACGATTATCGTTATAATAACGATTTAACAATGTAAAATGTCATAACGATCATGTACAGAGTAAGTCTATTAAACGATTTTCATTATTACCATAACGATATAACGTTTTAACGATTCGTTATGTCATAACGATGCTTACAGAATAGCACTAAATAATATGCTGGATTTACACAGCGTAAGCCGTAACGTAACATGCTATAACGTAACGTAAAGAATAAAACAACGCAAATATATGTGATAATTTATATAGACGTTAGCCGTAACGTGACGTACCGTGCCGTAACGTGTCAAAAACCCAAAGATCGCCAACTTTTATCTTCCTACGTTACGGCATGTTGCGGTACATTGCGATATTACGAAAATTATTACTGCCCTGTGGTCTGTTTTTGTGTGACTAATATGTGTCAAAGTTTAGCTAATATATTAAATGGAAATAAATATAAAAAATACTGCATTACGAATAGTCTGTTTTGTGTGACTGTGACTGACATGTGTCAAGTGTCAAAGTTTAGATTATTTTATTAAATGAAAATTATGGAAATATAATGAAATATAGTGTATTACGAATAAAATAACCTGTTAAATACAAATCTGACATACACTTGTATCGACAAAGCATGAACATACTTTTTATGAAAATGTACCGTAAAAGTTCTGTATAAAATAGCTTAGAAAAATCACGCGTTACGATACGTCACAATACGCCACGGCACGGTACGTTACGTTACGACTTACGCTGTATAAATCCACCATTGTGATTGTGTAGGAAATAAAATTTAATCCACATACGAAATTTCATACAAAGAATTAAAAATACACTTCGTCAGTTCAAAAAGGAGAATGTTTTGATAATATGAGCTAGACTTTTAAAAATAAATTAGATTTGCGTAGGAGTTTTGTGCAGATTATGTTATTTAACTGTAGTTTATATGAGGGTAAAGATGTTTTAGTTTGTTGCCTTTTCTAACACACCTTAGTTACATTATAATTTTACTTTTTAGTCTTTTCGTTTCGTAGCATCTTCTAATACACTAGTTATATTTGTACTGTACAGGACCTTAATGTATTTTTTTTTATAAATTTTCTTCATTTAATATCATACTATAGTTAATCTGTTCTCTCCGTAACTACCTTTTTTATTTTGAACTCATAAAACCACTTTGAAAAATCTATATTTCTGTATGTAGCAGCCCTCAATATCTTTGCCATATATCGATTTTCGCCCTAGTAATTACTTCGGCGGGGTTGGTTCACCCTACGACGCGATTTGTTTCAATAAACGTCCAGCAGGTGTGCTGCTGTTGGGCTGTTGCATTTCCTTCCGGGAAGCTTGTTAGGAATTTGCTGTAGCTGTGGTGAAAAAATTACCAACGTTTTGAATTTCTAATTAGTTTATTTAAATTAGTGTAAATGCTGTACCAACCAGCAAATTAATTTTGACTAATTGAAATTAATGGCAACGCAGAAAAAAGAAATTGATGAGGGACATTTTTCTCAGGAAGCAATTTCTATTCATTTACAACATTATTTTTCGCAAGAAAAAATTAACAATGAGAATTAATTTTCGATCGCAAATATATATTTTTTTGTAGATGTAAGGTTCCGAATAGAGTCTGGTTCCAACCACGGTAAGAGACGGTCATATTTAAATGAGTTCCGTAGTGATTGTGTAATTTCATTATGTTAATAATATGATAGTGAAATGAAAATGTGTAATAATTAATAAAAAATATATCAAAGACTTATTAAGGACCTGGCCGAAATAAGGAATTTAGCTGAAGATTCTAGCAAATAACTTAAGACAGGATAGGATTCATTTCCGGACGATAAATCCAAATTGGATAATAGAATAAAGGAACACTTCACCTTATCAAAAGAGGATTAATATGATCGGTATTAAATTCAATTACATGTTACAATTAAAAGTTATTCTAAATGACAACGAATTAAATATACAAAAATTTATTGTAACTGACAGATAAATGTCAGTGTCAGAAATTCGGACACATTACTGAAGACTTTTTCTGGGAAGTACATACATATATTATATCTTATTGTATTAATAGATAAATATTTAAAATTATAGGTATATTACATATACCCTTCAAAAATAATGTCAATCCTGACAATGAATTGGAAACATTTCGAAAAATTAGAAGAATAGGTCAAAATTTCGTCATAGAATGAAATTAAAATCTGTTGTGAGTAGCACAATACCTTCCGTCAATCCTGTGAATTATGTATAAATTCCATACATAAATTTTCTTGCAAAAGATTCTAAATTTCCAGTAAAATTATTTCATAAACAAACTTTGCAAATTGCACTTGACACTGACATCTTATTCTTTAGTTTTTCCCATTCGTTAGGGGTCGCTATTTTTATTTTCTTCTTCCACTCATTTATGTTTTGCGTGTCATTCTCATTCAGTTCCTTTTCTCTCAATTTTCCCGCAATACAGTCCTTCCATCTTATCTTTGGGCTTCCTCTGTTTCTTCAATGTTCTATTACTAAGCTATTCATTCTTGTTCCAATATATTCTTCATCTCTCTTCATGACATGTCCAAACCAATGTAATCGTCTCTCTTGTATGTTTCTAGATACTTCTAACACTAGAGTTATTTCCTCACCGTATCTTTCCGTGTCTTCCCCAACATCTACTTCAACATCCTCATCTCTGCCACATTCATTTACTTTTCATTGATACTGACATCTTTCAATTTGAATTATCTGAATATATTAGCAGTTTCCATGGTTAGCATAGCTGGAAGATTTATGAAATTTAATATCTTTATAATTCTTTAACTTGATATCTATTGAAATCGTATAGACAATAATATATTCTTTAAGTTATAGTAACGTTAAATATCAATAAATCATATTTAACTGTTAAAATCTTCCAATAAGGATACTTCCGGTTGACCAAATATAACCAAAATCTAATCACTTGTTCTTCTGGATGTAAACATGAGGAATATGAAAAAGTATAATTTTTGGAATCATGGTATTGAAGTTATGCGGTCCGAAACTTTCGTCACACAACCACAGACACACATACATACAGACATCATCGTAAAAATGGTAAAATCGTATTATAAGGACCCTAATACATGCTTATTTACCAAAAACTCATCATTGTATTTTGTGACCAAAGACAATACCTTCCTTTACCTAAAGGTGACGGAAGGTAAAAATCTAAATACAGGGTGTAACAGAAATAAGTACATTAAATTTAACCACTGGTAGAACTCGTCGAGTGCAACAATATTTCTTAATAACTTTTTCTTGTAAACCTTTTCAGTTAAAATTCTTCAAAGTTTTGTTACATCTATCATTATCCGCCTATGGTTGTATTCAAAATGCAATTATTACCGTTAGAATACAATGAAAGGTTGTATGAATTTGTCAACACAAAAGAAAGGTTAGAAACTGGTGAATAGATTGACCGATACACCAGATGGTGAAACTATACACAAATCGGGAAAGATAAGATATAGAATAGAATACTTCGACTAAGGTAACAAAAAAAATCATACGTCAAATTTTTATGTTACAACAGGTTCGACAATTCAAAAATTGTAGGACATTTGACTAAGAACAACTCTACAATTGACGGAACAAGAAAACGCATGAAGATGATTAAAAATGATACAGGCCTAAATGAAATCACAATAATGTTCAAAATGGCCACCGTCATTGTCATTACACTCTGAAGGCATCGACGAAATGATGTAACTATTGTTCTTTCAATATCCTACAAATTGTCAGATGTGACATTTTTTCTTGTAGTGGTATTCTTCGAGTACTAAACCTGGCTTAGAATCAATACTTATTTTATTTGCATATATGTAAAAAGGTACGAACGTTTGGAAGATGACGATTCGGAAATCGGTTCAAATAATTTTTCGTGACTTTGGCAACGTTTCTCTGAGCTTTACCATAGGCCAGCACAATGTCTGTATACTCAGTATCCGTAAAGACAGGTATCTTTACTGATTATAACTTTTATAATAATTGTAGGTAAATTTCTCGACTGTGATCTGGATTAGGTTACCATTATACTAATAAGAATAAATGCTGTTTGACTGAACTTTCGAGTATTTTTTAACACTTTTTATAATAATTATTAATCAAAATTTATTTGAAAAAGTTGTCAACACACATTTGTCAAAAACAATTGTTTCATTGTTATTGCCACTGGATCAAATTATTATGAAAATACCTAAACGACTCGTTAATTTATGAAGGGGTGGGGGTAAAAATTCTAAAAAAAATGAGATTTCGAAAAAAAATTATTAAAAAATATTGTTGCTCTCGACGAATTCTATCACTGGTTAAATTTGATGTACTTATTTCTGTTACAGCCTGTATAAAGGATAGATATAGGTAAGTAGAATTTTTGATGTGAAGTGTAGCTATACAAGAAATGTTAAATACAATAGGGCGCGAGTAGTAATGTGACTTTGTTGTTGTTGGCCTTGACAAGCAGATATGGGGACCCGTGTCAGAATGATAACTTACATAGATGTCAAATATCATAATTTTTCATTCTAAATTAAGTGATTTTCCAATTTTATGTGGCGTATTTTCCTCGACAAGTAAATTCCACACTCCTGGTGACAAATTAGCTACGTGAATTTAGAAAATCTTGAAATTTTTAATGAAAAATTCTGACATTTGACATCTACGTACATAATTTCTAATTGTCATTCTGGCACAGGCCCCCATATCTGCTTGTCAAGGCCTACAATGCCACATGACTGTTCACGCCCTATAATTATGTAACCAAAAACGCAAGTGGCGAGAGGTATTGTGCTGGCCACAACAGATTTTTTACGTTTTATGTTTGTGTTTGTTGATTAGTGTGCTTTTCTCTAGTTCGTGTCGTGCTCTAAGCAGGGCCGAGTACTAGGTACTAGTTTGTGTGACCAAAAATCCTTTGGCTGGGTAGGTCAGGCGTATTCAGGATTTACTACGGAGTAGTCAATATGGCCAGTGTCAAGTCAAGTCAAGTCAAGTAGCGTATTAAAGTTTCCAGTAGATACACCGAGACATAAGCTGGTAGTATTTTCCTAAGAATTGTAATGTAGCCAGTTGCTCAATTAAAAATTTCAAGACAACTTTAAAATTCTTACATTAAATTTCATCATTTCTATAAAATATCATTCTTATGTTTGTAGGTGTATCGATTAAGTGATAATATTTTCGTCGCATACTTTACAGTGACGCGAAGGAAACTCATTTCAAGCGTGTTTTGAGAGCGTGTCGCCTAGCTTCCTCCCCGTTTCTTCTTTCTTACTGACGGCTTTCTCATTAAAATGTCCGCGGGCAAACTGGCTAATGAAAAATTCTCACGGCCACTCATCCAACATTCGACAATATTTGCAACCCAATGAAATGAAAGTCTTACAGATGCTTTCACAAGATTTCAATTTATGCGTCGCTACATTAATTCAGAATGGAACGGAAATCAATTGAATCAAGCAATGGAAGAGTTGTTGGCATATAGATGGGTGACTGCCTTGATTTTGTAATTCTAGTAGCTCTATTTGTGCTTAACAAAATATAAAATATTCACCAACTTGATTATCAACTATTTGCAATTAAGAAAACTTTGTTAATCCCTTAAGTTTAATCCGCTAATCACTACATTCGCATGTCCTTGCCTACCAGAGCATCTGACAGATTCTGTTAGCAGTTTAAGATGAAAGGTGAGGTATATCACAGAAGTAATTAACTCAAACACATTCAGGCCTTTTCCTAAGCTGACAACGGATGCACCGAGTTATTGAAGGTTTTGAAGAGGGTCTGCCTAAATTAATATATTATCAGAGAGAACGCCAACACTGATATACATCTCAATATAATATCTACAACTATCAGGAGCTAAGAGAGTAAACAATAATTAATATAGCAACGAAATTCAGTTATGAGGGACCAACAAACTTGCATAAATTAGGTTAAAGTTACCGCTAGAAATTAATGTAACAAGAACAGGTTGACAACATACAGAATGATAACCGGAACAGTCGAACATAGAACTTCAACATGTAAAATTAGACTTTCCTAAATTCCTGCTTCTATAAATATTTTAGGTAAAAAGGTTTCAAATAAAAGTAGTAGAGCATAAAATTCTGAATTTGAATTAATAAGCAAAATTAATTTTGTACCTATGCATTGTTAAAGCAAAATTAGGTATGAAAATGTCGAAAATAACCTCAAAAATAGTAATAGCCAAGGAATTCAGACAAAATAAATAATAAATGTCTAACTGTTTATGTGTCATGTTAGGGTAATTTTGTTTATTTATTCATTATTACATAAAATAATTAGGGAAGTAGAAAATTACGAAAGACTGTTTTTACACTTTAAAGTCGACTGCGCCGGTCACCACCCTGTATGAAAAATACATGGTGGACTTTGGAGATTTGTTAGTGTTCTTAGGGATATGTTTTCTAAAATATTTTATTGTTTTAATGCAAAATGAAATAATATGTGGGGAAAAGAATTGATCTTACCTCATACTGAACTGAACTGATCCTAAAAAGAATAGTATGTTTTCTAAAATAAGAAGTAGAAAATAAAAAAAAAACATACATATATGGATTATATTTAAAATATAACGATCTGCTTAATTTGCTTGTGGCTATAATTTGTTTTATATGCGATTTGTTTTTGACATATTAAATTATTTATGAATAAGAATGTATTTCTTAAGGTAATAAAAAATTATATAACGTTTCTGTTTCTGAATTAATTTCTTCTATTCTATTGACATTCAGGATCAATTCAGAATCTATTTGATCCTGTATAAAGCTAGTACTTCGCGGGGGTAGGGACGAAGTTTAGGGAAGATACGTGCTGCTTAGAGGTGATCGTCTTTGTAAAAAGAAAGAGAAAGAGACTTTAGTTTAACTAACAAATCAAGAAAAACTGAAAAAAAATCAAACGAATTTAAGTTGTAAGGATGTTAGGTTTTATCAAATAAAATTTCTAAAAGAATTACAGTAGTAATTTACAGTAAAAATAATGGCTGGTGCCACAAGCATTGTTTTGAAAATACTGTTTTAAAAATGCCCAAATTCAATATTTAATTTAACCCCTATGTTTAAAGAACGATTTTTTCAAAATTTTATTTTAAAGGAGGACAGTTTGTATTCAAACAAATATTTTAAAAAATCATTCTTTAAACATAATGATTAAATTAAATATTGAAATTTGGCATTTTTAAAACAGTATTTTCAAAACAGTGCTTGTGGCACGAGCCATTATTTTTACTGTAAATTAGTACTGTAATTCTTCTAGACATTTTATTTGATAAAACTTAACATCCTTACAACTTAAATTCGTTTATTTTTTTCATTTGCATTATATCACTGATTTATAAATATATGTTCATAAAGTTTAACAGAAGCAAGTGTAAATGATCATCAGAGCTGTACAATATTCATGTATACATTCTGGATTTAGTACGATTTACAATTGTGAAACAAATATTTTGTTTACAATAATACGGAAACATGGATACCTGCATATAATATTAAACAGACTGAAATTTAATTTATTAACATATATTGCAAATCGTATTTGGATGATATTTTAATCAATTTGTCATATTATTAATAATATTGAATCATGAAAATCTATTCGACAAGTTTGTATACGAGCACATGTTCATAATAATTTCATTTCAAAAAATTATAAAACCTACACAAATGGTGAGAAACTTATACAAAATTATTTTGGCTACTTTAAATATAGATTTAAAATGATACACCCTTTTTAGTTTTAGTTAGCATGAACTGCTTTCTTCAGGAAATAAGAAATAAATCAGCAAATATATAAATAAATTATAACAAAACATTAGCAATAGGTAACCATGGTGACAAATTACAACATATTTAATATAGGAAGCCATACACGACTAAGATCTAAACCGTCACAATAATTGGGATTATTATTCTTGGTTTTGAAAAACTCAATGGCTTCTCTAATTAACCTGTTATTTAGATGTGTTGGTCTCGCTAATATTTTTGTTTCTTCGAATTTTATAAGGTGGAATTCTTCCAGGGCATTCTCTGCAACTGAAGATTTTTCTGGCTGATTCAATCTGATCGAACGCTGGTGTTTATTCAATCTTATAGAAATAGTTCTACCAATCTGGTCAATATAAAATTTCCCGCAGAAACATGGAATTTGGTAAATCCCTAACCCTAATGACTGAAGAGAGATGACGTCTTTTACTTGTCTCAACATATGTCGAATTTTAACATATGGAGAAAACGAAATCTTCATGTTCTTACGAAGAATTCTACCAATCTTGTCCGTGACATTTTTGATATAAGGAAGCGAAGCAAACAATACGTCCCTTCCATTCTTCATAAAAATATACTTAATTTCTTTCATCTCTTCTTCTAATTTCTCCGAATGACAAATTTCTGAAGCTCTTCTCATTAGGCATTTAATTGTACCATTTTTTGAGAAGGATGATGATATGAATTGGCATTAATAAATTGATTAGTATGCGTAGGCTTCCTGTAGAGTGAATTTTTTTTTAATAATAGATTTAAAACTTACAAAAATTGTGGGCCAAATGATAGGTGATAATAGCTCGACCAGCATTTAAAGGGTCATCTTTTAGTCCAGAATTATCTTCTGCCAAGGCCCTCTTCATTTGGCACAGTATGAAAAACAACTTCGTAAACATCCAGTGCGTACAGTAAAACCTACATTGCAAGACATACAAGGTTTTACAATTTGTAATAGATATGATAACATAAAGTGACAAGACGTCCTGGATTGTGCGGGACTATCCCGGATTGTATATTGTCCAGGAAAGTGTCCCGGATTGAACATATACCTAACTTTTTACCATTTCGAAGTGGAACAAAGTTACTGTTTCTTCACTTTGTAAAATAAATTATTATTATTTTTTATCGATATACCTTATTTTGTAAATTTTATGTTAATAAAAATATAGATCCAAGACATTTTAATGACGCACAATTAATTAAATTAAGAAAATTCTCGATAAAATAATATTTTTACGAATGTGTTAAACTTTTTTTTTCTTCTTTTTTTTTAACATGTCCCTCATTTAAGAATTAAAAAACTGGTCACTTTAGACTATATTCATTTCTGTAATATTATAAGATGATTGAAGTATAATGCGAGTAATTTACAACAAACTGTATACGTATATTTTATATTGTTTCCGTCTAGTTATCTGGTGGAAAATGCAATCTTGTGCACATCTGTCACCGCTGTCTTCTTGGTCGTGAAATTGGTAGTAAATCGAAGTATTCAAATCGCTTTTTTTCTTCCTCGTTGTTCAATTCTCCACCGTCAGAGAGTTTATAGTATTTCACGCTCGTTATGTGTGAAATCAAATTTCAATCAACTCTTTGTAACGTGAGAGTAATACTTCTTGTTCCTTTAAGGAACCAGCGATTGTAAATATTGTGTAGATAGTGGCTATGCTATCAGACTGCGACAATGTAATAGTTAGTAGCCGATTATTACTATGTGTTTCGGTGGTTAGCGATAAGGAACAGGGCATTGCAGAACCACCTATAGCGTGGCGTGTAGGTTGGACCGAAATGGGAGCGAGCGAAATATGGATATTACTTACTCCATGCCAGCCGTAATGATGGATCTGGGTGTTCGCCATTGCACTGCGTTAGTTATAAGGTTTATTTTAATGAATACCAACGCCGGGATAATTTAAATGAGGTATATTAAAAAAAGTAGGTTGGTGGTTTACACTAAATAAATACTTATGAATAGATCACAGAAAATATGCATATGTAAAATAAAATAAGTGCATATTTTGCGAACTTTTAACAATAGATAAATTTAAAATATAACTTCAAAGAAGAATTGGCCGTTTGTACTTTGTTGAAGAACAGATTATAATATTTTTTTTGATCAATCGGATGACCTTCTAGGGTGCTATGTGAAATTTGTATTTACACTACCACATATTTTCCAATTTTACCACGGAATTTTCCCATTTCCAGGTAATTTCTACCCCTAGATTTAGTATAAATTTTACAATTTTGTATAATTACCTCTCGCTAAGAGAGGTATTGCATTCATGCTAAAAATCGCATATCCAGATTTTATTGAATAAGCACGTTTCAAGGTCCCTACAATCCGATTTTAACATTTTTACGATGATGTCTTTGTGTGTGTGTGTGTGTGTGTGTGTGTGTGTGTGTGTGTGTGTGTGTGTGTGTGTGTGTGTGGATGTATGTATGTGTGTGTGTGTGTGTGTATGTATGTAGGATGTTGGAAGGACGATTACTCAAAAACTATAAGACTTAAAAATTGTTTAACTACGTATTTTCCAATCGGACATTCATGGGAAGATCTGAAAAGGTTTTGGTAACAATTGGAAAACCGGAAGTAGAAGATTCTTGAAAAAAAATCTTCCAAATATTATTTTTTGAAAATTTTTCGTGATAATATTAAAGAAAATTAAATTCTCTATCTGATACATTTAAATATTTTATTATATATTCTATAGATTTAGAGATAAAAGAAATATAATATATAAAATAATCTGTTGTAATAAATTTTACAGCCGAAAGATTGCCATAGAAAATAGTTGATAATTTAAATTTTTTGTAACTGACAGATAAATGTCAGTGTCAGAAATTCGTAGATATTACTAAAGAGTTTTTCTGGGAAGTGCATACATTATATTAATTCTTAATGTATTAATAGTTAAATATTTAAAATTATAGGTCTATTACATATATCCTTCAAAAATACTGTCAATCCTGACAATGAATTGGAAACATTTCGAAAAAATAGAAGAGGACAAAATTTCTTCATAAAATAAATTTAAAATTAAACAATCTAAATATAAGGAATAGATATATGTAAGTAGAATTTTTGTTGTAGAATGTAGGTATACAAGAAATGTTAAATACAATAGGGCGCCTTGACAAGCAGATATGGGGACTCATGTCAGAATGATAGCTAGTAATTATGTATATAGATGTAAATATCATAATTTCGCATTCTAAATTTAGTGTTTAGGGTTTTATACTATTAACATAGAAAATATCATGACAATTGTATATAATAAATTTATAAATTATATATAAATTATCTTTGAATTCAATTGGGACGTTAGTTTAATACTTTCGCATCGAGTCGTACGCTTGCAGGCGAATATTTTGAGACACGCATGCTACCAAATTTTCGCTTCGCGGCGAAAAGCGAAAACAAATGCATCATTTGATAGAATTCTAAAGTGCGTGCTGTCACTACTGGTGACAAATTAACTACGTGTATTTAGAAAATCTTGAAATTCTAAATGAAACATAATGACTAATTATCATTCTGAAACGGGCCCCCACATCTGCTTGTCAAGGCCAAGAATGTAACATGACTGTTCGCGCCTTATACTTATGTAACCAAAAAAGGAAGTGACGAGAGGTATTGTGCTGGCCACAACAGATTTTTTTTTCGACGTTTGTGTGAAGCAGTAAAAAAATACAGAAAAATAATTGTCTATTAAACAAAAATACTGGATATGATAAACTGACACAAACAAATATAGTATATTACATCTGAGGTGGGATATGTTTCATTAGAGCCAAGGGCTTACGTATATTACCGACTGGCGAAGCCTCGAGACGAGATAAGATACAGCGCGAAGCTGTAAAGAAACTCCCATCGAGATACGTATACTATTTTATTCACAATCATCCTCTTTTTAAGTCAATAATTTTCAGAATAAATGATTTAGTTATAACATTTAATTTTATTAATATTTTTTGACAGCTCTATTAAAATTTGTTTAGCCTACTTTATTATAAGGATATATGACAATGTTTCTAGGCAACTCCTACATAAACATTTCCAACCAGTGAGGTGGAAGTGAAATCTGTTATTTCCCATTCAAGAGATTGTCATTGGAGTTAGGAATGACGTATTTTTCAGCCTCTAAAAGTTTGGAAATTGACATATTACTATAATGATTATGAATACAATTTATAAAATATTAAATGGCGATGTTGAGGTTAATGTTAATTTTAATTTAAAGTTAATTGCAAATTTCAAATAAGCCCCTATAATTTGTTGCGAGGTTGAACGTACAGTCATTGACACGAAAGAAAGCGGGTGTTGTAAGGGAGAGTATATTCCACGTAATCGTGTTGTTATGTAGTAAAAGTAAACCATGGGTGATGGGCGTCGCTTCGGTGCAATCTACTACTCTTGTTTGGAGCGGCATAAGTGCATATTGTAACGTGCGCCACTGACTCTGAGGGTAAGCGATTACCGGCACTGGTTTAGAATATCGCCGTGTTGGGCGATGACGCAATCTTCGCATTCATCGGCGTAGTAAACCCGTCTAGACCTGTCTAATTACATAGGGTCACCTGATTCCTTTGTATTCCATGGAACAGTCTAGAAAAGAGACTACGGGCTGTATAAATCCCGCCAGGGAGGACAGCCGCGGGCATTCTGTTATATAGAAGCAACGAGCAATGAACAGTTGATGATATAAATAAACAGTCTACGAGTTGTGAACATAAATAAATGTATCGAGTAGTCTTGAAGGATCATGTCTAGATTTCAAGGTCAATTAAAAAATTAAGGCCTTTCTGATCCAGTTTGGAAAAACGTTTATTTTTCTTTTTTAATAGGACGTTTCGGACCAAAGTGGTCCATCTTCAGCTTAAATAAAACCAGAAAGAAAATATAATAACAATAATGTAATGTAAAACATTGTTCAGAAAAAACTTGTTTAGTTTAACAATGTTTTACATTACATTATTGTTATACTTTCTTTCTGATTTTATTTAAGCTGAAGATGGACCACTTTGTTTCGAAACGTCCTATTAAAAAAGAAAAATAAACGTTTTTCCAAACTGGATCAGAAAGGCCTTAATTTTTTAATTAACCTTGATAAATAAATGTAGTTATATAAATAAATATGGTGACATAAATATTGTTTAAATAAATAATCTTAGTAATTATGAATTCTGAAAGCTTCTTTCAATATTTAAATAATCTTAGTGTTTTAAGTATTTAATAATATTCGTAGTCAAATTAGAAATTTATAATTATTTAATCATAGTGCTAATTACTTTTATTATCTTTATCTTAATTATAATAATAATATTTCTCTGATGTTGACACTTCACCCAAATAAATAAACGTTACGAGTAAAATATAATAGCGTATATAAGAACATATTTTAGTATACTTTTAATGCATAATTGCATGCATATTTTTAGATTTTTAAATGCATATTTTCCGGGTTCTACTTATTACTAAATGTGTGCGTTATAATTTGTAAACGCGTGGACAATCGGTAAGTAACGTCAATATTTCATTCTTCAATATCTAAAATTATTATATTGACAACAATTCCCAGTTTCATTTAAAGTTAATATAATCTGTTTTACTATTATATGAAACTCCTAATGCCCTCTCTATAAATTATTCGTATTCTAATCCTAGTGTGTCTATTCTATCGAAAAGCAATGTTCTAAATATAACCGCGCTTAAAATTGCATCCGTTAAGTTTCCTTACTTGTCTGCTGTGTTTAAATTGCAATTTAGAAGTTTGAATGCTCGTGACTAATCCATACATAACGTCGGAATTAATACACGAGACTGATATATGCATCTGCTAACGCCAACTAAGGAACGACATACGAAATGGAAGTCACGTCGCATCGGGTAAATATTGTTAGAGAAACTAATTTTGCCGCATTGAAGGAGCAAAATCTAGATGTTTGTGACATCGCGAAAAATATGAGATTTAAATGATTAATATAAATATGAATGTCACTCACCGTGAAGGGGATGCGTATGACGATTCCGTGGAGAATCTGTAACAAACATAAATATATTAATAAATCATGCACTCAAATTTGGGGATAATAACTGTTGGCAATTAAAAATTATAATAAATGATGTAATGATAAAAAGCGTTTTCCATTTGTCATTTATTTTAGCTTAAGTTCAGCAATTGCAATTAATAAAACTTAGTAAAATGAATCAAGCATTGCAAAATATGAAACTACACTGTACAGTTTTGGGGTAGAAAGAGGGAAGATGAATCTCCAATTGAATCGCTGAATCTTTCTTTGAGTTAATCTAGGGTAGGAAGATCGAAAATGGTAAGAAAAAGGTAGGGCAGAGTCAAGTCACTTATAGGAATCTGTGTTGCTCTATTAGACCTTTAGGGTTGATTCTAGCTGTATTCAATTGCATTCAATTTGCAGTATAGTACCTATATGTATACCGGGTGTCCCAAGAAATCCTTGACATAGGCGATTAACATGGGAAAACAGTATTTTGAAAATAAAAAGTGTCCGGCAGGAAATTAAGCCATGGAATTGTGCGGCTCAAGAATCGAACCCAAATCTACAATATTTAATATTCCAAACGCAGCTATGTTAACCATTGTGCTACGGAAAACATTACAAAAACTTTTCATATTACATTATTAAATATTGAAACAATTATTTATTTATAAATTTTTAATTTTTTTTTCTAATTTGTACAATAATATTAAAGTAATTAATAATAAATAACGTACAGAAGGTAATGTACTATTATCATTTCCAATATTATGGCTTAATTTTCTGCCGGACACTTTTTATTTACAAAAAACTGTTTTCCCATGTTAAATGCCTATGTCAAGGATTTCTTGGGACACCCGGTATATATTTCGTATGGCAAACACCAAAATAAATATGTAAAATAAAACAACATGAAAAATAACAAGAATTAAGTAACATATGTGTTGGTGTTTTAACTTATGGGATGATATCTCGGTTATTCAACCATTGAATAGCAGTATCCTTCAGGCGATGTAGCTTTTGTAATGTGCCTGGAAACCGTCTTAAGGGACATTCCGTCGCTATATGGTGTAATGTTTGAGGAGCATGCCCACAGTCACAGTTAGGATTATCGACTAGACCCCATTTATGTTTTCAATATTGACATCTACCATGAACAGTCCGAATCCGATTGAGCGTTTCCCAGGTCTTTCTTGGGAGATCAAATCGACATAATCGTTGTACTGGATCAATAATTAGATTATGAGAGTCTGGATTTGATAATTCTCACTTATCACACCAAGCTGCCTCAACAAGAAAATTTTCTTCAATTAATTTCTGCCCAAGCTTCCATGGCGGTTTGCGGGATTTTAGTCTTGATGTATTGTTGTTGCTATCCTTATGTATTGGTAGCTGTCTGTTTTCCTCGCATTTTTGCCATTCTAGGCTAGTTGTCGTCTAAGGTGTGGAGGAGGAATTGTAATTCGCCATTCGCCGCATGGTGTTGTTTAGCTCAGTGTCCACTATTCTAATGTATGCGCTATTTAACCAGACTGGGCTACAGTACTCAGCCACCGAGTATACCAAGGCAAGTCCTGAAGTTCTAAGAACTGAAGCATTTGCTCCCCAACTGCTTCCAGAGATCTTGGGTAAGATGTTGTTCCTAGTTTTCATTATACTTGCAGTTTTCTTTAAATGTTCTTTGTAAGTTAGTGACCGATCAAGAGTTACTCCTAGATATTTTAGGTAGGGATTGTACTTCAGCACTTGATTCCTGAATTTAACATTTGGTACATATTTTGCTTATTTATTACTTAAATGAAAGCAAGCTACTTCAGTTTTAGTTATATTGGGTTTTAGCCTCCAAATTTTGAAAAATTGGTCCAATTTTAACAAGTCCTTTTCGAGAGTTCTTTCGGCAGTGTAGAAGTTTTTAGATTTAGACTGACGAACCAAACTTATATCATCGGCATATATAAATTTCTTTGAAGAAGTGTCTGGAAAATCCTATAAATATATATTAAACAGTAGAGGGGTAGAACGGAACCTTGTGGTAAGCCATCGTTTATCCTATACTTGCGGCTGATTCGACCGTCTAGGTGTACTTCGATGTATCGATTCGAAAGCATGTTGTTCAATAGTGTAGTTATTTTTCTACAGGGAACTATTCGCGAGAATTTTAAGATCATCCCTTCTCTCCATACCGTGTCATATGCTGATGATAGGTCTATAAATACGGCGATAGTTTTTTTCATCTTTTAAAATCTATTTTTTATATGGGAGGTTAATGACAATACCTGGTCGCAACAGTTTCTTTTAGATCTAAATCCAGCCTGTTCTATAAGTAAGTGCTCCTCCACCAAAGGTTGAATTCTGTTTAAAATAAGCCACTCCAAAAGTTTATAGCAAATGCTTAATAGTGCAATAGATCTAAAATCTTCAGCGGATTATCCATCTTTTCCAGATTTTAAGATAGTCACGATCTTCGTTCTTTTGAAAAGAGTTGGTAGTATTCCTGTTAGTAGAATATCGTTAAAAAAAATTGTGACCCAGAGTATAGTTTGTGAGCCACAGTGCTTCAGGAATTCAAGGTATACTTCATCTAGGCTGGCTGCTTTTCCTGATTTTATTTTTTCAGAGCCTCGGCGACTTCTGTTGGCAAAAATTCTTTGGATATGTTGTTTTCAGAAGTTAGATTATTAACTCTTGCTTTTTTCTCTCTTCTGATCTCTCTGGTTCGTATTTTGTCTAATTCTGTTGTTTTCCTTGTTAGATTACAAATTCTGTTTGCCTTTTTAGTTGAATGTGGAAAACTCATTTGCTCCATGAGAGATTGCCATTTATCTCGTTTGGCGATATCTAAGCAATGTAGGAGTTCGTCGGCAATTTCAGAATCATGATTTTTTTCGTATTCCTCAAATAAATGTGTGCATTATTGGCTCCGGCCAGGAATATATGTTTTTTGTAGCCCCTTGGGATATGCTTCCTTGCAACAGCTAGTAGCAAATCCACACATCGGATATAATTATCGGTTTTTGCTGGAATCCATTGGATATTATGGTCTAGTTCAGCGGCAAAGTCCTCCCATTTTGCTTTCTGAAAATTCCATCTTAGCTTAGGGGTTGATCTTACAATTGGTATTTGTATTCCAACGTTTAACAGAACAGGTCGATGTTGACTTCGGGGAAAATCTGAGAGTACCTTTTTATTACAATGTAGAGGTTTTTAGTTAGCATCTCTGAAGACGAAGCATAGATCAGGATTGTAATCTTTTTCCATCTCGCTGAGTGAAACGTGCCCTTACCTTTTGCGTCATATACCAAGAAAATATTTTCTAAATCTTCCCACTCTGCTATTCTGTCACCATCTTCGTTGATGTCATTGTATCCCCATAATGTGTTTCGACTATTAAAATCTCCCATTATTATTGCAGGATGTTGTATATTGCTTACAGTACTATCATTCCAAGGCTGAGCTGGTGGTTTATATAGATTAATAATTTCAATATTAGAGATTTTTACTCTTGATTCTGTTGAGCTTTTGGGATCATGAACTTGGACGATGTTGTTTTTCACACAGGTAGCAGTACCATACGCTGCCCAGGGGGTATCCTGGGAATGTACATCTACATCTAAGTTGAGATTCATCGGCACACTGGGTTTCTTGAAGTAAAATAACATCTTCTGAATGATCATTTAATTATTTTAAGTAGTCGGATTTAGATCTGCTCATTCCTTCTACATTAATCTGTATAATTTTTAAAACATCACCTAAGTCTATTTTATACTGGTACTGAGAAGAACCGGTGTCTCTTGTTGCGTTATTCATATTCTTTTTAATTCTTTCTTTGCTGGGATATCCGTAAAAGGTCCAGCAGCCGAAATTTGTAGACTATTTAGCCGTGACAAGTCACGTTTCCCCTGATGCACTTTTGGAGGCTAATCTACTGCGCATCTGTCTTACTGTAATAGAAATAGAAAAATTTCAAAGTAAAAGCAAAATGGTCAGACATACGCCTACTATTGTACTTAGTTTAGCAGTATAGTGCCTATCATATTTTTTTTAGTATATTACCTATCATAAAAAATCTGATGTGCCCAACACAGTACCTCCCGCCATTTACCTATGTATATAATATTTATATTACTTTATAAATTTATCCATACAATATATATAGAAAAAGTATTAAAGCAAATTTGTAGAAAATGGAATATTTTTATAATAACAAATTGAGAAAAAATTACATTTAAAGGTATTTTTTAGCACGATCCCTATACCTCCCTTGCCAAGGGTAGCGGGAGGTAAAAATATGAAATTTCAAAGGAATTATTTATAGATAAATAGTGGCAAAAATAATATAAAATATACAATTTTGCTGTATTGTAACTTATTATATATTGACAATGTATAACAGAATTCGGTATATTATTATTTCTGTTTTGTTTTTAAAAAACCCTCAACAGGATTAAATCCCAATTACAAGGTGGGTTTACATATATTTAATGTTCTATTAATTTAATTTATTTCAAGCTAGTTCTAATCTAATAATAATAAATATTAAATAGAAATTAAAATATAAAAATCTGATGTAGCCATCACATTATCTTCCGTCAATTCTACGTACTTTGTACAAATTCCAAACAGATTTTTTTTGCAAACTATTCTATGGACGTGTTCTTTTTAGGGGGAAATGAACTGATCTTACCTCGTACTGAACTGAACTTAACTATTCCTAAAAAGAACAGTATGTTTTTTTAAAATAAGAAGTAGAAAATAAAAACATATTTAGTATTATATTTATAACATAATAATCTGCTGAATTGGCTTGTGGCTATAATCTGTTGTATTACCTAATGTGATTTGTTTTTGTCACATTAAATTATTTTATATTTTTATATTTTCAGTAAAATCATTTCACAGATTATTATGTACATTTTATTTGACACTGATATCTGTCAATTACTAATTTGAATAATCTGTTTCCATCGTACAGCTTTAGTAGCATAGGTTGCAAGATATTTATTTTCAACAAAATGAAATATAAAAGTTTCATGCTTAGCTCCTACTCTGAATAATAATAATATTCCATTCAATTTAAAATCTCTATCATGTAGTTCATTCAAATGTCATATTAAAAAATATTTTTCGCTTAATTAATTTGTGTACTCACTATGTAAAAATTCTCTGACTTTTTTATTATTACTTTTAATTGTTTTCGGTATTGTTACTATCTGAACTTTTTTCACTTTTTCTTGATTACTTGTATAACTTGTATGAAGGTTTTTTTTTTGTGAACCTCGCCATTGGGATTACTTCAATAAAGTATATTATTATTCTTTATCTCTAAATTCATTGAATATGAAGAAAAATATATAATTAAATTGAAAAGAAAATAGAATATTCTTTAATATTTATAATAACATGGTAAAAGGTCAAAAAATTATATTTAACAGCGTTTTTTAAAGAAAGACTGTTAAAATCTTCAAATTACGGTACTTCCGGCTAACTAACCCTAACCAAAATCTAATCAACTCTGCATATGGACGTACGAAAGTGGAATATGAAAGAATTATAATTTTTGGAATTGTAGTATTGGAGTTATCGAAGGAGAATTTTTTGTCACACACACACACAAACACATTGACACGCAGATATACACACACCTACATACAGACATCATCGTAAAAACAGTAAATTCGTATTCTCGGGCCTCTAAAACGTGATAATTCTTTAAAAACTCGAATTATTTGACCAAAGACAATACTTTCCTTACCTATTATAAATGACGGAAGGTTAAATTTATAGCTAACGAATTCTGACAGATAAAATGTCAGTTATTTGTTTCCATTTTGTTCAAATGCCATCATGGCTAATTATGAAATTGAATAAATACAATAATTAATTTATGGGTCTAAAGTATTGCATATTAAATGTATTTGATGCAGATTTTTTTTATCTTTCTATTGATACCACAACTATTGTTCTCAATTGAATCGGCGAGTAACAGTCTGAGAAAAATGATTTTCTCGTGTTACCGGACTATATTTTCAAATATTCACCCGGTATTTTGTTTAATTAAGCAACTATATTTATTATAATTATTATTATATATAATTTATTATTTTTCCTGAATCGTTACAGCAATAATATACTTTTCAAAGAATTTGCAATGTTCTGATGTAAGGTTTCATATAAGTCACTATAAAGCATTTTTAACAACCATATAGGCATTGGATGAAGCTTTCAGAACTCATAATAAAATAAAACAATATTTGGGTTTAGTTCTGTATTTTTTTTTTATTATTTAAACGACGTTTCGAAGTGCTGTCTTCTTCAGGTAAATAACAAGAAAAATACACGTAGTCAAGTCAACATGTTTACAAAATGAGGCTAACATAGATCAAAAGTTAATTAAAAACATACAAAGATAAAACAGAAAATTATGAACGAATAACAGGTTACCACGACTTATTAAGCTCAAAACCTGTATTTAAATTAAATTTATTAGAAGATTTCTTGATTTTGATGGCTTTTCTAATTAGTCTTCTCATTCAGTTATTTTCTCTTGCTAAAATATTCGTGTTTTTTAAATCAATTTCATGTAATTCTTGAATAGCATGTTCAGCAACAGCAGATTTATCTGGTTAATTTAATCTTATATGTCGTTCGTGTTCTTTTAATCTTTTTGCTACAGTTCTACCCGTTTGACCAATGTATACTTTACCACACTGGCAAGGAATCTTATATATGCCAGAACAATGTAGAGGAACTATATTTAACATACCCAAGAATATCACGGATTTTTAAACTACATTTAAATGACGTCTGTATGTCAAATTAATTTAGAATCCTACCAATTGTATCTGTTACATTGACAATAAAAGTAAAGTAGCAAATAATTTGCTTTTAGTAACGTCGTTTAAATAATAAAAAAAAAATACACAACTAACCCAAATATTGTTTAATTTTATTGAACCATATAGGCATTTATAGGTAACTCGTGTTTCGGAAGTATTTATATCCCACGTACTTCGTGTCTACCTGGGAATGAGACAAGTTTTCCTACCCTAAACAGAGATTGGTGCATCGACCATTTAAAAAGAAAGAAATGTTCAACCTTGAGGTTGCATATAGTTTCAACCCAAAATCGTAGCTGCGACTACATCAAAACTTTACAATGTATGCCACAGTAAATTTATAGGTTAGTAAATAATTTATTATTATTTGTATTTCCCTTGTACAATTTATGACAATTGTAAAACAATTCCATATCCTTTAGTTCTAAAGAGTTGATATATCCAAATACTTTTTGCTTGTTCCTTCTTCGTATGAAATATACATCAACTCCTAAATGCGAGGGTGATAAAAACCTTCCTTTAGAAGCAAAAACACTCCCTTTGCGTATATCTGTGTTGTAAAACGATTACTTCACTAATTTTTTCCCTCAAGTGCCCATTTGCACACATCAATCATGTCTGGAGACCTGTCCATCTTCTTCTTCTTGCCAAAGTCTTTGTCTTACGTGTTGATGAAATTAGACGCCCACTATCTTAAAGAGATTTAAGAGTTACGAAGTAATTTGATCAGTATATTAGATTCTGAAATGCTTTTAAAATAAATTAACAGGAAAGACGAACTAGTAAAAACGTTAACGACACATTGAAAGGCAATAGATACGTATATCGTTACGTTACGTTTTATTTTTAAGGGATACATGTATACAATGTTAGGTTAGGCGTGGGAGTATGTTTTGTAATTGTACAGCTGAAGTTGACATTTGCATTTGCGTAGTCGTATTATGTAATTAAATAAAAACATTATTAGGGTGATTTACATACGCATTTAAAACTACCAGTAAATTAACTCATGTACTACTGATGCGAACCGACCATTATTATTTTAATTAAATAAGTATAAAGCATGTTACATGAGTTTTAACGAATTTCAACATTTTTTCTAACTTAACCTTTAGGTAATGAAGGTATTGTCTTTGGAAAAAAAAATCGATGGTGAATTTTAATGAATTGGTAAGTTTTAGGATCTCTAGAATACGATTTTACTATTTTTATGATGATGTCTGTATGTATGTGTGTGCGTGTGTATGCGTGTGCGTGTGTGTTCGTATGTGACCATCGTTTCGGATCGCTTAATTCCGATATCATAATTCCAAAAATTATAATTTTCGCATTCTCATTTGCAACTTTTAACAGTTTTTCTTGAAAAACGCAGTTAAGGATCTTTTCTGACATTTTATGTTATTATTAACATTAAAGAATATTTTATTTTCTATACGATTTGATTTCATTTTATACTTTATATTCAATGGATATAGAGTCAAAAAATTATAAACGAAAATAAATTTCATAACTCAGCCAGCTATGCTACAACCATGGAAACAACTATAATTGTTTCATAAGTAACAAAATGATGATCTTAAATTAAATAAAAATGGTCGTGTTCTTCCACCCGGCGCAACTTTCTACGGATATTTAGTACATATTGGGTTTTGGACGATAGTTAAATCGATTTCTCGGACACACTGAGAAGCTTCGAAATTAAGAGAAATGGTGGTTTTTATACAGAAATTTTTTAGAGGTCCCTAATAATTTCAGATATAAAACATCTGTTGTGGCCAGCAGAATACCTTTCGTCAATCCTGTGTATAATGTATAAATTCCATACATAATTTTTCTTGCAAAAGATTCTAAATTTCCAGTAAAATTATTTCATAAACAAACTATTTAAATTGTACTTGACACTGACATCTTCTTCCTCTTTAGCTTTTCCCATTCGTTAGGGGTCCCTATTTTTGCGTGTCGTTCTCAATCACTTCATTTTCTCTCAAGTCTTCCGCAACACAGTCCTTCCATCTTATCTTTGGTCTTGCTCTGTTTCTTCAACCTCCTATTAATAAACTACTCATTCTTGTTCAAATATAATTCTTCATTTCTCCTCATGACATGTTCAAACCAATGTAATCGTCTTTCTTGTATCTTTCTAGAAACTTGTAACACTAGAGTTATTTTCTTCTCGTATCTTTCCGTGTTTCCCCAACATCTACTTCAACATTCTCATCTCTGCCACATTAATTTAGTTTTTATTGATACTGACATCTGTCAATTTGAATTATATGAATATATTAGTAGTTGCCATGTTTAGCATAGCTGGCTGAATTATAAAATTTAATTTCTTTAAAATTCTTTAACTCTGTATCTATTGAATATGAAGTATAAAATGTAATCACATCGTATAGAGAATAATATATTCTTTAAGTTATAATAACGTTAAATGCCAATAAATCAAATTTAACTGTTAAATCTTCAAATGAGGCTACTTCCGGTTCACCAATTATAACCAAAATCTAATCACTTGTTCTTCTGGATGTAAACTTGAGGAATACGAAAAAAATATAATTTTTGGAATCGTGGTATTGAAGTTATTTGTCACACACACAGACACACATACATACAGACATCATCGTAAAAATGGTAAAATCGTATTATAGGGACCCTAAAACATGCTTATTCACTAAAAACTCATCATTGAATTTTTTGACCACTATTGTGCACTATTTCCACAAATGGTATATGCAGACCTTATGTGGGCCAAATGAGGTGAAGCCCTGGATAATTAAGAGTATATTTGACAGAACTGGTTAATTTTATTGAAGAAGAATACGTTTTTATTATCTGTCAGACCGTATGTCCTGTCACTATGCAACACAAACAGAATTGCCTAACAGACCAAAACGTACTATTTGTTTCGCGAAACGACAATTAAACTAATCTTCCCCAGACTCGTCCCATAAAAGGTTTTTGGAGCACTTTTATTACGAAAAGTTTACGATGGACGTTGGGAGACCCAAAATGAGGAAGGACTTCATCGCAGAATATACAGAAATTCAGAATTGATCAAGAAATCGATGTAAATGTCGCCCAAAACCTAATGCGAGGTATAAGCAGAAAGTTGCACCTTGTGGAAGAACACGATCCTCTTTATTTAATTTAAGTCAATAATTTTGTTGCTTATGAAACACACACAGATACCATCGTAAAAATGTTATAATCGGATTTAAGGTCCTTAAAACGTGCTTATTCATTAAAATCTGGATATGCGATTTTTAGCATGAATCCAATACCTGTCTTAGTGAGAGGTAAAAATTGTTGATATTTGCGTCAAAACTTATGGGACATACGTTACTTAATTTACATATTACGAGTATACAGGATGACATAGGCGATTTACAATAAAATTTCTGAATCCAATTTCCCCTTATAACATAATTTTCTTATAATTCCTGCATCGTCGATTTTAAATGAATGTGTCAATTCAACACTATGGATCATTAATAAAAATCATCTTAGAATTCCACAGAAATCCTACAAAACCTCTTATAGATTATAGTGTGAACTGATGAGAACTATTAATCATATGATGTATGGATAATGCTTGTGTCATATTGAAGGCGGACGTTGAACTATAATAGATAGGAAATTACAATAGAGGGTGTGATATCGTTATAGATATAAACTATCAAAACTTGTATAAAATAGGACAATGAAGAAATAATGTTGTAAGTTTTGAACGTCTCCTAATCATCACGGTTTATTACCCATTTTTGGGTGCGCCAATCTGCAACTAGTCGCAGTTGTCTACAATGGCGATATATCTGTGCCGTTGTAGTTACTTTGAGCATTTACAAAGTTGGAAAAAAGTTACTAGTTTCCTTTTTTGTTGAAAATTTAATTTAATTAAAAATGTTTTCCTCTCGTGAATGTCAATATATGAAAAAAATATTAAAGTATAAAAGTCAAAAAACACATTATGTGGGAGTCCGCAAACACCAACATATATTCCTCTGTTTATATAATTTCACGATTGGGATTGGTCTTTTAAAAAAGAATTATTTGATTCGCCTACACAAGTTATGAAAATTTCAAATCCAGATAATAACAGAATAAAAATGTTTTCGTAACTTTTAAAGCGTGTGCAGAAACAGTTTTTAGGTAATAAAAAAACTGTACAAAGTACAATTATGCGACACTTGGTGAAACTGTTCTAAATAATAATATTACAATATTCAAAACACTTGGCACGTTTCACAAGATTTCAGTCTCTGAATCAACCTCTCGGTCATTTATCAGAGACTGGCCCACTCAACCAGAACCACAGACGCGGTTCGCTCTTATTGGAGCTCTTCAGTGTGGTGTACTGAAGAGTTTTAAATATTATAATATTATTATTTAGAACATTTTCACCAAGTGTCGCATAATTGTACTTTGTACAGTTTTTTTATTATTATTCTGCTAGCCAAGCTCGCGGTTTTCTCGATAGATGGCTCTGCATGTGGTTAGTTACCTCTGTAGGCTTAATATCATTGAGGAATGTTTATCATCCGTCCGCTCAACCGGTCTCAGTGCATCCAAGAGGCGTCAGTACACCACACTGATGAGCTCCAATAAAAGCGAAACGCGTCTGTGGTTCTGGTTGAGTGGGCCAGTCTCTGATAAATGACCGAGAGGTTGATTCAGAGACTGAAATATTGTGAAACGTGCCAAGTGTTGTAAATATTATAAATTTTTAGGTATTTCTTTATTATCAAAATTATAACTTAACTATTGATACGCTGTAAAATTTTGCGGGTAGAAACAGAGAAGATGAATCTCTTTTTGAGTTGCTGAATCGTTTTTTGAATTGATGGTAGGAAGGTTGAAATATTGTAAGAAAAAGGTAGCAAATTTTGGAATGGCAGGTTCAAGTTACTTAAGTACAGGCATTAATATACCAAAACGAATCAGATATGTATACAGGATGTACCAGAAATAAGTACATTTAATTTAACAGGTGATAGAACTCGTCGAGTGTAACAATATTTCTTAATAAGCAAATAGCGAATTTCTATTTGAAGCAAATATATAAAATAAATTACAAAGCCACGTTTAGCTCCACTAGTATACGAACACTGAGTCAGCTTTTTTAAATGCCATCGCCGAAGTCGGCCAGCACAACAAGTAACCACAGACGCGTTTCGCACTTATTGGTGCACATCAGTATGGTGTAACCTGTGGTCTCTGTTCGGTCCACAATGAGTGGACTCCTGGCCAGAGACAATGACTCGTTGTGCTGGCGGTGATCTTAAGATCATCTATATTGGTAAAAGGCCTGTAAAGGTATGTTGTTTCGCAATATTTGTGTTTGTATTGAGGACTATATACATATTATGAATATATTAAGTAGTTTTTGCCAACATAACATTATGTAAAAAATAAAAATAATTGTAAAACATGAGCAACGAAAAAATATAGAATCATGTCCAAAAAATAAGAAAAGGAAACTTTAAAAAAATAATTTTAATACAAATAATATATTTCTGTACACTAAATTATTAAAATTAAATATAGGATTTAGTACATAATAAATATGTGTAACATAATTATGTGTATTTGTTTCTATAAATACAAGTGTAAGCGATAGAGCGGTGATTCAATATGACGGTAGGACCACCGAGAACAGATTTTGCGCCGTTGCCATTGGAACAGCATGGCTTGTATATTAGAGAAGGTTGTGCCTCGACTAAGGAAACAAAAAAATCATACGTCAAATTTTTATGTTACAACAGGTCAGACAATAAAAAAATGGTAGGACATTTATAGGATGCAGTCGACCAAGAACAACTCTAGAATTGACGGAACAAGAAAACGCATAAAGATGATAAAAAGTAATAGACTTAAATGAAACCACAATAAATGTTCAAAATGGCCACCGTCATTGTCATTACAATACTGAAGGCGTCGATGAAATAATGTAACTGTTGTTGTTTCAATATTCTCTAAACTGTCATATTTGACACTGTGTTGTAGTGCTATTCTTCGAGTAGTAGATCCTAGTTGAGCCCAAAACATCCTTTTCAATATTCTCTATGTAATCAGAGCGAGTTCTACCACGATTTCGAGCAGCAGGCTTAAAGGACTCATGATCTCGAAGATTTGTTTTATTTACATACATGTACAAAAGTGCGAACGTTTAGAAGATGAAGATTCGGAAAACGTTCCAAATAAATTTGTCAATTTTGGGCAGCGTTTCCCTAAGCTTCACCATAGGCCAGCACAATGTCTGTATACTCGCTATCCTTAAAGGCAGGCATAAAAACACTAACAAAAATTGAAATTTCGAAAAAAAGTTATTAAGAAATATTAAGAAATTTAATGTACTTATTTCTATTACATCCTGTAGTTTCAACCCAAAAAGGTAACAGCAATTACGTCAAAACTTTACAGTGTATATGTTACTGTAAATGCCCGAAAATCGGTAAATCCTAAGATTGATGTACAAAACCCAGGATTTACCAATTTTATGAGGTAAATCTACAAACAATTACATAATTTATATAATTTCGGGTGTTAAAATGTAGTAGTGCAATTGCAAATTGGTATTGCATTTTTAAATGTCGTAGCCATGTTGTAAAACCCGACTTTTCATTAAAGGTTGGTGAAACGCGGCCAGATTGTCAAACCTTCAAAGACAGCAATGTTTTACAATCTGGCTAGTATATTTCTCTAAATACTACAACAATAACCTAACCTAACGCACAAAAGTCACCCTTGAAAACTGGAGCACAGTTTTGTTCGTTAGGTTATTGTTATATGTAGAGAAATATGCCATGCCATTTAATTTACCACATAAAATTGGTTAATCCTAGGTTTTGCACATCAATCCTAGGATTTACCGATTTTCGGGCATTTACAGTAACATATATACTACTAACTTGTCTGGAAAGGTCTTTGCAATTCTGGTCTTCTTCTTTCAGTATTTTTTTGTTCTCATTTTCTTCCTTTTAGACATTGCGGCATACCTACAGGTATGACGTTTTCATATATTTTGTCAAATAGATTTTAGTATTTTGTTTGAATATTTTGGTCCCTTTTAATTGTTTCTGCATTCATAGTTTTTTCAGTTGTTCAATGATATCTTCATTTCTACTTCTGTTTTTGTAATTCATTTATATCATTGCTAGGTAGATTTTTAATATATAAATAAATCTTGTTTTGTTAATAATGTATTTACAGTATTTTTTATCACTCGAAATATAAAGTAAAATGTAAATTGAGTATAATATAATAGTAGTACGTTAGTCACATATGTTTTATTTATTTCGAAAATATAGTGTAAAATTTCACATACAAAAAGTATAATGTAATATAATGTTAACCGTCATTCTCGATGATATAAAGAGAGATATTGCACACGCGTTTATGTAGCGAGTGTGCATTCCATATTTCAAACATGTCGGCAATTTCATTCATATCACCGGAAACGAAGCCAGGAAATAACACATATTTATTAAATATTTACGATCGATATTCATATTCTCACCAAACCAAAATATTGTCCAATTACAGAATAAACATGATAGACATAAATTTAGTTTATTGGATTAATATTAATTAACAAATTTGTAAAATATAATTAGCAAAGAAAATTTACGAGGATAATTGGATAATGATATACGAGCCCAAACTCATAATAATTCGACCGGTTTATATTTTCAACAAATTATAAAATCTGCACAAATGGTTAGAAATTTCTACAAACTTCTTTCGGCTACTTTAAATCTAGACTTAAAACTTTAAAAAAACAGTGGGCCAAATGACTGGTGATAACAGTTCGACCAATATTTTAATGGTCATCTTAAAGTCTAGATTTAGTTTCTACCGAGACCCTTTACTTTTGGCGCCATGAAAAACTTGCAAGACATATGAGACAATATTCACAGGAACATAGCATTTATGGTAAAGGACCCGTAAGATTATTTTACTATACAGAGCATTTATAGCAGATAGAAGTACCATGCAATGTATGTCTTCGTTTCAACAGAGTGGCGCAAATAATGGCCCATTGGCATCCAATGTTATAATGCAATGAGCAAAATGCCGCTGTCATAATTACGATATTAATCGTTATATTGCTGGACCCGATAGAGTCAATTCTTTGACTATAGTCGCCTGACTATCATAATTTTAGAATATATAGGATGACACTCGAAATAACTTTTTACCTCTCGCTAAAAAAATCGCATATCCAGATTTAATGAATAAGCACGTTTTAAAGTCCCTACAATCCCATTTTAATATTTTTACGATGATGTCGGTGTGTGTGTGTGTGTCTGTGTGTGTGGATATATATGTGTGTGTGGGGATGTTGGAAGGACGATTTCTCTAAAACTATAATACTGAATATCTGTTTATCTACGTATTTCTCAATCTGACATTAGTGGGAAGAGGTGAAAAGGTTTTGGCAATAATTGGACAACCGGAAGTAACACTACTTAAAAAAATGCTAGTATTAAAGAAGAGTAAATTCTGTATTTGACACATATAAATATTTTATAATATCTTTTATAGATTTAGAGATAAATAATAGAATAATCTGTTGTAAGAAATCTCACCGCCCAAATAATGTCATAGAAACCAATTGAAAAATTAAATTGTTTGTAAAAGACAGTGTCAAAAATCCAGAGACATTACTGAAGTTTTTTTTTTGGGAAGTACATATATTATATTATTTCTTATTGTATTAATAGTTAAATTTTTAAAATTATAGGTATATTACATATACCCTTCAAAAATACTGTCAATCCCGACAACGAATTGGAAACATTTTGAAAAATTAGAAGAGTAGGACAAAATTTCTTCATAGAATGAACTTAAAATTAAAAAATCTAAATATAAAGAATAAGTAGAATATTTGGTGTAGAGTGTAGGTATACAAGAAATGTTAACTACAATAGAGCGCGAGCAGTCATGTGACTTTGTTGGCCTTGACAAGCATATATGGGGGCCCATGTCAGAATGTTAGCTAGTAATTTAGTAATTTTCCAATTCCATGTGGTATATTTTCCTCGATAAGTAAATTCCACATTCCTGGTGACAAATTAACTACGTGAATTTAGAAAATCTTGACGTCTATGTACATAATCACTAATTGTCAATCTGAAACGGGCCTCCATATCTGCTTGTCAAGGCCAACAATATCACATGGCTGCTCGCGCCCTATACTTATGTAACCAAAAACGGAAGTGACGAGAGGTATTGTGCTGCCACAACAGATTTTTTATTTATAATTATTTTTTAATTTTCTTGATATATTTGTAAACTAGGCTTAGGGACTCACAAATAATGGTATTTGGTATGATGGTTTAACCGGAGGTTACATTAACTTTCATATTTCAAATGAGACACCTATACAATTTTATATATTTGGAATATACGTAAAGTTACGAATTTAACGACATGCTTGAAGTTAATTCTTATATATAACTTAAAAAACCGTAAAAGAAAATTATGAATAATTAAACTGGGAAGCCATATCAGGTAAGTTGTGATACCAAATTGATCATTTTTTTATGAAACCAGGCATAAACAATTAATTTAAATATTAATGAATATTATTTCAGTTGTTTTCACTGCCAGCCTGATATCATGGTTTTATAATTTATTTCTTCAATAAAAATGCACTTCAAGTATATCGTTGAATTCGGAATTTCACGTTGATTTCAAACATACTGGACAAATACATAGTGTCTCATTTAAAATATGAAAATTAATGTAACTTCCATTTGAACCAGAAGTGCTACAATAATGCATGCCAAATACCACGATTTGTAAGCCTCTAAGCCTAATTTACAAATATATCAAAAAAAAATAAAAAAATAATTATAAGTAAAAAAATTCTGTTGTGGCCAACACAATATCTCTCGCCACTTCCATTTTTGGTTACATTATAGGGCGCGAGCAGTCATGTGACTTTGTTGGTGTTCACAAGTAGATATGGGGGCCCGTGTCAGAATGACAACTGGTAATTATGTACATAGATGTCAAATGTCAAAATTTTTCATTCAAAATTTCAAGATTTTCTAGGTTCTAATGGTTAATTTGTCACCAGCAGTGTGGAATTTACTTGTCGAGGAAAATAAAGCATATAGAATTGGCAAATCACGAAATTTAGAATAAAAAATCTGTTGTGGCCAGCACAATACCTCTCGCCACTGCTGTTTTTGGTTACATAAGTATAAGGCGCAGCGAGCAGTCATGTGATATTGTTGACCCTGACAAGCAGATATGGGGGCCCGTGTCAGAATGACAAATAGTAATTATGTACATAGATGTCAAATGTCAAAAATTTTCATTAAAAAATTTCAAGATTATTCTAAATTCATGTAGTTAGTTTGTCATACTTGAACTAGACAAGCAGATATGGAGGCTCTTGTAAAAATGACAGTTAGTAATTATTTACATAAATGTCAAAGTCATAATTTTCACGTGGTTAATTTGTCACCAGGAATGTGGAATTTACTTGTCGAGGAAAATAAACCACTTGGAATTGGAATATCATGAAATTTGGGATGGAAAATTGACATTTGACGTCTATGTACATAATTATTAGCTGTCATTCTAACTCGGGCCCCCATATTTGCTTTTCAAGTCCAACAAAGTCACATGACTGCTCGCGCCCTATAAATTTCTCATATCTTTTCTTTTATGTTTAGATTATTTTTATAATTTTAAATTTATTTTTTGAAGAAGTTTTCTCCTCTACTTCTAAATGTTCTGATGGGTATATGTATATAGCTATAATTTTAAATATTTAATTGTTATTATTGTTATACAACAAGAAATAGGAAACTTACTAATATTACAAAAAAACATCTTCAATAATGTCAGTTAAACTTCTTCATTTAACGTAAAAGCGTAATTTGATGTTTTACTATGTTGCCAAAAAAAATTTCTAAGATTTAGTTTCAGCTAAAATTTACATAAAACCATATTCGTACTATGACAAATTTTGAATCGATTCTTTACCAGTGTCATGTGTTTAGTTAAAATAGACTTAAGGTCAAGTTTTAGAATTGATTGCAATTGCCGCCCAAATAGGTTTTTAAACTACTGTTGGCTTTTGACACTGACATTTTTCTGTCATTTACAAACATCTGATGATTACTATGGAGTTGTTTAGGCTCTGAAATTTATCACAACAGGTTATTTTATAAATTACTTTTTTATCTCAATATATAGAAGATATAATAAAATTTTAAAATGTATCGTATAGAGAATTTTACGATCTTTAATACTAATAATGAAAAATTTCAAAAAAATAATATTTAGTATTTTTTTTAAGATACGACTACTTTCGGTTTTCCAATTGGTACCAAAACCTATTCAACTCTCCCCATTAATGTTAGATTGAGAAATCCGTAGTCAAACAGGTCTTTAGTTTTATAGAATTTGAGAAATCGTCTTCTCGAACAACCTCACTCATATCCACACATACACACACACACACGCACACACACAGACATCATTGTAAAAATGTTAAAATCGGATTCTATGGACCTTAAATCAATAAAATATGGATTTGCGATTTTTAGCATGAATCCAATACCTCTCTTAGCGAGAGGTAAACATTATGTTTGACATCTATGTACATAATTACTGGCTATCATTCTGATTCGGGCCCCCGTATCTGCTTGTTAAGGTCAATAAAGTCACATGACTGCTCGCGTCCTATTGTATTTAACATTTTTTGTATACCTACATTCTACACCAACAATTTTATTTATATCTATTCTTTATATTTAGATTTTTTAATTTTAAATTCATTCTATAAAGAATTTTTTTCCTACTCTTCTAATTTTTCTAGATGTTTCCAATACATTGTCGGGACTGGCAGTATTTCTGAAGGATATATGTAATATACCTATAATTTTAAATATTTAACTATTAATACAATAATAAATAACATATGTATGTACTTCCCAGAAAAAGCCTTCAGTAATGTATTGACACTGACATTTTAATTTTTCAATTGGTTTCCATGGCATGATTTGGGCTGTAAAATTGGTTACAACTAATTATTTTTATATTATATTATTTTATTTCTAAATCAATAAAAGATATAATAAAATATTTAAATGTATCAGAAAGAGAATTTAATCTGCTTTAATATTTGCAAGAACAAAAATTTTCAAAAAATAATATTTAGATGTTTTTACCTCTCGCTAAGAGAGGTATTGGATTCATGCTAAAAATCGCATATCCAGATTTTATTGAATAAGCACGTTTTAAGGTCCCTACAATCCGATTTTAACATTTTTACGATGATGTCTGTGTGTGTGTGTGTGTGTGTGGATGTATGTGTGTATGTATGTAGGATGTTGGAAGGACGATTACTCAAAAACTATAAGACTTAAAAATTGTTTAATTGCGTATTTTCCAATCGGACATTCATGGGAAGATCTGAAAAGGTTTTGGTAACAATTGGACAACCGGAAGTAAAAGATTCTTGAAAAAAAATCTTCTAAATAATATTTTTTGAAAATTTTTCTTGGTAATATTAAAGAAAATTAAATTCTCTATCTGATACATTTAAATATTTTATTATATATTCTATGGATTTAGAGATAAAAGAAATATAATAAATAAAATAACGTTATAATAAATTTTACAGCCGAAAGGATGCCATGGAAAATAGTTGACCAGTTGAACTGTTTGTAACTGACAGATAAATGTCAGTGTCAGAAATTCATAGATATTACTAAAGAGTTTTTCTGGGAAGTACATATACATTATATTATTTCTTAATGTATTAGTAGTTAAATATTTAAGATTATAGGTCTATTACATATATCCTTCAAAAATACAGTCAATCCTGACAATGAATTGGAAACATTTCGAAAAATTAGAAGAGGACAAAATTTCTTCATATAATGAATTTAAAATTAAACAATCTAAATATAAGGAATAGATATATGTAAGTACAATTTTTGGTGTAGAATGTAGATATACAAGAAATGTTAAATACAATAGGGCGCCTTGACAGGCAGATATGGGGACTCATGTCAGAATGATAGCTAGTAATTATGTATATAGATGTATCATAATTTCTCATTCTAAATTTAGTGATTTTCCAATTCCATATGGTTTATTTTCCTCGACAAGTAAATTCCACACTCCTGGTGACAAATTAACTACGTGTATTTAGAAAATCTTGAAATTCTGAATGAAACATACTGACTAATTATCATTCTGAAACGGGCCCCCACATCTGCTTGTCAAGGCCAACAATGTAACATGACTGTTCGCGCCCTATACTTATGTAACCAAAAAAGGAAGTGGCGAGAGGTATTGTGCTGGCCACAACAGATTTTTTTTTAAGAATCTGCTACTTCCGGTTGTCCAATTGCTACCAAAACCTTTTTAACTCTTCCCATTAATGTCCGATTCAGAAATACGTAGTTAAACAGATATTAACGAATCGTTATCATAACGAAATTGTTATTATGGGAATCGTTATATTTACTTAATAATCGTTATCTTTGTATCGTATTCTATAACTCATTTTAAAAAATAATAACCTCGGGATCAATTTAAGAACTTTATTTCCTAAAATCAAATTTAATTTTAAATGAAATATCTAAAATAATTCAATATCACTCTAGGTTAGATCAGTTCTGGTGAGAGTCAGCTGTCAGCCTGTCAGCTGTCAGACACTTTCTTATTCTTGTTGTGGGCTATGCTAGAGCTACTGCTACCATCTGTAGACAAATTGGGAAGCTTGCGTTAGGCGCTAGGAATTCAATTAAATTATTTTAATATTACCTTGTAAAGAACTATAATGTGACGAGTTTTTGAGATCACTATTCAACATAATAGCAATTTTATTTTGACACGAATAAAAATACTGAATTATTGACAAAACGTTTAGGTAACGAATGATTTTTACAGTCGTTAATAAATAATGATATCGATATCTTTTTTACCTCTCGCTAAGAGAGGTATTGCATTCATGCTAAAAATCACTTATCCAGATTTTATTGAATAAGCACGTTTTAAGGTCTCTACAATCCGATTTTAACATTTTTACGATGATGTCTGTGTGTGTGTGGATGTGTGTGTTTGTGTATGTTTGTGCGTGTGTATGTGGGATGTTGGAAGGACGGTTACTCAAAAACTGTAAGACTTTAAATTTGTTTAACTACGTATTCATGGGAAGATCTGAAAAGGTTTTGGTAACAATTGGACAACCGGAAGTAGAAGATTCTTGAAAAAAAATCTTCTAAATAATATTTTTTGAAATTTTTTCTTGGTAATATTAAAGAAAATTAAATTCTCTATCTGATACATTTAAATATTTTATTATATATTCTACAGATTTAGAGATAAAAGAAATATAATATGTAAAATAATCTGTTATAATAAATTTTACAGCCGAAAGAATGCCATGGAAATTAGTTGAAAATTTAAATTGTTTGTAACTGACAGATAAATGTCAGTGTCAGAAATCCGGAGACATTACTGAAGACTTTTCTGGGAAGTACATACATTATATTATTTCTTAAAGTATTAATAGCTAAATATTTAATATTATAGGTATATTACATATATCCTTCAAAAATACTGTCAATCCTGACAATGAATTGGAAACATTTCGAAAAATTAGAAGAGCACAAAATTTCTTCATAAAATGAATTTAAAATTAAACAATCTAAATATAAGGAATAGATATATGTAAGTAGAATTTTTGGTGTAGAGTGTAGGTATACAAGAAATGTTAAATACAATAAGGTGCGAGCAGTCATGTGATTTTGTTGGCCTTGACAAGCAGATATGGGGGCCCATGTCAGAATGATAGCTAGTAATTATGTATATAGATGTCAAATATCATATTTTCTCATTCTAAATTTAGTGATTTTCCAATTCCATGTGAAGCAGAATTAAATGTTAAATATCTAAAGCATACGACAAGTAAATTTTAAACTCCTGGTGATAAATTAACTACGTAAATTTTTAGTGAAAAATTCTGACATTTGATATCTATGTACATAATTACTAATTATCATTCTGAAACGGGCCCACACATCTGCTTGTCAAGCCCAAAAATGTAACATTACTGTTCACGCACTATACTTATGTAACCAAAAACAGGAAGTGGCGAGAGGTATTGTGCTGGCCACAACAGATTTTTCGTTATGTAGAATTAAATTATTGTTTTCAGAATATCACTTTAACGATTATCCTTATAATAACGATATAACAATGCATAATGTCAAAAGGATCGTTTACAGAATAAGCCTATTAAACGATTTTCGTTATTACCAAAACGATATAACGTTTTAACGATTCGTTATGTCATAACGATGCTTACATAATAGCCCTATTAGTCTTATAGTTTTTGAGACATCGTCCTTTCAACATATACACACACACACACACACACACACACACATATATATATATATATATATATATATATATATATATATATATATATATACACATACGCTCACATACACATACATCTACACATACACAGACAGACATCATCGTAAAAATGTTACAATCGGATTGTAGGGACCTTTAAAACGTGTTTTTCATTAAAATCTGAATATGCGATTTTTAGCCTGAATCCAATAAATAAAAAGTTATTTTGAGTGGCCCGCTTTTCAGTGTCACCCTGCGTACTTTAGTCGGATGACTAGGTAGTCGCTTGTCTAATCGAGCTTAGTCGCGAGCTCTATTGCTATATTGTTTTAAACCATTTAATATTCCACCTTCAAACAATATTTCAACTGAGTTTCAAATTATGTGAAGGACGGCGACATTGAAATTCTGACTCCCAGTTAAAAATATACTCCGTCGTTATCCTCTGCGATTGATTTCCTCTCTCTTACAAATCCTTAAATTCAGATCGTCATCCTTCGGAGTCCTTTAATCTGTCGATAAACCTCTTGTGAATTTCCTGTCGTTCGAGTAATGATGGTAAAAAATTCAGCAGCTGTCGCAGGACAATGGCCTGTCATCCTGTCACAGCGCAGACAACTACCTACCTTCTTAGAAGCTATTTTTACGTACCTTATAAATGTTTATGAACCTACGATATCCTAAAGGCTGGATCATTCCGCACGGAGAAAAGAGAGACGATATGTCGAAGGATATTATGTAGTTTTAGTAATATCGAGTGTGAAAAGCTTATATTCTAAACCAGGGGTTTTAAAACATATAGCCCCACGTACCCATATTAAATTTCCCAGAAGACTGAGTACCCCTTTATAAAAAGAAAATAAGAAAAGTTAGCTATAGAAAACTAAGGTTTTTGTATTTTAATACTTATACAGTGCAGACTAAAAGAAATGTGTTTTCAATTAAAGTAATGGATGTGCTTGTTTTTATCGCAATTTTAGATGTAATTTTGGTGAATTTTAATCGTAATTCTGACTCAGCATCAAGTCGATTTCGATACTTCCTTTTTATCGTGACCAGGTGTAAAAATCCACTCTCACATAAATATGTTGTCGCGAAGGGTAAAAGGTAATTCACCGCTTTGCGTGAGAATTCGGAATATTCTTGCTGTCTTGCTGCTCAAATATCAATTAAAGATATCTTTGTAAAATCATCGTGTAGTGTTAATAACTCCTGTTGCTTAATACCCAAATCAGCATTTATATTTTCGGTTGTGACCATAAAAGGGTTTGGAATCCAGTCTTCGGAATTACCAATATCTGAAAATACCTTTTCAAGTCGTCAGACAGCTGAGAAAGATGAAGAGTAATTTCAGCCTTTATTTCGTTATCCACTGATAATGTATTCGCCATAACAAATTTATGCAGAAGAGGAAAACATCCAAAGATGTTTGATCTTATGTAAGTTTACCAACCCTCAATTTTTTTATGAATGCGTGCACAGTGAAAACGTTGCATGCGAAACCTTACATCGAAGCATCAATTTCGTTGAGACAAGAGAAAATATCAGCTAAATAGGTTACTCTTTTAAGCCAGGTTTCTTCTTCAAATCGCAACTTAAGGTTGAAGTCACTATCGTTCAAAAATAAATTTCGTTCGATAAACCGAGCCCTTGACGACCAGTGCACTTTACAGTGCAAAAGTAATGAAACATGTTCATTACCCATATTTCGACGCACTTGCCAGCCAGTCGCCATAACGTAAATCTTGCCGCGTATCCCCTACGACCAACTGACGAACTAGGGAAATGCATACCCCACTTTGAGAAATCCTGGTGTAAACGATTTAACCAGTTTTGATGAAATTTTAATTCATATTTATAATTTTTATTAAACCGTATTAATTCCGATGACGTTATACTGGAAGAATAATGATTCTGTTTATTATTCCATTCTTTCCTCGTCGTTTTGCTCGTGGCTAGAAACGATCATCTTTGCGGGGTTTTACAACTGAAATGCATATTTACCCGATCGCTATTTATAGACCAGCGAGACTGTGATTTCCGTTGGATCGATCGAAGATACTTAAGAAACGGGTTGGCATTAACAGGCTTGCTAAAAGCTTGGAAACTTCAAAGTTTACGCCACGAGTGATCTCAAAAGGCAAAATAGAGAAAAATGCAAGAAAACAGAGAAAAACACGAACAAGGAAATACGTTTTTATTATGGTTTATTATAAAAGTAAAATTAATATTAGAGGAAAATAGATCTAGAATTTACAGTATTGGCCATAAAGATAACAACCTTTTAAAATTTTCAATTACTCTCAAGTAAAAAGGGGAATTTTAGAAATAAATTACAGGATTAATGTTCCCTTCAAACAAGTTAATTTTCCGTTAAAAAACGTATTGAATTTATAGAATTTATTTAATTTGTAAAACTTTGATTTTTGTCTGGACATAATGATAGGTACTATCTTAAAAATTGATCTGAAAATTAAAATTTCTAATATACCTGTAATAACCATCAGACTTTATTACTACTTTGCATCGTTTCAGCATGTATTCTGGTAATTTTAATATTACTTTCCCCCTACTGAGAACAACATATTTTTTCTTTTTTTCTTTGATCCCTAATCTTTGGATATAGAATTTTCCAGAGATTTCCTATTGGATTTTTAAGTCTAGAGACTGCAATGGCCATGTCAAAACATTAACTTTATTATCTTTGAACTAATTTTTTGTGTCGAAGTACGCTTTGGATCATTATGTATTAACTTTGAATATTCTATCGAATCACAATGCCTAGAGAGAGTAGAAATTCTTTTTCAATTGACTTCAGATTTATAAAACATAAATACAATAAGCGAAAGTCAACGTAAATTGAATTTTATCTTAAGGATGGGTAATAATTTGAAGGTGAAACTCTTATTAATCTATTTAATTCATTAGTTAGATGTAAACTGGAGTACGCGTCCATAATTTGGTCTCTCACAACTGCTATTCATTCTGATATGATAGAGAAAGTACAGAAAAAAATACTTAGGTACCTGTATTTCAAGAGATTTCATGAATTTTCTACAAATGTTTCATATAATGAGCATAGAAATATATTTAATACTAGTTTTTTACAAACAAGAAGAGAATTTATATCTATGTTACTTATCATAAATTTAGTAAATGCAAATATTTGTCTGAGTGAAATATTACAAGAAATTAATTTCTCCGTTCCTAATATGTCCACGGTTTATATTGTTCGAAATTAAAAAAATCATGTTTCAATGAAATTTTAAATGTAGTGAATAATAAAATTCTTACAAATTAAGATTTTGATTTGTTTAATTCTAATAAATTATAATTTTTTTCTTCGTTCATTTAACTTCTCGATCTAATATAGCCCATTTCTACGATTTAAATATTTAGTGTGGATCACAAATAATTATAATCTACGTTGTATGACGGCTTAAAGTTCACAATAATTTATATATATATATATATATATATATATATATATATATATATATATATATATATATATATATTTACGATTTGTAAAAAGACTTGTGGTATGTTCATTGATTTCGATGGGAACTCGTAGCTCAGTTGGTTAGAGCATCCTACTAGATATAGGAAGGCCCTGGGTTCAAATCCCAGCGAGGTCCATGAATTTTTCACAATTTCTTTCTTCGTTTATTTAACTCTCCTGGATCTAATATAGCCCATTTCAACGATTTAATTCTAATAAAATTAATATATTTAATATATTTTTCAAGATTTAGAATATGTTATACATGCATTGTAAAATGTTTATACTATGAACTGTTAATATGTAATTGGGGACTACCCTGTTTATTATCAGTATAAATAAACTCATTATTATTATATTGCTGCAAAATATCGTTCAGAGGTATTTAATTACCTGTATAAGGATTCATTACATTCCCTATTATATCCTTGCTCTAAATGTATCCATTTTTCCATCTGTGTGATAAAGGATCCATACCATACAATGAAAAGCAACCCACGATTATAACAGATCCTCCACCATATTTATGAAGTAATCCTTTACCTTCAGGTCTTCGCAAATGGTATACTCCATCATTTATAAATAAATTAAGCATCGATTTATTACTAAATATCACTTTTTTCCGCGTCAATTGTCCAGTTTGCATGTTTTTTCGCAAAATCTAATCGGCCCTTCACGTTCTTCTTTGAAAGAAGTGATTTTTTTGCCGGTCGATGACTATAAAATCTTTCACCAAAAAACAGATTTTTTAAAGAATTATTTTTCATAATTTTGTCGGTTTACTTTGAGGTTTATTTAGTCATCCAGGTATTGTAGAAGGCGTAATAGTACTTTTATTTCGATAACGGCTTATTATACGCGATTAGACTTATGTAAAATAAATGTTTTCGAAATATCATTTTGTAAAATACAATTTTTATTACGACCCATGATTTATTAATACAAATTCATATTTTTTTAAACAATATGATATGCAAGTTGAAATTTAGAAAATAAACAAGTAAATGCAAATGGTTATTATTATTTTAACGTAGAATAAACTTGTTTCAAAGAGAACATTATTCCTGCAATTTATTTCTAAAATTCCCCTTCTTACTTGAGAGTATCTAATTGAATTTTTTTTTAAAGTTGCTATCTTATGGCCAATACTGTATATTTTTTCCAATTACTTGAAATGAAACGTATATCGCAATAATAAAGAACTAAAGACTGGTTTATGAAACTTTTCATAAAGGATAAGAAATAAAACAAAATATACCTAACCGTTTATGAAGTTTTGAGATAAAATATAAACACGAGTGAATAAGCAAAATGTACAGTAAAAACTGTCTTGACTATGTTTATTTGAAACAAAAACCAATTTTTCATTTCCCCCATGTTTTGTGATGTTATTATAAATCTTATTTGTGTTTTCCATTCATCTTTGGTACCCCTATAGAGTCCCGCGAATATTGAAATAAAATATATGTCTAGTATGATGGAAAAATAAAGCAATTACCTCTGTTGCATCTATCATTCCAAACGGCTTCGATTCTACGGACTGGTATTTATTGGAACCAGTAGTCCACTAACGACCGCCCATATTTCCCACTCACCCTGACTTCCGTCTTGCAAAAAAACTCTGGTTTGAATCCTTAACATACTAAGAGCACGATTTAGAAGGGTCGACAAAAAAAGACGTGTACCTATTTGGATGAATATATTCAAGAAGAAATTAACAAACCTTTTTATGCTGTTTTATGTGAGATGTTAATTAGTCACAAGCAGTTATTCCACGATTTCTTCAGGGTTTTTCAAAGTGAGGTTCGCGTACCCCAACGGGTACATCAGTTGGTCGCAGGGGGTACGCGGCAGGATTTACATTATGGCGGCTGGATGGCAAGTGCGTCGAGACATGGGTAGTGAGCATGTTTCATTAATTTTGCATTGTGAAGGGCGCTGATTTTCAAGAGGAAGGATATTAGCTTGGTTTATCGAACTTCGTCACGAAATTTATTTATTTTTAGGACAGTACCTTCAACCTGAAGTTACGGTATGAGGATGAAACATGGCTTAAAAGAGTAACCTATTTAGCTGATATTTTCTCTCAATGAAACGAATGCTTCGATGCAAGGTTCCTCATGCAACGTATTCACTGTGCAGGACATAATACACGCACTCACAAAAAAAAATGAGTTTTAGAAAACTTGCTCCAGATCAAACAACGTTGAAGGTTTTTCTCTTCTGCATGAATTTGTTATGACGAATACATTATCAGTGGATGACGAAATAAAGGCTGAAATTACTCTTCATCTTTCTGAGATCTATGACGAACTGAAAAGGTATTTTCCAGATTTTGGTAATTCCGAATATTGAATTCGAAATTCATTTATAATTACAACCGAAAGTATAAATGCTAGTTTGAGTATTAAGCAACAGGAGTCATTGAAAGAGATGACCGCAGATGAAACCATATACGCTGATTTTACTGTACTTATGTTATACAGAGTGACATTGAAAAACGGGCCACTCAAAATAACTTTTTTATTTATAATTATTTTCTAATTATCTTTTAATATTTATAAACTATGCTTAGTGGCTCACAAATCATGATATTTGACATGATGGTTGCGCTTCCGGTTTGACCGGAAGATACATTAACTTATATTTCTAACGGAACAGTCTATATATTTTGTATATATTTGAAATCTACGTAAAATTACGAATTCAACGATATCCTTGCGGTGCATTTTTCTTAAAGAAATAAATTACAAAAACGTAAGATAAATAATGCATAATTAACATGCTAAGCTCTGATATCAGGCAAACTATGAAAACAGTTGAGATAATATTAAATAATATTTAGTTAATTGTTTAAATAGAAAGTTATTTTTGTAAGATTCCATATTTTGTTACAGAAAAATGGTCAATTTATCACAGCCTACCTGATATGGCTTGGTTTACCAGGTTAATTATTCATAATTTTCTCTTACGGTTTTGTATTTATTTCTGCAATAAAAAATCACTTCAAACATATCGTTGAACTCGTAATTTTACGTAGATTCCAAAAATATAAAAAGTTGTCATTTCCGGTTAAACCGGAAGCGCTATTCATATAGAATTTCATGATTTGCGAACCCTTAAGCCTAATTTACAAATATGGAACGAGAATTAGAAAATAATTATAAATAAAAAAATCTATTGTGGCCAGCACAATACCTCTCGCCATTTTAATTTTATGTTGCATGGGGCGCGACCAGTTATGTGACTTTGCAAGCAGATATGGGGGCCCGTGTCAAAATGACAGCTAGTAATAATGTACATAGGTGTCAAGGATCATAAGTTTTCATTCGAAACACTATGATTTTCCAAATCCATGTGGATTATTTTCCTTACCAAGTATATTCCATACTATTGATGACATATAAACAACATGATATCAGAATATTAAGTAATTATTAGCTATCATTCTGACACGGACCCACAAATCTGCTTGCCAAAGCCAACAAAGTCACATTTCTGCTCGCGCCCTATAAGTAACGAATTTAACATTTTTTGTACACACAAATAATTGAAATTGTATATCTTCTTTCGTTCTATGAGTAATTTTGTCCTACCCCTCTAATATGTTCAAAATTCTTCAAATTCATGGACAGTATTAGCGGTATTTCTTAAGGATATATGTACAACATACCTATAATTTAAATACATATTTAATTAATAATACAATAAGATATATTAAATGTACTTGCACCTCCCAGAAATATCTTCCAGTAATATTAGAAAACTGCTGATTTTTGACACTGACAATGCATTTATTTGTCAATTACAAACATTTAAATATCTTAACTGTTTTTTAGGCAACGAGATTTATTACAACAGATTACTCTATATTATTATATCCTATATCCAAACCTATACGAGATATAATAAAAAATTAAATGTGTCAGATAGAGAATTTTTTTCTAAAAATAATATTTAGAATTTTTTTTCAAGAATCTTCTACTTCCGGTTGCCCAATGGTTCCTTTTCAGCTCTTCTCATGAATGTCCGATTTGGAAATACGTATTTAAATAAATATAAGGTCTTATAGTTTTCGAGTAATCGTTCTTTCAATGTCCCACGCACATACATCCACACACACACGCACATACACACACACAAACACACACACATACACACACACACAGACATCATCGTAAAAATGTTACAATCGGATTGTACGGTTAAAACGTGCTTATTTATTAAAATCTGGATATGCGATTTTTAGCATGAATCCAATTCCTCTTTTAGCGAGAGGTAAAAAGTTATTTCGAGTGGACCGTTTTTCAGTGTCACCTGTATATATCAAGTTATCCGCCACGTTACTTCCAACAACAGATAATATGTAATTTTGTAATTCATTTGGAATGTAACGTCGTTAAATCTTCTAAATAAATATTTACAATTCCGTTATACAATTTCATTATCCAAAAGTTTATTTTACATATTGAGTTACAGATTTCTATAATTATTTTTTGGGCAGCAAGACAGGCAAGAATGTTCCGAACTCTCACACAAAGCGGTGAATTGCCTTTCACCCTTCGCGCCAACATATTTATGTGAGAGTGGGTTTTCACACCTGGTCATGATAAAAACGAAGTATCGAAATAGACTTATAGCGGTTTTACACGTAACGAAAAATCGGTCAATTTATTGATCGATTAATCGATCAATGTATCGTAAAAATCTTGAGAATATACACACAACGATTTTCTATCAATTTATTTTTGTTGGAATCAAGGCTACCAACTTACCAACTACTCATGTCTTTTATGACAATTTTTGACTCATAAAAGTATCTTCCTTTTTAAGTAATGGTGATATTAATTTTTCCGTCGACCGTTTATTAATAGGCTATCTTAATGTATAGAAAATCATTCATTAATGACCCATATTAATGCATGATTTTTTTATTAATAAACGATTTATTGGGTGCGTTCACCATATGGAACACAGCATATATTGCTAACGCTAAGTTGTAGCAAAAAGGTAGACAGAATTAAAAGTCATGCTTTTGACACTTACTAGCTAGGTATATATTCACGTAGCATACCTTTAAAATGAATTTGAAAGAATAAAATTCCTCAAATAACATAAAAAACCGCTTGTGTCGTCTATGATAATGTAAACTGAACGCACCCACTGAAAACAATTGATGACAAAACTTATTGATTTTCTGACGTAAAATTTGACGTTCGGTCAACCATTACTAACCTAAAAAAATTTGTCTCACGCGTTAAAATGTCTCGATCATTAATCGCCCTCATTAACACACTTGATAGTTAATAACTATTAACAGTTTATCAAAAGCTGGTTTATCCATTCTTAAAAATAATTTAAACTTGTCTGGATCTTTGTTAACATGGCCAAAAGTAAATTTCCCTTGGTTTTATTAAACCATGGTCTCACCCACCATCTCCTACATTTTTTGTTTTTCACATGTAGAATAACCATCAACGCAAATGTTATCCTTTTCGATTTTCGATTCTTCTTCTAAGTGCTAAGCACCGATCTCGTCATTTTTGTATAAAAACAGAAATGAAAACTTATAACCTGCATACGTCAAATATAGTTTGAAATGTCAAATGTTATAGATTTGGCACTAGAAAAGTAACTAAATATTCCCCAAAAAATCGACGGAAAATAGAACTCGTTCTATTTCATCAACTTATTGTTCAATTTATTATCGGAAATAAATCGATCGATTTTCCTGTATTACACATAACGATAAATTGAAGGTCGCAGTTGATTAATATATCGGTCGATTTATCGTTACGTGTAATACAGCCATTAAGGATGAGTAAGAATTACGATTAAAATTGACCAAAATTGCTCCTAAAATTGACATAATTTGCGAGACATCCATCATAATAATTAAAAACACATTTTTTTTTTGTCTACACTGTATTCTATAGTTATATTTTGTTATTTTCTTTTTATAAAGTGGTACGCAGTCTTCTGGGAAATTTAATTGGGGTACGTGGAGCTATAAGTTTGAGAACCCCTGCTATATAGGAAGGGATAATTTTTTTTTTTGTAAATTTTTTGTTCGCTTGTGATTATGAGTTTCCATTTATGTTTTGCGTAAACAACACAAAATGACAAAAGCAGATATGATTTTTTGAGGGCGTCCACGTGTACAAAACATTCGAACGTTACTCGTGTGTTGTATATACAGAGATAAGGTGAACGACCCGTGATAACTCCTCGGCGTGTTTTGTTTCCATGTTCATTTGTTACTAACTCTAATGCCTTTATCTGTTTCGCTCGATTGTTTTTTCAATTGATGGAATTTGATGTGTTACTATTTCAGCAGGTAAGAAGATTTTATTTAGATTATTAGTAGTCTAGGGATTTGGGAATAATTTCAGCTCAGAGATTTTTGGGTTATACATTCTGTCTGGATCTAATTTCCGGCAGGATTAATATCCCCCCAAGCTAATTTCACTCAGGTCTTCCAAATTTATCTTTAACATTTCAAATAATTTAAATTAAGACGCTTCGCAAAATTCAGATTAGGAATTGAAATGGAAGACTTATTGAAGAAATCCAGTTTCATTCCATCCACCAACACATTACACTCAGTCGCCAATTTAGTACTTTTAAATACTAACACCTTGGATTTATGAACATTCAACATCAGATTCATACTTCTTCCAACCACATGTATTCTCTCTATCATTTTTCTGAGTTGCTCTTCATTTACACCATCCGCATATGCTAAAGCAGGCACAATACTTTCACCAATATGTTAAAAATAGAATCGAATGGCATAATGGCAAAGTTGCCAGACTTGTAGCTCCACCCATTTTTGGGTCCAAGTTTAAATGCAAATATCTCAAGAAGAGAGATATTAATTTGGAAAATTTGAAATCAGCGTGATGAAATGTATCTAAAAGTATAAAAAATGGGTGTACACGAGTTTTGGAGGGTATAACTCAAAAATCGGATGTGGCCAACCCAATACCTCCCGTTTAATTTAATTTTTATTCATGTAAATACTTAAAATTAAATTAAATTTAAATACCGGGTTCGCTCCCTACCGACGCCAAATATTTGGAATTTAAATAGCACAAAAATGACCCCTGTGCTGCACTCTCTACGCCAGCAATAAGTGCTCGTAATGTGTGTTGACAATATAGAGAAAAATCAAAGAATAAGATCAGCTTCATATAGTGGAATAGACCCATCAACTGGTAGAACAGCAGTAGATATAAAAAAAATTCTAAATACGAAAGAAAACAAATAGCAACTAACCACACAAATACGGAAACAAAACAATGAATTACTTAACTATAATAATAAAAATAATAATGGGCAAACGGAAACTGCGAACGTTCTCAAACTCCAAATTCTCCCAAAACGGTTGGTCCCCGCGGGAGATTACGACCAAACCCTCCCCCCCCCCCCCAAAATGAACTATATTGGCAGGACGAAATAAGAAAACATGCAAAGACCACATGGACAAGAAGGGCTCAGAATAGAGAAGAGTGGAAAAAACTGGGGGAGGCCTTCGCCCAAGAGGGTTGAGTAAATTCCGCATTTGTGTATATATGTATAAAATTTGATTTATTATTTATTTTGGATTGTAAAAATATTTAAATATTATGGGATGTAACAGGAATTTGCTAAATATAGGCTATTATTATTATTATTATTATTATTATTATTATTATTATTATTATTATTATTATTATTATTATTATTATTATTATTATTATTATTATTATTATTATTATTATTATTATTATTATTATTATTATTAATGTGGCACCTGGTAAACGCCCGCACTGTACAAATATGTCATCATCGTTACCAAAATCTGTGTACAAACCAGATCGGCAGACCCAGCAATGGATAATATGCCGTAATTATATATTTATTTTGTCATTTAAAATTTTAAAATATTTGGCGTCGGTCGGAATTGAACCCGGTTCCCCAGATTCGCGTGAAGTCACGCCTGGTAAACACTCGCACGGCACAAATATGTCATCATTATTACCGACAACTGTGTACAAAGCAGATTGGATCACCCAGCAATGGGTAATATGCTGTGATGATATATATTTTTATTATCTTACCTATATTCCTACGTATTTATTTATGCTGGAAATTGTATTAAATTCCTTTTCATATAATTATTGTTCCATTTACTATTTTTTTTAACGTTACTATTATTATTTGAAATCATTAGTTTGTTGACAGTGACATAATCTGTCAATTACTTACATTTTAGATTTGAACTATGGTGGAAATGATTCGGCAGAGGACTCACGTCATCAACCTGAAAAAAATCTTATAAAAAGAAATATAACTTGTAGAAATAATTGTAAATATCAATAATATATACATTACTTAATAGTAGTACTTTTTTTCTTCTTCTTTTAAAAATATATAACACCCAATAATTTCTGTAAGTTATATTTCATTTTATACGGTTTTCTTCAGGTCGATGACGTGAGTTCTCTGCTTAATCATTATCACTATGTGTAACGATGGAGTTGTGTTGAAAGCGTAGGCTCCGGGATTAAAATTATAGATAATTTTCGAAATTTATCCATAAAATATATACAAAAAGTATTAACGCAAACCTGTAGAAAATTTTAAAGACTTTAATTTTTATAATAACAAATCTCGAAAAAATTATATTTAAAGGTATTTTTGGAAGAAAAACTATTTTGAGCTTAAGTAAAGTGCCATTTCCGGTTATCTGATTTACTCCAAAATCTAATGGCATCTTTTCATATAAGAGTGAGGTAGAAATACAAGGTTTCAAAATTTTCTGAACGATAGTATTTGAGTTAGAGCGTAAAGAGGATCCACACATACACACAGACATCATCGTGAAAATGTTAAAATTGGATTATAGGTACCTTAAAACGTAAATCTCGATATGCGATTTTTAGCACGATCCCTATACCTGCCTTACCAAGGGTAGCGGGAGGTAAAAATAGGAAGGGATGTAGATTTGATAGTTTGTTGTTAATAATTAAAAACTAGTAAAATATGTAAAATCAGGTTATATTTTGAGTAATTACGAATAAATTAATTAATACATACTAATAATATATCGTTCCATATTCTCTTTGTGCATAACATGCCAATGAAAATCCTTTCATTACTTAATGTAATTTAATATGTTGAAACTTGAAAGCAGTTTAATTACTGGTGCTCTTCAAGAATTCTTGCTCAAGGAAGTAAATGCTTCAAGATTGGCGTTGTAATGGATACAGCCACACGTTATATTCATTATTAAATCAGTTTTATAGCAATCAAAAACTTGGGAAATCTTCATATTTGTAATTACTGATACTAGTTCTTAAATTTAAAAATCTGATGTGGCCAACACAATGGCCCGTATTTATAAAAATGAAGCATTTACTTTGAAGTGAAAGGTAGAAGTAAAAGGTAGCACTAAGAAGTATAAGGTAGAAGTAAAAGGTTTTGTTTTAATTCGTATTCATAATATTTACCTTTTCCTTGCGAGGAAATACTTCCGAAAAATAAAGTAAAGGGTACTAAAGATTCTCGATGTTACAAGTTCAAATTGAACGTGTGTGTGATCAGCAAGAGCTATACAGTTTATTATTATAGAATAGAGGTGTTGTATATATGATTGATATTTGTACGGTGTATGTTTTTGGATTAAAATTAAGATAAAATTTAAAATGTCTGACCACAGAAAGTGAACAGGAGGATAGTGAAGATGTTACTTAACCGAATCCATTCTCCAGCCTTTTCTACAACACGATCAAGCACTTGATGAAATATTCTGGACACTGCGGACTATGTACTTCCCAATTCTTCGCCCATTCCGCTCTGGAATCCAGGATCCGCACAATAACGTAGAAATACTTTCATTTTGTGCACAGGTGACAGGGCAGCTCCACGAGTTTCTGAGTTCTCTCCCAGAATGTGGTGCGCCAATCACACCAAATGGACCTCTTCAAATCGAAATAATGTTTTGAATTCTGATTCACGAGGCGTATGCCTTGGTTTATAAAATTTCCTTGCAAGTAAATGCTCTACATCAGATATAGCAAACATACCACTAAAACGGCATACCCAAAATGAAAGGTTAGCTTATAAAAATAGCATATACACGTTGTATGCGGCTGGAAAACTAATGAAAAAGTGAGATTCTTGAAAAAAGTTGCATGTGGACTAGATACATTTTTTTAGAAGCAAATAATTCAGTTTTAAGTGAATACTTCTTTTTTATAAATACGAAAAATGTAAAACCTTTTATTATAAAGCAAAACCTCTCGTCTCGAAGCAAAACCTTTTCCTTATTTTTTTATAAATATAACCTGAAGCAATTGCTTTACTTTTTGGAAGCAAAAAACCTCCCGTTTAATTTAATTTTTATTCATGTAAATACTTAAAACTAAATTTAAATATCAGGCTCAATCCCGACCCACGCTAAATATTTCGAATTTTTAATAGCACAAAAATTATCCCTGTGTTACACTCTCCACGCCAACAGTGGGTGTCTATGAGGTGACGCCTAGTAAACACTCACACGGTACAAATATGTCATCATCGTTACCGAAATCTGTGTACCCAGCAACGGGTAATATGCCGTGATGATATATTTATTTTATTTATTTATATACTTACCTATATTCCTACATACTTATGCTGGCAACTGTAGGAAGTTCCTTTGCATATAATTATTGTTCTATTTACTATTTTCTTTTTAAAACGTTACTATTATTATTTGAAATGCTTAATTTGTTGACAGTGACATATACTTGTCAGTTACATGCATTTAAGATCTAAAGTTGCGATTAAAGTGTAGGCTCCGGGATTAAAATTATAGATAGTTTAAGTTTATCCATAAAATATATGCATTGAAAAATTAATGCAAAGGATCTATACATACACACACACACATACACGCACACAGACATACACACAGACATCATCGTGAAAATGTTAAAATTGGATTCCAGAGACCTTAAAACGTGGTCATTTACCAAAATCTCAATATGCGATTTTTAGCACGATCCCTATACCTCCCTTACCAAGGGTAGCGGGAGGTAAAAATGAATTGAATGGTTTATTTTATTCGTACATTCATCTTCGGTTAAAAAAGACTATCTTCCTACAGGTGTGTTAATAAAACCCACAATTCTGGACAAGCACTCAACTTTAATTAAATTTAAATGAACACTTCGCTGTTACGCTTCGCAGTAAATTGAACTAGAACACAACACCAATCTTCCATTTAAATAAAAATTATTTCAGCTATATTGTGTTTTTATTTCTACACATATATACAACGAATTGCAATAACATGCACAGTTTTTGTGACATGCAAACGAGTAACATAATATTGATTTAATATACGCTATTATTGTAAAAACAAATGTGAATAAATGACATAAACGCTAAATCTGTTTTAATAAAGATGGATTTATTTTGTTCAATTCACAAACAGAAGGATTGCTCTTTTTGCAAGAGACCTATTGGTACTGGTAGATATCTACCGTCCATATCCTGTGCAATGTTTAAAAAATAAATAAATATTTCATCACGGCATATTACCCATTGCTGGGTGTGCCAATCTGCTTCGTACACAGATGTCGGTAATGATGGAATATTTGTACCGTGTGGGCGCTTACCAGGCGTAACCTCACGGGCACTCATTGCTGGCGTGGAGAGTGCGCCACAGGGGTCAATTTTGTGCCATTAAAATGCGATGTAATTTTTGGCGTCGGTCGGGATATTAATATTATTAATTCAAAGTTAGTGATGTATAGTTTTTACTAATAGTGAACAAGTAAATAATGGTATATTACATCAGAGGTGGGATATGTTTCATTACAGCCGAGGGCTTATGTATATTACCGGGTGGCGAAGCCTCGAGGTTAGATACACCGCGAGGCTGTAATGAAAATCCCAACGAGGTATGTATCTTATTTTATTCTTAATTATCTTCTTTTTAAATCAATAATTTTCAGAAGAAATCATTGAATTATAACCTTTAATTTTATTATTATTTTTTGATAGCTCTATTAAAATTTGTTTAGCCTACTTTTTATAGGGATCTATGACAATGTTGCTAGAAAACCCTTACATAAACATTTCCAACCTGTAGGGTGGTAGTGAAATCTGTTATTTCTCACCTAGGAGATTTTTATTGCAGTTAGGAATGACGTATTTCCCAACCTCTAAAAGGTTAGGAATCGACATATAACTATAATTATTATGAATAATAGTATATTATATTCGAGGTGGAATATGTTTCATTACAGCCGAGGGCTTATGTATATTATCGAGAGGCGAAGCTTCGACGTGAGATATAGCGCGAAACTGTTAGGAATGACGCATTTCCCAACCTCTAAAAGATTAGGAATCTGCATATTACTATAATGATTGGGAATAAATCTTTTTTATTTACATACTTATAGGTAAGCAAAAAAATTGGTAAATATTTTTGAAAATATTTATTTACAAGGCTAACAAGATTATTTATTCAACTGTATAATATTTTCTAGTCACTCTGCAAATTAATTTTTTAGATTACATTAAATAACATATGTACACTCCACGCCAGCAATGAGTGTCCGCGTGGTGCAGTTGGTAAACGCCCGTATGGTACGAATTACCGGTATCTGTATACAAAGCAGATTGGTACACCCATGGATAATACGCCATGATGAAATATTTTTTTTTATTACATATACAGGGTGTTGAACACGACACCGGAACATAGTAATTTAACATGTAAAATCATACTTTCGTTATTTCTTGCTTCCGTAATTATTTTAGGTAAAAAAAGCTTCAAATAAAAGTTGTAGAGCTTAAAATTTTGCATCTGAATCAAAATTAATATTGCATGCTCTTTGAAGGCTGAAATTAGGTATGAAAATGTCGAAAATCACCCCAAAAATAGCGATAGCCAAGCATGGAATTAAAACTAAAAATCTGATGTGGCCAATACAATACCTACCGTTTAATTTAATTGTTATTCATGTAAATACTTAAAATTAAATTAAATATAAATACCGGGTTCGATCCCGACCGACGCTAAATATTTCGAATTTTAAATGATCCCTGTGGCAGACTCAGTAATGGGTAATATGCCGTGATGATATTATTTATTTTATTTATTTATGTACTTACCTATATTCATTACTGGCGTGGAGAGTGCACCACAGGGGTCAATTTTGTGCCATTTCAAATTCTAAAATATTTGCTGTCGGTCGGAATCGAACCCGTTCCCAGGATTCGCGTGAAGTGACGCCTGGTAAACACCTGCACGGAACAAATATGTCATCATTATTACCGACATCTGCGTACAAAGCAGATTGACTCACCCATTGATGGGTAATATGTCGTGATATGTTTTTATTATCTTACCTATATTTTTACATATTTACTTATGCTGGAAACTGTATTAAGTTCCTTTTCATATACTTATTGTTCCATTTACTATTTTCTTTATAAAACGTTAATATTATTATTTGAAATAATTAGTTCGTTGACAGTGACATATCTGTCAGTTACAAACATTTGAGATCCGAATTGTGTAACCATGTGAATGAGTTGTGTTTAAAACGTAGGCTCCGGGATTAAAATTGTAGATAGTTTTATAAATTTATCCATAAAATATATAGAAAAAGTATTAATGCAGACCTGTATAAAATTTAATAATCTTTAATTTTTATATAACATACATCTCGAAAAAATAACATTTAAAGGTATTTTTCGAAGAGAAACTATTTTGAACTTCCAGTAAAGTGCCATTTACGGTTATCTGATTCACTCCAAAATCTAATGGCATCTTTTCATATAAGAGGAAGGTAGAAATACAAGGTTTCAAAATTATCTGAACGAGATTATTTGAGTTAGAGCGTAAAGAGGATCCACACACACATACACACAGACATCATCGTGCAAATGTTTAAATTGGATTGTAGGGACCTTAAAACGTGGTCATTTACCAAAATCTCGATATGCGATTTTTAGCACGATCCCTATACCTCTCTTAACCAGAGTAGCGCGAGGTAAAAATTAATAAATGTTAGCGATTTATCTGTCAAGCTAGATTAATTTATTTTTATTATTATTATTTGTAATTTCTTTCTTAAAGTTAGAAATTATTTATGTAAATTAATCGATAATTATTCACTTGAACAGATATTACAAATAATACCTAATAAAAATATATTAATCTAACTTGACAGGTTAAACGTCAAATATTTGTTAATTTATCTAATTAAATTCCATGGCTATCCCTATTTTTGGCATGATTTTCGAATTTTTCATATATAATTCATTTCATTATAGAGCATGCAATATTAATTTTGTTTATTAATTCAGATGCAGAATTTTAAGCTCTATAACTTTTACCTAAAATAATTGGGAAGCAGGAAATTACAAAAATGCGATTTTACATGTCAAAGTCCTCTGTCGCAGTCAAAACCTGTATATCATCACGACATATTACCCATTCCTGGGCGTGCGAATCTGCTTTCTACACAGATGTCGGTAATGATGATGATATATCCGTACCGCGCGGACGTTTACCAGGCGTCACCCCACGGACATTCATTGCTGGTGACACTTTTTTGCCATTAAAAATTCTAAATAATTGTGCCGTCGGTCGGGATCGAACAGAGGACACCAGATTTACAACGACACTCAAGCATACGGCTATAATAAATAATATTAATTTAAATTTTTAAAATTTTATTTTCCTTTTTGTCATAAAAATTATCAGCCATATTTATGTTTCCATTCGCTTACTCGACAAATCATATACAATAGCAATTTTTATTTTTTATGACATTCAATATATTTAATTTCAAGATAATGTTCTTCGTTTAAATAATACATTTTAATAGTTCACTCTAGTATTTTGTTAAATTTAAAATTGTTTATGGTAGCTTAATAATTGTAAGCTAAGCTTTTGAAGTCAAACGTTGATGTTTTCAGGAGAATATGTAAATGGCAAAAAGTTGCAATTTATGGTATAATGATATACTTTGGTTTTCCTTTTTAAGTTCGGATAGAATTAACTTAGCAACCCTTAGCTATCGGGCATCGGCTAAGGAGTGTAGCAAGGGCTTGTGCTAGGTCGTCTAGCAACACACATGGTACATAAGACGTGTTCCTTCGAGCTGTGATTTACAATCTAAATCATCAAAGTGATCATGATTAAGAAGAAGTATGTTTTTACGTTTCTTATTCGTTATCCCCACTTTCTCATTTTGTGATCACTAGACAACCTTCCCCTTTCCCTTCTGGATCATCCATTTTGAGTGATCACACGGACTCATTTCAGAGCAAATTTAAAATAGCTAACGACAATAGGTTTTCGAGCGTAGAAATTTATTAATGTGGGGTTTGTTGCATCAAAGGAAATATGATTTTCCTACAAAAGCATACTTTTGAAAACAAAGAAAATATGTTACATAAAAGACTTGCTTTAAGTAAACAAACTTCATATGTTACCTAGAACATTTTTTTTACTTCTATATGAACCATTTTTAATGTGCTGACTATAAAACTTGACAGTAGATTATTTATAAAATAAATTAGTTTGCATTGGTCTGCATATGAAATTTGACGCTAGATGGTGTTTAAATTATTCAAATTGTTTTCTTGATATAATTTTTAAATCATGATTGAAGAGAATCACGATTAAACTAGTCAGGATTCACAAAATCACAATCACAGCCGGAAGGAACACGGCTATTGTAATGTAAACTCCGTGGCAATGTAAAAATAGATAGTAGTGTGTGTGCCATAAAGTCACCCTAGGGACATAACTCGAAAGGTGTACAAATCCCGAAATTTACGTATACATAACATTGATATACTTTTGGTTTAGTTTAAAAAGTTAAAAATAAATAAATTACGTAGGCTTCAAATTTCTTGTAAATGTACCTTTACTGTTGGCAATGAATTGAATAACTATAACTATAGTGTAAAATATAAATGTATAAATTGTATTTATTCCTTCTTTTTTTTTTAATATAAAGTTATTCAAGTGCCTGAGTCATTTGCCATCAACTGTCCTTGAAAACTCGTCTATTTATACGAAAATCATCCGTTAGATGTTCATTTGTTACTATGGAACGGTGGGACAACAAAATTTGTGTAGTGACCGGAGCTAGTAGTGGTATTGGTGCTGCGGTATGCAGAAAATTAGCATCAAGCAATATCATAGTAAGTGTTTTCTTAATAGTCCAATTAACTTAATTTTAGTCTAGTATGTTTTACCAAAAAAAGAAGGGACCTACAATCCTATAAAGTCGACATTTGTGGGTCGAATATACTTTACAGCCATAACTGAATTTCAAAACCTGTCCAGACAAAACTTGTGACCTCGACTTTTATGTGACCATATTCGAATTTCAATATATGTCAATATAAAAAAAAACACTCATTATAATAATAAAAATTAACTGTGGGAAATTTCCCCGCTGTGATGTGGATTAGGTGTTAACAATTATTCGAAAGTTCAGTCAAACAGCATTTATTCTTACTATAGCAACGTTTCGGTGCACCCTTGCACTTTTTTGTGGGTCTACAACAATTATACAACAGAAATGTAATACATACAAAACAACATGGACATTATCAAACTTACAATATGATCTTACAAATTGTTACAATTCATGTACACAAAATACGTACAAAACATTAAGTTAATTTATTAAACATCGTACAAAAAATTCAAAGAGCATACACACATCCATTTGCTCTAAAAAACGACAACCGAATAATACGGAAAATAGCCGGAAATATCCTGTGTAAGGATTCTGATGACATCATTTATACGGACTCCTATTGGTCGTCTGTACACCAATAATAATGTAGTAAGTTGTAGGAATTTAAATAAAATGTAAGGAAATTAATGAAACTCAGTTTGGCCTGAAATTTGCCTTTTCCTTTTTGAATTTTTCCAATACTCCAAATATACGCTGGTAAGTCTTCGAATATCAGTACCTGTATTGATGTTATTGCAATCATCCCTGATATGTAACATTTCAAGAAACATACGTTTCGAGTAATTCTGCTCTTCCACCAAAATCTTGAAATTTTTTAAATCAAAAGTGTGTTTTAGTGTATTGGAATGTTCAGCCAGAGCACATTTGTTTGCCGTGTTGTTCGCAGATCAAGAAGAAGAAATGCTGTTTGACTGAACTTTCGAGTAATTGTTAACACATAAAACTTAATATTAGTTTGTAATAATAATACTATTAGCAATTTAATATTTTGGAGAAGGGATATATAACGCGAGCATGGTAGGATCGTGGAAGAAGATAGATAGACTGGGAGGGAAAGAGATAGTTCATAGATCGTCGCTAATATGTTGTGGTAAGTTATGGTATGGCGACAGCTGGCTATACTCATCTTTCTTTAAACTACGAATAATTAATCGATTTAAATAAATACGGTTCTTTTTTACCTTCCGTCACCTATAGGTAAGTCAGGTATTGTCTTTGGTAAAAAAATTTGGTGGTGAGTTTTCATTGAATAAGCACGTTTTAGGGTCTTTACAATACGATTTTACTATTTTTACTATGATGTCTGTGTCTGTGTGTGTGTGTGTGTGTGTGTGTGTGTGTGTGTGCGTGTGTGTGTGTGTGTGTATGTGACCGCGGTTCCGGCCGCGATATATCCAATACTAGAATTCCAAAAATTACAATTCTTACGTATTCCTCTTACTTACAACCATAGACAGACTTGACTAGATTTTGGTTATAATTGGTCAACCGGAAGTATCCTCATTTGAAGATTTTAACAGTTTTTCTTGAAAAAACTCAGTTAAATATTATTTAACTTAAAGAATATATTATTCTCTATACGATTTGATTGCATTTTATATTTCATATTCAGCAGATATAGAGTTAAAGAATTATAAAGATATTAAATTTTATAACTTAGCCAGCTATGCTAACTTAACCATGGAAACTGCTAATATATTCAGAAAATTCAAATTGACAGATGTCTGTATCAATAAAAAGTAAATGAATGAAATAATAAGAGAAATAACTCTAATGTTTCTAGAAAGATATAAGAGAGACGATTACATTGGTTTGAACATGTCATGAAGATGAATATATTGGAAGAAAAATGAATAGTTTAGTAATAGAAGGTGGAAGAAACATAGGAAGACCAAATATAAGATGGAAGGACTGTATTTCGGAAGACTTGAGAGAAAAGGAACTGAATGAGGACGACACGCAAAACAAAATGAGTGGAAGAAGAAAATAAAAAATAGCGACCCCTAACAAATGGGAAAAACTAAAGAAGAAGAAGATGTCAGTGTCAAGTGCAATTTGGATAGTTTGTTTATGAAATAATTTTACTGGAAGTATAGGATCTTTTGCAAGAATTGTAGTATTAGAGTTATCGCGGTCGAAACGATCGTTACACACACACACTTACACATAAACATAGTCATCGTAAAAAAGTAAATTCGTATTCTAAGGACCCCAAAACGTACTTATTCATTAAAAACTCACCATCAAACTTTAACCAAAGACAATACCTTCTTTACCTAAAGTGACGAAAAGTAAAATAAAAATGCATAGATCACTAAATATACCAACTCTTAAGCAAAAGTGCCATTTGCTTTGGTTTTTTGTCCTTTGCCTAAACATTATTGTGTCTTACTATATATTTATTTTTCAGGTCATTGGTCTAGCTAGAAGAATTGAACTAGTAGAAAAAATATGCGAAGAAGTAAGAAACAAAAACGGAAATATGTATGCTCTAAGATGTGATATTTCCAATGTAGAAGAAATACAAGAAATTTTTAAATATATCAGAGACACATATGGACCGATTCAAATATTGATAAACAATGCGGCATATTTAAAAAGTGGTAGAATTATGGGTAAGTTTATCAGAAGTATGTCCACGTTCTTTTTTTATTTAGTATCATCATCTCCTATGTTTTCTCTTTTAAAAGTTTGATATATAAAATGGCTATTTTATTTCATAAAATACTGTTTCATTTTTTTAAAATTTATATCAGCTCTTATGTATTTTAATTCGGTGAAAATACTCTCTCTGTTTTATTTTAGATGTTTCTACAGAAGATCTAAAAAGAACCCTTGATACCAATTTGCTTGGTACAACTATATGTGCAAAAGAAATGATAAAACAAGTGCGAGAACAAGATCTAGAAGGTCATATTATTAATATGAATAGTGTTATGGGTCATTCCTGGATATCTGCAGCATTGCCTTTGTTCAATTTATATCCAAGTACCAAATTTGGTATTGGAATTTTGTGCAGGATTTTGCAGCAAGAAATGAGAGAGTGTAAAGCGAAAATAAAAATCACAGTAAGCTTAATTCTTTAATATGGCTCTCCTTGAAACGAGCAAACTATTTTTGTGGTTTACAGGGTGTTTCCTTCAAAACAAGCAATGCTTTTTTGGGCGAAGTAGTGACTTCAGAGAAAAAATGTTACAGGTATACAAAAAATCTGATGTGGCCAGCACATTACCTTCCGTCAATCCTGTGTATTATGTAGAAATTCCATACATAAATTGTCTTGCAAAAGATTCTATATTTCCAGAAAAAATATTTCATAAACAAACTATGCAAATTGCACTTGACACTGACATCTTCTTCTTCTTTAGCTTTTCCCATTCGTTAGGGGTGGCTATATTTTATTTTCTTCTTCCACTCATTTCGGTTTTGCGTGGCGTCCTCATTTGTTCCTTTTCTGTAGTCTTTAGCAATACAGTCCTTCCATCTTATCTTTGGTCTTGCTCTGTTTCTTCTACCTGCTACTACTAAGCTGTTCATTCTCCTTTCAATATAATATTCACCTCTCCCCATGATATGTCCAAACCAATGTAATCGTCTCTCTTGAATCTTTCCAGTAACTTCTATCACTCGATCCATTTCTCTCATCGTCTCATTCCTTATCATATCTTTATGTGTCTTCTATCTCAACATCCTCATCTTTCTACCACATTCAGTTTCCTTCCATTGACACTGACATCTGTCAATTAGAATTTTCTTAATATATTTAGTAGTTGTTTCCATTGTTATAGCATAACTGGCTGATTTAAGAATTTTAATTTCTTTATAATTGTTTAACTGAATATCCATTGAATATGAAGCATAAAATGCAATCAAATCCTATAGAATATTTTTTAATATTTATAATAACAAACGTAACCAAAATCTAATTAGCTCTTCACATGGATGTAAAAAAAGTACTACGAAAGAATTAAATTTTTAGATATTCACTAAAAACTCACCATCGAATTTTTTGATCTAAGTCAATACTTTCCTTTCCTAAAGGTGACGGAAGGATCAAGAATATGGGGCTAATTTATCATGAAAATTCAACCAATGATTTTCAAACGGTAGAACAAAATTATATTTTTTTAAATGATACCCTATATAATTTTTTATTCCATTAGCTAGAGATTTTTTTATTAGAACGATATAATTAATTTGTGGTGTGTTACAATTATTTCGAAAAAAATGGTATAAAAAATTAAAAAGAATGTTACAATATTGAAATAGGCTACGCAATACATAAATATTAGCACGCCTGTTTACTTGAAAATGTCTTTATAAGCCTTCTTACGAATATATTTACACGATGAAGTTTTACGTAAATTAAAATATTTATGTGACAAAAGTTAAATTATACCTACATAAATTGTCACTGAATTTACATCAATTGAATTGTTTGTAAATATCCATTAAGATTTCAATTACCTCTCTACTTCAGTTTGCCATTTTTCAGTTTAGTTTAATATTAATTCGTTTAACACCACACATGTACTCATCAAAAATATAAACACGAATGACATTTGACAGTTACTTGACAGTCAAAACTTATAGGGACTTTTAAGAAAAAATAGCGCATGTTCCAGTTCTTCGTTGAAAGTTTTTCGTTAAAAGTTTATGCGTCTGTCAAAGTGCGAGAGAGAAAACTTTTCAAGTCACTTGAAACAAAAAACTAAATCGTGTAATGCAACAAATATTTTTGTCCTACCGTTTGAGAAATATTGGTTGAATTTTCAATTTGTTATTACTCTTAAATTAATCCATTCTTCTTCATCATTTTCTGTAAGTAACATTTTTCTCTAATCATTAGTTCGCCCATAAAAGCACTGGATGTTTTAAAGAAAACACACTGTATAAAAGTTAACATTTAAAGAAATTTTTATTGTTTCTAGAGTATAAGTCCTGGGTTAGTGGCCGAAACAGAGATATTTAACAAAGCAGAAATGACAGAATTTTCTGATGAAGTTGTTAGTTCTTTACCTACTATTTTGCCTGACGATGTAGCTAATGGAATTTATTATGCTCTTAGTACTCCTCCTCATGTACAGGTAAGATATTGCGTACACTAATTTGAGGAAGATAGTTGCTATAGTACGAGGATAGATTGAAAAGTTTCCGGAATGACATGAAAAGATATATATTTAACATGGGCTACATTTTATTTTTCTACATGGTCCCCTCTGATGTCAACAAAATTAGTTCAGCGTTTTCCAACTTTTCGATTCCCTCCCGAAAATGGATTTCTTTGAGTTCCTCATAATAAGCATTTACTGCATCGATGGTTTCTTCGTTGGATCGTTAATATCTTTCCAGCGTTGAACGTTGTGAGTTTTGGGGAAAGATCGGAGGAAGCCAAATCGGTCGAGTACGATGGATAGGGGACGATTTCAAACTTTGTTTGTTCAATTTTTGTTGAAAAAATCGACTTGAATAAGATCGCGTATTGTCGTGATGAAACAAGATCTTTCACATTGCAATTTCCGATTGTTTTTCTTGAATTACTGCTTTCATCGGGTCTAAAAGTGTGGCGTAATATTGTCCGGTCACAGTTTTTCTTTTACCAAGATAATCAATTAGCATAATTCCTTCGCCGTCCAAATAGACTGACGCCATCACCTTTCCTGCCAACTGAATTAACTTCGCTTTCTCAACATGTCCAATCCACGCTTTCAACAGAATTTTCGTCTCTGAAGTGTAATATGTACCAATGATCCATCCATGCTTTGAAATTGACCGAATTTTTCTTAAACAACTACACATTTTTGGCTGAAGTTCGGGCTTGAATGCGCTTTGCTCCGAACTGAGCAATTGCGGCACCAACCTAGTGCACGTTTTTCTCATGCCCAGCTCATTGTGTAAAATATAAACTACACTTTCATAAGAGATCCATATGGCTTCCTTAATCTCATGCGCTTTCATTTGTCGGTCTTCCAAAACCATATTGTGGACTTTATACACAATTTCCGGTGTGGTAGGCGATTTTGGTCGACCTGAACGTGGTTCGTTACAGGTGTGTGTCCAGCCACTCTTAATTTCCGAAACCCAGAAACTCACAGTGGAAAAGGAAGGTGAAGCATTCCTAAGGACAGCATCTAATCTAGTTATAATCTCCATTGCCGTCTTTTCTTTAAAATGAAAAATCTTGATCACCGCACGAACTTCGTTTTCATACATTACCGATTTAACGCTAGGTAGATCGATACAGACGCTTGTCGCGATTAGCTCGATTGACAGATTATATTGAAATTTCTTGACAGTTCATATGAAGAGTTAAATAAAAAAAGATAAAATTGCTTACCAAAATCCAAGGATTTCTCCGTAATTCCGGAAACTTTTCAATCCACCCTCGTACTTAAGGTATTTATTTTAGCACGAATATTTTTGAATATCAATTTTTTTTAGGTTAATGAGTTAATTATCAAACCAACACAAGAATTCTTTTAAATACAACACAAAATATTATTAATAGTTGATATATTTTATAAATAAAAATTGTTAAGTTAAAATATATGAAATTTTTCCTATCGATATATTTTTATTTTTCCATCCGAATAGCTTCTTTTGGGATTATCTGTAATCCTGTGAAATCATCTTTAATTGGCTATTTGATAAAGGAGTTTTACCTTAAGACAATCGACAATCGCTTCTCTGCGACGCGAGATTGTTTCAGAGCACACTTCGATCGTTTCAGACAGTGGAACGTAATACTTGATGGAAGGAATGGAGTCTGCTCCATTCCAACTTGGAAGCTTTAAGAAAGCTTCCAAAGCTCGCGCACGGGATGGTTTTAATGCTTTATGTAATTGCGGGATAATTTTCGCAAAAGTTCAAGAGGAAACCAGCGAAAAATTTGCAAAGGAAGTTTGAATATTTTGTTATAACTTTAATGCTTTACAGAAGTTAAGAGATTATAAGCTTTTATCGTCTGCGTTTTTTATAAAAACAAGAACTATTTCATTAAAAATTGCTGTTTGTAAACTTTAGAAACAAGTACAAATACTGGCAGAAAATATGGACATAGCAAATAATTTCGGGAAAGAAAAAAAAGCATATTCTAGCAATGCCTTATCTTATTCTCATTATTATTATTATTATTATTATTATTATTATTATTATTATTATTATTATTATTATTATTATTATTATTATTATTATTATTATTATTATTATTATTATTATTATTATTATATTATTATTACTATTATTATTATTATATTATTATTATTATTATTATTATTATTATTTATATTCAGAAAGAAAAAAGAAGAAAAACTAAATGTGTGCAAAATTATCTGTTTTGAAAAATTCAGTCTTAACAATAAATTCTTCAATTATCGTTGGCTAATGTCCGTGTGTAGTTTATTGTACTCTTAGTACTTACGATATTGAATGTGAATAAATTTGTTATAATGCAATCAGAAAATATAGCCTGATCAGAAACTTCAGGTGAAAATGATAACATTTTACAATACATCGCTGTAGCCTTGATTATTCCCAGAAGTACTGCCCAAAATGTAACTCAGCGTTATTATCAAAATGGGCAATACATCAGAACATTATGCATTTAAACATCGATTTGTCGCAATATTTGTACCACAAGAATAGGGCGCACTATCAAATGTTATCTGTTGCCAAGTGGCATATATTCCTGGAATTGAAATTTCTACACGAACCGTTCGTGAAAGGTTATGAGAAGATTGTTTAAGTCCTAGAATGCCCGTTGCTTGTCTAGCTTTTCTCGTAACACAACGATTATAGCGGCTACGTTTTGTTCATAGGGACTAGGTAATGGAGCACTGAAGCTCTTTATTGTTCATATATAAATCCCATTTCTGTCAGTGTTCATTAAATGAACAAGAATGCGCGAGGAGGACAGGAGAATTGTTTTTTTGGATACTGTATGTCTTGCAAAAAAAATCTGTTGTGGCCAGCACAATACCTCTCGCCATTTTCATTTTATGTAGCATAGGGCGCGAGCAGTTATGTGACTTTGTTGGTCTTGGCAAGCAGATGTGGGGGCCCGTATCAGAATGAGAGCTAGTAATATACATAGGTGTCAAGTATCATAAGTTTTAATTCGAAACATTGTGATTTTCCAAATCCATGTGGATTATTTTTCTCGACAAGTATATTCCATACTAATGAATGACAAGTAAACATCAGAACATTTTGAATGAAAAATTATGACATATGACAATTGTGACATCTATGTAAAAACTACTAGCCGTCATTCTGACACGGATCCTCATCTGCTTGCCAAGGCCAACAAAATCACAGGTCTGCTCGTGCCCTATAAGTACACACAAATAATTGAAATTGTTTCTCTTCTTTCGTTCTACAAGAAATTTTATCCTACTATTCTATTATGTTCAAAATTCTTCAAATTCATTGGCGGTATTAGCGGTATTTCTTAAGGATATATGTAATATTAACATATCTGTAATTTAAATATATAATTAATTAATAATACAATAACATATATTAAATGTACTCTTACCTCCCAGAAAAATCTGACACTGACATTTTATATTTAAATGTAAATTACAAAAATTTAAATATCGCAAATGTTTTTCGGGCAACGAGATTTATTACAACAGATTATTCTATATTATTATATACTATATCTCCAAACCTATACGAGATATAATAAAAAAATTAAGTGTGTCAGATTGAGAATTTAATTATCTTTAATATTTGTAGTAACAAATTTTCAAAAAATAATATTTAGAATTTTTTTCTGGTTGTCCAATTGTTACCAGAACCTATTCAACTCTTCCCATTACTGTTAGATTGAGGAAACCGTAGTCAAACAGGTCTTTAGTCTTATAGAATTTGAGAAATCGTGTCCCCAACAACCTCACACACACACACACACACACACACACATCCACACACACACACACACACACACATACACACACACACACAGACATCATTGTAAAAATGTTAAAATCGGATTCTATGGACCTTAAATCGTGCTTATTCAATAAAATCTGGATATGCGATTTTTAGCATGAATCCAATACCTCTCTTAGCGAGAGGTAAAAAATTTGACAGTGGTACTAAATGGTAGAGGTTGGTATTTTGAGCTCATTTTGGTTAAATATGGTGGGTAGTACCTTTTGCTCCATTTGTTCCGATAACAAAGCAGCATTTAAATAAGTCAATATTCGATTATTACGTTGGTTAGATCGCAGCCCTGACTTAAATTCAACCTTTGAAACAAGCTTACGGAGATGATGATCTGGGTCGTAATAGAAAGTGAAAGAAACAGAGGAAGACCAAAGATAAGATGGAAGGACTGTATTGCGGAAGACTTGAGAGAAAAGCAATCGAATGAGGACAGCACGCAAAACAAAAATAAATGGAAGAAGAAAATAAAATATAGCGACCCCTAACGAATGGGAAAAGCTAAAGAAGAAGAAGATGTCAGTGTCAAGTGCCATTTGCATAACTTCTTTATGAAATAATTTTACTTGAAAATTAGAATCTTTTGCAAGAAAATTTATGTATGGAGTTCGTACATAATACACAGAATTGACAGAATGTATTGTGCTGGCTACATCAGATTTTTTATTAAATAAAGTGATTGCTAAACTTTTTCTATATTCTAATCTTAAGTTGGTTACATACAAATAAACCCATATTTCGTTTGTTACCTGTCGACAAAACTTTTTTGTGTCCAGTTTTTTTTTGGCCACGAGATTTCAAAGGACTATGACCAGTAAATATACCTGTGATAGTTTTAAGATTCTTTTTTGCTAAAAGCTAATTAATCTTTGGCATTTGTGAGGAAAGTGAAATGAATATTTTCGAAGAACTATGGCCCGGAATGTGTCTCCAATATGAGGCTATGGGTGACTCCTTCCTCATGCGTTATGTTTAGTTCTGTATGAAACTCTATGCTAGTAACAAATATTTGTATATGCAAAACTGCTGACAAACAATAATAAAAAATTGCCATCAAACAGCATTTTTAATCACGCATATTAAATTTCGGTGTTAACACCCTGTATAGCGCAACAGTCACGATCGGTCACGTACGCGTGTGATTTCACGTTCACACTCACGCTCATCCTCTGTCACGCGCCGATATTGCAATTAAATGATAGCCATCTCTAATCGTCGACGTCGGGGTGTAAGCGTGGGTGGATGTTTTTCATTCTAACAACTTGTTTGGGAGCCAGCAATCAGATTGATGCCATAGGTAATGAAAATTTAGATTTGCGGCGAGGAAAAAAATATTTGCATAAATTCTGCAATATTTGGAATTCTTTACCTTCCGTCACCTTTAGGCAAGGGAGATATCCTGCTTGCAGTTTTTTATTCTATATACAGTTTGGTTTCACTCTTTCCTTCATATTCAACAGATATAGAGCTAAAAAAATATAGAGATTAAAATTTCATCAATCAGCATGCTATGCTATAACCTCCATAACCATGGAAACTGCTGATATATTCAAATAATTGTAATTGACATATGTCAGTGTCAAGTGCAATTTACATGGTGTGTCCATAAGACTCGGAAAGATAGTATAAGAAATGAAATAAGGGAAATGGCTCGAGTGATAAAAGTTCATATAAAGATTCAAGAGAAACAGAGGAAGACCAGAAAGAAAATGGAAGGACTGTATTGCAGAAGACTTGAATGACACGCAAAATAGAAATGAATAGAAGAAAATCAAGAATTGCAACCCCTAACGAATGAGAAAAGCTAAAGAAGTTAGTGTTATAATTTTACTGGAAATATGGAATCCTTTCCAAGGAACTATCAGTATGGAATTTGCACAAAATACATAGAATTGGCGGAAGGTAATGTGGTGGCCACATCAGATTTTTTTTATAAAACGAAGTGAATACAATCTTTGAATCCTTGCTGTTTACTTACAAACAATTTGCTTTCGCTTGTTTTATATTTTTCACACCACAAAACATTAACGATGAAAAGAAACAAACATCAAAAACCCGCCAATCTTTTGTTTCAGGATAAAAATAAGTTATCTTAGAAACCTTGTAGCGTCCTGGAAATGCGAAGCATTGTCTGGACTTTTGGCTTCCTGGTGTGTGTGACGTGCAAGGGTGCACAGTGTTTTGTTTCAGGGAAATAATTAGCTAGTAATGATGCAGAAAACAGAGATTTTTTGCACGATAAAGTATATTTTGGAGAGTAATTTTTGTTCCAGACATTAATGGGTTGTAAATATGATATACTAGTAAGTTTTTCTTGTATTGACCTTTATAAGTTCCTGGTACTTTCACATAAAGTGAGGATATAAAATCAATTTGTTATGTACAGGAAAAAAATATGTTTTAATTAATTTAACTAGCCATTTTTTTTAAATCAAGGAAACCATAGCTTCAAATTGAAAAAAATCTGATATGGCCAATACATGACTTCTCGCCATTTCTATTTTGTTACATAAATAAATAATAAATAAATATATCATGACGGCATATTATCCATTGCTGGGTGTGCCAATCTGCTTTGTATGCAGATATCGGTAAATGATGAAATATTTATAATTCGAAGTAATTTTTGGCGTCGGTCTGGATCGAAACCGGGTCATAATTAACGAATTTAACATTTCTAGTACATACAAATAATTCAAATTGTATCTATTCTTTCGTTCTATGAGGAATTTTCTCCTATTCTTCTAATATATTCAAAATTCTTTATATTCACTGACATTATTAGAGGTATTTCTTAAGGATGTATGTGATATTAATATACCTATAATTTTAAATACTTAATTCATAATACAATAAGAAATTTTAAATGAACTTACTTCCCAGAAAAAGCTTCCTGTAATGTTAATAAAACTGTTGATTCTTGACACTGGAATTTTGCATTTATCTGTGAATAATAAACCTTTAAATATCTCAACTGGTTTCCATGGAGTTGTTTGGGCAGCGAGGTTTATTACAACAGTTTATTCTATATTATTATATACGAGTATCTCTAAATCTATAGAAGATATAATTTAAATGTATCAGATTGAGAATTTAAAGATCTTTATTAATGTATTAACATACATTTTCAAAAAATAATATTTAGAAGATTTTTTTTAAGAAACTACCAATTCCGTTTGTCCATTTGTTACCAAAACCTATTCAACTCTTCCCATTAATGTTAGATTGAGGAATCTGTAGTTAAACAGGTCTTTAATTGTATAGAATTTGAGATATATCTATAACCTTATAGGGACCTTAAAACGTGATTATCCAATAAAATGCGGATATTCGATTTTTATCATGAATCCAATACCTCTCTTAGCGAGAAGTAAAAATCTGTAGTGACCAGCAAAATACCTTCCGTTAGTTTTATGAATCTTTTGCAAATTCCATACAGAAAGTTTTTTGCACAAGTGATATAGACAGCCTGTAATTATAGTCTGTCTTTCTCTAGCCGCATTTCATAACCATGTTTAAGTACGGGTGTCCACTCCTTCTATATATTATTTTGTGCTGCGAAGAGTATGAAGAAACTTTGAAACACATTGTATTTAAATGTATAGCCAGTAAATTTAGTCTTAAACCTAAAGGAGTGTAACAGACTTCTTAAAAAGTCTAAAACCTCTTCTAGAAACATGTAACAATAGATCACACAGGTCGCAGTGATGAAAGCGGCTATTTTTTAATAATAATATTAATAATTGTATATATTTCTATCGGAGTTTCGGTCGGTTTTCATATAAAAAAATAATTTATTTCCTACCTGTTGTATGTAGGCCCTTGGAGCAAATAATTCCTTCCTGCACTCTCCATAGCTGAAGCCCTAAAAATAAAATACAACCCATAAAAATGCAATATTCACTATCAAATATCTCAACATACACGCTATTCAAATATTAACAACGCTATGAATGGAAATTTATATTCTTGAAGGTTAAATATTTATATTATTGATTTCTAAAATAAAACTTAAACCTGGGGCTGTTTGGAAGGAAATAAAGTTTAGAAATTGAAAATAAAAAGCAAGGGATATAGCAGTAACAAAGTTTCGCGCGTTCACGACGGTAAACTATCTTAAAGTTCATTTTTCTCGCGAAAACAAGATCAACTTTCATACGTGATGTTGTTCTTACACCAGTCATAAAAATAGAACATGAATTTCAGGAAGTAAAAGACAATAAAGTTTATGTTTTTTTAAAGGGCACACTTTTTATAGTAAGGATTAAAATACAAATATAATCCTTTATTCTTTTTAATCTGTTGGTAATTCGGCAGAATTTTGATGGAAAATATAAAAAAAAAACGTGAAATCGACATCTTTAGTAGGTAACTATATAATTTTATCAACCGCATTGCATAAGCGTATCTTTAGGTTTTTATATTAGTCAAATAACAACGCAAACTATTCAACATTTTTTTAAATCTGTTGTGCCCAGCACAATACCTCTCGCCACTTCCGTTTTTGGTTACATAAGTCTAGGGCGCGAGTAGTCATGTGACATTATTGGCTTGACAAGCAGAGATGGGGGCCCGTGTCAGAATGATAATTAGTAATTATGTACATTGATGTCAAATGTTAGAATTTTTCATTCTAAATTTAGTGATTTTCCAATTCCATGTGGTTTATTTTCCTCGACAAGTAAATTCCACACTCCTGGTGACTAATTAACTACGTGAATTTAGAAAATCTTGAAATTTTTAATGCCATACCAGTATAGTAAGAATAAATGCTGTGTGACTGAACTTTCGAGTAATTGTTAAAACCTAATCCACATCACAGTCGGGAAATTACCCACAATAAATATATTATGTATGTTATTGTATGATAAGGTTTATCAGGCGTCACCTCACAGGCCCTCACAGCTACAGTGGAGAAAACACAGCAAGAATTAATTAAAAAACATATAACACCATTTATACAAAATTGTATGTTATATTATTATATTTAAACGTTCTATGAGCCTAGTAGTATAAATTTTTGTTGCTTGATGGCAGCACCAACATGTTCAAATTCGTAATTTTTATAAATAAATCCAATACAATAAAATATTAATAAAATCGTGCTATTGTGTTTATCTGCAAGAATAAACATTAGTGTGTAGCAGACTTGCTCAAACCAAAATTCTATTTTTAGATTGTTACATGTTAAGTTTTTGTTTGAAGATGAAATATGTAGAACTACTTTTTATGGATTAGAAAATATATTCAATTAATATGTACAAAAAATATTACGCAATACAGGAAGGATTTTGCACTATTTTCTTTTTTCCAACAATTTAATAAATATGAAATAAATGTTATTAACTCGGGAATGAATACGAGATGGTACTGGAAGTTTCGATTTTATTTTGCATAGAAATTAATTGAATTATTAATTAAAAAAAAGAAATGAGGACACTGGTTGTTTCTACATTGTTAATTATGAATCACGTATCGTTCTTGTTGTATATTTTTTTAAATGACACAAAATTGACCCCTGTACATACCAGCAATGAGTACCCGTGAGGTGACGCCTGGTAAACACCCGCACCCAACAATGGGTAATATGCTGTGATATACGAGGGTGGACTGAAAAGTTTTCGGAATCACTGAGAAGGCCTTGGTTTTTCGAAAACAATCTTATGTCGTTGATTTGTTTAACTTTTCATATGAACTGTCAAGAAATTTCAGTACAATCTGTCTATCAGTCTAATCGTGAAAAGCGTCTGTGTCGATCTGCCTAGCGCTAAATCGATAATGGATAAAAACGAAGTTTGTGCGGTGATCAAGTTTTTTTTATTTGGAAGGAAAGACGGCGACGGAGATCAAGACCTGATTGGATGCTGTCCTTCGGAATGCTTCATCTTCGTTTTCCACGGTGAGTTTCTGGGTTTTGGAATTTAAGCGTGGCCGAGAAAAATGTGCGCTAGATGGGTGCCGCATTTGGTTAGTTCGGAGCAAAAGCGCATTCGGGCACGAACTTTAGCCGAAAATTTGGAGTTGTTTAAGAAAAATCTGGTCGATTTTAAAAGACGTTTCATAACTATGCATTAAACTTGGATACACCACTACACTCCAGAGATAAAAATTCAGTCGAAAGCGTGGATTGGACATGGTGAGTCGGCCCTGAAGAAAGTGAAATCAGTTCAATCGGCCGGAGAGGTGATGGCGGCAGTCTTTTGGGACGCCAAAGGCATTCTGCTAATTGATAATCTTGATAAAGGAAAAACTGTACTCGCCCGATTTGGCTTCCTCGGATTTCTATCTTTTCCCGAAAAACGTTCCTCGTTGGAAAGAGATTTCGATCCAACGAAGAAGCCATCGTAGCAGGTAAATGCTTATTTTGAGGACCTCAAAGAAAATCATTTTCGGGAGGGAATCGAAAAGTTAGAAAAACGTTGGACCAAGTGTGTTGACCTCAGAGGGGACTATGTAGAAAAATAAAATGTAGTCCATATTAAATATATATTCATGTCATTCCGGAAACTTTTCAATCCACCCTCGTACAGGGTGTTTCCTTTAATACAACCAGTGCTTTTGGGCGAACTAATGACTTTAGAGAAAAATGTTGATTGCAAAAAAATGATCAGAAATAAGGGGCTAAGCCATTCTCAAACCGCTTGCACGGCTTTGTACATCTATGTAGGCATTATTGGTAGAATATTGGCGATAGCAGTTTTTGTGCTAAAATACGTCATTCTAATTCCAAAATAGACAAAATATTTGCCATTCCAATGCCATATTAGTGCGCGATCAAACAAATTATTAGGGAGATATAACATCGCATGTCGCACGTATATGTAACATATTCAGCATATGTGCTGCAGTAAAATTTTGGACAGTAGGGCACATGTGTTGCGCATTTTTAATGTGGATAAATGTGGCAATTCTCTTGAAAATGAATGAATATAAGTTCCATACGGACAGAGGGTAGAGTTTCGTTTTACATTTAAATATAAATAAATGTTTCATCCACTGAATGCTAAATTATTTGTCATAATATGAGCACAAACTTATTTTTAATACTATAAAAACTGAACATATCCGATCTATGGGCGTAGCCAGGGTTTTTATCCTGGTGGGGCAAAAAATAATTACAATTTTCTGATAAACTTGAAAAAAATATTTTATTATTTTAGTTTTTGAAACTTTCACCTTTGTGAAAATTTTTATGCAATTTGAGATGATAATTTTTTAAATATTACTTGAAAATTTAATTGTTTGTTGCTTGTAAATTGTATAATAAATAAATGGGGTCCAATACCATTTTTTTTTTCTGGGAGTACAGGATGTATTAAGAATTTTAGTGCAAACGCGACTTAAACTGTTCGCTAGAACTGAAAGTGATATACAAGGGTTAACTACTGTTACAACCTTTTTAGTTTCTTAAGCATCTTAAGAAAGATATACCACTACACCCAGTTGTGAATTGTATTAATTCTTGCACTTATGAGTTATCTAAACAATTAGATAGTCTTATAAGACCATACATTGGAAATTCATCATCCTATATGAAGAATTCCAAACATTTTATTGAAATTATAAAGAACAAACATATCTCATCAGAAGATCTTCTAGTGAGCTTTGATTCAACGTCATTATTTACGAAGATCCCCATCAGACATCCTAAAGCTGCTTGAAAAAAAAAATGAGATGTGAAACTTTGTTTAATGTCAAGCTTCTTCGTTTTTAACAATGAATTCTACAAACAAGTTGATGGTGTTGCAATGGGCAATCGTCTGTCTCCTTCCATAGCTAATTTTTATATGTAGTTCTTTGAAGAATTAAATTTGGATTCTACTACGCCGAAACATTCATTATGGTTACGTTATATTCATGATGTCAACTTGTCAATTTTCTTAAGCCACTTTAATAACATCCATGAAAATATTAAGTTCACCGTAGAAGTCGAAGAAAATGGCATTATTCCCTTCCTGGATGTATTACTGGAAAGAAAAGAAGATGGTTCTTTAATACTTTAAGTCTACAGGAAGCCTACGCACACTAATCAATATATTAATGCCATTCAGAAAAATTAGAGGAAGAGATGAAAGAAATTAAGAATATTTTTATGAAGAATGGTTTTTCTAAATCTTCTATCGAAAAATGTATGAAACCGAAAAGACCTATTAGCAATGAAAGAGATGTATTGTTTGCTTCGTTTACTTATACAAAAATGTCACGGGCAAGATTGGTAGAATTCTTTATACGAAGAATATCAAGATTTCGTTTTCGCCATACGTTGAAATTCGACATATATTGAGACAAGTAAAAGACGTCATCTGTCTTCAGTTATCAGGGATTCCATGGAAGAATTCCAGCGTATAAAATTCGAAGAAACAAAAATACTAGCGAGATCAACACACCTAAACAACAGGTTATTTAGAGAAGCCATTAAGATTTTCAAAACCAAGAATAATAATCTCAATCATTGTGACGATTTAATCTTAGTTGAGCATGGCTTCCTATATTAAATATGTTGTAATTTGTCACCATGGTTACCTGTTGCTAATGTTTTTGTTATTATTTATTTATATATTTGTTGTTTATTCCCTGAAGAAGGCAGCAGTTCATGTTGCCGAAACGTCGGTTTTTATAACAATAAACCGAAGTAAAACTAAAAAGTTTATATCATTTTAATTGAATTATGAGTTCTGAAACATTTTTTAATAATTTACTGGTATATTGTTTTTGAATGTTTATAAACCAATGCATGACGTAAAAATGACGTCACTGTAATAGTTCGATATTGCCTACCGTAAAAATTTCGTCATATGATCGCTAGGTGATACCGCAGACTCCCAGCACAGATGAAACTACAAGAGTGTACCGAAACGTCGGTTGTGTAAAAAACTAAATGCCTAACTAAACTCCAGTTACATGCGTTGTCATTAGTAGCTACATTCTTAACCTAGTCAAAAGTGAATTACAATTCAATTTAAAAATCATTTCACGTCGACTGAACATTTAATTCAATAACGGAAATAAAAATCTGATTATGTAAAATCGGATGAAAATAAAAACTGCTCTGCTGGGTGGATCAAAGCAAGCGTCGGTACCGGAAGTGCACTGTCCTTGTCTAGTGACGTCACAGTCGCGCAGGAGGCAATCGACTTCCGGCGAGAGATGACGATGATGTAAATAGTCCAATGAGACGCAACCGAGCAGAGATATTTGTCTTTAATCATTTTTAAACAAGATTTTTACGTTTCTGCATTCATCGAGTATTCCCTTCGCAAAGAATTTTTCTTTTTAAATGCTACACCAACAAGAATCTAATTTTAGTATTTTTTGAATAAGAATTAATAAGGTCAAATTCTCGAAAAGGATTTTAGGAATATATCTATAATTGTGCCCACAAATTTTCAATAGTACTACGGAAGTGGTCAAAAATTACGGCTCTGTGAAATTCTCTTCAAAACAGCAGTAAAAATTAAAAGGACAGTAAACAAAATGCACTAAAAGAGTCAAAAAATGCAGCAAAATACAAAAAAAACAACGAAACTGCTATGAATAAAAAAAAAACCTAACTTATTTAATTTTAGTTTGATGGCTACACCCACAAAACACTAACATTTAAATTGCCGCCAATGTAAAGTGACAGTTTCAACTCAAACATGGATTGGCTACAGATTAAAGGTAGATTAAATATACGAATTTACACTAAAGAAATATTTATGACTAAATGCGTGCGAATAAATACTTAAACGCGTGGGCATTTGAAATACTTATAGAACAGGAAAGTTATATGAGTTTTAGGGCACGTATATAACGTACCTGTTGAGGATGACTGGAATATTTGATTGAATTATAGGACCCACTTTATCTTGCGAGTAATTTAGTTATCAGTGTTAATGCTGTAGAGTTCACTTCGTCCTGTGTGACGTTACCGTATAACCTTTAACATTTGCGTTCACCCTATTAAATTAAAACTTATTTTGTGTTATTTACATTTTCGATTCATCGGAACTCTTGGTAATCTTTGTGATTATTTTTGGATTACTAAAAACCAGGGCATCGAACCCGAACTAGAACTGGACCAAAACCGGAACCAAATCGTAACATTTTAGCGAAACCAAAGTCGGAACCGAACCGGGTATTAAAATTCGTTGTTGGCTGTGCTGAATGTTCGTGAAAACTGTATTCCTGTTCTTGTCTTGCGTTGCATTATACATTACAGCTCGCATTTTAAATATTTCCTAGAACAAAATCGCAAATTTTATAAATGCTTCAACCAGAGTCACACTCGAACCCATCTCTCAAAAATCTGATGTGGCCAGCACAATACCTTCCGTTAATTCTACGTATTTTGTACAAATTCTACACATATTTTTTTGCATACTATTCTATGGGCGTTTTCTTTTTATGGGAGAAATGAACTGATATTACCCCGCATTGAACTGAACTACTCCAAAAAACAGCATGTTTCTTAAAATAAAAAGTAGAAAATAAAAACATATATAGCATTATTTTTATAACATAATAATCTGCTGAATTGGCGTATGGCTATAATCTGTTGTATTACCATATGTAATTTGTTTTTGCCACCTTAAATTATTTTATATTTTCAGTAAAATTATTTCACAAAGATATTATGTAATTTAATTTGACACTGACATCTATCAATTAGTAATATTTGAATATTCTGTTTCCACGGTGCAACTTTTAGCAGCATTAGGCTGCAAGATATTTCATTCTAATTCTTTATCTCTAAATTCATTGAATGTGAATAAATCTTCAAATTAGGGTACTTCCAGTTTACCAATCATAACCAAAATCTAATCAACTCTTCATATGGACGTACGAAAGAGGAATATGAAAGAATTATAATTTTTAGAATTGGAGTTGTCGAAGGACAAATTTGTCACACATACACACATACACACATGCATACATACACACACACACACACACACACACACACACAGATACACACACACACACGCACATATACATACAGAAATCATCGTAGAAACAGTAAATTCGTATTGTAGGGACTCTAAAATGAGCGTATTGACCAAAAACAATACCTTCCTAACCTATAGGTGACGAAAGGAAAAAAATTAACCTGATTTTGAACCGAACCCAGTTTTTGGTGAGTTTGATGCCCTGGTAAAAACTAATTTCCAAATGTTTCTTCCACAACTAATTAACATTGATTGTTTGGTTTTGATTCTAACATGTTTTTGGAAAAAAATGAATGGACGATACTGTGGTGTAAGAGAAAGTATGTTGAACCTACTTATTAATACAATAATTAATATAGCTTAAGCTTTAACATTCATATTTAATATAGAGCTAGTAGCCCGTTTTCTTCTAGACGACGAAGTTTAGTTCCGACTTGCCCCATGAGACTTTGACATTTCGAGATCGGATTGCACACAGACTTAAACTTTTATTAGCATTGTCATCTATTTTTCTGTAATTGTCGTAATGAAATCACTTCCGAATAACAAGCGTAGGCGACGAAAACCGTGCATGCAGCGAAATTAAATAAATCGCGAAAGTTTCGATATCGCTGAGAATATTAAATTGTATTGATGGTCCTTGTAATTCTTATGCAGCCTTGCGAGTCCGGGCTTCCGCCATCCATCACAGTCTTCTCGGCTCCGGGTAACTCCAGACTCCGGACAGCGTCGAAGGAATTATTGCGCGAGAATTAAAAAGCTTGGAGATATATTAGCCTGAAACCCGACACACGTAAATGAGGTAATTGCATCACGTGAAGGGAACGAAATTATTTTAAGAAATTAATTTGTCCTTAGGCGTGTTACAATACCTTAAGTAAGAAAAAAGTTTCCAGTATTAATAGATTTTGACAAGGAAAAGGAAATTTATGAAAAATATTCGGCAGTAATATTTTTTTAAAAGAATAATTTGGGTGAAGACAGTTTTTGATTTTGCAATAGTCATAATATCAGTTTGTAAAAATCAATGCCATGAAGACAAAATACATACATACTTTTTACCTTCCGTCACCTTATAGGTAATAAAGGGATTGTCTTTGGTCAAAAAAATTCGATGTGGAGTTTTTAATAAATAAGCATGTTTTAGGATACCTAGAATACAAATTTACTGTTCTTACGATGACGTCTCTCTCTCTCTCTCTCTCTCTCTCTCTCTCTCTCTGTGTGTGTGTGTGTGTGTGTGTGTGTGTGTGTGTGTGTGTGTGTGTGTGTGCGTGTGTGTGTGTGTGTGTGTGTGTGTGTGTGTGTGTGTGTGTGTGTGTGTGTGACATCTTCGATAACTCCAATACTACAATTTCAAAAATATATCTTTAACGTATTCCTCTTCTATACGTCCATATGGAGAGTTGATTAGGTTTTAGTTATAATTGATCAAACGGAAGTACTCTTAATTGAAGTTTGAACAGATTTTCTTGAAAAAACGCAGTTAAATATATTTTGATAATTTACGTTATTATAAATATTAAAGAATATTTTATTTTCTATACGGTTTGATTGAACTAACCTAACTTAACATACGTATTTACTACGTAAATATATTTTTAACTGTTTCCATGTTTTATTAATGTTATTGAAAATTTGTTTTTTCTTATTTTCTCCTTCATATTCAATGCATATAAAGTTAGAATTTACGGAATGTATTGCGGTAGCCACATCAGATTTTTACCTCTCGCTAAGAGAGGTATTGGAATTATGCTAAAAATCAGCCATGGGGTCATTAATTACTAGCATATTAGAAAACAAAAATGAAAACACTAATGAAACTTTGACTACGTTAGCGGGCGCCTCTCAAATAAATGAATATATCATCACGGCATATTACCCATTGCTGGGTGTGCTAATCTGCTTCTGTATACAGATAACGGTAATGATGAAATATTTGCACCGTGTGGGCTCTTACCAGGCAACACCTCACGGGCACTCAATGCTGGGTCAATTTTGTGCCACGTAATAACTCCTCATCTAAATACAGATACCGTAGAAAAGATATTGAGGACTGTGATATTTCTCAGTTTCTATTCAGCAAAATTTATATAAAAATCTGAAAACAAGTCAATGCATGATGAAGGCTAGCTTGGACCTGAAAAAGAAGGCGCAATGGCAGCCTCAGTCCCGACCTTTTTCAGTAGCGGGACCTTAAAGTGGAAGACCCAATACGATAAATACAGTTTATAATCATTTAAACTACCTGCGCCAACGACCCAGCAGCAGACTAAAAGGAAGGAGAGGGAGGAGTCAAACGCAACAGAAGAACAGGACACACCCCTAAGACTCCTTACTACAGACATCGACAGAAGACATGGTAAGAAAACACGTGTACGTGATTACATGTGTAATTGGAAGAAACTTAACCACGGACAATGTTGTCCTTGATTGGGTAAAAGGGTTAACGCTACCTTTTATTAGAAAACCTTATCAGTAAATAAAACCCAGAACAATATTTCATAGATTTCACATAAGGCCCTTCGAACAGGCTATCGAAAAGTTATTATATATAGGTGCTATCTCAGTATGCTCCTTCACACCAAAGGAATTCTTATCCCTGTTCCTTTTAGCTATCTAGGAAAAATAGATCTAAAGGATGCCTATTTTCTTTTGCCAATTAAAAGCAACTTTCGAAAATATTTAAGATTTGCTTTCAAAGAAAAAAGATATATATATATATGGAATTAATTAAGTACAGCATTTATAAATTAAAAATACAGTGCCATAATTATACAACTAAATGTTGTTTTCCCACTCTTCGTCTCCAGGCTTCTCTGTCGTATGCTACCTCCTCTTCTAAATCTCGATCTCTCATGGCTCTTCGAATTCCCTCGTTCCATGATCTCCTTGGTCGTCCTCTTCGGTTTGTTCCTGGTGGTTGCCAGTTGAAAATTCTTTTTGGCCATCTCGTCTCTTCCATTCTTAAAAGATGCCCAAACCATTTTAAACTTCTTTTCTCAAATCTATCTATTGCTGTTTCTTGAGCCGACATGTGATTTCGTATATCCTCATTTCTGACTCTGTCCATTCTAGACACTCCTGCACTTCTTTGGAGATAATCCATTTCTATGTTAATATTTTCCGTTTATCATCCTCTTCCAAGGGCCATACTTCGCTGCCGTAACTCATAACTGTTTCCACCATCGTTTGTCCTATGCGTTTCTTATTTTCTCGACTTATGTTTTTATTCCACCATACTCCGTTTAGGGCTTCCACAATTTTTTTTTTGCTTTCTGTACTCTGCTCTTTATTTCTTGATGGTCTATGCCATTTTTTTTTTCTATTATTGTTATAGTTGTCCACTTGTTCAAAAAAGATACGAATGCAATATTGTATGCCCTTCGGTTTAAATATAGCCCCATGTGTTTTCACGAAGTTATTAAAACCGTGGGTAAGACAATTAAGATTAAAAGCAGTGCTATTAGTTATATATTTAGACGACTTTTTAATAATAGGAAAGGATTTTTATGAATGCGAAATAGAACTATTAACGTCACTTAGCTTTATTATCAATAAAGAGAAAAAGCAATTTAGTTCCCACACAAGATATACAATTTTTAGGCTTTAATCAATATAACCTTCTGCTTACCCGAAGAAAGAAATAAAAATATTGTCGCTACCCTCACAAAAATTGTTAAAAAATCAGTGTGTTCCATTACGGATTTTTCGAAATTGATTGGGGTGTTAGTTGCTGTTTGCCTAGCATTAAAGTTTGGCGGGTATACATAAAAAACTTTGAAAGAGCAATTATAACGAGAAAATAATTATTCCAAGTTATTTAATACAGGATTTTAAATGGTACTCTAACAACTTATTGTTTTCAGTACGTGACATAAAACAAAGTAAAATACACATAGGTTTTGGAATAAAAATGAATTAATCTCCACAATAGTTTCTTACAATTATTAGCAGTCTTTTATGCCTTAAAATCTTTTACAAACATTATACAGATAATCACATTATACAAAGAGTAGGTAACGTGACGGCCATATCTTGCATGAACCGCATGGGTAGTGTAAGATTTCCAAATTTAAATAACATCACTAGAGATATTTGGAATTGGTGCGAACGTAGAAATATATACGTTGTTTCCTCCTGTATACCGCCAGTAGACAACATGAACGCTGACCGGGATTCTAGACGCATGTATACCGAAACGAAATACGAACTAAATAATTATGCGTTCAAAACCATAGTGGCTAAATTTGGGAATCCAGAGATGACTTTTTCGCATCAAAAACTAACAAAAAATGTAACCTTTTTGTTTCCAGGCGTCCAGACCCAGATTCTTGTTCAGTAGATGCATTTACCTTAAGATGGAGCAATTCTTTTCTTTTATGCCTTTCTCCCCTTTGTCTTAGTTACGAAAGTTTTAGGAAAAACCGTTGAGGAGAAAGCTATAAGAATTGTGGTAGTTTCTTACTGGCCCTCACAACCCTGGTATCCTTTATTTAAAAAACTATTAGTAGAAACCCCTATAATATTTAAGCCAAATAAACTTTTAAAGGCTAATGACTTACAGTCGAAACCTCATCTTTAAATAAAAAAAATAAAAAATAAACTTTTGCTTTTATCATCTTTCAAGATTGCGCACCCGCTTTACAAGGAACTTTCCCTAATAGCAAGAATATTATCCGGACAGCATACCTTAAAAGAAACATTCCAAAAAGCGCAATAGCATTTTTAATTGCTTCCCTATCTGGAGACACTTTAAAACAATACAGTAATTTAGATCCCTTTTCGTATAGCCTGGACAATTTTCTTAGACTTTGTAACGGCATCCTTTGATTCGGGTTGTTTTTATTCTACCTTGAATTCCTATAGGGCTACATTGAGCCTTAATTTGTCAGTACTAGAGAAACATGAAGCAATCATTAAAAGATTGTTTAAAGGTATATTTAATATGAGACCTAGCACTCTTAAATATTCATTTACTTGGTATCCGGATCCTGTACTCAAGTATTTGGAAAACATGTCTCCCCTAGAATCCTTAAACATAATGGATCTCACTTTTAAATTAGTCAACCTCATAGTGCATATCGAGTCCAGACACTATTAAAAATTAAACTCAACAATATTATTAGATCTCAGGATTCAATTAAAATAAGAATTACAAATAGAATAAATACTTCGGCCTCAAATAGACCGCAGCCCTTGCTAGTTTTTCCAGTTTTTCATGAAAAACCAGGATTATGTTTAGCGTCAATGATAAACCATTACATACTTGTCACATCGAAGCACCGACCAAATAATCTAAATTAGTTAATCCTGACACATAAGAAGCCTTATCATGCAGCATCCCCTCAATCCATTAGCAGATGGATTAAGATGTATTGAAAAAGAGTGGTTAGATACAAGCATCTGATCTAGTCATAGTACTAGACATGCAGCATCTTCTGCAACAATTAGATCTGGAGTAAACATTGAAATTATCAAGAATACGGCAGGGGGGAGTCAGAATTCCAGTGTGTTCAATGTGTTTTATAACAAACCTGTCATGGCCGAAAACACATGCAGCCTTCGAAAATAGTATATTAAGTATTGGGACCCCGCACCCGCACTTCTTTTTTCTCTACTTTAAACATCTACAATGTAATTATATCGGAGGACAAGCAAAGGAAAATTGTAAGATTAACCGATTTACCTGTAAGGAAGGTTGATCTCAATTATCCGAGCTTTTCCTCCGATATAATTACAGAACGCACCCTTCCTCCTTTCGCCGCAAGTGCGGGGCTAATACAAATAACGAAATGACTAATTTAGCAGTTAGGGGGGTTATATACATTCTTTTTTGATTATATAACTTTCAACTTGTACCGGAGGACAAGCTCGGAAAATTGAGATCAACCTTCCTTACAGGTAAGTCAGAAATACTGCCAATCCCGTCAATGAATTGGAAGAACCTCGAACATTTAGAACAGTAGGAGAAAACTTGTTCATAGAATGAATTTAAAATTATAGAAAATACGTAAATATAAAGATTAGGTGTACCTAATTAGATTTTTTTATGTGCACAAGACATGTTAAATACAATACTTATATATACCAAGAGGTATTATGATGGCCACAACAGAATTTTGGTTAGGTTAGAGATCGACGCCCTTCAAAATTACGACTCCAAGCGTCGTTTTTTTCTGTGTACATTTCATCAAAGTAAAGCAATTTATGAAACCTCCTTTTCATATACATGTCAAGTTGCGTTTGATCTTTAAACGAGTTACACATACACTGAAAAACACCTATCACTACAAATTATATTTTGATGTAAATATTTTTATATTTTTTAAAACGATTTATAATTTTTAATTCAAAGCAAACGTACTATACTCCGGTAAAATTGCAAGAGTTCAATTAAGTTTCCATGCTTTCTCGTCTTTGTCCTATGTTGCGGGCAGCAACGAGTGCGAATAAAGCGAAGAGTCCGGTAAACAGACCGCAACGCCCGGAGTTTTTACCCGGAGCAAAAAGAGTCGAAAACGGAAAGCAACGGATACTTCCAGTGAAACATGTGTTCGTGATTATTTTACTCCTCTTTAGACAAAAAAATACAACAATAACTTTACCGCTTTTATTAAACTGTACCCGCAAATGTGTTTATTTTTTCTACTGCACAATTACTGGAAGAATAATAGAAGCATATTTTGCTTTTTGAAACGGAATACAAATTTCGTTTGTACAGTGAATTGCATGGAAACAGAATTGTTTCAGTTAACAGTTTTTGATGATGCAATTGCGTTACTAACTTATTGTTACGGTTTTATTTTTATTTAATCAAAATAAAGAATACTGTATTGTGGGCGCGGTCGAGTGATTGATGAAGATTCCACAGATGACACTAACAATATTAACTTTAGTCAGTTTTAACTTTTACTAGTAATTATGGGATTTAATTATAAAATATTCTTGACTTGCAAAGAACACTTTGTGTAAAGATTTTGAAGAGAATAATTGAAATGCGCCATTATGTGATACAATTGCACATACAGATTGTTGCAAAGGGAATAGTGATTATTGTGGCACGTTTTTGATAAACGGATTATTTTCAATCTATTGAAGAAATGAATACATTTGGTATTTATCGTTGTTTAGACGGAATGTCACTTAGACATTTAACATCTTTATCAATGAAACAGGGCAATTCTTTCATTTGTCATTTGATTGTTGCTATATTTTAGTATTTCTATATAGCCTTTTTATCGTATTTGGCATTCATAGCCCGTTAACTCCGAGCGAAACGAGAATCATTGAGGCCAGGACCGGCGTTTGGGAATTTTGGAAACAAGGCGACGATACGCAGTAAAGTACGCTGTAACAATTTTTCGAAATCAACAGCAATCGGCGACTACGCTACAAGGATTCAGTATATATCCTGGTGAGCCTGTTTCAATTTTGTTATATGAAACCGTCGATTATCCATACACAGTCCTGGACTTCGAACAAATGATTTGACGCCTGTCGGAACTTATACTTTAATTGTCGATGCTTGATGAGCATTGTTTAATTGTTGATTACCTACGGCATATCTCGATTGAGATTTCTTTTTTTATTATAATTATATTTTTTTGTGAAGCCAAACAGCGTTGTGATTTAGCATACTTATTTGGGCTCGTGATTTTAAGAATGCGTTCATTAAAGTCGATAATTTTCTTGCTATATATTTGTAGTTTAATAAAAATTCCATTTATCTTTTAAATAATAAATATAGATGTTAATGTAATATTTTTACTCCATTTTAACGATCAATAAATCTGGTATTTAGTTAAACTTAATCAGGATTTTGATTTTATTTAATCATTTTTTTAACTTCTTACTCATTTAAAAATCCTTTTACTATTCAGGATTTTGAATCAGAATATTACTTTTTAAATTATCGGTATGAATAGCATGGCGCCCTTATAAAAAATTATAACTTATTTTTTTTTGCTGCTTAATTTTTTGGACCATCCCTTACTCGAGACTGAGACTAGTGGCCCGGTAAATAAATGTTTATATAATTAATTCGTTGTCACTTAGAATAACTTTTAATTGATACAGTATATGTAACAAAAGTTTTTGAAAAAAATTAGTAAGAAATTTTTTGATGATACATTGATATAAGGGGTTGTTTCTACCAGGGTCATTTCATAAATATTGCACACATTTGTTAATTTATATATTTGTTTATTCGTATTACACTATTTCTTTATAGTCCTGCAATATAGTCTCCCTGCTCCTCAATGACCGAGTCCCAACATCTGGGAAGCTTTACTATACCATCCAAGGCACCATATTTGTTCATCCGTCGAATAGCTTGTGTAATGGCAGCATGAAGGAGATGGAAAACGATGTTCACGTATAGGCTATTTCAGCTTTGGGAATAGGTCGAAGTCTGGTGGATTCATGTCCAGACTGTTGGGAGCATGAGGTAACACTTCCCAATCGTATTCACGCAGTTTTTCGGTTGCGACATTCCCGATGTGGGGGCGAGCATTGTCATGGAGAATGAGTGGCCCAGCCTCGAGCAACTGAATTCGGGTTTTGTGCAATTTTCTGCGCAGTTTTTGCATTAAGACCCGATATTAAACTGTTGTGACACTTGTTACACATGAAACTCTGTCTGTCATGGTCTTTGTAATCATAAGCAAAGATCATCATTTGTTTGACTTTTGATTGAGCTATCAGAAATTTTCTTGGCCGCGGTAAATTTGGAACTTTCCACTCGTTGGACTGTGATTTCAACTCGGGTTCAAAATCTCTAATCCACGTTTCATCAATAGATACTATTCGATACAAGAATGATTGTCTTCATCGACGAATCTTTGTTTCAGTAAGGTTGCAATGTCCAAGCGTTTCAGTCATAATATCCAACATACGTGCAGGCTCCACTTCTAGCTGACAATGTAGTTGAAAACAAAACATATGCTTCTTTCCCAAGCCTTCTACTAAATATCATTGTTGTTGCACCATCCAATTCGCAGTGTTGCCAATCTGTGCATTATTTATGAAATGACCCTCGTATCTTAGTTCGGTAAATGGTCATTCGTCAAATATATTGATCCTGTTACCAATTCACGTTTTACCATCTGTCGAACTAAACAATTTTAAAATGCCATAATATGAAACAACTATTATGTATTTGTTATGTCCATTGACAATTATGTTTGACCTTATTTGACAATGAATAGTGTAATTTTTTTCTCAATTTTTTTGTTACATACGTTATTACAAGCATTTATTCTCTTACAATACCAACGTTTCGGTGGAATCTGCTGAGTAATTAAGATCTTATAAAATATTACAACTCAAGAACGAATGTACTGACTGATAATTATCAAACAGTTAAACCAAAGATGAAAATAGTCTAAATCTATTGTAACTTTCGTTGGATATGAGCTGAAAATAAATAAACAAATCTTGTTCTTTAGCCGTTTGTCCCTTGATCACCGCTATCCTTGTGCACATCAGTCAATCGACGGATGAAAATTGAAGCAGCCCTAAAACTCTTGATTTACAAACAACACAACAAAGAGACATGATATGAATAGGAGTATGGGGTTGACAGGCATCAATACAGCACTGGTATTCACGCGCATGGAAATGTCAAATGTCACCGAACGATGTTTGCGAAAAGATTTAGAGTGGAACAAATGGGCAAAGTTTGAATAAATCAAACAAAACTTTAAATAAGGAATAAATGAATCTGGATATTTGAATTGTTTCAAGATTTAGTAAAGGTCATCAAATTTTATTTTTCCTAATTTTTTTCGCACTCACTTTTAAAACATTTAAAATGAATTAATTTACTGGTACGTGGATGAGTTCCAGATACCCTCAAAACAACAGATCTTACCCTGTTCTATTCATATGCGAAGTATGCTGCTTCAGTATGGGAGAACTCAGCTAATACTAAACATCTTGATCCTCTGTTAAACGAAACTTGCCTTATAATTACCGGTTAATTAAAATTTACATCAGTCAACAGTATACCTGCTTAGCGGCATAGCTTCACCAAAAATTAAACGGTCGACAGCCAGTATGGTAGTGCACTCCAAACAGTTACATTATCCTCGGCACCCAATATTCGTCCAAGAACCAGGTTGGTCATAACTTAAATTCAGACACAGCTTCCTCAACTCAGTTCATCATCTGCAGAAACCAAGACTGCAACAAGACGCTTAATGTGGGATGGAACGTTGAAGCCAGAAAATAAAGCAATGGGTATCCCTCCAGATAAGAAACTGTCACCAGGTAATGACCAGAAATGGCCCATTTTAGTGCTTGACTTAAAAGAGCATGATACTAATTTTTTGCAGACATCTAGAAAGAAACAACACTTTTTTTCCTTGAAAGAGGCTTTCATTGAGCTGTAACTGATTAGCTCTACATCTCCTGGTACGCCTTTTTCTTGTGAAAAGTTGTAAGTGTTAACTTAGTATGTTTGTTTCATATTATTATTGAATAAATTATAAAAAATATTAAAAAATAAAAAGAACCACGACTAAAACAAGTCAAAGATAAACAAGGGAAAATTATTAAAAGTGATTCAGAAATCTTAAATAGATGGAAAGAGTATTTCGAAGATCTATTAGAAGTAAAAGACAACGAAGAGGAAAATATATCGATAAAAATAAGTGCGGAAAACCAAAATGAAATCATCACAATTGAAGAAGTGACAGAGGCGATCAGGAAGATAAAAATAGGAAAAGCTGCTGAGTACGATGACATAAAACCTGAACAGCTAAAATATATGGGACCCGTAGGAATTGAAATATACCACACCCTAGTGAATAAACTATAGCAAGGACAAGACATACCACACGATTGGAAAATATCAATCATAATGCCGATACATAAGAAAGGAGATTGTACAAATTATAGAGGAATTTCATTACTATGTATTTCTGCAAAGGTATATGAATCAATATTAGAAAACAAATTACGATTGAAAGTAGAAAAATCGTATAGGAAAAACACAAAGCGGGTTCAGGAAAGGATACTGTACACAGGAATAATATATTTTCTATACGACAAATTATAGAGAAAACAGTAGAATTTAACAAAGAAATTCAAATGTGCTTCAAGGCATTTGACAAAGTTACTAGAAAAGTACTTTGAGATATATTAGGAAAAAATAAAATCGGACATACACTGCTAAGAGCAATTCAACATACATATACAGTGTGTTAATTAAAAACCTGGCCATAGGCGTTTAACATGGGAAATCAGTTTTTCCTTGCGCAAAAGTTCCCAAATTATTTTAGACAAAAATACTTCAAATAAATGTTGTAGAGAATTAAATTCTGCATCCAGATTAGTAATAAGATTTTATTTTCGATGTTTCATAACCGAGAAAATCAATTTCAAAGTTTATCGAAAATTGCTGATTTATAGCGATAGCCATGGAAGTCAAACAAAATTACAAACAATTGTATGACATCTTAACTGTCAAAGAAAGTTTGTGTTTTGTGATTTTCGTTCAGTAACATATTTTTTTGGAAGTATGGAACAGTTTTCTCATGAAGAAAAGCTTCAGATTATAAAATGGTGTTACTGTGAACAAAGCTATAGAAAAATACGTGATTTAATAAGTGTAATGTGGTCACATCGACAAATTCCAAGTAAAACCACAATAGAATCTTATTACAAAAACTTAAAGCTGTAATTTCCAATGAATGTAGAAAAATAAATGCCAGACAGCTGCATAATGTTCGACATGGCTTTTATAATAGACTTGGGTATTGCTTAGCGCAAAATGGAGGGTTATTTGAACATTTAATATAAAATTATATTCATTCTAGTTTTCTGTTTTTCTTTTTAAATAAATACATTATTCTTGTTTTCATTTTTATTTTATTTTGTATATGTTGACAGCTATGTATTCTAAAAAAGTTAAATTCTAATTCATTGTGTCAATGTCATACAATTGTTCGTAATTTTGTTTGAGTTTCATGGCTATCGCTATAAATCAGCAATTTTCGAAAAACTTTGAAATTGATTTTCTCGGTTATGAAACGTCGAAAATAAAATCTTATAACTAATCTGGATGCAGAATTTAATTCTCTACAACATTTATTTGAAGTATTTTTGCCTAAAATAATTTGGGAACTTTTGCGCAAGGAAAAACTGATTTCCCATGTTAAACGCCTATGGCCAGGTTTTTAATTAACACACTGTATATGTAAACAATATTAAAAATGTACGTACAAGAAATCTACTATGAACCAAATTTAAAGTCGGTAACGGACAGACAGGGAGGAACATTAAGCCCAATTTTGTTCACAATATATTTGGACGAAATAACACAGCAAGCGAACGAGAAAACCAAGAAAACAGATATAGGAGGCTACTTAAATATGAAAAGAGTTACAATAACGGAATGTGCATTTGCCGATAATATAATATTTGCTGAGACAGGAAAACAACTGCAAGAAAATCTGGATCTCTGGAATAAAGTACTGAAAGATGCGAATATGAAGATAAAGGAAGCAAAGACAAAAGTAATGCTGATAGCAAAGGAACAAAATGCAAATATAACACTAAGCGGCCATCATTTAGAACAAGTTCAGAGTTTTAAATACCTTGGATCTATTATAGAAACCAAGGGAGGATATGAAGGTGAAATTAATAATAGAATACAAGCCTCTGTCAAAGTATACCATTCTATAACGACACTATTAGGACATAAATTTATCAATAAAGGCACAAAATTAACAATAAACGAAACAATATTCTTACCCACTTTAATATACGGATGCGAAACTCGAAACATGGGTAACAAACAACCAACAAGAGAGTAAAATAAATGCAATGCAGATGAAATGCCTCAGGAAAATTGAAGGAGTGACCAAAATGGATAAAATCAGAAATAACACAACTAGAGATAAATTGCAAGTAAAACCAGTGCTGACCCAAATCGAAGAGGAACAGCTACAATGGTACGGGCACAACCGAGAAGAGTGGAAAAAGTTTGTCCTAGAAACCTCAAAAAACATACCTCTACACCCAAAGGGTAGAAGAGAAGCAAACTATAATATATATATATATATATATATATATATATATATATATATATATATATATATATATATATATATATATATATTACTATCAATATTATTGAATGCTTCTGCTTCACCAGTGGTACGCGTACCATCAGTTGGGAACCACTGCTCTAAACTGTGCAATTTTCTGGATTATTTAGCTAGGCCATTTCTCTGCCAGTTTTTGCGAAAGGTTTTTCCTCGCCGTCCTAGCAAAACGGTAATTTGTAATATTACATTACAAAATTAAAAGTTTACTATAGCGAGAGAATTTTTTTACGTCTTAATTATCCAAGTAGGTCAAAGTGATATCTGACACTGTGGTAATAATGGCGTCAGTTCCTGTGCAGTATCGATATATCCGTCAGTCTGTTTGCTTTGCTTGGTGCTGGTCCTGCCTTTGTATGAACAGCACAGAGGAAAAATTGCGCCGACGAGCTCCATGAATATGAGGCAAAGAAAAATACACACCCACACACACATCTAACAAGTGGAATTATTAAAACGTATTTAGGTTATGACAACAGAATTTTCCAGACGTAGAAAATAGTATTTTGTTGTCGCTAAAACTTGGAAGTTTCTAACTCATTCCTAAAATTAGGAAATGACGACCATTGTCTTTTCTAGAATGAAGCTATAAATTCTATTTCTATGATACATTAATTTAAATGTTGGTATGCCATTGTAAGCAAAAGTTCCCTTTATAAAACATGTAAAATGGACTACGATCATGCATATTTATAATGAAAGTTATAGGAAGTTTGCGACTCTCAATTCATCATCTGGAATCGAGTTTAGTTGTAAGACTGGGCACTGGCACTAAAGCCATGCATCACATAAAGTGCCCGCTCATAAATTCCAGGCTTTGGATCATGTCTGAAATAGTGCGCCACCATCCTTATACTAGTTGACTGTTACATATAAATATAGAGAGACAAAATATTAATTACTTTTGTCAATATTATTGATGGGTGATGCACCTAACTGTTTCAGGTCCGGAATATCTCTCCAATATAAGGATATGGCTGACTCCATTTAGTTTCCTAATAATGTCTTTACTGTGTCGAAGTAGTGGATGAAATAAGAAAAAAATGCGGATTTGCAACTGTTCAAAATATTAAAGAATTCATATTTTAAAACTTTGTTGTCCCATTTTTAACCATGAGAGTGGGGAATAAAAAAAGTAACCTGATCTTTAATACAAATGAAAATCTGTTGGAAATCATTGACAAAAAATATTGCAAGGAATAATATTAATAATTCCAAGCAATTATTTAAAATTATAACAGATGCATGAAAATATATAAACCAGAAAATCATTGATAATTTACTTAATTCGATGCCATTCAATGTATTATAAATAATTATTAAAGTACGAATTATGTAACATTGTTTATTACCTTCCTTCACCTTTAGGTAAGGAAGGTATTGTCGTTGGTGAAAAAAATGAATGGTGAATGGATAAACACATTTTAGGGTCCCTGTAATACGATTTTACCATTTTTACAATGATGTATATATGTGTGATGATACTTTCGGATCGCATAACTCCAATACTACTATTTTAAAAATTATATATTTTTTGTATTCCTCATGTTTATATCCAAAAGAAGAGTTGATTAGATTTTGGTTATAAAAAGGTCAACCGGAAGTACTCTCATTTGAAGATTTTAACAGTTTACTTGAAAAAACGCTGTTAAATCAGTTTTTGACACTTAATGTTATTATAAAAATTTAAGAATATTTTATTCTCTATACGAATTGATTATTTATATATACGATGGATAAAGTTAAAAAATTATAAAAGAATTAAATTTCATAAAGCAGTCATCTATGCTATGACCATGGAAACTATATTAAGAAAATTCTAATTGAGAGATGTCAGTGTCAAGTGCAATTGATATATGAATAGATTGCATTTTATATTTCATATTCAATGGATATAGACTTAAAGAATTAAATTAAATTTTATAAATCAGCCAGCTATGCTATAACCATAGAAACAGCTACTATATTAAGAAAATTGTAATTGACAGATGTCAGTGTCACTGAAAAGAAAATGAATGTGGCAGAGATGAGGATGTTGAGATAGATGTTGGGAAGACACGGAAAGATAGGGTAAGGAATTAAAGGATAAGAGAAATGGCACAAGCGATAGTAGTGTTTAGAAAGATACAAGAGAGACGATTATATTATAACATGTCAGGAGGAGAGATGAAGAATATATTGGAAGACGAATGAACAGCTTAATAGTAGAAGATAGAAGAAACAGAGGAAAACCAAAGATAAGATGAACAGGCTGTACTGCAAAGGACTTGAGAGAAAAGGAACTGTATAAGGACAACAAGCAAAACAGAAATGAGAGGATGACCAAATTCAAGAATAGCGACCACTAATGAATGGGAAAAGCTAAAGAAGAAGAAAATACCAGTGTCAAGTGCAATTTACATAGTTTGTTTATGAAATAATTTTACTGGATATATAGGATCATTTGTAAGAAAATTTATGTATGGAATTTGTACATAATACACAGGATTGACAGAAGGTAATGTGTTGGTCACATCAGATTTTTTTACCACCCAGTTCATATTAAGTCTAATTTAAGTTTCTTTCATAAATTGTTATTCTGGTTATTTTTTTAAAAGTAAATATAATATTTTTATACAGTTGATCATTTTGTCGCACTTCATATCTGTATTAAAATACATAAGTACTTGTGAAATTTAGTACGATACTTTTGAATTACTTATTTAACTCAGCACTCCAGTATTGAGTGGGGACTCACGGGGGTGAGGTAACGCCTCGTATGCGCCTGTACGGTACAAATGTCATTATCATTACCGATATCTGTGTACAAAGCAGATTGGCACACCCAGCAATGGGTAAAATGCCGTGATGATATATTTGTTTATTTATTTTAACGTCCATAATATTTTATGAATGTCACATTAATATTTACAAAAATAAAATAAATGTCAGTGTTTTGAAAACCTGTCAAATAAATTAAATTTCCGTCCTCATAAAATCTGTTTGAAAATATGCAAATCTACACATGTATCACAATTGTACTCATAAATACATTTTTTGTTTGCACAAGCGTACCGCTATAATTTTGTCATCCTCCCCCTGAAATCCATCCTCGTGCGCCACTGATGTCGTAACTTTTCCCATGTCACGTAGGTGGTACTGGATGTGATTTATTTGTACGTTTAGCAATTTATACTTGTATCAGATTGCCGGCACGTAAATATAATTAAAGTTTTGCAAGGGTGGTAATTGTTTTAGAACCGCTGTTTGGCTACGTGACAAGTACGGGTAGTATTTATAGTAATGAATGCAATTACTATTACAATGCATATTACATAATTAAATTCATTTATGTCAAATGTGATTATATGTTTCAATACTACATGTATTGTACAAGAAAACACAAAACCAATTTTGGTTGTTTTCAGTAAAATAAAGAATTCGTGTAGAAGCTAAATAACGTTTAATTAAAGTCTTTGCTAAGTCGTTTAATTTAAAATTCAAATTTTGTTATTTTGAGTAATTGAAGGCGAGTGGTGCTCGCCCTTGCTAATTAATGCCCCAACAAAATCCGGCGCCTATGGGTGACCCGACCACCCACGAGTTACCCAGTTTATTTTTCCAAATTGAAAATTTAATTACATTGGAAGTTACGTTACTTTGCTTTAATTCCATGTCCAATTTGTAAAGTTTTTTTTTACAAAGATACTTTGTTCCACTTAACCAATTCAGTAGATGGCGCTCATATCAGCGAAATAAACGAAACTAAAAATGATGGTATTCAACTGCTGTTATTATTTTTCATTATATTAAAATATTTAAAAGGTATTATAATGCCATTTAAACTTTGTATATTTTAGTCAGTAAATATGAAATATAAGTACCTATTAAATATCTGCTTTTCAAATTGGATAAAGATGATACTTGACATTGCTCATAAAAATGACACGAGATGTCACATATCATGTTCACTGACACTAGTCTGAATTACATTGCGTAAACTAGGCCAATCAGAGAGTTCAAAACTATGCCCTATTCTCTACAAACTGAACAGGTTATACATAAAAAAATCTGATGTGGTCAACACAATTCCTCCCGTTATTTAATTTTTATTAATTAAAATCTTACCTGCATATTTACTAATTCTGAAAACTTCCTTTCCATATAAAAATTGTTCTTAAATCGATACTATTATTAATTTGAAATGGTTACTTTTTTAAGAGTGACATTTATCTGTCAGTTACATACATTTGAGACAAATGTGAAACTAAGGAGTTATGTATAAAGGGTAGGCTCGGGTATTTAAATAATAGAATATTTTGTAAATTTATCCATAAAATATATAGAAAACATATTAATGTAAACCTGTACAAAATTTAATAGTCTTTAATTTTTATAAATTACGAAAAAATAACATTTGAAGGTATTTTTCGAAGAAAAACTATTTTGAGCGTCAAGTAAAGTGCCATTTTCGGTTATCCGATTCACATCAAAATTTAATGGTTTCTTTTCATATTAGAATATGGTAGAAATACTTGGTTTCAAAATTTTATGAAAGATGGTATTTGAGTTAGAGTGCACACACATAGACACATACACACCCACAGATATCATTGTGAAAATGGTATAATCTGATTCTAGGGACCTTAAAATATGGTCATCAAAATCTCGATATGCGACTTTGGCACTCTTATTATAGCCATATTTTAATCAAAGTAGTATAAAACTTTATATGCATTTTTCTCAAAAAATTTGATGTTGCCAACACAATACCTCCCGTTTAATTTAATTTTTATTCATGTAAATATTTAAAATTAAATTAACGTAAGTTTATTTATATTACATTGATTTATAGCCGTACGAATAACGTTATTTTCTGTCAGTGTCACAAATTTGGTTATATATTTGACTTATTTTTGAATTTTATATACTTTTATTCTAACAAATATTTTTATAATAGTAAAATAAAAGTGTATCTTATAAAGCATTATAAAAACTGAGCAAACGACACTACTGAATTTGACAGATTCGGCGAAGCTAAAATCTTACTTCATATAATTCGTAGATGGCCTTGATCGGACATCAAACTTAGGCCCGGTATTTTCACTTCCGAATTAATTTTTAATAAGTATTCGTTAAATAAATTTATTCTATATATATTTATTCAATGAATAACAGCATTGAGTCTTTTCACACATTTGACAAAAACAAGTAGCTATCTGGCGAATAAGGATGGAGTTTTGCGTAGCCATGCTAAGCAGACAAGGATGACATGTGTTAGCTTCTTTTGAATCCGTACTTGTCAAAATTTTGTTTGACATCCTTAATGTCATCTATATTCTTCTGCATTTTTAGCCACGGGATTTTTTGTATATTCCTTTTAGTTCGAGGTAATGCATGAATGTCATTGTAAAGTATCCAATATCTGAAGATATTTTACCAGCGTCAAATTTCAGGATCTTTATAATGATTTACCCAAGGAGGGATTTACCTATTGTATGCACTGTTTGAGATCAAATACGAACCCCAGTGTATAATAATAAATTAAGAAAAGTTTGTTTTCATAATCGGAATCTGTCAAAAAATTCCTTAATGTTAGGTCGCTATCTAATGGTGGGTTTTCAATTTCTCGCTTTATTTTTTAATTCATAGTTCAAACTATCATCATAATCATCAAAAATATTTAATATATTCACTTTATAAATCTGCACTGTGTAGAAATGTAATATACATACGAATAAATCATTTATTCGCTACCCAACTACCAAATAATTTATTCCGCGAATAACATGTTATTCTATCGAATAAATTTATTTGTAATTGAAAAGACAACAAAAATATTTATCCGAAGGATAAATTTATCTAAAGCTTTAGTCGCAAGTGAAAATACCGGCCCTTAATGTATATTCGCTATCGTTGTGCTGACGTGAATTTTTATTATGCTGTGGTTTGTACCAGTGGCGGCTTGTCAGGGTAGGCAGGTGAGGCAGTGCCTCACCAGAAAAGAAATAAGGCTGCAATGTAAAGTATTATGTAAATTAAATTTTTACTTATTCCGTTAATGCTTGTCTTTATAAATATCAAAAGAACAATTTAAGCCACCACCATAACTAATATGTAATGCAGTTCACCTAATTTAAACCCTATAAAGTGTTTCTCGAAATGAATATTATAACTGCCTATGTTTTTGATACAAGCAATAATTCCGGTAAGAAATACGTGCGCTAGACAAAGAATCTGTTTGAGGCATTGCTTCAAATGCAATGAGTGCGTAAAGGATAAAAGATAGTCGCTTTACCTTCCATGCGGCCCTATAGAGGCCGTTACCATACATGAATACAATCAACGCCACGTACTGATAAATTTTGTAAGTAGGTTCACGACATTACTGCATATTTTTGCAAGGAAGATTAAATAGTTGCAAATTGCATTCGAAAATAAACAAACATAACATAACCTGTCTTGTCTAGCTTTTTATTATAATAGGCTCTGGTTTGCGACTGATACGTGTTGCAGTAAATATTTATTTCTTTTATTTTTTTCGTTGTTTTTACAATTTACCCACGTAGTGTTTGAATTTTAGTTGAAAACAAAAAACAAATAATGGCTTTGACTTCAACTTTAAAAGAATTGAGTGACAATATAAGGAATTCTGAAGATATTGATAATTTTTTAATTAACAAAAATCCATTTAATCAACTGTCTTAAACTATTTGTCAAAGAATTTCCTAAAATGTTCTGTGATCTGGCAATTTATTTTTGTACATGAGAGGGGAAAAATACGCATTTGCACATCCCTTGAAAAAATGTAACTTTTAATTATAAGGCATTTGACCTAGAATGAAAAAAAAATTCGCCTGCGGCGCATTTTTTTTCTGGATACTTTGCCTCACAAAAGTTTTAGTGCACGAGCCGCCACTGGTTTGTACGTATTTTTTTGGTGTTTCTATGTTGTTTGTTACATACAGTTATAATTTAGTATCAAATGAAAATGACAGATATGGATTATTCCAAAGAAATATCGAATGATTTTGAGGCTGCACAGGGCAAGTTAGTTCCACAGAAGTCAAAACACGTATACGAAAAAAAATACGAAAGTTTTGCGAGTGACGGTTTTCAAAAAAATGTGATTTATCGAATTTATTGTGTTATTCATAAACTATAATTTTGATATGTTTGAATACCTGTTGCCTGGCAACTTTATAGTTCGTCGGGCAATAAAAGCCAAATTATGCCCGCTTTTAAGGGCGAATAAACAAGTTTTTGATTCCAAAATAAAATAAAAATATAACAATTTCTACAAAAGTATATCTACTATCACAACTTCCTTTGAAGCTTAAATAACTATTAATATAAAATCCCCGTGAAATAGACAAAGTATAGTTGTAATGTTGTTTCTCTACATACAACTTTGCCAAAGTTTTGGGTCTCCTATTGCCCAAATGTATAAATAAACTGTTAAACAGTAGCCCACTATTTCTCTCTTCCTGTCCGGAAATGTTCCCAGCTGGCCGAGAACACAAATTTCCTTTTCCTCCTCTGACGTCACAACCGGGCTGACACCTGAACATCAAACTTTGAGACTTAGCAAGTTGGATGGACTGGTGCAGGGAAATTCGATTCTCTCTACTGTGGGGTTGGTATTATTCTCATCTCATGAATTTATTCCATTTAGTTCGTTGGTGTTTTGTCTCGCGAATAAATTGCACTTTTTCCAACTTACAGCGATATGGGAATTAAACTGTCTAGTATTTTTACTGGGATTAAAGCTAATAGCGAAAAAGAAACTACTCGAGTGAATGTAGATAGGATGTGATATTATTTTATAATTATTGCAAGATAAATTCTTATTATTCAATGTTGAAGCTTTATTGGTTTTTACACTTCCATTTTCTTTTGTGAGGATGAAATCTGAATTTCCATTCCTCATATTTTTCTGATTCCTTTGCTTTGAAACTTTAAGCTTCTATAAATTTAAAACTAATACCTATCTATCTGAGAGCTTTCGTGCGATCCTGATGTCACTTATGGATGTGTACGTACGGAAGAGTACTTGGAAAGCTCGTTAGGGAACAATACAGGTCAATTACTCACCCCGTACGTCGTACGCCCTTCGGGTAGGATCACCCTGAATCCTGACAGTTGTGCTATTTTACAAAAACAAATACCAAAACTCGGAAAAGCTTCCCTACCCAAATAGAACCATGGAATTAAATATTCATTTACAACTTAGCGGACACCTCCAATACGCGGATAACTCTATAATTGGACTATTTTACGGGAACCGGCATTTTTATATTGATTTTCCTAATAAACACATATCTATTAAGCAGACACGCTATTAAAGGGACACGGATCCCATTTTTATGAAATCGGGGCTTCCACTGTTTACGTATTTCGGCTTGACTGAGAAACAGTCGTTCTTATAAATATGTTCTTATTACAGTACGTCAGTATGCACGACTACGTATTGGGTTATGCTTTTAAGTTAAATTCACATTTTTAAAATGACAACGTGTGTTAACGTCGAGAAAAAAGCTATAAGTTAGTGACGTTTTCGATAAAGGAAAATTATAGTAGATGGTCGCTAATCCGAACCCTTTTAATCCGAATTGTTCGGTCGGGATTTTTACCCCTCCAAAGTAATGACCACAGAATATGTGTGAGAGAGACACAAACATGGAAGTAAGAATTTTGAAAAGACTAAGCAAAAAAACACATTTTTTTTAAATCATTGCTATAACCTGTTTAGTCATATTTATTAATTTATATAAACAATCATTTTTACCTCTCTCTAAGAGATGTATTGGATTCATGCTAAAAATCGCATATCCAGATTTTAATCATAAAGCACGTTTTAAGGTCCCTACAATCCGATTTTAATATTTTTACGATGATCTCTGTATCTGTGTGTTTGTGTTAGGATGTTGTAGGTACGGTTTCTCAAATTCTATAAGATTAAAGACCTGTGTAACAACGGATTCTTCAATCTAACAATAATGGGAAGAGTTGAATAGGTTCTGGTTTCTGGTAACAATTGGACAACCGGAAGTGGTAGTTTCTAAAAAAATTTTTGCTAAATATTATTTTTGAAAATTTATGTTACTACAAATAATAGAGATAATTAAATTCTTAATTTAGATCATTTAATTGTTTTATTATATCACCTTTGGAGATATAGTATATAATAATATAGAATAATCTGTTTCAATAAATCTCGTTGCCCAAAAAACTCCATGGAAACCAGATGAAATATTTAAATGTTTGTAATTGACAGATAAATGCAAAATGTCAGTGTCAAAAATCAACAGTTTTACTAACATTACTGGAAGCTTTTCTGAGAGGTACGAGTACATTTAATATAACATATATATTATTGTATTATTAATTAAATATGTATTTAAAATTATAGGTATATTAATATTACATATATTCTTAAGAAATATTGCTACCGTCAATGTATTTGAAGAATTTTGAACATATTAGAAGAGTAGGATAAAATTCCTCATAGCACGAAAGAAGAGATACAATTTCAATTATTTGTGTGTACAAGAAATAATAAATTCCTTAGGGCGCCAGCAGTTATGTGACTTTATTGGCCTTGGCAAGCAGATATCGGGATCCGTGTCAGAATAACGGCTAGTAGTTATTTACATAGATGTTACAATTGTCATAATTTTTCATTCAAAATTTCAAAATATTCTGTTGGAATATACTTGTCGAGGAAAATAATCCACATGGATTTGAAAAATCATTATGTTTTGAATGAAAAATTATGATACATGACACCTATGTACATTATTACTAGCTGTTATTCTGACACGGGCCCCCATATCTGCTTGCCAAGGCCAAGTCACAAGACTGCTCGCGCTCTATGTAACATAAAATGAAAATGGCGAGAGGTATTGTGCTGGCCAGAACAGATTTTTCAACTGTGTTTTACCTTGCGTCACCGTTAGGTAAAGGTGATGAGTTTTTAATGAATAAGCACGTTTTTGATTTGCGTGCGTGCGAGTGTGTGTGTATTTTTGTGTGTGTGCGTGTGTATATGACGATTGTTTCGGCCGCGATAACTCCAATACTACAATACCAAAAATTAGCTCTTAACTTTTTTTTTCTTAAAAAAAAAAACAGTTAAATATTTTTTTTTGATATTTTATGTTATTATAAATATTAAAGAATATTTTATTCTCTATATGGTTTGATTACATTATTTTCTTCATATTCAATGTATTTAGAAATAAAAATTTATAAAGAATTAATTTTCATAAATCTTGCAATCTTTGCTACGTCACCATGGAAACAGTTTCAATAATTCAATATTACTAATTGACATATGTCTGTTTCAGGTACAATTTACATAATATGACTGCCAAATAAATTTAATGCAAATGCAAGAAAATTTCTGCGCGTAATTTATACAGGCTGTTTATTAAACATACGGCAAAAATTGAAGGGATTATTCTCTGGACTATTCTTAGATGATTTTGTCCTTTGATGATTTTTGAAAAGCCGCTTTGTTTCGAAGATACGGGGCGAAAAAAAAAATTCGACAAAACCAATTTTGATATTTTTCAAATTATTAATCCAATAACAGCAGGCAAGTTATGTGTCAATTTTTTTTGGACTGATTGACGTTTGGCTGTTTGTCGTGTATTTTCTGTACTTAAACTTGTTAGTGAAGTCGCTGGATTGGTCGAGGTGGACCTCACTTATGGCCTGCTTGATCCCCGGACTTAAACCCCCTGGATTTTTTCCTATTGTGCCATCTAAAGTCATTAGTTTATTCTACTTCATTTGCAAATTTGGAAGATTTAAGACATCGGATAATTTCTGGTGTAACTCCATAAGAAACGACCCTGGTGTTTTTGAAAGAGTTCGTCAATCAATGAGAAGAAGATTGGATTCTTGCATCATAGCTGGAGGTTGTCATTTTCAACAGTTCTTGTAGATTAAGAAACTTTACATGTAATTTTTGGTATGAAATGTTGTTATTGTCGAATTTTTTTTCGCTCTGTATCTTCGAAACAAAGCGGCTTTTCAAAAATCATCAAAGAACAAAATATTCTTAGAATAGTCCAGGGAATAACCCCTTGAATTTTTGCCGTATGTTTAATAAACAGCCTGTATATATTACCTAGAAATGACGGAAGGTATTAGTCTGGCCATAACAGATTTTTTAATTAAACTCTATAATCCGAACGTTTCGTTAACCCGAATACTCATTTGCAATAATTAGTGACTTCAGTGTATATGAAAGAGGAGAGGAGTTTTGTCAAAACTAAGGGCGTCAACATAGGTCGCATTCATAAGATCACACAGTTACCGCTACGCTACTTCGTCAACTGTTGGGAACTTATAAATGTACACGCTACATTCATAGCTACATTCAGTCCAACTCGTCCAACTGACTTCAAAAAAGGTGAGGTTAGATTACAATTATTGTCTGTTTTATGTTTTTATTAGTTAGGATAATTGGAAATTAGCTTTTATTAGTTTTTAGATACGATAATAAATATGGATACTTGTCAAATGTCAAAACACACATAACCCGCCTTAGTAGCCAAGTAGCGCATACGCTCCCAAAAAGTAGCGTATTTTAAAAGTGCTACAAAACATGGCCGACCGTTCTGACGGTAGCATAAAAGTAGCGTTGAATTTGTAAGATATATCGGTAACTGTTCCACAACTGTTACGTCTTATGAATGCGACCATTAACAAACATACTAATGAATGATTTATTAAGGCGCGAAAACTAAGGAAATTTAAAAACATTTGAACTACGAAAATTTCACTGCTTCTTGTGGAATAGTTTCATTTTTGAATGGAAAATCTATTTTAGTCGGACAAATAATCGGCGACCAGTGATGTGGGCTTAAGAGAGAGTCCACTCTAAATGTAACTAAATACATTACCTCTTCTACTGAACTTAATGTTTCAGGTCATTTTGAATTTGTATTGCGGATAATGCAGCATCAATACCATTTAGCTCAGAACAAAAAGAAAAACAATTTATCGAGTAAAACAGCTAATGTACCTATGAGTATTTTTTCTTCCCTTCATTAATATTAAAAATAATTTAATCTTTCCCATAACATTAACTTTAAACTGTAAAAAGACAAAAAGTCATTAACTACAGGAGTGGCTCAGGTGCAATGCGGCAACTAGGTCATCGTACGTACACAGGGTTGGATTGGAGGGATTTATTCTCTAATTACTGGGGCTACTATTCATCCCGCCTGTGGTAATATAACTCACGAGAATAGTTCGAAAAGAATGAGAAGAAGGGGATGGGTTACAAGTTAAAAAGCGATGACGATGAATTGAAAAGAAATTATGATTTCAATTAAACCGAAAGAATAGGGATAGTGGTTGAAAGAATTAAATGAAAAATTGTCCGAGATCATTCAAAACAAAATAGTCAGTGTATAGTGTATTATAACATGCTTCGCGCAACGCGATGAATTACATAACGCACCCTAGCTGTTCTGGTGTGCGGCCGCTAGCTTTTAAACAGTGGAGACGGGCAGGGTTAAAACCGCATAAGGGTTAAAAAGGGTTGAAGGGCGCCACGTAATTTTTGTTCGAGAAATTACGAAAAGGGCGGTACCAAAACGATAAATAAGATAAGTTACCTACCGTAATTTGTTGCCTGCAAAAGGCGTTCGACCAGATAAATCATAATATTCTCTTACATAAATTAGAAAACTATGACTTTAGTCCTAAACTAGTTTCGATGTTCAAATCATATCTTGTAAATAGAACTCATTTCGCGAATCATAATCGACACTGTTCTCATCCTATAACTCCTACGTCTGGGTTACCCCAAGGATCAGTCCTGGGCCCTTTTCTGTTTATTATATTCATAAATTACCTTAGTAATTTATTACAGTGTGATCATTAGTTTTTCGTTGATGACTTGAAGATTTATTCCAATGTTAATAAAATAGAGGATTGCAATGAACTTCAAAATCAACTAGACCAAATAAATATATGGTGCAATGATCATGAGTTGAAATTTCATATCAGCAAATGTAAAGTGGTGACTTACAAAAGAAGTAGAAATCCATTACTATTTCAATATATAATTAACAATAGTGTTTTAATGCGCACTTATAAAATTAAAGACCTAGGTATTTACTTTGATCCAGCGCTTACATTTGCATCTCAAATATCTAAAATGGTTCAATCTGCATTTAAAATGCTTGGTTTTTTATTGAGAAGTAGCAAAGACTTCAACGTAAAGACACTTGTAACTTCATCTTATTGTTTCATCAGGTCAAAACTCGGGTATTGGTCTATCATCTGGTGTCCAGTTTACGATAATCCGTTTCAAGTATACAAAAGCGGTTTTTAAAACTACTAAAGTCTATCTAAGTAGAGGTACTGACTATAATTCATTATTGCATCAATTTAATTTTAATTCCCTTGAGTGGCGAAAAAATTCTAGTTCAATAATAATTCAAAATCACCTATGAAATATTTTCTATGTACGAGGGTCATTCAATAAGTAAAGAGACAAATTCTATAATTTTAAAACTATTCAATGAATGTGTACAATCTTTTCTGGGGTATTAGTTGGCAACCTTGGGATATGCTCTGATCAGCTGTTTCATCATTTTATGTCAACATAACCTCAAAATTTTCAGTTCACCATGGCAAGTCCACTAGAAGATTGCACCTTAGAAGAGCAGCGCTCAGTCATTAGATTTTTAGTCGCAGAAGGTGTAAAACCAAGTGAATTTTTTTCTAGAATGTTAATACAGTACGGTAAAAGTTGTATGAACCGTGCGAATTTTTACAAGTAGGTTTAAAAGTGGCCGAACAAGTGTAGGTGATGAACCCCGATGTGGACGTCCAGTGGAAGTGTGACTCACAGGGTCCAGTCTATTGCGATTTCCTTGAAGATCAGCGAACTATCAATAGCCAATACTACTCTGAGATGCTAGAACACAAAGTTAGACCAGCTATCAGGAGCAAACGCCGTAGACTCTTGTCAAAAGGAGTCATTCTTCAGCACGATAACGCCCGCCCTCATACAGCCCAGCTGACCCGTGATAAGCTTCAAGAATTGGGTTGGGAGGTCTTACCTCATCCTGCCTACAGTCCCGACCTCGCCCCATCTGAATTTTACCTGTTTGGACTCAAAGGCGCCCTACGTGGAAAAAGATTTGATAACAATGAGGAAGTTAAGGAAGCGGTGCAAAAGTGGCTTCGGGGTAAATCGAAAGAATTCTTCGCCAAGGGAATTAGGAAGCTGCAAGAAAGATGGGACAAGTGCAGAACTGTGGGGGGTGATTATGTTGAAAAATAGCCTTAATTTTGAAATATTGAAGAACCGTTTTTGAGCTATAGCCATTTGTCTCTTTACTTATTGAATGACCCTCGTATATGTAGAATTCTATTGTGTTATGTTATTTAAGATGAATGTTTTTGACTAAATTTCTATTTATATTTTTATATTGTCCTGTTATTGGTGTAACATTGTTGGACTAAATAAATAAATAAATAAATAAATATATAAATAAATGTTTGTTTAATCATAGTGATCGTTCTATTTATTATCTTCTTATGCCTTATTTATTTATCGTTTAAATAAACCTTTAGTTTAATTAATAATAATTACCTAATTTTTACACTTCACCCAAATAAATAAACGTTCCAATATCCTATGGTCAAAGTTGGTATCCTTTGTAATTTTAGTATCCCGACTTTAAGGTATGATAAAATTTAATTTAAATTTTTCTCATGACAACATTTATCTTTTCAATTAGGAATCTGTCAGTGAAGTTTTAAACTGTAGGCTTGCCAGCTAATATAGTTTCTTCTTCATATTACGCATAATGTGAAACTCACATTAAACTCCTGGGAAAATGATGAAAAAAGTTAACCTTTTTACATGTTCAAGTAAACACTGATGAGTTTGCGAATCAATTTTCAGCAGGCCTTGCAATCCTACTCGTACAGTTAACATGCCTAATTTATTTACAATTTACACAGGCATTTTTCAATAAGCTTCAAAGATGAAAACTCAAATTGAAATACTAATTGCCCGCGATATATTCAGAACATTAAAAATGAGGACAAGCAAATTATCTTTCGTATGATTCCACAGCATAACGTAAACATTTACAAATGAAATATATATTTTTACCTCTAGCTACCCCAATGCTAAAAATCGCATATCGAGATTTTGATAAATGAACACGTGTTAACATTCCTAGAATCCGATTTTAACAATTGCACGATGATATCTGTGGGTGTGTGTATATGTGTGAGTGTTGATCCTCTGGGCGCTCTAACTCAAATACTATCATTCAGAAAATTTTGAAACCCTGTATTTGTACATTACTGATCTGCCTACGATTTTTGTAGATTAATGTCATATTACACTATAAGCAGATGACACTTCCATAATCGTCTTTGATAGTTGTATTCAGATACTTCAACAAAAGTGCGGAAATCATTTAAATAACTTGTCAGCCTGGGTCTGCGATAATGATCTTTATTTTAATCTCAGTAACACTTACTATTTACGTTTTCATTTTTATCAATGCAGAAAAGATTTAAATTTAAATATAACCATTAATAACTATGAAATCTGAAAAGGATAACTTTCTCGGTTATAAATTTGATGAATATTTTAATGGAAAGTATCACTGTAACGCACTTACCCTAATGCTAGGTTCAGTTAATTATCAGTTTTGGCATATGAGTAGTATTCTCACAATAAAACAACTTATTATATTATATTACGCCCAAGTCGAATTCAGATTAAGGTCAGGTACTGACTGTAGCCTCTATATACATTTATGAACTGTGTTTATATATTTCTAATAATAAAACGCAATTTCAAAGCAATTTTGATATACATCAGTACAATACAAGACAGAAGCAAATGTTTCACATTCCAGTAAATAAACACAAAACTTTAGTCTCACTTCCAAATATACAAGGCTTAAAACTTTTTAATAATCTATAATATACAAGCAGAGACATTTATGCCTTTAAAAGATTATTAAAAAAAAAATCTGTTGAACAAGACTTTTTATGCAGTCGATGAATTCTCATCAATATGACAAATAACTTTTAAATGTTATTCGCAATTTATGTTATTATAAAAATATATATATATATATATATATATATATATATATATATATATATATATATATATATATATATAATAAAATAACAATGTCTTATGTTCCCTCATAAAAACTAAGTAATCGACACTAATGAATTTGAGAGAATGGGCGGAGCTAAAATCTTAATTCATACAATTCGTGGATGACCTTGACCGGATATCTTTATTTTTTACTGTGTGTATTTAAATTAATAAAAAATAAATGGCGGGAGGTATTTTGTTGGCTACATAAGATTTTTTAGTAAGAATTCTCTTCATAATCACTGCAATAAAATCACACTATTTTTGTCTTTCTGTGTGAGGTATTTTATGAGCCATTGTCAGCATATCTAGGATTAAGTCAACTATTGTTTCCGGTGCTAAGCTCAGCTGGTCATAGAATTTCATATCGAGCAGATGGCAGCACTTGTAGTGAGCTTGCCACTGCACAGAGAGCTGATACATGCACTCCTCTGATAACAATATTTGACCATTGAAGTTATTGTATAACTACGATGTCACTTTATTCATACATGAAGAGATAGAATGTTAATATTATCATTTGCAAGAGTGCACGTACACTTTATATTATTTACTTTGGTTTACTGTTTTCTACAACTTTATTATGTCTATTCGTTTCCCAAGTTTCAATTAAATGTTCAGCAAAAACTAAATTACTTCAATATATCTTGAGGGAAACCGTTTTGTATAAAAGAGAAAAATAAAACAAAGTCTCGCTGTTTCTTTAATCCAATACTGAGTATTTCCTAGCCGTCACACAACTATGCAATATCGTTCACGAGCTGGGCTTATTTATTCTGAATCCACAAGAACGAGAAAGTGAAAGGCTAGGCACTTCCCAACATATCCTGCGCCAAATATGCTCCGGACAATGAAATGGTAAGTCTAAAGAGAAGATGCATACTCCTCTCCCAGCAAAATTATAGCAAACATGTGGTAATGTATATCCCCACTATTTATCTGGGCCTCTATTCTTTAGCATTCGTATTTGCCTAGGTTACTAATATTCGCACGAAAACCATAGTAACGGTATTCTTGGCCATTCGCTTAATTCGAATTCGCTTGAGACCACGGTGTATAAATATAGAAGGTGGGATAACTTATCAAAAATAAAAATATCGTGTTTACGAAGTTGGTATCTGCCAGATGTCTCAGCATGTAAAGGTTTAATTAATTAGCATACGTTAATTAATTTTATATGCTGGCGTATCGTAATTAGAACATTATAAATTTCAATTTCAGTATTCTAATGAAATTATGTAAAAATGTAACAATGAAATTCGCAGAAACAAGTTTTATTTAATTACAGTTTAATTATTGTAAATATTTACAACACATTTTCTACAATTAGTAGGCTTAACACAAGGCAAGGAAGTCGAAAGTGTTTCATTTGTTTGATTATTAATTTGAACATTGTTTCGAATATTCTGTTGCATTGGTATATTCTTTTTACCCAGAATTGTTGCAGATATTTTTTTCTTATTCTCAGCAGAAATTTCAATGTATCCTTCTGCAACGGTGTTACTTTTCCATCCTCCATGACGTTTAACAGTTTGAATATCTGCTCCGGAATCTGTTAACAAGGCAGCAGAAGATCTCATAAAGCAGTGGCCAGTATATTCCTCCGGGTTAGAAACCTTAAGAAATGTAGCGATAAGTTTAGGCATATTTCCAATGTGTGAATTCCTATTGGTAGCGTTGTACATTTATTATTTCTATATGACACAAAAAACGAGAATGGACTGCATGCTTTGGACGCAAGGCAGTATATTTCCTAATAAGTTCTACCATATTCACACCTTCAACAGTCCCAGATGTAACAAAAAAAATCCTAGCAATTTTGGTTTTAGTGTTGGGAATAACAATTCGAAAAACTTGATCTTGATCAATTACATTTTCTATAAGTAAATCCCTCGGTAAATCCTTTAGTTCTTCCCTTCTATATTCTCCACTTAATCCAATGATGAACACTACCTAAATATAAAAAATCTGATGTGGCCAGCACAATACCTTCCGTCAATCCTGTGTATTATGTACAAAATCCATACATAAATTTTCTTACTAAAGATTCTAAATTTTTGGTATTATGTGATTCCCTTTCTCGGCAACTGAATTCCATACTCCTGATAACAAAAAAATAATAATAAGAAATTATGATATTTTGAATGAAAAATTATAACACTTGTCAGTTATGGACATAATTAATTGTCACCAAAGTCAGCAAAGTGATGTCACTACACGCGCCCTATACATAAATTTTCTTGCAAAAGATCCTATATTCCCAGTAAAGTTATTTCATAAACAAACTATGCAAATTGCACTAGACACTGACATCTTCTTCTTTAGTTTTTCCCATTCGTTAGGGGGTCGCTATTTTTTATTTTCTTCTTCCACTCATTTTTGTTTTCCGTGTCGTCCTCATTCAGTTCCTTTTCTCTCAAGTCTTCTGCAATACAGTCTTTTCATCTTATATTTGGTCTTCCTATGTTTCTTTCACCTTCTATTAATATATTCATCTCTCCTCATAACATGTTCAAACCAATGTAATCGTCTCTCTTATATCTAGAAACTTCTAACACTAGAGTTACTTCCCTTTTTCTTTCATTGATTTACATTTTATTGATACTGACATCTGTCAATTTGAATTACCTGAATATATTAGCAGTTTCCATGGTTAAGTTAGCATAGCTGGCTGAATAATGAAATTTATATCAAATTTATTATCTTTATTCTTCTTTAACTCATATCTGTTGAATAACAAATATAAAATGCAATCAAATCGTATAGATAATAATATATTCTTTAAGTTATAATAACATTTAACTGAGTTTGCCAAGAAAAACTATTAAAATCTTCAAATGAGGGTACTTCCGGTTGACCAATTATAACCAAAATCTAAACAGATCTGCATATGGTTGTAAGGAAGAGGAATACGCAAGAATTGTAATTTTTGGAATTCTAGTATTGGAGATATCGTGTCCGAAACGGCGGGGATACACACACACATACACACACACATACACACACACACGCACACACGAACACACACACACACACATACAGACATCATCGTAAAAATAGTAAAATCGTATTGTAAAGACCCTAAAACGTGCTTATTCAATGAAAACTAACCACCGAATTTTTTGACCAAAGACAATACCTTCCTTACCTAGAGGTGACGGAAGGTAAAAATCTGTTGTGGCCAGCACAATACCTTCAATCAATCCTGTTTATTTTGTATAAATTCCATACATAAATTTTCTTGCAAAAGATTCCAAATTTCCAGTAAAATTATTTCATAAACAAACTATGCAAATTGCACTTGACACTAACATCTCCTTCTTCTTTAGCTTTTCCCATTCGTTAGGGGTAGCTATTTTTTATTTTCTTCTTCCACTCATTTCTGTTTTACGTGTCGTTCTCATTCAGTTCCTTTCCTTTCAAGTCTTCCGCAATACAGTCCTTCCATCTTATCTTTGGTCTTCCTTTGTTTCTTCAATCTTCTATTACTAAGCTATTCATTCTTAATCCAATATATACTCTTCATTTCTCCTCATTTGAAAACCAATGTAATCATCTCGCTTGTATTTTTCTAGAAACTTGTAACACTAGAGTTATTTCCTTACCTATCTTTCCGTGTCTTCCCCAACATCTACTTCAACATCCTCATCTCTGTCACATTAATTTACTTTTTATTTATACTGACATCTGTCAATTTGAATTATATGAATTTATTAGTAGTTTCCATGTTTAGCATAGCTGGCTGATTTATAAAATTTAATTTCTTTAAAATTCTTTAACTCTATATCTATTGAATATGAAGTACAAAATGTAATCAAATCGTATAGAGAATAATATTTTCTTTAAGTTATAATAACGTTAAATGTCAATAAATCAAATTGAACCAAAATCTAATCAGTTGTTCTTCTGGATGTAAACTTGAGGAATACGAAAAAATTATAATTTTTGTTATCGCGGTATTGAAATTACGGGATCCGAAACTTTGCCACACACACAGACACACACACACACACACACACACACACACACACACACACACACACACACACACACACACACACACACATACATACATACATACATACATACAGACATCATCGTTAAAATGGTAAAATATTTGTAATATTTTTCACTTTATTCTTTATACACCATTCCTCATAACGATTGAACATCATTTCGTAAGTTGGGATGGTTGGCCCCTCCGATACTTAGGGACGCAAGACACTGCGGATTGTGAGCGGAGAGTTAGATACAGACATTTTTCGCTACATAGTGATCCAATCTTGCTTGTAAGTGGTGAAAGACGAAGACGAGACAAATCTTGTTATATATAACTGTTGTTTTACTTATTACTTCATGCTGAAGATGACAGGATTAGACATACAATAATCAGATGAATCTGTGATACATTGTAAATAATCTTTGCCTTTGTGTGAGTTGGAAGGAGCTGAAACGTATCTGGGCAACAAAATAGTAAAATACCAATACAATTGCACGGTGCAATCCACAGAGCAATAAGTTGCAGAGTAGAATAGTTGAGGTGCCTAGGAGCAGGCGCTAACCGACAAATTGTTTCAGTTACGCTCTGTTTTGTGTAGGACGGAAACTTTACCATGCAACGTCGCCTGTTAAAAATTGCTTTTAATCTCGCTTCAGGATAATACAGCAATTTTCAAGGAATACGAAAATGGAACAGAAAAAACCGAATATGAAATACATACACAAATAGAATATTACGAGTAAAATATCATCAGGATTTTTTATTTTTATAAATGGATTAGACAAACTGATGTGCATGGTAATGAAGTAATGACACAAGATAAGATGTTTTTACTTTAAGGTGCAAAGATACGGTAAAATAGACAAATTAAACTATCTCCGATTAAAGTATCTTAGGATTTTTTGGAAAACCGTATAAAGAAAAATTAAATAGTGGTATGAATTAGCCACAGTCCCAAACTGGAGAAACATTCCAGCCCTCAGTCAGGCGAAGAAGTTTATGTCACTTTCGATGAACGTCAATGAATGAGTTTCTCGCTCTCAGAAAAAGGACTTTAGAACTATGCCATGTACCTTACTCTGAAATACCATCTATATGTTCAAGGATTCGTATAGATTCTTGGAAACACAAATAAAGAAGAACTCAAATAGTGGGACAAATTACGAATTGCATTATATTGGAGATATATACCAGACAAATCGCAAAGAACCAATAATTAATTTTGTTACAATTACAATAAATCTCATAGGCCGTTAACTATGATACAAATAATAACTAACAAATTATCGTCAATTTTTATTAATATTACGGACATTTTGTCGTTCTACTGACACATAGCAAGATAAGGTTTCTAAAATATTTTATTGTTTTAATGTAAAATGAAATGTCTAAGAATTACAGTACTAATTTACGGTAAAAACAATGGCTGATACCACAAGCCTTGTTTTGAAAATGCCTAATTTCAATATTTAATTTCACCCTTACGTTTAAAATATCTGATGTGTCCAGAACATTACCTTCCCTTAATCTCGTGTATTATGTACAAATTCCATACATAAATTTTCTTGCAAAAGATCCAATATATTTCCAGTAAAATTATTTTATAAACAAACTATGCAAATTGCACTTAACACTAACATCTTCTTCTTCTTTAGCTTTTTCCATTCATTAGGAGATGGTATGTTTCATTTTATTCTTCCATGCATTTCTGTTTTGTGTGTCGTCCTCATTTAGTTCCTTTTCTCTCAAGTCTTCCGCAATACAGTCCTTCTATTTTATCTTTGGTCTCCTATGTTTCGTCTACTTTCTATTACTAAGCTATTTATTCTTCCAATATATTCTTCTTCTCTTTTCATAACATGTTCAAACCAGTGTAATCGTCTGTTTGTATCTATCTAGAACCTTCTATCATTTGAGCCATTTCCCTTAATCTTTCATTCCTTATCCTATCTTCCTCAATATCTATCTCAACATCCTCATCTCTGCCGTATTCATTTTCTTTTCATTGACACTGACATCTGTCAGTTAGAATTTTCTTAATATAGTAGCTGTTTCCACGGTTATAGCATAACTGGCTGATCTTTAATATTTAATTTCTTTATAACCTAGAACTCTATATCCATTGAATATGAAATATAAAATGCAATTAATTCGTATAGATAATAGATTATTCTTTAATATTTATAATAACATTAAATACCAAAAAATAATATTTAACAGCGTTTTTCAAGAAAAACTGTTAAAATCTTCAAATGAGAGTACTTTCGGTTGACCAATTATAACCAAAATCTAATCAAGTAAGGATGTAAGGAAGAGGAATACGTAAAAATTGTAATTTTTGGAATTCTAGTGTTGGAGATATCGCGGTCGAAATTGTAGTCATACACACACACATATACAGATATCGTACAAATAGTAAAATCGTATTGTAGGGACCTTAAAACGTGCTTATTCATGGAAAACTCACCACCGATTTTTTTGACCAAATACAATGCCATCTTAACCTAAAGGTGACGGAAGGTAAAAACGCATGTTTTCAAAATATTATTTTAAAGCAGAACATCGTTCTTTAATACTTTAAACTCAAATAAGTAACTTTTGAAAAAAAAAATCCTTATTTTGTTTACCGCGAATCTTCGAAGTATCAATCCTACAAAAAAGTGAGTCGGGCTTTTTTTGTAGGAAATTTACTACTTTAATTTTGTATATAGAGTGTTTTTGCTAGAACAGATAGTTTCTGAGATTTTTGCAAAAAACCTGAAAAACACATTTAAACGGATCCCCCACCCTCCGCTTCCCCACGGGGAATTTTAGTATGTTGTACAGTAGATACTATCGAATAACTGTGCCAAGTTTCAAAATTCCGGGATATTTTATCGCTTGAAAAATCTAATTTAACTGGGATATATGCAAATATGGAATTTACAAGTCTATTTATCATTTGGTGCAAATACGTGTGCCTCATTTTCATTTCACTGTACTGTATTGGAAATTAATTATATATGTGTTAAATTCGGCTAAAATGCATAATTAAAACATAATGAAAAGTTGTTCATACTGTGCTATAATTTTGGAATTAATTTTGATAATTACAATATGTTTTACAATAGATATATATTGCTCTCCTGAGAAATTTAATTACTACTAATAATTTAATTATTTTTGAATCAAAATAGTATTCCATCGTACGTATTGTCAGTTTTAATTATCTTTAATCCTTTTTAAAGCTTTTTATCTGTGTGTTGAAAGAACATGACTTTTAAATTTGCTATCATCCCCTCTCGGATTTGGCGCGAACTATTCGATAGTAGTTGAAGATTAAAGTAGACTGTGTAATTAAAAATGGCGGTGCGAGTAATTAATCTCAGATTATTAAAACAAACTACGCTGAAAGCACATTCTTGTCGCAGATATTGCAACTTCAATCCGATGAAAAGCGAGAGAAAATTTCATGCAGCACCAGATGTGCAGTGAAGTACATTTCAGTGGACAAGTAGATGTTGTAAAGTGATAATTCTCTTGATTATAAGCAGTCACTATCTATTTTCTCCGCGTGTTTCCTTCTTTAAGAATGAGGATAATATTCATCCCTCCTAATAGTAGTAGGGTTGTAAGGGTTGTTCATTAAAAATCTGATGGCGTCACATCATCTGTTACACAAAGCACGGAGTTTCCGGGAGGGTACGGTACCGGAGTTACCGCATTCAACAGATTGTCAAGACGACTGCGACAGACTCAGATACAGACGGCACGCAGGTTGGTTTACAAAGGGATTCACACGAAAATGGAGCACCGAAATAACTAATTCCAACATTTGAGAGACACAAGAAGGGTTAAAGTATCTGTTTCATTAACAATTTACGCTAGCTAAGTGCGTTAAGTATGGTGCTGGTTTGATTACAATTGAACTGATTATTTCTAAAAGGGCACTAGCGACCTTTTACTAATTTTACAGTACACAAAAAAACTGTTTATAGATTAGTGTTTTCATTTTTATCTCGCTAAGGTATTGGATTCATGCTAAAAATCGCATATCCAGATTTTAATGATTAAACACGTTTTAAGGTCCCATTCGTTAGGGATCGCTATTTCTTATTTTCTGCTTCCACTCATTTCTGTTTTGTGTGTAGTCTTTAGTCAGTTCCTTTTCTCGCAACTCTTCCGCAATACAGTCTTCCCATCTTCCCAGCTATTCATTCTTCTTCCAATATATTCTTCATCTCTTCTCATGACATATTCAAACCAATGTAATCGTCTCTCTTGTATCTTTATAGAAACTTCTATCACTCGAGCCATTTCCCTTATACTTTAATTCCTTACCTTATCTCTCCGTGTCTTCCCCAATATCTATTTTAACATTCTCATCTCTGCCACATTCATTTTCTATTCATTGATACTGACATCTGTCAATTTGAATTATCTGAATATACATTCTGTCAAGAAAATACCGGGAATTGTATATTAAAAAATCGGATGTGGCCAGCGCAATACCTTCCGTCAATCCTGTGTATTATGTACAAATTCCATACATAAATTTTCTTGCAAAAGATTCTAAATTTTTGGTATTATGTGATTACCTTTCTAGGCAACTGAATTCCATACTCCTGATAACAAACAAACCACATGAAATAAGAAAATTATGAAATTTTGAATGAAAAATTATAACACTTGTCAGTTATGGACATAATTAATTGCTGTCATTTTGACACGGGTCCCCATATCTGCTTGCCAAAGTCAGCAAAGCCATGTCACTGCACGCGCCCTATACATAAATTTTCTTGCAAAAGATCCTATATTTCCAGTAAAGTTATTTCATAAACAAACTATGCAAATTGCACTTCACATTGACATATTCTGCTTCGTCTTTAGTTTTTCCCATTCGTTAGGGGGTCGCTATTTTTTATTTTCTTCTTCCACTCATTTTTGTTTTGCGTGTCGTCCTCATTCAGTTCCTTTTCTCTCAAGTCTTGTGCAATACAGTCTTTTCATCTTATATTTGGTCTTCCTATGTTTCTTCCACCTTCTATTAATATATTCATCTCTCCTCATGACATGTTCAAACCAATGTAATCGTCTCTCTTATGTCTAGAGACTTCTAACACTAGAGTTACTTCCCTTATTCTTTCATGATTTACATTTTATTGATACTGACATCTGTCAATTTGAATTACCTGAATATATTAGCAGTTTCCATGGTTAAGTTAGCATAGCTGGCTGAATTATGAAATTTATTTGAAATTTATTATCTTTATTCTTCTTTAACTCTATATCTGTTGAATATCACATATAAAATGCAATCAAATCATATAGACAATAATATATTCTTTAAGTTATAATAACATTTAACTGAGTTTTTCAAGAAAAATTGTTAAAATCTTCAAATGAGGGTACTTCCGGTTGACCAATTATAACCAAAATCTAATCAAGTCTGCATATGGTTGTAAGGAAGAGGAATACGCAAGAATTGTAATTTTTGGAATTCTAGTATTGGAGATATCGTTGACGAAACCGCGGTCACACACACACACATGCACGCACGCACGAACACACACAGACATACAGACATCATCGTAAAAATAGTAAAATCGTATTGTAAAAACCCTAAAACGTGCTTATTCAATGAAAACTCACCACCGATTTTTTTGACCAAAGACAATACCTTCCTTACCTAGAGGTGACGGAAGGTAAAAGGCCCGCTTAAAGAGAGTGTCGAAATTCTTTTTGTCGCTACGTTGGCACAACTGTCTTTATGCTCACGCGGAGTTTGAGCGCCATCTGTCATTTAGTTTGTTTACAGTGCTCCATTTGTCAGTTCATCTCAAGTGTGTTTTGCGATGTTTACAATAGATAAAAATATCGAAGAATCTGTCTCAAATTTTGCATTGCAAATGGAATTTCGTGTGCCGAAGCGCTGAAAATGTTACATAAGGCTTACGGTGAATGTACTTTATCAAAAACATGTACGTATGAGCGGTACAGTACATTTAAAAGCGGTCGAGATGTGGTGGAAGATTTGCCTCGCTCAGGTCGGCCGTCATTGTCTTCAACTGAACTTAACATCGCTAAAGTAAAGGAAATGGTGACTGAAAATAGTCTTTGAAGTCTGAGAGAGATAGCCGCTGAAATTTCTGTGTCTCACGAATCAATTCGTACCATTTTAAACGATTGTTTGGGCATGAAACGCGTTGCCGCTCGACTAGTGCCGAAAGACCTGAATTTTCTGCAAAAACTCAATCGCGTAAGGGTCGCTGATTACATGCTAGAACGAGTCAATTCCGACCCCACATTCATAAAACGCATTGTAACTGGTGATGAGACATGAGTTTACGAGTTTGACAAGCAAACCAGTCAACAAGCTTTGGAATGGCGCCTTCTAACTAAGCCGAAACCGAAAAACGCACATCAAAGTCGATCAAAAGTGAAGGTAATGTTGACAGTTTTTTTCGATTATCGCGGTCTTGTGCACTCGGAATTCTTGCCAGAAGATGAGACAGTAACTAAAGAATATTATCTGAGGTTTATACGGAGTTTGAGTGAGCAAATTCGTCGAAAAAGACCAGATTTGTGGAAAGAAAACTCATGGATTTTGCACCACGATAACGCACCATATCACAAGGCTATCATTGTGAACGAATTTCTGGCCAAAAACTCAACAAATATTATCGAACAACCACAGTATTCCCCTGATATGGCTCCGGCCGACTTTTTCCTTTTTCCAAAACTCTAATTACCACTTCGAGACACCCGATTTCAGTCGATAGAAGACACAAAAGAGTGAAAATGCGTTTAAAAATGTTTTGATAATTGGATTATTCGTTGGCATAAGTGTATTGTTTCGGAAGGGGCCTACTTTGAAGGTGATAAATAAATTTGGATGAATAGTGTATATTTTGTTTTATTGACCAATTTCCGGTACTTTTTTGACATAGTAGAATTAACAGTTTCCATGGTTAGCATAGCTGGCTGGTTTATGAAATTTAATATCTTTATAATTCTTTAACATTATATTCAAAATTAACAAATTAATGCTGTTTTTGAAACAAAATTCGACTATTTTTCAAACTTATTATGTAAAAGACAGTTATGAGAGCATGGAATTTCAAATACTGGGTTCATCTCATGAACATACATTCCATTGGTTGAAAGATGCTCCAAAATTTGATTCTTTTGACAAAATTAATATCAAGTAATGTACTTCGTTCATTGACAAATTAAGGTACTTCCGGTTATTCAATTGCAACCAAAATATAGTCAAGTCTTCATTTATATATAAGAATGAGGAATACCAAAAAATTGTAATATTTGAAATTGTAGCACATACAGACATCATCGTAAAAAGAGTAAATTCGCATTCTAGGGACCCAAAAACGTGCTTATTCATTAAAAACTCACCACCGATTTTTTTGACCAAAAACAATACCTTCCTTACTTGAAGGTGAAAAATATATATTAACACGGCATATTATCCATTGCTGAGTGTGCCAATCTACTTTGTACACAGATATCGGTAATGATGAACACGTATTCCATATTGTGTGGGCGTTTACCAGGTTCACCTTAGGACATTTATTGCTGGCACGGAGTGTGTAATATGGGGGGTCATTTTTGTGCCATTTAAAATTCGAAATAATATTGAAAGGTTATTTTTTTCCGGGTTTCTGGAGCTCATAATAATTGATGAAATTCTCTTTTCTTCTTTTTCTTAATTCTCTGATAGTTGGGCCAACTATCGTTTTAAAAGCAGTCGGGCCAGAGCATATCCTTAACATACTGGATATTTATAAACGAAATCTTCCTGTGTAAACTGGGCTTCCGCGTATGAATAGTATCCTTATTCTCCGCTACTCAGTCCGTCTTCCTAAAGTAGAGGAAGCACGTCCAGACTATTTCCGGCTGTCCGTGTGCGATGTTGCCGATAGTCCGCGTGTCACCATGGTGATTTGGGTGCGATTAGCTGCTGGAAATTAGGCAGCGTTGCCATCCGTGAAAGGATTATTAGTTAGCGTAGAGGCTGAACTAGCAAGCTAATGCTATACACATGACGAAGATGTGATAAGATAACAGAGAAGGAGAAGGATGGTGTTAAGATGAAACACATTAAATAAACTTCAAAATAAATAATAAATAAACACAGTGTTTGATCATGATCATTTTTCAAAATTGATAATGGATTTCTTGAAACTGATAATGAATATAAAAAAAGATTCAAGTAAACCTATCTTAACTTTTGATCCTCTATAGAAAAGATTATACCGGGTGACCCATTTTAAAAAATCCGCTGGAATAAAAAATATGCATCTGACAAAAAAATATTTTATACAAAAGTTTAATGGTTTTGAAGGGGCCATCCGATACAGTAATAATTTCCCCTCCTCCCACCCCCAGGGGGTCGGGGAGGGGGGTAACTTTGAAATTTTGAATACGGACCCCCACTTTTTATTCCTGATTTGGATTCTACTCGCTCGGATTTTGTCATCATGTAGCCCTAAAAAGGGCTGATTTCAGCCGACCTTTAAGTAATAAGATGCTCAAAAGTAGCCCCTGTTTTCCCGTTGACACAGCTGAATTCGGCGTTTAAAGTTGTTCACCGTTGTCAAAAGCGTTGCACGAGGAATACTTTCGCAAGCTATCTGTATCCTTTGAATCATGTTGGCCCTGGTAGTTGGTTTTCTTTATAAACCGCATCTTTCAAGAACCCCACAAGTAGAAGTCCGGAGATGTCAAATCTGGTGACCTTGCTGGCCATCCAATGGGGCCTCTTCTCCCTATCCACCTTCCAGGATACGTTTCGTTTTCAGACAACTAAATTTGTTTTTAGTTTTGCAGCGCCATCTATTGCAAATCGAAAAAAAAATTACACACAAAACTTTCTTATTTTTTTGAGTAGAATCCAAATCTGGAATAAAAAGTGGGGGTCCGTATTCATAATTTCAAAGTTACCCCCCTCACCGACCCCCTAGGGATGGGGGGAGGGGAAATTATTACAGTATCGGATGGCCCCTTCAAAACCATTAAACTTTTGTTTGAAATATTTTTTTGTCCGATGCATATTTTTCGACATATTCCAGTGGATTATTTAAAATGGGTCACCCGGTATATATTTTTTACCTCCCGACACCCTTGGTAAGGGAGGTATAGAGATCGTGCTAAAAATCGCATATCGAGATTTTGATAAATGACCACGTTTTAAAGTCCCTACAATCCAATTTTAACATTTTCACGATGATGTATGTGGGTGTGTATGTGTGTGTGTGTGTGTGTGTGTGTGTATGTGTGTGTGTGTATGTGTGTGTGTGTGTGTGTGTGTATGACTGGAACTCTAACTCAAATACTATCATTCGGAACATTTTGAAACCATGTATTTCTACCTTATTCTAATATGAATAGAAGCCATTCGATTTTGGTGTCAATCGGATAACCGGAAATGGCACTTTACTTGAAGCTCAAAATAGTTTTTTCTTCAAAAAATACCTTTAAATATTAATTTTTCGAAATATCTTTTTATAAAAATTAAAGACTATTCAATTTTCTACAGGTTTACATTAATAGTTTTTCTATATATTTTATGGATAAATTTATAAAATAATATAAAAATTATATCCCGGAGCTTATGCTTTAAACAAAACTCCATGGTTACACAGTTCAGCTCAAATGTATGTAACTGACACATAAATGCCACTGTCAAAAAAATAATAGTAACGTTTTAAAAAGAAAGTTGTAAATGGAGCGGAACTGAATACATAATTTTTAGCATTAGTAAATATAGAGGTATGGATTTAAATAATAATAAAAAAAAACTAAATATATTATCACGGCATATTACCCATTGCTCGGTGTGCTAATCTGCTTTGTACACAGATTTCGGTAATGCTGATGACAGCATTTACCAAGCGTCGCCCACGGTCAATTTTGTGCCATTTAAATTGAAAATATTTGGCGTTGATCGGGATCGAATCCGTATTCCCAGACTCGCGACCAGACACTCAGACACGCGGACACGAGACCCCATTAGTATGTATAAATAATAATAATAATAATAATTAAATAACGGGAGGTATTGTGTTGGTCACATCAGATTTTTTTTAATATCACGCACCGTTATATTTTCGTAACGCATGTTCCTAGCGACTTCAAATTTTAATCATTTATTCTTCTAATAATAAACAACCTCTGTGCTGAATTTTGTCCGTTTATTTCTATTATTTTTTGGTGTTCTGGTTTCAACAACTGCTAATGTATTATTAAGTATTTTTGGTGCTGTCTTGTCAAATTATTTTCCATTCTTCTGATCTTTATACTTTCATTGATCTCCCTTTCTTCCTATTAATTTCATCGTCAATTTTGTTTCCGTTCTCTCTGCGCTACCTGAGACGCGGTGTCTGAAGACGCCGGCGTCTGTGTTTCAGTTTCAGGCGTCGTTGAAGCTGAGAAGCTGAAGCCCAGGCCTCTGTTTTACTACCAAATGGAAGTTCTATTAAATTACAGATGTTAAATTTAATTCTATTACGACCTAGCGTCATGGAGAATGTTCTCGCGCTGCTATAAACATGATTTAGCCATAATTTAAGAAAACGGTGACGAAATTTCAAATGACGATGATGCTAATTCAACATCAATGTTATATCTTTATTAGATACATAAAATAAAGCAGACATATCGACGGTGTAACTATCCATTGTTCAGTACGATTTAGAATACCTGTGTTCTGAATTTCTGCTACCATTGGAGCAGCGGTTCCGAAACTGTTACAGGCATGGAACCCTTAAGAAATCGCCTGCGTTTCGCGGAACCCCAACTCCATCCTACATTTTTAGTTGTCAATATACATTTCGATTCGTTCGACTAACTCTCCAGCACTTGACACCTCCCTGATTCCCACAAAGTCGAGAGACATTTGAAAGCCCTTAATAGTGCAAGAAAATCGGATACATCAATTTTTTGGGATTTTTTTTTAAAAAATTGAAAAAAGCTGCGTAAAAGTACTGCAGTTTCCAGATGAATCTGTGAAACTGTTTTCAGCAGAAGGTCTCATTCAGACAGATTTACATAATCGCTTTCTCCTACAAATTGCGGATGCAATGTTCTTTAAATAAAAATATTTTAAATGTTAATTTTATTTACTAACTTTCTGAAAGATATGAGCAAAATTTGTTTCTTTGTCCAAAGTAATTTTGATTTCGCAAGTAAATACGCAGCATTCACATTTGTCTTTGTTCTAAAATTTATTTGTTCATATTGATATCGCCGATACTTTTCGACAATATCTGTATCGTATCAGCAGAACCTAGTATCGTTACATCCCGACAAATACTAATTAGTACATTAAAACACAAGTATCATAAGGCAATCTGTTAATAGCCGTGTTCCTTCGGGCTCTGATTCACAATCTAAATCATCAAAGTGACCATGATTAAGAAGAAGTATGTTTTTTCGTTTCTTATTCGTTATCCCCACTTTCTCATTTTGTGATCACTAGACAACCTTCCCCTTTCCCTTTTGAATCATCCTTTTTGAGTGATCACACAGATTCATTTCACAGCAAATTTAAAAATGGCTAACGACAATAGGTTTTCGAGCATAGAAATTTATCAATGTGGGCTTTGTTGCATAAAAGGAAATATGATTTTCCTACAAAAGCATGTAATGACCCACCATACTTTTGAAAACAAAGAAAATATGTTACATAAAAGATTTGTTTTAAGTAAACATACTTCATATGTTACCAAGAATTTTTTTTTTACTTCTATATGATCCATTTTTAATGTGCTGGCTATAACACTCGACAGTAGATTATTTATAAAATAAAATAAATTAGTTTGCATTGGTCTGCATATGATATTTGACGATAGATGGTGTTTATATTATTCAAGTTGTTTTCTTGATATAATTTTTAAATCATGATTCAAAAGGATCACGATTAAACTAATCAGTATTCACAAAATCACAATCACAGCCCGAAGGAACACGGCTATTGTATGAGCCGCCAGGCGAGATTTACAAAGGACGAGTGCGTTAACAGGCCTTATGATACATGCTATTATACTATTTTTTTCTATTGAGGTAATTTTACAATTAATTTTTTTTTAAATGCGACGTCAGAAGTATGACTTGGTGTTTTTTTATCAGTTATGTTTATGTTGGTAGAGCTTCCCGCTAATAATTAATATTTCAAAATTTGACAACTAGTGCTTAGTGTATTGTGTATTAACTGTAGTTTAGCACTAACAAGATCAGTATAAATAAAGGAGAATCCAAATAACTATGTGTCATTTTTAATACTGGATTCTCGAAATATGTGTACTTTGGGATACCGTGCGCTTACTAACGTACATAAATTTTATTATATAGTTCTAGAAAGTACATGCCTATGCCTGTGGTGGCACTATAGTTACACTATATCACCACCACCTGTTCACATTTATTTGTGATTCTTATTTAAATAATTCATTAATAAAACAAGCATTAATATTATAACTAACATTTAGTAATGAACTTTGCGACTTTTAAATACTAAACTGTCAAAATTGTTCTAATATTATTGTCAAAAGTAACTGCCTTCCTGAATTACCTAAATCAAAAACATTTACTTTTAAACCAAATCCTATTCTTAGATAAGTAGAAGTTAAAATTTACATGTGCAATAAAATTAAACTTAAAGTAAACCTTAACTTTAAGTAAAACTTAGCAAAGTAGAACTTAAGATTGTATCAGTGCAAATGGCCATTACTAATGTGACTTGATTTTACTCTTTAGCACGTATTTTTTATGTAGAATGGTTTTTGATAATTTTATATTTATAAATTTATTCGTTATGGGGCTTTCACGGGTCCCTTCGCTTCCGCGGAACGCACTTTGGGAACCTCTGCACTAGAGTATACTAAAATTAATTTTCTACTTGCTTCTTATTGTAAAAGGTATTATCGTGATTAAGTTTATTTGTTTTTCGAATGAAATGCATCGTCCTAACCACATTTTCCTGTCTAAATGTCTTTTACTACCGTTTAATCTATGTAAAAGCTACCTCAAATTTACGTAAGTACTCCCCTGTGAGACTCAGGTGCACAATCTACGTCACAAACAAAATCTCAGAATCTGTTTCGTATTCTTTGCCCAGATTCCTTCTCATTTCCGAAGAATTTCATTACAACGAGAAATTTTCCAGTCATCAATTCAGACCAATTATTACACGAAATAAATTGTGAAAAGGTCAAGTCAGTCAACGGGATTTGAACCCAAAAACTTTACTTTGCTGAAATGAGGATTGAGAAAGTACTCTCCAATTTTGTTTGCTTATATTGTATGTCCCATATTTTGGCACAAATTTTACCAATATTTTTTTGTAATAAAAAATGCATTTACTTAAAGTTTTGTAATACTTAATAATTAGATACCTGTTTCATAAGCTATATAATTATGAACTTAAAATAAATAAAGATGGGCCTGTACTGAATTCCAGTATATTCTGCGCTGAAATTCGTTCTCATTTTGGCCCTCCTAACTACCATCGTAACTCTTCGAGATAAAAGTGCCCAAAAATCTTCTATGGGACGAGTCTGGGAAAGGTTAGGGGGATTATCGTATCGCGGAACTAATGGTACGCTTATGGTCTGTTAGTCAATTTTGAGTTTGTGTTGCATACGATAGGACGCAAAATCTGGGCCAGAAGATAAAATAATCCCGAGCTTTTTCTTTTTCAATAAAATTAACCAATTTTGTTACATGTACATGTACCATCCAGGACTTTAACTCACTCGGACTACATAAAGCCTGAATACACCCCTTGTGGAAATAACGCACCCTACCAACACCTTATCTGCGAATTTGGCTTTTTGTTTATATCTGGCCTCTGCAAAATTGTCGATATAAAAACCATCATTTCTCAACTTCGGAGTTGCTAAGTGTCCGCAGAAAGTTGCGCCTTGTGAAAGAACACGCCCATTTTTATTTAAGTCCATAATTTTCTTGCTTGTATTAGCTGTTTACGTCATTAGGCCGGTAGCTAAGCATTTACGGGCTCGACCCGTGAGCTAACGAGATCGTACTGCAGCTACCAGTCGTGTGTCGTATAATTTTTTTCTGTATACTCAATAACTATTTTGAAAGCAAATTATTTAGAATAATTAAAATAATTAATTAAATATTAAATCAAAAGCGTCGTGTTTTGAACAAGTTTGCTGTGATGCGTTGTTAAGGAGACAAAAAACAACTATTCAACAATTCAAATTTTTTCAATTTAGTGTCAGTGTTTGAAGCATCTGAAGCTCTTAAAAATGGAATTACAAGAAAATATATCTGTTTTAATACCAGAAAAATTGCAAAAAAGTGGATAATGCGAGGTCAACGTTGTGGCCCGCAAAATTCTCTGAAAGGTATTTAAAAGTATACAAATTATTTTGCAATTGGAAGGAAGTAAATCATATAGTCGGTACAGACGAAAGATTAATGTTATAGCCTATTTCGAGGATCAGATCATAATTACAAACGGACATGTTTGTGGTCGTATTATGCGCTGATACGAAGAGCTGTTTGGTATTTTCGGAGGATGCCGACGGTAAAAATTAATAAATATAACCACTGACGATACGACGGATAGCGGAACTTTCATTAAGGTATGCATCCCTAAAACGAAAACTGGGGTCAATCGCTCATTTATAATACCTAATAATGAAAGTTGCAAACCCTGTATGGTAATCAGGAAATACATGTCTCTAAGACCGGCCGATATTAGCAATAAGTGATTTTTGTTAGGATACAGGAATAAAAAATCTGTTGGGGCCAGCACAATACCTCTTGCCACTCCCTTTTTTTTTGGTTACATAAGTATAGAGCACGAACAGTCATGTTACATTGTTGGCCTTAACAAGCAGATGTGGGGGCCCATTTCAGAATGATAATTAGTAATTATGTACATAGATGTCAAATGTCAGAATTTTTCATTAAAATTTTTCTAAATTTACTTAGTTAATTTGTCACCAGGAGTGTGGAATTTACTTGTCGAGGAAAATAAACCACATGGAATTTGAAAATCTGACATCGACCCCATATCTGCTTGTCAAGTCACATGACTGCTCGCGCGCTAATGTATTTAACATTTCTTGTATACCTACACTCTACACCAAAAATTCTACTTACATCTATTCCATATATTTAGATTATTTTAAATTTAAATTCATACTATAATATAATGTATGTACTTCCCAGAAAAAGTCTTCAGTAATGTCTCCGGATTTCTGACACTGACATTTATCTGTCAGTTACAAACAATTTAAATTTTCAACTATTTTCCATGGCATTCTTTCGGCTGTAAATTTTATTACAACAGATTATTTTATATATTATACTTCTTTTATCTCTAAATCTATGGAATATATAATAAAATATTTAAATGTATCAGATAGATAATTTAATTTTCTTTAATATTACCACGAAAAATTTTCAAAAAATAATATTTAGAAGATTTTTTTTCAAGAATCTTCTACTTTCGGTTGTCCAATTGTTACAAAAACCTTTTCAGATCTTCCCATGAATGTCCGATTGGGAAATACGTAGTTAAACAAATATAAAGTCTTATGGTTTTCGTAATCGTCCTTCCAACATCCCACACACACACACATACACACACACACACAGACATCATCGTAAAAATGTTAAAATCGGATTGTATGGAACTTAAAACGTGCTTATTCAATAAAATCTGGAGGTATTGCACCTCTCTTAGCGAGAGGTAAAAATGTGTTTCACAAGTTATTGGTGTGCATACAGTCGGCAATGCGCCTAAAAAAATCTGATGTGGCCAGCACATAACCTCTCGCCGTATATTTTACCTAGCTGTATGCATAAAGCAAAGATTATTTTTATAAATACAAATAATATATTCATATAAATCTATGACGTATAAACTTCTTTATTATTCAATAATAGCATGTCTCAACATGAAGATATTTTACCATAAATTATGTTACAATAAATTACAAAGTAGAGTTTACCATATATAAATATTAGGCTGGTAACAGCAATTTTCAATTCGAACAACTTTGTTTACTTTCTCTTCATATTCTTCTAGTAAAAACATTAATTTTGGGCGGTCTAAAATGTATATATCTGGATTGTGCATCTATTCTTATATATCTTCTTTTACATTTTATTTTTTCATACTTGTTACATCTAAATAACCTTAATTCCCTTTAATAAAGTGACGGATAGATTGCACTCCGATTTTGTCAATATTTACAACTTACTTGAGAAGAATTTGATAGCTTTTTCGCAATTCAAAGTTACTCTAGTCTACAGTACTGGTGTACATTGTCCCATAATGTTTGAAACAAATTTAAGTCCTTCAACCTAGACTTGTCATCTCCATAATAGTCACAGATCAAGAACTAAGGGATTCTCCAAGTACATTTTTAATTCATTACTCATTATTTCTGACACTGACATTTATCTGTCAGTTACAAATAATTTAAATTATCAACTATTTTTCATGGCATTCTTTCGGCTGTCAAATTTATTACAACAGATTATTTTATATATTATACTTCTTTTATCTCTAAATCTATGGAATATATAATAAAATATTTAAATGTATCAGATAGAGAATTTAATTTTCTTTAATATTACCACGAAAAATTTTCAAAAAATAATATTTAGAAGATTTTTTTTCAAGAATCTTCTACTTCCGGTTGTCCAATTATTACCAAAACCTTTTCAGATCTTCCCATGAATGTCCGATTGGGAAATACGTTGTTAAACAAATTTTAAGTCTTATAGTTTTTGAGTAACCGTCCTTCCAACATCCCACACACACACATACACACACACACACACACACACACACACACACACACATCCACACACACACACACAGACATCATCGTAAAAATGTTAAAATCGGATTGTAGAGACCTTAAAACGTGCTTATTCAATAAAATCTGGATATGCGATTTTTAGCATGAATGCAATACCTCTCTTAGCGAGAGGTAAAAATTGCCGAATATTTAGGACTCCCTGATAACTCATACACGGGGCATTGTTTCCGACGTTCTTCCGCGACTCTTCTTGCGGAAGGAGGTAGAGATTTGGGAGTTTTTATGTAGAGGATTCTACGAGGGTGAAGATTGAAAAGAAAATATTGAAATCAGTTAATGTAAATGAGAATTCTGCAGCAGAAGTAGCTTCATGCAGTTTATTATCAGTAGAAAATATCGCTTGTCATACATCACAAATAAAGAAAATCAGTGAAATGCTCCCACCTGGGACATTTTTTGAAAATGTAACTAACTGTACATTTAATTTTTACATTAATAAATAAAATTGCTAAAATTTATTAAACGCATTTTCTTAACTAAAATTAACAAAATATGTAACAGTCAATTTTGAAATACCCCGGACGTCGTCAAGGGCGTTGCTATGTACTACCGGCCTAGACCGTAAAAACGTACCTACCGGACTCGTTGCTAAGAAGGTAGATAGTTCTTTACAGTTGAGTATACAGAAAAACAATTTTTATTAAATTTATACAAAACTTACGGGGATATACGTTGTCTTTCAAATTTGGTGGTTGAAAATTCTGGGTTCCCGGATCATTTATCGTGATTTCATTATTATTTCTCGTATATAGTGGTGATATTCACCGTCGTGTATGAATTTTAATTCGCTGAGGGCGTGTGCGTATTGTCAGAGCCGTACAATGCGCTTTTGTGCGCTATCTACCGCTGGAAGGTTGATATATGTCAGCCGCATACTCTGCCATAACTTAATTGCTAATTTTTTTTCTTGCCTAATTAACTTCATTCATCGAGAGATAAGTTGTCAACAGGAAAAGAATTAGACTATTCAAAGCTATAATTAATTTACAAAATAATTAAACAATATAATACAGACATAAATTTAACTACATCGTTGTACCAAACATTGTTAAATTTAAGTCTATTTGTAAATTGTGCAGAATTCTCTGCTTTCCTAGAACAGGGGTTCTCAATCTTATAGCCCCACATTCCCCTATTAAATTTCCCAGAAGACTGCGTACCTCTTTATGAAAAGAAAATAAGAAAACCTAGTTATAGAAAAATAGTTTTTGTTTTAATAATAATACAGTGCAGACAAAAATAAATGTGTTTTTAATTAATGTAATGGATAGGCTTGTTTTTCTCACAAATTGTGTCAATTTTAGAAGCAATTTTGGTATTTTTTAATCGTAATTCTAAATCAGCATCAAGTCGATTTCGATACCTCGTTTTTATCATGACCAGGTATGAAAATCCACTATCACAAATATGTTGTTGCGAAGGATAAAAGGAAATTCACCGCTTTGCGTGAGAATTCCGGATATTCTTGGTATCTTTTTATTATTTATTTATTGGTTATTTATACAAAGTTTGGACAATGTTTTGTAAAATGGGCAAGCAATGCTGTCAAACGGATTGCTCGGGCGCCAATCGGTCGTAGTGTTTCACAAAAATCAAGAAACACTTGTCTTGAAATCAAGACAAGACCAAGACAAGAAATGTATTTTATGTCCCAAGACAAGACAATAAGAATGTATCATCAAGAATCAACATTTCTTGACAAGAAATCTTGATTTCTTGACAATTAATTTTGTAAATCCGCATTTATAATTAAAATATAAAATTTTGTATCTCTGACTATGATTTTCAAAATAAATAAATCGAAGCGATAGTTGAAGGTATAAGTCTAAATTTTCAGATAAGTATACCTCGTTTTCATAATATAGACTTGTGTGTTAACAGATTGTCTTATGAAACTTGTTTTTTTAATATACTATTATTTTAGTTGGCTGTGACCTGTCACTTCAATTATTAGTTTTGTAAACGAAATTAGTAGTTTTGTAAACAAAACTAATAATTACTCTATCAACGTTTTTTAACGATTGTTAGGTACGTTGCAATGCTTGCATTGAAATTGATCGTTATTATTTGAGCAGTTATTAATATGTATTAAAAAATGAATAAAATTATTTAAAAAAATCATTGGTATGTAAACTAATAAATGACGTCATAAGTCAAAACCAATTAAAATTAGGTAGATAATAATTATTACTCTTTTAAGAGCTTGTAATTCGAAATCGGTTCGTTTCCGGATATGAGTTTATTAGTAAAAGTCAATCTATTTTACATATCCTATGAAATTATAGCATGTAAATATTCATTAACATTCTGTATATGATAGAACCTCACGGAGGCTAGCCCATGGGGAGTTTACACTATCTTTATTTTTAAAACTATTCAATATTATTTTACAAAATTTGATTTCTAAAAGTTTTCCGATGTGTCCGTTTTAACTAAAATATATACTTCAAAACAGAGTCTAACTGGAATTAATCCGTAACTTACTTTATATGAAATAATATTATGCTATATTTTTTATTTTACTGTTGAATTAAGCAAACAATTTTATATATACAATAATAAAAACATTTTACTCATATGATCAACCATTTCCTGCGTAATTCAACTTTTTTGATTTTTTTGCTCTAAAAACAGCAACTTCCTTTATCGGTCTATTGGAATTTGTAAATAAGAATGCGGACCTTATTTTATTCGTATGCGCGTACAGTTTATATGTTAGAAAATAAATAATAGAACTAATATTTACAATTAAGTAGTGAAATATCTTCGGCAATATCCCAATATCTCGTGAATGGAATCAAATTTCTATATAAAAACACTTTTATATAGAAATCTTTTGTTCATACTATTCTGATTTTTTTGTACATGTACATTAACGTAAAGTTAAAGTTCAAAAATATTAGAAACTATTTTTGTTTAATAATACTACATACTATATAGGTACATGTTAATTTGGTTTGTGTACTCGTAATGCATCATATAAAATAAAAAATCTGATGTGGACACCACACGACTTCCTTGTACGATTATTAAACTATACATATTTTTTTAATAAATAAATTACAAAATATTTTTTTTAAATTCAATACAGTAAGATATATAGCGACCATAAAGGGAGTTTTTAAAAAGAGTTTTGATTACAACAAAGAAATATTTGATTACAACAATGAATATGACTAATTTCACAATAAAAATATAATATTTGTTATTGTACGAATCATAAAATTGCATGTATTTAACATAATTTGACATGAACATTTTTTTATGTTTTTGTCTTAATCCATAGCAAGCTTTATTACAAAAACAAAAAAGTATATAATTTTTAAATTTACATATCTCGCTTATACAAAGGGCTAATTTAATAATACTTAATGTGCTAGACGCAGAAATTAATTCTCTAAAACTTTTATTTGAAGCATTTATTTCTAAAATCAAAATAAAATCATTTTATTCAAGAAAAACTGTTAACAACTTCAAGTAATGTACCACTTCCGGTTACCCTATTTTAACCAAAATCTATTATGTTATTTCGATTGACATAAAAGTCTTGTATACCAAATTTGAAAAGTTTTGGATTATATTTTAAAACAGTTTTTCATTAAAATCTATTATAGGCTTCATGTAAAGTGTCACTTCTGGAAATTGTGTAATAACCAGAAAGGGAGGTGCACAACTAGATGTTATAGGAGTCCTAAATACAAAATTTCAACTTTCTACGGCTTACCGTTTTTGAGTTATGCGAGATACGTACGTACGGACGTACGTACGTACAGACGTCACGACGAAATTACTCAAAATGGATTCAGGGATCATCAAAATGGATATTTCCGCTGAAATCTGAAAACCGAAATTTTTCGCGATTACAATACTTCCTTTACTTACGTACAAGGAAGTAAAAAGTTATTCAATGCCTTTTGCCTGTATTAAAAAAAAAACAGTATAACAATATATTGACAAACTGGCGATTAGACTGTTAATTAATTAGGTTGCCCCCCGAACACCCCGGGGTCCGCGACGAAATCATAGTATAGTTCGTCTAGGGATCATTTTCCGAAGACACGTTATCGTTTTATTACGGCAGTACAATAGAGGGTCCCAATAGCCTGGCATGTGCCAGGGCTGTAATGAAAAATTTGAGTAGGGGTTTGAAATATTTCATTTCACACATTTTACTTTCCAAAATAGTAAAAAAAATAATTGTTTAATATTTAACTGTTTTAAAAAATATATTGTATAATCAGATTTCCGTGACCACCCAGGAGGTACTAATTGCGGACCGTCAATCTTTGTTTATAGTGGCGATTTCCCCAAGAGGCCTATAACCACATGTCATTTAAAAAAATATATGAATATTTATTCGGACATAGTGCACTCGTCCTCGTCTTCAGAATTGTTATCGGACATATCTGAATCCCTTAAAGATATAATTAATGGATTCACGTGTTTGTAAAGTGATACAAATTTATTTTCTTCTTTTATAATATGTTGACTACAGTTATTCCATTGTTGCTGGTCAATATTTTCAACTCACTACCTATTTATATACCTACATAGCCACAAATAACGGTTTTATAATACAGCCCTGCTAATCGGTTTAGAAAATCTGGAAAGTGCAGTCTTGGTCTACAGTCGAATACTGGGCGTAAAATATATACCAGCATTGCAAATACTGAACTGGTCGACTGTACGGACCGAAATATTTTGGCATTGCGGTTTTAGCTATTGTGCACCCATAATAAAACGATAACGAGTCTTCGGAAAATGATCCCTAGATGAACTATAACATTTAAAAAGAGCCAATGGCAGACGCAAACGCTACACTTGAGCGTTCGGATTGGATAAAGCGATAGAGAAAGGGGATTCCCCTAAAACGTCAAGAATCATGAAATATCAAGAAATCATGAAACAAGACAAGAAGTAAGTCGCCAAGAAATGAGCAAGACAAGAAATTTTTATTTTCTTGTCTTGAAAATCAAGACAAGACAAGAAATGATAATCAAGACAAGATTGCTTGTCTTGATGAAACACTAATCGGTCGGTCGGTAATACAGCACAGGAGAGGTGCTCGATCCTGATGAAAAGAACGATCTTGTAGCGTCGCTGAAAAGAGTGGCTTGAACGCCAAAAATGGTTCGGGTAGCTTGATGGAGACAGAGTTTGGTTTTTGACAATGAAATCAAATATAATAAATTTTAAAATTTTAGTAAAATGTATTAAAAACTATAATAACAAAACAAAATGAAAATAGCAATCGCTAGCAAATAAATAACGAATAATCATATAACTTTTTCATTATAGTAGACGGTCAACAATGGGGAGGGGCGTAAGAACTGGTAACAATGACACACACGAGAGTTACGGGATCACAATACGGACAGTCAACAATGGCACACACCAAAGTTGACAACGGAAGGTTAACAATGGCACACACCAAAGTTATGGGAAAAGGAAACGGTAACAATGTTGTCGTTCGACAACAGTCATCAACAATCGCGATTTCGGAACGGCAACGGAATCGTGTCGGCACACACCAACACTCGTCGACAATCGCGATTACGGTACACAGTGGCAAACCCCACTGTACGGAAACAACCGGCTACGGACACCGGTACGGTACACCTTCTGCGCTCTTTCACGAGCTGCCGGCACACTCCAACAGCGCTGAGTCAGAGGCAGCCAAGGTCATAACCAACTTGCTCACCCGACACTCACCAGGTTCGCAGTAGACGGCACACACCGTCTAGACTCAATGGAGAGCTAACGCTCCCTTGAGAGAGCACACACTCTCTCTGCTAAAACTGCCGTACGAACCCGTATTTATACCCTGAAAAACCGTTAAAAATACATAAAAAAGTTTAAACTTGATTCTACTCATCCTGAAATTACTCGCTGTTTTAAATAAAAATTATAAAAATACAAAATCATGTGGAATCAAACTCACGATCCCTAGCGCGCCGATCGAGCATGGTAACCACTCGACAACGCGGCATCTGATATGTAAATAACAAATTTATAAACATTCGCAACTTTAAACAAAATACAAAAATACATTTTACAACAAACGACACACAATATAATCAAACAATTACATTGTATGCGTAATCATCAAAATACAAAGTAATAAAAATGCAAAAACAACATTTTCACTTGCGGGATTTGAACTTCGATTTGAATAACTAAGCTTTAGTAAAAAAACTAACTTGCTAAGCACAAGACTACAACGCTAAACACGAAAATTAAATTCAAATCTACTGACCATCGTCACAGTTTATAGCAAGTCGTACAAAACACAATAAAATTTAAATAAAACACATACAATGGTGGATATCATTTAAATAAAACATTTTTATAATTTTATGACCAGTCTTTATTAATGTAAACGTAATTTAAATAATTATCTATTGATTATCATTGTGAGAAGTTTTTTATTTTTCTTTTGAAAATAGTTTGAGAATTTTATTTATCTCACTTGGTAGATGCTTGTATAATTTCACTTGAATTCAATTGTTTTCAGACTTTTTAAATCTAAATCGATTTGGACGAATTCAATTAGCATTTCTGGTTTTATAATTATGGATTTTTGATGACGTTTGAAGCACTTGACAAATCGTGAAATCAAGACTATGAAGTTAATAGTTACTAAGTGTAGTATTTGACTATACAACTTTCTAAAAGTGTTAATGTAAGTCTTTTTGTGGTATTTTATTCGAATATTCAGGGAAAATAAACATCTCTATCAGTTTTCTCTCGAGTATTGTCCACCACACGTTAGTGAAGATTTATTACCGCGTCGTTTTGTCCACACGGACTCGTTTGTCTCGACTGATCCCTCAAAGGTTTATAGCTTCTTCATTGAGTTTATACTCTCACATTTATTTATCGGATAAAGTTTCACAAAATTTTGGTCGGTACTGTACATAATAAAAAGAATAAAAGTACTTCAATTTCTCTGCCTGTTGTTAATGAGTTAAAGAACCACAGTGATCCATCTCAAGGAGTGTTTACTAACCGTAAGATTAATTATCCTTGTTTGGTGATGTCAGCTGAACCTCTTCCATTAACAACTAAAGCAGTCTTGCTCAGACAAATCATTCCAATCCTGCAAACCTGCAAGCCTGCAATCCTCCGCCAAAATCCTGCTCCTCTTAAACTGAGTTTATGAAATCTGTTTCGTACTCACGTCCATACTTTCAGAGTTCAAAGTTATAGAGGAAACAGATGGTAACAATTATTGCAAGTATGAATTTATGTGAGTTTTGGTATTATCGAATAACTGGAGCACAAGAGTGCTGTTGTTTATATGTAAAATTATTCGATACTTCCGAGAGAAAAGGTCCTAAGTCGATTTTTTCAATTTAGCGTTTGAATTAAATTTGGAGTCCCGACATACATATTTTTGCCTCACAACAAGGCTATAAGTCTTGGAAGTTTATGGGCATGCGTAAATACGGTTGAAATGGACTAGTACGTTTTAGGTACTAAATTTAAAAGACAAGAATTTTGTTACATTATAATAATACGTCTTCCCTTAGGGCAATTTCAACATTTCTGGCTATTTTTGAAATTGGATTTTTACCTTCCGTCACCTATAGGTAAGGAAGGTATTGTCTTTCGTCAAAAAATTGAGTTCTTTGTAACTAAGCACGTTTTAGGGTCCATATAATACGATTTTACCACTTTTACGATATGTCTGTATGTATGAATGTGTGTGTGTGACGAAAGTTATGGATCGCATAACTTCAATACCCCGGTTCCAAATATTAATTTTTTTTCGTATTCCTCAAGTTTACATCCAGCAAAAGAGGTAGATTTTGGTAATAATTGGTCAACTGAAAGTACCCTCATTTGAATATTTTAACAGTTCTTCTTGAAAAAACGCAGTTAAATATCATTTATTGACATTTAACGTTATTATAACTTAAAAAATATACAACTTATTGCATTTTATACTTCATATTCAATTGATGTCGAGTTAAAGAATTATAAAGATAATAAATTTTATAAATCAGCCAGCTATGCTAACCATGGAAACTGCTAATATGTTCAGATAATTCAAATTGATAGATGTCAGTATCAATGAAAAGTAAATGAATGTGGCAGAGATGAGGATGATGAGATAGATATTGGGGAAGACACGGAAAGATACGGTAAGGAATGAAAGAATAAGGGAAATAACTATAGTATTAGAAGTTACTAGAAAGATACAAGAGAGACGGTTACATTGGTTTGAACATGTCATGAGGAGAGATGAAGAATATATTGGAAGAAGAATGAATAGCTTAGTAATAGAAGGTTGAAGAAACAGAGGAAGATTAAAGATAGGATGGAAGGACTGTATTGCGCAAGACTTGAGAGAAAAGTCACTGGATGAGAACGACACACAAAACAGAAATGAGTGGAAAAAGAAAATAAAAAATTGCGACCCGTAACGAATGAATGAAAGATGATGTTAGTGTTAAGTGCAATTTGCATAGTTTGTTTATGAAATAATTTTACAGGAAATATAGGATCTGTTGCAAGAAAATTTATGAATGGAATTTATACATGTCGTAGGCACAATGCAATTTTAGGCGTTTGATAAAATGCCTAGGCATTTTACAAAAAGCCGGCAAAATGTGTTCTTTAGGACTTTATTGCGTTATGACTAGATAATTTTAGGCAATTTGTCAAAATGCCGGCATAACATAAGTGAAAGAAAACGTATCTCATTTTGCCTGCTTATTGTCAGGCATTTTACAATTTGTCGAATATGAGGTAGTCAAAACACACGAACGCGGTAATTTCACATTTGCACGTCAACATTAACATAACCTCAAAAAAGTACGAGTGTTTTAAAGTTCGTTAGGTGTATTATTAGTGAACAATGGGTGATAATCGCGATGATATTATGCAAGTAACAAATGATACGGTTGACTTAGAAGCAAAAGTGCTGTTCGACAAACTATTACAACAATTTTACAGATGTTTTGCTTTTGAAAATTTTACTTTATTTTGAGATTTTAATTATATTTTCTTTTATTTGTTTGATGTGTACTTTAGATTATACTTAATGTTTGTTTAGGTATCTATGCACTTACGTATTCTTTTAATTTTAGAAATGCTTGTTTATTTGTTTCGAAATAAAACTGTAGTTAATAAGTCTATTTGTTATTTCTTATTATGACTAGGAAGTAACAGGAAAATTGTAAAATGCCTGAAAATAAGCAGGCAAAATGAGATACGTTTTCTTTCACTCATGTTATGCCGGCTTTTTGTAAAATGCCTAGGCATTTTATCAAACGCCTGAATTTGCATTGTGCCTACGACATACATAATACACAGGATTGACGGAAGGTATTGTGCTGGCCACATCAGATTTTTTAAATTGATCTTCATTTTTCAATGTCAATAAGTCATTAGAACAACAATGTACAGTTACAAAAATCCACAAATTCTAGTTACAACCAACAGCATAGTTTGTTAATTGTATAAAAGTCGCGGATTCTTCTCTTTGGGGATGAAACCTTCTCGGCAGAAACCCGGATCATTAATTGCATGTTGTGCAAAGTTCCTTAAACCGCACAACAGATGCGTCTCGGGTTTCGTTTCAATGGCATTCGTGTTGTATACGAGTAGTGTATAGCATAGCTAACATATCTGACTGCCAGTGAACACCCGAGAATTAATCATGTTCTCACTACGAATGGGACAACGCTACTTTAACAAATAGAGGGTATTTTTACTAAAGCGGCAACATATTTCTAGTTTATTGTTAGGGGGTAAACAAATTTCTTGTAGTTCATTGTAAATTCATAAAGAGTAAAGGAGTACGATAATTCAATGCGCCATTATTCGTGCCGATCTGTTGAAATGAAGACAATCATTGAATCAATTCCCTACCTATTTCATATAGTAAAATATTATTGTTCCTTGAATATAAATGCTATTTTTGTTTGAAATAATTTTTGGAACTGCGTTTTTATTACCTTCCGTCACCTCTATGTGAGAAAGGACAATTCTTTGGTCAAAAATTTCGGTGAGTTTTCAATGAATAAGCACGTTTTAGGGTCCCTACAATACGAATACGATTTTACTATTTTTACGATGATGTCTGTGTGTGTGTATGTGTGTGTATGTGCGTGTGTGTGTGTATGTGTGTGTGTGTGTGTGACCGCGATTTCACCAATACTAGAATTCCAAAAATTACAATTCTTACGTATTCCTCCTCCTTATATTCATATGCAGATTTGATTAGATTTTGGTTATAATTGGTCAACTGGAAGAACCCTCATTTGAATATTTTAACAGTTTTTCTTGAAAAACACTGTTAAATATTATTTACACATTTAATGTTATTATAAATATTATAGAATATTCTATTATCTGTACGATTTTATTGCATTTTATTCTTCATATTCAATGAATAGTTAAAGAAATTAAATTTCATAAATCAGTCAGCTTTGCTATAACCATGGAAACAGCTACTATATTAAGAAAATTCTAACTGACAGATGTCAGTGTCAATGAAAAGAAAATTAATGTGGCAGAGATGAGGATGTTGAGATAGATGTTGGGGAAGACACGGAAAGAAACGGTAAGCAATGAAAAAATAAGGGAAATAACTCGAGTATTAAAAGTTTCTAGAAAGATACAAGAGAGACTATTACATGGTTTAAATATATCATGAGGAGAGATAAATAATTTACTGGAAGAAGAATGAATAGCTTGGTAATAGAAGGTGGAAGAAACAGAGGAAGACCAAAGATAAGATGGAAGGACTGTGTTGCGGAAGACTTGAGAGGAAAGGATCTGAAAGAGAACAACATGCAAAAGCAGAACAGAAATGTGTGGAAGAAGAAAAATAGCGACCCCTAACGAATGGGAAAAACTAAAGAAGAAGAAGATGTCAGTGTCAAATGCAATTTGCCTAGTTTATGTATGAAATAATTTTACTGGAAATTTAGAATTTTTTGCAAGAAAATTTATGTATGAAATTTGTACATAATACATAGGATTGAAGAAAGGTAATGTGCTGGCCACATCAGATTTTTTCCATAAGAAATTAAAGTCTAGAATATATTTTACGAATTTAAATGTACCGCCATTGACTAACATACATGAAGTTGTCGATTGTTAGACTTATAACGTCACAAGGACATTTAACTAGACAAACTATTCGAAAACTACTATCCATATATACCCCGTAAGTTTCCCCTTGAATATGAGTTTGTTCTGAGCTTTAGCGACACCAGAAAATTAGATGAGAGTGTAATAAAACAAGCACTAGCTCTAGCTACTGTGTGTTGGTGCATGGAATATAGGACGTCATGTTATCCTTTACTGTTAGTGTGTAGGCGGGTGTAAGTTGTGTACTTCATTACTCTGCCTTATCGCTGATAATACAGCGTAAATAAGTGCCAGGATGTGGGATCCTGTACACGTGTAGGATAAAGGATACAGGTTAGGCTCTACATACACGTAATGTAATGGTTTTCGTGATGTAGGATTCGTAATATACGTGAATAGGATGAAAAGACGGCCTACTATATATACAGGATAATTCACCAAGCCGTTCTTTTTTAGTAACTCGAGTATTTTAAATATTATGGAAAAAATTTCGAACGAAGTTTATTTTTTTTTATTAAAATGTCTATAAATCGGCAGTATAGGTTTTTCTACAGAGTGTTCCATTTTTACACAATGGTATGCAACTTTATATTTGTACATGGATCACCTAGGTACATATTTATTCAAATTTGAAAAGTACATGAAATTTGCTATCCTATAGTATAAAAAAAAATCTGTTGTGGCCAGCACAATACCTCTCGCCACTTACGTTTTTGGTTACATAAGTATAGACGATGGGAAATAAGTAATGTGATATCTGGTGGTATTTTGCGGAACTATAGTTGCCGGGATAAATTATACACGTGACATTTTCTTGATTGTATAAACACAAGTGTTATCTATTATGTTTATAATAAATACAATTAGTAAATGTCAAATTAGCTATTATGTGTATAATATTTACGTTTACATATGTAATATCTCTTAATATTATACACTTAATGCATAAGAGTATATTATTCAATGAGCATGTAATGTATGCTATTATTCATGAGAATGAAGTTTGCATCACGAGCCGAAAGGCGAGTGATGTAAATCATTAGAATGAGTAATAGCCATTACATGCGAATAGAATAGTATACTTTATCCACAACTACCAAATAATAACATACTGTACTATTATAAAATCAGAAATAACGTAACCAATTTTAGAAAATTGTTTGTTCACAAACATAAACATAGTTAGCTTTGATTACTGGGTATTTGTTTTAACAAAACTATGAAGTGATTTGACATTTAGCAGAAAATTTTAAACCGACTATTCAGCTACATTTTAAGCTTAAGAAGAAAATAAAAGTATAAAAAACGAGAAACCTAGTATACTTTTGGCTTTTTATGTGGAAATAAATACTTATTAATAGTAATTTGTTCGTACTTTTTGTAAGGTAAGATTTGAATTTGACGTAACGATTGAATAATATTATTCCATCGAACTGTCAATATTATTCAATTAGCAACAGTAACGAAGGTCATTAATTAATAAAAAACGGTTGAATTATGGATATATTATCTGACAGTTGTGGATAAATACAATTACTAAAAGTCAAATTATTACATTAACATTAGTTCCACTTTGGCGATCTTATTTCCCATCCCACCTATACGGCGCGAGCAGTCATGTGACATGGTTGGCCTTGACAAGCAGATATGGGGGGTTCGTGTCAAAATGACAATTAGTAATTTTGTACATAGATGTCAAATGTCAGAATTTTTCATCAAAAATTTCAAGATTTTCTATATTCACGTAGTTAGTTTGTCATACTTGACCTAGACAAGCAGATATGAAGGCCCTTGTCAAAATGACAGTTAGTAATTATTTATATAAATGTCAAATGACATAATTTTTCACGTGGTTAATTTGTCACCAGGAATATGGAATTTACATGTCGAGGAAAATAAATCACATGGAATTGGAATATCATGAAATTTTGGATGAAAAATTGACATTTGACATATGTATATGTACATAATTACTAGCTGCCATTCTAACTCGGGCCCCCATATTTGCGTGTCAATTTTAAATTTATTTTTTGAGCAAGTTTTCTCCTATACTTCTAAATGTTCGAATTTCTTCCAATTTCTTGACGGAATTTCTGATGGGTATGCCTGATTTTACATGTTAAAATCCTATGTTCGGCAGTGCCGGTCACCGTCCTGTATATAGGTGTTCCATTTGAAAATATAACGTTACATACTATTGCGTAAAAATGGAACATCCTGTAGAAAAACCTATACTGCAGGTTTATAGACATTTTAATATAAAAGAAACTTTGTTTGAATTTTTTTTCCTTAATATTTAAAATAATTGAGTTAAAAAAGAACAAACCGATGAATCACCCTGTATATTTATTCAAATTTGAAAAGAATATGAGATTTGCTATCCTTTAGTATAAAAACTTTAATATGTTATATTATTAAAAAGTAGAATGGCTAACGTTTAAAATATTACATATTTTACACATAGAAAAATATATACTGCGGATTTATAGTAATTTTAATATAAATTAAACTTGGTTTGAATTCTTTTCCATAATATTTAAAATATTCGAGTTATTAAAAAAGAACAGACCGGTGAATCATTATTTGAAGCAAATCTGATGTAATATAATGCAATAATTTCTATATTCATCTCTGTTGTATATTACATAGTAAGTCTTCGTTGTTAATTGGCTTAGTAAGAAGCCGTGTAACCGGAGCCCAGTAACTGGAAAAATCCCTGGAGTAGTCGTGTCCGGCGTCCGGAATTAACGGACTGGTCCTGGGTTATACCTGATTTATGGCAAGGATTAACCATCTTCACAGTAGCAGGTAATACGTCTATTATACGCTAATATGTAGATATACGAGTACATATGTAGATTATAAATTACCAATAAGTGCTGATGCTTAAAATTTGAGACTAGTTTTGCATGGCTATAAAAACTAAAGTTATTAAATATAAACCTTTTTAAGTAAATTTTTTAACCTATAGTTGTGGTTCATTATGATAAATAAACACAATTTCTAAATAATTCCAGTTCGCCGAACGAGGTCCAAAGCTATGATCAACTTAATGCGATTCTGAAACTCGGTCTCAATTTTTGCTCTGAACCTTTTATGTAAACCATTCATTTAAGTAGTGACCAAAAATTATCAATTGGGCACAATTTGGGCACACAGGGTAGATTATCGTAGTTCGCAACAAAAATGACGATTTCAATAACAAAGACACTTGCCACAGATTTGGCTTAAAGTGATGTACTTCTGTCCAAATTTAAATAATTGTTGCTAACATGATATCTTTTAATAAAAGAGATAAGCCTTTACTTAATGCACTTATTTAAAAAATGAATACTGGTTGATATCCAGTACTGAAGGACAAAATATGGTTGGGAAATCCTTAAAGGCGAAATTGCCAACCATATGAGAATATCTTTTCGAATTTCTTCTTGGTTTTACTTGAACTTCATCAGGAATAGTTTCAATGTAAAACCCTGCTTTTGCATTTTTATCAGAGTTGTTAAAAGTAAAATAACTTTCATCATTCGAAATGAAACATTTTCCGGAAAGTTTTTCTGGCAATCTAACATCTTGAACATATTTTTTGTGTTTCTAAGATAGCATTTATTTCTTAGTGTCCTGGCAATATGAGACTCGGTCCAGTTAAATCTTTTAGCCAACATTCCAGATTTGTTGTTAATTTGCTCATCCAGTTGACGGTTGTTGGCTTTCGTCATTTTTGTGGCTTTTTTAACAAACCCTGACTTGTGTTTTGAAAAGATGCTTTCATCTCAAAGTTTAATGTAGCGATATATAATAACTTTTGGTACATTTTCTTTTACAAAATGATCTGTCATAATTTTAGAGGCCAATTCTGAACAAATCTATAAGTCTTACAGATCTGTAAATCTGTAAAATACTGAAAAAACACATCTAGTTCTGTTGAGTAATATAAAATTTTACATAAGAGCGGCAGGCTTCGTTGCCATTTTGTTCATTAGTTACAGATTTACAGATCTGTAAGACTTACAATTTTGTTCAGAATAGGGCCATTATTTACTTTTGAAATATGTAATTCACAAAACTCGCACATACGTTCAATTAATAGTTCGCGATTCATGATGATACAATTCTGATACAAACAACTTAGAAAACTCTAATCATGAATGATGAAAAGTAACATTACTGTATTTCTAAATGTCCAATAAAAACCAATATTTCTGACGCTTAATAGATTTGGTCTTAAAAAATGTCTGTTTTCAAATTTTAGGCACCACCCCTTATACAGTGTTGTGACCGGCACGGCCGAACATAGGACTTTAACATGTAAAATCAGACTTTCATAATTTCCTGCTTCCCTAATTATTTTAGGTAAAAATGTTTCAAATAATAGTTGTAGAGCATAAAATTCTGCATCAGAATCAATAAAATTAATTTTATGTGCCTTGTAACGGCAGAAATTAGATATAAAAATGTCGAAAATCAATAATTGCAATAGCAATAGCCATGGAATTGAGGCAAAATAAATAACAAATGTCTAACGGTTTTTCTGTCATGTGAAAATAATTTATTTTTATTAGGTATTATTTATAATTTGTGTTCCAGTTAACTATAATAACAAAAATAAATTAACCTAGCTTGATAGATGAGTCGTTAACATTTGTTAATTTTTTGTTTCAATTCCATGGCTATAGCTATATTTTTAGGTGATTTTCGACATTTTCATACCTAAGTTCTACAGTTACTAGGCACACAATATTATGCCCTACAACTTTTATTTCAAGCTTGTTTGCCTAAAATAATTCGGGAAGCAGAAAAGTACCTACGAAAGTCTGATTTTACATGTTAAAGTCCTATGTTCGGCTGTGACGATCACCACCCTGTATGTATATGCATGTAGATTGTAAACTAGAAAATTAACTATTATATATAAAATATTGACATTACATTATATTGTACGACTTCCTTAGCTCGCTAGTAAAGTTTTCCCATTCTCATTTATTGATTCAGTTACTGAAGACAAACTTTTCGTGTCACTTACTGAACTGATTGGTATGCAAGCAGAGAACTCGTGATGTTTTAGTCGTTACCCTGGCTTGAACTCAGATCGTCATATTTTGCATATTGTCTGACAAATTTGAATTACAAACTAAATTGATGATACTGGATATTAGCGAACACAATGGAAATTCATGGAAGAATGACAGTGACAACAAGGACATTTTCCAATAAACTATTTTTGTTTATCATGCATTAATATCTTGAATATAATTTCAACATAACCAAAGCCAAGAATTTTTATATAGATAACAAAAATTATACACTGATCAATAAAATTATGGGAACACTTTTTTAGCCACATCTATAGACAAAGAAATATAATGAGACCATTTGAAAGATAGTCCGAACGAGTATAGCGTTTCTGCGCAACCCAGTTGCGCATAGCGCTGCTGTTGCTATATGAACTACGTGAAAAACAACGAGCTATAAGTAAATATAGAGGGACGATCACACATCGCACGCTACAGCGTATACTATATCGTACAAAGTTGAATATGTATTTAGGACGGCGGCCATATTTATAACCGCGCTCAGCTCAGACGTTACGCAGATAATTGCTCATACTGTGGTCCATCATATTAAAAATAAAGTAATATCAAATTGTTTATTATGCATTACAGGTCTACCAAAATTTACAAATTAATCAATGTTTTACATTAAAAATGAACTTATTAATCCGTCTAATAGTGTTAAGAATATGTGAAAGAGAATAATTAGATTTAAATACAATAATTCCGACTATTAAAAATTCAAAATGAAGTAAGCGTTTTGTCTGCGCATTATTTTAATTTTTAAAACATATTTGTAGGAAAGCTTCTGCAGATATTCAAAGCACTAACATTTGGCAATTATTGATCAAAATAATTATATTTAAAGGTTGATTAAAAGTCTTATTTCTAATTTGTGTTTCATATACTTCTTATTTTAACCGTGCATGATTATTTGTTTATTTTAAATATTGTGTCATAATAAAATTAATTAATTTTTCTTTCAAAAAATAATTTTTCTTTTTATGTACATTATGTACATCTACAGTAACGGCTACAACCGTTACAATGACATGAAGAGATAAGTCTTTAAAACAAAATCAACCAATTAAATCAGCAAAAACTATCTATCAAAGAATTAAAAATTCAAACACACTAATATTTTTTTTTGAAATGAGACATTTATAAATATTGAAAGATGCTTTCAGAACTCATAATGTAATAAAATAAAACAATATTTGGGTTTAGTTCTGTATTTTTTTATTATTATTATTATTATTTGAACGATGTTTCGACAGCGAAGTGCTGTCTTCATCAGGTTAATAACAAGTAAAATACACGTAGTCAAGACAACATGTTTACTAAATGAGGCTAACACAGATGTCAAATGTCAGAATTATTCATTAAAAATTTCAATATTTTTTAAATTCACGTAGTTAATTTGTCACCAGAAGTGTGAAATTTACTTGTCGAGGAAAATTGGAAAATCACTAAATTTAGACTGAGAAATTATGATATTTGACATTCTATACATAATTACTAGCTATCATTCTGACATGAACCCCCATATCTGCTTGTCAAGGCCAACAAAGTCACATGACTGCTCGCGCCCTAATGTATTTAACATTTCTTGTATACCTACACTCTACACCAAAAATTCTACTTATATCCATTCCTTATCTTTAGATTGTTTAATTTTAAATTCATTTTATGAATAAATTTTGTCTTCTAATTTTTCGAAATGTGTCCAATTCATTGTCAGGATTGACAGTATTTTTGAAGGAAATATGTAATATACCTATAATTTTAAATATTTAACTATTAATACAATAAGAAATAAAAAGTATGTACTTCCCAGAAAAAATCTTCGGTAATATCTCCGGATATCTGACACTGAAATTTATCTGTCATCTAGGTACATACATTTTAAATTTTCAACTATTTTCCATGGCGTTCTTTCGGTTGTAAAATTTATTATAACAGATTATTTTATATATTATATTTATTTTATCTCTAAATCTATAGAATATATAATAAAATATTTAAATGTATCAGATAGAGAATTTACCAAGAAAATTTGTCAAAAATATTATTTAGAAATTTTTTTTTCAAGAATCTTCTACTTCCGGTTGTACAATTGTTACCAAAACCTTTTCAGATCTTCCCATGAATGTCCGATTGGGATATACATAGTTAAACAAATATAAAGTCTTATATTTTTTGAGTAATCGTCCTTCCAACATCCCACATACATACACACACACACACACACACACACACACACACACACACACACACACACACACACACACACAGACAGACAGACAGACATCATCGTAAAAATGTTAAAATCGGATTATAGGGACCTTAAAACGTGCTTATTCAATAGAATCTAGATATGCAATTTTTAGCATGAATCCAATACCTCTCTTAGCGAGAGATAAAAATTATTAAAATAAAAATTATATATGAAAACCACATTGCAAATGTACATCAAATATGATAGAATTTTGTGTATAAACTTCCAATGCAATAAGAATCATAGTCTCAAAGTTAACCTGTGAAATATATAGCCATTTTAATTTCCCGAAAACTACATAACAATGACATTCCACATTTTTGCAGTGTGGTCTTCATATAATAATCCACACACACACAGACAGACAGACAGACAGACATCATCGTAAAAATGTTAAAATCGGATTGTAGGGACCTTAAAACGTGCTTATTCAATAAAATCTGGATTTGCGATTTTTAGCATGAATCCAATACCTCTCTTAGCGAGAGGTAAAAAAAACAGAAAATTATGAAAGAATAACAGGTAACCACGACTTATTAAGCTCAAAACCTTTATTTAAATTTATTTAGAATCCTACCAATTTTATCTGTTACATTGGCAATGAAAAGTAGCAGATAAAATTGGTAAGATTCTAAATAAATTTGACATACAGACTTCATATAAATCTAGTTTAAAAATCCGAGATCTTCTTGGCAATGTTAAAGATATAGTTTCTCTACATTGTTCTGGTATTTATAAGATTCCTTGCCAGTGTGGTAAAGTATACATTGGTCAAACGGGTAGAACTGTAGCAACAAGATTAAAAAAACACAAACGACATACAAGATTAAATCAACCAGATAAATCTGATGTTGCTCAACATTCTATTCAAGAATTACATTAAAATTGATTTCAAAAACACGAAGATTGTAGCAAGAGAAAAAAACTGGATGAGGAGACTATTAGAGAAGCCAGCGAAATCAAGAAACCTTCTAATAACGTTAATTTAAATAAAGGTTTTGAGCTTCATAAGTCGTTCATAATTTTCTGTTTTATCTTTTTATGTTTTTAATTAACTTTTGACCTATGTTACCCTCATTGTGTAAACATAAAATATTATCTTGACTACGTGTATTTTGCTTGTTATTTACCTGATGAAGACAGCACTTTGCTGTCGAAACTTCGATTAAATAATAAAGAAAAATTACAGAACTAAACGCAAATATTGTTTTATTTTATTATGAGACATTTATATATTGTTGTAGGTTTATATAATGAAGAAAGTCCCCAAGAAGCAAAAACCATCTTCCATCCATCCTCAACCACAATCAGAATCAACTCCAATCTCCACCTCCACTGAATACGACAGTGAAACTGAAGATTCAACATTTTCTGGATGGTTACGAAATGGACAAAATGTTGAACTAATGAAGTTGTTCGTTCTTTGCAACTCTATTTTAGTTTTTCTTACAATGACATGGCCTCAAATAGAAAAAGTATTTAATATTGTCTATGAACTCGCTACTGGAGAAGAATAAATAATAATAATAAAAATGATAGGATTATTATTAAGAAGTTTTATTTTGCTCTTAGTTGTAATTCAGTATAGTATCAGTATTTGGAGAATGATAGATGGATATTTTACTGATAGGTTTATAAATTATCATAACTTAACAAACGGTACTTTGATTATAAGAGATAACAGAAATTTATCTGTAAATAATTTTAACTCAACAAATATTTTTGCAGAGTATTATTATGAATTCAATCATTTTTGTTTGAAATTTAGTTTTGTGCATACAGTTCGCAAATTATGCCCTAAAATAACTTAAACCATGACAAGAAAGCATACAGTAGATGCTTAGTTATGTAAACTAATAGAAACCAAAGGCTCAAAGGCATTGATATTTAATCGAAAGTTATATTAAAGTTATTTATTAATATATATTCACTCCAATTCCGTAACAAACTTACTAACTCTTAGCAACATTGCTGTAGCAAATAATCAATAATAATTACAAACACTGAAGAAAACATGTAAATGACAAGCGTTACATTTATTTCTATTTCTAGCAATGTTGCTACGATTGCTTTACAGATTTGGGGTAATTTACATAATTACATTTTGTGGTCTCCTGTTTCTGTACTAACAGATGTGACCAATGCTGGGACTCCGCCGTATCGCCTAGCGATCGTATGACATAACAATGACGTCATAAGATCGCTAGTTAATACGGTAGTCAATACTATCTCCACTCACTGAACCGAACTCTATTTATACCGGACTCATCTCAACTGACTCTTCGCACAGAGCTGCGTCGCTTTTATAACTCTCCATTATTATTTCAATGCCAAAATTGTTAAATTTACGCTTTTGGTGCTAGACTAAACTTATACTTTCTAAATTAGTTTTTACCGCGTTTTAAATTATATTTATTCAGTTACTGAAGCAGTAAATACATTAAAATATTTCGACAATAAAAAACTTTCAAATTCTGTGTGTATAAATCTACCTACAGATTATTACATGACAGATAAAAAAAAACTGTTTTCTCATGTTCACACAGTATACTTTAATGTTTCTAAACAACATATTTTAATGTTTACAGGCTGTTATAATAAGCTTTCTCACTATTGTTAACTTTTTTATTTAAAGAGGTAAGAGGTTGGTTAAATGAGCAAAATTTTAACATTTTGAAAAATAAAATTGGTGATAGCAAAAAAAAATTATATTAGCGTTTCCCAAAATTTGGGGGAAAATACATCTATTTTTTAAATAGAACCATATATTTTTATTCTTTTATCTTTTCAATAAGGTTATTTTGTTTATGTACAATTGTTTCAAATAAACTACTTATTTACATAAAAATATATATTTTTTAGTTAATTTATGTTGAAGATTTACAAAAAAAATCAGGCTTGCCAATATGTAACTAGATATCAATCGGAACTATTCTCAGAGAGCTGAAATGTGCCTAAGAAATGATAGTTTTTAATTTGAATATTTACTTTGAATATTTCATTATTGCTGTAAAATAAGTTAATAAAATAATAAGTTCATATACAAAATCTGTTGTAGCCAGCACAATACCTCTCGCCACTTCCGTTTTGGTTACATAACTATAAGGCGCGAGCAGTCATGTGATATTGTTGGCCTTGACAAGCAGATATGGGGGCCCATGTCAGAATGACAATTAGTAATTATGTACATAGATGTCAAATGTTAGAATTTTTTCATTACAAATTTCAAGATTTTCTAAATTCAAGTAGTTAATTTGACACCTCGTTTGACACCAGGAGTGTGGTATTTACTTGTCGAGGATAATAAACCATATGGAATTGGAATATCACGAAATTTAGAATGAAAACTTATGATATTTGAAATCTTCAGTAGTGTCTCTGGATTTTTGAAACTGACATTTATCTGTCAGTTAGAAACAATTTCATTTTTCAATTGGTTTCCATGACATTATTTGTGATACAGGGTGTTAAAAAAAGTGTTCGAAAATTTTAAGACCGTATAGTACAGACCAAAATAAGTGAAAAAAATCTAATAAACATAAGTCCGCAAACTAACCGTTTCAGATATGAGCCATTATAAAAAACAAGTTACTACAAATGCAATCAAGATTGCTGTGATTAACAGTAAAAGCAAATCCCCATCGCGTTAAGTTAAGAGACCTGGGAGGCTATGCCCCTGTTCCTCCTCGTCCTATCCATCTTCTACTGTACCTTTGATTTAAGTGTTCCCTAACCATAATATAATAATGCGGTGCATGGAGCTCCAACATGTATTAGCCAATAGCCAGATATTAAACCTGTCGGTAATGGGCACATTCTCTAACAATCCGGGTAAAGTATTAACCAAGAAGTCGAGATATACTGGTCCTGTTAGTCGATTCAGTAAACAAAACTGGTCGTATCAGCCGGTCGCCCAGAATGCCCAACCATACATAGTACATTTGTGAAAATAGCTCATATCTTTGAAACGGTTAGTTTGCGGACCCATATTTATAAAGCTTTTTTCACTTATTTTGGTCTATACTATACACCCTTAAAATTTCCGAACACTTTTATTTAACACCCTGTATACTTGTATGTACCTTATATTTCTTTTTCTGTAAATCTATAAAAGATATAATAAAATATTAATATGTATCAGATAGAGAATTTACTCTTCTTTTACTAGCAAGAACAAAAAATTTCAAAAAATAATATTTAGAAGACTTTTTTAAAGAATCTGCTACTTCCGGTTGTCCAATTATTACCAAAACCTTTTCAGCTCTTCCCAGTAATGTCCGATTGAGAAATACGTAGTTAACAGATATTAAGTATTATAGTTTTTGAGAAATCGTCCTTCCAACCGACTCACATACATACACACATACACACACACGCACACACACACACATACACACACACATACACACACATACACACACACACACACACACACACACACACACACACATACACACACACACACACACACACACACACAGAGAGAGGCATCATCGTAAAAATATTAAAATCGGATTGTATAGGGAACTTAAAACGTTCTTAATCATTAAAATCTGGATATGTGATTTTTAGCATGAATCCAATACCTCTCTTAGCGAGAGGTAAAAAAATATATTTGGTTCCATTTAAAAAATATATATTTTGTCACATATTTTGGGAACCACTGATAATTTTTTATATATTACTAATTTTCTTATTCAAATTGGTACAATTTTGCTTATTTAACCAACCTCGTACCTCTTCATATAAAAGTTACCATTACCAATAGTGTACAAGCTTATAGAAATAGAAATACCCCAGTATTATTAGATTATTACTACACATGGTGTAACAGGTATAAACGAGCTACCTCAAATAATTCCTGCATTATTAAAGATACAATAAAATATTATAAGACGATCTTATAGAAGATCAAGGGGACATCTTTTTTAGCCCAATTCGATAGAATTCAACCATGTAATTATTTTATATCCTAAAATAACAAAAAATTGAGAAAAATTCAATTGAACTTTAAATAAATTTCATTTGTATAGTTATTTTTCAGCATGCTACATTGGAAAAATAATTGAGATTAAATTAAAACGAAACAAATATTTGTTAATGACTTTATAAATAGTGTTCTATTTGATTTCCATCCTAAATTATTAAAATTGACAAATAACAATTTTAGTTTTATAGTATACTGAACAATATCTATAAAAACCAAATTGATTTAGATTTCAATTGAATTTTTCTGAATATTTTTTTATATTATGATATAAAATGATAACATGGTTGAATTCAGAAAAAAATACTCTATCGCATTGGCCTAAAAAATAAATACCATCCCATTTATAAAAATATCATTTTAACTTTTTGCAAGACTCAGTGGAACATCTACTCATCGAGTGTAGGAACTTCACCCTCCAACGCATATCATGCAGTCTACCACCACAGTTCCAGGTTGCCTAGGAAACGAAGAAAATATAAAAAAAGTTTTATTGTATCTCAAAACCATAAAAATGTTTAACAAACTAACTGTAACTAATGCAAATCAACTGAAATTGTAATTATATATTATATCATACAACTAAAGCCGGAGCACCAATAATCTTGTAATTGAGGTGCTCGATAATATCAATAAAAAAAATTAAAAAACTTTGTTGAGGACCATGGGTTTAAAAAATATTTTCTTCTCTATACGGATGTCCCCCTTGGTCTTCTATAAAATTGTCTTCTGGTATTTAATAATATAGAAATTATTTGAGGTAGTTCGTTTAGCTGTTACATCCCCTGTATGTATGGTACAAATTAAAAACTACAGTTTGGCAAATATATTTGTAGAATATATGTATGTAGATACTTCTAATCATGACAAATATCTAATAATGTTTATCGAAATGTTTACTGCTCGTACCTATGTGTTGTATTAAGTAATACTGAATTACAAAAAGATTTCTAATGTATGTAATTATAATTTTAGATTTGCTTATTTGTACTTGACTGTTCTGTATATGAATATGTATTATTTATACATACTTTCATTCATGTATTTACCAATATTAGTAAACACTTCTGTAATACCAAATAGATATGTATAGATACATTTTCTATTGGAAATTTGTACTATAACTATTCAAAAATACATATTTAATGAACAATACTACAATATAATTCTTTAAGTTTCATAAATACCAGCCTAAACGTACAAGTTTGCAGTATTCATAATAATGCTAACAGTTATATAAATAACAATATATTCCCACATATACCACGACTATACATATATTATATGCATACATATAATATAAATAAAATTAACATAAATATTATTATTGTATTATTAAATATTTATTTACTTACAAATTCGTCTCAACGGTTTCTTCAATTTACTTCAAAGATGTTCAGAAAGCTAACCTCAAACACGAATCAAAACATACCGATATTTCCTTAACTTTTTATAAAACTGTATTTTTTATAAATACATTACTGTTAAAACACTACAATTAACACTAAAACTATATAAAAAAATATTTTGCACACTCAGAACTTGAAATGTCATTTTGATCGTATTAAACCATTTCACCCACGCTGTCGGCTCGCGTCAAAGTAAAGTAAATCTTTTCCCGACAGATGGCAGCATTTGCTACGAATGAAGGCAGCTAAACACGCTCCAGTTTACCGGTGGGTCTGTCTTGAGGCGGCACCGTGAAGAAAACTGAGGTGTTTGCAGGAAGATTCACCTTGAGGCCGAAGAAACTTCTTTTCCTGCAAACCGAACTTTAATTATTGAACTACTTCGTAAGACGAGATTGCACAAAACAAGAATAGAAATGACACAGAAGCAGCTGGTCTTTTGGAATGTATAATTAGATTTTTGACACATCTATAAAATATTATCATTAAGCAAAAACCTTCAAAGCAAAGAAGGAAATTTAGTTAAAAGTACATATAAAATTAATGGTGTAATAAACACATTAGAAGAAAAACGAACTGACTATGCCTTTTCGATCTTATGGAAAGACATTGAAATGGGGTCACTTAAAAAAAATCGTTGTTTTTTATAAATTCTTGAAATTCGTCTCATAATAAATATAGTAATATAAAATAACCTGAAATGCGACTTTTCATTCATAAATTTGCTAAAAAACTTTCACGGCTGTAAAATTCGTGACGTCACGGTTTGTTACTCACACAAAGACATTCCTCACACACACGCACACACATTTACGGTCCACGTGGTTTCTGTTTACTGTTGTAAACAAACTAGCCTAAAATTGTAACAGATGACAGCAGAGTTAAGAGTAAAGGTATGCAAGTAAAACATTTATTAAAATAAATATCAAAAGTTGTATGAAAACCAAAACAATTATAGTTCCAAACAAAACGGGTAGAGCTCTATTGCCGCATCCGCTAAGCCGTGACGTAGACGTGACGTCAGAGTACAAATATTTGAAATTAAAGATTTTTTTTCAAAAATCATATCTCTGATTCTAAAGACTTGTAAAATGAAAACATACAACTATTTACATATTTAATTTGACCTATTCTTTCAGGAAAAAAATAAATTAGAAAATGTGAAATGACCCCATTGCTTCAAAAAATAACAATATTGAAATACGAACTATTAAAACGTCAAAAAGAAAAAAAAAGCGAGTCAAAATTACTTAAAGATTATTTGATTCACTATAACTATTAAAAATTTATTTACCTCATGGCGTACAATAAGGCCTGCCAGAGAGTATATGGGATGTGTTGCCAACCTTCCTCTTTAAAAAATCCCTCGGAATCCACAAAAAAATCCCCTTTTCTCACAATAAATCCCTGTTGTAAAGTAATTTACTAAAATTACATTTTTTTTCTATTTATCTCCTTTCATTACTAAATATCACTAGGTTCAAATTTAGCGCTTAATTTTAAAACTAAAATTTACATTTTTACCTCTCGCTAAGAGAGGTATTGGATTCATGCTAAAAATCGCATATCCAGATTTTATTGAATAAGCACGATTTAAGGTCAATAGAATCCGATTTTAACATTTTTACAATGATGTCTGTGTGTGTGTGTGTGTGTGTGTGTGTGTGTGTGGATGTGTGTGTGTGTGTGTGTGAGGTTGTTGGAGACACGATTTCTCAAATTCTATAAGACTAAAGACCTGTTTGACTACGGATTCCTCAATCTAACATTAATGGGAAGAGTTGAATAGGTTTTGGTACCAATTGGAAAAGCGGAAGTAGTAGTATCTTAAAAAAATAATTCTAAATATTATTTTTTTGAATTTTTTTATTATTAGCATTAAAGAACATAAAATTCTATATTCGATACATTTTAAAATTTTATTATATCTCCTATAGGTTTGGAGATATAGTATATGTATAATAATATAAAATAATCTGTTGTAATAAATTTCAGAGCCTAAACAACACTATAGTAACCATCAGATGTTTGTTTAATGACAGAAAAATGTCATTGTCAAAAACCAACAGTAGTTCATAAACCTGTTTGGCAGCTCAATTCTAAAACTTGAACTTAAGTCTATTTAACTGAACACATGACAGTGGATAAGAACCGATTCAGAATTTGCCATAGTACGAATATGGTTTTATTAGCTGAAAATAAATCTTAGATATTTTTTTTGGCAACATAACAGTAAAACTTCAAAATTAACTGACATTATTGAAGAATTTTTCTGAGTTATTGGTAAGCTTACTATTTCTTGTGGTATAACAATAATAACAATTAAATATTTAAAATTATAGCTATATACTTATACCCATCAGAAATCCCGTCAAGAAATTGGAAGATATTCGAACATTTAGAAGTATAGGAGAAAACTTACCCAAAAAATAAATTTTAAATTATAAAAATAATCTAAACATAAAGAAAAGACATGAGAAATTTATAGGGCGCGAGCAGTCATGTGACTTTGTTGGACTTGACAAGCAAATAAGGGCCCGAGTTAGAATGACAGCTAGTAATTATGTACATATATGTCAAATGTCAATTGTCCATCCAAAATTTCATGATATTCCAATTCCATGTGGTTTATTTTCCTCGACAAGTAAATTCCATATTCCTGGTGACAAAATAACCATGTGAAAAATTACGACATTTGACATTTATGTAAATAATTACTAACTGTCATTTTGACAAGGTCCTCCATATCTGCTTGTCTAGATCAAGTATGACTAACTATGTGAATTTAGAAAATCTTGAAATTTTTGATGAAAAATTCTGTGATATTTGACATCTATGTACATAATTACTAATTATCATTTTGACACGAACTCCCATATCTGCTTGTCAAGGCCAACAAAGTCACATGACTGCTCCCGCCCTAAACTTATATAAGCAAAAACGGAAGTGGCGAGAGGTATTGTGCTGGCCACAACAGATTTTTTACGGAGTAAATCAGTCTTCTGGTAACTGCATTCTTATATATACTCCATTCGCTGAGACGAGAAAATAGTGTAACTAATTCTTGACCAGAAACAATTTATTCTATGAGTTCGGCTGCAAAATTTTCCTCTTTCGACCAATAGAATGACTTGTCTTTGTTCAAGAATTAGTTCCACATTCTCTCATCTCAGCGAATGAACTATATAGGTATCTGGAATGAACTGTAGATGAATAATGAAATGAATTATAATTAATATAAGTACAATATATGACAAATTATACATATTTAGAGTTGTTTCCAAACTGATGGAAAAATGCCTGAATTTTTCTATTTTAAGTGAAAAAATCCCTTTATCCCTTTTCATGTTAAAAAATCTCGCAAAAAGGGATAAATCCCTCTATGTGGCAACACTGTATATGGGCGAACCTTATTTTTTACTGTAACATAATAATGTATGTTTCACGGTAATTTTGAAAAAAAAATGACGGGCTACATATCATGTGACCAAGATAAAAAAAAACATCTCTAACAACCTTGTAAACATAATCAGAAAAGAAAATTCATAAACGCACACTTTCGAACGCGCATAACATAGACCCTTAGACTGTCCCTAATTTTAGGTCGCCCACAAGGCGGGGGGCTGGCTCAAGGCAGACCACCCCGGTAAATCGAAGCGTGTGTAGCCGCCTTTAACTATTCTTAAATTTGTAAATTTGAATTAGTTTTACAGGTAAAATACATGCACAATGTATTTACTGAGACATTATTTGTTGTTTAATAATGCATTTGGTATATGGTTAGTACCAAAATACGTGCAATATAGAGATGTTTCAAAATTAAATGGTCGAATATTTGAATAACATTTAATTTTTGTAACTTCAAAATCTATATTTTAAACTAGTCGAAAGGAATATGTAGAAATTTCATATTATTTTCGTATGTTTTATAAATATACAAATATTTCAAACATCGAATTAATAAATAAATAACGTTCATTTAAATTAAATATACTCCGATGTACATAATACCCGATAATTTTACGGGACAGAAAATATATGAAAAAAAAAAAATTCCTTGTTAAACTCCTAAGTCAAGAATTGCTTGGGAAATCATGTATGTATGTAAATTCCAATGAAATGGATTATATTTCCAAAATTTCTTATCTCCCCAATGCGATAAGCTCTATCTTCTTGTAGAAATAAAGTAAATAACAACTTTAAATTAAATTTAACTAGACAATTGTAGTCATATGTAGGTGTATTCATCTCTAGCAATTATTATATCAAGCGAATGAGTGTTTTTCATTGAGTGGTTAGTCGTTATGAAGTTGTCATACTTTCTCAACACTTTGTTGGACATGTTATGCGTGTTTGTGAGTTGGTGTGGTTGTATAGATATCTGCTTAGATATATAAATCTGAAAAATGTCGCCGAGTATAGAAACTTTAAAGCGGGGGAGCTTTCAAGTTACGAAAGCTGCCAAGGAAGTCAAAGGTAAGATAAATAAATTTATAAATATAAAATAATATCTTGTGGGAATGTAAACTGCTGTTCCAAAAATTATTTCAAACAAAAATATCATTTATATTAAAAGGCAGGGAATCCATTCAATATATGTCTTCATTTCAACAGAGCAGCACAATTAATGGCACGTTGGCCTTCAGTATAAAAGCAAGCAATATCAATTATTTGCCGCCTTGTAATAATTACAATATTTATAATTTTATTCAGTCATTTTTTTTCAATTAAAATTTAAAAAAATTAAGGAGGTGTTCTAGGTTTGAACCCAGTACCTTTAGAACAAGAAGCAAGGACGTTACCATTGTGCTACGGTCGCTTATGACTTAATCATCCTTTTATGAGTGATAATAAGTATTATTTTAAAATTGCTAAAACATTTTCTTATTTCTCTTAATTATTATTTATTAATTTTAAACGATTTGTTATTGATATAATGCAATAAGTGTTCCCAAACAAGTGTGCAAAGTTTTACTACAATAAGTTTTATTGGGAGGCAAATATTCAAATTATTCTTATTTCCCATATTAAATGCCTATGTAACAGACATCGAGCGCCACCCGCTATGTGTAGGGCGCAAGCAGTCATTTGACATTGCTAGCCTGGACAAGCAGATCAGATATGGGGGCCCGTGTCAGAATAATAATTAGTAATTATGTACATAGATGTCAAATGTCAGAATTTTTCATTAAAAATTTCAAGATTTTCTAAATTTACGTAGTTAATTTGTCACCAAGAGTGTGGAATTTACTTGTCGAGAAAAATAAACCACATGGTATTGGAAAATCACTAAATTTAGAATGAAAAATTATGATATTTGACATTTATGTACATAATTACTAGCTATCATTCCGACATGGGCCCCCCATATCTGCTTGTCAAGGCCAAGTGACATGACTGCTCGCGCCTTATTTTATTTAACATTTCTTGTATACCTACAATCTATACCAAAAATTCTACTGATATCTATTCTTTATATTTAGATATTTTAATATTAAATTCATTCAATGAAGAAATTTTATTCCATTCTTCTAATTTTTCGAAATGTTTCCAATTCATTGTCGGGATTGACAGTATTTTTGAAGTGTATATGTAATATACCTATATTTTTAAATATTTAACTATTAATACAATAAGAAATAATATAATGTACCTATGTACTTCCCAGAAAAAATCTTCAGTAATGTCTCTCGATTGTTGACACTGATATTTACCTGTCAGTTACAAACAAATCTATAAAAGAAATAATAAAATATTTACATGTACTCTTCTTTAATACAAGCAAGAACAAAAATTTCCAAAAAATAATATTTAGAAGATTTTTTTAAAGAATCTGCTACTTCCGGTTGTCCACTTATTACCAAAACCTTTTCAGCTCATCCCAGTAATGTCCGATTGAGAAATACGTAGTTAAACAGATATCAAGTATTATAGTGTGCCTGAGTGTCCGGTCGCGAATCTGAGGAACCGGGTTCGATCCCGAACGACGCCAAATATTTCGAATTTTAAATGACACAAAATTGACATCTGTGGTGCACCCTCCACGCCAGCAATGAGTGCCCGTGAGGTGACGCCTGGTAAAAGCCCGCACGGTACAAATATGTCATCCTCATTACCGAAATCTGTGTATAAAGCAGATAGACACACCCAGCAATGAGTAATACGCCGTGATGATATATTTGTTTTTTTAGTTTTAGAGAAATTGTCCTTCCAACCTCCCCACACACACACATACATATATACCCACACACACACACACACACACACACACACACACACACACACACACACACACACACACACACACACACACACACACACACACACATTCACACACACAAACAGACATAATCGTAATAATATCAAAATCGGATTGTAGAGACCTTAAAACGTGCTTAATCATTAAAATCTGAATATCCGATTTTTAGCATGACCCCAATACCTCTCTTAGCGAGAGGTAAATTTTTTATTGATATCCCTTTTTTTCGATAAGATTTAAAATACTCTAGTTATTCAAAAAGAACAGACCGATGAATCACCTGTATATGAAAGAAAAAAACGTAAATACAACAAAAAAATGAGAAACAGAATAGTCATATATTTCAGCCAACGAAAATCTCCCGGATGAGATGGCATCACCTGGCGGGTAAGATGACTTACTTAAAAGCAAGGCTTTGAACCCGAACCTGAACCGAACCAAAACCGGAACCAAACTGAAACATTTTGGCGAACCCAAACCCGGAACCAAACCTTAAATATATTTTTCAATTGAACCCGAGTCGGAACCGAACCGGGTATTAAAATTCGGGTTCAGGGTTCAGCTCCGGCTCAGGTTCATTTTGAGTTCGAAACGTAAGCGTAATCGTAATACAGCCGATAATCGACGCCTGTGTTGTCACTTTGTAAAAATTGTGTTCGTGTTCTTGCCTTGCGCAAATTCCGGCTCAGATTTTAAATTACAGTCGACTCTCTCTAAATCGAATTCGTAAGGGGTATTTGAATTTGTTCGAATTAGAGAGAATTCGAATTAGAGAGACTAAAAGAAAATGAAATGAACATTTGTATAAATTACATAGAATATATATATGAAATAGAAAAAAAACTTTATTCAGTTAATATGTACATATAACGGAAAAATAAAAATGTAATACATACAATTACAGAGGCTTGAAGAAATTTGAAATTTTTGTTTGTTTTAATATTTTGTTGTAAGCTTGTTTTTCAATGTACGCTACTAGTTTTTGGAAGTTTTTGAAGATTGTATCTAATTTCGATTTATAGAGAGTCGAATTTCATTGAAAATGATGTCAAATGCTCAAAATTTAATTCGATTAAAGGAAAGTTCGAATTAAAAAAATTTGATTTAAAGAATAATTTTTACATATACAAGTTTATACAGTTGTACGTGTCAAAAAAATAATTCGATTTAGAGAAAAATTCAAATTAGAGAGAGTTTGAATTAGAGAGAGTCGACTGTATTTCTATATAAATAATGCTATTCAAAAAAACATTAATTCAATTTTCATTAGATCGAACCGAACCTGAAGCCAATACCTGAACCCGGAACAAAACCGCAAATTTTATTCATGTTTGAACCAGAACCGCACCCGAACCCATCTCTTAAAAAATGAATTAACCCGAACCTGAACCGAACCCAGTTTTTGGGTTCCCTATTTAGTCTATTTGATCGTCCAGAACGTTTATAATTGGTCAGTATAGTAGTTCACCTATATCGTAATAATATTTTGAGCCAACTATCCCAAACGGTCGGGTCAGATGGCTCATATCTGTACAACGACACGTACAGCAACAATAACTTTAAGTTAAATTGTTACATTGAACCTCTTTCTGCTTGAGAAGTTATATTGTAAAAATATGCTACTTTGTATGAAGAAAATGACAAAAAGATTACATACAAAACTTTTTCAAGGGGTATAAGAAAAATTCTAGTAGTAACTTATTTGTTTCTTTATTGAAAAAACAAAACAAGTAAAATTTGTTGACTGTGTAGTCGTACTATCCACGTGTTCAACTATTATTTGTATTTTGGCACAAAAATCATCTCACTCGGTAAGCCACATGTCCTAGACTTACCCTAAACTAAATAATAATTCATTGGTATTGTATAGTTAAATACAGAAATGCTTACTACATTTGACCTTTATTAAAAATACATACAACAGGTTTTAATGCAAATAATGAGTCATTCTATTTATACTTATGTTGACTTGTATATTTATTTTTCCTTTTAGTTTAATGTTTATATTTTATTTCCAAATTATTTAGTTAGTTCTCACATATTACTCATACAGTAACACCTGTATAATATTTCATTTAATGTGTAATATGAACTATGTTATCCACGAATAAATTTATTTTGTAATATTAGTAGAGTGTTATAAGTGTTACAATGTACACCTATACATATTCTGGAAATCGTATACATAGAGGTAACTATTTTATAAATAAATAAATATTTCATCAAGGTATATACCCATTGCTGGGTGTGCCAATCTGTTTTGCACACATATATTCGAAATGATGATGACATATTCGTACCGCGCGGGCGTTTAACAGGCGTTTACCACACGGACACTCATTGGTAGCATAGTGCATGTAGTACAGCGGCGGAAGTCACTTTTGTGCCATTTTATATTCGAAATAATTTTGGCGTTGGTCGAAATCGGACCCGGGTCATTATAGATTCGCGACTAGATACTTAGGCACATGGCCACGAGACTACATTAATATATATTTCATTAAATATAATTATATTTTTCAAAACCGCTCAAAATTGTACTATATTATTTAATATTTATTATTTTATTTATATTGTATAGCATTCTTAATAATATATTCATACAGGGTGGTGACCGTCACGGCCGACCATAGGACATTAACATGAAAAATTAGACTTTCCTAATTTCCTGCTTCCATAATTATTTTACATAAAAAAGCTTCAAATAAAAGTTGTAAAGCATAAAATTATGCATCAATAAGCAAAAGTAATTTTGTATAAATACTGAAAATCACCTCAAAAATAGCAATAGTCATGGAATTGAGACAAAATAAATAACAAATGTCTAAAGGTTTATCTACCATGTTAGGGTAATTTATTTTTATTAGGTATTATTCCTAATTTCTGTTCCAGTTAACAATTATCTGTTAATTTAAATTGATATTTGTTCACTTGAACAGATATGTAGGTTGATAGAAATAAATAATTGACCCTGTAAAAATTAGGGAAATATCTATGTGAGGGAACACGGAGTGGGACAATAAATAATATAACACAGAACTGTACACAAATGAGATATATATTAACTCAATTACACGCAACGACTGACTTTTTGACAACAACGTTACTTTACATATGTATGTCTATGTGGTGAGCAGAGATGGCGGTACAGGTCTTGAGACTCGCCAAATGAGTTTTCCCTAACAATCTAAATATAAAAACTATGATGCGCCCAGCACAATACCTCCTGTTATTTAATTTATATTAATTTAATTTAAACATGGCTATAATTTATTTACTAATACTACTGGCAACTGTTTTGAGTTCTTTTGGATATAAATATTGTTCAAATTTGTAATGTACGTGTTTTGTGATATTGATGTTAATCTCTTTTCATTATAAATATACCTATAAATGGGACATAGGACAACATGTAATAGTATATTACATCTGAAACATATGAAACTCAGGGCCGGTTTTGCCATAACGCGGGTGAGGCGACCGCCTCAGGCCTCCGATTTTTACCGGCCTCATACAAATTATAATTTTTATACATAAGAAATTAATATGCAATTACTAAGGAAAATAAAAAAGCAAAAAAAAAATACTATTTTCCGCAATGAATTGTTTTGTATTTTAGGTATATACGTACCTAAGTACATGTGGCAGCACTGTGTAGTCGCGTTGTGGCAGAAGAAGTAGTACGTAGCGTCGTCGCATAGCGCAAAATGCACAGGCTACTCCATACAATCCCTCAGCACCAGTGACGGCCGATCAACCTTTAACGTTTAATCTTATTTTGACTTAAATACAATAATTCTAAATTTATAAAAATTATTAAAAGGTACATGATAAATTATTTAAAAACATCTCAGAACCCATAATACGTATATAACAATAAACCGTGAATACATTCAACGCTGCGTAAAAATGTTCTGTGAAAAAGAAAAAAATGCGACGAATTACAATCGTATTTGTATTTGCTAGAAGAAAAAAACTCCGCTATTACAAAAGAAGACGGAAGCGAAAAAGAAAGAGAACGCGTGAGAGACAGAAATCGTGTTAAGTAAGAAATCTAAGAAAGAAGAGGAAAGCCAACCGGAACTGACGAGCAGCTGCGATTACAATCTAAGTAGCTTCAAAACGGCGCCTGAAGACAGCGAGGAACACGTGCCTTTGGCGAGTCGTCTAGACAGCTCGAGTGGAAAACGAAAACTCGAGTCAGTTATCGATGACGACGGTGACATACCTCTCACCACAAAGAAGAAAGTCAAGACAGAGAAAGGAACTTGAAAGATAGGGAAGTAATGCCGACGCATTGTCCAGAAGGCCGTGACAAGAAGAATGCAAATATGGTAGTCGACTAGAAGAAAAACATTCCACGGTCTCCAGAATAACAGTAGTCGACGATAGTTGGCAGCCCGGTGGACTACACAAGGACTAAGAATATGACCCGACTTTACTGAATATTACTGGAATGAAAAGCAGAAGAGAGCAAACCAATATGGGAAGACGTTGCACCACACTCACTGAGTGTAAAATCATACTGGGCGCAATGGCACTCAATGATGATTGAGGATGGCCTGTTAAAGCGCGTGGTGGAAAATGCCGATGGAACTGAGAAGAGAACTCAGTTGGTTATTCCTAAGAGTAGAGTACCAGACGTATTAAAAGAGATCCATGACGGATCTGGAGGAGGTCATTTTGGAGTCAACAAAACTGCAAGGAAGACGTTAAAGACTGGTGCAAGAAATGTGAGCTTTGCGCTGGAAGCAACGGTCCGCATGGACGACGAAGAGCTCCAATGCGTCAATACAACGTTGGCAGTCCATATGAATGCATTGCGATTGATGTGGCCGGACCATTTCCAGAAAGTGACGAGGGAAATAAATACGTCGTTGTTGTTATGGACTACTTCACCTAGTGGGTTGAAGCCAATCCATTACCCAACCAGGAAGCCACCACGGTCGCTGAAACATTAGTTAAAGAGTGTGTATGCCGATTTGGTGTACCACGTGGACTTCACTCCGACCAGGGGAAAAATTTCGAGTCTGCCGTTTTCCAAGATATCTGTAAGATATTAGGAATTAATAAAACGAGGACAACCGCATTACATCCGCAGTCCGATGGCATGGTTGAACGAATGAACAGAACGATCAACCGATAATTGTCGAAGGTAATCTCCAACCACCAAACAGACTGGGACCGACATCTTCGTATGTTCCTTATGGCTTATCATTCATCCGTGCATGAAACAACAGGGCAAACTCCTGCGAACATCTTATTCGGGCGTGAGTTGCGCGTACCATGTGACTTGGTGTTCGGCAGTAAACCTGGGGAAGATCTAGCCGGGGAAGATTACGTTACGGACTTACGGAGAAGAATGGACGACATTCATGTTTAAGTCCGCACAAACATTCAAGTTGCTAGCGACCGAATGAAGGACCAGTATGACATCAAGGTAGAAAAAGGTGGATACCAATCTGGGGATTTAGTGTGGCTGTACAATCTACAAAGGCGTCACCAAAGCTGCAAAGAAATTGGGAATGTCCTTATGAGGTCGTTAAAAGGATAAATGACGTAATATACAGAATTAGAAAAACACCAACAGGGAAGCCGAGAGTAGTACACTTTAATCGGCTAACCCCTTTCGCTGGTGAAAACCATGAAGACCATCGGTCGTCGGATAATAGCCCAGGAACCGACTTTTGAAGACTTCATGGAACAATATTCTTTCAGTCATAAGGCGCGGTATGGCGTGACGAAAGAAGAACATCGAAACTTGTTCACCGTGTCTTCAGATTATTTCCTCGGCCACTGTGTATCAGAAGACTTATAGATGTCACGCGGCATAGCTTCAGTCTTTAAGATGAAATTTGGACGACTACAAGAACTGGCCAACCAAGATCCATCCGTTGGGAAAACGCTACGACTGGGGGATAGCAATACAGAACATCAGCGGTATATCTACTACCTGATCACAAAACCACGCTCGTACCAGAAGCCGTCGTATTGCAGTCAATGGAACTCACTGTGCGATTTGAAGGATCATCTGCTAGATAATGACATTTTGAAGCTAGCAGAACCGATGTTAGGCTGTGAACTAGATGGTTTGAATTGGAGGATTGTTAGGAACATGTTAGAGATCCTCTTCCGCTATATCGGTATTGAAATTCTCGGCTGCAGTTTTAACCTTAATGGACAGAAAGAATAACTCCAACGGACCATCGACTGACACTTCTTCAAGACCTGTAAATGTAGCAAGGGTAATACATGTAGATTTCGTCATCAAGAACTGTTCCGGAACAAAACAGTCTTAAGGAGGGGGCAGTGTAACGTGCGCCCCTGACTTAAGAGTAAACGGGCGCCGCTACTGGTAGAATATACCCGAGCGATGACGTAAATCCGGCGGCGGAATAACCCATACGGCTAGACGTGTTAATTACACTGGTGACCTGAGTCCTTTGTATTCAATGTCATTGTGGCGTCGGAAAGTTCGAGAAGGATATCGCGCTATATAAACCCGTCGCCAAACCCAGCAAAAACAGTCTGATATATAGAAGCAACGAGCAATGAACAGTTGGTGATATAAATAAACAGTCTACGAGTGGTGAACGTAAATAAATGTAGTTATATAAATAAATACAGTGATATAAATATTGTTTAAATAAATAATCTTAGTATTTATAATTATTTAATCATAGTGTTAGTTATTTTTATTATATTTTAATATTTATCCTAATTATTTATCGTTTAATAAACGTATTATTTTAATTAATAATATTCTGCTGATTTTTACACTTCACGATATGTTAAAGTCGCGGTCAACCCTCTGTAGATTGATATTATGAATAACAGATTAAGAGTGATTAGCGAGCAGTTGACTAGCACAGTATTACCTATTTATGGATTATTTTATTGTACGGATCTTTTATTTTTCTCTAAAATATTTCTTATATATTTGACAGAGATAAAACAGTGCTAGTCAATTGTTCGCTAATCATCAATAATCAGTTGTGCATGCTACCAACCATGAAAATTAATTTATTTTCAATTTATTATATATTTTTATGGTGGCCCAATCTGGTGCTAAATGAACGTGGAACCCTTGTTATTCAAATACAGCATATTTGTCGTCTTTCCCAGATAAGATTGGCTCTCGGCATCTTCTTACCGTCTTCGTCACTTCTGGTTTCGTTCTATGTGGGATGGTAGAGCAATCAGCCCCAGTGGCCCTTTTGGCCAATAATCCGAGTCCTCTTTCTGCAGCAGAGTTCGCAGACTATGTGGAGAACACCAGCTACATTACGCGGTACTGCCAGCCCAATTCTGGGGTGAATATTACAGATCGGGGGAAGGCAGTTCACGTCGTATTGAGTCTTCCACATATAGAGGTAAGAGATGATTTCATTATGTAAGGGAGACAATACAATAGGATATTTGTTTTCTTCCAGTAAATATAATTAAACTGAATCGAAATAATTTTTAAATATAATAAAATTACTTCAGAAAAATAAATTTGGTCAATATGGTATTAGTTTTTCTACCAATCAAAATAATATGACTATATATGCATAAAAATTGTTCGAGGCCAAGTTTAAGTATATTGAGTTGTAGACAAACTGAAACTATGATTTGAGTAAGTTTATTTATCTTAAATAATCTGAAGGTGTATAAAAATTGTTGCACTAAGTGTAATTAAATTCAGTAGCTGAAAACCTGATGGCATAATATGACTATAATTGGACTATGTTTAAAAAAAAATCGACGAAGTTGTACTAAATTGAATAGTAGAAAAACTGATATCACAATTTAATTATGTATCTCAAATAAGTGGACTATGTTGGAAAATATTTCGTCCTAGTTTAATTAAATTCAGTAGTAGAAAAGTTGATGGCACAATTTGGCTACGTTTGATAACTCAAATAATTAGACCACGTTTAGAAAAATACCGACTGATGTTTAAAAAACTTTGGACTCAGTTTAATAATATTGAGTAGTAGAAAAACTGATGGCACAATTTGACTTTGTTTATCTAACTTAAATAATTGGACTATGTTTAAATACATTTCGACTCAGTTTAATTAAATTGAGTAGTAAAAAACCTGATGACACAATTTGACTTTGTTTATGTAACTTAAATAATTGGACTATGTTTAAAAACCTTTCGACTAAGTTTAATTAAATTGAGTAGTAGAAAAACTGATGATTTGACTATGTTTATGTATCTCAAATAATTGAACCATGTTTAAAAAAAATTCGACTAAGTTTCATTAAATTGAGTAGAAGAAAAACTGATGGCACAATATTTTGTCTGTTTATATAACTCTAATTTGACTATTTAAAAAAAATCGACAAACTTTAATTATATTGAGTAGTTAAAAAACAGTGGTATTACTGTTTTTAAAAACAGAAAAGTTCAGGCAAAAAAGAAATTAAAAATTCTTGTGGCGAAGTTTTCAAATTTTTTATTGATTTTGTGTCAAGAGAAATTGTATGAAGTACATTTTTAACGCATTAATATTCGTGATAGGATGTAAGATAAGAATTTGCAAATGAAAGCTATTAAGTGATACAAAAAACGATTTTTTATGTTCTTAAATTCTGTCAGGATCAGATAAGGAAAGTGTTTTCTTAATGTTATACAATATTTATTTTAAAATACACACGAAGTTTCATATAGTACCTTTGGTTTAAATATTATTTAATTTATATTTATTTAATTTCTATTAATATAATTTCAAACTCAGCACAAACTTGCACTTTACGATCTTTTAATGCTTGTATGAAAATTTGGAAACGCCCTGGCTTCATCATTTTTGCAGATGATATTGGTTTATCTCCACCGGCAACTTCGCCAACATAATGGTTCAAAATATATGAGCCCTATTAGCATAAAATAATATTAAACATATGGTTACGAAGATGGTTATAAATTCATGAAAGTGACAGAAGGGGAGACAAACGAAAACAAAAGAAGTGGTAGCGATCGGTGATTGTTTGTATACAATAAGGAATATTCTGTTTAAATATGGGAGAGGAAAAATGTTCTGGAATGTAGATGGCTAGCTATATAAGCAATTAAGTGAGCGTTTTACCTTTTGTATAGGACATCCATTTGTATTTCCTGCAATGGTCATGACCCGTGTCCACATAGGGTCGAACAACTTATAAAGGGCCTCACAAGCGTTTTTCTGTTCCACTACTTTCCATTTAATAAATTTGTTATCTTCTTCATCCCATTTGAAAATTTCTCCATGTAACTTGAAAATAAAATTTTATTCGGTACTAATTTCCTTAAAATGTCTAGGAATTATAATAACTTTGAATAGCAATTGAAGAGCTCTTGGCAAAAACAACCATAGTCCAAATATTGTAAATATGAGTTACATACAACGACATGTGTTTCCAAGGATGCCAAACAGTTTTTCGAAAAAGTATCTTAGTTATAAATTATTACATTTTAAAGTTTCAGCGTTTCCACCAAAACATCCTATAAAATTGTCTAATTATTATGTAATTGCCCATCATTTTTTTCTATTTCTTAGCATCCAGCAAATATTTTTCTAATAAGGGTGTGTTAACAAAAAGTCTGCACAAACTTTATAACATTATTATTTAATTGGGAAGAAGAAATTACTGGATATCAATCAATTATTATTTATTTCCGCCTCTACCGGTTTCGACACCTCATATGTCTTCTTCAGGAGCTACAACAGTTATTACAGTTTTTAAAAAGTTGAAGAACATATATGATTAAAACTTATGTGAACATGTAGAATTTAAGTAACATTGATAAATAACAATAAATAAATAACATAAATTACATGCACTGGTCGTGAAAATTAAAAAAAAGTAAATACATTAAAAAACTCATGTCAGATGAATTAGATATATTTTTTAACTTTTAATTAACAATGGCACCCTTTTTCTAAATTTAAGCTATAACTGCCGCTAGATTTTTTAAGTCACATTTCTTCTTATTGTTTTTTATTTGAAATTTTAAGTAGTTTTAATTTTGGTTATTATTTTTCCTTTATGTTTGGGTTTTATTGTATTTTAACATATTTGTATATATTTTACTTATATTTGTGATGTCAGTTTTTAAATTTATGTTGTTGCTGTCATTATTTATGCATAACATTTCTAGAGTAAGACCTTTGTGTAAATTTTGTTCTGCATCTATGATCTTGACAGCATCAAAATTAAAATGATATCCAAGTGATATTGCATACCCTACTAGAGCACATTTTTCGTTGTTGTTGTTGTTGCAACAATAAGAACAACAACGGCGGAAAATGTACTCTAGTAGGACACGCAATATCACTTGGACATAATTTTAATTTTTATGATATTTTAAATAAAAAATCGCCAACGATTCGCTTTCGATCATTTTCTTTTATGAGATTTATTTTAGTTTTTGTAAAAAACTCAGAGGAAAATGGTATTATTTTTGGTATTAGTCTAATGTTAACACCAAACTAAATTAAAGTTGCTTCACATATTATTACGTTTAAAGAATATTAACAAATTAAACTTTTTTGTTAATATGTCCACTTATTTAAACATGATCCTGAAGTAAATTAAGTTACAAAAATCTATAAAAGTAAGGAAGCTAGGAAGTTGTATCTTTGGTTATCTCAAAATTTAGAAAAATGTGCTAGATTGTTTTTGCTAAGAATTATAGAGAATATAATTACAAAAATTCCTTATACCGTACATATTATACTTACATTGTAAGAATTATCGAAGGGTTCCAGGGCTGTCCAATTCGCATTAAAATCTTTTTCTTTTGTATAATCCAGGTAAAAAAATTGTTTAGTATTTTTGTCAGTTTTGCAATTTCTAAGATACACTAATTTTGAAAAACACTTTACTTCTGGCACGACCGACGATATCTGTTCAATATATTTCAATAAATTAGTCGTATAGTATCATTCAGGACAATTAAATTAGTTGTTGGTTAGTATATACTTACCATTTCAATTCCTGAAATTTTCAGGGCACAAAATAAGAAAACAAATTCTTTTAATAAAATTTTGTTACTCATTTTGATGAACAATAATACTTATTGAAGGGAAAAAATTGTTTATATACTGTACAATATTGTCATTAAAAAGTAATGAAATGATTACATCCAAAACCACAAGTAAATACGAATTTCCTTCATAATTATAATTATTATTTTTATAAAATACAAAATAACATATTTGACTATAGAAAATAATATATTGAATACATGATTATTATTTGAATTTCAAGGACTAAATTTGTAAAGCGCTTCAAACATTGATTACATATTTTCAGGAAAAGTTTTCAGTTCCAAGCTTCAGCTGCCATCTGTTCAATGCTGCTGAAATGAAAGATAGATATCTGAAATGAATGTCTTTCAACTTTGCAAATAATCAATAACATTATGCAATTTTTAAATGTAAAATACAAAAGAGATGTTTTCTTCACCACACCTTTGAGAGCTTATGTGGTGACGCATAGTACACGTTTTCAATGGTACCAAAAATGGGTAATAATCCGTCGTGATATAATATTATTAAAAATCTAAAAGTAGCATACATTTTTTTTTATTTTATATTGTAGTCATTGAAAATTTGACTCCAATTATTCTGTAAGTTAAAGTAATAGGATCTATGCTTATTTATGTCATTGTGGGCGTAAGTGATGAATTTACAGTCCTCAATGTAATAGAATAAGAGATTGAAATAAAACACCAAGAATCGAGAAAATACGTGATAATTTTATTAATGGGGTCTCGTGGCCGTGTGCCTGAGTGTTTGATCGCGAATCTGGGGACCCGAGTTCGATCCCGACCGACGCCAAAAATTACATCGAATTTTAATGGCACAAAATTGACCCCACGTCAGCAATGAGTGCCCGTGGGGTGACGCCTGGTAAACACCCGCACGGTAAAAATATTCCATCATTATCGATATCTGTATACGAAGCAGATTGGCACACCCAGCAATTGGTAATATGCCGTGATAAAATCTTTATTTTATTTATTTATTTTATTAATGATTCACAGACCGGGGGCTAGGGCCACATGAAAAAAATATAGTATAGTATTCTAAATACTGATCCGTGGTGCTCACTTTGAATACCCTGTAGAATGATTTACTGTCTTCCCTGAAAAAAAAAGACGAACTACCCAGCTGTGGGTCATGACTATTTAAAAAATCTGATGGGCCCAGCACATTACCTTCCGTTAATCCTGTGTATTATATACAAATTCCATACATAAATTTTCTTGCAAAAGATTCTAAATTTGTACTTGACACTGATATCTTCTTTAGTTTTTCTCATTCGTTAGGGGTCGCTATTTGTTATTTTCTTTTCAAGATTTAGAAGGTTCACATGTGCTCTCAGCTTAAAGTACAAAGATGGGCTCTCCACGAAACACAAGTAAAAACCACTGAAGACCGCTCTCCTCCCTTTGGAACTGCGAATTCAACAAGAAATATCAGTAAAATTACTAAATTTAATTAAAATTATCACGAAATGATCTCGAAATCGATTCAACATATATTAGCCTATTTTTATCTCATGTTACCCTTGATAAGGGAGGTATAGGAATCCTGCTAAAAATTGCATATCCCTAGAATATGATTTTAACATTTTCACGATGATGTCTGTGGGTGTGTCTGTGAGTATGTGCGTGTGTGTGTGTGTGTGTGTGTGTGTGTGTGTGTGTGTGTGTGTGTGTGTGTGTGTTTAGAGCCTCTGAATGTTCTAATTCAAAACTGTTATTCAGAAAATTTTAAAACCATATATTTCTGTCCAATTCTAATATGGAAAGGCGTCGTTATATTTTGGTGTAAATCAGATAACCGAAAGTGCACTTTATTTGAAGTCCAAAATAGTTTTCCCTAAAAAAAGCTTTGTGTTATTATAAAAATGAAAGATTATTAACTTTTCTATAGGTTTGCCTTAATAGTTTTTGTATATATTTTATAAATAAATTTATAAAATAATTTCTTTTATTAATCCCGGAGCCTATGTTTTTAAGATAAACACAATTTCTTAGTTACACAGTTTATATTTCAAATGTATGTAACTGACAAATAAATGTCACTGTCACAAAAATTATCATTTCAAATTAAAAATGATCTCTTTAAAAAGAAAATAGTAAATAAAACAATAATTATATTATACACATTATATACGAATGCAAAGGAGCATAATATAGTTTCCAGTATCAGGTATGTATTTAAGTTAATAAAAATTTATGGCGGTAGGTATTGTGCTGGCCACATCAGATTTTTCTTCTTTTCCAGATTCCGATGTCCAGGACAGACGAAACAGAGTCCGTTCTTCGCGAAGCCTTTATGTGGGGCACTCTGATCTCTCCTTTGGCAGCTAGTCGCATTGCAGCCAGAGCAGGTGCTGAAACCCTTTTTGGTTACGGTGTCTTGGGTACCGGTGTCGTCGCATTATTAGTTCCTGCAGCTTGGCTCAGTCCTTATCATGTAGCGTTAAGAATTGTTCAAGGAATGTGCATGGTGAGATGAAAATGATATCAATATATATGGTAGAATTTTAATGCAAAATTAAGCGAATAACTCTCACTATTTATTGTTTGCTTTAGTTTCTTTCTAATTTGTTTTTAAGGGAGCAACGTGGCCAGCTGCACACATGCTCGCAGTCACCTGGTTCAAACCTAAGAATATTTCCGTGTTCGTCTCCTGTTACACGGCAGTGAACCTGGGTTACGCAGTAGCAGGTTTGTTAGGCACACCACTTGTTAGGGCTATAGGTCGCGATGCCCTTTCGTACAGCCTGTGCGCCCTTTCTGTCGCTTGGTATGTCTTATGGTGGAGATTCGTGGAGGAAGAGTTGTCACCCATCAGGCCCATAAGAGACGTAAGAGATAGTAATATACATAAACTTCGTTTCCACTACTTGATCCCTATGTCATCAATCGTAACCATATGATTAAAATCGCCAGGGATGGGAGGGAATTGATGACATCATGTTGTCGGGTGAAATCGAGCGAAATCGTCTGATTTCCGTAGTATTCATACAAAACAAAACTGAAAACTGACAGTATAGAGTATAACTTATACTGTGTGAATATTAGTATTCTTCAAAATTCGAAATAAAACATTTATTTCGCAATAATAAATCAATTAAGTAATTATGATGTAATGTCAAAACTGACAGTATTATAATAAATTATAATAAATATAATAATAATAAGTATAAATAGATATTTTGCAGTACTAAACGAATTGAATAAATACGGTATAAGTATAATGGATGAAATATAGATACCTCTTTTTATTGTCCAAAAGCAATATGTTGTAATAATTGTCGGCAATGTTAGAAACACCGTCTTTGCAATAGCAAAATGCACAATATAATACCAAGAATTTACAAAACTACCAACGCACAACGAAACAAATTATTGACGCCAAAATTAAAAAAAATCATCTTTATCACATGACTGACAGAATGACATGAATATTCAAATATTCAAATAATTAAAATACTTGAAAATTACATTTGTTACCGGTTACAATACAGTTTCATTTTCATTTTTTTTGCGTCGGTTGAACGGAGATACCGTATACCCCGCCGAAACACCGACGATATTGAGATTACGAATAAAAGACTCATATGTGTCATGTGTGTACGACAAATATGCTAGATAAAAGTTTAGTAATTCTTGTATCAGAAATTAATGACGTGGGGATCAACTCGAAGATACGAACGGCGGGATAGCACAGTGGTAGAGTGCTAGCCTCTGGACTCAGAGGTCGTAGGTTCGAATCCGGGACAGGTCGAATTTTTCTCGACTGATCTTGATCGGTATCTACTCCCGTTACCTTTCCAAGTTGGGATACAATTAACTTGGCAATCACTAAGCTATCTAGCACCGGCTGGTGGGTGTAACAAGGGCTTGCTCGGGTGGGCAACACACATGACATCTACGTAAGAAACTTCGTGGCAATTGTAAAAATTAATAAAAATAGATGTTGTGTGTGAGATCACTCTAGGGATATAACCTGTAAGGGTTGAAAATCCCGAAACAAAAAAAAAACTCGAAGATACAGAGTGTACATACATCAAATCACGCATATTCAAAAACAATAACAATAACATCAACATCATACAACAAATCCTCACTCTTAATATTAAAGTGATTGATTTTTGGTAGCGAAATACCGCATTTGGATCACAATAATAGTTACGAAACAATCATCCTTCGCCACACATTCCTGTCTCTTCTTCTCTTCCCACTTGGAAACTTTCTCTCTTTAAGCACCCAACAACCACATCCATCCACTTACACACTGGTTGGCCACACAATCGAAAACCCTCAACTTCACCAAGATATATACGCTTTACAAGCCGTTCACTCGCTATTCTCTTCACATAACCAAACCATCACAAATGATTCACACTAAGTCTCTTAACAACATTGTTCCTAACCATACATTCTTCATACACCAAATTATTCCTCACGCGATCCCGTCTTACATACGCATATACTCCACATAAATACCTCATTTCCGCGGCAGTCACTCTCTTTTTATGCTTTCCCGTCCATGCCCAACATTCGCTTCCATACATAGAGTTAAGAATTTTAACAATTTGCTGGAAGGTCATTTCGACTTGCTAAAATACTCGCATGGAATTTTGATGGTTATTTCGTTTATTTAATTATACCTAAGCGTATTATAAAACACTGACTTTACATTCTGTCCACGACATATAGACAGTCTGGCTATAAAGGTTTAGGACTTCTTTTATAAATAAGACAAAACTCGTTATTTCATCAAAATCACAATTTATTCTTCAATGTACATTGTAACAAAAAGACTTGCCTCTCGACGCTTATCGCTATTTGGTGAGTTGGTGTCGGTTGATGGCGACGGCGGGAGGATGGGATGACACACACTTACTTGGACACGGGATTCACCTAAATTAAACTTTGCGCGAGCCGTACTTTACGGCATTTTCTGTTTAGCTACATGTTAACGGTATTGTCAAACTCTAAAACCTTACTGCCTTACTTCCAGAAGAACAGTCACAAATCTCCAATTTGGCCATGTTTTTCTCAAATGTTGTCAACCTTGCTTTGTGACAACATTCTAAAATTAAGATGCTATTCAATACCTTCGTCACGTTGGTTTGAGTGTATGTTACAACGTCGTAACGGTTTCTTTTTAGCTTCAATTTTAGTTTGGGGAAGGAAAATAGTCAGCCGAGATTAAATCAGTGACGCAGTGACAATTTTAGTGGGCAGAAATTGATGCACGACTGTTGCTTTATAGACCGATGTGTTATCGTGCGCGCACATAACTTCGACGATAGTACATCTAGTTATTTCTTTGTCAATGTTCAACTGATGTGCAACCATCTTAATCGTAAAATGTCGTCGAAAACCAACAGTTGTCGAACAGCTTCGATGATTTCGGCGTTTTTGCTTGATGCGAAACGGTCACTTTTGGGTCATCTTTCTTTTCATTTCGTCCATCGCGAAATCGCTCTTGCCAACCATAAACGTTAGAACGAATCGAAAACATAATTTGATTGCGTATCTCTGTTCGACGGATGTATCTATCACAAGACAGATGTAAGATGTAAGGGGGCATACAAACTACGCCCATAGGAGAACTGTACTGAACTAACATTAATAAAACTTGACGGGCATGTTGATGAAGGTTAGTCGGAAATAGTTTAAGAGTCAATTTATAGACGGCGTTGTTATTTGTTGCTACAAAAACTTTATAGCCACCTGTGTGTATATGTACATGGTTGTTAATAAATGTAGTTAAAGTTTTCTTGATCTTATTCCTATAGGTAACATATGTAACACAAGTTTTCGGATAAAATTTGAATGGACGATAGTATAGTTTAAGGAAATATATAGAACCTGCTTATTAATATAATAATTTACATAGCTTAAGCTTTAATATACATGTTTAATATAGTTTAGTTCTGGTTTGCCCCATGAGTCTTTGGCGAATTTTAACATTTCTTTTGTTCACCTTTCGAAAAATCTTTTTTATTAAATGTTTTTATTTTGGGGCTCCTACAGATTGTTGTATATCTTTCTCGTAAGTAACGAGGAAAAAGTTTCAATATAGAATTTAAAGTGAAAGCAAAGTAAAATAAAACAATAAAACAATATATAATAAAAAAAAAAATTATTTAAACTACATTTCGACAGCGAAGTGCTGTCGTCATCAGGTAAATAACAAGCAAAATACACGTAGTCAAGACAACATGTTTATATAATGAGGGTATCATAGATCAAAGGTTAATAAAAAACATACAAAGATAAAACAGAAACTTATTATTAATTTTTTGAATGATGTTTTCTTGAATCATGGTTACAGCAAAGCGCAAATAAGACGAGCAATAAAGGTGAGTAATAAATCTTTACCTGTTCCTCAAGTTGAAAATTATTTACTACTTTACCTTTCATTGCCAATGTAATAAATAAAATTGGTAGGGTTCTAAATAAATTTGACATACAACGTCATATAAATCTAGTTTAAAAATCCGTGATCTTCTTGGCAATGTTAAAGATATAGTTCCTGTATATTGTCCTGGCATTTATAAGATTCCTTGCCAGTGTGGTAAAGTATACAATGGCCAAACGGGTAGAACTGTAGCAACAAGATTAAAAGAACACGAACGACATAGATTAAATCAACCAGATAAATCTGCTATTGCTGAACATACTATTCAAGAATTACATGGAATTGATTTCAAAAACATGAAAATTTTAATGAGAAAATAAAAAAAACTTCTAATAACATTTAAATACAGGTTTTGAGCTTACCTGTTATTCGTTCATATTTTTCTGTTTTATCTTTGTATGTTTTGATCTATGCTACCCTCATTTTCTAAACATGTTTCTTGATTACGTGTATTTTGCTTGTTATTTACCTGATGAAGACAATTTTGGAAGCAGGCGTCTCCATGGGCGTACGCAGGGTGGGGCAAGGTGGGGCAGTTGCCCCCCCCCCCCTAAAGTTTTCATATAAAAAGTAAAATGGAAAATTTACTGTATATATGTATATAAAATAAATGTATTATACATTTTATATTGCACATGTATCATACATACGTAAAATACTGTATAAAAATATAACATACGCGTATGAAATGATATAATATGATCAATACAAAATATGTTTAAACTGCTCAAAAGGAATAATACGTTTTATACAGTATGAAATGTATAATACATGTGTATTGTACAGGTATAATAACATACAGCATTTTTTTTAAAGATGTCCGATCTAGGTCATCTGTATCATGAACGAATTAATAAATTGGCATACATGTATTTCTTTCATTTACGTAACACGAAGCGTGTGCGATAAGGATGGATGCAATACGCTTGTCTTTCAAAAATTAATATTGTTTCGACTAAGTTAGGACATTCCATTTTAAAACGATTCTCGTTGTTGACATTACTTTCGCTGTAACACAAGTTTATTTATTAATTAAGATATATATTACCTTGATTCAAAGCCGTACGAATAACTTTATTTTCTGTCAGTGTCACTGACACTAACAGAGTGTCAGTATCATATTTTTCACATTTTTGGTTTCACACGTTTTAGTCCATTTCCGTTTTGAATTTTGAATGCTTTTGTATTAACATATATTGTTATAATAATAAAATAACAGTAGTATCTTATGGACCCACATAAAAACTAAGTGAACTACACTATTGTATTTATCGGAATAGGCGGAGCTAAAATCCTAATTCATCCAATTTGTTGATCGGACATCTTTAAAAAAATTACAGTACATTTTATAATAACCAAGAACATATACTTTTATACGTATAGAGGTAGAAGTGACACAAAGATTTTCTGAAAATCCACTACGGTTAATATTTTAGAAAGTTTAAATTCACTAAATATATTATTAATTTTTATTTGTTCTTTTTTAAATAAAATGATTATCTTTGGTATTTACTTTAAGTAAACCTTTACCTTTAACAAAAGCATTTTAAATATAATTTCTTCTTGCCCCCCCCCTAAAGAAATTCTTGAGTACGCCCATGGGCGTCTCTAGATAGTACGTTGGATGTGTAAGAGGTTTATACACAAAATTGATAGCTGAAGTTACTTTATTTCATCAATTTACATCATTAAACGAAGATATTAAGTTTTGGTCTGACAACAATCCTACTACCGTACCTCTAACGAGACAAATTTAAAATTTTTAGACGTTACTTACAAGAAAGGTGTATGACAATGTATAGGAGCCCCAAAATAAAAGCAATTAAGGCGCAGTATTTTTCAAAAAGTACGCAAAATATATTTTAAAACCCGCCAAAACTCATGGGGCAAGGCGGAACTAAACTTCGGCATATATAATATAATACTAATAATAATACTTTATTACCCAACAGTGAACCAATTACAAGGTATATTGTACAACATAAAAATAAAAAATATGTATAAAACAAAATATTAGTGAGGTGTGTTACATAAATATATCTTCATACATTTGGTTGGCATATCGGCACATGATACAAATAAGTGAACGATGAAGGACATCAGTACGGCAAGCGGTAAGGTAAAAAGTATTAGCGTATCTGTAGGCCATCCTTAGGACATGGAACGAAATACGGGACAAAAGAGATGGAGCATCTACCTTGTTGTAGACCAGCGACTACAAGAATCTGCCACTTGAATTTTCACGCCTGGAACTGAGGGCGGGCATGGAGTGACGCTGTAGGAGAGCCTGCTGATCAATTCCTCTATATGGATAGGCATTATCAATTTTGAAATATAAGAATTTTAGAAATTTATGATAAATCCTGTCCAAGGCCATGGATTAATTTAAAGTGGAAGGAAACCAAATTAAGCCAGCATATTCCATTTTACTCAAAACTAAAGCAGAAAATAAAGATGTTATGACATTTAAATCTTTAAATATTTTGGATATTCTAGTAATGAAGTTTAGTGACCTGCTAGCAGTACGACACACATTATTTGTTTATTCGAGAAAATAAAAATTAGAGTAAAAAGTTACACCAAGATCTTTTATGAACAAAATTAACTACCTGCATTGTGTACGAATAATTTATTTTGTTGATATGGCGCCGTATAGGTTACAGAACTAACTTTTTATTACATATGAATGTTAAAGCTTAATCTATGTCAATTGTTGTAGTAATAAGTAGATTAAATATACTTTCCTGAAATCATAGTATCGTTCATTCAAAATTTGTCCTAAAACTTTTGTTACATATGTTATTATTATTTAATTAAAATCGTGATGTTATATTTATATAAAACAATTCCATCTTTATGAAAGGTGTGGACTTAATTCCCGCATAATTATTTTAATCAGTTCTACAACAAAAATTCTAATCTAGCTGATGCGCTATTAAGTTAACATTTGCACGGTCTAATTCCTCTATTTACTTTTTTCCAACAAATTTTTGTTTTCATGCGACAAATTCACTCATTAACATTAGAAAGGCTACAAGACTTAAATAAAAACTTGCAACATTGAAATGTTTTAAGATTCAAGGACACAGTAGATTATTTGCATCAGTATAATTGCTCTAAGAATAAACATTACAAAATATAAAATTCTAGGATAGTTACAAATGGAGTAAATGAGAAAAGACATTAGCTTTACAAAACACAGATTTTGACAAGATAATTATCAAGGATTTTGCAAAAAAAATATTATTTTTATCCGCGACTGTCAAATAATATACTCATGATTCAACCGTTTTTTATCAATTAATGACCTTCGTTACTGTTGCTAATTGAATAATATTGACAGTTCGATGGAATAATATTATTCAATCATTATATCAAATTCAAATCTTACCTTAAAAAAAGTACAAACAAATTAGTTTTAACAATTAATTAATTTTGTCCGCATAAAAAACCAAAATTATATTAGTTTTCTCATTTTTTATAGTTTTATTTTCTTCTTAAGCTTAAAATGTAGCTTAATAGACGGTTTACAATTTTCTGTTAAATGTCAAATCACTTCACAATTTTGTTAAAACAAATACCCAGTAATTAACGCTAACATGTTTATGTTTGTAAAAAAAAACAATTTTCTAAAATTTGATACATTATTTTTGATTTTATAATAGTACAGTATGCTATTAATTGACAGTTGTGGATAAAGTATAGTATTCTATTCGCATGTAATGGCTATTACTCACTGGAATGAGTAATAGCATACATTACATGCTCATTGAATAATATACTATTATTTGTTCAGGAACATAGAGATTTACCGTGGAGACGTTTGCTGTTGTCGGGTCCTGCTTGGGCTTGTGGGGTGGCAGTTGTGGGTAGCCAATGGGCCGATGCTACCCTTATGTTAGGGGTAACTAAATACTTGAAACTTGTTTATGGATTTTCTACCGCTCATGTAAGACAATGTTTTAATTTGTATATTATATATAAATTGTCGTCTAATTTTATATAGGAACATGTATTAGCGTCTTTACCCCACATAGGCCATTTCTTATCAGCGTTACTTTTTGGGTATACAGCAGATCATATTCGAGGGTCAGGTCTTGTTTCCTCAACTACATGTAGGAAGCTGATGGTATATGTGTCTCATTTTCTTCCAGCTACGTTGATGTTTGTCTTAGGGTAAGTTATATATCGTCTCTGTTTATGTAGCATTCAGCAATAATAGGCCATCGCCCATTTCATTGCTTTCGATTATTTATATTGTTACAGCTATACAGGTTGTGATCCTGCAGCTCCTGCTGCCTTATACACAGCAGCTTTGCTGCTTACTGCTGCAACCCCTGCAGGAGTTTATGCATCAGCTGCTGATATTGCACCAAATTATGCAGGTAAAAATATATCAAATATTTTCAATTCGTTTGTATTAAGAATTTGTTTAATTTATTAATATTATTTTAAACGTAATAATATGTGGATCAGCTTTAATTTGGTTTGAAATTTACATTAGTTTAATACCAAAAATAATATCATTTTTCTTTGAATTGTTTACAAAAACCAAAATAAATCCCATGAAAGAAAATGGTCAAAGACGAGTCATTGGCGATTTTTATTTGAAATAGGGGCCCGTGTCAGAATGACAATTAATAATTAAAAATTTGAAGATTTTCTAAATTTACGTAGTTAATTTGTCACCAGGAGTGTGGAATTAATTTGTCGAGGAAAACAAACTACATGAAATTGAAAAATTACTAAATTTAGAATGAAAAATTATCATATTTGACAACTATGTACATAATTAGTAGATATCATTCTGACACGGACCCCCATATCTGCTTGTCAAGGCTAACAAAGTCACATGACTGCTCGCGCCCTATTGTATTTAACATTTCTTGTATACCTACAGTCTACACCAAAAATTCTACTTATATCTATTTTTTATATTTATGTTTTTTTAATTTTAAATTCATTCTGTGAAGAAAATTTGTCCAATACTTCTAATTTTTGAAATGTTTTCAATTCATTGTCGGGATTGACAGTATTTTTGAATGGTATATCTAATATACCTTATTTAACTATTAATACAATAAGAAATAATATAATGTATGTACTTCCCAAAAAAAATCTTCAGTAACGTTTTAGGATTTTTGTCACTGATATTTATCTGTGGGTGCGTTCGGTATTTAAATCTATTGAGCACTCTGAGCAATCTGATCACGTGACAGATTCATCTGCGATTTCCAATCTGTAGCTTGAAAAACCGAATGGATAGAGCATAGATTAAGGAAAATATATAGTAGAAGATTGGGTATCTCCCCTATAAACCGTGATAACAAGTTTTGGTGCCGCCTATGAAAAGGTCAGAGAACTAAATTTGACAGCCGAGAAAGTGGCGGGAAATATGAATTCATTTTGAATTATTCCAAACTTTAAATTTTATTTCTTGAAAATGTAATTAATTAAAAAAGTATCGAAAATAGATAAATTATTAAAGACATTGTCAAGAAATGTGAAATATATGTTGAACTATAAAAAAAAATTACAGTACTTAATATGTTAATGTCTTTATTTAGAAATATATACATTTCATTATTTAAATCAAATAATAAATAAATAACTACAAATCTCAAACTACACGGCGACAACTATTAAAATTTAAGAACATACTACTCAAGGAATAAAAAATTTGAACTATTAATACAAGAGGTAATTTTATTTCAAAAATGGGATGTTACTTTAAATGACTGCCAGAAATGCACTGCTTCATTGACCTCGTTATCGATATTCGTCCACTTTTTAACAAATCTAGCCACTTCTATACTCCTTTTTTCTTAAAACTGACACCATACTATATCAATATTCTTTGATGAGGCTTATGAAGCTTCACGTACTTTCGCCTAATAATGTAATATTTTGCTGCTCTTGTACGGTGTAAATATTTAAGAGCACCACCATGATGTAAATTCTTCTGGTCCACTTACACAAACCATTTCTTCTATTGGGCACTGTTAATTTCTGCAAATGTGTCTTCACTATGCAGGAGTTACAAATATTTCATGTGATTTTTTTCTGAAATATTAATTTGTTGTATTTTATATCACCCCTGTATAATAATGCTAGTATGAAAACTAATATACTTACCGAAAATATATTGAATGATAAAGTACTATATTGCAATAAAGATACAAATTCACAAATAACAGTTTTAAACGTCAAAGAATTTCGAACGATGCAATAGAGAATTGTGGGAAATTTGCAGCAGTTCTCAAACATATGTTACCTTTTTATAGTATTTTGATATTAAAGTTTGAGAATCCCTGTAAAATCTGTACTACTAAAGCCATCTATGAAAGAGTCAGGGAGTATTTCCAAACGCTACTAGATTGAAAACTTGTTATCACGTTTCTGAATGTAGTTTCACCCCCCTGGGATAGAGCGTTTAGCTGTCATTTTGACACTTATTAATATACACCAGAATAAAAACGGAAAATAATAAATAACTGTTAACATTTATACTGTGTGCGAGTTATGAACGGTTTTTTTCTGATACTGATTAAGAAGGTGGAAATGATTACAGACAACTTAAAGCTGAAAATTATGTAGAAAAATGTTTCCTAAAATGACTAATATCAAACATTTTTGATTGATATACGAAAACGACAACATTGATTCATAGAATAGACACTGTTTGCATTGCCGGCGACAAACATTTTAAATTTGCGCTTAAATACGCATGCGTAAGACAGCTGCTCAACATGCTCTATGGTTAGAAAACGAGCGAACAGATCGGACTCTGTGCGCTCTGTGAGCTAATAACCAAACGTATAGCTGAGGAAAAAAATTGCTCAGATGTAATTACCAAACGGCATCGAGCACTCAGACCGATCAGAGCGTAAAACCGAACGCAGCCTTAAGTTACAAACATTTTTTATTTTTCAATTGGTTTCCATGACATTATTTGATCTGCTATTTCCGGTTGTCCAATTATTACCAAAATCTTTTCAGCTCTTACCAGTAATGTCCGATTGAGAAATACGTAGTTAAACAGATATTAAGTATTATAGTTTTTCACAAATCGTCCTTCCAACATCCACACACACAAACACACACACACACATACATACACACATACATACATACATACATACATACATACATACATACATACATACATACATACATACATACATACATACATACATACATACATACATACATACATACATACATACATACATACATACATACATACATACATACATACATACATACATACATACATACATACATACATTCATTCATACATACACACAGACACAAAAATCATCGTAAAAATATTAAAATCGATTTGTAGGGACCCTAAAACGTGCTTTTGTGATTTTTAGCATGAATCCAATACCTCTCTTAGCGAGAGGTAAAAATAACATTCGTTAAGAAAATTAGGCAGAATTCAAAATTTCACATACATATGTAAACATGTATATTATAAGAAAAAAATATAATATTAAAAAATCTGATGTGGCCAGCACAATACCTTCCGTCAATTCTGTGTATTATGTACAAATTCCATACATAAATTTTCTTGCAAAAGATTATAAATTTCCAGTAATATTATTTCATGCAAATGGCACTTGACACTAACATTTTCTTCTTCTTTAGCTTTTCCCATTCATTTCTATTTTGCGGGTCATCCTCATGTCAAAATGTTTCATTCAAAATTTCTTTTTTTTGGTATTTTATGATTTTTTTTGCAAAAGATCCTATATTTCCAGTTAAATTATTTCATAAACAAACTATTTGAATTGCACTTGACACTACCATCTTCTTCTTCTTTAGTTTTCCCATTCGTTAGGGGGTCGCTATTTTATATTTTCTTCTTCCATTAATTTTTGTTTTGTATGTCGTCCTCATTCAGTTCCTTTTCTCTCCTTTCATAATATATTTGGTCTTCCTATGTTTCTTCCAACTTCTGTTATAAACTATTCATTCTTCCAATATACTCATCTCTCCTCATGACATATTCAAACCAATGTAATCGTCTCTCTTATATCTTTCTAGAAACGCCCAACACTAGAGTTATTTCCTTATTCTTTCATCATTTACTTTTTATTGATATTGACATCTGTCAATTTGAATTACCTGAATATATTAGCAGTTTCCATGGTTAAGTTAGCACAGCTGGCTGATTTATGAAATTTTATAATTTTTATAATTCTTTAACTCCATATCTGTTGAATATGAAATATAAAATTTAATCAAATCGTATGGAGAATAATACATTCTTTAAGTTATAATAACATTTAACTGAGTTTTTCAAGTTGACCAATTATAACCAAAATCTAATCAAGTCTGTATATGGTTGTAAGGAAGAGGAATACGCAAGAATTGTAATTTTTGGAATTCTAGTATTAGAGATATCGTGCACGAAACGGCGGTCCACACACACACACACACACACACACACACACACACGTACACACGAACACACACACACACACACACACACACACACACATACAGACATCATCGTAAAATAGTAAAATCGTATTGTAAAGACAATTGTTAATAAATCTGAAAAACTTGCTGCGTGAACTGTATCTGAAGGCTTGGAATAATTTTGTAATTATCGATGCCGAATTCTATTTCACGTTAGATGACAGTGATTGTACAGGAAATAAGAGTTCCTTTTATATACAAGGCATTCATGGTCCGACAGAATTTAAATTTAATCGAAATAATTCCATATAAAGAATTAAAAATATACTTCGCCACTTCAAAAAGGAGAAGGTTTTGACAATATTAACTAGACTTACAAAAATAAATTAGGTTGTGCAGATTATGTTATTTATCTATAGTTTATATGAGGGTAAAGTTGTTTTAGTTTGTTGCATTTTCTAAGTTAAATAATAAAGTTATAAAGTTTGCAAAGAAATTTAAAAATCCGGCAAACAAAAAAAAAATGCATTGTATGAAACAACGTGCAGCTTTCGCGAACAGTAACTAAAAGGGATGCCGGGCGACTTGATGCTTTCCCTAGTGGTGGCTTCCAACCCATGAAAAATAAATTTCCCTCCAGCGATCACCTGCTTAGCTCTAGACAACGACTCCGGGTATTTTTTGACGCTATGTCGTACACTTAATTTGTGGCTTAATTTAATGGTTGCCGAATCTTAATGGTTGTTGCTCCATTTTAAACATCTGTTATTTTTATGTGGATGATGAAGCTTCTTGACTGGATGGGTGTATGGAAATTAATAAATTACTGGATTGCACTCAAATTATTTTATTTAAATTTCGGCCTCTACCGGTTTCGGCATCTCCTATGCCTTCTTCAGGTGAATTTTTTTTTTACATTTGTATGTACACATTAAAATAACATTAAAATAATAACAAAAAACATTTCAACACACGTAGGACGTAAAAACAGTTAAAACCATAAATAAATAAATAAATAAATATAATGAAATACCCAAAAAGGCGTCAAAATCTTTCAAAAACAAAATAAATATATGCGTGAATTTTCGGCACCCTTATGAAAAAAAATGTTATTTTTTTAAAATTTTCTTTGTGAATTTTTTTGGCAGTACTGTTATCATCTCACATGATGAAAGAAATAATGAAATATAGCTCTTTGTTATGAATGAAATGAAAGGCTTGTTGCAATACTTAAGGTCACTAACTTGCAGTAACGCTAATTAAATTCCTGCTAATTCAATTTGTATGAGAACAAACTTAGCAAATATTCTCACCTCGCACTAAACCCTATTGTTGCCATATTCAAATTTTAAATTACATACTACGGAGGACATTATTCATAAAAATGCAAACAAATGTACATTGTTTACATTCTCAAATACGAGTACACAGATTGCACAATAATCATCTACGATGCATGATCTTAAGATTTGATAAAATCAGTGACCGAAATTATCGGTAAGAAATGGGTAAACCGTGATAATATATTAATTATTTTTATTTTATTTTTAGGGACGGTTTTTGGTCTATGTCAAACTATAGGAGCCGCTGGATTATTAGCAGCAAACTACGTCGTGTCTGAAGGACTTCACGGTTCAGTAAGTTTATTATTATTAGATTGTTTACGGTAGTAATATTGTAAAGATGAGAGAGTTGACTTTTACTTTCATTTTCCGGAATTTAACGCGTAGAACAAACAACAATGTTGTTGTTTTTAATCGTTCAATTAGTTGCAAACAACATGGCAAGTTTATTATAAAGTACTAAAGATTTATCAAAAAATCTTTCGGAACTCATAAATCAATTAAAACGATACAACCTTTTTAGTTTTAGTTCTGTTTATTGTTATAAAAACCGAAGTTTTGGCAGCATGAACTGCTGCCTTCTTCAGGGAATAAACAACAAATATATAAATAATTAATAACAAAAACTTTAACAACAGGTAACCATGGTGAGATATTACAACAAATTTAATATAGGAAGCCATGCTCGACTAAGATCTAAACCGTCACAATGATTGGGATTATTATTCTTGGTTTTGAAAATCTCAATGGCTTCTATAATTAACCTGTTGTTGAGGTGTGTTGGTCTCGCTAGTATTTTTGTTTCTTACACCACAGATTATCATCATTAATACATAAAAAGTAGGTTCGTTTTGTAAAATTTTCTGGATTTTCTTCATTTTCTTCTTCTTTAAACATTGCACGATATTTTCTACTTTTGATAGAAACATGACATGTGCATGATATATGCACCACAAACCGTTATAACACATAAAAGACAAAATTATGTTGTCATAGTATTTTATTATGTTCGTACCGTCATGGTATCGTCTAATGTAAATGCCTCGTGTAATTGACATACCGTCGTTCTACCGTTGTTGGACAGTCATCGTACCTTCATTGTACCACTAATGTAAATCAAGCTTAATAATGGTCGAGACACCCGCACGTTTCATATACTAGTGGTTCACTAAACAAACACCATCGTAAAAGATTAACTGTATCCATATGGATTGCCATAACAAATTTAATTTAAATCGAACAAAGTGTTCCATTGTTATAAGCAAAATTATTTTTTTACCTTCCGTCACCTCTAGGTAAGGAAGGTATTGTCTTTGATCAAAAAATTCGGTGGTGAGTTTTCATTGAATAAGCACGTTTCAAGGTCTTTAAAATACGATTTAACTATTTTTTAGATAATGTCTGTATGTGTGTGTGTGTGTGTGTGTGTGTGTGTGTGTGTGTGTGTGTGTGTGTGTGTGTGTGTGTATGTGTGTGTGTGTGTGTGTGTGTGTGTGAGTATATGTGTGTGTGTGTGTGTGTGTGTGTGTGTGTGACCGCGGTTTCGGCCGCGATATCTCCAATACTAGAATTCCAAAAATTAGAATTCTTGTGTATTCCTCTTCCTTACAACCATATGCAGACTTGATTTGATTTTGGTTTATAATCGGTCAACCGGAAGTATCCTCATTTGAAGATTAGCAGTTTTTCTTGAAAAAAACTCGGTTAAATATTATTATAATTTAAAGAATCTATTATTCTCTATATGATTTGATTGCATTTTATATTTCGTATTCAACAGATGTAGAATTAAAGAATTATAAAGATATTAATTTTCATAAATCAGTCAGCTATGCTAACTTAACCATGGAAACTGCTAATATATTCAGAAAATTCAAATTGACAGATGTCAGTATCAATAAAAAGTAAATGAATGAAAGAATAAGGGAAATAACTCTAGTGTTAGACGTTTCTAAATTTTGTGACGTGCGCCCCTGAGAGAAAAGTATGGTTGCGCCGCTACTGATAGCATGTTCGCGAACAATGACATAATCGGTTTTACTGGGTTAAGTGCAAGAAAGACTAGTGGAAGAAATGTGTGGTTTGCGCTGGAATCAACGGCTCTCATAGACGACGAAAAGTCCAATGCGTCAAAACAACGTTGGCAGTCTATTTGAGCGCATTGCGATTGACGTGGCCGGACCATTTCCAGAAAGAGAAGACGGAAATAAATACAACGTGGTTGTCATGGACTACTTCACCAAATAGGTTGAAGCCTATCTATTACCCAACCAGGAAGCCATCACGGTCGCTGAAACCTTAGTAAAAGAGTGTGTATGCCGGTTTGGTGTACCACGTGGACTTCCAAATGTACCAAGGGTAATACGTGCAGATATCGCCATCGAGAACTATTCCGGGACGAAACAGTCTTAAGGAGGGGGCAGTGTGACGTGCGCCCCTGAGAGAAAAGTATGGTTGCGCCGCTACTGATAGCATGTTCGCGAACAATGACATAATCCTTTCGAAAGAACGTACCAGAGCGATGTTAAAATCCCCGCGACGCGCCGACTAGAGAACTACGCCGTGACCCATTTCTTTTGTATACAGGTCATTGTCGCTTCAGAATGTAGTTATATAAGTAAGTGTAGTGATTTTAAATATTGGTATAGATAAATAATCGTAGTGTTTAAGCATTTAATAATATTCTTAGTGTTTATAATTATTTAATCATATTGTTAGTTGTTTTTATTATCTTTTAATATTTAATCCTTAATTAATTATCGTTTAATAAACATATTCTTTTGTTAATAATATTTGTCTATGTTTTACACTTCACCCATATAAATAAAAACGTTACAATATAATATATAAGAGAGACGATTACATTGGTTTGAACATGTCATATTGGAAGAATAATGAATAGCTTTGTAATAAAAGGTAGAAGAAACATAGGAAGACCAAATATAAGATGAAAGGACTGTATTGAGAGAAAAGGAACTGAATGAGGACGACACGCGAAACAAAAATGAGTGGAAGAAGAAAATAAAAAATAGCGACCCCTAACGAATGGGAAAACTAAAAAAGAAGATGTTAGTGTCAAGTGCAATTTGCATAGTTTGTTTATGAAATAATTTAACTGGAAATATAGGATCTTTTGCAAGAAAATCTATGTATAGGGCGCGTGCAGTGACGTGACTTTGCTGACTTTGGCTAGCAGATATGGGGACCCGTGTCAAAATGACAGCTATTAGTTACGTCCATAACTGACAAATGTCATAATTTTTCATTCAAAATTTTATGATTTTCGTCTTTCATGTGCTTTATTTGTTATCAGGAATATGGAATTCAGTTGCCGAGAAAAGGAATCATATAATACCAAAAAATGAAATTGTGAATGAAAAAGTATGACATTTGTCAGTTATGGACATTATTTATAGCTGTAAGTCTGAAACAGGCCCCCCATATCTGCTTGCCAAGGTCAGAAAGTCACGTGACTGCCCGCGCCCTATACATAAATTTTCTTGCAAAATTCAGTAAAATTATTTTATAAACAAAGTATGAAATATTATTTACACATTTAATGTTATTATAAATATTAAAGAATATTCTATCTATATGAATTGATTGCATTTTATATTTCATATTCTATGGATATAGAGTTGAGTGGAAGAAACAGAGGAAGACCAAAGATAAGATGGGAGGACTGTATTGCGGAAGACTTGAGAGAAAGGCAACCGAATGAGGACGGGTCGTCCATTCACTTCTGTTTTGCGGGTCGCAAAACAGAAGTGAATGGAAGAAGAAAATAAATAAAACCCAAACGTATGGGAAAAGCTAAAGAAGAGGAAGATGTCAGTGTCAAGTACCATTTGCATAGTTTGTTTATGAAATAATTTTACTGGAAATTTAGAATCTTTTGCAAGAAAAATTATGTATGTCCATGACCATCTATTTCAGAGGCACATGTACAACAGATTTTGAGCAGCACACTGTATAATATGGATATAGTATAAATAAATATTTGGGTTCACGTAAACAACATAATTTCAGTATTTTGCAATATAATTTGCGTTTCTTATAAGGATTTCTCTTAAGATAATCTTCTTATAATGTAAACTCGTGCTGGTCACGAAGCCTGGTGAATCCGCTTCCTAAATGTCAAGATCATAGATTGTAGATCGTTTTAAATTCCAACATCAATACATCTTCAGCTGCTCATGCAATGGCAGTTCTTGCATGATTTCAAATGCTTGTTTCTATTAATAATCATAATCATTTTTAAATTATTTTCAATGTCAGTTTGTTTTTAATAATTTCTTTGTTGTTAGGAAATTTTAAAGATACAAAACAATGAAAGGTTATTTGTAAGAATTTTATTGCACAAATGAATAATAATTAAATTTTATGCAAAGTAAACGATTATTAATATAATATTACTAGCATTCTAAAATTTGTTATACTATTATCTATTTTTTTTTTTCATTCAACTTTTCTAAATCTTTTATCTCCTTCTTGCAGTTTGCAGGTTGGTGGCGGTTGGTCTTCGGCGCATCTTCAGCGGTTCTCCTGATGACCGCTACTGCTTTTATGGCAATGGGGAGTGGGTCTGTACAAGACTGGAATACTCCAGATGGAGAAGTCGTAACTTCGGATCCAACCACGACCACGGCTTCCACTGCACTAATCGATGTGGAGGACCCAGAATCTAATGAATGTGCAAGTAAGGAAGAACTGGAGTAGACAATAGATGAGAATGAAAATATTGTTTGTATGTTAATAATAAATGATTTATTAAGTGTAAAGTTTTTTGATTTTATTTATATAATATTTTGAAATTTTTTATTTATAGAACTAAATATTTCTCTTATATTTACTGAATTAATATTTAAAATTCTCGAGTTTTTTATACATTATTCACAGTTCTTACTACTTTCAAGGCTTCTGCTACCCCCTTTTGGATTAAATAATATATACAAGACGTTTTCAAAAAGTAAAAACCTTTATTTTTTTCTTGTAAACAAATAAAATACAGGTGGTGTCTATTAACAGGGATATGTAATGTGTAGGAGACATTCATGCTTATCCGTAATTTTTTCCCGGCCGCAAAATACGTGGGTCACTGGCAATCAACCTATGAGTGAGTAAAGTGTAATGAGCACTCGTCAGATTTTTGATTTTTGCGAAATGAGGGAACGACTTGAACAAAAATATTACATAAAATTTTGCCAAATGCTTAGCGAAACCCAAAGGGAAACCATTCGGAAAATTCAGTTGGCTTTTAGGGACGATGTAATGAACATCGCACGAATAAATGAATATGTCAGAGGTCACTGAATCACATCCCGGTAGACCCTCAGCAAGCCGAAATGACACGGTTATTGACCAAGTGAGGACTTTGGTCATTTCGGGCCGTCGTATCACTGTCAGAGAACATGCGAACGAGGTGAGAGTAAGGATTCGATCAGAACATTCAATTTAAATCGAGGAGAGAACAGTTGGCAGCTCCATTACGATAATGCACCCGCCCATTCTTCGCATTTGATTTAAAATTTCTTGGTTAAACACAAAATTTCGCTCATTCGTCAGGCTCCCTATTCTCCCGACATGGCTTCGTGTGCTTTTTGGCTGTCCCCGCTGCTGAAAATTCCTCAGAAAAGTACCCGATTTGAGTCTAAAGAACACATTATGCAAAATGCGACAACCCAGCTAAACACCATTCCACAAGAAGCCTTCCGGAAATGTTTCCAACAATGGCGGGACCGCTGGGAGAAATGTGTGCATTATCAAGCAGACTATTTTGAAGGGAATTAGGGTTCGAAATTTCGAAATAAATAATTGTATTTTTGCCGTCCAAGGGTACGATAATTTTTGAACAGACTTCGTATTATGGTGTAACGAATAACAATGAAGACTTTTTAGAATCACAGACCGTTATCCATGTAGTCGAAGTTTCATAGAATAAAAAAATAAAATTGTGAAGAACCGTATTTACTAGCACAGTAAGACAAGTATCACTGCAACCGTACGTATACGAGTATTTGAACTTACCTTTATCAATGTGAATAAATAAATAGTAAACAGTTTCCTATCTATGTGAAATGCAAACAGTAAAACAGTTAAATTGTGAAGTAACTCTTACTTAATTTCTATGAGAAAGAGTCCTATTCTTTCACATTTTCCCTGAATTCATCTGAAATTCTCAGACAAATGTTGCAATAAAAGAACAATTGTTATTATTTACTATGTTTAAATTTATTATAAAAATAAAAGTACATTCTATTTACATATAACAGGATGTTCCTATCTTATGATATAATATATTAATTTTATGGAAATAAATAATTATCACCTGTTCCATCAATTTTCAGGAGCACCCGAAAATTTTAATACTTGAAACACTTTGGTTTGGAGTTAAAAATTATAATCTGAACACCGACATGATAAAAATATAAATATATAAATTAATGAAAATTGTAAATATACAAATTGTAGAAAAAATAGAAAATGTTCTATTTTGTACAATTAAAAATTATGTTGATATAATTTTCTATTCAGATGCAGTATAACTATTTCTCTATTTGAATCACCTCTTTGAGAAACTGAAATTTATTGCTCTATACATTATTTATGGTTTTCCAGATGGTACAGCGATTAAAATTTTCGAAAATATGTAACTGGATAATGAGAATTTTTTTTGTTTGACTTATGTTGTTTCTCAAACTGAGGTACATTTTTACAAAAATTGTGTGCTAAACAGTTAAATAAAACACGTAAATTTATATAAATCATTAATGAAATGATTTAATATGTATAAAAAAACAATATTACATTAGTAAAGAATTATAAATATTCTAAATTCGTTAAATTAAAAAAAAATATATGAAAATATTCTCCCATAATTACATACTCATCCCAATTCAGTAACAGTAATTACTAATCTTTAGGAATACAGGAAAAAACCAATAATAATCGCGAACATTGAATAAAAAAGTACATGATTGGCTTACAATTGTTTCATTTGGTTATAATTTTTAGCAATATTGCAAGGACAGTAACTTTTTTTACAGAATTGGAATGAATAACAGAAAACATTCATTGCGATATTTACTGGTATTTTGTATAAAACAATACAAGTTTATTTTTTTTCAATAATTTAGTACCCATAGTAAAAAATTTGAAATATGTCCAACGAAGGTCAATTGCGAATTTTATTAATTAAAATTTTAGCTTCGCTCATTCAGTCAAATACAGTATTGTCGTTATTTAGTTTTTTGAGGATACATAAGGTATTACTGATATTTTATTATTATAAATATATATGTTACAGTAAAAGTATTCAAAATTCAGAAATAAGTCAACTGGTAAGTGTATTAGTCAATGCAAAACAAATATGTGAAAAATAAGATAGTGACACAGTGTCAGTGACACTGACAGAAAGTAACTTTATTCGTGCGGCGATGAATCAAGGTAATATATCTGAATTAATAAATAAACTTACGTTACAGTCGTTGTCAATAACGAGCATCGTTTTAAAATGGAAAGTCCTAACTTAGTCGAAACAATATAAATTTTTGAAAGACAGGCATATTCTATCAATTGTTATCGCACACGATTGTAGTCTTTGTCAATGAGAGATATAAAGGTATGCCAATTTGTTAATTCGTTCATGATACAGATGACCTTGAATTATTAATTAATTATCAGAACTTACACTACAACAATATTATAACCTTTATTTTATATTATGTATGTTTAAGTAATATATACAAAACATAATCTAAAAGGTTGTACTAAGAAAAATCAGAAAGCATATTTCAACGCATTCAAGATAAAAACAATATCGGTGACTTATGTTTCACGTTCAAATTAAATTATAATTGCTGTACTATGAGGTACTGTGCATCTGATATAATATTGTTTCTTATAGAGATATAAGTTTACCTTTGTTGAATTCGATTCTGAAAAAATCTCAGTATTGAAAAAAACATATGTGTGTTTTCAAATAGGTGATTCATTTCATATTAGAAGAATTTCTCAATAAAGTTTGGTGATATCTTTATAGATTTCGAAATAACTACCAACAAAATTTCTTACCCATTATTGGGTTAAGCAGTATTTCTTGCTTGTTTAAAATCGGTGTTCATATCAACAAATTAATAATATTCATATTCATCCGATTCCCTATACCTTTTATTTCTCACTGCAGGTTTATCATCCTCTCTTTCTTCCCCTAAAATTTCAACATTCCTCACTTCTTTCTTATGGTTCCTAATCTCCCGTACCATATTATCTCCTTCGTGGGCTGGAAGAGGCAAATTAGGATTAATCGCTAACTGCAGCATCCTTAACAGTAACATTTCTCTCACATCTGCTGGAAGATACTCATCTTCGTTTCTTTGAGGCGGAAGAAGCCGGGCGACTCTTCTCCCAGAACGATAGGAATCATATGGTTCTATTTGGTAGTTTTGTTGTGATTCCATAATTTTTTGCATAGGGTTTTGTAAGGATATAAAAGGTCTAGGACGGGAATGTTGTGGCGTGGGGATAAATTGGATTGGACCATTGTTTTGGGGGCGTGTTCGAACAAAAACAGAAACTGGAGTTGGGGAGATACGATTCATCATTTGGTGTTCCAAATGGCTTATTTGTTGTAGTTGGCTTTGACGCGAAATCAAACGGTTTAACAATTTTTGAAAATCCTTAGTACTAACTGGAGGTTTAATACTATCTATTTCATCTTGCAAATCAACTGGATTTGATATTGGAGTCTGGTATGTTGGTCTAAATAATGGTTGTTGGTAGTCTTCAACTTGTACCGGATATGGTACAGGTATAACTGGTCTTCTCCTTTGTACAAATTGTACTGGTAGTTGTTGTACCTGATTGGTATCAGCTACAACATATTGTTGTTGTTGTTCTTCTTCATTATCCTGTAGGTAATATCTTCCCTGAGTAACTGGCACTAAAATAGCGCCCCTGTGAAATGGATGATGTCTTCGTACAAATGGTAACTGTTGTACTGGTTCTTCTTGTACTATAGGTATTGGTGTTGGTGTTATGTAATTTGTATCAGTATTTGTACTGTCACTATTTGTTTCTTGGATGTAGTTGGTAGGTTGTCTTCGTTTGGTATAAATTGGTTGGTATTTAGCTGGGGTAATACCACTAAAACTTGGTATTGTTGGTGATATAGTAGAAGTGGCATACAGTCTTGGAGGATTTGTAGTTGTGAATAAAGGTCTAGGAGTACCTGTAGTTAAACTGGAACTATAAACGTCAGTACTATCATCGCCAATACTTTGCTGCAAATTTAAAACATGTTGTCTTGGATCAAAATTAGTAACTTTTTCCTGGCTTAACTGCCGTCTTAATAAATTACCACGTACACTTTCGTCATAAGTTTCTTCTATTATTGGTTTTATTGTTGATGAAACTCCTTCGTCCAAAAAAGGGTTACGAGATATATACCTTCTAGGATATTCTGTAGGGCGCGGTGTAACGTTTTCGGGTGATGTTGGGCGAATGATTTGTCCTTCTGTAAATCTTTGTTGATCTTGAGAAGGCACTGATGCTCGGATGTAGTGACCTGGGCGAATGGTAGTACTCGATCTAGATTGCTCTGATCTTGGAGTAGTTGTGACTTCATAGTCTGATTTAGTAAGTTTAAAAATACGATCAGAATTTGAACTATTTGTTGTTTGATTTGTTAATCGTCTTCGCGGTATACTTTGTATAACGGCACTAGTAGGACTTGGATATATAATGTTAGGTCGTCTAGTGGTACTACTACTAATGTTTTTATTGCTTTTTGGTATTTGTTGTATCACCGAAGTCTTCTCATCTTTAACACTACTAACCGTCGCTGTCTCTGTGTTGTTTGTAGTACTATAGCTAACTCTTTTTATCTCCCCATCAGTATCTACAAAACCAAATGTTCCTTTAACGTTGCCCAAAACATCCCGACTTTCTATTTTGAAGGTACCGTCTTCTGCTTCATAGCCGAATGTGTATGACCCGTCATCATTGACCCGTTTGATTTGTTTGATGATTTCGACCTTGGTGGGGTCCTTAGACTCGGATTCCATTAGGTCATCTTTAGAGGTGGATTCTTCACAAAACGAAGAAGTGGACAGCAGAAGGACTGCCAGGGATAATATCTATATAAAAAAAAATATTTTAATAAAATAAATAAATTTGTATTGATGGTAATAAGTAAAAGTGTTCATCTTTCGGTTTGTCAAATGTAAAATAAAATAATATGCATGTACATATAAGAAATCCGGGCCACGAGACAGATGTCGGCAAGTGATCCATTTATATTATTTGATATAATTATATATGAGAAGAGTTTCTGAATTTCAGCCACTTTATTTATTTAATCTCTACGTTTCGTCCCCCCATGGGTCTTCTTCAGGAGATGAAAGTTGATTTAGTATAAAAATACATAAATTGTGTTATATAATAAATATTTAAATTCAACATGGCAAAGTCGTGTAAATAAAATGAAAATGTTAAACATAATATTTAACACAGTCGTCAAAGGTAATATATAAATATTAAACAATGTATGAAATATACAAATATAAATTATAAAAAAAATATTTATTATATTACACAATTTATGCATTTTCATACTAAATCAACATTCATCTCCTGAAAAAGACCAATGAGGGGTCGAAACGTAGAGATTGAGTAAATAAATGGCTGACATCCAGAAACTCTTCTCATTTCATCACCACCAGCCAAGAAACAACCCCTTTTTCCTATAATTGTACATATTTTTGCTTTATTTACTTATAATTATAAATAATAGAGTATTTTATAAGAGAATAAATTTACATAAACATTTCTTTTAAATTTTTGTCTGTTTTATATTATATTAGAGTTAAATTTATAATATTTAAATATATTTTTAACATTCAAATTACTTCGCTCTGCGCAATACTTCTGTTATATCATATCATGTTTTAATTGGTCGAACTAGGCACATTTATTTATTATAAATAAAATGGTGTTTTGTTTTGACGTTCTGTGTGTCTCTGATATTATTAAATATGTGACTGGCACATTGCAAATGACGGAATATTGATTATAGAAAGATGATTTATTTATAATGCAACAAGTAATTGTATGTTTAGTTCTTTATTATCAAAACATATAAATTTATAAATGTAAACTGTTTGTCGAAATCTGTAATAGTTTCTTGTTTGATTTAGAAAAAAAGATGAAACTCTTTTCTTCCGTACTACATAAAAGGAAATAGAATGTTGTATACATATCAGAAAAAATCTGTTTTAAACAATATTATAAAACCGTAAAGATACATATTTTGATGTTTTTCTAAAAATTCTACAATTTGCAGCCTCTGATTGAGATGTATGATATATTTACATAAATTATAGATATTATCTATGCACTTGAAGGATTTCATGGTTGGTTACCCGTTCTTAAGATAAATTTATCTTTATAAAGACATTCAAATCTTATTTGTAAAACATTTTTTAATACATCCATTTACACGAGAAATATAAATAATAATATATTATTATTATTTACAATAATAATAACGGTTAGTCATGTGTAGATACCTGAGATTTAAGAAACTTGCCGTGTCTGTGAATGTGACAATTATAGTATATTTACATCATGTTCTCTAGAAAAAAGAGAGTAAAATTTCTATTGTTTTCTCGATGAAACGCGAGTAAATTGTTTTAAAGTACACGGTACACGTTTTTTACTTTTCTTACACTCACTTTTCAAAAGTTATTTAATTTTGAAATTTTTATTCTCATTTTTCATAGAAAATAATATGAAATATAAAAACATAGGTGTAGAATATATAAGAATTTAATAATATAAATTATATAAACACTACAATACGTTATATTAATATATGCCCGAAAAGTTTTTGCACAAATTTGAACAATTTTTTTTTTTGTGATATACAATATTAGCAACAAAATTATGAACTTAAATTAAATAAAAATGCGCGTGTCTCTCCACAAGGCAACCTCCTTTGTGAACTTTTCAAGATAAAAGAGCCTAAAAACCTTTTATGGGACGAGTCTGGGGAAGGTTATGGGATTGTCGATTCGGGGAACTAATAGTACGTTTTGGTCAGAAGATAAAATCATCCCCAGTATGTTTTTCTTCAATTAAATGGACCAATTTTGTTAGATGTACTTTTGTTTATCCAGAGCTTCACCTCACTTGACCCAAATAAGGCCTGGATATATTCCTTGTGAAATAGTGCACCATACCAACACCTTATCTGCGATTTGGTTTTTAGTTTATATCTGACAGGGACCTCTGTAGTATTGTCAGTATAAAACCATCATATCCCTTAATTTTGGAGTTGCTCAGTATGTAAATGCGGCCCAAAACCTAATGCTAGGTGTACGCAGACAGTTGCACCTTGTGGGAAAACACGGTCCTCTTTATTTAATTTAGGTTCATAAATTTGTTGCGTATGAAATATTTCATTATTAAGTATTAGAAAACATTAAGCAAATGCATTTTTTATGAAAAACATCTGTTGTGGCCAGCATAATGTCTTCCGTCATTTCTTTGTATTTAATATAAAGTTTTTTGTATTTTCATACGTAATATAACAAGTGATATGATTATCATCGATGATATCCTCGAGTGAAACCGAGTTGCTGCTTCGATTTCACGAACAGTATCTTCGATTATTAATCATATCACAAGCTTATATTTAATGAGACAATATAAATAATTTGTAACACATTGTGTGTGCTGCTAACCTAACTTCTGATATACATATTCATATTGCATTAAAACATAGTACTTACTAGTTTTATTTAATATATCGGAGTTTGAGTTGTTATTACTTATTTTTATACTCAAAATTAACTGTCAATGTCGTAAATAAAGAAAACAAATCTTTTAGTAACGATTATAAATAAGGTGATAATTTCTTTGTTTTTTTTTATTATCTCTGTGAAAGACATGTAACTAGGGAGATTCTGAATGTTGATTGGCGGAAAATATATCTAAATACACTGAATATGAAGAAAATAATGTACACAAATCTTATAGAGAATATAATATTCTTTATCATTTATAATAATATTAAAAAATGACATTCAACTATGGTTTTTTAAGAAGAACAGTTAAAACTTCAAACTAAGGTACTTTTGGTTGTTCAATGGTAACCAATATCTAATCAAGTCTTCATTTGAGAAGTAAGAATTGGGAAATACGACAAAATTGTAATTTTTGGAATTGTAGTATTAGAGTTATCGCGGCCGAAACGATCATCACACACACACACACACACACACACACACACACACAAACACACACACGCACACAAACAAACATGCATGCGCGCGTACACACACACATATAGACATCTTCCTAAAAATAGTAAATTCGTATTTTCGAGACCCGAAAAGGTGCTTATTCATTGAAAACTCGTCATCGATTTTTTTGACCAAAGACAATACCTTCCTTACCTAAAGGTGACGGAAGGTAAAAATTGTTGAAATTTGTGCCAAAACTTATGAGACATACGTTTAGGTAATAATACAAAATTTTAAAAAAAATTGAACGATAGTTTTTGAGTACAGAGGGTTATTTAAATCAATACCCACGCACACTCATTTACATATATTCACACGCACACACTCTCAGACATACTCGTGAAAATGATGAAACTGTATTAGTATTTAAAACGAATTTCTTTTTGAAAATCTTGATAATGAATGTGATTTTTAGCACGATCCTTACACCTCTTTACTTTCGATAAATAAAAACCGCGATGAATAAATTATTTAAATTACTATTTTATTGTTACTCACTCTACAACAATACCAAAGAAGCACTAAACCCATCCCAACACCTTTAACATTATACACCTTTTACCATGTAACCTTCAACTATTAAAAGTCCCCTCACCGCCTCACCTTAAGATGCACGATCATCCTCATTCACTACCAGCTTCTAACTGTAGTTCGTCTTCACTGGGTTGGATTTATAACAACTGCTTCTCTGCATCTCCTGACCTTGTCTGCCCCACCTTCAGCAGAAGCCCGCCAGCAGGAGGAATACACAGAATGACATATTCCTGCAGTGAAAGCAGGGAGAGATGATGGAGATTTAAGAAAATTGAAGATGGATGATAGGAGGACAGAGAAACAAATAATGGATATAAATGGATGGGTATAATTGTAGGTGTTATATTGTACTCGTACTACTCGTAAGTGTTAGCAGTGAAAGCTGAAGTGATTTTTTTTAATGAGGTGATGATTTGGTTCATTTAATAATTTAGTAACAATTGGATGAATAATTTCATTCATACCAAATGCTACACACAATTCACGAATAATTAGAGCACTTTATAAAATGGCTTTATACATAATTGGAAATAAAATGTGTACTCGTAATACCCGCGTCGGTCTTCTAGGCTGTTTTTACCTTTCGTTACCTTTAGGTAAGGAAGGTATTATCTTTGGTCAAGAAATTCGATAGTGAGTTTCTAATAAATAAGGTTCCAAGAATACGAATTTACTATTTTTACCATGATGTCTGTATGTGTGTGCGTGTGTGTGCATGTGTGCATGTTTGCGACTGTGTGTGCGTGTGTGACTATAATATCGGCCGCGATAACTCCAATACTAGAATTCCAAAAATTATAATTTTTACGTATTCCTCTTCCTTACATCCATATACAGACTTGGTTAGATTTTGGTTATAATTAGTCAACCGAAAGTAAAAAGTAAAAAAAAACGCTGAAAGAATATTCTATTATCTATACGAATTGACTGCATTTTATACTTCATATTCAATGGATATAGACTTAAAAAATCTGATGTGGCTAGCAAAATACCTTCCGTCAATCCTGATGTGTATTATGTATAAATTCTATATCTAAATTTTCTTGCAAAAGATTTTAAATTTCCAGTAAAATTAGTTCATAAACAAACTATGCAAATTGCACTTGACACTGACATCTTCTCCTTCTTTAGCTTTTCCCATTCGTTAGGAGTTGGTAGTTTTTATTTTCTTCTTCCACTCATTTCCGTTTTGCGTGTCGTTCTCATTCAGTTCCTTTCCTTGCAAGTCTTCCGCAATACAGTCCTTCAATCTTATCTTTAGTCTTCCTCTTTTTCATCAACCTTCTATTACTAAGCTATTCATTCTTCTTCCAATATATTCTTCATCTCTCTTTATGAGATGTTAAAACTCATGTAATCGCCTCTCTTGTATCTTTCTAGAAACATCTTTCTAGAAACTTCTTACACTAGAGTTATTTCCCTTATTCTTTCATTCCTTACCGTATCTTTCCGTGTCTTCCCCAATATCTATCTCAACATCCTCATCTCTGCCACATTCATTTTCTTTTCATTGATACTGACATCTGTCAATTTGAATTATCTGAATATATTAGCAGTTTTCATGGTTAGCATAGCTGGCTGATTTATGAAATTTAATATCTTCATAATTCTTTAACTCTATATCTATTAAATATTAAGTATAAAATGTAATAAAATCGTAAGTTATAATAACGTTAAATGTCAATGAATGATATTTAACTGCTAAAATTTTCAAATGAGATACTTCAGGTTGACAAATTATAACCAAAATCTAATCAGCTCTTCTTCTGAATGTAAACTGGAGGAATACGAAAAAAATATAATTTTTGGAATCGAGGTATTGAAATTATGCGACCCGAAACTTTCGTCACACATACACAAACACAGAAACAAACACATACACACACAGACACACACACACACACACACACACACACACACACACACACACACAGACACACACACACACACACACATACACACACACACAGACACACACACACACACACACACACACAGAGAGAGAGAGAGAGAGACAAATACATACATACATACATACATACATACATACATACATACATACATATATACAAACAGACATCATCGTAAAAATGGTAAAATCATATTATATGGACCCTAAAACGTGCTCATTCACTAAAAACTCATCATTGATTTTTTTGACCAAAGTCAATATCTTCCTTACCCAAAGGTGACGGAAGGTAAAAATTACAAAGAAATTAAATTCTATAAATCAGCTAGCTATGCTATAAGCATGGAAATACCTACTATATTAAGAAAATTCTAATTGACGGACGTCAGTGTCAATGAAAAGAAAATGATGGATGTTGGGGAGACACGGAACGATAGGATAAGGAATGAGAGAATAAGGGAAATGGCTCGAATGATAAAGTATCTAGAAAGACAAGAGTGACGATTACGTTGGTTTGAACATGTCATGAGGGAAGATGAATAATAATTTGGAAGAAGAATGAACAGCTAAAAGAAACAAAGGAAGAACATAGAGAAGATGGAAGGACTGTATTACGGAAGACTTGAGAGAAAAGAAACTGAAAGAGGACGACAAGAAAATTGAGTGAATGAAGAAAATCAAGAATAGCGACACCTAACAAATGGGAAAAGCTAAAGAAGAAGAAGATGTCAGTGTGAAGTGCAATTTACATAGTTTTTTTATGAAATACTTTTACTAAAAATATAGAATCTTTTGCAAGAAAATTTATGTTGGATTTGACGGAAGGTAATGTGCTGGCCACATCAGATTTTTTTACCACCCAGTTAATACTAAGTGAATCATAGTTACTACCGCTTTTGTCCCGATAGATAGATACTTCATTATATCATATATAATTCGAAACAAAATAATATATGGTTTTTTTTTTGTATTATAAAGTATTTTGCCAAATTATGACAATAATATTTACGTATTCTGATACAACTTGCCTAAAGAGAATCATTGTTACGCCCGCCGCTGCTTCGGTAGATTTTTACGTCATTTTATTTTAGATTCTTCGAAATAATATAATATTTATGCTTTTTAAGTACATATGTGGTTTTATGTATGCAGTATGTATGTTGGCAACAATTGCAAGATGTTACACATTAGCAAAACTGCAAAATTTTACTGAAAATATATTGACTCTAAAATACAAAAAAAAATTTAAAGGATGTAGGAACGTAGTATTTAATTTTTCTTTATATACGTAGAAAGTTTAAAAAACTGCAAAAAATAGTAAAGTGAATGTTGCCATGCAAAAATTCATTTTAAATTTGTGGAATTTTCAAATATAACGTATAATTTTATGAACAAAAGAAATGACATTTTCCATGCATAACTTGTAAAAACAATAGAAACAATTATATAAAATTTACTATCACTTCATTATTTATATATTTGAAGAATTTTCTGTAATTATAACAATAATAATAATAATAATCATAATGCATAATGCCATAAACGTTGCTTGTTTTGAGTTGTTCCATTAGAGAAGGTGGCGCCTTAAGTGGAGTTCGACCCACCCCGTCTCCACTCGAAATATACATATAGGTACAATCCACAAATATTTTTATATATATTATGTATGTACCACTTTTAAATAAACAAGTTAGAAAATATGAAATTGTGGACACATTTATTTACTTAAGTACAATATATTTACATAATTATTATTAGAGCAGCATCTAAAAACGTGTACACTTCTTTCTTGCATTTTGCAACAGTATAAATAAAATTAATTACTGCACATTGGGTAACGATGCATATAATGCATCTGACTGCAATTGTTTTTCACTTTTAATAATCTCGCATCTACATACAACAATATGCAATTACGTCTTCAGTTTTCAGAGTTGTAGAAGTGTGCCAGACTCAGATAACCTCTGCAAACGTAGAGCTAAATGTAGTATTCTCTTGCGAAAGGAGTATTGTTGGTATATAATGTCGCACACTGCACGACTATGAGGAAAGATCATAGACGGAGGGAGAAAATGAAACAAGGGGCAAAATAAAACGACTAAAATTTTCATGTATAACACATATGTTGACCTTGCCACAGGAACATGTAAAAATCTGTTGAAAAATACCTCTCGCCACTTCCGTTTTTGGTTACATAAAGTATAGGGCGCGAGCAGTCATGTGACTTTGTTGGCCTTAACAAGCAGATATGGGGTCCATGCCGGAATGACAACTAGTAATTATGTACATAGATGTACACTTCTAATTTTTCGAAATGTTTCCAACTCATTGTCGGGATTGACAGTATTTTTGAAGGGTATATGTAATATACCTATAATTTTAAATATTTTATTATTAATACAAGAAATAATATAATGTAGGTACTTCCCAGAAAAAATCTTCAGTAATGTCTCTGGATTTTTGACATTGACATTTTTATCTGTCAGTTACAAATATTTTAATTTTTCAATTGGTTTCCATGACATTATTTGAGCTGTGAGATTATTATGTACCTTATATTTCTTTATATATAAATCTATAGAAGATATAATAAAATATTTATATGTATCAGATAGAGAATTTATTCTTCTTTAATATAAGCAAAAACAAAAAATCTGATGTGACCAGCACAATACCTTCCGTCAATCCTGTGCATTATGTATAAATTCCATACATAAATTTTCTTGCAAAAGATTCGAAATATCCAGTAAAATTATTTCATAAACAAACTATGCAAATTTCACTCACTCACACACACACACACACACACACACACACACACACACACACACACACACACACACACACACACACACACAGACACACACACATACATACATACAGACATCATCGTAAAAATGGTAAAATCAGATTGTAGGGACCCTAAAACGTACTTATTCACTAAAAATTTATCATTGAATTTTTTGAACAAAGACAATACCTTCCTTACCTAAAGGTGACGGAAGGTAAAAAAATCAAAAAATAATATTTAGAAGAATTTTTTTAAGAATCTGCTTCTTCCGGTTGTCCAATTCTTATCAAACCCTTTTCAGTTCTTCCCAGTAATGTCCGATTGAGAAAGTTGTTTTTCATTGTGCCAAAAGTAAAGAGTCTCGGTAGAAGCTAAATGATGACCCTTAAAATGCCGGTCGAACTAATATTACCAGTCATTTGACCCACAATTTATTAAGGTCGCCGTCGAATTGGGCTTGACAAACTAATCCGCTGCGGAAATCTAGCGCTACAATCGCAAGGAGAGGCGCCAAAATCTCAAAGAGCAAGATTTAAAAATTACGGCTAGCGCGAGCGATAATACCTCGCTTGGAGGCTAGTCTAGTACGTACTGACTGGCCTGGAAATAACTCTACACACTGCAGTATTTTTATTCTTTCATACATCAAGAACTAAAAGTATTTAATTTTGATTTCAAGAAAAATTGTATTTTTATAAATATAATTAGGGTTTATGTTTATACTACGAGTACATAAAGAACATATCTAGAAAAAAAACGCGGCTCCCTATAATTTCTCTATTATTCAAGTTAAAACAATTCTATAATAATAATAATAACAATAATAACAATTTATTCTTCAAGTAAGACCAAAATTGCATCGGTATATGGAATGTCAAAAATACATACATGTCACAAATATAGTGTTCATGCTATTTAAATAAACAAAGTACCTACTTAATATTATCCGTATAATATTTAATAAGCACTAAATTCTTTTTATCTCTAGTATTATAACTATGACAATTCTTATATTTTAAAATTTGATTTTTATTTTTTCTAATAAATAAAATGACATTTAAAATATACAAACATGGCAGAGTAAGAAACTTTTCTTTTATAAAACTATGTTTACAGGTACTTCTGTAGCTAAAGGTTATAAATATTTCTAATATGTAGCTCGTTTCTGTATTATAAAAATGCGAGCGGCATTGGGAGAGCAGCCCCAGAAAATTATGCCATATGACTGACTATAAAATTTTGCAACATAATTTTTTTTTGCTGTATTTACTATGGTATTTTGTGCAAGTTTTTTAAGAGCAAAGCATATATGTAAATAATAAAGTTGTAGGAGCCAAAAGTGACAGCTACTTATAAAAGAAAATAGTTTTTCAAGTTGGAATACGTATATTTTTTTTAAATGGAAACATACTTTAAATAGAACGATAGATAATTTTATTCTGAATTTATTCTAAATCTAATTCCCTCAAGTGACTTATTTCTCTTTTGCAGAATAACCCATTTGAAATTTTCCTGTTCATGATTTCCGGTAACATGCATTCTAAATAAAAAGTGGCGAGATTGTAAAGCACCGCCACATTGTCAAATATTCGTTGACTACAATGATTTACAATCTAGCTAGTCGTGTGCACTTAGCTTGCATGAAAGCTATTCTTCGTTTATTAAAACGTCTATCCATATTGTGAAATGCATAGGTATTTTATAATTTGGCTAATTTTACAATCTGGCTAAGACATAATTAGAAAACCGGGATTAATACCGATACCGACGCTGGGAGGCTAGGCACAGCTTATAAAATATCGTTTATGAAAGCAATGTTATGATATATGTGACAGAAGTTTATGTTTCCGAGATATTTTTTATTAATCAGCTAAATAAATTTATTAGAGAATTTATTAGGAGGTGGATATACCTTTTCAAGATCATGTTCAATTTTGTAAAATGTATCCTTATTCAGAGATTTAATGTTCATGATAGAAAGCAATTCTTCTTTGTGCGAATTTGTACTACCAGTTGCTATATTGCCCCATACGCAATCAATATTTATTTCTCATTTTTCTTTATTTGATTCTTCGGTGTATTTAGAAATTTCAATATCATACATTGAACATTTGAAGCATGTTAGGCTTACTAGACCTAATCCTCTGCAGGTTTCGAATATAAGTGACCTATAGTGAAAATTTTAGAATGATCCAGTTGCAATTTCATGGCCCATTTTAGAACATATCCTAATTGCACAATTCTATTACCTGTTATGGTTTTCTCAAAAGCAAATTCACTCGTAGGATTAGGATCACTTTCAATACATAATTTATAATTTTTTATATTAAAAATAAATTATTTATTAGAACCGTAAATATCAGAGTAGTTTTCACTTTCCGTCACGTTTTAGGGTCCGTAGAGTACGATTTTAGCATTTTTTTACGATGATGTGTGGGTGTGTATGTGAGTGTGTGCGTGCGTGACGATAACACGAACACTACAATTCTAAAAATTATAATTATTTCGTATTCCTTTTATTTATATCCATATGAAGAGCTGATGAAATTTTGGTTATAATTGGTCAACATTTAGAACATTTTATTAGTACATATCTGCCAACCCTACATTATATAAACTATATTCATAAACATTTACAAAAGGAGTATTAACAAACCTTTCGTATACATTTTTTGGGCACCAAACATCTTCGAAAGTAATTAGTACTTCAGAATTTTCCGGCATTTGATTGGGAACGTCATACGAATCCAACAAAATTCTTCTAGTTGCTTTTTTGGCCAAATTTATATTTGTTTGCAAGTTCTTTTGTTGAAGAAGAGCATTTTTTCGCCTCTTTAAAGCAGTCGCCGTTCGTTTCTTTGATTTTGAAGGCCTGTTTTGTTTTGAATTTTTAGTTTTAACCATTTTATAATCAGAGTATATAAACTTAGCGCATAAAATTTCAAAACTGATGCTAGCCTCTATTCGGACCGAGCCAACAAGATTTCATGCGAAATCGGTTTCTCTCCTCTCTATAGCTTGTGGGTATGGCCTGAGGAGGGGTGGTGGCGAGCGCGGTGTAGAGAGAACGACGACAGAGCTCCAGTAGTGCGCTCCGACAAAACGCTGCACTAAATTTACATTACAGTATAGGGCAATATCGTAATTCCATTAGTTTATAACAATTACTTACCTGCATTAAATATTTTTTTTCATTATTCATTATAAAAAAATTATCTGCATATGACGAATAAACTTTGAACCCATTTTTTTCTTTTATTACGTGATTTAATGTTATAAACAATATTATTATTGTTAATAAAAAAATGAATATAAGTTCAACCATTAGATTTACATTTCTCAAAATCAATAAACAAAACTGCATTTGTTCTAATAAATTCCTTCAATCACACGAACGGAATTATGATTGGACTGTATTCGACGGCGACCTTAAAGTTTTAAGTCTATATTTAAAGTAGCCGAAATAATTTTATAGGAATTTCTTACCATTTGTTTACTTTTCCAAATTGTTTAAAATGTAAATCGGCCGAATTATTTTGAATAAATGACACAAAAGTGATTCCTGCGGTGCATTCTTCACGCCAGCAATAAGTGCCTGTGTGGTGACCCCTGCTCAATGTCACACCCAGCAATTGGTAATATTCTGTGATGATAAGTATTTTTATTTATCTATTAAGGATCAAAATAATTATTATATTATATATTGTATCCCAAGAAAATTTATTCCGTCTACGACTATGACAGTAGCATGTGCGTAACGCGCTATAAAATTTCGAGTTCTATTTCTCAGATTGTTATGAATTTAAAAAGAAGAAACGAGATCTAATGAAGAATAAAGTACTTAACTTATTGCTTCATTTTGTAATGTTAATTCTTTATGAACAAATTAAATAAATGCTATTATACAAATGAAACAGACGGTTATGATACTTTACCCAAGGAAAATGATAGTAAGTATAGTAAAAGAAAATGATATGAAAATAAATGTAAAGAAAACTAAAATGATGATTATATATGAAGAGAAGCAAACTACCAAAGTAAAAATGGAGAATTCGAAAACAGAATTGAGAAACGATTAAAGGGGTAAAGATGCTAGGAAGGGTAGAAAGAAAAAGAAACAAGGAGATAAGGGAAGAACAAAGAACGACTTCAAAGAAAGTTTGGACAGCCAGAAAGAGAAAAAAGAGGTTGAAGAAGGCCAAGAGAAGATCGAAATGGCGAAAATTAAATACCATACTGATACTAGACTTTATTAAAGAATTCAGCTGAGTTGGTGCGTACATTTTGTAAGGATGGACGACAAAATACCTGCGAAGGAAGATTGGATACTCAGAATACGGGAAAAGGGAGGACGAGAAAAACCAATAATTATATATGACCGTGGAGAAAATATAGAAGAATAAAAGATATGTAATGGAAAACGCAAAAAATTGTGCATTATTTTAAAACAATAAGGTTACAATTAATAATAAGATCAAAATATATTAATTTAGTCATTCAGTTAACAATGTCTGTACAATGTCTTAAAAACAATTACATATAATTAGCTTCACACTAAACAATATATTAACAATAATTGTGAAGTTCAACGTTAAAAATTAACCATTCATAATTATTAAAGAACCTACAATTATTTCAATACTAACAAATTAAAATTAGTATTCATCTTTCATCACTACTGCATGATAATTAAAAATTTATAATCTCCTCTAGTCTTGATCAAAGTAGGTTAAGAATTTCCCAGAGAAACAGTAGAATAAAGTCTTTGTTGAAATAAAGCCGGAGTGTTACATTTGCAAGACACAATGCTGGTTTCAAAATTTTCCCATAGAGTCAAAACATAGGGACAAGTGACGAGTTACGTAAACGAAATGTGAGTATTTATCTGGATTGAAAATAAACAGATTGTTTTCTTGTGGGATATGTTGCTTGTTGACAGTTTGTTGTTATTTCCGTGTAGGTGGATCCGGAACAATAGATGAGTGAAACGTTTGTATGAAAAATGAAAGCGTCTCTCTTTGCCAATGATACAAAAAAAAATGTTATAATTTGCTAATGCCCTTGACATGAATATTTAATTAACACTCCAAAAAAAGCTTTAGTTAACTCTAGCAAAAACGGGGTGAGTTGTAAAAGCCATTTGAGCTTTGCGAAGATTGGGTGGGTTTACTAATCCTTGGGCGCCAGCCAGTCTAGACAACTCACTGGGCTGACAAACAAGGAGAGTGAGGAAAACATAAATGATGATGAAATTGTAGGAGGATGACAAGGATAATGGAGAACGATGAGGAAGACAAAAAGGATGTTAAGAACAAGGAGCGTGATAAGGACTAAAAAAATATCAAGAATGAGAATGAAGATTAGAAAAGTTTTAAGATAGAAAGTGAGGAAAATAGAGATGTAAAAGGAGACAAGGATATGGAAGGACAACAATGATATAGAAGCTGGGTAGTAGCCAGGTCCGAATGCTAGAGTGGACAATTCAAATTTTAGAGTGGGCAACTCAAATTTTAGAGGAGGCATTTTAGAATAATTTCTTTACAAAAAAAATCTGTTGTGGCCAGCACAATACCTTCCGTCAATCCTGTGTATAATGTATAAATTCCATACATAATTTTTCTTGGAAAAGATTCTAAATTTCCAGTAAAATTATTTAATAAAAAAACTATTCAAATTGCACTTGACACTGACATCTTCTTCTTCTTTAGCTTTTCCCATTCGTTAGGGGTCGCTATTTTTGCGTGTCGTTATCATTCAGTTGCTTTTCTCTCAAGTCTTCCGCAATACAGTCCTTCCATCTTATCTTTGGTCTTCCTCTGCCTCTTCAACATCCTATTATTAAACTATTCATTCTTGTTCCAATATAATTCTTCATTTCTCCTCATGACATTTTCAAACCAATGAAATCATATTTCTTGTATCTTTCTAGAAACTTGTAATACTAGAGTTATTTTCTTACCGTATCTTTCCGTGTTTTCCCCAACATCTACTTCAGCATCCTCATCTCTGCCACATTAATTTACTTTTTATTGATACTGACATCTGTCAATTTGAATTATATGAATATATTAATAGTTACCATGTTTAGCATAGCTGGCTGAATTATAAAATTTAATTTCTTTAAAATTCTTTAACTCTGTATCTATTGAATATGAAGTATGAAATGTAATCAAATCGTATAGAGAATAATATATTCTTTAAGTTATAATAATATTAAATGTCAATAACTCAAATTTAACTGTTAAATCTTCAAATGAGGGTACTTTCGGTTCACCAATTATAACCAAAATCTAATCACTTGTTCTTCTGGATGTAAACTTGAGGAATACGTAAAAATTATAATTTTCGGAATCGTAGTATTGAAGTTATGGGATCCGGAACTTTTGTCACACACACACAGACATACATACATACAGACATCATCGTAAAAATGGTAAAATCGTATTATAGGGACCCTAAAACATGCTTATACACTAAAAACTCATCATTGAATTTTTTGACCAACGACAATACCTTTCTTACCTAAAGGTGACGAAAGGTAAAAAATGTGGTCAACACAATACCTCTCGCCATTTAATTTTGAAAGTTCCTTGCCATATAACTAATGTTCTATATACTATTTTCTTTTTAAAACATTACTATAATTAATTTGAAATGATTAGTTTTTTGGTTGTAACATTTATCTGTCAGTTACATACATTTGAGATAAACTGTGTAACCAAGGAGTTGAATTTAAATGGATTAAAATTATAGATAATTTCATAAATGTACCCCTAAAATATATGGAAAAAGTATAATGCAAACCTGTACAAAATTTAATAATCTTTAATTTTTATATTTTTTTATTAAAGGGATTTTTTGAAGAAAAACTATTTTGAGCTTCAAGTAAAGTGCTATTTCCGATTATCTGAGTTACACAAAAATCGAATGTAATGAGGATCCACACACACATACACATATACATCCACATATATAATCGTGAAAATGTTAAAATCGGAGGTAAAACCAGTAGATAAAAAAAGGTATTTAAAAAATACTAGAAGCTTGCAATAAAGCTAAACTTATTTGAAATTAACTAAATAATAAGATGCAATGAATAGAATAACGAAAAATATTTAAATAAAATTAGACTCTCTTTGGAACATCGCAGGTCATTCTCCAATTGAAAACAGATACAGAACAAACAAAATATTATTTTTTGCTTAGGCTACTCGCTCAACTTAATTACCTTCTCAAGAAATGTTTCAACTCCTTAAGACAGCCAACTTAAGTAACGTTACTGTTGAGAAAGTAACGCTTACTTAGGTGAATATAATATTAAGAATGAAACGGTTTGAGTGAACAGTGTAAGAGGGCGCTGAGGACAGTTTTCACGAACTAAATTTGACATCAATACTCCATGTAATAAAATGTGAGTGATCTTTAATAAGCTTAGTTTAAATATAAATATTGATATTTTCTCTGATAGTCCTAGTTGTTTAAAAAAAAAGCATGCAACATTTTTTCTGTAAATTAAATTATAATTTAAACAACTATACAATCTTTAAAACATCTGTATATGCAATTTGTACGTAATTTAAGATTATCTTATTTTTCTTCCTCTCATGGGACACAATTTAATGTATGTTAAATATTTTTCATTATTTGTATACTCCCTCTGTAAATGGGATTATATTTAATCCTGTATAAACCCAGGATCAATTGCAAAATCAAAATTATTATTATTATTACCTTTTAAACAAAAAATACATATGTTCCTTTTAATACAATATAATATAAACGTAGGTTATGATTAAATATGTATCTAGGATCAATTGCAAAATCAAAATTATTAATATTTATTACTTTTACACAAAAAAATAATTATAGTTTATTATTTCATCTATTCTAATAAGTTGTAGGTGCTCCAATGAAAAAAATAAATTTTCTCAATTTAATTTATAGAATTTGTTGCACCCACTTGTAACATACATATATTTTATTTATATAACTATAGTTTAACACTTCACAAATTAATTATTACAACAAATATGTTTTCATATTATGAATAAATGAATAACTAATCAAAATCTTTCATCTTTTCCACACCTTTTTAGCGTGGGTTCATTCTAAATTAGTGAGAATATATTAATTTGTAGTAGGTACAATTTGTAACAATTCCATAACAATAAGATTTATTATTGCAGAAAATGACCTTAACATAGAATATTAACATAAATAACTGTAAAGATGAGCTAGTTCAATGAAGTGTTAGTTTAGGAAAGTTCGTGTAGGTGGCAGCATCGTACACAAACTAGGGCGTTTGAAAGGGAATCAATATGCTGTCTTACAAATTTTGTGTTGTTACATGATTATTAACAAAATTAAAATATTGAACAAAATTAAACATTGTTATTAACTGTTAACAATTACACAGAAGTTCAGTCAATCAGCATTTATTCTTCCTATACCAATGTTTCGGTGCACCCGTGCACCTTCTTCAGGGTAACAAGATCTTACAAATTGTTACAATTCATGTACACAAAATACATTCGTACAAAACATTCAGTTAATTTATTAAACATCGTACAAAAAATTCAAAGAGCATGCACCCATCCATTTACTCTAAAAAACCGACAACCTTTGTTTTGTACGAATATATTTTGTGTACATGAATTGTAACAATTTGTAAGATTTTACTACCCTAAAGAAGGTGCAAGGATGCACCGAAACGTTGGTATAGTAAGAATAAATACTGTTTGACTGAACTTTCGAGAAATTGTTAACACCTAATCCACATCACAGTCGAAAAATTATCCACAATTGTTATCAACATTTAATATAGAAAAATTACTTAGAGCCAATTTTGCTCGAATATTCTCCAGTTAAAATTTTAAATGCCAGTTAAATAAATCTAGCCAGTTAAAATGAGTTTGTAAGATTTGTCTTTAGTGAATTTAAATAACAGTTGTATGATCTCCTTTATATGGCTTTTCAATAGTTCACAATAAAGTTCAGGCTCGTAATTTGGCTTCTTTTTTAACGAGATCATCTGCTTTTTTATTACCTAAAACTCCCTAATACCCCGGTACCCACGACAATGTGACGTGGTTAGGTTCAACTAACTGTTGAAGGGTGTTCATGCAATTCGAGTCTAGCATTGACTCACAAATTAAGTCACCTAGCGCCTTTAAAACAGCCAGACTAATATTTAGATAGAAAGTAAACTACTAAATACAATTATAAAATACACACCCAAAATTTAGAAATTTTATAATGAGCCTTATAGAAAAAATTGCAAAATATTTTTATTATTAACTAATTCAACTATTACAAAATCACTCTACTTTTTAACACCTTTGATTGATCAAATTTGAACTATGCAAAACTATTTCATCACTTAATCCATCATAGTCTTCTTTTTAAAGTGTTAACACACTTGTCATTGCTCTACTTCTATTCTCCATTTCTATAGATCTAGATAATGAATTATTTATGAATGGGATATTACTAGAGAAAGTCAGCACTTGAACTATCTACTGCGAACTCTATAAATTATATAGATACAATAGTTCTCGGCTCTATTATGTGATAAATATTTTAAAAGGTCGTTGTACATTATGGTAATTGCGATTAAATAAATATCACGCATTGTATTCTATTTAGCAATAGAATATGTATTAGTGTGATAAGGTAATGGTATGGTGCGCTATTTCCACAAGGGGTGTATCCAGGCCTTATGTGGGCCGAGTGAAAAGTTAAAGGTACATCTAACAAAATTTGTTAACTTTATTGAAGAAGAACACGTTTGATACGATTTTATCTTCTGACTAGACCTTGCGTCTTGTCACTATGCAAGATAAATTCGAAATTTTCTAACATAGCAGAACGTACTATTTGTTCCGCGAAATGACAATCTGCATAACCTTCCTCAGGCTCGTTCCATAAAAGTTTATTGGGCTCTTTTATACCGAAAAGTTTACGATGGAGGATGGGAAACCCAAATAGAGGACGAACTTCAACGCAGAATATGCAAGAATCAGGAATGTCCAAGATATCGATGTAAATGTCGCCCAAAACCTAATACTAGGTTTTCGCCAAAACTTGCGCCTTGTGGAAGAACACGGCCCTCTTTATTTAATTTAAATTCATAATTTTTTTTCTTATGAAATAGTTAATTACTATAGTTACCATCAAATGAGTATAAACTAATGGTCAATTTTTTCCCTACTCCGCACTTTGTCCCTTATCCTGCGATGTTGCCGCTTCTTTAGAACTTAGCATTTTTACCTTTGCCACGGAATTTGCAACAGTGGAGAAATCTCCAGTCCATACTTAATTGACGGCAACTCTAAGTTTTACAAAACTTTAAGCAAATTAATTTTTTGCAAAAAAATGTTAAAATTTGTGTTAATTTAATAGTTACTTGAAATTAAAACATGAGCATTTGTTCTGATTTTGAACATTATCACAATTTATAACATAATGTATTTTTTATTTGATTTTATTTCAAAACAAACTAGAAAATTTATAAACAAACTATTTCCGGATTTCGATAAAGATAAAAACTCGTTCACAACAACATATTAAGTAACATATGACACTTGTTACTTGTCCGGGTATCAGGTTAGCTGTATTCCATCTGGAGCGAAGAAAGCTGACTTTAGTTTCGTTTTCATTTCACATAGTTTCCCATGCCCGGAAGAAACCAAAGCGGTACAGGAAATTCACCGAACCACAACGAATATGATAGGGTTATTCATATAATTCTTAATATTTTTTACAAAATAATAAAAAAGGTAAATGACTACGTTTTAAAGTTCCTATAATCCAATTTTAACATTTTCACGATAATTCCTGTGGGTGTGTATATGTGTGTATGTGTGTGTGTGTGTGTGTGTGTGTGTGTGTGCGTGTGTGTGTGTGTGTGTGTGTGTGTGTGTGTGTGTGTGTGTGTGGATCTTCTGGGCACTGTAACTCAAGTAGTATCATTCAGAAACTTTTGAAACCACGTATTTCTACTTTATTCTAATATGGAAAGAAGCCTTTAGATTTTGGTGTCAATCGGATAACCGGAAATGATAGTTTACTTGAAGCTCAAAATAGTTTTTCTTTAAAAAATAACTTAAATGTTATTTTTTCGCAATTTGTTATTATAAAAATTAAAGATTATTCCATTTTCTACAGGTTTGCATTAATACTCATTCTATATTTTATGGATAAATTTATAAAGTAATATAAAAATTATATCCCGGAACTTATGCTCCAAAATACAACTCCATGGTTACACAGTTCAGCTCAAATGTATGTAACTGACAGAAAAATGTCATTGCAAAAAAATAATGATTTTAAATTAATAACAGTAACGTTTTAAAAAGAAAATTATAAATAGAACAATAGTTATATGGAAAGGAACTTAAAATACATAATTTCAAGCATTTAGTAAATCCAGGTGTGTATTTAACTTAAATATATATATATATATATATATATATATATATATATATATATATATATATATATATATATATATATATTCATCAGTCTAACAACCGAACGTCCGTACATTGCCAGATCCCCAACAATTTGACGTCCTTCGTAAAGTGACGTCCGAATATGGACGCCAAATTATAAATCAGTGTTTCTCACATTTTTAGCATCTACGTGATGTGGGGAGTCTACCTGCAAATTTTAATTTTGGACGCCAAATGACTGTTTTGTTGTTAACAGCCGTATATTTAGTTCATCGAAATTCCGTGTGTGGCGCTTTCGTCGCATCATAATATACGCCGCCGTATATTGAAAACCGAAAATCACCGCCAATTTGACGTCCATACACTTGGCAACATGGCATGTGTAACTCGTGCGTTTAGTTTCCAGTATTTCTTCACTTTAAATGTTTAAAGAATATAAATCTGATTTGGTTATGATACCATAATCAAATATTATATTGAGAAATTATTATTTTTAAAGAATTTAGTCAACACTGAGTAAAATTATAAAGATGTCTTTTATTTTCCATATTATTTTGTTTATTTTATAAAGATAATTTGCAGAAATAATGTATTTTTATAAAATAATTATTTTTTGGGAACTCGTATTTTCTCAATTAAAAAAAATCTTTTCCACATATAAAATATAATCTTTTGCAAGAAGGATTTAAAAATATATAAAATCGAAGGCAGGTAATGTGTTGACCACATTAGATTTTCTTCATTCAGTACATGAAACTTTGTAAACGCGAAATAGGAAATTAGTTTTGGATCTTAAAAAATACTAAATAATTTAAACAATTTTTAATTAATTTTCATTATGCTGGAAAGTAATTTTGAGTTTTTCAGTTTAACAGATGTAAAATAATTATTAGACTGATTAAATTATTGTCCGAATTCGCAAATCAGGTATAAATATGCAGGTATAAGAAAATAGCGTATAATATACGGGCATAAGTTCTTACAAAGCATAAATGACGTAAAAAAAAACACTACGCTTCGTGTCGTGCTTTTAAGCTCGTCACACGTAGGTACTTTAAATACCAAATCATCATAGCCAGGTAGCTTTGCTTTCTTTGTTGCTATGGTAGATTAATTGAAAAAATGAAAATAGTAAGTATGGGGTCTCGTGGCCGTGTGCCTGAGTGTCTTGTCGCGAATCTGGGGACCCGGGTTCGATCCCGACCGACGCCAAAAATTACATCGAATTTTAATGGCACAAAATTGACCCCTGTGGTGCACTCTCCACGCCATCTGAGTGCCCGTGAGGTGACACCTGGTAAGCGCCCGCACGGTACAAATATTCCAGCATTACCGATATCTGTATACAAAGCAGATTGGCACACCCAGCAATGGGTAATATGCCGTGATGAAATATTTATTTATTTATTTATGTAAGTATTATCAATTGAAACAAAATTCTTGAAAATACTTTATTTTTATAATCGTCTAAAAAATATCTCGCTCGAAAGTAATATCGTATTGCTCGTGCATTCCCATTCGCACGTTATTATACTGTTATAAGTATTTTGTGAATGCGTGACTTGTAAAATTTAAAATTATTTTTTATTACATATTATGTATTAAAATACATCTATACCTGCTACTACAATGATTTTATAAATATCTCGATAAACATTTATAAAAAATAATCATAAGCATTTATTACTGATGAAGAAAAACCTCGCCCAATTTTTTTTATATATTATTATGAACCTGAGTGAAGAAAAATTATTGATATTACATCAACGTTTCAGTCATTACAATAACCATCTTCAAGATTAATCAATGTCTCTTTAGGATGTCATTACATAGAAAACACAATATATTAAATTATATATAAAACATTCCTCAGAATTGAATAGAAGAATAAATGAGATAAAATAAATAATGACATACAATTAGGTTAAAATAAATTTAAAATAGACAAGAATATAAAAAATGGTTAACAACTTTAGAACACTATCGGATAAAAACTGAAAATTACTTAAATATAAAAATTTAAAATACGGTATTTATAGTTTCGGGGACATTATTGGAAGCGCGGCCCCCCGGCCGACTTATCTCTGCAAAATGTTATAAGAACTCGGTTAAATAAAACTTTTGGAGGTAAAGTCAATATTGCTCCTAGGTGAAGCCAAGGTATATCACTAGTTTTATACTATGTAGAGATGTGCATTGCACTGCGCAACATTATTCCTGCTTAAATTTTATTGGTGCATCGTGTATAATGAAATAAAAAGTTCAGTATTTTAAAAATTTAAAATCAGTATTGTAATTTGTATCAAAAATAAACTTGAAAATTTATTTCTGTCTTTTGAACTGCGATCATATAAGTTAAGGTGTAGCAAAAACAGCGTTAAATATTACATGTGATACACATATACATTTCATTAAAAAATACTGTTATTATAGGATAGACAAACTTAATTTGACAAAACAAATATTTAATATGATCAAAATGCTTGAAATATGGATGGTAGTTTTCTTACTTGCAAATGAAACATATATGTATCTATGTGAATAATGTTTTTGAGATATGTGATGAGTCGGCTGTGAACGACGAGAAAAAAGGATCAGGGACGGCAAGAAAAAATGGAGGAACAGAATTGAATGTTTTTGTTTAGAATTGAATTGAATTTGTATTTTGACAAATAAACCTTTACGTTTTGCTTCTGCGTATTGATTATTTATTACAGGCATAAATATATCAAATTGGCGACGAGGATGGGATCGAAGATCATTACGCCTGATGATTTCTTACAAAACCCGGGAACTCCACCAGTACCTTGGTCAATTTGGATTACTACCGTTGAAGACTTCTTCTACTTGATGGATAGAAATGCTGCTCCAGAAAGTAAACTAGATGATAAAACGAAGAATATACAGCTTTGTCAATTTTTAGGTGCAGAAGGACGACGTGTGATATCAGCTTATCCATTCTTTATGGAAAGAGGCACAAAGCCTTATACAGATTTCGTCGATGAAATTCAGAAACTATTTCAACCGCAAGTTAATCAAGTCCGCGCAGCGTATGATTTTAGAACAAGAGTACAAGGAAACACAGAAACAGTTACATCATACATAACAGATTTACGTTCCCTTATATCGTTATGCGGTTATGGAAATAGTGATACAGAGAAAAGACTTTTAGCTGAACAACTTGTCATTGGTTGCAAATCGAAAGCTAGTCAAGAAAAATTGTTAGCAGAAAGTAAAGTTGATTTCGAAAAATTCGTCTCAATTATGTTAGCTGATGAAGCCGCGTCAAAAGATTTATGTATTTTACAAAATTCGAATAATGGAACTTATGTGTCAAAAGCAGCGATTGCACCAAGTAAATTCATCAACCAAGAAGAATGGTAGAACAAGAAGAAGAAAGAAATCGGAAAACTATAACTAACACGGCGGAGCCACAAATCCGTCGTTCCCAACGAAGAAATAAAGGAATACCTCCGCAACGTTTTGGTAACGAAGAATTTTCAGGGAGAAGTAATTGATGAGTCGGCTGTGAACGACGAGAAAAAAGGATCAGGGACGGCAAGAAAAAATGGAGGAACAGAATTGAATGTTTTTGTTTAGAATTGAATTGAATTTGTATTTTGACAAATAAACCTTTACGTTTTGCTTCTGCGTATTGATTATTTATTACAGGCATAAATATATCAATATGGAACAAAAAAAATATTTCTTTTATATCTTATACGCTGAGGTACATATAAACAAGTTTATGAAAGATGTGAGAAAACTAGTAGGTAATTATTAAATAAAAATAATGATTGTTATTCCGATCATCCAATTTTACAAGCGATTACTTACGAAAATATGCTAATATAATGTATAAGTACTTCAGTCTTCTTAGTTGGGTGCTCAGAGAGCCAGTCAATATTTTTAATTTATTAGAAAATCAATTTCATACTTTTTTGGTCTAGGCGTCAGATGTTGCGTATATATTAAATAGTCCTTATATCATAATATTTATTTAATAATTCAAGTACCTACAGTTAAATTTTGTTTCAAAATGAACCTTGTAACTTGTATATATTTAGGAACACCTAAACTAAAAATTTAATTTGTGGCTGTAAAACAATCAAAAAATATGCTAAATCATCTAAACCCCAGTGCAAGTATGTTTACCTATTCTAAAAGCATTTGGTTACTTTAATTCAAATTTTCAATATGTCGGAAGCAGACATAAATTTGTATAAAATCTGATGTGGCCAACACATGACCTTCCGTCTTTTCTATGTGTTTTATATAAATTACTCACAGATAAGGTAGTGTCCTGCAAAAGATTATATATTTCCAGTAAAATTATTTCACAAACTATGCAAATTATACTTGACACATAAATCTGTCAATTACTAAAATATACTGTTTCTATTTGATTTACATTGTGCTTACAGCAACGTAGGTTGCAAGATTTATGAATATTAATTTCTTTATAATTTTTCATCTCCATATACTTTGAATATAAAGAAAAAAATAATCAAATCGTACAGAGAATAACATATATTTGTGATAACAAAATGTCAAAAAGAGATATTTAACATAAAAAAAAATTGTTAAGAACTGCAAATAAGAGTACTTCCGGTGTACCAATTATAGCCAAAATTTAATTAAGTCTTTATACGGACGTACAAAAGAATGAAAGAATTATAATTTTTGGAATTGTAGTTGTTGGAGTTATCGGAGAACTTTTTTCACACACACACACACACACAATCAAACACACACACACACACATAAACACACAAACACACACACACATAAACACACACACACAGAGTGAGAGATGCGCACACATACATACGAGTATATACAGACATCATCGTAAAAATAGTAAAACGAAATTTTTGACCAAAGCAATACCTTCCTTACCTAAGGTAACGGAAGATAAAAAAACAAAATCACAGAGAGGAAGAACAAAATTATTTATTTTAATAAAATTACAAATAAATGTGACATTTACGTAGCAATGTTAAAATATTTTGCACATAAGGCGTATAAATATACATATCTGCAGACCCATTTTATTAAACAGGCAGAACGAATTTTGTTTTATTTGATTTAATTGAAGAATTGCATGTAAATCAAATTTAAACAAATAGTTTTCAAAATATTAGTAAAAAATATAATTTAAAAAAAATCATGATCCCATGTTAGACGATTATGTTCGTATTCCATGTTAGTGCTACAGTACATAATATTTGGCAACAGTGCAGGATGCCCGATTGATAGCTTTTTGTAAACGTATATTAATTTTGGACGCCAAATTGTCAGTAATACGTACAAAAATATACGCGGGACGGCAAAAACCCGTATAAAGTACGGAAGTCAAATATACGTGTATATTGTTTTCTTTAAATACGAATTTTTCGAAATATCCTTATGCTCACATTATTAGGTGGGGTGAAACATTCTATATACTCGAAGAAGTAGACGCCTAGGACCAGTATTTCCCATAGACGCCAAATGCATGTTTCTATGTACGGAAGTCAAATTGATAGAGAGATGTATATATATATATATATATATATATTATCACGGCATATTGCCCATTGCTGGATGTGCTAATTTGCGTTGTACACAGATTCCGGTAATGATGATGACATATTTATATCGTGCAGGCGTTTATCAAGTGTCACCTCATTGCTAGCGTGGAGAGTGCAACACAGGGACAATTTTGTGCCATTTACAATTCGAAATATTTGGCGTTGATCGGGATCGAATCGGGTTCCTCAGATTCGCAACCAGACATCAGGTACGCAGCAACGAGACCCTATAAGTATGTATTTAAATTAATAAAAATTAAATGAGGGGAGGTATTGTGTTGGTCACATCAGATTTTTTTGTCACTGTTTTCCTTTGCTTGATTTGACCCCTCTCTAACTTCTGTGACATCAAATGATGAGACAAGATACATTAAATACAAAATATTCGTATAAGTGTGATACCTTTTTATTATTTTTTTAAATAAATTTTCATTTATCTCCGTATGACATCATATTCAAAACTAAATCGGTCTACTTTACTAGCCCCATAACTTTCGCTTTCTACCGAATACCTATCTGACCAGGTCAACGGTTGACCCGCCCAACAAAGCCTTGCACAAAGACATAATACTTGTAGACATAACATAAATAAACAGTCATGATACTGTCATTATAGTAATCATACCATAGCGCACACTACACTATTATATTCCTATTATATAGTAGATAATAGACGTAATAGAAATGAAAGTAAAACCGTAGCGTGTGGTGTATGGATTGTAGGTGGATAGGATAGAGAAATGGAAAGAATGTGCACATAGGTCGGGTTTAAATTATGATTTCTTTGGTAACAACATATAATGCGATGAATTATAATAATATATACTAACTCTCATATCCATTTTTTTTTCTTTTCTGCTATTCTTCTTTCTCCTATTTTGTACAAAATTCAAGCATCTATTATTTTTCTTACTAGACTGTACTAATCTATCCTTATTACGTGTCCTCACCAGCCCAGTTGCTACTGTTTTATCGAGATTACTAATTGCATATCTAAATTTTTACTGTAAAGTTTTGGGGCAAGAAACAGGGAAGGTGAATCTCCAAATGAGTCGATGAATCTTCCTTCGAGTTGATCTAGGGTAGGAAGTCCGAAAGATGGTAAGAAAAAGGTAGGAAATTTTGGCAGGGCGATTCAAATCACTTATAGATATCTCTGTTACATTGTAAGCTATGTAGATGGTTCTCTCTTTGTATGTAACATGTTAGACCTGTAGGGTTGATTCGACCTTTTTATTCTGCGTTCAATTTGCTATCATAGGAAATATGGATTTGACATTAATAACACGTAACAATGTAATACATATGAAATTGCAAAGGAATTATAGGCAAACAGTGGCAAATATAATATAAAATATTCAATTTTATTGTGCTTTGTAACTTATTGAACATTTTTAGTACTACTCAATTTTGTCAGTTAATATTATTATTGTGGTTTAACTGATGATCGCCTAATTTTAGAATAGAAGAATGGAAAATAATGGGACACGCAGTCTTACATAAATTATTTATTTCGAGCTCTGAAGAAGACTGTTGTACAGTTGAAACGTCGGTCAGGACATGAAAAACTAGAATTTTCCATGAAAGTTGACGGTATAGACTCATAAGTATTATACAAATTATTTGTAAGATTTTAGAAATTAAAAGTGGCCAAACCGAAGTATTTGCATTTCCCAAAAATTATGATTGTTGGACAACAACCGAAGGATTTTTCTGCAGACTAATGGTAAATGGAAAATTTTGTTCCAATTGTTATTTTGTTATTGACAGTCACTACACTTGAAACCCAAGTAAAAATATATGCTGTATTTTTAATGGGGTAGTTCCCATATGTTAAAATTTAATGAAATTTTTATTTGTTTACAATATATGACTCCAATAAGATATTGCAATAGAATTTGCCATTTATTATGAAAATATTTCGAAGAAGTTATTTAAAATATTAATAATTCAAATTGACGTCTTCTCTATGACGTCTCGCTTACATATTTAAAGCTGCAAATGTCGCTAATGCTGTTTTGCAGCGATGGGATGTAACATATCAAAGTGACAGTTGATGGTGCTACTGACCATATACTGACGCCGTGGACATAACCTTGTTTCTATTTATCAACTATAATACAAAACGTAGTTACAAACTTACTCATACAAAAATAAATAAGTAAAAATACGTGCTAACTTGACAGCAATCTAACCTAACAAATAAATTCCCCTTACCCTGCAAGACATACGTCGCAAAATATCTTTGTCATACTTCGAGCAGCACGTCGGAACTAAGTAGCAACGGAAACCGCAAGAGTAACGTTACAGTGGTGGGAATGGATATGTTTGGTATTTTTAGTATTTTTTCTCATTTAATACAAAAATTGTGCAAAATAAAAAAATATGGAAAATTTAAATTTAAAAATACTTGCTTCTAATAAAAAAAATCAAAAAAGGCGAAACTTCCCCATTGCATAAAAACTAATTACTTCTATTTCTAAATTCTAATAGTAATAATATACTTTTCAAGGAATTTACAATGTCCTCAGTAGGGTTTCATATAAATCACTATAAAGCATTTTTAACAACCATATAGGCATTACAGGTAACTTGTGTTTCACAAGGATTTGCATCCCACGATATGAAGGGTCACTTCGTATCTACCTGTGGGTGAGGCAGGTTTTCCTATCGTAGTTGTTGCATCGACTATTTAAAAACAGAGATGGAATACGTAACATAATGATACCCGATAACGTTATAATAACGTTTCATTCAGTATTTTTTTAATAACCTTATAATTACAAAATAACGTTTGTAACCGTAACATAACAAATAACGCTTCACTATAACGTTATACAAGTTTACAAAGTTTATAAGATGTTTGCCGTTTGATAGTATAATTTCCTGATAATTTATTTCGTATTTTATAATGAACAGATGTCGCTAGTGGTCAAATTCAAATGTTGAATCCTTTATTTCATTTCTAGAATAAGATAAGTGTGTAAGTTTTTTAATATATTGTTTTTAATTTTAATTTTTGATGAATTTTTATTACAACCTTGAGGAAAATACGGTTATTGTAACGTTATAATAACGAATCAAAAATAACGTTATTATAATGTTACATAACGTTATTTTGTTTTTATAACATTATGAAATAACGTAACAATTCGTTAACGTTATCCCATCCCTGTTTAAAAAGGAAAATTGTTCAACCTTGGGGTTGTATATAGTTTCTTATGATCTTTCTGAGATATTTTTTTTTCGTTGCGTTTATTTTTCTCTCATGTTTCTTTTGCATATTACAAGATTTGCCAGCGTATTGTTATTGTGTTTGTATTCATATTTTTGTTTTCGTATCTATTTCTTTTTTACATAATATCGTAGAGTTTATAGTAGGTAAAAATGTTTTTTGTCTTTAGTTTGTCATTATATCTTCTTTTCCACCTGTGTTATTCATATTTCATAGATATTCATCGGCTGTAACTCAATAATAATAATTCGAGTATACATTTCTGCACGATCGTTTTTTTTTTTTTAATGTTTCCCGATAAGGTTTCCAAGGCATTAGGTTTTATTTACAAATTACTGATCTGTAAGTGATTGTGTTTACTTACCCATCAAGAGGCGAAGCTGTAAATAAATAAAAACAACGACAAAGCATACTTTAAAAATGACAACTAGAAAATAATTTTCTATTTTTTTGTGCATCGATCGTGCAAAAAACGTTATAAGCATATCATTTATATGTTTTCATATCCTACTTAAATTTATTAAAATGGAAATATTTTCTGCATAAAACAAAGGAACAGGAAACGCCTAAAGTAAATAGAGAGTAGAGGAAAACAATGTTTTCACTGTAAATATCTTGATTTGTGTTTTTAATTTTTTAAAAGTGACTAAAAATTTGCAGGATATCCTTTATATTATTTATAATTTATAGTTTAATATCACTTCAAATTTTCCAAATAAATATAACGTATGTCATAAGTTTTAGCACAAATTTCATTTTTTTTATAATATAAAATGCATTTACCTAAAGTTTTGTAATACTTACTAATTAAATGTTTTATAAATAACAAAAATATGAGCTTAAATTAATTAAAATGAATATATATATTTTTTGTTTTAGTTCGTTCTCATTTCCCAATCTACATCGTAAACTTTTCAATATAAAAGAACCCTTCTTTGAGACGAGCCTGGGGAAGGTTAGGGGATTGAGATGTAGTGAGAGGGTGCAAGGTATGGTCAGAAGATAATATCATCGCCAGCGTGTTCTTCTTCAATAAAAGTAACCAATTTTGTTAGATGTATCTTTGACTATCCAGTGCTTCAGTTCACTCGGCTCACATAAGGCCTGGATACCCCTTGTGGAAAGAGCGCACGATACCTTATCTTCGAATTTGGTTTTTCGTTTATATCTGACATTATTAGGGACCTTTGCCATATTGTCAGTATAAAGCCATCATTTCCATTAATTTCGGAGTTGATTAGTGTGGATTTCGAGAAATCCATGTAAATGTCGCCCAAAACCCAGTACTATATGTCCGTAGAAAGTTGCGCCTTGTGGAAGAACACGCTCATCTTTATTTAATTTAAGTTCAATATTTTGTTGCTTATTAAACAGTTCATTATTAAATATTACAAAACTTTAAATTAAGCATTTTATATTACAAAAAAAATCTGATGTGGCCAGCACATAACCTCTCGCCGTATATTTTACCTGGCTGTATGCATAAAGCAAAGAATATTTTTATAAATACAAATAATATATTCATATAAATCTATGACGTATAAACTTCTTTATTATTCAATAATAGCATGTCTCAACATAAAGATATTTTACCATAAATTATGTTACAATAAATTACAAAGTAGAGTTTACCATATATAAATATTAGGCTGGTAACAGCAATTTTCAATTCGAACAACCTTGTTTACTTTCTCTTCATATTCTTCTAGTAAAAACATTAATTTTGGGCGGTCTAAAATGTATATATGGATTGTGCATCTATTCTTACATATCTTCTTTTACATTTTATTTTTTCATACTTGTTATATCTAAATAACACTAATTCCCTTTAATAAAGTGACGGATAGATTGCACTCCGATTATTCTTATATCGATGTGTAATTTTGTCAATATTTACAACTTACTTGAGAAGAATTTGATAGCTTTTTCGCAATTCAAAGTTACTCTAGTCTACAGTACTGGTGTACATTGTCCCATAATGTTTGAAACAAATTTAAGTCCTTCAACCTAGACTTGTCATCTCCATAATAGTCACAGATCAAGAATTAAGGGATTCTCCAAATACATTTTTCTTTCATTACTCATTATTTCTGACACTGACATTTATCTGTCAGTTACAAATAATTTAAATTTGTAACTATTTTTCATGGCATCCTTTCGGTTGTAAAATTAATTACAACATTATTTTATATATTATATTCCTTTTATCTCTAAATCTATAAAATATGTATAAAAATATTTAAATGTATCAGAAAGAGAATTTATTTTTCTTTAATATTATCAAGAAAAATTTTCAAAAAATAATATTTAGAAGATTTTTTTTCAAGAATCTTCTACTTCCGGTTGTCCAATTGTTACCAAACCCTTTTCAGATCTTCCCATGAATGTCCGATTGGGAAATACGTTGTTAAACAAATTTTAAGTCTTATAGTTTTTGAGTAACCGTCCTTCCAACATCCCACACACACACACACACACATCCACACACACACACACACACACACACACACACACACACACACAGACATCATCGTAAAAATGTTAAAATCGGATTGTAGGGACCTTAAAACGTGCTTATTCAATAAAATCTGGATATGCGATTTTTAGCATGAATCCAATACCTCTCTTAGCGAGAGGTAAAAAATGTTGAAATTTGTGCCATCTTTTCAATAATATTTTTGAATATTGGAAACTTATATAAGATAATATTTGGAATCGAATGGAATCTATGGGAAATTATTAATTAAATTGGCGAAGGAAGATAATGAATTGCTCCTCCTACACAATGTTGGCTTTAATTTTTAAAGTCTCTAACGATAACGATGCAATTAATAACTGGTTCAATTTTACGGGCTGATTCCTCACGGCCGTAATTTAAATCCTTTCACTCGTCTCGTGCTATGATGTGTTTCTAGAATACTTTTTACTTCGCCAGCCCGGCTAATGTGATAATAACATGTTTTCGACTTTTTTCAATAACAATCATAATAAGATACGTTGTTCGAAATATTAGAATTCGCATTTTCGTATATCCTTATTTCATAAAGTAAATAAATTAACATTATTAATGTTGATTAGAAATGTCACTAACTCTGTTTTTAGCATTAAATCCCTATAAGATTTTACTAACTTACCTACTTTGATTATTATTACAATAAATATTTTTTTGTTTTCCTAAAGGTTCACTTACATCAGTGATTCTCAAATTTTTTGGGCTTACCGCCTCCTTTCCAAAAATATGACCCCTCAGGAAATTTACACTATTCTATATAATCCTTATGTCAACATTCTATTAATGTTATTATATAAATAAACAAATAAATATATCATCACGGCATATTACCTATTGCTGGGTATGCCAATCTGCTTTGTACACAGATATCGGTAATGATGAAATATTTTTACAGTACGGGCGCTTGCCAGGCGTCACCTCACGGTCACTCATTTCTGAAATGGAGAGTGCACCACAGGGGTCAATTTTGTGCTATTAAAAATCGAAGTAATTTTTGTCGTCGGTCGGGATCGAACCCGGGTTCCCATATTCCCAACCAGACATAGAAATAGGCCGTAGGGTCGAGGAAATATTTAATTAAACGAAGAAATAATTTGTGAAAAATACATGGACCTCGCAGGGATTTGAAATCTGGACCTCCTAGTATCTAATGAGACGCTACGGCCTATTTCTACAATTATAAATGTTAGTATTGGTCACAAATTATCTTATCAATAATATATGTATAGTTTATTTAATAATAATAATATTTATTTTTGCCAGTTGATCAATACACATGACATATGGGACGTCAAAGAAATACAATAAATAAAATACAAATTTGTAAACAATTAATAAGAAGTACCTACAATAAATATAATTACAAAATATTGCTTATACATCATTAAGAAATTCAACATTATAATAACATTTTTCGATAAAAAAGTGTTTCAATTTAAATTTAAAACATTTCTTACAATTTATACTTTTTATTTCATGTGGAAGTTTATTATACATTTTAATTCCGATTATAATTGTAATTTATGTTTTAGAACTATCAATTAAGTTTTATTTCTTGTATTATGTGTATGTACATCTACATGTTTCAATATATGCTCTAAATGTGCTAATATTTTTTGTTGCTTAAATGTGTCTCTGCAGGAGGCTAGATACCCCAGTTTAAACATATTTATTATTACTATTTTTTTTAGCTTAAAGACTTTCAAAGCAGCAGAAGAATATCCCCAAAAGATGATGCCATAACTTAAAACTGATTTAAATGAATAAACATCTCCAGTTTCCCCAGTTTAGGAATAAGCACTTTTGTACTATAAAATGTAAAACTTAGAATATAGACAGTTAGTTAGAGTAGAGAGACTGAAGTGTCCAGAAATCTTATATAATTAGTTTCATTTAGAACTATAATCTTTCGTTGTAAATTTAAATAAATATTTTTTTTAATAAAAGTAATCCACGTTTACCTAACTTATATATATATATAATAATAATAATAATAATAATAATAATAATAATAATAATAATAATAATAATAATAATAATAATAACAATAATAATAATAATAATAATAATAATAATAATAATAATAATAATAATAATAATAATAATAATAATAATAATAATAATAATAATAATGGCGCACTTTTTAATGAAACTGAGGGCTTCATTACTGCGATCCAAGATCAAGTAATACCAACGCGCAGCTACCGGAAAAGGATTATAAAAGAAGCAATACCCAACATAAAGTGCCGTATGTGTGGGGATTATGAGGAAACCCTGGACCACATAATGTCAGGGTGCACAGTCTTAGCTCCGAAACAATACCTTGATAGACATAACAAGGTAGCAGGTATAGTCCATCAAGAACTAAGAAAGAAATATATGGAATACAATGAGATCGTCCCCTGTTATAAATACCATCCACCTAACATCTGTGAAGATAAGAAAACTAGGCTTTATTGGAATAGGAAAATAATTACCGATAAAACAATCGAGTGCAACATCCCTGACATTGTACTGACGCTGAAGAACGAGAAAATTACATACATAATCGATATAACTGTCCCACTATGTGCCAATGTCAATACAGGCTATGCGGGAAAAATTAATAAATATTTACCATTAGCTGATGAGATCCGCAAGATGTGGATCGAGTCCAAATAGTACCAGTAGTCTTGGGATGCACCGGCGAAATCCCACTAAAATTACATAAAAGTCTGGAAACATTACAACTTCAAAAGTCACTGTACATACCCATGCAGAGAGCTGTTTTACTCCATACCAGCAGCATCGTTAGAAGGGTCCTGGGAGAGTCCTGAATTGAACCTGAAAAAGAAAAATCTAATTAGGATAATATACCAGTAACTTAATACATTTTACTTACTAAACCATTGTACATACTTGCCGCTGGCCGTATGTATGATTATTACCTGGATAAAAACAGAGAAATAGGCAAAAATAATAATAATAATAATAATAATAATAATAATAATAATAATAATAATAATAATAATAATAATAATAATAATAATAATAATAATAATAATAATAATAATAATAATAATAATAATAATAATAATAATAATAATAATAATAATAATAATAATAATAATAATAATAATAATAATAAACTCATAGGATTGTCATAAAACTACAAAACGCCCCTGTACTATAGAACTACTACAAAGAAATCTCTATTATCTTACTAAAAATAGCTTAATGCCTGCAAGATATTTACAAAATACGAGGATTAGATGTTTTCCTTGTAATGACACTTTGGCAACAGCATATACCCATGATACACTTGTTTTCATATTTGCTGAAAATCGAATAATATTTTCTGCGATGAAAATAAAATAAAATGTATATTCAGAACAAGGAAGTCCAACTGTGGGCAGCACTCATAAAACAAAATACAGTGGTTCTATTTTCAAATATGGTAGTAATAATTTTTCGTAAATGAGCAGAGTTCTATAGCTTTTTATCAATTCCTTGAGTATTAAAAAAAACTATAACTATGTGTTATATTTTAATTTCAAAAATATAGTTTCGAAATATATCACCCTGGAAACGAAAATTTAAAACCATTGAGATGATGCATTGCTGTATATCTGTACATTCAAGAGGAAAAATATTTTAGTTGGTCAATTTTTTAAAAATTTTTAATGCCCCGCTGTTAACCCTGAGGCCACCATCGTCCTCCTGAATCTATCCAGCGCCCAGAAAGGGGCGATATCGCCCACTTTGAGAACGTATATTTATTTTCGTAAGGAGGCAAATAAAATCTTTGCAGTTGTATAAACAAAAAGCATATTAATATGCTCGTATTAATTTTCTGAAAATGTCTCTTTGAAATTATGTCATTTAATCTAATCTAATTGAATCTAGACGATAGTTAACGTAATATACTATTTCCTCATTTAAAAATCGGAAGTTTGCACGTGTTCGAATAGAAGTGAAATTAAATTAAACTGTGCAATGAATTTGGAATTTTTATTGGCTATTAACATTCGGTTGCGGTACTCCACATCCTTTTATAATTTCACTCTAGTTTGGCTTGGAAGAAAGTGAAGTTAGCAGGGAAATTCAAGGAAAGTCGCGTGCTGGCGAAACATTCGCTTACCTTCAACTGCACATATACAAATAAAAACATATACGTGATTAGTGTATGTGTGTGTGTTTTTGTCGTATGTCGTTGATCGTCATACTCTGTTGAATTGGGAAGAAATGTTTTTGTTTAAAAGAAGCATGCATGAAATTGAATGACAGGTTTTGAAAGATTACTTATAAACATATAAAATGTGATAGTAGAGTGTAATGAAATAAATACAGCTCTGTTAAGAGAAATTAGAATGTGAACTTGAACACAAAAAAATTCCAACAGATAGAAGTCGTTTTCAATTATAGACCTGACCATATACGTAGCTATAGAAATAAACAAATAATACTTAATATTTGTAATACCAGTCTTCATATATATTATTTAGCATGATAAGCTAAGAAACATAATTGCTAACTTGTACATTGTAGTTGTATTGAATATTAATTTATTTTTTTATTATTCAATCTCCAACTGTATAATTTCTAATGTATCTTCTGAACCGTGTATATAATTATTATACCCGGTTTATACAATATAATAAGTATGAAATATCATAAATGTTATGTAATATTTGTATCAGGAACATAAGTTAATCATAAATATCTAGAAAAATTATAGGCGTCGGCTTATCATTTTTCATAGGCTATGCCTGTGGCTATTATGATGTAAACATAAATTATTTTCTCTTCTTATATAAAATAAAGTATACATTACCTGTACTGCTGTATCCAAATGGTTAGGAAGGAACTACAAGCCTAAGGTCATAATAGTTCGGCCGGTTTATATTTTCGACAAATTATGAAACCTAAGATATGGGGTCTCGTGGCCGTGTGCCTGAGTGTCTGGTCGCGAATCTGGGGACCCGGGTTCGATCCCGCCGGCGCCAAAAATTATATCGAATTTTAATGGCACAAAATTGACCCCTGTGGTGCACTTACCACGCCAGCTATGAGTGCCCGTGAGGTGACGCCTGGTAAGCGCCTACACGGTATAAATATTCCATCATTACCGACATCTGTATACAAAGCAGATTGGCACACCCAGCAATGGGTAATATGCCGTGATGAAATATTTATTTGTTTTATTTATTTAAGATATGTAATGTAAGTCAACGGAAATTTTTTGAATGGACGATAGATACTATGGTCGACAATTATCATATAGCTTAAGCTTTAACATTCATATTTAATAACAAGTTAGTGGCCCGTTTACTTACACAGTGTGGTGACTGGCACAGCCGAACATAGGACTTTAACATATAAAATCAGACTTTCCTAATTTCCTGCTTCCCTAATTATTGTAGGTAAAAAAACTTCTAATACATGTTGTAGAGCATAAAATTCTACATCTGAATCAATAAACAAAATTAATTTTGTGTGCATTATAACGGCAGAAATTAGGTATGAAAATGTTGAAATCACAAATGTCTAACGATTTATCTGTCATGTTAGGATAATTTATTTTTATTAGGTATTATTTCTAATTTTTGTCCTAATTAACAATTACCTGTTAATTTATATTGATATTTGTTCACTTGAACAGAAATTACAAATAATAATAAAAATAAACAGGCTGGACAGATAAATCGTTAATATTTGTTAATTTTTTGTTTCAATTCCATGGCTATGGCTATTTTTGTGGTGATTTTCGACATTTTCATATCTAATTTCTGCCATTACAAGTCAAATAAAATTATATTTATTTGCAGAATTTTATGCCCTACAACTTTTATTTCAAGCGTTTTTACCTAAAATTATTAGGGGAGCAGGAAATTAGAAAAGTTTGATTTTACATTGTGCCTTGAGTCTTTGGCGTGTTTTAAAATTTATTTTGCGTAGTTTTTGAAAAATCCTACACCATATTTTTTTTTATTTTGGACTCCTACATATAGTCGTGCACCTTTTTTGTAACGTCTAAAAAGTTTCAAAGGTACGTTAGGAGAATTGTTTTCACGGGATAAATGGCATATTTTTCCTCTAGGCACTGCGTTGTTGTTCGGGTATAGTGAAGCTGGGTCAGGCCAAAACTTAATATCCTCGTTTAAATTATGTAAATTGATGAAACCAAGTAACTTCGGCTGACAATTTTGAATATAAACCTCTAACACATCCAACGTACGAGGGCAATTAATAAAGAAATCTACCTAGCTATAAAAGAAGACACATTGAACTTGAACAATACTTTACTTTTCAACATAACTTCCTTCAACACAAAAAAATTTTTTCCCAACATTTCTTCAACTGTGCAATTCCTTCAAAAATAATTTTTTTTTGAATATCTGTAAAATAACTGTCTGATTCAAATTTTATTCCCCTAAGATTTTTTTTTATATTTTTAAATAAAAAGAAGTCACTAGATGATAAATCGGGGCGTATTTCTGTAAAACCGCCGTCTCTGATAATGTCTTCAACTTTACGCGCTTTCTGAACCTTGCAATTGTCATGCAACAACAATTTCTTTTGTTTGCATGAATTCGGACGCTTTTCTTCCAGGGCAAGTTTTATGTTCTGAATAGTTTTACTATATATCTCTGCATTAATTGTAGATCCTCTTGGGATATACTCTATCAATAATATCCCTTCATTATCACAAAAAATTGTTGCCATCAACTTTTTCCCTGAAGATTGTGGCTTGGCCTTTTTGGGCGAAGAGGAGCCCTTATGAACCCACTGCCAGGATTATTTTTTGGTAGACGGGTAATAGTAATACACCCATGTTCAATCTCCAGTCAAAATTTTAAAAAAAAGTCTCTGTCATCTTTCAAAGCAATCAATTCTTTTTGCGAAATTTCTTTCCTTGTCTGTTTCTGTTCCGGTGTAAGCAGTCTGGGTATCCACCGTGGAGACAGCTTCCTCATGCCCAAATAATCATGCAAAATTTTCTAAACACTGATTTCAGATAAAGATAGTTCCTTTGAAATAACAGAAACCTTCAACTGTCGATCTCTAAGCATGAATTTTTCAACTTGTTGACCATTTTCTGCAGTTCGTGCTTCAAGTGGTCGTCCAGATTTTGGATCACCTGTATCGAATCCCTTCCCCATCGAAGCTGTTTACACCAAAATTTTACTTTAAAATAGCTTGGGGTATCTTGCCAATACACGGCCACCATTCGCTCATGAATAATTTTAGGACTCATTTTTTAACCCAAAATTCTACGCTAAACTGTAATAAATAATAAGATTTGAATGCAATTTACTGTATGAACTGAAAAATGTTATACAAATCTGACAACAAAAATTGTTATCGTTCATCTATTGTTTCATAGCTAGGTAGATTTATTTATAAACTGCCCTCGTATTATACACTTTAAATTATATATTGAAACTTTTTGGGAGTTACCTACAAGAATACAACAATCTGTAGGAGCCCCAAAATGAAAACATTTAAGGAGAAGGATTTTTCAAAAGGTAAAGAAAATAAATTTAAAACTCGCCAAAAATTCATGGGGCAAGTCAGAATTAAACTTCGTCGTCTAGAAGACAACCAGCTCTATAATAAACATGAATATTAAAGTTTAGGCTTGTGAATACAATGCCTAACAGAATTAAAGAATGTTATAAGTAATAAAGGCGATGTAATTCAATATTAAACTGTGGAATACTTGAATAACATTCAGTTTTTGTAAGTTTAAAATCTATATTTTAAAAATCAAATTTGTAGAAATTTCCTACCATTTGCGTAGGTTTTATAATTTGTTTGTTGATCTGGTATTTATGTTTTGTCCCTTCATTTCATTCATAGAAATTCGACTGAGTTTAAAGAAAGCAAAGATAAACAAAATAAATTTTCATAAAAATATTTATTATTACAGAAAGAAATAACATTAATAAAAATAACATTAAGTACAAAGTAAGGTCAAGCTCGCACACCCTTACATCTTAAAGCTAGTCTTTATTCGAAATCGATAAATATATTCGTCGTTCGTTCGTTATCATCAATAATATCATCACATAATATTTACAGACAAAAGAGTTATATTGTTAAATCAAGTCATCCATGCATTCTTTTTTCCTGCCGGATCATACTCCTACGTTCTACTGCATGACCTTGGCTACTAGAAAGTGTAACTAGGTCTCAGAAAATCTTAACAAACAACAATCAGTTTTGATCGAAATTTTCACTGGAATTCAACCTTGAAGAGATAAAATTGCTGGCATGAGTTGCACAAGAATTGCAGTAGATTGTTTCAGAAATTTTACAAATTGGGGTTTTTTCTTCATTTTATTTCATAAAGTATAATTTGACTCATATAATCCATTGCAAATTCATAAAACGTTTCTTGAAAGGTATATATATTTTAAATCGTACTTTAGACAAAAATTGATATATTTTATATTAGACCGGGGGCTAGTGCTACGTGAAAAATGTATCATGGTATTCCAAATACTGACCCTTGATGCACAATTTAAATACCTTGGAGAACGGACATAAAATGTCATTATATATACGTAAATGGTAGCCGATAATAAATACAAGATTTTTTCAATCGTTACAGCCTTTTATTGTAAATTTTACCTATCAAAAATTATTCATGCCACTAAAAGACACAAAAAATTGTGGCCAGACACCCTGGATGTATATACGGGTCCTAGAAACCTTGCGATTTCATCAGCCGCTTAAAGTGGGGGGCGGTGGTGGATGGTTACCGCTTCAGATTTCAGGGACAACATATACTTACCATTTGAAATAAAAATTCACAAATGCCATGTATGTTTTATATTAGGGATATTAGAACAGTGAAAGTTGCACCATTTACAGTGGAGCCCGCTGTATTATGGTATTGTACCATACACCCCTATCATATCATCTGGCACATACGAGAATTTTATAACAATTTGCATATTAAATTATACGCAAATTTGCAACTTTATAACGAACAATTGACTATATGTGTGGTTTTATAGTTAATGGGCTATTTAGATAGGTAAAATTCAAAGAAATAAGAGGCTTTAGCGCCCCCTGTAACGATTGAAAATGTCCGGCATTTATTATCGGCTACCATTTACTAATACATGCCATTTTAAGCAGAATACCCAGATTCTAAAATATATTTTTTTAACAGTTTTGGGTGATGATCCACGGCTGGGTGGATCGTCTTTTTTTCTGGGTAAGACAGTAAATCTTTATTCAGGGTACTTAAAGTGAGCACCAAGAGTCAGTATTTGAAATACCAAGATACATTTTTCACGTAGCAATAGCCCCCGGTCTATATCACAAATATTTTCTTTTCATTATATATAATATTTTTTAAATTTTTATAGATTGTTTTATATATAAAAGTATAAAAAAATAATTTAATTTTTTCGAAACTACAAGCAGCTTTCTGTATTTTGTAAATTACACTTTTCCTGTATATCTAGTTTTTCAGATTTGCAGGAAACTGTATTTAGTTTTACCCTTTGTAAAACATTTTTTTATTTTGAGGTTAAATAGGGCAGGAAAACCATTCACTCACTCACTTTTTCATTGTTCTTACTCTTCCTTTTAATACTGTATATTATGCCCTCTGAGGAACGCTTCAATCTGCCCATTTGCAACCCCCTGCAGGGCTTGAGGCTGAATATAATAAAACTGCTGTGGCTGCACCTCCTGCTCTTTCCTCTGCTGCTGCCTCGCTCTTTCCTGCTGAGCGTACAACTGCTGACTATGCTGGAACTGCATCTCTGCCTGCTGGGCTTGATACAACGCCTGCGTACTAGCAGGAGTTTGTTGTTGTTGTTGTTGTTGTTGCTGAGCAGCAGGTGCTGGACGCGGAACAGGGCGGTAGAGGGGAGATTGTTGTTGAAGACGGTGGGCGTTGACTGCCTGGGGGGCGGGTTGATGGACGTAGGGTTGGATGCGATGGTTGAGGGTGAATTCGGAATCTGCGTGGGGGAGAGATTGGTGTAAGAGTGTTTTGTATTGGCCGCTTGCTGGGTCGAAGACTAGTTCGGAACTGTAGACTGGGTTGCTGATTGGTTGCACCTTAAATAAAAATGAATTGTAGGTACGGAAAAGATAGAAATAGTTTGTTTCTTACCTCAGCTTGCTCAGAGCTTTGTTGTTGCTGTTGGTGCTGGGTTGGCCTCCTCTGTCTTTCCGTAGTCTCCTCCAGTCTAAACCTCTCATATTCTTGCACGAAGTCCCTCGCAGCAGATCCCGCAGTAGGTGCCGCAGTTCTTGCAGGCACCGCCACCTGTTTAGTAGAGTACACCAACGCCGGTCGAGGGGTAACCGGTGCCAATTGCAGTAACTGCGGCCTGTAAGTGGTAGGGGGCGGTTGTGGACGTGGAGAAGTGGGGGCAGGGGAAATGGTAACTGGGCGGGGAGTTATTGAAAGGGGTGTCGGGGTAGAGGAGTATGGGCGACCACGAGGAGTGGGGGATGGACTGGGAGAAGCATAAATGGTGGGGTAATTTAAAGGGGCGGCAGTTGTGGTGGGGGTTGGACGGTGGCGAATGGGCTGCAAAAAATGAAAGTGTAAGGGGTGATGCCTAAAATTTGAAACTCGATATTTTTCAAGGCCAAATATATTAAGCGAAACATTGGTTTTTATTGGACATTTAGAAACACAGTAATGTTACTTTTAATCATGTATGATTTGAGTTTTCTAAGTTGTTTTATCAGACTTGTGTATCATGAATCGTAAACTAATTGAACGTAAGTAAGAGTTCTGTGAATCACATATTTCAAAAGGAAATTAATTTATGGCAAATCATTTTTTAAAAGAAAATGTACCAAAAGCTATTATATATCGCTACATTAAACCTTGCGAAGAAAGTATTTTTTCAAAGCACAAGCCACGACACTAAGACATAAATGCAACATTAGATACACAAAGAAGATGCCATGCTTGAGAGAATACAGGATCAAAATAAAAAATATGTTCTAAATGTTGGCGATAACCGGAATTTTTTCCGGAAAATGTTTCATTTTGAATGACGAAAATTCTTTTACTTTTAAGAATTCTGATAAAAATCCAAACGCAGGGATTTACCTTGAGACTATTCCTGATCAAGTTCAAGCAAAAACAAAAGAGAAATGCGAAAAGATATTCTCATATGGTTGCCGATTTCAACTTTAGGGATCTCCCAACCATTATTTTGTCCCTTAGTACTGGAAATCAACCAGTATGCATTTTTAAATAAGTGCATTAAACAAAGGCTTATCCCTTTTATTAAAAGACATCATGTTAGCAACATTTATTTAAATTTGGATAGAGTTAAGTTAATCACATTAAGCCAAATCTGTGGCAAGTGTATTTGCCGTTGAAAACGTCATTTTTGTTGCGAACAACGATAATCTATCTTGTTTGCCCGATTTGTGTCAATCAGGAATTTTTGATCAATACTTAAGAGAATGGTTTACATAAAAGGTTGACAAGCAAAAATAGAGACCGGGTTTCAGAATCGCATTAAATTCTTTATCATAAAATTTGTAAAAACCTTGTACAAAAGAAAATTGAAGGCGTACCAGAAAAAAATTGAACCTCGTTCGGCGAATTGGAATTATTTAGTAATTGTGTTTATTTCTCATTATGAACCACAACTATAGGTTTAAAAATTTAGTTAAAATGGCTTGTATTGAACTACGTGTTTACTTTTACTAGGTTTGCTATAATAATTATCTTTTCTTACTTGAATGGGCTGTGGCCTAAGTACTTGTTGTGGTTCTTCCTCTTCTTCTTCTTGATAAGTATATACCACCCTAGGTTCTTCTGTAATAGGTCTCAACGGCCTAATAGGTCTGGTAGGATAATTTTGTGGCACATTTTCCGGTTCAGCACTGCTTTCTTGTTCCCTGGACTCTTCCTCTTCTTTCGGAGCGTTGGGATCGCAAGGGTTTCCACTAACATACGTAAACTCTCTTTTGTTGCCATCGGGGTCGACGTAACCATATTTACCTCGTACGACGCAATCGGTACCTCGGGTTTCTTCCTTGAAAGATCCATCCGCGGCTTCATAACCGAAGGTAAAACTTCCATCGTCGTTCACCTAGAAAGCAACAATCAACAATATTTTTATAATAAGCTTTTGTTTGTCTTCCATACTTTATTGTAGTTTCTGATAGTCTGTACAGGTGGTGTCTTTTCTTTGGCTGGTCTTGTATCCTTGCCTGGAGTTCCTGCTGAAATCCTGCCAGAGCTCCTATGCGTGACAGGGATGTAATTATCCTGCCCTCTGACTTGAGGTTGATAGTATCCATCGTCTCCTACTAATACTACTTGTCTGGAAGAGCTGTCATCTTGTGGATCAGCATAATAGGGGTCGTCTTCATATTCGACAGGTTGGACTCGAACGCGACGAGCTGTGATGCAGGGGAGAAGGAGGAAGGGAAGACAAAGTAGTAGCTGAAAAGAAAAGGACAAATTAATTATTATACATTATATAAAGCAAGCTAGGTAACCGGTTGGGGTTTAGACAGCCTGGGTTTTATTTTGATCGCCGTCAAACTTGAAAGGAGAATTATATCCAATTTTAAAATAGTACAGAAAACAAAAGTAACTACTGTTTTGTCTCCACAGCCCATGAGTTAATGCCTAGTAAAATGAGCGCAAAAAATACCAGTATGTTGCTAGTTCATATCCAATGTCACATACATAGGGGCAGGTGTTACATATAAGCAAAAACAAAATTCATATCATACAATGACAAAACACAACATAACTGCTCTAATTGAAACAATTCTTGTAACATGAATAATTCTGAATTCTTACAAGTATTATTCTAATCCGCATTCCTTGATATGTGCGCGCCAAGACGCAATTGCAAAAACGTTAGAAATGCAGTCATCATGTTACATCTAGCCAGCGTAGCGTTGGGTGTGGTCCATGAATCAGTAAATTTAGTGAGTTTTCCCCGAGGCTACGGTACAAATCCTTTCTCCTTTACAAGCACGACAGCGCGACTCGACTCTAGAGTAAGACTAACATGTTGATGGATACGTGGTTGATGGCCTTCAAGAAACTAACGCGTACTTTGCATTTTTATCAATGAAGATGAAGATAATGTTTTGATAATTTATATGTTAATTCATACAGATATCATCTAAATTTTAATACTGTTGTGAGATAGGTAGGTTTGTTATGAGAATCATTTTGGACAATTGATGTTTGTAATATTTTTCCAAAACATTCAGCAAATTTTCACACATCTTTCAAAAGCGGACTATTTGAAACAAATAGTGGTTGATATAACACGCTTGTCTTTCAAAACAGTATATCGCCTATTAAACGACCTTGCAACTGGACACGGTACGGACTAGACACATCGTAAGACACACTGATTGTTTAATATCCAGCGGACTCTTTAATTTTTCAACTAGGTTTTTTTAGTCAGAGTACGTTTACAAAAAGACACCTCATAATTATTTCAGTTATATAATTTTTCGCAATGAGGAATCATTGTTTACATCTCGTTGAAATTTACATGCGAAACCCACATTTCGTGCGTTTACATGCTTACCTAACTTATCTATCTATCATGCATCTATATCTCCGTCTCTTTTCATTCGCATATGATGGTATCTGGTATCCTTGTCAAAGGTGCAGAAGTGTGTTGCTACTGTCCTTGTGCAGATGGGAAAGTTCCCAACAATTTAAATTGTATAAAACAATGTAGAAGGATACCGAATTGTTCTCATATAGCTATTCAGAAAGATTCAAATGCTAAATATTGAATAATAACAAAATATATGAGATGTATTTTTGGTCGCCTCTTTCCTATATCTTTCCTATACTATTTGATAAATTCAAATTCAAATATAAAAAGTTGACACTTTCAGTTTAAATTATAAATAAAATAAGCAAATTTGACTGTTTTTAATATTGCTTTTGCTGTTAATATACTAGTATAATTATCTGTATTGAATATGTGTAACATTGGTTAATACTAAAATCATCACATTGTACATATGTAGAGTTTCATTGAACAGTGAGAGTTTTTTGTATTCGACTTGCTGAACTGTTGTGTAAATGCTTAAGAAGATGTTTATGAATATGTTGTAATAAATCGTTAATAGTGCTTTTTTTCAAATTTTACTGTTGATAATGGATTTAACAGTAAGTGACATAAGATTATACAAAATATTAATTATTTTAGGTCATGTTGCAGCCTTAATGGAGTTTTAAATATGGATATTGGCATTTTTTACCTCTCGCTAATAGAAGTATTGGTCCCTACAATTCGATTTTAATATTTATACGATGTGTGTGTATGTGTATGGGGATGACTATAATACTTAATATCTGTTTAACTACGTATTTCTCAATCAGACATTAATAGAAAGAGTTGAAAAGGTTTGGTAACAATTGGACAATCGAAAGTAGCAGATTCTTAAAAAATCTTCTAAATACCAAATTTTAGTCTTACATATGTCCAAGAAGATTATAGTATTTTTTTAAAAATGTCCAATCAAGGTCATCTGTATCATGAACGAATTAACAAATTGGCATACATTTATCTCTTTCCTTTGCAAAGGCTATAAGCTTGTACGATACGGATGGATGTAACACGCTTGTCTTTCAAAAATTCATATTGTTTCGACTAATTTAGGACATTCTACTTTAAAACGATACTCGCTGTTCATAATACTTTCGCTGTAACGTAAGTTTATTTATTAATTCAGATACATTACCTTGATTCATAGCCGTATGAATAAAGTTATATTCTGTTAGTGTCACTGACACTGACATTGTGTCATTATCTTAATTTTCATATATTTGGTTTTACATTTGTTAATAAACTTACCAGTTGACTTATTTTTGAATTTTGAATGCTTTTATTGTAATATATATTTTTATAATAATAAAATAAAAGTAGTATCTTATATAACTTCATAACAAACTAAGCAAACGACACTACTGAATTTTTCATAATGGGCGGAGCAAAAATCTGAATTCATTTAATTCGTAGATGACCTTGATCGGACATCTTTCAAAATTTTTACTGTAAATTCTATATTTGATACATATATTTTATTATATCTTTTATAGATTTAGAGATAAAGAAAAATAATAGAATAATCTGTTGTAATAAATATCACCGCCCAAATAATGTCATGGAAACCAATTGAAAAATTAAAATGTTTGTAACTGAAAGATAAATGTCAATGTCAAAAATCCAGAGACATTACTGAAGATTTGTTTTGGGAAGTACATACATTATATTATTTCTTATTGTATTAATAGTTGAATATTTAAAATTATAGGTATATTACATATACCCTTCAAAAATACTGTTAACCCCGACAATGAATTGGAAACATTGGAAGAGTAGGAAAAAAAATCTTCATAGAATGTATTTCAAATTAAAAAATCTAAATATAAAGAATAAATATAAGTAGAATTTTTGGTGTAGAGTGTAATAGGGCGCGAGCAGTCATGAGACATTCATGGAAAAGCAGATATTGGGGCCCGTGTCAGAATGATAGCATGTAATTAAGTACATAAATGTCAATTATTATATTTTTTCATTCTAAATTTAGTAACTTTCCAATTTCATGTGATTTATTTTCATCGACAATTAAATTCCTCACTCCTGGTGACAAAATAACGACGTGAATTTAGAAAATCTTGAAATTTTTAATGAAAAATTCTGACATTTGACAATTACTAATTATCATTCTGACACCACATATCTGCTTTTCAAGGCCAAAAATATAAAATATTGTTATTTAAAGGCATATTACTTCTTAAGACGTCAATGAATGCGAATAATTGCACCAATTTTTTCTAAACATTCAACCATGTTTTTAAAGAATTTCTTAAAGTGTTAACTACCGGTTCTTTTACCTTAATATTATACAGATACACAATTTTTTGTAATATAATATAGAATTTCCACAATTTAGTTTCCAATTTTGCATCTAACCATTTGTTGAATTATTTATAATTAGTAAATTAGAATCTTATCATTACTTATGTTAATAGCTCATAATAGTTCGACAGGTTTACATTTTCAACAAATTATAAAATCTTGGCAAATGGTAAGAAATATGTACAAGTTTCTTTCGACTAGTTTAAAATATAGATTTTAATCTAAAACTGAATGTCATTCAAGTATTTCGCCATTTAATATTGGGTGAAATTGTAAGGCCGTGGAAATACTATAAGCCTGGGCTCATATGTTGTACTTTTTATGTTTTAGTTTCTTTTTAAACAAGTTTTATGACCATATATTATTTTTTAATATTTATTGATGTTATTATTTAAATTTTTTTAGGCGTGCTCTTAGTGTTGAAGGAATTTAAACGTGACAGCTTTTTAATTTCGCTCATAGAAATTTCATCTCATCTCTAATCGAATAAATTTGTTTTAAATTGCAGTGACAGTTACTCTATTAATTGAATCAACGTGATAACGTGATCAGTAAATATAAATTTATAATATTGCTCAAGAAGTTATCTATTATCTAGTATCTCTTAAATTTCTCATGCTGAAACGATAGTATTATGTAACATTTTTTATGAGTTGTTAAACAATTATATGCATATACATTACGTACGTGAAAATATTTACATGTAATGTTTTGTTATCTGAAGAATTGTTTGTTTGTATGGAAACTTTTGCAAGTAATTATTGCAAAAGTTTAATCATGAAAAAGAAAAATGATTAATAAACTTTTCAAGGTTTATAGTATGGGCCATAAAGATAGCAACTTTTTAAAATTTCAATTACTCTCAAGTAAGAAGGGGAATTTTAGAAATACATTACAGTATTAATGTTCCCTTGAAACTAGTTTATTCTACGTTAAATAGCTTGCTTATATTAAATATATAAAAATTATTTAATTTGTAAAACTTTTATTTTTGTCTGGACATAAAGATAGCAATTAACTTAAAAATTGATATAATTTGTTTTAATATTTAATGTAATAACCATCAGATTTTATTACTTCTCTACATCATTTCAGCATGTATTCTAGTAGTCTTAAAATTATGACTTTGTCAACTTCCCCTCAAGATCTTCTTACGACATTGAGCAAAACTTCTTTTATTCTATGACTCTGATCCCTAAATTTTCGGTATAGAATTTCCCAGAGATTTTCTATTGGATTTAAGTCTAGAGACTGCGATGGCCATATTCATAATATTAACTTTACCGTCTAGGAACCAATTTTTTTATAAGTGTCGAAGTATGCGTTGGATATTGCTGCAAAATATCTTTCAGGAGTACATTGTATAAGGCTCCATCACATTCTCTATCGTAGTATACCGTTGCTCTTAAAGCTATCCACTTTTCATTCTGTGTGGTATAAAGGATCCCTACCATACCATGGGAAGTATACCCCAGATCCTCCAGCATACTTCAAGACATTTTATCGCTGTTATTATTTGATAAAAATCCTAATAAATTTTTGAGCGACTAAAAACAGATTAAATTATTAAAAAATCTTTTAGAACTCGTAATTCAATTAAAATGATACAACCTTTATAGTTTTAGTTCTGTTTATTGTTATAAAAACCGACGTTTCGGCAGCATAAACTACTGCCTTCTTCAGGGAATAAATAAATCAACAAATATATAAATAAATAATAACAAAAACTTTAGCAACAGGTAACCATGCTGACTAATTACAACATATTTAATATAGGAAATCATGCTCGACTAAAATCTAAACCATCACAATGATTGAGATTATTATTCTTCCTTTTAAAAATTTCAATAGCTTCTCTAATTAACCTGTTTAGGTGTATTGGTCTCTCTAGTATTTTTGTTTCTTCGAATTTTATACGTTAGAATTCTTCTAGGGCATGCTCTGCAACTGAAGAGTTTTCTGGCTGGTACAATCTGATCGAACGCTGGTGTTCATTCAATCTTGTTGAAATAGTTCTACCAGTCTGACCAATGTAAACTTTCACATGGAACCTGGTAAATCTCTGATGGCTAAAGAGGGATGACGTCTTTTACTTGTCTCAACATATGTCGAATTTTAACATATGGAGAAAACGAAATCTTCATGTTCTTCTTACGAAGAGTTCTACCAATCTTGTCCGTGACATTTTTGACGTAAGGAAGCGAAGCAAACAATACGTCCTTTTCACAGAACTAAAACTAATTAATTAAAAAACAGATTTTTTAACGAATTATTTTTCATAATTTTGTCTGTCTACTTTGAGGTTTTCTTAGTCAACCAGGTATTGTATAAGGCGCAATGGAACCTTTACTTCGAAAGTGGCTTAATATATACGATACTTTAGACTTTAGACTTATGCAAAATAAATGTTTTCATAATTTCGTATTGTATAATACCAATTTCAAACGATCGCATTATTAATTTAAGAATCTCACTCGATACAGTCTTATTACGACCCATGTTTAATTAATATAAATTCTTAAAATTCAGAAAATACACAAGTAAATGCAAGTGGTTATTATCTTTATGTCCAAACAAAAAATAAAGTTATATAAATTAAATAAATTTTATAAAAGCAATATACGTTATTTTAACGTATAATAAACTTTTTTAAAGAGAATATTGATCCTGTAATTTATTTCTAAAATTCCTCTTCATACTTGAAAAGAGTAATTGAAAATTTTTAAAGGATGCTATCTTTATGACCAATATTATATTGTCACTTATTTTATTGAAATGTCTCTTTATTTAGACTTCTGCAAAGATATACAGCCATAACATTTGTTGGGCATAAACTCTACTCCATAAACTTCACATCTTTATCATTTTTACAATTCATCGAAGTCCGCCTACATCTTTCCTTCTAAGAATTCTCTATTCTGGCTAATGTCCAGTCTGTAAGGCCGAACCTACATTTTATACGAGCGCCATAACTAACAATAGCAAGACGTTAACATTACGTTATACATTATGACGTAAAATAAGAACATGACTATTACATAGGATGTCCGTGGGTGGGTACACAAGAAAATATTGCATGCAGAAAGATAGAATTATATTTAAACAAAAAATGAATCATGAGTTGTATGGTTGTCTCACCATGTTGAAAGTTTATTTCTTTTCTATAACTTTCAATCTGTGTATCATCTATCTTCAAGAATTTCGCATATTTAAATAATCTTCTACATCTACATCACCACTTTCATCATTTTAATAAATTGACTAATTTGATCTTAAAAATATCTCACCAAACAACTTTTTCTATAAACTTTCTTATATAATTCGGGCAAATTTACGTGTGAGAAGAATTTCAGTCATTATAAAATGACTTCGATGATGACAGAGTCTAATAATCTAATGAGGGTATATCTCACCGACTGCTCCACATTTTATGGTAATCTCTTTCGTAATAGCTAGACGCTAGACGGTTTGTTTATAATTGTATAACAAAGAGAACAATAGAACAATAAGTAGTGGCGTCTTTGTTTAAATAAGATTACTATACCTACTGCAGTTGGGAAATAGATGACACTAAATTTCACTTAAGTTTCTTCATGTGTGTTTCAATTGTGCTATTATACTAATTGTAAGTGAAGTGTAATACTTTTGGCTTAATTAGTTTTGATTTCCGATTGTTCAAGATTCCAAGACGAATTTCTCAAGGATTAGATGAATACAAATATTATCTAACGTACTAACGTATTTGTTGCATTATATATTTTTATGAGAAATAACATACATAATACGTAATTTAAAATGCAAAATATACTTTCAGAAAACAGTTAAACCTCTTCATGAAATAGAAATATTTTTTTATTGATACATTGACATAAAATGTTTTACCTATACATTAAAATGATATCAAATCTAGTTATACAACACTGTTAGGTGATCGTTGTTACCTCCCGCCATAATGTAAGTAAGGGAGGTACCTAATGGTTTCAGTCGAAAAATTCGATATTGAGTTTTCAGCGAATAAGAACGAATTACATTCCCGAAAACACGTTTTTACTATTTTTACAATTATGTTTGTATGTTTGTATTCCGTATTTAAGCTCTGCATTCATATAAAGAGTTGATTAGATTTTGGGTAATATTAGACAACCGAAAGAGATACTTTACTTGAAGCTCATAACAGTTTTTAATGAAGAACTATATTAAAATATAAGCCAAAACTTTTCAATTTTAGTATTTAACACTTTCATATCAAGGAGAACAACATATTAGATTTTGACTAAAATTGATAAACCGGAAGTGTTACTTTACTTGAAGCTCTGAACAGATTTTCGTGAAAAATATATTGATAAAATCCAAAACTTTTTAAATTTGGTATTACGACTTTTGTATTAATGAGAACGACATATTAGATTTTTTCCAAAATTGATAAACCGGATGTGGTACTTTAATGGAAGCTCTTAGCAACATGAAATTCCCCTAAAATATTAAATATCTACAAAACGGCTTAGAACTCATTTTTTTATCTAAAATTCTTTAACTCTATATCAATTGAATATGAAGTATAATATGCAATTAAATCGTGTAGACAGTAGTATATTCTTTAATATTTATAATAACATTGTGTCAAAAAATGATATTTAACAGCGTTTTTTCAAGAAAAACTGTTAAAATCTTAAAATGAGGGTACTTTCGGTTGACCAATTATAACGAAAATCTAATCACCTCTTCTTCTGGATGTATACTTGAGGAATACGAAAAAAATATAATTTTTGGAATCGTGGTATTGAAGTTATGTGAGCCGAAACTTTCATCACACACACACACAGCCACACATAGGTGCACACAGACATCATTGTAAAAATGGTAAAATCGTATTATATGAACCCTAAAACTTGTTTATTCACTAAAAACTCATCATTGATATTTTTGACCAAAGACAACATCTTCCTTACCTAAAGGTGACGGAAGGGAAAAATGAACTAAGGTTGTTCTTATCAAGAGGTTTTCAATTTTATTCAACAAAATTTGAAATTTTGTTAAAGCCAGAGGACGTGTTCTTGAATAATTCAAATTTTAAATTTATTAAGCACTTTTCTCGATTAAATATCAGTTCAAATAAACTAATTTACATATCTGATCCAGTATTACACATTTCAAGTCCGTTATACCACTCCCACGTTACATTTTCAATTCCTATTCGCGAATTTATGTGGGTATCCTTTCTGATGTGGTATCGAAGTCTCCGTGTCTGTTTATGGGTTATTCGTGAGAGTTATAACAGACCACAAGCCTGCTGCGCCGTATGTCTGCTCGGTGACCTGGCAATCGAACTACTGACCTTTAGTGGCGCAATACATTGGGAAACGGCAAGCCACCGTATGAAGTGCGATCAGTACGACAGTATACGAGTATGTGTAAATACGAATTGCGGGAATAATTGAGAATGATTGGGAGATAAATGTTAAGAGATAATTAATTTGTTATGGTGTAATCATGATCAGTAAACATACAAGACATTCCCCTATTAGAATCACACTTGGAGACTTTAATGATAGATCAAGAAAGACAGAAATGTTATATTTTATTATTATATGTTACCAATAAGTGTATTAATAAATTTTTATTGTTATAGATTTAGTGATACAGTTTTTTTTTTATTAAAAATGAATAATTACTACGTTCTCATTTTCTAAGAAACTTAGAAATCTTTCTGTCATTTATGGTAAATTAGTCTATAAAGAAACTGCGGCATTATATCAGATAATATACGTAAATTACTACAATAAATAAGGTAATTACTATACAGATTTATATTATTCTTGAGCGGTTGATAAATTGAAGAGAAACTGCCAGTAATACAGCGACAAATAAAAAGAAAAGAAAGAAATTGTTTTGCATTCAATGTAAACTTCACATATGGAAACGTTTTCTCTAGTTTTAAAAAGTTTATTCTCTATTATGTTTTTTTATAAACAGATAAAAAGATTAAAGAAAAAAAACAGAATACTTATTGTTTATTGTATAAACAACTTCACGCACAATAAGTTTTAAAATGCTTTGAAAAGAAACTATTTTACTTTTAACAAAATAAAACAAACATTTTTTGTTGTTTTTTGTCTTTGGTCAAAAAATTCGGTGCTAAGTTTTCAATGAATAAGCACGTTTTAAGGTCCCTACAATACGATTTTACTATTTTTACGATGATGTCTGTATGTGTGTGTGTGTGTGTGCGTGTGTATGTGCGCGTGTGTGTGTGTATGTGTTTGTGTGTGTGTGTTTAGAATCTCGGCCGCGATATCTCCAATACTAGAAATTCAAAAATTCCATATTCCTCTTCCTTATATACATATGCAGACTTGATTAGATTTTGGTTATTGATCAACTGGAAGTACCCTCGTTTGAATATTTTAACAGTTTTTCTTGATAAAACACTTAAATATTATTTTTTGAAATTTAATGTTATTATAAATATTAAAGAATACTCTTATATATACGAATTGATTCAATTTTGTATTTCATATTCAATGGATGTTACAGAATTATAAAGAAATTAAATTTTATAAATCAGCCAGCGATGCTATAACTATGGAAACTAATACTATATTACGAAAATTCTAACTGAAAGATGTCAGTGTCAATGAAAAGAAAATGAATATGGCAGAGATGTGGAGGTTGAGACCGATATTGGGGAACACACGAAAAGATATAATGAGGAATGAAAGAATAAGGGAAATAGCTCGAGTGATAGAAGTTTCTAGAAAAATACAAGAGAGACGATTACATTGGTTTGAACATGTCACGAAGAGTGAAGAAGAATATATTGGAAGAAGAATGAATAGCTTAGTAATAGAAGGTTGAAGAAACAGAGGAAGACCAAAGACAAGATAGAAGGACTGTATTGCGGAAGACTTGAAAGAAAATAAACTGAATGAGAACAACACGCAAAACAGAAATTAGTGAGAGAGAAGATGTCAGTGTCAAGTTCAATGTACATAGTTTGTTTATGAAATAATTTTCCTGGAAATTTAGAATCTTTTGCAAGAAAATTTATGTATGGAATTTATAAGTAATATACAGGATTGACGGAATGTATTGTGCTGGCCACATAAGATTTTTATAATTTCAGAAACATATTAAACCACATTCTTTGAATCGTGTCAAAACCAATTTTAGCGCCGATAAAAAATTAACTAATTCGAAAATAATTGGTAATTAAGAGAAATTAATTAATAAATATAGAACCGAAATAAACAAACGGTGATCAGTATTCGAATTTTTCATTTGTTGCTTAATAAATTTTATTTTTTTAACCCCAAAAAATTAATAATTCATGTTTTATTCATGTATAAAACAAACGAATGTAGACTTGTTATACATTATTGAAAAGCTTATAAAATAAGAAAAAGACTATTATCATCAAATTATTTTCCCATTTAAAAAATATTTGTTTGTGTTGTATCTCGAGAAATATTCATTTAAAAAAATCTAATTATACATGAAAACTGTATAAAAATTATCTGAACATTTTTTCTTTTTCTTTTATAATAATCGATGTATGAGAAATTTTCAAAAATAGCAAAAATCAAATTTTAACCTGTAGCTCAAAAACAAAAGACGATAGAAAATTCTTATGGTTTTTATTAATGTTGTCTCAAAAAGTTCGCTGATAAAGATATACATGAATTTTCTATAGCATGCATAATAAGAAAGTTTTTCATATAAGAAACTCGAATTTGTTCTACTCTGTACTTTAGAAGAATAAAAGATGTTCCGATGTAAGAAGAAATAAGAAACATAAGACATAAGGGACGACCTAGGAAGGAAACTGATACTGGACTTTGTTCAGAAAAGACAGCTGGGTTAATAGAAGCATCTAGTAAGAAATGGAGGACAAGAATCTTACTGTAAAAGACTATTTGATTAATATACTGTATGTTCAGGTTTTGGAAGAACACCTGTATATCATCATTACCATGTATAAAAACCCATGTTGGTACATTGATTTATTAAATTTACTTCTAGAAATGAAGAAACATTTCTGTTTTTCGTCCTTGCACAATCTCAATTTAAATTTCTGCATCTAGTGACCCGCGAGTGTGCTTCACTTTTGTTTTCATTGATTTACTGTTGCTATACAGTCATTTGTAGGTCACACCGCAGATGTTGTTTTGTTGAAGACAACACCCAGTTAACATTGATCTTAAACAGTAAAAACAACGTACTTGATCTGAAGAATGTCAGTTATTTCTTAGCGACACTTGTTTGTTAATAGGAATGTTAATGTTTGAATAAGGAAGAAAGAAAATTCGTTTTATTATAAGGAGAGATAAGGATTCCTTAAGAAAAAGAAACTTTGTGAATTTAAGGAAAAATAGTTCGAATTTTATTACTGTTTCTAATTTACTTATAAACAACTAACTATAAAGCAATAAAAATCTACAATTGATTTATATCGGGTGAAATGTTAAGGTTTCGTTCAATGTCACTATATTTGTATTCTGACAAAAATAATATGATTCATATCCGATATAATTTGTAACATTTAAAGTTCAAGAGAGTGTATAGCAATACGAGTAACGAATTTGGAGTACCCGCCTTCTAAAACATAATCTAAGTAATCTACATTAGAAGAAATTTATCTCTCTAGAAATCGGGTCTAATTATTAAAAGTTACTAGGTTTTTTATAAGCTTTCAATCAGATTTACGAGTAGATTATTATTTAGAAATCATATCATCAGTGGAGTTTATAATCCTTAAATATATTTGCAAGAAATTCATTAGATGAAGCGGTGAAGGTAAGTAATTATTATCTGTAAAATTTAAATTAAGTCATTCCAGCAATATTTAAAAAAATATTGCGAAACTATCACCCAAGTATGCAGTTACTAAAGCAGAACATACTATAAAATTGTTATTAGTTTTTACAAAAAAAATGTGTGAAAAATTGGTAGTGACTATGAATCAAATCTAACGACTAGTGCCTACAACAAAAGGTCAATTTTCCACTACCGAGAAAATGTAATGTCAATTTCTATGGTAACAAAATTGAAAAAAAAGTTTATTATTTTTACTAGTAATGACATTTAATGCTTAATCATACAATTCTTTGGATCTGTTGACATATTCGTCACCGTTTGACAGAACTTGGGCTGCACGCGCGGCCTGTATAATTGCGACCTACACTAGTCGCGCGGCCTAGAACATTCCGTTTAGTTTGGTGCAGAGAAACAATGAATGGAATGAAATTATCTCTTCTAATGAATAACGTTTTTGTTTGTACCAAAATTATTCTCGGGTACTTTTGAGACAAGACCAGAGTGAAAGAGGAAATTTGTTCTGCATTCGTACACGCCTACACAAGGAATTATGGCATGAGGAGCAATTCCTTACAACTGGAAAACAGTCAGCGCTACATTGACGAGATTCTAATATCGGAAGTTTTTCCACATATTTAAGTCCACCCAGCAGCCGTATTTCAGCAGGATAACGCAAGACCCCCATGTCGCGAGAAGAGTATTACTCTTCTTTAATAAGCACAGAATACCACTGCTTCCATGGCCTCTCAAGATTTATCGCCTATTGAAAATCTGTGGGATATCTTAAGACAGGCAATGCGACGTATCCAGACGCAAATACAAAAAAATCTATTGTGGCCAGCACAATACCTCTCGCCACTTCCGTTTTTGGTTACATAAGTATACGGCGCGGGCAGTCATGTGACATGTTGGCCTTGACAAGCAAATATGGGGGCCCGTGTCAGAATGGCAATTAGTAATTATAGACATAGATGTCAAATATGAGAATTTTTCATTAAAAATTTCAAGATTTTCTAAATTTACACAGTTAATTTGTCACCAGGAGTGTGGAATTTACTTGCCGAGGAAAATAAACCATATGGAATTGGAAAAATTACTAAATTTTGAATGAAAAATTATGATATTTGACATCTATATACATAATTACTAGCTATCATTCTGACACGGGCCCCCATCTCTGCTTGTCAAGGCCAACAAAGTTACATGACTGATCGCGCCCTATTATATTTAACATTTATTGTATACCGACACTCTACACCAAAAATTCTACTTACATCTATTCTTTAAATTTAGTTTTTTAAATTTTAAATTTATTCCATGAAGAAATTTTGTCCTCTTCTAATTTTTCGAAATGTTTCCAATTCATTGTCGGGATTGACAGTATTTTTGAAGGGTGTATGTAATATAACTATAATTTTAAATATTTAACTATTAATTCAAGAAATAATATAATGTATGTACTTCCCAGAAAAAATCGTCAGTAATGTCTTTGGATTTTTGACACTGACATTTATTTGTCAGTTACAAACATTTTAATTTTTCAATTGGTTTCCATGACATTATTTGGACTGTGAGATTTATTACAACAGATTATTATAAACCATATATTTCTTTATCTCTAAATCTAGAGAAGATAGAGAATTTCAAAAAATAATATTTAGAAGATTTTTTTAAGAATCTGCTATTTACGGTTGTCCAATTATTACCAAAACTTTTCAGCTTTTCCCAGTAATGTTCGATTGAGAAATACGTATTTAGACAGATATTACGTATTATAGTTTTTGAGAATTCGTTCTTCCAACATCCCCACACACACACACACACACACACACACACACACACACACACACACACACACACACACACACACACACACACACACACATCACACACATCACACACACACACACGCACACACATACATCCATACACACATACATACAGACATCATCGTAAAAATATTAAAATCGGATTATAGGGACCTTAATACGTGCGTAATCATTAAAATCTGGATATGCGATTTTTATCATGAATCCAATACCTCTCTTAGCGAAATACCGCAAAATTTTATTCGCAACATTATTCAATCCATGTCTCAACAAGTAGAACCGGTAACAAGAGTGCTTACAGGACACAGTTCTTATTAAATTTTTCATTTCTTGTATTTTTGATTTATGTGAAATTTTATCATTTATTCTGATATACTTTTTGGTGTTCCGTTTTCAACGACCACTAATATATTTAAAATAAAATTTTACAATATATAAACAATGTCTTATTCTCAATAAGCCTAGCGTAAATTTTGAGAAATAGGTTACCTACTCATTGCAATGTCCACAGTAATGCAATGTTTTTGAAAGTTTTACTAATTTTCCATCTTTTTTCTTCTAATTAAAACAATTTTTCTAAAGTACCGTAATATTCTGTAATTAATTATTTGTGCTTAATGAATTTAATTTTGAAACGAAGGACACTTTTGATTCGAGAAAGTACAATATCTACATTTCATAATTTATACAATATTTTTTGGTATTATTATTTTAAGATTAGAGAATTAGTATAACCCAATTTTTAAAAACTTGTAAATTTTAAAACTGGTCATGGTTAAATATAAACCAATATTTTAATAAAATTAATCTAGATCATCTTTCGAAATTGTAGTTAATGTCATGTATTTGATATTTGTAATCCAAACTTAAATGTTAGGTTTCACATATATTTAAAGCGTAATCTATATAAAAATTCTTTATAATACCCGAGAATATTTTCTTTATTTATATCTGTGATTATGAGACATATCAAGGTACGCCGTTATTGTAACAAGGTCATTTTACGTATTTTAAATAGAATATACATTAGAAGGTAAAAGGAAACAGATGACCAATAGATAATAGTGTTAAAAATGATATAAAGAGTAGGATTATTATACGAAAAACATTATATAATATATTAGATCATATCACCTTGATTTTTTTGGAAATTGTAGGTGTTTGTTTTAAACTTAACTATTATAAAATTAATTATATTTATATGCACATGACATTGGATTATTAGAAACAATTAATAAAAATAATATACAGGATTTGCCATAAAGATAGCAACTTTTAAAAATTACAATTACTCTCAGGGAAGGAGAATTTTAGAAATAAATTAGTTTTAATGTTCCCTTGAAACTACTTTATTCTACGTTAAATCAAACATCAAATATAATTAATTTGTATAACTTTGATTTTTGTCTGGACATAAAGCTAACAACCATTTGCATTTACTTATTTGTTTTCTTAATTTCAACGGGTATATCATGTAATTATTTTAAAAATCTGTTGTGGCCAGAACAATACCTCTCGCCATTTTCATTTTATGTTGCAAAGGGCGCGAGCAGTTATGTGATTTTGGTAGGCTTGGCAAGCAGAAATGCGGGCCCGTGTCAAAATGACAGCTAGTAATAATGTACATAGGTGTCAAGTATCATAAGTTTTCATTCAAAACACTATGATTTTTCAAATCCATGTGGATTATTTTCCTCGACAAGTATATTCCATACCATGGATGACAAATAAACATCAGAATGAAATATTATGACATATGACAATTGTGACATCCATGTAAATAACTAGTAGCCGTCAATCTGACACGGATCCTCATCTGTTTGCCAAGGCCAACAAAGTCACCTGACTGCTCGCGCCCTATTAATAACGAATTTAACATTTTTTGTACACACAAGTAATTGATATTGTATTTCTCCTTTCGTTCTATGAGAAATTTCGTCCTACTCTTCTAATATGTTTAAGATTCTTCGTATTCATTGACACTATTACCGGTATTTCTTAAGGATATAAGTAATATTAAATACATATTTAATATATATATATATATATATATATATATATATATATATATATATATATATATATATATATATATTAGGGTGGACCTTAAATGGGGTGAAGTCGAATTTTAACCGGGCCGCCCCTCAAAATGGTCCCAAATTGGAAAAAAAAATTGTAGTAAATTTTTTTCCGCGTAATATTAAGGTTTAAGGGTGCCGAAATGCACTTTTCTACTTTTTATTTAAATAAATTCGGATTTTTACACATTTTGGGACTTTATTTTTTTCGAGGCAATAGAAGGTTTCAAAAATTCACTCAGCGGTGGAATACAGTCTATAATTACCCGATAATGTGTGGTAATGATTCTGATATTATTCTGAAGAGATTTAAAGATGATCAAACTATTGCTCAAAAGACTTGAAAAGCTGTTTTGGCTTAGATGTTGTGATAAAAAGAGATAAAACAATTATATACTTTCAAATCTACAATACAAAAGTTGAATATTAAATGAAAAAGAATTTCAGTCTGACCACATTTTCACGCACCCTGCAGAATTTAATGATTCTACAGGGTGCGTGCAGAATCATTGCATCTGCAAAATGAATAAAATAATTTCATTGAAAAATATATATTTTTTTTATTAATACACAAATAGCGTTTGAGTAATGCTTGTTTTTGAATAACTATTTTTCAGGTTATATTTAACATCAACACAAAAACATGATAGAGGGCACTGTATGTCGCCGACAAATGTGGCATCAAATCACTCACATTTTTGAAATTGCTGAAAATCCTTAAATAATAACACTTTCAAAATTAAGTTAGTTAATTAACAATTGATTTAGTAATTTTATTGTAGATTTGAAATTATATAATTGTTTTGTAATTCATCTAAGCCAAAACGGCTTTTCAAGTCTTTTGAGCGATGGTTTGATCATCTTTAAATCTCTTCAGAATAATATCAGAATCATTTCCACACATTATCGGGTAATTATAGACTGTATTCCACCGCTGAGTGGATTTTTGAAACCTCCTATTGCCTCGAAAAGAAATAAAAACCCAAAATGTGCAAAAATCCGAATTTATTTAAATAAAAAGTAGAAAAGTGCATTTCGGCACCCTTAAACCTTAATATTACACGGAAAAAAAATTACTACAATTTTTTTTTTAATTTGGGACCATTTTGAGGGGCGGCCCGGTTAAAATTCGACTTCACCCCATTTAAGGTCCACCCTAATATATATATATATATATATATATATATATATATATATATATATATATAATAATAATAATAATAATTATTTATTGTATTAAAGTCTTTACACAACTTATTACAATTGAAATGGGGGTGAGTCGGTTTTTACTTTATATTTTATATCCTTGCCGTTGTATATACTGTATTGATGGAGATGAGATGATGAAAGAGACACATACAAACATCCATACCTTACCCGGGATTCGAACCCAGAACCCTTGGGTCGTGAGTCGGCTACGTTGCCCACTGCACCACCGTGGTCGGTATATATATATATATATATATATATATATATATATATATATATATATATATATATATATATATATATATATATATATATACATATATTAAATGTACGCTTACCTCCCAGAAAAATCTGATTTTTGACACTGACATTTTTAATTTATCTGTCAATTACAAAAATTTAAATATCTCAACTCTTTTTTGGGCAACGAGATTTATTACAACAGATTATTCTATATTATTAAATACTATATCTCCAAACCTATACGAGATATAATATTTTTTTTAAATGTGTCAGATTGAGAATTTAATTTCTTCAATATTACCAAGAAAAAATAATATTTAGAAGATTTTTTTTGAAGAATCTGCTATTTTCGGTTGTCCAATTCTTACCAAAACCTTTTCAGCTCTTCCCATTAATGTCCAATTGGGAAATACGTAGATACCAAATATTAATTCTTATAGTTTTTGGGTAATCGTCCTTCCAACGTCCCACACACATATACACACACAAACATACATCCACATACACACAGACATCATCGTAAAAATGTTAAAATCGGATTGTAGGTACGTTTTAAGGTTCTTAAAACGTGGGGTTCAAAGCCATAGACGAAAAAAGTTTTGCTCAGTGTATTAAAAAGATCTGGGGGGGGGGGGGGGTTATAAGGGTGTAAAATTAAAATCACTAGAATCCATGCTGAAACGATACAGAGAAGTAATAAATGCTGATGGTACACCAAATATTAGATATTATAATTTTCATATTAATTTTTAAGTTGCTATCTTTATGTCCAGACAAAAATCAAAGATTTACAAATTAAATAAATGTTACAAATATAAGTTATTTTAATGTAGGATAAACTATAGTTTCAAGGGAGTATTAATCCTGTAATTTATTCCTAAAATTCTTCTTTTTTGCCAATACTATATATTTTAATATTTTTCAAATTTTTAAACATTAAAGATGGTTGCATCAGATAATTACTGGAAATCTAGAAACACAATTAAAATAAATATAAATTTGAAATGAATATATGTTTGTTATGAATCTTGGATGAGATGATGAAATGATCCGGCTCGAAGGACAAAAGATTTATGACGTATCGTATTAGTAAAGGAAAGGCTTATTAACATTGTAGGATTTGGTTTTATTGATTTGTCTCTTCATTTGATTTCACAAAATTTTGATAGAAGCTTAATCGATTGAGATTCCGACGGTTTGGGTTCAATTCCGATCAAAATTAAACTTAAATCTTAAATTTTCAATTTTCAAATGGAACAAAAGATGAACAAGGTCAAATAATTGTCGGCGAATGAACAATGTTCATCTGGACAACGAAAAATTGGGCGAAATATTTTCAGCAAAAAAAGTGTGGCAACGGAAAAATAAAGATGCCCGATCAAATCATCTACGAATTGTATGAATTAAGATTTTAGCCCTGCCCATTCTATTAAATTCAGTAGTGTCGTTTATTTAGTTTTTATGAGGGTACGTAAAATACTATTGTTATTTTATTATTATAAAAAACAGTAAAGTATTAAAAAAATTAAACTAAGTTAACTGGTATATTTATTAGAAAATGTAAAACCAAAAGATATTGATACGGTGCCAATGTCAGTGATACTGACAGAAAATAACGTTATTCGTACGGCTATGAATCAAAGTAAGATATCTGAATTAATAAATAAACTCACTTTACTGGGACAACAACGAATCTCGTTTTAAAATGGAATGTCATAACTTAATCGAAACAATATGAATGTTTGAAAGACAATGATGTAATAACCATCTTTATCACACACGCTTGTAATCTTTGCAAACGAGTGAGATAAATATATGCCAATTTGTTAATTCGTTCATGATACAGATAACCTCTTGATCGGATATCTTTAATTTTTTTTTACTGTATATAGTCACAATTTTTCAGAAGTTTTAACGAAGGCCGGAAAGAAACGGCTTAGCGTTTTATAATTACAGATTAATTTATTTTATGTGTGATTCAATATTATTCCTTATTTTTCTCATCATAAAAAACTGAGTGATTCTTTCAAAAAATAAAGCAACAACAATGAGAAAGTGAAAGACAATTAATTACAAAATTACAAATATAAAAGAGTTAAGCTAATAATATATAGGAAGCACTACCGTTTGTTTTTGTGTTTTCCGTTTGCATAACCGGTTTATTTTTGTTTTTCAGTGGTTAATTTTGCAAATCATTATGTCACGTCTATACAAATTAACAGTTCATATAACTAGACTATGACTAGAATAGCTCGCCTTTTACATTTCAGTTTTTTATTGTTTTTGTAAAAGTTTTTAGCATGAGTATGTCAATCACATAAGACACTTTCCATAATATTTGTTCATATGAATAATCATGCGGTTGACATTTATCAATACATATTTTCAATTATATGTCTTGGAATTTTAAAATACTCATTATATTTCATGAAATAGAAATTTTGCATTTTGTTAATTGACAATAATTTACTAAGGCCTCTGATAAAACTGCCAGATAATTTGTTGTGGATCAAATCCAGGCAACATCGTATTCTCCCTGTGGCTACGATTTGTATCAAGAGTGAAATAGAGAACTATAGAGAAAGAGAGGGATGATAACAGCTTATCATTATTTATTTAGGCTGTTGAATTTAGTGTTCGGGACAGTGATTCTATATTATATTTTCTAAAACTGGTAGAAAATGTTTTGTATCTTTGTGTACTAGTGGGTACAATAATAACGAGAACATAATTAGTTTATTTTCCGTACCTAAAGACATTAATACTTAAGAGAAGTTGTGAAGATATTCCGAGAAGAGACAGAATTTTATCCGTGGAAGAATATTTATTTTTTCATCGGCACGTCTAGAGCTGAAATAATCATTAGATTCTTGTCTCCAGTCAGATGTGCAAGAAATTGTTTCGTATTTGGTTGATTAAATATCTGAACAAAATTTAAGTCGTCTTCATTGCAAATGTTGAAAGTACTTTTTTCTGTACTCGAGGTAGGGTTTGAGGCAGTGTTACTTTATTCAGAAAAATAATAACCTTTATAAATTAGTTCAAATTATTAGATGGCGCAACTAAAGAAGTCGATGAATCCCCCTGCTACAAAGAACAAGAAAAAAACAAAACTCTAAATTCATATGTCCCCATTCCTATTGAAAATTACGAAACACAATAAAACTAAAATTATATCTTATATTGTCACTGTTTGGCATTTTCTTTAAAACAAAATTAAATGTAATTCATACGAATTTACGTCTATTTCATTAAAGTATTCATAAATTTCTAATATCACCAGCATCATAAAATGAACAGATCATTCCGTAACTTTATTGGCATTATTAAACTTTATGCAAAACCTTGCTTAACCAAAACGTCATTTGTAAATCTAACCTGCCCTGCTTTCAACTTTTCTTTTGGGCGTAGAATTTCGTTATTGCTTGTTGCACATTGCATTGTGTCAATGATGCAATTCTAAAGACATACTATAGACTACTAATGAAATATTGACGAAGAATGAAATGCTCGAACAATCGATTCGACTGATGAATTTAATTAAAGTTTATTATTATTTCTACGCGGTAGTGAATGGTGAAGAAATAATGAGAATGTTGTTATGATAAATTCAACATTGTTTACTATGTTTATTTATTTATTTGTGTCACGAATACGTCCTTGCGGGATGAATTAAATTTTACTAATTGCGAGAATTTATGAGCAAACAAATTTAAGATTTTTTTGATGGCTGCTAACTTCTTCCTTCCTCTTTCTCAGAGATGGGCGTGTAGATCTTCACGTGAACAATGTAATAGTTGACGTGTCGAGAATGACGTATATGTAGACCTATTAGAAATATAGACAATATAGAGAATGTAGATTATTAAAATTTGAATTTATTTACTGTAAAATATTACACTAATTCAAAAATAATAATCCTGTGTATTATTTATAAATTCCAGACATAAATTTCCATGCAAAAGATTCTGAATTTCCAGTAAAATTATTTCATAAACAAACTATGCAAATTGCTCTTGACACTGACTTCTTCTTCTTCTTCTTCTTTAGCTTTTCCCATTCGTTAGAGGGTCGCTATTTTTTTCCTCTTCCTCACATTTCTGTTTTGCGTGTCGTCCTCATTCAGTTCCTTTTCTCTCGAGGCTTCCGCATTACAGTCCTTTTATCTTATCTTTGGTCCTCCACTGTTTCTTCAATCTTCTATTACTAACCTATTCATTTTTTTCCAATATATTCTTCATCTCTCCTCATGACGTGTCAAACCAGTGTAATCGTCTCTCTTGTATCTTTGTAGAATCTTCTAACACTAAAGTTATTTCCCTTCCTCATCTCTGCCACATTCAATTATTTTTCATAATATATTAGCAGTTACCATGGTTAGCATAGCTGGCTGATTTATGAAATTTAAGATCATCTTTATAATTCTTTAACTCTATATCTATTTAATATGAAGTATAAAATGCAATCAAATCGTATAGAGAATAATATATTCTTTAAGTTATAATAACGTTAAATGTCAATAAATGATATTTAACTGCGTTTTTTCAATAAAAACTGTTAAAATCTTCAAATGAGAATACTTCCGGTTGACCAATTATAACCTAAATCTAATCATCTCTTCTTCTGGTTGTAACCTTAAGGAATACGAAAAAATTATTTATACATAATATATTTATATAAAATATTCCTGTCGAGCTTCTAAAATTCCCTTATTCCCTAGATCGTGGAAATTATAACACATGAAATATCCCTAGATTAATCATACGAACCTACAAGTATTAGTATTAAAAATCACAAAGGTATAATCCAACATAAAATACATTATAATTATAACTATTTTCAATAGTACATATTATGTGTATACCAAAACTATTCATCATTATTATATGTTGTTCTACATTTAAATTTGTACAATCTTTAGGAGGATTAGAAGACATTGCCTCTGGTCACAACCGTCACGTATTATCGAGCTCATAATGTTTTTATTAGCATCAAACCTAAAACGCAGTAGATGGTAGATAATGTAGCGAATGACAGAACACTGACAGAAGTGTATGTATGCAATTTGTGATATTTTATATGAAATGAAATATGGGAACACTGGATCAAACATAACTTTACTTCACTGTCCAATCATAAATTATAATCTTTTATTACATTGTCTACATTGTTTACGTATAATTTTTTTGCCTACGCATTATTGATGCGTAGACGAAGACAATTAAAATCAACGCGTAGACGTGCAACTCTGCTCTTACTCTAACCCCATGTTGTGCTTAATAGATTCAACGTCAGTCAATGTCTACTATGAATGAAAGAAATAATAACTATTCAAGATTCGATTAAAGTGTCTTTTGCAATCACAAATTTAAATATACTATGTACTTCCATTCTGTACAAGACGCAAATTTAATTAAGTTTTAATCGTTCTACGATTGGAATACTTGCAAGTAACGGTACTGCGGTTCATACTCTTCATTCTAAATTAAGTTTGTCCCTGACTCAACCTACAGATATTAATGTTACTCTAATACACAAACACAGTAAGATAATGTTGCATAGTCATGAATTTTGTAAATGATACCTATATACATACTCGTATATTCTTATAAGGATTGCATATTCAAAATGGTATCGAGATGACGTATTAATGTATTATGTATTAGTGAACAATTAAAAATTGTAATTGGAAGGAGCGTTCTATTAAACTGTTATACTGCCTCCGAATATATTAATTTTTTAAATAGACATTATAACTGTAAATTTCACAACCCTGGTATTTTATATAATTCCACGAACGAGGGTTGGGCTCCAACTAATCTGAAAGGGTTGTGGGCGCCAGTTGTTGTTTTAGAGCTCCAAATCAGGCGAAACAAGAAATTAATTAATTATCTATTTAATTTTGAGACTGGACAATTTTTCTATCAAAAATAAATGACAATTATGCGAAAAATTATAAAAGTTTAATTAAATTAGAGACTGGATATAGTTTTTTAAGTAACATTCGATCATCACTGGCTTATTGGAAAACTAAAAAAATTCGGCAACTGGGCAAATTTTTAACTCTTTCATCCCCTGAACAATGGTGGCCGGAGTTAATAATAAAACCATTATACAAATTAAACAAGAATAAAACTATTTCTAATAATGAAGCTCTAATTTAGATAAATATGATAAAACAGAATTAATACGAAACGATCCAGTTACTTGTGCGAGATATTTTGACTTCAAAATTAATGAATTACTGCTGCTTTTGAAACTAAATTTGTCTATTTTTCAAAATTATTATGTGAAAGACAGTTATTAGAGGGTGAAAATACGGGGATCACCTCATGAGTATATTTGGTTGAAGGATGCTCCAAAATTTGATTCTTTTGACACAATTAATATCCAGCAGTGTATTTTGTTTTTTGACAAATTTATAACTTGCCATTATGATCCAGAACATCCATATATGGTCGTTGAAAAACATAGACGCATACACACACACTTGCTATAAAGGGACAAAAAATAAAAATAATTGCAGATTTAATATCGCAATACCCAATGCCAAGAACCATGATTTTGTAACCATTAGCTGACAATGCATAAAATTCAAAATTAATGAAACATTTTTTTTTTGGTAATTTAATGTGTGTAAGGCACAAGGTCCCGACAAATGTCTTTTTTGATTAAATGTAAACTTTACGCTGTTCTAGGTAGCTATATATTTATTAATAAGTGTGTCTTTTCATCACAAAACACGCGATTAGGGTCATATATGGCAGTACCGAATATACTCAATTTAATGATTTTCTGACTAGTGCCATTTTAATAATAATCAATTAAATTTTACCAAATAATTTGTTTTCAAAATGGTTTTTGTTCAAAATACAAAAACAGCCGATAGCTAAATTTATGACCCCGTAAAGCTATCGGCCTAATGCCGTTTTAAATATCAATTAAACGTAATGTAATTTACATTTATTTAGAAGGGGGTCATTTCTCCATTAAATAAATCAATGGTAATAAAAATTCAAGTTGATAAATCTATATTAATATATTATTTATCTATTCAATTTAATTATAAAAATCACTTTTATATCCATCGCTAATATCTTCAATTAATACAAATTTCACCTATTAATTCATGACTGTCGTGTCCAATAAGTGAAAAATTACATCTTAAAAAATTTCTTATTTTCTCTTATCAAAGTTAACGACCTGGTACATAACGCAATTACTTTACAAAAACTTTATCTTTTACAGTGTAAGATTTACACAATGTCTTAGATATGGTCAACAATATAAAATACCGTGTACTGTATATACGGTCTGCAGCTAATTTCCATATTTAAGTTTCGTAGTACGATGGAATGTCTAAGGAAAGTCAGTAAAAGTGATACAGTTTCAATGAAAGTGTGTATAATAACTTTATACTGAATTAGTATATATAAACGAATGGATACCTTGAATAAACGATTTAAGTAGTTGAAAAGAAGTATTGTTATAGTTTTTTTGTAATTAATTATTAATAAATAACAGGAAACTATTATAGAAAGAAAATATGATTCATTAGTATTAGTACGTGTCATGCATGAAATAGTTGTTAATAGTTGAAATACTTTCGTTTTATATAAAGCTATCTTCGTTTTGGAAATTTATACACAGTATCGGACATATACATATAGAGCAATTCCGTAGGAACTAATAAAAAATACTCTCCCATATTTTAAATATTCAAATATTTTTTGTCAAACTTCTTGTATAATGTAAAGGTAGCATATTCATAAAACCTTATGGACTTTAAATAAGTAATACAAAAGTATCGTACTAAATTTCACAAGTACTTATGTATTTGAATACAAATGTGAGGTGCGGCAAAAATAGACCGACTGTATAAAAATCCTATATTTACTTTAAAAAAATTTGATGTTGCCAGCACAATACATTCCGTCAATCCAGTGTATTATGTATAAATTCCATACATAAATTTTCTTGCAAAAGATTCTAAATATCAAGTAAAATTATTTAATAAACGAACTATGCAAATTGCCCATTCGTTAGGGTCGCTATTTTTTATTTTCTTCTTCCACTCATTTCTGTTTTGCGTGTCGTTCTTATTCAGCTCCTTTTCTCTCAAATCTTCCATCTTATCTTTGGTCTTCCCCTGTTTCTTCAACCTTCTATTACTAAACTATTCATTCTTCTTCCAATATATTCCTCATCTCTCCTCATGACATGTTCAAACCAATGTAATCGTCTCTCTGGTATCTTTCTAGGTACATCTAATCTAATCAAGAGTTATTTCCCTTTTTCTTTCATTACTTACCGTATCGTTTCGTATCTATCAATTTGAATTATCTTAATATATTAGCAGTTACCAATGTTAGCATAGCTGGTTGATTTATGAAATTTAACATTTTTATAATTCTTTAACTCTTATATCTGTTGAATATGAAGTATAAAATGCAATCAAATCGTATAGAGAATAATATATTCTTTAAGGTATAATAATATTGAACTGTTAATATCTTCAAATGAGAGTACTTTGGGTTGACCAACTATAACCAAAATCTAATTACCTCTTATTCTGGATGTAAACTTGAGGAATACGAAAAAAATATATTTTTTGCAATCGTGGTATTGAAGTTATGCGAGCCGAAACATTCGTCACACACGCAGACACACCACACACACACACACACACACACACACACATACACACACACACATATATATGTATATACATATAGACATCATCGTAAAAATGATAAAATCGTATTTAATTGAATTTTTTGACCCTAAAGGTGAAGGAAGGTAAAAATTATCCAGAATAACAATTTATGAAAGAAACTTAAATTAGACAAAAAATAAACAATGTGACATATTTAATACTTTAATAATTATTTATAATAGATTGCATTCGTCGTAAATTATCGATGATTTCGTGGTTTATACATTTACAGGCATCTCTTATAATTTTAAATAATTGCTTGGAATTATTAGTAATATTCCTTGCAATATTTTCATCAATGGTTTCTAATTTTCAATTGTATTAATGGTCAGGTGACTATTTGCTAGTTATAGACACATATTCAAATCGGATCGTAATTCTATTTTCATTCACCAGTCTCATATAGTTAAAAATCTGATGTGGCCAGCACATAACCTCTCGCCGTATATTTTACCTGGCTGTATGCATAAAGCAAAGAATATTTTTATAAATACAAATAATATATTCATATAAATCTATGACGTATAAACTTCTTTATTATTCAATAATAGCATGTCTCAACATAAAGATATTTACCATAAATTATGTTACAATAAATTACAAAGTAGAGTTTACCATATATAAATATTAGGCTGGTAACAGCAATTTTCAATTCGAACAACTTTGTTTACTTTCTCTTCATATTCTTCTAGTAAAAACATTAATTTTGGGCGGTCTAAAATGTATATATCTGGATTGTGCATCTATTCTTACATATCTTCTTTTACATTTTATTTTTTCATACTTGTTATATCTAAATAACACTAATTCCTTTTAATAAAGTGACGGATAGATTGCACTCCGATTATTCTTATATCGATGTGTAATTTTGTCAATATTTACAACTTACTTGAGAAGAATTTGATAGCTTTTTCGCAATTCAAAGTTACTCTAGTCTACAGTACTGGTGTACATTGTCCCATAATGTTTGAAACAAATTTAAGTCCTTCAACCTAGACTTGTCATCTCCATAATAGTCACAGATCAAGAACTAAGGGATTCTCCAAGTACATTTTTAATTGATTACTCATTATTTCTGACACTGACATTTATCTGTCAGTTACAAATAATTTAAATTATCAACTATTTTTCATGGCATCCTTTCGGTTGTAAAATTAATTACAACATTATTTTATATATTATATTCCTTTTATCTCTAAATCTATAAAATATGTATAAAAATATTTAAATGTATCAGAAAGAGAATTTATTTTTCTTTAATATTATCAAGAAAAAATTTCAAAAAATAATATTTAGAAGATTTTTTTTCAAGAATCTTCTACTTCCGGTTGTCCAATTGTTACCAAAACCTTATGTATCAGAAAGAGAATTTATTTTTCTTTAATATTATCAAGAAAAATTTTCAAAAAATAATATTTAGAAGATTTTTTTTCAAGAATCTTCTACTTCCGGTTGTCCAATTGTTACCAAAACCTTTTCAGATCTTCCCGGGAATGTCCGATTGGGAAATACGTTGTTAAACAAATTTTAAGTCTTATAGTTTTTGAGTAACCGTCCTTCCAACATCCCACACACACACACACACACACATCCACACACACACACACACACACACACACACAGACATCATCGTAAAAATGTTAAAATCGGATTGTAAGGACCTTAAAACGTGCTTATTCAATAAAATCTGGATATGCGATTTTTAGCATGAATGCAATACCTCTCTTAGCGAGAGGTAAAAATGGGACAACGCGGTTTCAAAATATAAATTGAGTATGAAATTACCTTTTTTATTATGTTTTATACGATTTTAGCGAATGAGTGGCTAACAAATAAATATAACTTATAAATTACAAAGAAATTGGTATAAAACCTGATTTCAATGAAGTGATCCGGATCATAGGGTCAGATTTATCCGGCTCGAAGGCCAATTAGTAAACTATTTATATTAACATATAAACAATTATAAATATCATGTATATTTTTATTAAATTACTTATTTATTTATTTGTATTTTTTTTTATACCGGTTTATATTTGGGAATTTCAAAATTTATAAACTGTTTATCCAATAACTGTCAAAATATAACGTTCCGTATTTACGTATCCTTATTAATAAAAAAAAAATCAGTTTAAAATTTTAGTTTTTACAGTATAGAATCAAGGCATTTCAATTTAAATGCACGTTCAACAAATAAAAGCATGTCTAAATATAATTTTATACAAGATTTCTAAGAGTGCTGTCAAATTTTGATGCCCTTTTTTTAAATGAGCATTTAAAATTAAATCACCATTGATCAAACCGGACAAAAAGTAATAGAATAATAAAAAATTAAATAAAATAATAAATTTCCACACTGAAACAATAATAATAATTTCATTCACTAGACACTCTTTTTGATTTTTTTTCCTTTTCCGTACATCCCTTGCTATTCTTATTAATTTTATTATTATCTCTATTTTATTCTTACTTACATTTCTATCTAACCGCATGATTCCTTGTGTTTCTGAAGGCAGTTGAATGTAAACTAATATAAAACTCTAGCTCTATGTAGAAGACACTCACAATATACTCGGCACTATACAACACACGGTTTCACGACGCGAGAAGAAAGTGATACGCAAGAACAGTGTAGGGGCGATATATACTAGCAGGAAAGCAGGAGAGAGGGCAGGAGTTGTCATAGAGTACCCTGTCAGATAGGGTTAGAGCAGGAGAATTATCCTGCTTGGAATATGGACATTTAAAATTTGAAGAAAGGGTTGTCAGGATAAATTGAAAATAAATAATGGAATTAACCATGTAATGTTTATTTTCATCCTTCCTGAAAATTCCCGAGGGATTCTCTTTCAACTGTTTGTAGGGTCTGTAGAGTGACTGGCGCCCTACCACCCTTATATTTGAGCGATGTCGACCCACTCCGTTTCCACTGTTTAGTTGGCCGGAGCTCAAACCACGCTCGAAAACAAGAAAGAATTTTTTTCAGTTTTTGACACAAAACCAAATTGTAGAAGTAATAGAATATCGACTATACTCATTTGATTTGAGTAATGTTCGTCGCTTAGCTATGTTTTCTTGACCAATTACGGGGTAAACTGTTTTAATAAATATGAGGTATTTGTCTTATTCTCAAAACTCTAGCGTCATCGTCGTACAAATAATATTAATTATTTTATTCCATGGCAAAATAAGATATGCCTGACATAATGCAGGTAACCTGGTACTAAGTCTACTTGACACTGACATCTATCAATTAGTTAGTAATATTGAATTATTGAATCTGTTTCCACGTTGATGCAGACTTATGAAAATTATTATTATTTTTATTTCTAAACACATTGAATATGAGAATAATAGAATAAAAACGCATAGAAAATAAAATATTCAGAATATCATTAAATGTCAACAATGACATTTCACTGTGTCTTTTTAACAAAAACAGTTAAAAGCTTCAAATTAAGGTACTTCCGGTTGTTCAATTGCAACCAAAATCGAATTAAGTCTTCATTTACATGTAAAAATGAGGAATACGAAAAAATTATAATATTTGGAATTGTAGTATTGGAGTTATCACAGCCGAAACAATCGTCACATAAATACACGAGTAAACACGCACACGCGCATACACGCACACACACGTACGCACACATACACACACACAGACACACACATACAGTCATCATCGTAAAACTAGTAGCTTCGTGTTCTAGGGACCTCAAAACGTGCATATTCATGAAAAACTAACGATCGATTTTTTTGACCGGAAGGTAAAATTGCACAGGTCACTATATACAAGTAAACATTTTGGTCTTAATTGTAGAAATTTTTATTTGTGTGTATGAAACAATGTAATATTCTGGTTTACATTGCTTCAGGGCATTTTCTATTTTTTTCGTCGAATGGCAATACTTAATTTTTTTATCACTGTTTAATTAGACATTATGAGGTCCAAGTTAATCATTTTTACCTCTCGCTAAGAGAGGTATTGGATTCATGCTAAAAATCGCATATCCAAATTTTATTGAATAAGCACGTTTTAAGGTCCCTACAATCCGATTTTAACATTTTTACGATGATGTCTGTGTGTGTGTGTGTGTGTGTGTGTGTGTGTGTGTGTGTGTGTGTGGATGTGTGTGTGTGGGATGTTGGAAGGACGGTTACTCAAAAACTATAAGACTTAAAATTTGTTTAACAACGTATTTCCCAATCGGACATTCATGGGAAGATCTGAAAAGGTTTTGGTAACAATTGGACAACCGGAAGTAGAAGATTCTTGAAAAAAAATCTTCTAAATATTATTTTTTGAAAATTTTTCTTGACAATATTAAAGAAAAATAAATTCTCTTTCTGATACATTTAAATATTTTTATACATATTTTATAGATTTAGAGATAAAAGGAATATAATATATAAAATAATGTTGTAATTAATTTTACAACCGAAAGGATGCCATGAAAAATAGTTGCAAATTTAAATTATTTGTAACTGACAGATAAATGTCAGTGTCAGAAATAATGAGTAATGAAAGAAAAATGTATTTGGAGAATCCCTTAATTCTTGATCTGTGACTATTATGGAGATGACAAGTCTAGGTTGAAGGACTTAAATTTGTTTCAAACATTATGGGACAATGTACACCAGTACTGTAGACTAGAGTAACTTTGAATTGCGAAAAAGCTATCAAATTCTTCTCAAGTAAGTTGTAAATATTGACAAAATTACACATCGATATAAGAATAATCGGAGTGCAATCTATCCGTCACTTTATTAAAGGGAATTAGTGTTATTTAGATATAACATGTATGAAAAAATAAAATGTAAAAGAAGATATGTAAGAATAGATGCACAATCCATATATACATTTTAGACCGCCCAAAATTAATGTTTTTACTAGAAGAATATGAAGAGAAAGTAAACAACGTTGTTCGAATTGAAAATTGCAGTTACCAGCCTAATATTTATATATGGTAAACTCTACTTTGTAATTTATTGTAACATAATTTATGGTGAAATATCATCATGTTGAGACATGCTATTATTGAATAATAAAGAAGTTTATACGTCATAGATTTATATGAATATATTATTTGTATTTATAAAAATATTCTTTGCTTTATGCATACAGCCAGGTAAAATATACGGCGAGAGGTTATGTGCTGGCCACATCAGATTTTTTCATAGCGCTGTTATGGTAGGTAATGATACCAAAGAAAAGAGAATATTTTTTTCTTGGGATCTGTGTATGTTCTTTTGTTTTAAAAAATGAAACGACAATAGATAAAAATAAACAAAGAATAAACGAACACGTAAGCAAAATAGATTTAGGCCAGAATGATTTCTAAAATTTTTATAGTCAGAAAGAGAAATATCTAAACACAAGAAAATGTATTTTTACCTTCCGTCACCTAAGGAAGGTATTGTCTGGTCAAACAATTCGATGGCAAGTTTTTAATGAATAAGCACGTTTTAGAGTCCCTACAATACGAATTGTGTGTGTGTGTGTGACAAAAATTTCTCCTTCGTTAACTGAAATACTATAATTCCAAAACTTATAATTCCTCTTTTGTACGTTCATATGAAGAGTTGATTAGATTTTGGTTATGAATGGTTAACCGGAAGTACCCCAATTCGAAGATTTTAACAGTTTTTCTTGAAAAAAACGCTGTTAAATATCATATTTTGACCTTTTATGTTATTATAAATAAAAGAATGTGTCATTCTCTATTCGATCTAATTATATTTTTTTCTTCATATTCAATGAATTTAGAGATAAAGAATTATAAAGAAATATCTTGCAACCAAATGCTGTTAAAAATCATGGAAATAGAATATTCAAATATTACTTATTGGCAGATGTCAGTGTCTAATAATATTTACATAATATCTTTGTGAAATGATTTTACTGGAAATGTAGAATAATTTTAAGTCGCAAAACAAATCACATAAGGTAATTCAACAGATCATAGCAATAAGCCAAATCAGCAGATTATTATGTTATAAATATAATGCTATATATATGTCTTTATTTTCAAATTCTTATTTTAAGACACATACTGTTCTTTTTCAGATGTAGTTCAGTTCAGTTCAATACGAGGCAAGGTCTTTTCATTTCTCCCCTAAAAAGAAAACTCCCATAGAATACTTTGCAAAAAAAATATGTGTGGAATTTATACAAAATATGTAGAATTGACGGAAGATATTGTGCTGGCCACATCAGAATTTTTTTTTTATTTGTCTAGCTTTATTACACTCTAGTATCAATTGTGTTCCTTATGACTATGTTTCTTGTTCTATCTAGTATGTCATTTCTGAAAATGTTGAAATATAATTTATTTTTCATTACAAAAATATTTTTTTGCCGTAAAAGTATTTATAATTAATAATAATTGTACATAAAATAATAAATATATTCATGTAAAGAAAATATATTTACATTAATATTAATGAACGGTTCTTCCTGAATTATAAAATTTATGAAAACTAATTGATTTTATTATCATAATTTTATGACAGTACTAAAAAACATTTACTTTTTTTAGAAACCTATTATAAATGTGTACAGTTTTATTTTGTTTACATATGCATGTTGCATTTCGTAAAAAACAATAAAATTCTAAATAAATAACCTTAATTTCTTAATTTATCTCTTTGTATATTCAATGCTTCTTAAATAGTGCTAAACTATGCTTAATTGGCGTGTCATTCTGTAACAAACCATTAAATTTTTCATGAAGAAGCTTTCACCAAATTTAAACCGTCATGAAATCTGCACCAATTTTGTGAATTTTGGAGAAATTTACAATTTATTAACACTAATTACACATTGTAAATACGTGACAAAAAAGAAAATTCAATATTAATTTCTCTTCCTTATTGTTTTTATATGTATAACAATATAAAATAGTATAATATAATTAATTAATTAATAAAAAAGCTGATGTGGCCAGCACAATACCTTTCGTCAATCCTGTGTATTATGAATAAATTCCATACATAAATTTTCTTGCAAAAGATTCTAAATTTCCAGTAAAATTATTTCATAAACAAACTATGCAAATTGCACTTGACACTGACTTCTTCTTCTTCTTTAGCTTTTCCCATTCGTTACGGGTCGCTATTTTTTATTTTCTTCTTCCACTCATTTCTGTTTTGCGTGTCGTTCTCATTCAATTCCTTTTCTCTCAAGTCTTCCGCAATAAAATCCTTCCATCTTATCTTTGATCTTCCTCTGTTTCTTCAACCTTCTATTACTAAGTTCAAACTAATGTAATCGTCTCTCTTGTATCTTTCTAAAAACTAGTAACACTAGAGTTATTTCCCTTATTCTTTCATTCCTTACCGTATCTTTTCGTGTCTTCACCAATTTCTATCTCAACATCCTCATCTCTGCCACATTCATTTACTTTTCATTAGGTGCATTCAATAAGACCCCGGAAAACAAGCAATCGGAAATAAAATTTGTTGAACGACTTTGTTAGCCTAGCATTTGCTTGATTTACTCGCAAGCAATCCAAGCGCCAAATTTCTTGCTTGTCTTGCTAACTTATGAAATATAATGGCGGGAAATGCAAATTATACATAAATGCATTTATTTTGTACTGTTTCTATTTCATTTTATGGTGTGTTTATATCAATTGCATATTTAAAAAGCTTTTTGTGATGAATGTTCATAACATTGTTAAATTTGAAATATTTTCTTAGACCTAAAAAAAATGTTCATAATTAATTCCACTACTTGTAAATAACTGTACCTATCTATAAATTCATTTTGTCTAACTCTCCAGACCAATGTTATATTTGACAAGTGTATAACTTTCTCGATGACATTTGTGAATATCAGTTCGTCATATAGCTAGCAAATCTTTCTGTGTACTAAGCAACAAGTCTCGTTTGCTAACCAGCTTACCTAGCATTTGCTTGAACTGCTTACTTCGTTGGACGCACCTATTGATATTGAAATCTGGCAATTTGAATTATCTGAATATATTAGCAGTTTCTATGGCATAGCTGGCTAATTTATGAAATTAAATATCTTTAAGTCTATATCTATTGAATATGAAGTATAGAATGCGATCAAATCGTATAGGGAATAATATATCCTTTAAGTTATAATAACCTTAAATGTCAATAAAGGATATTTAACTGCATTTTTTCAAGAAAAACTGTTAAAATCTTCAAATGAGGGTACTTCCAGTTGACCATTTATAACCAAAATCTAATCACTTGTTCTTCTGGATGAGGAATATGCAAAAATAGTTATTTACATACTAAGTGCGAGAAGACACTCATCCCGCATGAGCGCTTATTTGAGGCACGAGCGAGCTTGCGAGCGAGGGCTTCATTTGCGCGAATGTGTGGATGACGTCTTCCCACAAGAAGTTTGTACAATACTTTTTGTAACGAACAAAATCATTATTAATAGAGTATAAATGTCAAGATAATTGTACAAAATTCGCAAATATACAAGTAAATAGCACAGCAGCAATTTCATAGCAACGGTTGTTAAGTAAATTATTGATTTCGGAAACATAATTGTTTGCATATTTTTTTAGAATTAAAAGTTGTCAAAATGTCTGATTCTGATATTTCTTGTACGCCTCACGAAATTTAAGGCTGGAGACAATGTCCGGCACATGCCTCTATTTTACTGATAGTTTAATTGTCAGTGTAAGGTAATATCTGATAATTTAAATTTAAGGTTATGTTCTATTTTGATATTGGACAGATGACAGATTGTTGTTCTCCAACAGATGGCGCTGATGGTAGGCAAATTTATTATTTATTAATAAATTATTTATTATTATTGGTTTTTAATGCTTGAAAATCATTAATTTTCGAAAAATTTATAAACTATATTTTGTTATTTTAAAGATTATTTTGTTGAAGAATGCCCAGAAATTCTCAGTGTTTTTTTGCTTAATTTCCTGGTGCAGTGCATCGGGAAAGTGACGTTTCCGGTTGTCTATAGCGTGTGACAAATGTCACTTCCGAGTTTGTGACTACAAAAATATAATTTTCGGAATCGTGATATTGAAGTTATGCGATCCGAAATTTTCGTCACACACACACACACACACACACACACACACACACACACACACAGACACACATACACACAGACGCACACGCAGACACACACGCAGACACATATACAGACACACACACACATACATACATACATACAGACATGATCGAAAAATGGTAAAATCGTATTATATGGACCCTAAAACGTACTTATTCACTAAAAACTTATCATTGAATTTTTTGACCAAAGACAATACCTTCCTTACCTAAAGGTGACGGAAGGTAAAAAGAATGAAGGACAATCTTTTTATGTATTTTATATATAGTTTTAAAATGGGATCGCGTATCTATGTGTGTTAGACGACCGGTTGTGACTCAGACAGCCCGAAATTTCAAAATTACTTTCAGTTTTCAATCAGCACAAAAGTGCTCTCTCTATGACAGTTGTGAGAGACCGGGAGGTGACGTCTGCCTAGTAATAACCGCCTTTAACAAAAAAATCAAAAAATTAAACCGCAGATGTCATATAGAATTCTGGTTCATCTCATTTGAAATATTTTAATTGGTAATTTTCTTTTTAATGCACTTATAATAACAGTGAAAAATTGTTATTGTAATTACTATGTAATCTCACTTTTTTCACTAGTTAAACAAATTACATTAATTGTGCTCCTATTATGTCTTCATATATCGTAGCTCATACCTATTCATGTATGCTAAATATATTAGAAATGCTGGACCAGAACATGCTATTAATATTACTTTTTCAGTACGTTAAGCTTATTTCCGTTGATTACTTTCTTTCTGGCTTAGATTCTAATGTAGTAATTTATTATGCAGAAGAAATGCTATGCATTAAAAAGAAATAAAATTTATTTAAGTAGAATTTCAAATCGATTAATGATAATATTAAACATGACAGATGTTTATACGAGTGTAATATTTTCTCCTTTTTACCTTCCGTCAACAGGTAAGGAAGGTATTGTCTTTGGTTAAAAAAATCGACGGTGAATTTTTAATAACTATTTCATTCAAAATTTATAAACCAATCCAAACTGAGGATTCTACCTAGTTACCAAGTTTTATTTCGACAAAACACCGTCACAATTTTTTTTTCGTATCCTTCGAGCCGATGAGATGTTGTATTTCTACAGGTAAGTGAGTTTTGATAAGCGAATTTTGTTAAAGTTTTAGGAGTACCTTGAAACATATTGTTTATATACCTTTAAAGTGCATATATTTTCAGTGTATACATTTTTTATTAAAATGAGTCGATCCGGACAGAATCTGTGCAGAACATTGAAAAAGCAATCTTAACACCTAAAAACACAATTTTTGTCAAAAAACTAAATTATTACCTGATTTTTATTTTAGAAATAGTTATCCGAATACCATTCGTGGTTAAATTTTATCCTGGCAAAATTTTCCGATTGCTTTACTCAAGCCTATTGCAAAAGTCACTCGCTTGACAACTCGTGATTTTTTTGTCTATGACATTCGATAAATTGCTAGGCAACCAGCTCTCGTAACAATCTCTCTGTGTGTGTGTGTGTGTGTGTGTGTATTTGTGTGTGTGTGTGTGCGTGTGTGTGTGTGTGTGTGTGTGTGTGTGTGAAAAATTCTCCTTCGGTAACTCCAATACTAAAATTCTAAAATTTATAATTCTTTCGTATTCCTCTTTCGTTCGGCCATATGAAGATTAGATTTTGGTTATGATTGGTTAACCGGAAGTTAAATATCATTTTTTGACCTTTTATGTTATTATAAATATTAAAGAATATTCCATTCCCTATTCGATTAAATTATATTTTTTTTCTTCACATTCAATGAATTTAGAGATAAAGAATTATAAAGAAATATCATACAACCTATGCTGTTAAAAACTGCACTATGGAAATATAATATGCAAATATTACTAATTGACAGATGTCAGTGTTAAATGTTAAGGTTTTTATTTTCTACTTCTAATTTTAATAAACACTGTTTAGGTTTAGTTCAGTCAGTTTAGTACGGGGTAAGATCAAGTTCATTGCTTCCCTAAAAAGAAAACGCCCATAAAATAGTTTGAAAACATTTCTGTGTGGAATTTGTACAAAATAAAGTATGTTCAAATAAAAACCTAACTCGGAGTAGGCTATGAACAGAGAAACGTATGCCTGATCATTATTCAATTCAAAGTCAAATTGTCAAAATGGATCTTGAAATGTAATTTTAAGGAGGCCATTCGCCGTTTTTTAGTTTATTTCCATTTCTAAAATAAGATTCAAGAAGAAACGCTTTGATTTCTTTTCATAAAATATTTGACAATATCTCATGTCATACTGACATTTAATTAAATACTTTTAAATTGATATACGTATCCTTGTTCATACCCTACTCCGAGTTAGAATTTTTTTTTGAACACACTGTACGTAGAATTGACGAAAGGTAATGTGTTAGCCTCATTAATTTTTTTATTTAATTAACTAAAATAAGTTAGTTAGTTCATACTTATTTATTGGAAGACGAAAGGTCACATAGTGGCGGATAAGTTGAGACTAAAATTTAGTTTTGTATCAATTGACACGGGTCAGCTAAGACTGCTTTATTGTCAAGTGTGTCTAAATAAAACATCTAATGTGGTCAACACATGACCTGTCGCCATTTCCATTTTATGATACATAATTAACGAATTTAATATTTCTTGTACACACAAATAATTCAAATTGTATCTATTCTTTCGTTCTATGCGGAATTTTGTTCTGCTATTCTAATATATTTAAAATTCTTTACATTCATTGTCGGTATTAGTCATATTCTTAAGGATATATGTAATATTAATATACCTATAATTTTACATATTTAATTAATAATACAATAAGATATTTTAAATGTACTTACTTCCCAGACAAAGCTTTCTGTAATGTTAATAATACTGCTGAATCTTGAAAGACATTTTGCATTTATCTATCAATTATAAACATTTAAACATCTCAACTGGTTTTCCAGTAGTTGTTTGTGCAGCGAGATTTATTACAAAAGATTATTCTATATTTTTATATAATATATCTCTAAATGTATAGCAGATATAATATTTTTTTAAATGTATCAGATTGAGAATTTAAAGATCTTTACTTTTTGTTGCAGCATAAATTTTCAAAAAATAATATTTAGACGATTTTTTTAAAGAAACTACCACTTCCGGTTGTCCAATTGTTAACAAATACCTATTAGACTATTCTCATTAATGTTAGATTGAGGAATCCGTAGTTAAACAGATCTTTAGTTGTTAGGAATTATCATAAAATTGTTAAAATCGTATTCTTGGGACCTTAAAACGTGCTGATTCACTAAAATCTGGATATGCGATTTTTAGTATGAATCCAATACCTCTCTTAGCGACAGGTGAAAAGTGATCACATTTTCTCAAACAATTACTATTTTGTTAAAAATTAAATTCACTTTCGTATAATCCCAAGACGGAAATGATAGTAATTTTTTAGTGTATTATCTATTATTATTTTACATTCACTATAATAAATATTATTTATGAAAAAGTTACTAGCTTGGATAATAACCGACAAATTTGCTTATTTATTTTCACTGGATTACTTACAATATAATTGAATATTATGTACAATCCCATTTAAAATAAATGGAGACATAACGGTAAAGCAAGAAGACAGTATTATAACATTTTTTTCAAAGGGCTGTTATTTAGTAAATCAAAATTTTAAACAAATAATCAACATTAATGGGCATGTAGTTAATTGGTTAACCATAGTTTAAATTAACAGTATCGTATCAAAATGAAATATCAAACGAGTTGTTAAATATTACTCTCAAAATATCATTAGCCCATTTTTTTTTTTGATAAACTGTAGTTAAGACATTAACTATAAGCCGTGAAACTGACCATAAATAATATGCACTAACTTATAATAAAAATGTAATTTAACATGGTATTTCACAAAATGAAATTTCGAAAACATTTATTTTACAAGTATAAAGAATTGGGTTTAATAAGCCGTTTTCGAAATAAAGGTACTATTGTGCCTTCCACAATACCTGGTTGACTAAAATAACACAAAGTAGATACAAAATTATGAAAAATAATTCGTTAAAAAATCTGTTTTTGTAGATCAAATTTTTTTTATAACTTTTGCCAAATAATAACATCAGTAAAATGTCTTGAAGAACGGTACGAGGACGATTAACTATTTGGCAAAGACTTTATAGTCGTCGAACAGCGAAAATCACTTCTTAAAGAAGAATGTGAAGGCCCAATTAGATTTTGCAAAAAAAACCTGTAAGCTTGTGGAAAATATAAATATTTAGTAATGAATCGATGCTTAATTTATTTAGAAATGATGTAGTATGTAATTTGCAAAGACTTGAAGATAAACGATTACATTGTAAATACATTATACCTACTGTAAAGTATGGTGGAGGATCTGTGATGATCTAGGGTTGATTTTCATGGTATGGTATGGATCTTTTATACAACACAGAAGGAAAAATGGATACATTTAAAAACAAGGACATACTAGGAAATGTGATGGAAACTTATATAGATGAATATATACCTGTGAAGAATATTTTGCAACAATGATCCAACGTGTATTTCAATACTTATAAAAATTAATTCAGAGACAATAATGTTAATGTTATGACATGGTCATCACAGTCTCTAGCCTTAAGTCCAATAGAAAATCTCGGGGAAATTTTATATCGAAAAATTAGGGTTCAAAGTCATAGAAGAAGAAGAAGAAGTTTTGCTCAGTGCCTTAAGAAGATCTTGGGGGGAAGTTAAGAAGGCTGCAATATTAAAATTACTAGAATCTATGCTGAACCGATGCTGAGAAGTAATAAATTCTGATGGTTATTACACTAAATATTAGAAATTCTAATTTTCACATCAATTTTTAAGATAGTTGCTATCTTCATGTCCAGGCAAAAATCAAACTTTAACATATTAAATAAATTTTTCCGTCGACCGTTTATTAATAGGCTATCTTAATGTATAGAAAATCATTCATTAATGAACCCTATTAATGCATGGTTTTTTATTAATAAACGATTTATTGGGTGTGTTTACCACATGGGACACAGCATGTATTGCTAACGCTAAGTTGTAGCAAAAAGATAGACATAATTAAAAGTCATGCTTTTGACACTTACTAGCTAGGTATATTCACGTAGCATACCTTTAAAATGAATTTAAAAGAATAAAATTCCTCAAATAACATAAAAAAACGCTTGTGTTGTCTAGCATTAAGTAAACTGAACGCACCCACTGAAAACAATTGATGACAAAACTTATTGATTTTCTGACGTAAAATTTGACGTTCGGTCAACCATTACTAACCTAAAAAAATTTGTCATGGAATAAAATTAGATTTTCCATTTAAGTAAGATACGGTCAACGAAAAAATATTATAACTAACACGTGTGTTAATTGGCAATTAATGATCTCAACAATTAACGCGTGAGCGTAGCGATCATTAATCGCCCTCATTAACACACTTGATAGTTAAATAACTATTATAAATTCAATATAAATCCACCGAGCCGGGTCATTTCAATACCTTAATAACTTTCTAGTAATGTTTTACAGAATACAAAGAATGCATAGATTTTGTTGTTATCAAAGCGAGAGGAAGTTTTTTCTAAGAACCGAAAATCATTTAATAAAATTTTGAAAATCTTACTAAATTTATTTCTTTAACCTTGTTCTTCTTATAAGTTGACCTTTTGTTTTAAATTATTACCCATATTTTTTTTTGTAAAAAATATTTTTCATAAATTTTATCTACATGTTTCACATACAAAACAACTATAATACAATAAATTATTGTATAATAAAACCTAACCTTTACGCATAAAACGAAACTGGTCTACCATGTGACTCATTTTAATCCAGATTAAAAAATAAAATCATTTAGAATCCGGGTGTTAACTCATTATGTAAATATATAAAAAAACATTGCATAAGTAAAATCTACGGTTTGAAATAGTAATTACCTATAAATGAGTGACCTTTAACCTTCTTAACAATGGTCTGCTTATGTCGACCTGTGTGACCTATGCGCTCTGTAATTTTTACTTAGTGGATAGTTGTTTTATTTATTGTTAATTATTTTTCAAGGCAAGAAAATCTTGTAAAAAAAATGAATTATAGAGGAATGTTGTTCCCATTATACTGAATTTGTAGATTAGAGAAATTCCTAGAAATAAAATAATATAGTATAATAGAAGCAAATAACCGGGGCGGACTGAGCCACCAGAAGTCAATATTATCAGAATTTATTCTTATGGACTCCAAGTAAATTATTTACGTCAAATGGGAGCCCTTCAGAAAATATTTCATTGGATACTAAACACAACAAATTTTTGACAACTTTATACAAAAAATAAAAGCCGATCGAGTTGTAAATTTTTTGACTTTCCTGCATGGCAGTCCTTCAGAGAACATGTCATTTGATATGTTGTGCTTGGTTCCAAGATGAAATCAAACACGACATATTTCTGACAACTTTATGCAAAAAACGAAAGTCGATCAAGCTGTCAAATTTTTGACTTTTCTGCTTGGCAACATTTCAGAATTTTTTTTATTTATAGTATATGACCGTGTTCAGCAGTACCTAACGCATTTAGCGGTATAGCGAGATGTGATGTCACAGTATTGTGTTAAATTGACAGTTGTCATATGTCATTATTAAACATATTAGCAGTCATTATTTACCTGTATCGCAAAATACATATAAGAGTTTTTCTGATACTAAATCAATTTATTTATTTATTTATTTAGCGTATGGCATACATTCATCACATAATTTAAATATATCAATTGATAAAAGTAGAATGAATCTCGTCAACAAATGTAAGCAATCGGTCACTTTTAGTATTCCTTTTCGTTCAAATTGAGATTTTACTTCCTTGTGTGCGCTAAATTATTTTTGGAAAAACTTAGATAGCAGTATTTAGCGTCTTTACCTAGCACAGAAAACTTGTGCTTCCATGGCCGGCATGTTCTCCAATATGTCGATCATTGAAAATCTGTGGGATGCCTTAAAGCAGTGTGATGTATCCAGACAACAACAAAAAATGTAGAAGAACTATGGACTGTAGTCGGAAGGGCATGGAACAAAATACCGGAAAATGTTACAGTTCTTATTGAATTTTTCATTTCCTGTATTATTATTTATGTGAAATTGATTCGTCTGATAAACATCTGTGCTGAATTTCATCCGTTTATTTGTATTGTTTTTTGGTATTTTGGCATTCCGATTTCAATGACCACTGGTGTATCATTTCATAAATTATGTGTAAGATTTAAATTCACAATCTCACGCTATTTTCATTTCAATTAAAAGTAAGATTAATAAAAAAATCCCTTTCAAATATTGTGTTAATTCTTCTCTATCACCTGTCAATCATGCAAAAACAAACAAATTACTCATTTCCTGCCACTCATAAAATATGGTAAATAAAATAAAACATACTCCTGCTGACATTTGCAGGAAACAGACCAACCTTGCGGAAAACGGTACGATAGGCAGACACATGCAAATCCACAGTTTAAAACGGTCGTGCATTGTGTAGCAGGAATTCACACGCCTTGAGATGGCAGGATTTCTAAAAGATCTTACTTAAACCTAACATTAAATCATTTGTTACTATCTTTATTATACCTAGTTATAATATTTAACAATGAATATACACGTATGTTTTTACGTAAATTAAAAATATATAAAATGACACCCGCTATTAATGTAAATAAGTTTCATATATTTTGCCCAATTCTGAGTGTGGCATTATACTCCATAGTACAATGTAATATTATATAACAATAGGTAATTTTATTCCAACAACATGTAGCTATATTGCCAAAATATTTGAAGCAACAAATAATTATATTAATTACAGTAATAATTGATATATTGACATGTTATTAATCATTATTCTGGGAACTACTCTATATTAATTATACGATTATAATACTATAATAGCCCTTATTACAATATTACACCATCTTCCATATGATTTGGCAAAATTCTTCGAATTTTCTCAACAATACCTCCTATAAACAATCAGTGTGAACTTCATTACAATTGTTCGTCTGGGAAACGCACAAGGCCTACATGATTTAGACTAGAAGATTTGCAGTGATGTCTTGATTTAAATGTTGAAATTATCTGTTAAAAAATACAGACAGTAATTATATCATATGCGAAAATAACTTTTGTTGCACAAATTTGCAGTTTTGCAATGAGAAGAGAACTAGAATAAAAATCAAATACGATATTTTTCTTCATGAAACATACTACTTGCATTTTAATGTAAATTGTGCTATTTATTTTCTATAGATATGCATCAAGGATTATTGCACTTTGCGTAAGGTTGATTGTGTAGAAATAATTTAAGTGATGACTGTATAATTTGCGTCCCAAATTTAAATGAACCATGTCCAGTTATTCAGGCTCAGCAGACTACAATAATAGATATTTAATTTAAATTTTCATAGACTTTTAGTCATAATAGTTATTTACATACTAAGTGCGGGAAGACACTCACACAGAAGTTTGTACAATACTATTTGTAACGAACAAAATCATAATTAATAGAGTATAAATGTCAAGATAATTGTACAAAATTCGCAAATATACAGGTAAATAGCACAGCAGCAATTTCATAGCAACGGTTGTTAAGTAAATTGTTGATTTCGGACACGTAATTGTTTGCATATTTTTTCAGAATTAAAAGTTGTCAAAATGTCTGATTCTGATATTTCTTGTACGCCTCCCGAAAATTAAGACCGGAGACAACGAATAAACGCTTTTTTAACTTACCAGAATGACAAATGTGTTAATTCACCTGTAAATCTGTACGTAAATAAAATATAAACTAAATTAAGCAGAAGTTCTAACACATATTGTATGTTGTACTTACCAACTTTTCAAATAATTAAATAAAGAACAATGTCCGGCACATGCCTCTATTTTACTGGTAGTTTAATTGTCAGTGTAAGTGTAATATCTGATAATTTAAGTTTAAGTTTATGTTCTATTTTGATATTGGACAGATGACAGATTGTTGTTCTCCAACAGATGACACTGATGGTAGGCAAATTTATTTTTTATTAATAAATTATTTATTATTATTGGTTTTTAATGCTTGAAAATCGTTAATTTTCGTTATTTATTAAATTATTTTGTTGAAGAATGCCCAGAAATTGTCAGTGTTTTTTGCTTAATTTCCTGGTGCAGTGCATTGGGAAAGTGATGTTTCCGGTTATCTATAGCGTGTGTAAAATGTCACTTCCGAGGTTGTGAGTACAAAAATTATTTTACGAACTTAAAATATGTGATCAATTGCCAGTGGAAGAGTGGTTAATTTTGGTAGTGAACGGCCTCCTCTCACTATTAATTTCGCTGTATTTGACTGATTTTCAAACAATAGAATAATAATTAAGCTGTCTCTATTTTACCAGTCATTACATGCAACGATCAAAGGAGCTATCACTATACTTTTGAAATATTTTTCGAATGTTTGCCATACGTAGAAGTAGTCATGAATATGTCGTGTTTGATTTCAACACTGAACACGACAGGCCGCGTTTTGCAGTACCTAGCGAATCTAGCGATCTAGCGGGGTGTGATGTCACAGTGTAGTGTCAAATTAACAGCTGTTATATGTTATTTTTGAATATATTAGGAGTTTTAATTTATCTGCATCGGAAAATATAAGAGTTTTTCTAATACTAAATCAATGATAAATAAAATTAGAATGAATCCCGCCAACAAATAGGTATAATAGATTACGTTTAGTAATCTTCAATCTTTCTTTAAAAATAAGATTGTTTCCGCTGCATACTTTGAGAAAATATAGCTAACCGTGTCTGCCGTTTTTATTTAGTGGTCTAGAGCTGTCATTTATGACAGGTAGAAGAAATTTCATGTGCTCCTGTGACTATAAAGTAAGGATTTTGATAAGGATTCATTAAATGCAATAGATTAATTTCAAATAAACATGAATTTACTAAGATATTGCAAAGGCTTTTAGTGCAAATATCAGGGAATCTATTTTGGCATAACTTAATCCAGAAAGAAATTTTGTATATGTAGAGGTACAAGCCTTTTATACATTTTTTACTGTACTGTACGTATTTGAATTGAAGAAATATATATATAAATGAATCTGCTTGATAATCAAGTATAACCCTGCATATTCTCTGAACGAATCTTCTAATTCTAACAATAAACAACCTCTGTGCTGATTTTCGTCTGCTTTTACTTCCCTCTAAGAGAGGTATTGGATTCATGCTAAAATCGCATATCCAGATTTTATTGAATAAACACAATTTAAGGTTCATAGAATCCGATTTTAACATTTTTACAATGATGTCTGTCTGTGTGTGTGTGAGGTTGTTGGAGGCACGATTTCTCAAATTCTATAAAACATAAAACTAAAGATCTGTTTGATTACGGATTCCTCAATCTAACATTAATGGGGAGAATTGAATAGGTTTTGATACCAATTAGAAAACCGGAAGTAGTAGTATCTTAAAAAAAATCTAAATACTATTTTTTTGAAAAAAAAAATATTATTATTATTAAAGAACGTAAAATTCTCTATTCTATACTTTTTTAAATTTTATTATATCTTATATATATATTGAGATAAAAAAGTAATATTATATTTAATAATCTGTTGTAATAAATTTCAGACCGTAAACAACTCCATAGTTCATAAACCTATTTGGGCGGTATTGGCAGCACATTTCTAAAACTTGACCTTAAGTCTGTTTTAACTAAACACATGACAGTGGATAAGAACCGATTCAAAATTTGTCACAGTACGAATATGGTTTTATGTAGATTTTAGCTGAAACTAAATCTTAGAAATTTTTTTTGGCAACATAGTAGTAAAACGACAAATTACGCTTTTACGTTAAATGGGGAAGTTTAGCTGACATTATTGAAGAATTTTTCTGTGATCTTGGTAAGTTTATTATTTCTTGTTGTATAACAATGATAACAATTAAATATTTAAAATTATAGCTATATACATATACCCATTGGAAATCCCTTTAAGAAATTTGAAGAAATTCAAACATTTAGAAGTGTAGGAGAAAATTTCCTCAAAAAATAAATTATAAAATTATAAAAATAATTTAAACATAAAGAAAAGACATGAGAAATTTATAGGGCGCGAGCAGTCATGTGACTTTGTTGGACTTGACAAGCAAATATAGGGGCTCGAGTTAGAATGACAGCTAGTAATTATGTACATAGATGTCAAATGTCAATTTTCCATCCCAAATTTCATGTTATTCCAATTCCATGTGGTTTATTTTCCTCGACAAGTAAATTCCACATGCCTGGTGACATATTAACAACGCAAAAAATTATGACATTTGACATTTATGTAAATAATTACTAATTGTCATTTTGACAAGGGCCGCCATATCTGCTTGTCTAAGCCAAGTATGACAAACTAACTACGTGAATATAGAAAATCTGGAATATTTTAATGAAAAATTCTCACATTTGACATCTTTGTACATAATTACTCTGACACGGTCCCCCATATCTGCTTGTCAAGGCCAACAATGTCACATAACTGCTCGCGCCCTATACTTATGTGACAAAAAAACGGAAGAGGCGAGAGGTATTGTGCTGGCCACAATAGATTTTTTCATATTATTTTTTGGTGTTCCGATGTCAACCACCGATAGTGTAAAAGCAATGGCTGGTAATATAAGCAACTGATTAAAGGTGATTAGCGAACAGTTAACTAGGATTGTTTTTCAAATAGTATATATCGTATACACCCTCTATCATATAATCAAACCATGATTCATGACTTTACGTAAGACATTCTTTTGTGTTGACATATACTATGAGCTATAAAGAAATTGAATCGTTGATACTGTTCGACATTGTCAAGGAGACCTGACACACTCAACATAACGTAATACGAAACAACATGATTTTCATTTCGTGCATACGTTTTGTTTTCTTACATAACGCAATATGAAACTTTACGTATAATGCTTGGCACTTGTATACGAATATGTGGATGGAATACAGATGTGTATGAAGAAATAATGTTGTAAATAAAAGTGAAAAGTTTAATGAATAATACTTCCAAAATTCGTATGGGAAAATATAGTCTACTTTTCTTACAGAAATGGGAGAAACCTAAATACTAAATAAAAATCCAGATATATATAAATCTTCTTCGACAGTATGATAAGAATTAATCATAAAATGCGAAGGTGATTTGTTTAAAGCGTTAGATTTGACAATGGTTAAGTAAAAAATAATTGCATGTCTCAATGATAACCTTGGAACATGAAAATTTATTATAGACAAGTAAGGGCTATCAATTATATTATTTTTTGAATAAAATAATCACTGTATGACTTGCATACTTATTTGTTGCAGACGAATAATATTATATTCTTGCGACGTGCCCCTAGCAGGATAAGTATCCTCGGCATAGAAAATGGCTGACTTTAAATATCTTCAATGAACTTTTTCCTTTAGTGCCGCAGAATGAGGGCGTACGAGGGATACAAAAAGCCTTTTCAAAACTTGGCTATTGAAGTTAGGTAGCATTTCGGATGAGAAACTCATATAAGCACATGAGACTTTATGTTTGTGAAACTTAACTTGGGATCGAAAATAACACCCAAATTGTTAATAAAATCCGGCCTACCGAGCACACAGTTGGTAATATAATCATATTTAATAGAATTGAGCTTTGGGGTGTAAGTCATATCTTGATATTTACAGACGTTGAGCTCGAGATTATTGTTTTTACACCAACTGGAAATAATATTCAGATTTTCACAATCAGCAACAGATGATATTCTACAAAATAACTTCAAATCATCCACGTATAATAAGTACTTGGTGTCTATATTTTTAATATCATCAATAAAAATGTTGAACAACAAAGGGCCGATAACCGAACCCTAAGGGACACCAGATTTTGTAGGAAGTGATAAGGCATATAGCGCTGATAAAAATATTTTAAGGTAGGATAACACCAGATTGGTTAATGGATTCGACAAACAAAAGAGATCAAGTTTCTTGATCAGTATAATTTTCATCAACCAGGGAATTATCATTTATAACTTCACAATTTTTTAATTCTTGTTAGTGATGATGAGATGATAAACGTACTCAATCAATCATATCTTTTCGGTATTTGAATCCTGGGTCTTCGGTATACGAATCGGCACCACCACCACTACACTACCTCGGTCAATAATTTATTAGTATCCTTGCCCAATATTTTCCTCTAGTCTACTTTCGATTGCTTGTGTTTTGTCTAAAACAATCGCCAGTTCCACGTGTTAAAGTTCAAGAACGTTTTTGGCGTGGCGAATACTTATATCCCAACTATAACCGTAATAAGCATTGTCTAAGTAGCAACCTACGGTTTTAAGATTTATATCTTCAGAGATATGATGTAAAAGATTAATTGAATCTGTGAAATGCACTTACTTAAAGAAAAGGTTTTAAGATGTAAGTGCAAGTAATGATGCATTGTTGTGTGATGAATCAATATATTGTCCTTGATCTAGTTGGACAAATGATGCATTTTCATTTTCCGCAATGTAGTTTCTTAACATCCGCTTGTTGTTAACTTGCCATAAGTCATAACTTAAGCTGAGTACTAAGTAGAAGTAAAAATATAGCTGAGGCTGGGTGATTCGGAGGTCAATATAAGAATCGATCTCTTGAAGTTTGTGGGTAATAAGGGTGTGAACAAAAAATCTGCGCAAAATTTACAGTTAAATAACATAATCTTCAAAAAAATCTGCCGCTAATCTAATTTATTTTTAAAAATCCAGCTAATATTGTGCAAACATTATTTTTGAAGTGCCGAAGTGTATTTTTAATTTATATGAAATTTCTTATGTCGATTAAATTTATATTCTTACGGACCATGAATGCCTTGTTTATAGAAGTAACTCTTATTTCCTGCAAAATTATTATCATCTAACGAGAAATAGAATTCGGCATCGATAATTACAAAATTCTTATTCCAAGGTTTTAGATGCAGTTTACGCAGCAAGTTTTTCTGATTTGTTAACAATTGCATTTTGCTATACTTTTGCACAGATTTTCTTTTTCTTAATATCATTTTTCTTTCTTATAATATATATGTTTACGTACATATCTGATATTTTGATTTCTGCCTAATTTTCTTACAGATGGTTTATCTTTTTAATTGATTCCGTCTGAAGCTCCATTTTCTTGATATCATCCATTTTCCTAGCTTTTCTACAACTATCTTTGGCTCTTTATAGTGATTAACTGCCGTCAACTATTTTAATTATATCATACGTAGTCTGCCGTTGTATTCATTGGAATAAAATGATTGACGGTAAATATATTTCCTATAATCTATGTTTCAAATAAAAATCGCGAATGACACGCCTTCAATCATTTTCTTATTTTAGTTTTTGTAGTTTTTGTAAAGTTGCTTCACACATTAGTACGTTTTAAAGAATATTAATAAATGAAACACAAACCTAGGCCTATTCTGTAAAATATTCGCTTAACGAATTGATATCATAACGAAATCGTTATTATAAAAATCGTTGTATCTACTTAACGATAATCGTTATCTTCGTATCCGTATTCTGTAGCACATTTAAAAATAATAATAACCTTCGGATCAAGTTAAGAACTTTATTTCCTAAAATTAAATTATAATTTTAAATGAAATATATTAAATAATTCAATATCACTCACAAAACTAGGTTATATTAATTCTGGTGGGAGTCAGCTGTCTGTAGACAAATTGGGAAGCTTGCGCTAGGCGCTAGGGATAAACACTTATTAAATTATTTTAATATTACCTTGCAAAAAACTATAATATGACGGGTTTTTGAGATCACTATTCAAAATAATAGCAATTTTATTTTGATATGAATAAAAATATTGAATTATTGACAAAACGTTTCCGTAACGAATGATTTTTCCAGTCGTTAAAAAATAACGGTATCGTTATCTTTTTTTCGTTATGTGTAGAATTAAATTATTGATTACAGAATACCACTTTAACGATTATCGTTATAATAACGACATAACAATGCATAATGGCATAACGGACGTTTACAGAATAAGCCTATTAAACGATTTTCGTTGTTATTATAACTATATAATGTTTTAACGATTCGTTATGTCGTAATAATACTTACAGAATAGCCCTAATATAAAAATTAAAGCAAAAAATTTTTTCCCAAGCGGACATTTGCTGATGCCAGGAGTTAATAGAACATTTTCCGATATTATTTTCGCAGCTCGGCTTCTCATATAACAATATCGAACCTATGCTGCCGTATCACCTGGCGATCGCATGACGTAAAAATGACGTTATGTAACCGCCAGGCGTTACAGCAGACAATATAGAAATGTTAGTGACGTCATGCGATTGCCAAGTGATACGGCAGTGCCAGCATTAGGCCGTCCGAATCACAAGCGGTCTTCTGACACACATAGCCATACAACCTCTTTTATATTTAAAATGTGTAGACAACAATTAAAGCAACGATTAATTGCTAAATAATAATTAATAGCTAAGAAAGTGTAGAGATTTCAACGCATGGTCAAGTAAGTAACACATAATGAACAGATAAATAAAGCAAGTAGTTAATTATTAAACAAACGTTTAAGGTGTAGAAAATAGTTTAAATATTTACTTTCTCTGGACTATTATATTGAATAATTATAATTACACATTTACATCTATACTACTAACGTTACAGAACAACATACTACAAAAATGGTTGCATTTAGGAAATAATAATTTTTGATATTATTAAGTACAGATAGAATTATTCCTATGGCTTTAAGCAAGAACAACCAATGTGAAAATATACTTGTTTCAATCACATTTATTTAAAATAAAACAATTTTTTTAATGGTGTTCAATTCAAGTATTTTATTACTACCTCTGGAGTACCATAAGGATCATAAAAGAATATTTTTCAAATAAAAGATGCTTACAATTTTTTGTTTTATATACACAGTCGTGTCATAAATACTGTCACATGGTTTGTAGGGCGCTAAAAATTTGTAAAAAATAATAGTACACTTTGTATTGCAAGTCATTTATTGGCCCGAATATTTACAGTAGTGTACATACCATGTATATATATGCATTCAAAATGGCTGCATTTGGCTTTAACGTAAGCCTAAGACACTCTGGCCATTTTACTATGGCATTACAGACCATATTTATTGGTACTTCCCCCACTGCGAAGGTGTATCAAGAGAACTTTCTAGAAGAAATTGTGAAATCCGTGAGTAACATACACTTTCCTGGCAAACACTTGGTTTTTCAGCAGGATTCAGGCCCGGCACACAAGGCCAGAACGACGCAGGTCTGGCTGCGGGCCAATTTTCCAGGCTTCATTGCGGCCGAAGACTGGCCCACTGGCAGTCTAACCCTCAATCCTTTGGACTACAAATTGTGGTCAGTGTTAGAAGAAAAGGTATGCCTAAAGTCCACCGAAATTTGAACCAACTAAAGAATAGTTTGAAGAAGGCAATGAAGGAACTACCAATAGTTACGGTCCTTGTTGCCATAGCTGAATGGATAAACTTAAGCTTGCGTTAAAACCAAAGGCGGCCATTTTTAATGGATATATTATTTTTTACTATTGTAAATACTAGAGTCAATAAATTACTTACAATACAAAATGTATTATTATTTTTACAAGTTTTTAGCAGCCTACAAACCATGTGACAGTATTTATGGCAGGATAATGTATATATTGGAGTCTTGTGGCCACGTGCTATGAGTGCCCGTGAGGTGACGGGTGGTAAACGCCCGCATGGTACAAATATGTCATTATCATTACCGAAATCTGGGTACAAGCATATTTATATTTATCGTATGGTTTACACACATGACATATTTATATGATGTATCAAGTCCGGACTTTTCTGGGGTTTAATACAAGAATAACCGATTTCGACATATACCTGCCACATTTATATTTACCTAACAAAAAACGATATGTTAATAACTTGCAGTCCAAGTTTTACTATTACTCTTTACTTACTATTAAGTATTACTACATCCGGAGTGCCACAAGGCTCCATAAATCAAAATGTTTTAAGGTTGCTGTCGAATTGGGCTTGACAAACTCATCCGCTGCGGCTCTAGCGCTACAATCGCAAGGAGAGGCGCAAAAATCTCTAAGAGCAAGATTTAAAAATTACGGCTAGCGCAAACGATAATACATCGCTTGGAGGCTGGTCTAGTACGTACTGGCCGGGAAATATCTCTATTCTCTACACTGCATTATTTTTATTCTTTCATACTTCAAGAACAAAAAGTATTTAATTTTGGTTTCAAGAAAAATTCATTTTTACCTCTCGCTAAGAGAGGTATTGCATTCATGCTAAAAATCGCATATCCAGATTTTATTGAATAAGCACGTTTTAAGGTCTCTACAATCCGATTTTAACATTTTTACGATGATGTCTGTGTGTGTGTGTGTGGATGTGTGTGTGTGTGTGTGTGTGTGTGTGTGTGTATGTGTGTATGTGTGTGGGATGTTGGAAGGACGGTTACTCAAAAACTATAAGACTTAAAATTTGTTTAACAACGTATTTCCCAATCGGACATTCATGGGAAGATCTGAAAAGGTTTTGGTAATAATTGGACAACCGGAAGTAGAAGATTCTTGAAAAAAAATCTTCTAAATATTATTTTTTGAAAATTTTTCGTGGTAATATTAAAGAAAATTAAATTCTCTATTTGATACATTTAAATATTTTATTATATATTCCATAGATTTAGAGATAAAAGAAGTATAATATATAAAATAATCTGTTGTAATAAATTTGACAGCCGAAAGAATGCCATGAAAAATAGTTGATAATTTAAATTATTTGTAACTGACAGATAAATGTCAGTGTCAGAAATAATGAGTAATGAATTAAAAATGTACTTGGAGAATCCCTTAGTTCTTGATCTGTGACTATTATGGAGATGACAAGTCTAGGTTGAAGGACTTAAATTTGTTTCAAACATTATGGGACAATGTACACCAGTACTGTAGACTAGAGTAACTTTGAATTGCGAAAAAGCTATTAAATTCTTCTCAAGTAAGTTGTAAATATTGACAAAATCGGAGTGCAATCTATCCGTCACTTTATTAAAGGGAATTAAGGTTATTTAGATATAACAAGTATGAAAAAATAAAATGTAAAAGAAGATATATAAGAATAGATGCACAATCCAGATATATACATTTTAGACCGCCCAAAATTAATGTTTTTACTAGAAGAATATGAAGAGAAAGTAAACAAAGTTGTTCGAATTGAAAATTGCTGTTACCAGACTAATATTTATATATGGTAAACTCTACTTTGTAATTTATTGTAACATAATTTATGGTAAAATATCTTCATGTTGAGACATGCTATTATTGAATAATAAAGAAGTTTATACGTCATAGATTTATATGAATATATTATTTGTATTTATAAAAATAATCTTTGCTTTATGCATACAGCCAGGTAAAATATACGGCGAGAGGTTATGTGCTGGCCACATCAGATTTTTATAAATATAATTAGGGTTTATATTTATACTACGAGTACATACAGAACATATCTAGAGAAAAACGCGGCTCCCTATAATTTGTCTATTATTCAAGTTGAAAAATAATTCTATAATAATAATAATAATAATAATAATAATAATAATAATTTATTTTCCAAGTAAGACCAAAATTATATCGGTAGATGGAACGTCAAAAATACATACATGTCACAAATATAGTTTTCATGATTTTTCAATAAACAAAATACCTACTTAGAATTATCTCTAAAATATTCATTAATATTGTAGTAACATTTATCAATTAATAAATATTTTAGCTTCCTTTTAAATAAATTAAACGAATCAATGTTCTTTATATGTTCTGGTAAATAGTTATATAATTTGATTCCTATTACAAAAGGATTATTTAGAGTTAAATTTAACTTGTGTTTTAGAAGCACTAAATTCTCTTTAGCTCTAGTATTATAACTATGACAATTCTCATATTTGAAAATTTGATTTTTATTTTTACTTCCTTGTACGTAAGTAAAGGAAGTATTGTAATCGCGAAAAATTTCGGTTTTCAGATTTCAGCGGAAATATCCATTTTCATCATCCCTGAATCCATTTTGACTAATTTCGTCGTGACGTCTGTACGTACGTATCACGCATAACTCAAAAACGGTAAGCCGTAGAAAGTTGAAATTTTGTATTTAGGACTCCTATAACATCTAGTTGTGTACCTCCCTTTCTGGTTATTACACAATTTCCAGAAGTGGCACTTTACATGAAGCCTATAATAGATTTTAATGAAAAACTGTTTTAAAATATAATCCAAAACTTTTCAAATTTGGTATACAAGACTTTTATGTCAATCGAAATAACATAATAGATTTTGGTTAAAATAGGCTAACCGGAAGTGGTACATTACTTGAAGTTGTTAACAGTTTTTCTTGAATAAAATGATTTTATTTTGATTTTAGAAATAAATGCTTCAAATAAAAGTTTTAGAGAATTAATTTCTGCGTCTAGCACATCAAGTATTATTAAATTAGCCCTTTGTATAAGCGAGATATGTAAATTAAAAAATTATATACTTTTTTGTTTTTGTAATAAAGCTTGCTATGGATTAGGACAAAAATGTTCATGTCAAATTACGTTAAATACGTGAAATTTTATGATTCGTACAATAACAAATATTATATTTTTATTGTGAAATTAGTCATATTCATTGTTGTAATCAAATATTTCTTTGTTGTAATCAAACTCTCTTTAAAAACTCTCTTTATGGTCGCTATATATCTTACTGTTTTGAAGTTAAATTAATATTTTGTAATTTATTTATTAAAAAAATATGTATAGTTTAATAATCGTACAAGGAAGTCGTGTGGTGTCCACATCAGATTTTTTGTTTTTGTAATAAAGCTTGCTATGGATTAGGATAAAAACATAAAAAAATGTTCATGTCAAATTACGTTAAATACGTGCAATTTTATGATTCGTACAATAATAAATATTCTATTTTTATTGTGAAATTAGTCATATTCATTGTTGTAATCAAATATTTCTTTGTTGTAATCAAAACTCTCTTTAAAAAGAACCGGGTTAGATTATGGTCGCTATATATCTTACTGTTTTGAAGTTAAAATTAATATTTTGTAATTTATTTCTTAAAAATATATGTATAGTTTAATAATCGTACAAGGAAGTCGTGTGGTGTCCACATCAGATTTTTTCTAATAAATAATATGACATTTAAAATATACATACATGGCAAAGTAAGAAACTTTTCTTTTATAAAACTATTTCTAATAGCTCATTTCTGTAGTATAAAAATGCGAAAGGCATTGGAAGAGCAGAAAATTATGCCATATGACATTAGACAATAAAATTTTACAAAATAAAAAGTTTTTGCTGTATTTACTGTAGTATTTTGTGCAAGTTTTTGAAGAGCAAAGCATATATGTAAATAATAAAGTTGTAGAAACCAAAAGTGACATCTGCTTATAAAAAAAAAATAGTTTTTCAAGTTGGAGTACACAATAGAACGATAGATAATTTTATTCTGAATTTATTCTAAATCTAATTCCCTCAAGTGACTCATTTCTCTTTTGCAAATTAACCCATTTGATTTGGAATTTTCCTGTTGATGATTTCCGGTAACATGCATTTTAAATAAAAAGTAGCGAGATTGTAAAGTACTGCCACATTGTCAAATCTTCGTTGACTTAACGATGACTTACAATCTGGCTAGTCGTGTTCACTTTAGCTTGTATGAAAGCTATTCTTCGTTTATCAAAACGTCTATCCATATTGCGCATATGTGTTTTATAATTTTGCTAATTTTACAATCTGGCTACGACATAATTAGAAAACCGGGATTAATACCGTTACCGACGCAGGGAGGCTAGACACAGCTTAAAAATTAAGCATTGTTGTGATATATGTAACAGAAGTTTATTTTTCCGAGCTATTTTTTTATTAATCAGTTAAATAAAGTTATTAGTGCGTTTATTAGGAGGTGGATATACCTTTTCAAGATCATGTTCAATTTTGTAAAATGTATCCTTCTGTGGGCGAATATATCAGTTGCTATAGTGCACCATACGCAACCAATATTTATTTCTGATTTATCTTTATTTGGTTCTTCGGTGTATTTAGCAATTTCAATATCATACATTGAACATTTGAAGCATGTTTGGCTTACTAGACCTAATCCTCTGCAGGTTTCTTTGTACGGATATAAGTGACCCATAGTGCAAATTTTAGAGTGCTCCAATTATAATTTCATGGCCAATTTTAGACCATAATCCTAATTGCACAATTCTATTACCTGTTATGGTTTTCTCAAAAGTAAATTCACTCGTTGAATTAGGATCACTTTCAATACGTAATTTATAAATTTTTATTCTTAATTATTTATTAGAACCGCAATCGAAGTAGTTTTCACGTTCCGTCACATTTAGGTAAGGAACGTAATTGTCTTTGGTCAAAAAATTTGATAGTGAGTTTTTAGTGAATAAACATGTTTTAGGGTTCCTAGAATACGATTTGTGTGTGCCTGCGTGCATGTTTGTGTATGTGTGTGTGTGTGACGATTCTTTCAAAGACGATAAATCAAACACTGCAATTCTAAAAATTATAATTCTTTCGCATTCCTTTTATTTATAATAATAATAGTAATGATTTATTACCCAGCAGAAAATATCCATTTACAAGGTAAATAACAGAAATAAATACATACCAGTAATAAGTGATCCGCAATAAAGATTAACAATCAATTTCAAAATAAGAAATTCCAATTGAACATAATGATTACAATGTACAACATATCCATATGAAGAGCTGATTGAATTTTGGTTATAAATGGTCAACATTTAGAACATTTTATTAGTACATTTCTGCCAACCCTACATTATATAAATTATATTCATACACATATACAAGAGCAGTATTAACAAACCTTTCGTATTAATTTTTAGGCACCAAACTTCTTCCAAATTAAGTTGCATTTTTGGCCAAATTTATATTTGTTTGCAAGTTCTTTTCTCGATGAAGAGCATTTCTTCGCCTCTTTAAAGCAGTCGCCGTTTGATTTTGAAGGCCAGTTTTGTTTTGCATTTTTAGTTTCGACCATTTTATAATAGCGCTTAAAATTTCAAACCTTATGCTAGCCTCTAATCGGACCGAGCCAACAATTTGGCCAACAAGATATCATGCGAAATCGTTTCCTCTCCTGTTTATAGCTAATTGGTATGACCTGAGGAGGGGTGGTGACGAGCACGGTGTAGAGAGAACGACGGCAGAGCTCCAATAGTGCGCTCCGGCAAAACGCTGCACTAAATTTACATTACAGTATAGGGTAATATCGTAATTCCATTCGTTTATAACAATTACTTATTGCATTAATTTTTTTTTTCATTATTCATTATAAAATATTTATCTGCATACGATGAACATACTTTGAACCCATTTTCTTCTTTTATTACGTGATTTAATATTGTAAACAATATTATTATCGTTAATGAAAAAATGAATATAAGTTCAACCATTAGATTAACATTTCTCAAAATCAATAAACAAAACTGCATTTGTTTTTATGAATTCATTCAATCAAACGAACGGAATTACGATTGGAATATATTCGACGGCGACCTTAAATAAAATATGCTTAGAATTTTCTGTTTTATATATGACACCTTATTTTAATCCAATTGTACGCAATTTGATATCAACAAATAAACAAGTGTTATCTAAATACATAGCAGTCAATTATAGTTTATTTTATTTTAATATTTATTTTTGGGATGGATGTGTTACAGGTGGAGCAGGTACTGACACCGTTGTATCACCCAGAAGCTAATCCCGTAGAGCGGAAGAATCGCGACTTAAAAACTCAGCTGGCTATGCTTGTAGAAGGCGAGCACGCGGTATGGGATGACAAACTTCCGGCGATTAGATTCGCGATGAACAGCGCGACGAGCCAGTCTACCGGATTCTCACCCGCGTACCTAACCTTCGGGCGGGATTTGCGGACAATGGACGATGTGGCGACCGACATGCGTGCAGTGATGCTCTCGGGGAATTTCGTATCTGAGATCACACCGTACTTGTCGTCGCTAGCCAGTACATTGCGAGAAGCATGCGATGTTCGGGAATAACAGCAGGATCGAAGGAGAGCTTATGCAGACCAGAAGAGGAAACCGGCCCCAGCTTACGCCGCCGGGGATCTCGTCCTCGTGAAGACTCATGTCCTAAGCGATGCCGATAAAGGCGTAACCTCTAAGTTCGCTCCCAGAAGAGACGGGCCGTATGTCATCCACACGATCGATGGGGTGATATGCGAAGTAGTCTCGCCACAGCAGCCTTCGATTCCTTTAGGTCGCTACCATGTGTCGTCGCTGACGCCATTCAAAGGTAACACGCAGTCGTTGCCTGAACCAGCAGTCCCTCTCCGACGACGCGGCCGGCCAAGGAAGCACCAGGAGTAACCTGGACCCACGTCGAGGACGATTCGTGGATCCAGAGGGGGAGTCTGTAGCACGTGGTATTTTCCCACTCAGGGTTTTCCTGGTTATTCACGGATTTCGCTTTTGATGAGTGGGGAGGAATTCGAAGAACGGGGGTGAACCCAGATGCCCAGCTCTCAGTTCTCGTTCGCCCGCCTGGCTAGTTGTTCGTTATCTTGTATCTTGTTAGCATTTGTCTTTGTGTATTCTTAAAAATATTTCTTTTTTTATTAATGTGCGTTATAGTTGTTATTTCTTCTTAATTTAACAAAACAAAATCAAAAGTTCCGTTAATTAGTAGCAATAGCATTGACTTATGCCATTGTAAAAAACAATACTATTTTATTCATATTAGATCAATTTTTTTTAGAAAGTAAATTAAACAATGAATGTTTATTCGAATAAGGAACGTGTCATTATTATAAAAAATATTATCGAAGAATACGGGATTTATTTTCCATTAAGTCAAATTGACGTTTGACATATATGAATAACTTTTGAAAACCAGAAATAAAGAAAACAAGTATCATAGCTATTGCTACAAATTTACAGAAATTTTGAAATTTCTTTTTAAAATTAACTAGATGAATAAAAAATACACAATCAGTTTTATATGCATCTTTTAATTCTGTCCAACATTGCACTTTGCCGTTTTTGTCGTAAAATGATCAGGAGAGCAGAAAATTTTATAAAACAAAAATATGTATAATATAAAAAATTGGTATGCAAATGTTTGTTGCACTTTAACATGGTCAATACAAGAGTGACAAAACCGTTAAATATCTAATCCTAAGTATCACTACACATCCTAGTCAAAAAAATCTCCAAATTTAAATCAAATTATCGTAAATTAAGCTTAAGTTTGTGCCATCCGTCCTTTGATTTACATTGCTTTTGTCAGCTTTAATGTAAAGAAATTCCAACGTCAACATTTTATGTAAATTTTCTTCTTTTCTATATTGATATTATATTTTTTATTATTCAGTAGTACGGTTTAATCAAATTTATAATCTTCTGCAGCTACATTCAATGTTCTACTATTTTAATTAATAAAATAGAACTCATATATTAATTTAAGTTAAACAAAATATTATTGCTGATTTATATTACTCATAAACTATTGTGTTGAGTATTGAAATGAATTAATGCTAATTTTATTTTCAATTATTGCAGATCCCGTGCAACTTAGAAAATCAAATGTCCAAACTACGGAACATCTGAAGTTGCTGAGCGACTCAAGAATCTTAATTTAATACAAAATTGTAAGAATTGGTACATAAAATTATAATGCTTAATATTACCATCATGTTTTGTACCGAAACACTTATTTACTTTAAAATTCAATTCATTGTATATTCATTTCTATTTCCAAGTATGTTGTTAAATGTTGTTCTTTTCCTATAGCATTGATATTTATTGTTACAGAACTTTTATCACATCGAAAAATCCGTTGCCCAGCTGGTGAAGACCACGTAAATGCAGGTCTTCTGCGTTGGAGATTCCATTGTTGCAGAAAATTCGAAGTTTCTACAAGATGTTTGCCGTTTCCTGAGGAGAAATTCCTGGAACAATATATTATTCTACTCTTGTTTATATGTACTTTTATAAATATAAAAACTATATACTTTGTAATAGTTTTTCGTGGCAGTGAATCTGGGACATCTTATTTTTATAATTTACAATTTTCATTACATAAAACAAATCAAATTCGTGGACTTCAAATGCCTTCTTCGAAAAAAATTAATATATTTTCATTAACAGCAAAACTTATGTGTGAATTATTGAAAACCATTATTTCACACTTTTAAGGTCATTCGTACATACATTAAATTATTTCACATTAGTGAAGTAAGTATAATTCTTGGAGTATAAATCAAGAAAAAGATAATTATTCATTATTAAAAATTGTAAAATACATATCTACATGCAATACCGAATGCTAAATTCTATTTGACTGAAATTTCGAGTAATTGTTAACACTTAATTAGGGTCAATTTACACATTGTTATATGCACTAAAATTTAGAATGAAATAATGCACTGATGTAAATTATTCCAAGTCCAAATCTGAGAGGATATTAAGATCATATTTTCTTTTACAATATTTTTAAAAATGTATCTCAACCTCTTTCGATCACATATTTATGATCACTGTGGGATAATTTAAAAATATTTCCCCTTCACTCTTGTTTTTATGGGGGTTTTAAATTTTTTGAATCGGTGTAATGTTTTTTTTTTTAATATTCTTAAAAATTCATCTCAATCGCATTTGATCAACAACATCTCACTTGGACATATTTAAATTAGTGTGAAAAATAGATTGCCATACCTATCGTTTCCATTGTTGTACTAGTATATAAATAAAAGTTAATTTATTATTATAACAGGTAGCAAATCACTATTATATTACCCGTTTAATAAACAGTTTTTGAATATTTAACCCAAATAAAAATTAACACAGTATTAATTACAACTCTGTTTATTACTCGACATCTACCATTCAAAATGCAATAACGACGCTCAGTAATCTTCAATTCCAAAAGAAATTTTGTCGATTTTAAAGGTTTTACATTGATTTGAGGTGGTAGTTCTCCGCAAAAGATAAATTTTAGATTCCACCGCTGTGCACCATTTTTGTATAAATAGCACAATTATATTATCCCACAGCTGACACTAAAAGTTGGAACAGGTACGGTAGTCATTTTCAATCCTTCAAAGACGGATAGTTGTAGAAGAGATTATGCTACCCTACAATAGTTTTGCATAGTGTTTCACTGTCGCGTCAAGTAAATTTTCATATTATACAGGTATAATTACTTATAAAAACGCTACCCATCTCGGTTATACATGTTTTGTTTTATAACGGAAGGACTAATAGTCTCTACCGTACCTGATACAGTATGATGCACGTACAAATAATTTCATATGCTCTTAGAGTTAAGGATAACGATATTTTTGGAATTCAGTCAACTTTATTTCATTTACTAGTTTCGACACCACATATGTCTTCCTCAGAAGCTACATTTACAGACGAAAAATTTACAATAATATATTGAATTACATTGGTTTAAATATAAAAAAAATCTGATGTGACCAACACAATACCTCCCGCCATTTAATTTTTATTAATTTAAATACATATACCTATGGGGTCTCGTGGCCGCGGTCTAAGTTTCTAGTCGCGTATCTGGGGAACCAGATTCAATTCCTATTATCAAATATTTCGAATTTTAAATGGCACAAAACTCCTGTGATGCACTCTCCACGCCAAAAATGAGTACCCGTGAGGTGACGCATGGTAAACGCCTGCACGATACAAATATGTCATCATCATTACCGAAATCTGTGTACAAAGCAGATTAGCACACCCAGCAATGGGTAATATGCCGTGATAATATATTTATTTATTTTCTTATTTAAATATATACCTGCATATTTACTAATACTAGAAATTGTGTATCATAAGTTCCTTCCCATATAACTATTGTTCTATTTATAATTTTCTGTTACTGTTATTAATTTGTAATGATTATTTTGTTGACAGTGACATTTATCTGTCAGTTACATACATTTAAGCTAAACTGTGTAACCATGAAGTAAGCATAAGCTCCGAGATATAATTTTTATATTATTTTATGGATTTATCCACATGTAGAAAATGAAATATTCTTTGTTTTATAATAACAAATTGCAAAAAAACATTTAAAGGTATTTTTGAAGAAAAACTATTTTGACCTTCAAGTAAACTACCACTTTCGGTTATCCGATTGACACTAAAATCTAATGGCTTATTTCCATATTAGAATAAGGTAGAAATACAATATTTCAAAAAATTTTGAACGATAGTATTTCAGTTAGAGCGTAAAGAGGATCCACACATACACACACACACACACAACACACACACACACACACACACAAAAACACACACACACAAAAACACACACACATAAACACACACACACACACACACACGCACATACACACAGACATCATCGTGAAATTGTTAAAAATGCAATCTAAGGACCTTAAAATGTGGTCATTTACCAAAATCTCGATATGCGATTTTTAGTACGATCCCTATACCTCCCTTATCAAGGGTGGCTGGAGGTAAAAAGTTAACTTACATGAGTTTTCATAACTGTTTGTTGAAAATAGTGAAAATCTTTTGTGATTTAACAAAGTATATAAAAATACACGAAAATTGTGTTTTTTTAAAAAATATATGAATTGTCAAAAACGAACAATATTTTTAACTGTTAAATGAAATTTAACAAAGTCACAAATAATTAAAAGGTATACATACTTCTACAAAACTGTTGTAAAAAAGTAAAAAAGAAATATTCACGTAACACCCTTAACGGCAAGCTATCACTAAGTAAAGTTTTGACCTGTACAGTGAAATATACCTACTTATTATAAAATAGTTAAGTCAAGTTATTTTTAAAAAGGTTTTATCGCCAAAGATTTTAATTGCAACAAATTTTTTATATGTATTTTTAAATTATGTTTTAATGATTTTGCGTTAATGGTTATTTTTTATGTATAGGATTTTAATATTTTTATTTTATAAAATTATATTAACTATTTCCACTATTTTCAACAGACAGTTAAGAAAATTCATGTAAGTTAACTTTTTTTATATTTGAACCAATGTAATTCAATATATTATTGTATTTTTTTCTTCTGAAAATGTATCCCCTGAAGAAGACACATGTGGTGTCGAAACTAGTCGGGAATGAAATAAAGTTGACTGAATTCCAAAAATAACGTTATCCTTCATCATACATCTCAGTCAAGCAATTTACCAGATCACATTAAAAATATTTGTACACTTACCTTAGATTTCCATTATTGCACTTATGAGGGTCAATACTATATGCACTTACAATTAAAAGAAGTAACGCAATACTTTAAAAAAATAGTCCCGTACTTGTATAAAAAAAGATATATTGAAAATTATCTTGTCCATATAGAAAATTATGTGTGTTAAGATGGATGCAACATAGATAGAAATGAACAATAATTTTTATGCACTCTTGGACGTTAGTGATTTTTTATTTCAATACTTAGAAAGAAAGCATTTGTACGTATATATATATATATATATATATATATATATATATATATATATATATATATACAGGGTGTCCCTTAACTTGGTGCACAAACTTTAAGGGCATATAATACTGATCAAAATGAGTAAAAAAAGCTCAGTCAAAATGTGTCCGATCTTTAATAGTTTCCCAGATATAACGCAGTGAAAAATGAGTTTTTACGAGATTTACCTTTGCTATCTCGAAAACTATAAGAATTACGATTTTGATTAATTGAGACTTTTTGTTTACCTTTGAGAGGTAATCTTAGATGGCCTTTTGTTATTTTATAAAAATCAAAAGTGAAATGTTGTGGCGACCTTGGTCAATATTTAATTTTCATATAACTACGTAACTATAAGAAATTGAGAAAAATGTTTCATATAAAATTTTATTGTTTTTTATAGTCTTTTTACTGACATAGACAAAATTTTATTCGATCGCTATCTTTGTCAGTTTTTCTTAGATTTTTCGCTTTTCTCGGAAACAGTTGAAGATCATTCCTATGTTGATGAAGCTTTTTTATTCATTTTGGTCAGTACTATATGCCCTTAAAGTTTTTGCTCGAAGTTAAGGGACACCCTGTATATATATATATATATATATATATATATATATATATATATATATAATATTATATTGTAGCTCTATTCAAAAATAGATCTTCTTCTTCTTCTTTTCCTTATACCCATGATGGGTGTCGGATTTTGCAATTTGTTTTAGGTTCTACCTTTCTTGATCCCCAGCACCTATATTCTTGCTTCCCACGTTTTCCTTGGTCTTCCTCGTTTCTTTTTTCTAGTTGTATCTCCTGTTTCCATGATTTTTTGTAATAGACTGTTTTGGTCCATTCGCATCGAATTATGTACCCGTATAAGCCAAGTTGTTTTTGTTCTATCTTTTTAACTAAATCTAGGCTTACTATTTGTCTTATATTTTCGTTTCTGAATCTCTCCCATTTTGTTTTACCTGTAATCTTCGTTAGGTATTTCATTTCTGTCGCTATTAACTTTCCCTCGTGTTTCTTTTGTAGATTCCACGATTCACTTTCATATATGGCTGTCGGTTCTGCTATTGTATTGTATACTTTTACTTTTGTTTCCATATCTAATTCATCATCAGATAAAATTCTAATATTTACTATAATTTTCTTTAGAAAAATTATAAAACCTGCACAAATGGTTAGAAATTTCTACAAAATTCGTTCTATTACTTTAAATAAAGTCTTAAAATTAAAAAAAAAATGTGGGCAAAAAAGACAGATGATAATAGTTAGACCGTCATTTTAAGGGTCACCTTCTACTCCAGACTTAGCCTCTTCCGAGTTTATTTACTTTTGACAAAATTGAAAAACAACTCCGTAAAAACTCAGTGCGTACAGTAAAACCTACCGAGCAAGACATATGGTGCAATACTCATAGAAAAATTCGCAGGACTTAGGGATCCAATGCCTAATAGAATTAAAGCTCGTATTACTAAAAAAGGCGATGTAGCCCAATATTAAATGGCAGACTACTTAAATAACATATTCAGTTTTTGTAAGTTTAAAATGATCCATCCAGTCCAAAGAAATTTGTAGAATTTTTTTACCATTTGCGTAGGTTTTATAATTTGTTGAAAATGTAAACTGGCCGAACTATTATAGGTTTGGGCTCATATGCTATTTTCTTACCTTCATTTTACATTGTTGTACTTGTGAGGGTCAATTCCCTATGTATTTACAATAATGAGAAGTAACACATCACTTACAAAAAATACTTTTGGACATTAATTTTCAATAAATATATAAATATTTTTGATGCAAGTATATACGAACATAGATTCAATATGGGTGCAAATAATATACAATATACACTCAGATACAAAAAACGTTTTTTTTTTTACTTATCCCGACAACTATAAAAACTAGGAAGTCTGCTAATTAGACAAAATTTGTTCTATATTAGGATGCCATGTTAGCAATGTATTGTTTATTCAGAAGAAATGCATAGGTCACTAGATAGAGACAAATGTAAATTTTGTAGTTTTTTTTGCAAAACTTCTAAATATGAAATAACTCTAGATTTTGATTTGCACTTCTTTAGGACATTTTTTTTTCTTTCGAGCGGTGATACTAATTTTTTATCACAATCACAATTGGATTTCCAGCTACAATACTAAACTAACCTTACGTAAAATTCTCTATTCGATACATTTTAAATTTTTATTATATCTCCTATAGGTTTGGAGATATAGTAAATAATAATATGAAATAATCTGTTGTAATAAATTTCAGAGTAGTGTTTCTGACGAGACGATCGAGACGGGAAACTACATTGTCTCGTCTCGTCTCGTTTAGAAGACAAGAAATTAAGTCTCGTCTCGATTTTTCTCGTCTCGAACAATGGAGTCTCGTCTCGGCCGAGAATCTCGACGAGATTTCTCGATGTTTTTTTGTTAATAAATCCAATATGCAATTTATTTTGATATACTATATATAAATGTAAATACATATAAATAATACGCAGTGGTTAAAAAAATTAGTCAAATAGCTATTTTCTTCAGTATCTATATGTATATGGGGTCTCGTGGCCGTGTGCCTGAGTGTCTGGTCGTGAATCTGGGGAACCAGGTTCGATCCCGACCGACGCCAAAAATTACTTCGAATGTTAATGGCACAAAATTGACTCCCGTGGTGCACTCTCCACGCCAGCAATGAGCGCCCAAATATTTCATCATTACCGATATCTATACATAGCAGATTGGCACACCCAGCAATGGGTAATATGCCGTAATGATATATATATATATATGTATATAATTTGCTATAATGAAAGAGGGTAAGCCAACTGATATGGGACGTGTCTTGTATACAACTAAATTAATAATCATCTAGGTAATGAAAATTTAAAAAATTATTCACACAGTTAAATTCATATATGTTACTTGAAATAATTGTTAAACATACTCAAATTATTTGAGTCAAATAAAGTTTGTCAAATTGATCATATATTTTTCTAATTATTATCTATTCTCGGTGACACAATCTATTATTATTGACAGATTAACTAATATTAATAAGATATAGAAGAATTATAAAATAAAATGAGATAAATGTTGGACCAACCTCGCCTACTATCAATCCAATTTGGTGAACAGAGGCACCGAAGGTCTCAGCATCTCAGGAAATCATCTACCACTGCTACTAGGAACGTTTATTGGGACAAAATTTCAATTATCTCACTATTTAGTCCACTGAAAACCGTCACACATTAAAAATTCATATCACGAAAGTTAGTTTTACACTAAAAGAAACAACTCTCCCAACAAAAGTTTTTCACGAGAATTGCACTTAATACGAGCAGAAGACATTCTCATTTGTAGATAACAAATACACTGACAAAAGACAGCAATAATAAACAACAAACACCGGTCTTAATATTAGCTCGAACTTGTCCGTTAAGAGCCGATCTGTATAGTTTCACTGGTGGACACAAATTTTAAATAAAAATCATAATGAATTATTTATTCACTTAACTAGTGTAGAATTACAAATAAATTATTGTTACTAAAAAATGTAAAAAAACGTGTCAATCAGTGGCACTAAAAATGAAAACTTTAAGAACCAAGCCTTTAATTTTACAAATTTTAAAATAAATATCTGACTTGTTATGATCAATATATCATGCAGTGTATGTCATTTAATTTTTTCCTAAAGTATTGGAACAACATGTATGTAAAGGGTTAAATAAATTCAAGTAATACTTATTTAAAGTCTTACAAAACACAATGGCTGATAGCATGAACAAATGATTAATAGTGATTAGCGAGAAATTGTTTTATCTGTCAATCGTTTTATTGTTTTAATGAAAAATGTAATAATAATTAGTTTTACCAACAATTCAAGAACTGGTATTACAGACAGAATAAATTAACATTTTTACATTTTACATATTATATGGCAAATTAAACATAATTTTGTTTGTTGTTCATAATATTTGACAATATAAAAAAATCTATTTCACGTGACTTCAATTTTGTGAGTGTATCTTTTGCTTATTTAAACATTATTTATTAGAAAGAATCCCCATAAATAATAAACTATTAAAATAAAATAAATATATCATCACGCTTTATACCCATTACTGGGTGTAACGCTTTGTCGGTAAGTGAACGTGAATACACCACTGTGACGTCAGGAAAGAAAGGAGATAATTTTATTTAAGAAATTTTAGCACGATCTTGTTTAAATTTATAGTAAAAAAATAGGATAATTAATATAAATTTACAAAATGTTCCAATATTTTTTTTAAAAAATGTATTTTTAAAAATAAAAAAATAGTCGAGAAATCTCGAAATAATTGTCGAGATTCGAGAATCTCGATATGTAAGTCTCGTCCCGTCTCGTAAGTTGAAATAGCTTTCTCGTCTCGCCGAGACGAGACGAGACGAGATTCGAGAATGTCTAGTCTCGCCCGAAACACTATTTCAGAGCCTAAACAACTCTATAGTAACCATCAGATGTTTGTAAATGACAGAAAAATGTCATTGTCAAAAACCAACAGTAGTTCATAAACCTGTTTGGCAGCTCAATTCTAAAACTTGAACTTAAGTCTATTTTAACTGAACACATGACAGTGGATAAGAACCGATTCACAATTTGCCATAGTACGAATATGGTTTCATTAGCTGAAAATAAATCTTAGATATTTTTTTGGCAACATAACAGTAAAACGTCAAAATTAACTGACGTTATTGAAGAATTTTTCTGAGATATTGGTAAGTTTACTATTTCTTGTGGTATAACAATAATAACAATTAAATATTTAAAATTGTAGCTATATACATATACCCATCAGAAATCCCGTCAAGAAATTGGAAGATATTCGAACATTTAGAAGTATAGGAGAAAACTTCCCCAAAAATAAATTTTAAATTATAAAAATAATCTAAACATAAAGAAAAGACATGAGATATTTATAGGGCGCGAGCAGTCATGTGACTTTGTTGGACTTGACAAGCAAATAAGAGCCCGAGTTAGAATGACAGCTAGTAATTATGTACATATATGTCAAATGTCAATTGTCCATCCAAAATTTCATGATATTCCAATTCCATGTGGTTTATTTTCCTCGACAAGTAAATTCCATATTCCTGGTGACAAAATAACCATGTGAAAAATTACGACATTTGACATTTATGTAAATAATTAATCATTTTGACAAGGGCCTCCATATCTGCTTGTCTAGATCAAGTATGACTAACTACGTGAATTTAGAAAATCTTGAAATTTTTGATGAAAAATTCTGTGACATTTGACATCTATGTACATAATTACTAATTGTCATTTTGACAGAACTCCCATATCTGCTTGTCAAGGCCAATAAAGTCACATGACTGCTCGCGCCCTATACTTATGTAAGCAAAGTGGCGAGAGGTATTGTGCTGGCCACAACAGATTTTTTACACTACAATAGTTTGTATTTCATTGGACAAAATTAAAAGTTTTATTTAAAATGTTTCAAAAACAATGCTGTTAACAAAACTAATAATAAAAAGTAACACATTTTTTACACCTGAGTGTATTTTATGCACTTTTGGAAAATTATTTTCTTTACTTATAGTAAATTATTCAGAGTTGAGATATATATATTATTTCAAAACATTTTTAAAACCTTGAAATATTTTTGAAATAAAATATATCATCATACCTACCTTTACCAATATTTAGAATATAGTACCTACCTACTTAAATATGTAAATACATAAGGAGAAATTATATTCACTTGAACTTAGAAATTTTTATATCTTTTTAATTTACGAGGGCGGGATGAAAAGTAGTTATGCGTAAGAATAAGAAATTTGTTATAAGTTCTTAAATGACATTTATTTTCCCATGTAGTCTCCTAACAGTGCAATGTATTTAGTCCAACGATGTTCCAATCTACTAATCCCATCACGAAAGATGCTTTACTCAAACTCTGCAAAATAAGCATTTATGGTGTATTTGCTATCCACGTCACAATTTTTGGACGTCCAGAGCGATGTTTGTGCAGCCCCATTTAAACTCCCAATTTTTTACCATCGCGTTTAATAAATCATTTTCACCCAATACACTTTTCATCTCTTCAAAAATTTCTGAACAATTAAACCTTTTAAATAAAAATATTTAATAACAGCACAATGTTCAAGATCTTGCATTGTAACACAGATACAAAATTCGTTTTCTTTGAAGAATAACTAATACTAAACTATTGGATAGATCTCTGTCCTATTTTTAGTATTGACTACTAGAAGTTAGAGGTTTTAAGGGAAAATTAAATATTTTACGTATCAAAGCTAACTATATAAATCATAAAGACTTAACAACTTATCACCCCGTCCTCGGGATATATAGAAATATATAAGAACACATTAAACAGATTTTTATTGATGAACTATTTAATGTGTAACAAATGTTAGTTTTTAAAAGTTTACTAGTCTAAGTGTATAGATTAATAACCTTTATTTACAATCATTATAGTAATATGTTGATTCCTAACCTTTTAGAGGTTTGGAAATATATCATTCTTAACTGTAATGACAATCCCTGCTTGAGTTCGAAATAGGACAGATTTCACTTCCACCCATGGGTTAGAAATGTTAAAGTAGGGGTTGTCTAACAACATTATCATAGATCCCTATAATAAAGTAGTCTAAATAAATTTTAATAGAGCTGTAAAATATATAAATAATATTAAAGGTAACTCATTGATTTATTTTGAAAATTATTGATTTTAAATGAGGATGATTCTGAATAAAATAGTATACATACCTCGGTGGGAGTTTTATCACAGGCTCGCGTTGTATCTCACCTCGAGACTTTGCCTCTCGGTAATATATACACGCCCTCGGCTGCAATGAAACTTAACCCAACGCGGATGTAATATACTATTATTTTTTTAGCTAAAACAGAGTGTGACAAAAACAATGAACTAATTTATAACATATGTTTTTTTTTGTATCAATCATTTATACATGTTTCATAAAATTATAATAAAAACATTATGATATTTACAATATATTTTATGTTAGATAGATACATATAACTAATAAACAAAATCAAATCAGATATTTTTTATAAAAAAAATCATTACAAATTTCTGTTATAGGTAATATTTATAACTTAAAAATCAGTATCTATGAACTTTTTATCTCACGCAAAACATGGACCTATATTGTCATAATATACAAAATATGTATTTGTACCAATATTTTATTGTATTATCATATATTATACAACAAGACGATTGAAAATTCTCGATATACGAAACGTGTTGCCTGGAAACATCACGAGACCGAAGGTCGAGTGGTATTTCCATTAGGCAACTCGTTGAGTGTGTCGAGAATTTTCTATTGTCGAGTTGTATACAGGTAGACTATATCATGAATAATAAATAAATTAAAAAGTAAATAGTAAATTTAACGTAGACCTGTGGTCTTTTTGATTTTGACAGAAACGTCAAACTATATGCTACATAACCTATCTTTTTAAGTTATAGTAGTATGTAATTTTACATTGAAATGCTCGTATTTCAAAATAAATGTTTGTATTTCAAATAAACTAGCAATAGTGCAGTTCCAGATTTGTGATCCAAATAATAATTTGTTTACTTGTCGAATTTTTACTGCCATAATTTCTTGCTGTCAAATAATAGATGCGTTCAATTATTTGGTTCGGTGCACTTGGAGCAGACAGTGTGATTTTAAATGTCTACTTAAAGCATACAACGCACGATTTTCCTCCTCAAAGTCTAATAATTACAGATTCATTTATACTCGATACTGTGATCGAATGAAAAAGATTATGTCCGTATATATAATTAAAAATGACATTGCCAGTTCTGAGTACATAGAACAAAATAACCAAACGCACTTATAAGTGAATATACGAAGGTAGGTATATTCGAATATACCAAGGTTCGTATATTCGTTCACCATGGTTACTCAATAATAACCGCTGTAATACGTGGTAGCTAAGGAAAATCACACATTCTTATTGGTTTATAAATTAATGAATGATATAGTCATTGATATGTACACGTCAACAATATAATAAACAAACAATGAAACATACACTACATTTTATTAAAATACCCAATACCCTATTTCAAAAATCACATAAGAAAAATCCTAATTATTAGTTGCTCTAACACAGGATTTTTTTAGTTAACTCCAAATTCGTATTGTACAACATTTCTTCTACCATTAAAAATACCTTAATTAGTGTACAAAACGAACTTTGAAATTGCTCTACATAAAAGAACTAGATTACATAAATCACGACAATCAAAATAATATGTATCATTTAATACGACAAAACATTAATCATAATATCATTACAAAAATACCTAATTAAAAAAATAAATATTCCATTCATTGCATAAAACAAGCAACAAAATTCCAGCGATTCACGAGGGCAGCAATCGAGCGGTCCCACCAGCAGAACCCCACCACCCATGGCTAGCCTGCGGTCGATCACGGATCCGGTGGCCAGCGAAGCAGCAGTCAAAATCAAAAACAAACTGTATATAGCTTGTTATGTAATAATCACGGAGCAGACTGACGCGGATTAGCTATTCGGATGGCCCAAGCTGTCCTACCTGTGTCCTACTGACGCCATTTTTTAAATCTTAGCCATATATGCAATAAAATCTCCTCTCTGAAGACTGGGATTAATAATTTTATGAATAAATGCCTTGCGCTGTGGGCTGTACTGCTGTACGACGGACCAAGCGCTAAAAATTTGAATTTTGGTGGATAGGCTGCTATGGGCTGTATTTCGACGATTTAGAGTTACAAAGGCTAGGAATCGCTCAGGATTTAAATTTTGGTGTACATATGTCTTGCTATGGACTAAATTTCGACGATTCTGCATTATGAAGACTCGAAATCGTGTGTATATGCTTGGGATTAGAATTTTTGTGGATAAATGCCTTACTATGAGCTGTATTTCGACGATTTAGCTCGGATTCGTTCAGGATTTGACTTTTGGTGAATATATGCTTTGCTATGGGCTGAATTTCGGCAATTTAGCGTTTTGCAGGCCTTGAATCGTGTATATATGCTTAGGATTTTTTTTTGTGGATAGATGCGTTGTTATAGCCTGTATTTCGGCAAGTTAGCTTCCTGAAGGCTCAGAATCGTGTGTATACGAATATGTCCAGGATTTGAATTTTGGTGGATGTATGCCTTTCTATTGGCTGAAATTAGCCGATTTAGGGTTCTGAAAGCTCGGAATCGTGTGTATATATTCGGGACTTGAAATTTGGTGGATATATGTGTTGTAAAATATTGAAAACCACCCAGAAAGATGCACACAATAACAAGATACACAGGAAACACAACACAGAATTAAGAAGAAGAACGTACAAAATTATTTATTTAAACTGAACACAGAACGAATCCTACAACAAAAACTGAACTGACAAGATGTACACAATCAGACAATTTATTTATATTTTATGGCATGTTTTTTTTATATTTTTACTGTTTTAAAGCAAACTATGATTTGAATTACTTTAAACAAACTTGATCCAATTACATATTTACAACAATATGCCTTGCTACGGATTGTATTTCAATGGTCGATCGGATTTTGATTCGAAATCGATTTTTTGAGCTTTAGATTAAGGATGTTGACTGCTAGTATACTTACTGTGTATTGCAAGGTGCCTGAATCGTCTGGGATATAATTTCTGTTCCTGCATTTCGTCTCGATTCTCAAGATATTATCTAATGGTTGTTTTCTCATATAACTATGACTTTATTTATTGGAATTAGATTGATATTTTTTTTAAATTCTTATGTATATCGAGTATTAGAATTGGGTTGTATAAAAATTAGTTTGAAATAAAAGCTTATATAAATTTAACTATTTTTTATTATATGTTTAAATAATACATTGCACTTATTCTAATAATTATAGTAGGTATGCATTTGTGTACATGCGAATTAATTTAATGTATTTGTTATTGAAATATATAGATCGATCTAGATTTTGATGCTAAAAATTATGTAATAAATTAAACATTTTTTATGAAAATTATAACAATATTATGTAGTCTTTGATTTTGTAAATAAAATAAATAAATAAAATAAATAAATAAATAAATACATATTTCATCACGGCATATTACCCATTGCTGGGTGTGCCAATCTGCTTCATACACAAATATCGGTAATGATGGAATATTTATACCGTGTGGGCGCTTACCAGGCGTCATCTCACGGGCACTCAATGTTGGCGTGGAGAGTGCACCACAGGGATCAATTTTGTGCCATTAAAATTCGATGTAATTTTTGGCGTCGGTCGGGATCGAACCCGGGTCTCCAGATTCGCGACCAAACACTCAGGCACACGGCCACGAGACCCCATGGGGTCTCGTAAATAAAATAAAGACATTTATATGACATATATTAGTTTTATTAAGTATAAACATATGATATAACATTTTTACGATTTTGAAATGAATTTTTATAAAGTGTGTTCAATAAAATACGTAATCGAAGTAGGCTATAAACAAGGAAACGTATATTGTTTTCTAATTTGTTTCCATTTGTAAAATAAGATTCACGAAGAAAAGCTTTGATTTCTTTAGATAACATTTTTGATTAATATCTCGTGTCAAATTGACATTAATTAAATATTTTTAAATTGACGTACGTTTCTTTGTTCATAGCCTACTCCGACTTAGGTTTTTTTTGAGAACACTATATTATTTTGTAAGTAACTTATATAATGATACATATAAATAATACAACTTTACATGATTATATAAAGTATTTATTGTTATTTGTGTATTTTAGGGTAACCAGATTAAAATATATTTTCAGGAATTGTATGAAAATGCACAGACATACTCTCTCTTGGAAAATTTTCCTTGTGTTTCAGGAATCTTCAAGGATACGTGTTAGAAACAGGAAATTTTCTTCATTGTTGCATCTGAAAACACATATAGTAATTAGAATGCATTATATTATATTATATTGTGCCACTCCATTATTGGGACATAATATGTCCTGTCGAGTGGCCTGATTCTCTAAAATAAAAAAAAAATAAAAAATAAAAATATGTAATGATGGACATAATTCTTACATTAATTTGCTCATAAATTAATTGTGGTGACATATTTTACTGATAAATGTAAAAATTTCAAATCCCGTTATCATATGCGTTGGAGTGATGAAAATATGAGAAATGTGCCACTTTGAAAAATGTTTAAAATATTAAAGATATTTCATGTGATTTTAACAAAGTCTTTAATTTGTAAACACAAAATGTCATGTGATTTTAACAAAGTCTTTAATTTGTAAACACAAAATGTCAAAGTCAAATTTTCAAACGCGGTATCCATTCTTCTGAATTATTATGGAAATTTATCTTCTATACTAATAGGATATCAGATATAATGTTTCATAGACTTAAAACGTTTTCTAATTTAATAAAATGACAAGTTAAAAATAAAAAATTACAATAAATAAATAATAAGTACCTCCAAATAGACACATCTTCAGATACTGGTCCTGTGGGTTTTCAAAAATCATTTTCGAACACCAGGAAGTCGACCTCGAAGCCACAATACACGAGCACACCGCATGCACTTCTACACTTTTAGACTGCAAAAATATAACTTACAAAATTATTTTATTTAATAGATAAGTATTAATTTGACAAAGGGTTTAAAAAATTAATTTTTCAACCCTGACTTGACTTGATTTGAAGAAAAAAAAATCTGTTGTGGCCAGCACAATACCTTCCGTCATTCTCGTGTATAATGTATAAATTCCATAATTTTTCTTACAAAAGATTCTAAATTTCCAGTAAAATTATTTCATAAACAAACTATTCAAATTGCACTTGACACTGACATCTTCTTCTTCTTTAGCTTTTCCCATTCGTTAGGGGTCGCTATTTTTCCATGTCGTTTTCATTCAGTTCCTTTTCTCTCAAATTTTCCGCAATACAGTCCTTCCATCTTATCTTTGGTCTTCCTCTGTTTCTTTAACGTCCTACTACTAAACTATTCATTCTTGTTCGAATATAATTCTTCATTTCTCCTCATGACATGTTCAAACCAATGTAATCGTATTTCTTGTATCTTTCTAAAAACTTGTAACACTAGAGTTATTTTCTTACCGTATCTTTCCGTGTATTCCCCAATATCTACTTCAACATCCTCATATCTGCCCCATTAATTTACTTTTTATTGATACTGACATCTGTCAATTTGAATTATATGAATATATTACTAGTTCCCAAGTTTGGCATAGCTGGCTGAATTATAAAATTTAATTTCTTTAAAATTCTTTAACTCTGTATCTATTGAATATGAAGTATAAATTGTAATCAAATCGTATAGAGAATAATATATTCTTTAAGTTATAATAACGTTAAATGTCAATAAATCAAATTTAACTGTTAAATCTTCAAATGAGACTACTTCCGGTTGACCAATTATAACCAAAATCTAATCAGTTGTTCTTCTGGATGTAAACTTGAGGAATACGAAAAAATTATAATTTTTGGAATCGTGGTATTGAAGTTATGGAATCCGGCAGTTTTGTTACACACACACAGACACACGGACACACATACATACAGACATCATCGTAAAAATGGTAAAATCGTATTATATGGACCCTAAAACGTGCTTATTCAGTAAAAACTCATCATTGAATTTTTTGACCAAAGACAATTCCTTCCTCACCTAAAGGTGACGGAAGGTAAAAAGTTGAAAACTTTAAACGCGAACAAATTGAAGGTAACCAAATATATTATTTTGGTATTATTCTATCACTTATTTTATTATGCACGGTGTTAAAAAAGGGTAAATTTTTTAAAGGTATGTGCTACTGGCCCAATAGACTCGATCTTCAATTTTTTTCGAGATATAAGGCAATGAAAAATGAGATTTTACGGGGTTATCTCTACTATCGCGAAAACTATAAGAATTACGATTTCGATAAATTGAGACTATTGGTTTACCTTTCAGAAGTCATCTTAGATGTACATTTATATTCATAAAATTAAATAATTGTACTAAGTTAAATGTTGTGGCGACCTTGGCCAATATTTAATTTTCAAATAACTTCGAAATTTTGTTCGATCACTATCTTTGTTAGTTTTTCTTCGATTTTTTTGTTTTCTCGAAGCTATGTTGATCAAGCTTTTTTTTACTCATTTCGGTCAGTACAGTATACCCTCATACCCCTTTTTTAGCATCCTGTATATTCTGTTGCCTTGTCTGTACAATATTAGAACAAAAAATAAAACAATTATAGAAAGTATAAAAATATGTGGTTATCCTTGTACTTAGTGCAAAAATTAAATAACAATTATTTATTTCGTTTTTTATAAGTTTTACAAAATCTTTTACAAATATTTTACAAACATGCAAGCGACATATGTGTTTGTATATTTCCATCAAGCACAATAAAGAAATGGAAAAATAGAAAATGAGAAAATAAGAAGATAAATGGATAGAAAATGAGAAAATAGAAAAAAAGAAAAAGAAAGGAGAAATATTAGAAAGAGAAAAAGGGTTAACAGATGAGTGATAGGTAAAAAGACATACTACAGCATACTAGGAAATAAAAGAAAACCTACAGTCTAATAGATTTTTACAAGGATATTTAGAAATAGATTGGCAAGATAACTACAAAATTTCAGACCTTTTCAATAGGAAATAGTAATTGTATGTATATACATATTAAAAATATTTTATGACCATAACATTTCTGTTTATAGATGTTCTTAAGTAATTTGATATTGGTCATAATAGTACTATACAGTACCTAGGTATTATATAGAAATAGGATAAATTTATTGCATATTTACATGTGCTTCAAATTTGTCTAGTTGTTACGATTAGCACTATTTTTACTAAAGTCTAGCATTTTATAATTCTAGACTTAAAAAATCCACCATATATTTCAAGTTTCATTAATAGATTTTAAAGATATAAAAATATTTTTCTTTGATATTTCTTAATAAATAAAAATAAAAAATATATTTCATTTCGGCCAATTACCCATTACTGGGTGTGCCAATCTGCTTTATACACAGATTTCGGTAATGATGATAACATATTCGTACCGTATGGATGTTTACTAATACGTCGCCTCACGGACACTCATTTCTGGTGTCGAGAGTGTACCACGGGGTTTACTTGTGTGCCATTTAAAATTTGAGATCGAACCCAGATATCTAGACTCGCAACCAGATACTCCAGCACTCCCATATAATTGTTATTAAAGTATATTAACAAGAATCTATGAAAAAATTAATACTATAGCATGTAAGATTGTCCATGAAACACATTCACTAAGAAAGAAACACAGAAAGAAAGATAGAAGAAAAGAAAATAAAGAAATAAATTTCTGATCGAAACATATCTTGAAGAGGAAGGAGAAAAAATATTTAGAAAATTTTAAGATGTAGTTGTACAAAGGCGAAAGAAGATTGGATGGAGAGAGAAAGAGTGAGAGAAAAAGAGAGAGAAAAAAGAGTTAGGAATGAGGATGTTTTAAGAACGATTTCAGGAAAGAGAAGAATTTTGAGTGAAATAAAAAAAGAAGAATGCCAGCTAGATTGAACATATTTTAAGGAAGAATTTCTGCAGAAAAATATGATTAAAGAGTAAATACATCGAAGAAGAGGAATAGGAAGAGGGAAGTATGGAACGTTAACAAATATCAAGGAAAGAAAGAATTATGAAATAATAGCTTTAAAGAAGAAGAGAATGTAAAAGAATTTAAGAGCAGACAAGAAACATTATACCTAGTATATTACAACCAATGTGGGATATGTTTCGTTACAGCCGAGGACTTATGTAAGTTACCGAGAGGCGAGGTATGTATACTATATTACTCACAATCATCCTCTTTTTAAATCAATAATTTTCGGATTAAATTATTGTGTTATAACCTTGAATTTTGTTAATGTTCCTTGACAGCTCTAGGCAACCCCTACATAAACATTTTCAACCCGTGGGGTGGAAGTGAACTCTGTTAAATCCCACCTAAGAGATTATCATTATAGTTAGGAATGATGTGTGTCCCAACATCTAAAAGGTTAGGAATCGACATATTACTATAATGATTGTGAATAAAAGTATTTTATCAATTTCTTCATAGTCAGAAAATGTAGAAAAATGTGTGGTAAAACTAAACCTGCATTAAAGAAGATCAATAGAAAAGAAATATAAGAACAGATTAATTCTTTATAGAAGAAGAATCAAACATTTTCGACTATCTTTAAAAGAATAATCTATTAATAAAACTTTTAGTATACGGCGATTTATAATTCACTTATCAGTCCATCACTAGTAATACCCAAAGCTGATATCATGTAACGGCGCCGCTGAATCCTGCGGTAAAGCATAATCCCTCGCTAGTTGATCCAACACTCCCCCTCCTCCTGCTTGCGGTCTGGGTCTAGGCTGCGGCGCAGGCGCATAAGATCTCTGTGGTTGTGGGGCAGGAGCAAAGCTCGCCTGTGGGGCAGGACGAAACGCAGGAACTGGTCTAGGTGCAGGAGCTGGCTCTGCGTAGCTGATATCTTCCTGAACTGGGGCAGGACGAGGTGCGGGGGCGAAATGTACAGGGGCGGGGCGGGGTGCGGGGCGAGGGGCAGGGCGGGGGGCAGGAGCGTAGGAAATGTCTAAGGGAGCGGCGCCGGGGATTTGGGCACGAGGGGGGAGGGGGGCTTGCTGGGGGGCTGGAGCATACCTAACAGACAGAAAAATTAAAATACTATTCGGACCAAATAGGAGAGTAAGAGTTTTTCTCTACCTAGGAGCGCTCTGGTAGTCCTGGAAATCTTGTTGTTGAGGCTGCGGTGCGGGTCTTGGTCTAGGTAGAAGTCTGGGCTGTTGTTGAGGCTCCGGTGCATATTCCACATATTCACCGTTCTGGGGATCTCTGTTTTGGGATTCATCCACCAAGGTGGGAGCAGCTACGGTAATGCCTTCGCCAGCCGGTTGGAAACCGTACTTGTTGGCACCGTACTCCACTACGCGGACCTTGCCTACGTCATCGCGGTAGCCATATTTTCCCTTCACCTCTCCGGTGGGGAGTTTTGTTTCGATTTTGAAGGTACCGTCGGCGCTTTCGTAGCCATAGGTGTAGGAGCCATCTTCGTTATGCCTAAGAAAACAATTACCATATTGTATGAAGTATGAAATTTTTAGATTGTCGTATAGATTAGATGTTAAAAATTACTTGAAATCTCACTCTTGTTGGGCACCAAAATTATTTATGTGTGACGTGTAGTATTGAAAAAATACGAAATATCAAAAAATAGTTATTTGCGGAAGGATCGTAGTATTGCTAAGTCGTGGGTTCCTAAAAGGTATGATAGTTTGTGACCATGACGACGCCAGTGTGTCGAGAAGGAAATGGTTGGCACAAAAAAGCCGAAATAAAAATGATGACAGTAATTTATTACAGTGCGGGCCACAAAAACTATGAAAGTCACAGAAAAACGGCCTAATTACAAACGAAATATACTCATCTTGTTTGGGATAGAATAATCGATGGGTCCAATAATGAATCTGGGCCGCTCGGAGGAGTCGGAGGCAACTAGCTGTATGTGGTGTATAGCTTATGTATGTGCGTGTTCTATGTTGGGTGACGCTGAGTGATTGTGCTGACTGCCGAGCGTGTTATGTCGATGAGATACATTGTGTGACTGATTAAGGGTGTTTACCAGGTAAGATGGTGATTGTGTGTACTTGTAACTCTTGCAGTGTAAATTGTGTGTGTGTGTGTGTTAGCACGTGTGTGTGTCACCAGAGAATAGCAATTCGCCAGAAATGAACTTCACTACCTACTGGACTAGGGCGATGATGCATAAAAAATGGAAAAAATGAGAATATGTAAAATTTTGTAAGATCTTACTTACTCTGTTAGAAGAAATCTGAATCTGTATCGTTAGTTAGGAATTTATTCTTTTACTATATATTATAGATAATTGTATTGGATACTTTAGAATCGTTTCAAGTTTAAATGCAATAATCTGAATCATTTCAAGGTTCAGAATTAGAAACCATAACGACTCTAATGAAAGTAAATTTCACTAAATATTGAAATGCAAAATATATTTCTAGTAAATTGTAAATTATATGCTGCTACCCAATAAATTAACATTCAAATTTTATTTTAACATAATTCTAGTCAGTTATTAGTATAATTATCTTTTTTGTACAATTCTTAATTGTATCAATAATGAAATAGGTATATAAGTATATAATATTTTTTTAACGGTATGCAGAAGGAGACAACTCTAAAATTAACAAGTTTACCTTGACTAGAAATTTACAGATTAATAGATCAATTACAAAAAAATATCTATCTTGTATGGGTCATAAAGAAAATTTAAATAATCTAATAAATAATGCATTAGCACTCCAGACCTATGACATTAAAACTAGTATAATAGTCAAGTTCTATTTTTTTTAAACACGTATTTAAATTTCCTGATATTCTGGTCTTGTTATATATACTCGTAAAGTCAGCTGAATTATTTCTGAACCCAAGACAAAGAAAAGAAATATATGCATTGTAAAATAAAATCATAACATAATATATAACGTAAGTTTTCGGATAAATTTTGAATGGAAGATACTGTACTTCAAGGAAAGTATTTTGAATGTGCTTATTAATACAATAATTAACATAGCTTAAGCTTTAACATTTGTTTAGTAATTAGTGGCCCGTTTTCTTCTCTATGACAAAATTTACTTCTGATATGCACCGAGTATTTAGTGTGTTTTAAAATTTATTTTATTTACTTTTGAAAAATTCTACTCCTTAAATGTTTTTATTTTGGGGCTCATACAGATTGTTGTATATTTTTCTTTTAAGTAACGTCCAAAAAGTTTCAATGTAGAAAACAAAGTTTTCTGATCAAATAATGTTGTGTGCAGTAATTTAGGAAGCAGACGTCTCTAGATAGTACATTGGATTTATTAAAGGTTTATACATACAATTACCAGCCGAAGTTACTTGATTCAATCAATTTACATCATTTAAACGTAGGTATTAAGTTTTGATTGACTCAGTTTCACGCCACTATACCAGAAAAATAATGCAGTGCTTGGAGGCAAAAATATACCATTTACCCTGCGAATATAATCTTCCTAACGTACTTGGAACGAGACCTTTTAGACGTTACTTACAAGAAAGGTGTACGACCAATGTGTAGGAGCCCCAAAATGAAAACAATTAAGGCGCAGGATAGATTTAAAACCAGCCAACGACTCATGGTGCAAGGCAGAACTAAAAACTTCATATATAAGTAAGCGAGTCACTAACTCATTATTAAATATGAATGTTAAAGCTTAAGCTATGTTAATTATTGTATTAATATGTAGATTCAATATACTTTCCTTAAACCACAGTATCGTCCATTAAAAAAAATTCTACAAACTTATGGTATCACAATTTATACAGGATTATAAAATTTTAGTGACTTAATTTTTACCTTTTACCAATTCTGTCTGAAGTGTGATAATGCTGTTGACATTGAAAGAAGTACAAATGTATACCAAAACGTTGGTGTTATTAGAATACATGCTGTATTGCTAAATTTTCGAGTGTTTGTTATTACATTTATATATCCTTTGTTGTATTATTAGGCGTGTAAACTGTCTTATCCTTCCCCTACCTGTTGATTTGTTTGAGGATTGGTACAGGCGTTGGTTTAGGTCCTCCTGAAGAAGGTCCATTGTAAGGGGCAGGCGCAGGCCTCGGGGCAGGACGACGAGGGACCGGCTCGTCATAGTAGTCCTGCGCGGCGCCTAATGTCGCCAACAAGGCTACAGCTACCTACAGAATATCAAACAAATATATTCATTTTTGAGAAGGATTTGTTTTATCACCACAATCATTCTTTTTCAGCTTTAATATCAGTTGCAATTTTGCTGTTTGAAACAAATGAATATGTTGATGAATTTATTTAAAAAAAACGTCACTTTTAATTTTTTTGTAAAAAAAAAACTCAATCAAATTATATGCCTGTTAAGAGTTCAAAATGATGAGTGATTATAGTTCGAACGGCATTTATCTTCAATCGAGACTCTTTAATTTTGGGATAATACATTTTTTTTTAAATCCAGTAAAACCTACCTTGCAAGACAAATCGAGCAAATGGCGGTATGTTTGAAAGGTCTCGCGACATTGAATACAATTTACAATGTACAAGCCGGAAACTCCTCAATGCGAACGCGGAAACAATTTTAGGCTCGCGCCAGTACATGTACAAAACGGAAGCGAGCATTTGCATGTAAAAATCTCGTGATGTATGAGCAACGATGGATGGTCGAACTGCATCGCTATTGTGTACATTGTTTCTGCATTTTTAATGATAATATTTGTGAATCAGCCCCTATTGTGTTTTTTTAATATTCGTGTTTTCATAAAGTCAGTCGGAGCTATTCGACGGATCTGTTCTATGATATCACAGATATATCCGATTATCGAAGTTTTAACTAACGCGTCAGATATGTATATAATTTTGACGTTTAAATCTGAGGCTATAGAAGATGTTTAACTTGTTAAAATGGATAAGAAAATAGCGCTTGTTTCTGTAGTTGTACATAATTTTATATACGACGACTCAAGTGTACTAACCCGGTACATGGATCAGTGTTGAAATTTTTTGATAGGATCGGTCGGTCTGACTGATCGGAGTTTATGAACGCGTCAGATTAACACGATTGACTTTACGAACGCTTCAGATTACATGGGATCAATCCGATCGACTTTACGAAAACGCGTAATATAAAATATAACATATGATTATATTTATACTAATGGATAATAAATTTTATATAGGTACTTTTCAAATTTGAATAAATATATAGGATATTCCATTTGAAAATATAAAGTTATATACCACGGCGAGAAAATGACGTATCAATAGAAAAACCTCCACTGCAGACATTTACTTTAAAATAAACATTCTTTGAAAATATTTTCGATAATATTTATAATAATCGGGTTTAAAAAAAAAACGATGAATCATCTTGTATAAATATTACATTATTATGTATTGTATTACTACGATATTAGTGTTAATTAAAATTTGAAATAAACATTATTTCCGTTTTGTAGAGGTTTATTTCTATCTTAGAGAAGATTCCTATAGAAGCAGGAAACCTGCTGAAGCCGGAATGATATTTTTGTCCCTCTCAATTCCGAATTGGTTTATTTTGACTGTATTACTAATAAAGACGATGTAACCCAATATTAAATGGCGGAATACAAATTTCGACTATTCGAAAGAAATTTATAGAAATTCCTCACCATTTGCGTAGATTTTAAAATTTGTTTATTAAAAATGTAAATCGGCCGAACTATTATTAGTCTCTCATATAGTTCCGTTCTCAGGCAAAATTATGTACATTGGGGCTCCAAATTGAATCCAAACACAGTAATTGAAAAAATCGATATACAAGTATGACCTTTTGTTGCAATAGTAGCAAATTGTCGCAATATTATGGTGTTTTTGAATTTCTAGTGTATAAACTAAGTCAAAAGTTTTTTAAACAACTTATCATACAAACAAATCCCAAGCAAGTCCTGCTGCTATGAAGACCACACATCCTGTCAGCATATTGTCTTGTAAGACAATGCTTGAAAATCACATTGTAGCACTGTTAATTCTTTCTATCACTTATAGCTCGCGGGTGTTCGCAACAAACGCTGACCGAGACTGCCTCGCCCGCTCCTGCTATGATTTAGATTGCATCGCTTTCTAATTGTGTCATTCGACTTACTTTTAATTCAACCTAGAGCAGTTACTAAGTGGGATAACTTGTATTTGGTTATTTTAGAATTTGACAGACATTAGGTAATGTATGCACTTTCATTTTGAAGGTTGCATCATCGAATGATCTAGTTAAATTCGGTGAAGTAATTAACAAATTTAATTTAACATGCAGTCAATATATAATATATGATAGAGCGATTTATGGATTGTATTTTGCATCCGGTATCCTTGAAAATGAACAGTTAATATAGTATTTAATTTATTCTTAATACGTATGCTTACAACAGTAAAAAATTGGCAATGACCATTGACATATTGTTTTTAGTTACTACTAGCAAATACTGGCACATTGCCTCTACCTATAGTAACTTGTTTGTCCATCAACCTTGTGTGTCACTAAGATCAGCTGGCGCTGAACATGTATTTTAATTACCATATAAAGGTTCGCATATTAACTAGAAGAATAGTTTGAAAATAGCGTGAAATTAGTACATTAGGATCTTAATCGGATATGACTATACCAAAATTATATTCGAAAATTTTGAAATATTAGAATCATATTTTTTTTAAGATTAAAGTAATTAAACGAATTAATTGTCGTAAGGATTAAAAAAATATATTCTACACCTAAATCACTAAACAGAGTTTTGTTTTACACTATCGATAACCTGTAAAATCAAATTTGAAATTTTATAAATTTTGCTGTTTTGTAGTGATAGCCATGGCAATAAAACAAAAATGCAAAGAAATGCATATCGTTTGAACTCAGATATTCGGTTTTCAAATAAAAGCTACAGATAATTAAATTCTGCACCTATATCACCAAAAAGATTTTATTTTTTATTTCTACATTGTTGCCAATTCAGGGGCAATGTTAAAAATGTTAAGTTATAAAGAAGCGGCAACAACGCGTGTCAAGGGACAGGGTGCGGAGAAGGGAAAAAGTTAAGCATTAATCCATATTAATTTGACGGCAAGTATTATTATTATTTTTATTTTTATTCACATTTTGTGGCCGCGTGTCTGAGTGTCTGGTTTCAAATCTGAGGAACTGGTTTCGATCCCGACTGTCGCCAAATATGTCGACTTTTAAATGGCAGAATATTGACACCTGTGGTGCATTCTCCACGACAGCAATCATTGCTCGTGAGATGACACCTGGTAAAAGCCCGCATTGTACAAATATGTCATCTTCATTAACGTATGTACAAAGCAGATTGGCACACCCAGTAATGGGTAATATAGCGTGATAATATATTTATTTATTTTAGTAATTTCGGTGCAGAATTTAATTATCCACAACTTTTATTTGAAACATTTTTGTCTAAAATTTGTTGGAACTTTCGCGCAATGTTAAAACACCTATGACCCGCTTTTTAATTAACACCATGTATGTAAACATATAGTTAAATTTATATTATACGTAGCATATGTTTATACGAGTATATAATATACTAATCTGCTTAATTATACGTTAGTTACATAATAATGCATCAATGAAGAAAATGATTATTCATTTTGATTCATATTTGAAATTTTGATCATTTTTTTATCAAACTTTGTGCATTTTTTTTTCTTTTGGGGAATATAGTATTTGTTTTACATTTTTGCCCTTTACATACGCTATTACAGTTATAGTACAGTTCATGCTCATATTTTTGGCTTTTTAATGCGTTTCAGTTCTTACAAAAATAAATACATCTATTCCATAATAACTGACAAATTCATGTAAAGCAATAACATTTTTTGTTGGAAATTCAATATTCTAATATTTTTTCACATGTAAATTTTTTTTCATGCTTTGACATTCAACTTAATGCTGTAAGAAAGTTACTAACTCTAAGCAACATTGTTGAGAGTATAGCAAACAACCAATAATAATTGCAAACATTAAATAAAACATGAGAATGTCAGGCTTAACATTTGTTTTTATTGGTTAGCAATGTTGCTAAAACAATAACTTTATTACCGAATTGGGGTGATTGGTTCATCTTTAGGGAGCCATACCAAAAATTGAAAAACGCATTTCAAAAATTGTACTCTTTTAAAACCCTCAATTTTGATTGGAATCATTTGATAACTATGATGATAAACAACATAGCAATTCCAACAAATTTTATGGTTTAGAGGTAGCAATATACCTCCCTACACAACCTACTCTTAAGTACTATCACATATCACAAATATCACTTATTTTCACATATGATTATGCACATTGTATGTAGTGTATTGTGTAAGTCGTACCGTGAGAATGAACGTAGTGGTCGCTTGCATGTTGAGTGTGTACTAGGTCGCGTTGCCCGCGTGCCACTTGGTTTTATATGCGGACCACGGGGGGGTAAATGTCAAACCTTTCACTCAATTCTGTCCAGCAGGAGTCGATACGTACTGTATCACACTCAGTGAGGGTGGATTGTTACTGATAATACAGGGATATCATATTAAATTGCAGATGGATGGTGGGGGATAAGGAAACAGCTAGAGATTTGGATGCTGAGTTAAGATCAAATCCATGAGATGAGCTGGAGTTTATAATAAATTGACTTTATAAAATTTGGATTTAAAATTTATTACCCACTAGATTTTTGAGAAGTTTTTCATTGCGTCAAAAGTAAGAATCTGTTGTGGCCACAATACCTCTCGCCACTTCCGTTTTTGGTTACATAAGTACAGCGCGCAAGTAGTCATGTGACATTGTTGGCCTTGACAAGCAAATATAGAGGTCCGTGTCAGAATGACAATTAATAATTATGTACATAGATGTTAAATGTCAGAATTTTTCATTAAAAATATCAAGATTTTCTTAATTCACGTAGTTAATTTGTCACCAGGAGTATGGAATTTACTTATGAAGAGATGGCATGAAGAATTCAAGGAGAGAGCAGGGATAAATTGGCCCACAAAAGCTAGAAACAGAGAAGAGTGGAAACTACTTGGAGAGACCTTCGTCCAGTTGGCCAACTATTCCAACTATATTTGATTATTTAAACATTATGTATGCAAGTTATGTTCTCAAAATACTTTATTATCTATGGTACATGTGAATGGGAATAAAGCTTTATAATAATAATATACGAGTACTTCCCAGAAAAAAAATTCACCAATGTCTCTCGATTTTTAACACTAACATTTACAAACAGCCAGTTACAAACATTTTAATTTTTCAATTGGTTTCCATGACATTATTTGGGCTGTGAAATTTATTACAACAGATTATTATATACCATATATTTCTTTACCTCTAAATCTATAAAAGATAGAGAATTTACCCTTCTTTAACACTAGCAAGAACAAATATTTTCAAAAAATAATATTTAGAATATTTTTTTTTTAAGAATCTGCTACTTCCGGTTGTCCAATTATTACCAAAACCTTTTCAGCTCTTCCCAGTAATGTCCGATTGAGAGATAGATACGTAGTTAAACAGATATAAAGTATTATAGCTTTTGAGAAATCGTTCTTCCAACATCCACACACACACATATACACACATATACATCCATACACACACACACAAATACACACACACATCATCATCATTATCATCATCATCATCGTAAAAATATAAAAATCAGGTTGTAGGGACCTGAAAACGTGCTTATTCATTAAAATCTGGATATGCGATTTTTAACATGAATCCAATACCTCTCTTAGCGAGAAGTAAAAAGTCTCGGTATAATATAAATCTGGACTAGAAGATGATCCTTTAAAAAAGCCTGTAATTTATCTCATAGTTTTTATAAGTTTTAAAGTAGCTGAAAGAATTTTATAGAAATTTCTAACCAATTGTGTAGGTTTTATAATTTGTTGAAAATGTAAACTGGCCGAACTTTCATACGCCTAGGCTCGTTTTATCTCAATTAATATTTAGTCCCTAAAACTGATTAAAGGTAACAGGTGTCTATCGAAAAAGAAGTTTGGAAATATGTGTATTTTCTAGTTTTTCTTTGTTACTTTGTTAATTAAATCAGAAACAGTTTACTATACAAATTTTAACTGAAAATATAAAAAATACCAAAAAAATACATTCTAAGAAATTCGGTGTTTATCTTTACTCATTTTTCACAACCTTAGAAATATAGGTCCACACAGATTTTGGTGCTAGTAGAACACTTTTGCTGGAGTTAAACATTCAACATAGATGTAAAGCTAATTTTAAGTAATGGTTATCACCTTTTGTGATGTTATTATTAACTCAACAGTATTAGTAAATCGAAGACTATCAACAGAGTAATTTTAACACTTACGCAGGAATATAACGCCAACTGGATTAATAATTTTGCTTACAATGGAGTCATTTTATTTCAAATAATAACTAGAAACCACGTTTCGAACTTCCCATTAAAAATTAAATAAACTTCCCCTAGTCAGAGTTAGGAGTTACCAATAAATAGAGTAAAATAATCCCAGGGAAGTTGGCACCCCCATGTAGGAATTTAGACAATAAAACCATTGCATAATTTTGCCCTAATTATGCCAAGTTTTGCCCAAGCCTTATTTTTTTGCCCAGCCCGCCATAACCCATGAGTCAAAAGTCGATTTTCTAGGGTGTGGCACATAAACGAATAAATTATGGCTTACTTGATTTTATCGAAATAGCTTATGGGGGTTCCACACCATAGATATTCGACTATTGCCTTACTGGTTAAGGGGGGGGGGGGGGGGGGCGGTCAAAATTAAAGAAGTGTTGGGCAAACTTTGGTTAGGTTTGGTTAAATTAGGTTAGGCTAGGTTAGTTTAGATTAGGTTAGGTAGATATTTAATTATTCGCTTATGGGGGTGCCACACCATAGAAAATCGACTTTTGAGTCATGGGTTATGGTGGGCAGGGCAAAAAAAAATAGGTGTTGGGCAAAACTGGGCATAACTTGGGCAAAATTATGCAAAACTTTTTTCTCTCAATTCCTACGTGGGGGTGCCAACTTCGCACGGGTAGTAAAATATAATACCAACGGAGTGAAATTTAAAACTAATAAAGTAAAATAAAATATCTATCTATATTATTACTCCTTCTAGCGACACTTTTGGAGGTAAATTTTACAGTATTGCAAAAATGCACATAAAAGATAATATTTTGCTAGCATAAAAAATATATTTTACTCCGTTCAAAATTTAACACATTTTTCATTTACCAAACTGAAGAGAGTTACAAGAACACAATAAAGTGGGTTAAGTTAACACATTATATTGTTACCAATTACACAATTTAACCTTGCACCTCAAATTTTTTTGAGTATGCAAAAGACATTTTATTTCAACCTTTAACCATAGTTAGGAAAAGAAACTTAATAACTGTTAGGTGAATTTGAATATACTGGTTAGACAGAATTATGCACGATTATACAACTTAAGTATTTATTAAATTGACCATAAATGAAATCGAAACGAAATGCCAAATGAACTATTCAATATTGCTTTTGCAAAACGGCAAAATGAGTTAATGATCTACAAAATTAATTTTTCTACGCTTTACAAAAAAGGAGAATTTTTGAACATAACTAGCAGAAAATGAACAATAATTGCAGACCAAAGCTCTTTGCAAAACGTTATTATAATAATATCGATCTATAAAGTAGATAATTTACAGACCAGTGTATTGTTTCACTTGATCTACAAAAAGTTCTTTCTCTTCGTTGACGTATTAAACTTGAGTTGACCTTTAATATGCCAACTCATTTCGTGTATAACAAGTACCTTTACAATTTTTCCCAACGATAAAATATATTAAATATTTATAAATGACAATTTATTACTTTTACACTGTTATACTACGGTCAATAAAATCCAATTTATTTTTATTACCCAAATTTAAACGCAAATTATTCATTAAGCATAAAAATCTTCAAAAAATAAAATAAGAAAGTGTGAAATGTAAAACAGACTCTACTAATTTACAAAATTAATATTAATTTCTTTGGCCTCCTCCACTAAAATTCAGGGTTATGTAGGAGTACAAATTTCTGATACATTTCAAGATTGTATATTTGCGTCAAGATATAATTTCAACTCTAAATGTTGTCGAGCAGGTATTAAGTGTATAATTTGAAGATTTGGTGGAACATTTTTTTTATATTTATGATCTTAAATTCAAGACTATATCATGTGGAAAGGTCAGCAGTTTTTTTAAAATAAATATCATAATGAAATTTATAACATGAAAAAAAAACTAATAAGTTATTAATTTATTTCATTATGAGTTCTGAAATAATTGTAATTATTTATAAATAAGTACTGACTCTATTTGCAATAATAAGTAATATTATAATAAGAACAGTAACAATTATAATAAGTATTGTAATGTATTCTATTTATGCAAAAAAATATTTGTTCATGCCAAGAATAATACAAGAATTTATTATTAAATTGCAATATTTATATAATCTTATCCATTATTTATGCCTTTATTTATTATAAGAAAAACATGCGAAATGACATGTACATATAATAATTTATTAATTACTGTTTGTATTAGAAAAACATTGTGAACTATGCAATATTAAATTAAAATTTTATATAACTCTTAATAAATTTGTACATTATAGAACAAAAATCTGATGTGGTAAACACATGACCTTTCGCCATTTCCATTTTATGTTACATAAATAAATAATAAATAAATATAACATCACGGCACATTACCCATTGCTGGGTGTGCCAATCTACTTTGTACAGATATAGGTAAATGATGAAATATTTGTACTTTGTGGGCGCTTATAAAGGGTCAATTTTGTGCCATAAAAAATCGAAGTAATTTTTGGTGTCGGTCGGGATCGAACCCGGGGTCATAATTAACGAATTTAACATTTCTTGTACACACAAATAATTCAAATTGTATCTATTCTTTCATTCTATGTGGAATTTCTCCTACTCTTCTAATATATTCAAAATTCTTTATATTCACTGATGGTATTAGCGGTATTTCTTAAGGATATAATATGTAATATTAAAATACCTATAATTTTAAATAATAAATTAATAATACAATAAGAAATTTTAAATGTACTTACTTCCCAGAAAAAGCTTTCTGTAATGTTAATAAAACTGTTGATTCTTGACACTGACATTTTGCATTTATCTGTCAATTATAAACATTTAAATATCTCAACTGGTTTCCATGGAGTTGCTCGGCAGCGAAATTTATTAGAATAGATTATTCTATATTATTATATAAAATATCTCTAAATATATAGAAGATATTATAATTTTTTTAAAATATATCAGATTAAGAATTTAAAGATCTTTATTGTTGTATTAACATAAATTTTCAAAAAAAAAAAATACAAGATTTTTTTAAAATACTACCACTTTCGATTGTCAAATTGTTACCAAAACTTACTCAACTGTTCCCATTAATGTTAAATTGCGGAACCCGTAGTTAAACAGGTCTTTATTTTTATAGAATTTGAAAAATCGTACCTCCAACATCCTAACACACACACACAGACATCATCGTAAAAATGTGAAAATCGTATTCTAAAGACCTTAAACCGTGCTTATTCAATAAAATGCGGATATGCGATTTTTAGCATGAATCCAATATATCTCTTAGCGAGAGGTAAAAATTGAACAGTTTGATTTATCATCGTTAGATGAGATTTTAATGAACATTTGTAAAAACGATGATTTCAAAATAAATATGAACATCAATGAGTGTACGAAAACGGAATATTGGTTTCAATGCGTTTTTACCTCTCGCTAAGAGAGGTATTGCATTCATGCTAAAAATCGCATATCCAGATTTTATTGAATAAGCACGTTTTAAGGTCCCTACAATCCGATTTTAACATTTTTACGATGATGTCTGTGTGTGTGTGTGTGTGTGTGTGTGTGTGTGTGTGTGTGTGTGTGTGTGTGGATGTGTGTGTGTGTGTGTGTGTGGGATGTTGGAAGGACGGTTACTCAAAAACTATAAGACTTAAAATTTGTTTTCCGTCGACCGTTTATTAATAGGCTATATTAATGTATAGAAAATCATTCATTAATGACCCCTATTAATGCATGATTTTTTATTAATAAACGATTTATTGGGTGCGTTCACCACATGGAACACACAGCATGTATTGCTAACGCTAAGTTGTAGCAAAAAGGTAGACAGTATTAAAAGTCATGCTTTTGACACTTACTAGCTAGGTATATTGACGTAGCATACCTTTAAAATGAATTTGAAAGAATAAAATTCCTCAAATAACATAAAAAACTGTATGGGTTGTCTAGCATTAAGTAAACTGAACGCACCCACTGAAAACAATTGATGACAAAACTTATTGATTTTCTGACGTAAAATTTGACGTTCGGTCAACCATTACTAACCTAAAAAAAATTGTCATGGAATAAAATTAGATTTTTCCATTTAAGTAAGATACGGTCAACGAAAAAATATTGTAACTAACACGTGTGTTAATTGGCGATTAATGATCTCAACAATTAACGCGTTCGCTACGCTCACGCGTTAAAATGTCTCGATCATTAATCGCCCTCATTAACACACTTGATAGTTAAATAACTATTAACAACGTATTTCCTAATCGGACATTCATGGGAAGATCTGAAAAGGTTTTGGTAATAATTGGACAACCGGAAGTAGAAGATTCTTGAAAAAAAATCTTCTAAATATTATTTTTTGAAAATTTTTCGTGGTAATATTAAAGAAAATTAAATTCTCTATCTGATACATTTAAATATTTTATTATATATTCCATAGATTTAGAGATAAAAGAAGTATAATATATAAAATAATCTGTTGTAATAAATTTGACAGCCGAAAGAATGCCATGAAAAATAGTTGATAATTTAAATTATTTGTAACTGACAGATAAATGTCAGTGTCAGAAATAATGAGTAATGAAAGAAAAATGTACTTGGTTCTTGATCTGTGACTATTATGGAGATGACAAGTCTAGGTTGAAGGACTTAAATTTGTTTCAAACATTATGGGACAATGTACACCAGTACTATAGACTAGAGTAACTTTGAATTGCGAAAAAGCTATCAAATTCTTCTCAAGTAAATTGTAAATATTGACAAAATTACACATCGATATAAGAATAATCGGAGTGCAATCTATCCGTCACTTTATTAAAGGGAATTAGTGTTATTTAGATATAACATGTATGAAAAAATAAAATGTAAAAGAAGATATGTAAGAATAGATGCACAATCCATATATACATTTTAGACCGCCCAAAATTAATGTTTTTACTAGAAGAATATGAAGAGAAAGTAAACAACGTTGTTCGAATTGAAAATTGCTGTTACCAGCCTAATATTTATATATGGTAAACTCTACTTTGTAATTTATTGTAACATAATTTATGGTAAAATATCTTCATGTTGAGACATGCTATTATTGAATAATAAAGAAGTTTATACGTCATAGATTTATATGAATATATTATTTGTATTTATAAAAATATTCTTTGCTTTATGCATACAGCCAGGTAAAATATACGGCGAGAGGTTATGTGCTGGCCACATCAGATTTTTTTGTGAAAAATAGATCCATGAATATTGCACGAAATTCTGTATGTAGGAAAGTAATTACTACGAAAAGAAGACCTATATGTAATAAGTTAATATGTGACAATATTTTATTTTTACCTCTCGCTAAGAGAGGTATTGGATTCATGCTAACATTTTTATAATGATGTCTCTGTGTGTGTGTTTGTGTTAGGTTGTTGGGGATACGATTTCTCAAATTCTATATGCCTAAAGACCTGTTTGACTACGGATTCCTCAATCTAACAGTAATGGGAAGAGATGAATAGGTTCTGATAACAATTGGACAACTGGAAGTGGTAGTTTCTAAAAAAAAATTTCTAAATATAATTTCTTGAATTTTTTTTTTCTTACAAATATTAAATATAATTAATTTCTCAATCTGACACATTTAATTTTTTTTTTATATCTCGTATAAGTTTGGAGATATAGGATATAATATGAAATAAACTGTTGTAATAAATCACGTTGAAAACAGTTGAGATATTTAAATGTTTGTAAATTGACAGATAAATGCAAAATGTCAGTCATATATATATATATATATATATATATATATATATATATATAATATATAATATATAATTATTGTATTATTAATTAAATATGTATTTAAATTATAGGTATGGTAATATTACATATATCCTTAAGAAATACCGCTAATACCGTTAATGAATTTGAAATTTTTTTAAACATATTAGAATAGTAGGACAAAATTTTTCATAGAACGAAAGAAGAGATAGAAATGCTAAATTCGTTAATTATAGGGCGCGAGCAGTTATGTGACTTACTTGGCCTTGGCAAGCAGATATTATGATGATCCGTGTCAGAATGACGGCTAGTAGTTATTTACATAGATGTCACAATTGTTATATGTCATAACTTTTCATTCAAAATATTTTGTCATCCATAGTATGGAATATACTTGCCGAGAAAAATAATCCACATGGATTTGGAAAATCATAATGTTTTGAATGAAAACTTATGATACTTGACACCTATGAACATAACTAGCTGTCATTCTGACACGGGCCCCCATATCTGCTTGCCTTGAAAAAAATGAAAATGGCGAGAGGTATTGTGTTGGCCACATCAGATTTTTTATGTAAGATATCTCACGCGCCAGGTAAAGCCATCTCACCCGGAAGATTTTCGACATTTTCATACCTAATTTCTGCCGTTACAGGGCATACAAAATTAATTTTACTAATTGATTCAGATGAAAAATTTTAAGCCCTACAACTTCTATTTGAAGTTTTTCTACCTAAAATAATTAGGGAAGCAGGAAATTCGGAAAGTCTGTGCCGGTCACCACTGTGTATAATAAAAAACATAATTGAAATCTTAGTGTTTTTTTTAAAGCATCAAACAAATTATGTTGACAAGTTAATTATAAATGTTCGAAATTGCTCATCATTTCTTCACAGTTAGAGTTGAAGATGCTTATTAAAGATGGCCTTGAATTTCAATGTAATTTCTATTTGTAAACAGATGTACCGTCTTCTTTATCGAGTGAATCTTGTAAAGAACAATTTGTTGTTTAACAGTTTTTTTGTGAAAATAAATTTGCATGCGCTATTAAGTCGTAAATATTTTATTATTTACACATATTTGAGAAAAATGAAGTACCTAGTGAATATTATTAACGGTACATATTACTAATTACTTATTCATGAGAATTTTGAATAGTATATGAACTGCATAGATATATCTATATTATTGAAATTAAATAACAATTTTTAATTATAATAAGGTTGTTCTTACAATTAATACATTTTATAGAAAATGAAAATGCTTTTAGTATTTTTCTTATTCTAACTGCACAACAACTATAATAACCTGTAATTCATTAGTGTTTAGCTTATTTTAATAATAATATCTTTAATGAAATATATAAAAATTTGGGAAAATTTTAAGAATGTACCGAAATATCTGGTTTGTAAAAATGAATTCTGTATGACAGATTTCAAATAATTGTTATAAATATAACACCTTATACAAAAATTTAAATAAAAAATCTGTTGTGGCCAGCACAATACCTCTCGGGATTCCCAGTATTTTTGAAGGGTATATGTAATATACCTATAACTTTAAATATTTAACTATTAATACAATGAGAAATAATATAATGTATGCACAGAAAAAATCTTTAGTAATGTCCCTGGATTTTTGACAGGCATTTATCTCTCATTTACAAACATTTTAATATTTCAATTGGTTTCCATGACATTATTTCGGCTGTGAGATGTATTACAACAGATTAATATATACTTCATATATATCTTTAGCTCTAAATCTATAAAATATATAATAAAAAAATTATATGTATCAAATAGAGAATTTACTCTTATTTAATACAAGCAAGAACAAATTTTTTCAAAAAATAATATTTAGAAGATTTTTTTTAATAATCTGCTACTTGCGGTTGTTCAATTATTACCAAAACCTTTTCAGCTCTTCTCAGTAATTTCCGATTGAGAAATACGTACACACACACACGCACACACGCACATACATACATACATACATACATACACACATACACACACACACACACACACACACACACACACACACACACACACATACACACATACACACACAGACATCATCGTAAAAATATTAAAATCGGATTGTAGGGATCTTAAATTTTAGCATTAATCCAATACCTCTCTTAGCGAGAGATAAAAACAATGGAAATATCTATTTTCTATATAATTAACAATCTGCACACTCTACTACACTGTTCTGTATCGCATATACATTGCGTATTAATGTTCTGTTTTGCATATAATTTTCTCTGTAACACCAATGCGTATAAAATAACTTAAAGAAAGCGAAAGTACGACGACAAATATTGCAAGTTCGAGAACACGTACAGGAGAAGAAAAAATATCAGAGTTTATTTCCGTAGTATAAGTAATGCATATAGATGACTAGACATTCATATAATATGTTACATTTATATAGGTGTAGAGTTACGAACCTTTATGAAAAAATATATAAATATGAATTGAAATATTAATGAAAACTTGTTTATTATATAATACAAATTTTAGTCCTAGTTTGGGAAAACCACTGCTGTAATGGACTTCGTTTTCACTAATAGAGGTATTGAATTCATGCTAAAAATCCCATATCCAGATTTTAATAAATAAGCACGTTTTAAGGTTTTTAATATTTTTATGATGATGTCTGTGTATGTGTGTGGATGTATGTGTGTGTGCATGTATGTGCGTGTGTGTGTATATGTGCGTGTGTGTATGTGTGTGTGTGTTTGAGTGAGTGTGTGTTTGTGTGTGTGTGTGTGTGTGTGTGTGTGTGTGGATGTTGGAAGGACGATTTCTCAAAAACTATAATACTTTATCTGTTTAACTACGTATTACTCAATCGGACATTAATGGGAAGAGTTGTAAAGGTTTTGGTAGCAATTGGACAACCGGAAGCAGCAGATTCTTAAAAAAAAATTAAAAAATTGTAGGTATAAAAGATATGTTAAAAACCACAATAGGGTGCGAGCAATCGTGTGACATTCTTGGCCTTGACAAGCAGATATGGGGGGCCGTGTCAGAATGATAGCTAGTAACTATGTAAAAAGATACCAAATATCATAATTTTTCATTCTACATTTCGTGATTTTCCAATTCCATGCGGTTTTTTTCTTCGACAAGTAAATTCCATACTCCTGGTGACGTGAACTTAGAAAATCTTGAAATTTTGAAAGAAAAAAATTGACATCTATGTACATAATTCATTCTGACAGGGGCCTCCATATCTGCTTGTCAAGGCTAAAATGACTGCTCGCGCACTATACTTATGTAACCAAAAACGGAAGTAGCGAGAGGTTTGTGCTAGTCACAAAATATTTTTTTATATGTATTCTTGCGTTGCTATCGGGTCCGCTTAATTGCATACACAACTCCATTTGGCTAAATTAAGGCTTTTTATCAAATATATTTATTATGACTTGTTCTGTTGACACTACAAGTCATTGGGCCTGCATTAATTTGGACGGCAAGGACACATCATCCCTGGAAATTTCTTCTTCACACAATAGAAAACCGTCCGTAATATAATGACAGAGAAGTGGCCTATTTGAAATTTATTTTGCCAGAAAACAAAACAATTCAGTATTGTTGGTGTGTTGTTTTAGCTACGTCTTCCCTCATAGATTCCTATTCTAAAATGAAGTGAATAGGTGGATGATTGTTTGTTCTTACCTATAATGCGAAACCGTTAACAAAACTATGGTAGAGAAGTGTATTAATCTGTCACTGATTACTGACAGGATCATCATAATATGGACGTACTTCCTGTGTTAATCTAGACAAAACAAAACCCCTAGGTATTGCGTATTTTGTTGTTTCATTTCAGGCGTCACCCGATAAGCTCTGGTTGAGAATAATATGAAATACTGTTACTCTCGTTATTTCACTTTCAATTTCATTTTTAACATTATACGGGCAATACACATAAACGCGACAGCAAGGACAAATGCAATGACAACGAGCTTCGTAATCACGGAGCCTGTTTTGAAAAATAAAAGTTTTTATTTACAAGTTTTTACAGTATACAGGGTGTTCATTTTATATTGTCCACTGTTGCTATCTCGAGAAATATAAGAACTACGAGGTTGGTCAAATTAGCAAACAATTTCTATTTTATTAGACTATTATAATTAGTATAATTTTTTTTTCAACCAATGTTTTTAAACTGTGGGGACAAAATTTGTTGTTTTGAATGGGACTATATATTTTTTATTTACTTATTAGATAAAGAAATTTATTATTTATTATATGACTCCAGTCATATAATATTTTCATACCCTTAGATAACTTTTTTTCTTCTTCAAGCGTATTATAATATTTATATTATGCTACTGTATACACACTATAGAACATATTTATTATCTTACTAGTAAAACAATGTTGTTCATTATTGTACTAGTAAAAAAATGTTAGCTTCTTAGTTCACCACTGGCGGCAGCAGTCGTCACAAGAACACAGACCATACTGAATATTGTTATTTGACAGTTATATCGTTTGTGTTTTGTAGAGTACACAGCCAACTTTGGCTCAAATTGCAAACTCTACAATTAAAACAATTACAAAAAAATATTTAAAAAATCCTCAGTTTTCTTTGAAACACTTGAAGAAAAAATAGTATATGTTATTCGGAGCAGAAAGCCCTTTTTGTGTTTTACCCAGCTAGCCTAGCCTTGGCTAGCGCCTCGGCCGCAATAGCTGGTTCAACAAAAAAGACCGTTTTCTACTCCTAATAACATAATATACTATTTTCTTCAAGTGTACAATAATATTCATATTATGCTACTATACACATACTATAGAAGATATTCATTTTATTACTAATACAACAATGTTGTTCATTATTGTACTAGTAAAAAAATGTTAGCTTCTTAGTTCACCGCTGGCGACAGCAGTCGTCACAGCAACACAGACCATATTGGAAAAATTTTATTTGACAGTTGTATCGTTTGTGTTTTGTAGTGTACACAGCCAACTATGGCTGAAATTGCAAACTATATAATTAAAACAATTCCAGAAAATATTTTAAAAATTCCTCAGTTTTCTCTGAAACACTTGAAGAAAAAATAGTATATGTTATTCGGAGCAGAATGCCCTTTTTGTGTTTTACCCAGGTTCAACACAAAAAGACCGCTTTCTACTCCTAATAACATAATATACTATTTTTTACTAATTTAACCGACCTCGTAGCTCTTATAGTTCTTAAGATAGGCATACTGGATAAAATAAAATAAACAGCCTGTATACCGGATGTAACACTAATACGAAAAGCAGGCCATATAGGAGTTTAAGGTGAGATAATAGTTTTTTCCTTGCTAAAAAGTGGCTTATTAATTTTGGAGACAAATGGTTCAAATTATATTTTTGGAGAATTAAATTCTGATCTAATGCTATAAACAGTGTAAACGTGCAAAATAAAATGAAATTAATAAGAAAACAGAATTTAATACTCTACAAGTTTTATTTGAAGCATTTTTGTCCAAAAATAATAGGCCACTTTTGCACAAGGAAAAACTATTATCCCAAGAACGCCTTTGGTCTATATGTCGCGTTACACCCGATATGCAATACGTTGAGAACAAACAAACAAATCTTTCATGACTGGTCTCCAGCAATTTTATTACATCTCATAAATTTATTTATTAATACTTGTTCATTATTTATGCACTTATTTGTCCTATTCCTACTCTACTTTTTTAGCATTGCAAATTCTTCTTATTGTTACTATACGCATGAAAGTAAAATGAAGTACGAAATCAGGAACGAAACAAGTTTGCATCTTAATCTCATTGTTTACGGAACTATAATCACGGGTCCAAGGTGCTGCATACTCTACTATGTGTTCTAGTTATATTATCAATCTACAATTTTACTATAGAAAGTATGTCCACGTATAAATTACAAATACCATTTCTTTAACCTAGTGTTACATAATGGATCAGTTTCCAAATTGTAGACCATAGACATAAATGAAAACATTGAAATATTTTTATAAAACGCGGAAGTGATTTGTAAGTAAAAATGGATAGGCTATCCGGTACTATATTAGGCTTGTTGTATAAGTTAATGGAAAATTACTGATAAGGTGTGGTCAACAAAAACTTGTTTTGGGAATAATAATATTGTCCTATGTTTTTCTTTTTACAGGGACTTTACCATTCGCTTCCCAATGATCCAAATACTCAAAAGAATGTGTGTCTTTATTCTTAACACTGTCAAAGGTATTTCCTTCAGGGTTCGCCTTTTTAAAGCCCCTGAAGTCTCAGGATTTGAAGATGTGGTGCTTTATGTTTAAAGGTTTTTTGAAATTCTTTAGTTACTTCTTCAATTGTGCCTTTTTCTTCAAAGTTTTTCGGTTCTTCGAAAATTGCGTTTAGACGAGGGTTATTACAGTATCCTTAATGTCTTCTTTAATTTTTTTGGTTGTTTCTTGTATAGAAATCTTCAAAAAGACCATCTTAGTTTTACACTGATTTCCAATACGAGCTCATAATATTTCGGTTAGTTTGCATTTTCACCGTTTTATAAAAGCCTACGTAAATAGTAAAAAATTCCTACAAATTTCTTTCGTTTAGTTTAAAACAGTTTTAGGAAGTAGAAGAACTCAAACTGACATGGTATTCTTATACAAATTACTTAATAATATAATATATGCACGTTCAGTAATTTCAATTTTATGTCAGTCTTAAAACCAGATCAACTAATTTATTTGGTTTATATAAAAATAATACTAAAAATAACGATAACTCCCTAATAAACCGAATCATGTCTACTTAAAATTCCACATTTGCGCATATTGACATGTTTTACCTATCATTCTATACATATGTTTAAGAAAGAGATAGTTAATGTTCTCTCATAATTATATAGCAGTTTTTTATTATTTTTTCACTAGCGTTATTTTGAAACTTGCGCTGTGGTAAGATTAATGAACTAAGTATTATTTTATAATCCATAGGAACCTGTAATTGGTATATGTATACTGTTGGTTTCTTATAAATAAATAAATAAATATTATATTAAGAAAATTATAATTGAAAGATGTCAATGTCAAATACAATTGACATAGTATGTTTGTGTAACAATTTTACTGGAGAATCCTTTGCTAGCAACTTTTTGTATGGATGGAGATGGAAACAGGAAGTAACAATTTCCCGGACTTGCAGTCAATAATAAAATTTATTATAATATAAACATAATAAATAAATTTTATTAATGACTGTAAGTCTGGGAAATTGTTACTTCCTGTTTCCATCTCCATCCCAAAACACAGTCGAACATCGTTTCTTAATTTCTATATGGAATTTGTGCCTTTTACTAAATTTTACAACTAAGAGTTACTTGATAAAATAGGTTAGAATAATACTAGTGATACTGATTCTCATAAGTTCACTACTAGCTTGTTTTAACTAGTAGTAAAGTATATGTGGCAACTCTGTATTATTAATGAAAACGTTGAACGAAAGGGAATAGATATAGAGAAATAAACATGTTAGCATGAAATGAAAGATCTGTTAATACAGGTTAGAGTGCTACTACTAGACCAGAGTAGACATAACCTGCAAAATAACCACTGATTTGATAGTTGTGACAGCGGTGAAATAGTGAAGTGTTGTACTTATTGAATATGAAAAATTAGATTATTTTAAAAAAATCTGATCTGGCCAGCACAATACCTTCCGTCAATCCTGTGTATTATGTATAAATACATAAATTTTCTTGCAAAAGATTCTAAATTTCCAGTAAAATTATTTCATAAACAAAGTATGCAAATTGCACTTGACACTGACATCTTCTTCTCTAGGTTTTCCCATTCGTTAGGGGTCGCGTTAGAGGTAGAAATTCTTCCACTCATTTCTGTTTTGTGTGTCGTTCTCATTCAGTTCCTTTTCTGTCAAGTCTTCCGCAATACAGTCCTTCCATCTTATCTTTGGTCTTCCTCTGTTTCTTCAACCTTCTATTACTAAGCTATTCATTCTTCTTCCAATAAATTCTTCATCTCCTCATGACATGTTCAAACCAATGTAATCGTCTCTCTTGTATCTTTCTAGAAACTTGTAACCCTAAAATTATTTTCTTACCGTATATTTCCGTGTCTTCCCCAACATCTACTTCAACATCCTCATCTCTGCCACATTCATTTAATTTTCATTGATACTGACATCTGTCAATTTGAATTATCTGAATATATTAGCAGTTTCCATGATTAGCATAGCTGGCTGATTTATGAAATTTAATATCTTTATAATTCTTTAACTCACAATCCATCGAATATGAAGAATAAAATTCAATCAAATCGTATAGAGAATAGTATATTCTTTAAGTTATAATAACGTTAAATGTCAATAAATCATATTTAACTGTTATAATCTTCAAATGAGGGTACTTCCGGTTGAACAATTATAACCAAAATCTAAACACTTGTTCTTCTAGATGTAAACCTGAGGAATACGTGTGAACAAGGTGACTGAAGGTAAAAATGACAAATAAACGGGAGCGCGGAGAAAATTGAACACAAGATGAAAATAGTACATTAAAATACAAGTTTCATAAGACATGATTTTAGCGCACGCGTCTTTGTTAGAAACGAACGGCTTGCCGCGAGTTTTCTAACGGGACAAGTGCGCTGAAATGTCTTATGAAACGTGTATTTTATACTATTTTTTCTATTTTGGTCCTTTTGTCAAAAAAATATTTACAAGTATACGTGATTTCATTTTTAGGAATATTTTAATTTTTATTTGATTGTTGGTAACAGTAACAGTGATTGATATTCGTAACTATGACGTTTCATTGTTATTGTTTACAATTTAAATAATATTTACTTTCAAATGACAAATGTCTAGAAATGGAGGTACTACGTACCAACCTAACAGAAATTAGGTTTGAGTTCTTTTAAGAAGTACTTTATGACATCCAAATGGGTTTCATAAAGTACATATTAAAGAACCAAAATAGAAAAAATATTTTTATTAAATGTAATTGAGGAAAATTTTGAAATAATAGTGAATAAAAGTCAAGATAGTAAGATTTTAAAAGAACCTTTAAAAGTTTCTTAATTATAACAAAGAAATGCTTGATTACAATAATGAGAATGTGATTCCAACAAAGAAAATTACCCATCACACAAAAAATTGATTATAATAAATGTTCTTGTATGTATTTATTCTAAGTACAACAGAAATTTTTGATTACAATAAAGAAAATTTGATTGCAATAATAAATATCAGTATTTACAAAAAAATAAATTGATTGTAGTCGTTGCGTTTAGGCGGAAAACTAATATCAGGCTACAGGCGGCAAAATCGTTAAACCGCCACTGAAAATGAAGTAGATGAAGAGGGTATTAATTAAAAGTAGAGCGAATTAAGCAGCAATGGCTATGTACAGTAATACAAACTTGTAGTTCTGCGTATATACTACCACCGTTTCTAGATATTGGTTTTATATCATTTCTGATTACATCAATTATTTTTCTTATAGTCTCTTTTATATACTCCACCCATCTTTACATCTTTTTAAATAACTTTTAATTATCACGACAGTCTACTGATTGAAAGGTGATAGTACTTAATATTGTCTTTTGTTGCTACTAATTATCACTACTAAATTTCTCTTTTATTAGGTACTAGTAAGTTATACTAATTTTACTTTCTGACTGCAAATAATTTAATAGTGAATACTTGTAATCGTAGTGCTACTAATATTTAGTAAAAGGTTATGAGCTTGGCTCATAGAATATGTTGCAAAAAAACTTTCTGTGTAGAATTTGTATAAAATATGTAGAACTGATGGAAGGTTATGTGCTGGCCGCATCAGATTTGTTGAAAATATAAACCAGCCGAACTATTATGAGTTTGCCCTCGTAGACTTATTTTTTCGTTGGAGTTTTTTTGAAAATTTGGGCAATTGGATTGCAGCATTATAAATTCCTATAGGACTTTTGCCACGAAAAGTATCCATTTTAATTAGCGATCTAATATATTTACAAAAATCCAGTTTCCTTCCTATAAATTATTTTTTAATGAGTATTTCTCGCACCTACACTTTTTACTTCCTGCTTGCTGGCATTCGGGCGTGTTCGGAAATAGTCGCATGTTACCATGGTGCTCTGTTTCTCCTACTTTGGTAGGTGCGGTCATCGAGACAGGAACCAAGGTCTCCAAGGTCGAACACTCACACGCGACTCAATGTCATTGTGTAAGTGAATCACGGTATGGTAGAGATAGTGTATTGAAGATTGGGTACAGTAAGATTGATGTATAGTAAATGATGTATTGTGGCCTTGTGTAAACGGTTTTGGTAACTGTAAATTTCTTGAGATGAATATGCAGGAGATGAGAGATGCATTAGTTTCAATATTTATGTAATTAAATATGTTTACATTTTTAATAGAGTATCTTTTTTTACAAAATTAATGCTATTACTAATTCTGTCCTTTAAACTGGCTGCTTAAACACTAAAGTTCTTCGAGAATTTACTGACATGTCTACATTGGTTATTGTAATAGATATCTTCTTGGTGACATGTTGATGAAAACTGGCACGTGGAAATAACCAAAAATACCCCATTTGAAAAACTTTGAATGGTTGATTCATTGGATACCGATTGCTATAAGATTATTTTAAAGTTAAACTTTGGTTGTTCTGGTACCTAAAAAATTGGGGTTTTGGTAGCGTTTTACATGGAATTATTTATTGAATAATATACGAGTTTGTTATTGTCTATTTTGATCTAGCTTGCCGTATTTCTGGGAAAAATTCTCGTAAGTTTTTTAGAAATTTCTGTCCGGTATAGTACACGTTCACCTTCACTTACAGTGTTGTAATAAAATCTAGTTAAACGTGTATTAAATTTAAAAATTTCAAATGAATTCAAGCGTACGACACAATGAACGTAACACATTATTTCAAGATATTTTAGATTGTTTATTATTTCAGCAATGAAAACTCGAAAGATTTTTATTTATTTTATTTCAGGAGAATTTACGAAATAAGAGGTTATTTCTCAACAAAAAGTATGTATTGGTATGCTATTATTTTAAATTTATAATTTATTGCTTTCCCCGTGATTACTCGATGTATTCATTCATAATAGGATTTCATTTCGGAGAGGGTTTTGGTTATACCGGGTGTCCACAGAAAGCGCGCCTATTAATTACTTATCTGCTCAATTTGAAAATTTATATGCGTAAACTTAACATAATGTGGCATCATTTTTATGTACAAATTATAAACATACCACTTCCAATTTTATCGGAAATGGCATCAACTTACTTACATTAAATGGAACATTCTGTATATTTTAACATTTTTGGATTCTACGCTAAATTCTGAATACGATTACAATGATATGTCACAAATCAAATGTTGCAGCAAAAAATAATACAATCTTTTTGTTCAAAAAAATAAATTTAATAATTAATTTATGGGACTAAAATTTTACATAATTTACATTTATCCGGGGTCATTGGATGCAGATAATTTTATTTTTCCATTGATACTATAACCATTATTATTAGACAAAACGGGGGGCAACACTCTGCAAAAAACTGATTTCTCATGATAATATCCTATATACAATTTGAAAAAAAATACACCCGGTATACAACTTTCAGGGAAATATTAAAATAAAAACAAATATTTTGACCTATGCGTTTACCTTTATTTAAGTATAAAAAAACTGATGTGGCCAGCACAATACCTTCCGTCAATCCTGTGGTATTATATTTAAATTCCATACATAAATTTTCTTGAAAAAATTATTTTACAAACAAACTAGGCAAATTGCACTTGACACTGACATCTTCTTCTTCTTCAGCTTTTCCCATTCGTTAGGGGTCGCTATTCCTTATTTTCTTCTTCCACTCATTTCTGTTTTGTGTGTCGTTCTCATTCAGTTCCTTTTCTCTCAAGTCTTCCGAAATACATTCCTTCCATCTTATCTTCGGCCTTAATCTGTTTCTTCAACCTTATTATTACTAAGCTATTCGTTCTTCTTCCAACATATTCTTCATCTCTCCTCGTAACATGTTCAAACTAATGTAATCGTCTCTCTTGTATCTTTCTAGAAACTTCATACACTGTAGTTATTTCCCTTTTTCTTTCATTCCTTACTCTATCTTTTCGTATCTTCCCCAATATCTATCTCAACATCCTCATCTCTGCCACATTAATTTTATTTTCATTGACACTGACATCTATCATTTAGAATTTTCTTAATATAGTAACTGTTTCCATGGTTATAGCATAGCTGGCTGATATATAAAATTTAATTTCTTTATGGGTCTTTAACTCTATATACATTGGATATGAAATAAAAAATGCAATCAATTCGTATAGATAAAAATATTCTTTAATATTTATAATAACATTAAATGTCAAAAAATAATATTTAACAGCGTTTTTTTCAAGAAAAATTGTGAAAATCTTCAAATGAGGGTACTTTCGGTAGACCAAAAATAAACAAAATCTAATCAAGTCTGCATATGGATGTAAGAAAAAAGAATACGTAAAAATTCTAATTTTTGGATTTCTAGTATTGGAGATATCGTGGCCGAAATTATAGTCACACACACACGCACGCACACACAACACTCATACAGACATTATTTTAAAAATAGTAAAATCGTATTATAGGGTCTCTAAAACGTGCTTAATCATTGATAACTCACTACCGAATTTTTGACCAGACAATACCTTCCTTACCTAGAGGTGACGGAAGGTAAAAAGAATATTGGGAATGTTATACTCTTAGTGGACGCGAGGTTTGCTAGCTTCACTTAATTTTTTTAGTAGTTTATTTTACATTTGGGACGGGGTTTGAACCCCCAAATTCCCCCCGCCTCCTGAATACGACCTTAACTCATACGTATTGTATATTACTTTACAATAAAAGACCTTGACATTACAATGTCATTTTGCATTTTTCTACTCTTTCTGTTTTCTTTTCGCCAAAGAATGAAGGTTTAAATACGAGGCGCGGAGATAAATTCTTTATCTATAACGCGTGAATAATAACGTGCTATATACGTGACGTACTCCATATATATATATATATATATATATATATATATATATATATATATATATATATATATATATATATATATATATTATTTTAATGTAATTTTAAATTTGTGCAATAAGTATATCATTGGCATTTCAGACATTTATTTTTTGATTGTAACCTAAAAACCTATTTTTACCCCCCCCCCCCCCACTACTCTTTTAAAGGGAAGTAAAGGGATCGTGCTAAAAATCGCATATTGAGATTTTGGTACATGTGTGTGTGTGTGTGTGTGTGTGTGTGTGTGTGTGTGTGTGTGTGTGTGTGTCCTCTTTAAGCTCTAACTCAATCGTATTATCATTTTGAAAATTTTGAAACCGTCTATTCTTATTCTACTTCAATATGGAAAGAAGCCATTAGATTTTGGTGTAAATCAGTTTACTTTACTTCAATCTCAAAACAGTTTTTCTTCGCAAATACATTTAAATACATTTTTTTGCAATTTCTGTTATTATATAAATTAAAGATTTCTATAGATATGCATTAATATTTTTTCTATATATTTTATGAATAAATTTATATAAAGGAACTTAATTCAGCAGCTGAGCATTGGTAAATATTTAGTTATGTATTTAAGTTAACAAAAATTAAATGCTGGGATGTATTGTGCTAGCCTCATCAGATATATTTTATTGCTAAATTTTTTTTTCACTTAGTAATTTCATTAGGTATCCCAATGTAGTCTTGTGGAAAAGTTTGGGAACTCCTTGTCTAGAATCTAGACTATTTAATAATTAATATTTAATTTAAATTAACCTTTGTACTTACTAGAATTAAACATTAGTCAAGTTCTATTTCCATGTTCTTAAAAAATGTTATAAAAAAACTATTTTTTATAAAATGAGACAACAACCTTGAAAGTACGTATATTTTTATATTTAAATATTGAAATGAAATATTCAGTCTTTATCCGGTACTTGACCGGAGAACTTTTCGATTACTTTTTCCATATCCTATTTGTATATTAATAAATTAAACAATTTGTAAGAAAAAAGCTGAAGTTAAAGTATAAAATCTGCATAATCATACCTTAGCCTTTTCATACGATTCTGGAATTCAAATTCACTCACTACTGATCTTTACATTGTCGTGTCTTAATCAATACTGATTTATTCAAACAAATTATGAATCTACTAATTATAGTCCTTAATTAATCTTACATCACACCCCAAGTAAATAATTAATTCAACATTCGGTTTTGAATTGGGGACTTACGCAACCATTTAACAGCTGCTTGGGAATATTCAGGGAATACCACTCTAAAAATACAAAATCACCTTTCACATATGTTTAGTACGTTTCCTATTTAAGCAAATAATTTTACGAAGCATCAGAAACTATAAATCAAATTGTAGTTTGATTAAAGCGTCGAAGAAAAATAGCAATCTCTCCTGCTCGGGTGGTAGCAATTTAAAAGTACTAATCCTAGATTCAAGATATTTTCTGCGTTATTTAGTAAATATATTTGTAGTAGCACTAGGCCTGAAGCGTCGCCCTGAATGCCTGAATTAACCAGGACAACGAGGACGCGAAACCCTCTGTAAAACCATAGCAGAAATGTAGCATAACTTATATCATAAATAAACTATGTAAATTACACGTGACACTGACACCTTCTTCTTCTTTAGCTTTTCCTATTGGTTAATTGGTCGCTCTTCTTGAATTTCTTCGCCCACTCATTTCTATTTTGCTCGTTGTCTTCATTCAGTTCCTTTTCTCTTAAGTCCTTCGCAATACAGCATTTCCATCTTATCTTTGGTCTTCCTCTGTTTCTTCTACCGTCTACTACTAAGCTGTTCATTCTTCTTCCAATATGTTCTTTATCTCTCCTCATGACGTGTTCAAACCAACATTGTTATGTCTCTTATATCTTTCTACAAAACTTCACTCGGGCCATTTCCCTTATCCTCTCATTCCGAATTCTATTTTTTCGTGTCTTCACCAACATCTATCTCAACTTTCTCATCTCTCTGCCACATTCATTTTCATTTCATTGACTCTGACATCTGAAAATTAGAATTTTCTTAATATAGTCGTCGTTTCCATGGTTATAGCATAGCTAACTGATTTATGAAATTTAATATCTTTATAATTGTTTAATTCTATATCCATTGAATATGAAGTACAAAATACAATTAAATCGTGTAGATTATAGTATATTCTTTAATATTTATAGTAACATTTAAGTGTCAAAAAATGATTTAAAAATCTTCAAATGAGGCTACTCATAACCAAAATTTAATCATCTCTTCTCTTGGATGTAAACTAGAGGAGTACGAAAAAATTGTAATTTTTGGAATCGTGGTATTAAAGTTATGTGATCCGAAACTTTCGTCACACACACACAAACACACAGATCATACATCAACGTAAAAATGGTAAAATCGTATTATAGGGACCCTAAAACGTGCTTATTCACTAAAAAACTTATCATTGAATTTTTTGACCAACGAAAATACCTTCCTTACCTAAATGTGACGGGAGGTAAAAAATTGTCTTCAATCGAAACAACTTCGTCAACAACAATACCTTCCTTACCTAAAGGTGACGGGAGGTAAAAATTGTCTTCAAATCGAAACAACTTCGTATCGCTATCACATTGATTGTGATATTTAATATTTAAATCGTAATCGTATACCATTTATTTTTACAGTTTATTCGTTCAGCTAGTTATCTATTATTCTGCATATATTTTTATTGTCGAATATTGTTTTAATTTTTTCATATTAAGTGTGTAATTAACTACGCACCATAAATTTTTAGTATATTAGTTGTAGTAACGACATCCTTGTTGGAAGGCTTTTGTAATTTTATTTTCCTGCATTTCACAAATCGCATTGACGTTCGAGCTGATTATTGGTCACCGCATTCCGATTTACTGTTTCCGCGTCATTATTATTCAGATGCCTTGAGATGTGACTTTGCTCCATATTTTTATGAGTACCGATACGCATATTCATTTAATTATTAATATAAATTAATTTATGATTAATTACGTTTTTGAGTAGGTAAATACAAGATCTAAATTTGAAATTATAATTTCAGTTACAAACTAATAATATCATGAATATTTTTTACGATTGTTCTTCAGTTCATTTTAATAAAAAATATCTTATTACTTTAGGTGCTAAAATCCTATTCAAAATTTTACGGATACCAGTTTTATATTAATTTCATGCGAAACGTCTAATAAGCTTGAGTTTTCCAGGTGTATCTCTTGTGCGTTAGGTTACTATTGTTAATTTTAGAGAAATATACAAGCTCTCAGATAAATGTGAGTGTGTGTCAATAATAGTGGACTCTGGAGTAAGGAATCACCTCTGTTAAAGTCCTGAGCGCTTTAGAACATGGCGCGCTCTGTATTGTACACAGGAATGTCTTTACAATGCCGGGACTTTTAGGTGTATGATAAATCTCGGCTACTGGGACCGAAACCACTACCTACTTATAAAATTTTATATATTTTGGTAATTAACGTATGTACTGAAAAGTTTTGGCACAAATTTCAACAATTTTTTTGTAAGATAAAATACATTTACTTTGTAATACCTTATAATTAACTGTATCATAAGCAACAAAATTATGAACTTAAATTAAATAAAGGTATTACAGAAATTCCTAACAATGTCAGATATAAAAAATCTGATTTGGCAAAAGAATCTAAATTTCCAGTAAAATTATTTCATAAACAAACTATGCAAATGGCACTTGGCAAGGACACCTTCTTCTTCTCCTTCTTCTTTTTCATTATTTTTTATTTTCTTCTTCCATTCATTTCTGTTTTGCGGGTCGTCCTCATTCGCTTGCTTTTCTCTGAAGTCTTCCACAATACAGTCTTTCCATATTATTTTTGGTCTTCCTCTATTTCTTCCACCTTCTATTACTAAGCTATTCATTCTTCTTCCAATATATTCTTTATCTCTCCTCATGATATGTTTAAACCAATGTAATCGTCTATCTTGCATCTTTCTAGATACTTTTAATACTCGAGTTATTTCCGTTATTCTTTCATTGCTTACCGTATCTTTTCGTGTCTTCCCAACATCCATCTCAACATCCTCATCTCTGCCACATTAATTTTCTTTTCATTGACACTGACATCTGTCCACCATCTGTCAGAATTTTCATAATATATAGTAGCTGTTTCCATTGTTATAGCATAGCTGGCTGATTTATGAAATTTAATTTCTTTAACACTATATCCATTGAATATGAAGAATAAAATGCAATTGAATCGTATGGATAATAGAATATTCTATAATATTTATAATAGCACTAAATGTGTAAATAATATTTAACAGTGTTTTTTCAAGAAAAACTATTCTTCAAGTGAAGGTACTTCCGGTTGACCAATTATAACCAAAATCTAATCAAGTCTGCATATGGATGTAAGGAAGAGGAATACGAAGGAATTGTAATTGTTGGAATTCTAGTATTGGAGATATCGCGGCCGAAACCGCGGTCACACACTCACGCACACACGCACACACACATACAGACATCATTGTAAAAATAGTAAAATCGTATTGTAGAGACCCTAAAATGTGCCTATTCATTGAAAACTCACCACCGAATTTTTTGACCAAAGACAATACCTTCCTTATCTAGAGGTGACGGAAGGTAAAAAGGCCAAATTCGCAGATAAGGTGTTGGTATGGTGCGCTATTTCCACATGAGGTGTATCCAGGCTTTATATAAGCCGAGTGAGGTGAAACCCTGGATAGTCAAAAGTACGTTTAACAAAATTAATCAATTTTATTGAAGAAGAACACGTTAGGGATTATTTGTCTTCTAACCAGACCTTATGTCCTCTCACTATGCAACACAATCTCAAAATTGGCTAACAGATCAAAACATACCATTAGTTCCGCGAAACAACAATCCCATAACCTACTCTTGAAAAGTTCACGATGGAAGTTGGGATGTCCAAAATAAGGACGGATTTAAACACAGAATATAAAGAATTCAGGAATGCTCGAGAAATCAATTTAAATGTCACCCAAAACTTAATGCTAGGAGTCTGTAGAAAGTTGCTGGAAGAACACGCCCATCTTTATTGAATTTAAGTTCATAATTTGTGGCAAAACTTTAAGACATATATTAAAAGGAACAGAATCAATGTTTATATATAATTTTTCAGACATCCTTACCAATGTCATAAAATTTCGTTTATACATGTAAAATGTCTCAGCATAACCTTCATAGAAATTTCCAACAATTCCATTATATTTTTAATGACTATCGGCGTTAAAATATTTAAACAGATCAGAGATCACAACCAAGCCAGATCACCTTTCTTCAATGTTAACATTTAGCGGAATTCCAAGGCTGACTTGACTCCACCCGACACAATCTGTAACTTTCAACAAATAACTCGCCTAACCTTCCATAAAATAAATATACAATTTCATATCACAACTTTATTCAGTTGTCTTAAAGTACAACATATTACTTAACGACTAGTATTAAGTTATATACAACAAACAATACAGAATAACTTAGACAGAAAGATGGTATACACGACCAAGAACGAACGCAGGTACCATCATGATCATCCTTAAAAACAACTAGAAATTATTATGGTACACAATTACCCATCCAAGTCCTAACTGTGCTCATCCGTGCTTAACTATTCTTAGTTGGAAATGAATAAATACCTCACTATTATTTTTTACATTTATCTTTTTTAAATGAAAGGATTATCCTTGTGCATTTTTTTTATACACGTGTTAGTTTGTTAGCACATGAAGGATTGTACATTTTGTTAATAAGAAAACCAAGGACCTAGTATATGATATGTCATATGAACAAGGTCTATTAATATTTTGAATATTAATACAGGTACAGGTTTCCGTTTTTGGGTGTATGAATTGAAGGGCATTCACACCTTTCATACCCATTTTTTAGAGCCCAGAAACTACCAGCTATTTATGCAGACAATGGCCCGATTCATAGACCATTATTTGTAGAATTTTGGTTTGCTAATTAATGTTTCCAAAATTATTAATTTACATTTTTACCTCCCGCTACTATAAGTAAAGGAGGTACAGGGATCGTGCTGAAAAGCGCATATCAAGATTTTGTTAAATGACCACGTTTTAAGGTTTCTAGAATCCGATTTTAACATTTTCACAATGATGTTTGTGGGAGTATGACGCTCTTAACTCAAATACTATCATTCGGAAATTTTTGAAAGCTTTTACTGCTGCTCTTGTCTAATATGGAAAGAAGCCATTTTATTTTGGCGTAAATCAGATAACCGGAAGCTCAAAATAGTTTTTCTTCGAAAAATAATTTTAAATCTCATTTTTTCGTAATTTATGTTTTTACAAAAATTAAATATTACCGAATTTTCTACAGATATGCATTAATTCTTTTTCTATATATTTTACAAATATTTTTTTTAAAAAAATATTTTATAAATTCCGGTTCTTATGTTTTAAAGATAAACACAATTCCTTAGTTACACAGTTCAGATTTCAAATTTATGTGGCTGACAGATAAATGTCACTGCCAAAAACTAATCATTTCAAATTAATAATGGTGACGTTTTAAAAAGAAAATAGTAAATAGAACAATAGCAGTTTTTTTTTTTGGAATATGTGCGTCTCTAATGCTCGAAACGGTTGAAACGAGAGTTATTGTTTACTTCACTTTCCAACTAGAATTTTGTTAGCTAGTCACAACTGTGATAGATCTGAAGAATTATAAAAAAATGTCAAAAATATTAATAAAATGTTTAAAACCAATTATTACTAATTGATTGTAAATAAAATAATACACACATTTTGCGAGAATGCTTATTCTAGCCTCGCGCTCATATATAACCTGAGTAACTCATCCAGAGATAATAGTACCAGTCTATCAATTTTTTTTATCATTATTCATGAAAATTTTGAAATTTTGGTTATTGTATCCCATATTGAATGAATATAAATGATTTTCTTTTCAGATCTAATATTTTTTGTCATTTTTTAAAACATATATTTTCTATCTTTGGTTTATCTGGGCTCTTAAATAAACAATTGGTTTGTTCGTTTCATTTACGTCAACGGATTACTGCTACCTCAATGCCTCAAAAAGTATTTTCGTTTCATTGCCAGTAGAAATATAGTCATCAGATAACTATTCGTTAGGCTTTCTACTGTAGATGTGAATCTGACAACACTTCAAAAAATTACATGTGTATAGTCTATTGCAAAAATTGATTATGAATATTTTGTTGTTTACTAAGAATTTTGGCAGTTTCTGAGGCGTTCGCAGTAAAACCTTTGATACTAAAACGAACAAACCTAATCCTAAACAACCTTCTCTTGGTGTGAACGCTGGAAAAAAAGAATTAGTTAATAATTAGTATATTAACGACGTCCCACATTCAGTGAATATGATCCAGTGTTGAGGTCAACATTATACGGCAAGGGTTCATGTGCAATAGGAGGTCTGTACTGGTTGGTGCTGTAAGAATTATAATTATTAGCTGGACTCCACCAATTATTCCTGTAACCAGGATTATAGTTACTATACCCTTGATTTTGATTATAATTATTATAAACTGGTGCGGGAGTAGGTTGAGGCCTATACACTGGTTGTGGTTTAGGTTGAGGTGGAGGCCTATATTCTGGTTGTTGAGGTCTGTATTCTTGTTGTTGAGGCCGGTCCAACCCTAAAGTAGTACGGAAATTATCAAAGTCAAAACTTGAACTCTGTTGCGGCCGGAAGCTGGGTTGAGGGCGCTGGTAGACAGGCTCTGGTTCTGGTTCCGGTTGACGGTAGGTTTGTGGTTGAGGCTGACGATAAGTTTGGGGTTGAGGTTGAGGTTGTCGATAAGTTTGTGGTTGATGACGAGGGGCGGGTTGTTGATATGTGGGTTGTTGTTGATAGGCAGGTTGGTTGTAAGCTTCGTCTTGGTAATAAACGGCGGGATCTTCGCGGTATTGGCCGTCGTCTTCTTCGCCAGGGCGTAAGGGAGCTTGGTTTTGGTTGTTGGATCTCAGAGTTGGGGGAGCTACATTGATATCGTTACCTAAAAATACAAAAATACGTAATTTTTATTTTATTTCGGAATCATAAACTTATTTATTCGCCCTCAAAAGTGGGCGCAATTTGGCTTTTATTACCCCATGACCAATAAAGTTGCCAAGCAACAGCTATTCAAACGTATCAAAATTGTGGTTTGTGGATAAATATCAGACACAATAAATTCGATAAATCACACCACCACTCGCAAAACTTTCGTATTCTTGCTCGTATAAGTGTTTTGATTTCTGTGGAACTAACTAGCCCTGTGCAGCCTCAAATTCATTCGATATATCTTTGGAATAATCGATATCTATCATTTTAATTTCACCCTAAATTAAAATTGTTCATATCAAATAACATAGCAACACCAACAAATTACATAGAAATCAGAGCTTACTTAAAATTCACAACGCTAGCACAACGGTAATGAATATACAAATATACCATTGATATCTTGAATTTCAAGAACCAAAATAAAATAAAACGTTGTATGCTCCACTGGCATAATTAAGATCATATCATTCGAGAAAATTAAAGCTACCCCTATTTAACATTTTGAACCGTTAACAATTTATAATAAAATACAAAGATTTTATGAAAAAAATTAAATGGACGATACTGTTGTTTAAAGACGGTATATTGAATCTGCTTGTTACTGCAATAATTAACCAAGCTTGAGCTTTAATATTCATATTTCACATGGAGTTAGTGGCCTATTTTCCTCTGCACAATGAAGTTTAGTTCAGATTTCCTCCATGTGTCTTTGGCAAAATTCAAAACTTGTTTCATGTATCTTTTGAAAAATCCTTCTCTTTAATTGTTTTCATTTTGAGGTTCCCATACACCTTTTTTTCAAGTGACACCCTAAACGTTTCAACAGATCTCGCCTGGGTACGTTTTCGGGGACAAGTGGTAACGATGTTCCATAAGTTTTGGCACAAATTTCAAGAATTACGAGTATTGTTTGGAATAAAAATGCATTTACTTAAATTTTTGTAATACTTAATAATCATAAAGAGGTCCATGTATTCGCACATTCCTAAATTCCTGTATATTCTGCGTTGAAGTCCGTTCTCATATTGCGCTTCCCTACTTCCATCGTAAACTTTTCGAGATAAAAGAGTCCAAAAACCTTCTATGTGACGAGCCTGAGGAAGGCTAAGGGGATTGTCGTTCTTCGGAGCAAATGGTACGATTTAATCTGATAGCCAATTTTAAGTTTCTGTTGCATAGTGAGAGGACACAAAATCTGACCAGAAGATAAAATCGTCCTCAGCGTGTTTTTCTTCAATAAAATTAACCATTTTTGTTAGATGTACCATGGCTTTACGTCAGTCGGCCCACATAAGGCCTGGAAATAGCGTACTATACCATCACCTTATCTGCGAATTTGGCTTTTTGTTTATATCTGACATTATTCTGGACTTCTGCAATATTGTCAGTATAAAATCATAATTTCCGTTCAGTTCAGAGTTGCTCAGTGTGAAGTGAATGTTGCCCAAAACCCAATGCTAGGTGTCCGTAGAAAGTTGCGCTTTGTGAAACAGTTAATTATTTAGGATCACAAACCTCAAATAAATGCATTTTTTATTAAAATAAAAAAAATGTTGAGATTTGTGTCAGATCTTATGAGACATACTTTATGCTTTTGCTTTCAAGCACTGCGTTGTTGTTAGAGCATATTGGAAAGAAGCTGGGGCAGACCAAAACTTAATCTCTTAGTTTACATGATATAAGTTGATGGAATCTAGTAACTTCAGCAGGCAATTTTGTGTCCTATTATTCACTTTGAATTTTATATTGAAACTGTTTGAAACGAAAACAATTAAGGACAAGGATTTTTCAAAAGGAACCTACGTGAAATAAAGTTTTAACTTTGCCAACGACTCATGGAGCAAGTCAGAAATAAATTTCGTCGTATGGAAGAAAATGGGCTCCGAGCTCTATATGAATGTTAAAGCTCAAGTTATGTTAAGGTAGTTGGAGCATGAAGTGAAATCCATAAAATCTTAATAATCTTTAGCGTACAGCTATATTAAGTATTAGTCTATGTAAATCCAAAATTTTAGTTAACTTGCCCAGTTCCGATCGGAGTTATTAAAATCCAAAGTTGAAAGATTTAACATGGCGAGTATAGGGAAGCTCAAGAAATCATCGACATAATTGGTTGTAGAATCGCGAAAACCTAACTAAAAACTACGTGAATATAAATGAAGATCTGGGACAACAAATTTAATTAGAAATTCATCAGAAATTTATATCTCTAAAATTTTCACGCGCATTGTTGATAACACTGCCGCCCACTTTTTAAGAAACATCCGCGATGAATTCTAACTATTTATTTTGTTAACCTCACGAATGCAAATAGCCATGTGACTTGAAGCAGGCAGACAACTCTTGAGTTTGTCTACGTTGTTCGGGATGGAACCAATAGATGGCATTTCTCTCATGATCCAACTAGGGTAGCTATATACTCAGGGTATGGCCATTTGCGGGCCACTGTCATATTCGTTGTTGTTGCGCAAATTATTATGTATTTTCTTGGCTATTTGTTTTATTTTAATGCAAAACACATTTAAATATACTTCTAATATTTATATATATTTAAGTGTAAGTAATACTTTTATTTTATTTATTTGTGTATTTCCTTGAGATACTGACTACGATGACTGGCAATTTTGAAAACACATAAAAATTACCAATATTAAGCACTAACATTTAAATTTTTAAAAGGTAAGTATAGAATATATACTTATTATGTAAATAATAACTACGGTTATAAATTAGATTTGATAATAACAACCTATATCCTATGCTCTACATAACCTCTAAATGTATGTCGTAATAATAATTGTGTATCTCTTAAATAAATGAATTTTTATTACCATTATAGATTCATAGTGTGATTATTTAATAATCCTTTATAATATAATATCACATTTCTTACTATGAGTGCCCGTGAGGTGACGCCTGGTAAGCGCCCGCACGGTACAAATATTCCATCATTACCGATATCTGTGTACAAAGCAGATTGGCACACCCAGCAATGTGTAATATGCCGTGATGAAATATTTATTTATTTATTTCTTACAAATAAATAGGAAAATAAATTCTCAGTAGGTTTGACATTGGCCCGCAAATAGCGGCGATCTTGGCCCATGGCCATACCCTGTATATAGAGGTACCCTAGATCCAACTACCTTAATTATTGAATATGCTTTTCTTAACCCACTGTATCGTCCATGCATTTTTTTCCGAAAACTTTTGCGACACATGTTATAATGTGAACCAAAATATTATAAGATTGACTCATACATATTTACTAACCCATAAACCATTGTTTTTACTCACTTTCATAATCAAGAAAGGTCGCAAAAATCTCAAATTCTTAAGATAATTGCATATACCAAGGTCCTAGCTAAAACCCAGATATAATTGGAAGATATAGTCAGCCGGTAAATAACGCATAAACTTTCTAATGTACCATGAAACATTTTTCGCTATATTTCGGTCTATAAATATAATTTTAATTATTCACAGTGCCATTCATATGAAATTTGAAATGCTAATTTCGTTCTTGAACTTCAAGAACAAAAAAATCAAGTGTTAATAGTTAATTACTTTCAAATTAAAGTTATAATAGCTGCAAAGATTTAATTTATTATTTGTTTACTTCAGAAAGGAAATAAGTTATCTTGATATCAGAAGGATATGTTACAATTCTAAGAAGTTATTTATATTTTTTTCTTCATTAACAGTATAGGCAATACGTTGGCGCACCTTATGTTACGCCCTAATAAATACTGAACAGTAGTACCAAACATTTATTTTTTCCGTTCAAGATCACTGCACCCACATTCCACGCGACTTACAAAAAGTGACACATTTTTTTTGCAAGTCATACCATATGTATTGCAAATTTTTCTTTGTTACGCATATTTAAAAATAACAAATTATTTCAAGAATCAAATAAATAAATATATTATCAGGGCTTATGACAGTCTGCTTATTTTTTTTTTTTTGATTTTGCTAATAACGAAATATCCGAACTGGGAAGGGCATTTAACAGGCATAAGCTCCATGGTGTTCAAATTTTAGAAACAGTACCACAGGAGTCACTATATTGTCACATGGCATCGAATGCGGACTCAAAGAATCGTAAAAGTATTTCGATAACATATCTGTTGTCGTGCGGTTAAAATGATCGCCTGGCATCACAAGGTTTGTGCATATAGGGCAGAGTTCGAATCCCACACGAGTCAATATTTAATAAAAATCGATACATCCAGATGAGTCCGAGTGGCAGCAGAGGTCACTATAAGCTACTCTACATGTAACGAGGGTGCCAACAGAGGGCACTAAAAATGTTTATATAATTGTATATGTGAAAAGTGTTAACTGTATATGAAAATTGTAAAAAATTGTATAGGTCAAATGACCTTATAACAATAAATATATTATTATTATTATTATTATATTTCGAATTTTAAATGAACAAAATTGATCCCTGTGGTGCGCTCTCCACGCCTGCAATGAGTGCCCGAGAGGTGGCGTCTAGTAACCGCCCGCACGGTACAAATATGTCATCATTACCGAAATTTGTGTACAAAGCACATTAGCACACCCAGCAATGGATAGTATGCCGTGATGATATATTTATATATTTATTTATTTATTATTATTATTATTATTATTACATTATTTTTAAAACAAGATTTTTCCGAAACATAATTTTTATGAAGGATGACGATATTTCTGGATTTCAGTCAATCTTTATTTCAAACCCGACTAGTTTCAACTCCACAAGAGTCTTCTTCAGGGGACGAGTTTTCTTAACTGTTAGAACATCCCCTGAAGAAGACTCATGCGGAGTTGAAACTAGTCGGGTTTGAAATAAAGATTGACTGAAATCCGGAAATATCGTCATCCTTCATCATCCATCCCAGTCAAGTAATTTACCAGATCATAATTTTTATGTTGTTTCTTTGAGAAATACCAGAATACCACAGTCACAAGTAAGTACTACTACATAATCTATTTTTTATTTTGGATCTTATAAACTAATTATGAGAAAAAAAAATAAACACATTGTACGAGCCCAAACCCATAATATTTCGACCTGTCTTCATTTTCGATAAACAAATTATAAAATCTACGCAAATTGTGAGAAATTTCTACAAATTTCTTTCGGCTCATTTAAAATATAAATATTACACTTACAAAAATTGAATATATTATTTTTTTGTGAGTATTGTCCCATATGTCTTGCAAAATAGGTTTTACTGTATGCACTGGATTTTACAAAGTTGTTTTTCATTGTGCCAAAAGTAAAGGGTCTCGGAAGAAGCTAAACCTGGACTAGAAGATGAACCTTAAAATGCCGATCAAACCATTATCACCCGTTATTTGGCCCACAGTTTTTTTTTTAAGTCTATATTTAAAGTAGCAAAAAGTATTTTATAGAAATTTCTAACCATTTGTGTAGGTTTTATAGTTTGTTGAAAATGTAATCCGGCCGAACTATTATGAGTTTGGGCTCGTATTATAAGAAGAATGGCAGAATATAGTGCCATCGGTGATTAAAAATTAGGTTGAGTCAATGGCTCGTTGCTTAGTTGGTGTTAATAAAAGTTCGTAGACCAAACTGCTTTCAAAGTACATATTACGCCTTTGGCACTTAGAACAAAATGAAGTATTGTCCATAAAAAAATCATAAGCTATGATGTTATATTTATTTGTCTGTGGCTAAATTCAAAAACAACTAATATCGATTTTTGTATACCAAACAACCAAATTTAACAGTAATGGAATCGGGATCCATTGGACACATGCCTCCCCCCCTCCTCCACAATTAATTTTAAAAGACTTTGAAGCTATTTACATTTTGATTAGTAACATTTGTAATGAACAATAATAGTGCAGAATGTCAATAAATTTCCCTAAAAAAAAACTATTTCATTTTACATCACATTGGTTGTTCTTGCATTAAGCCACAGATATTAAAACCATAAAATATTTAATGAAATTACAAGAAACTTAAAATTAGGGTCTCGTGGCCGCGTGCCTGAATATCTGGTTGCGAGTTTGGGGAAACGGGATCGATCCCGACCGACGCCAAATATTTAGAATTTTAAATGGCACAAAATTGACTCCTATGGTGCACTCTTCACACCAGCAAGGAGTGTCCGTGAGGTGATGCCTGGTAAACGCCCGCACGGTACAAATAAGTCACTATAATTACCGAAATCTGTATACAAAGCAAATTGGCACACCCAACAATGGGTAATATGCCGTGATGATATATTTATTTATTTATAAAATAATCATATTGGACTTCCAAAGGATACATACAAATCATGTAGGTATAAGTACATCTGGTTTTTTTCCCTGAACCCTTCAAATTGACCTCACAATCTTATCTTTTTAAGTGTTAACAATTACTCGAAATCTCAATCAAACAGCATTTATTCTCTTACACAATCAATGTTAGAGTACTCTCTTGTATCTTCACAAACTAAATTCATTTCTATATTTAGTTTATCAACATCGTACAAATCCTTTTTATACTATCCCTAATCTTACCAGCAGGTTCAAATCCTCTTCTACTAGCTCCATACTCCACTTCTCGAATACTTCCTGTATCGTCCACATATCCGTATTTGCCATAAACTTCCCCATCAGGATATTTGGTCTCTATTTTGAAGGTTCCATCAGCCCCTTCGTATCCGTAAGAGTACGACCCATCTTCATTGTGCTTGTTGATTTGTTTCAAGATAGGTACAGGGGTAGTATATTGCTGTTTCTGACAAGCAGCTAAGCTGAAAAGGGATAGAGATCCCAGAATGACCTAGAGAGACAGACAATTTTTTTTTCTTTTAGCGAGGGAGTAAGAGAAAAGTAAATGGTTAGAAAAGTACATACTCTTTTTTTACCTTCCGTCATCTTTAGGTAAAGAAAGTATTGTCTTTGGTCAAAAAGTTCGATGGTAAGTTTTTAATGAATGAGCACGTTTTAGGGTCCCTAGAATACGATTTTACTATTTCTACGATGATGTATGTATGTGTGTATGTGTGTGTAGCGATTATTTCGGATCCAATAACTCCTAGTAAGTACTCAATTCAAAAAATTACAATTTTTCCATATTTCTCTTCTTTGTATCCATATGCAGATTAGATTATGGTTATAAATGAGCAACCGGAAGTACCATCATTTGAAGTTTTTAACAGTTTTTCTTGAACAAACGCTGTTAAATATCATTTTCTCACATTTAATGTGTCTGGTCGCGAATCTGTGGAACCGAGTTCGATCCCGACCAACACCAAATATTTAGAATTTTAAATTGCACCAAATTGATCCCTGTAGTGCACTATCCATGCCAGCAATGAGTGCCCGTGACGTGACGCCTAGTAAACTCCCGCACGCTACAAATATGTCATCATCATTACCGAAATCTTTGTACAAAACAAACTGGCACACCCAGCAATGGGTAATGATATATTTATTTATAAATATTAAAGAATATTTTATTAATATTAATATTTTACACGATTTGATTGCATTTTATGCATCATATACAATGGATGTAGATTTAAAAATTATAAAGAAATTAAATTTCATAAAGTAGCCAGCTATGCTATAACCGTGGAAACGGCTAGGTACTACATTTAAAAAAAATCTGATTGACAGATGTCACTGTCAAGTTCAATTGTCAGATGTCAGTGTCAAGTACAATTGGCAGTATGTTTGTTATAATTTTACTGGAAATATAGAATCTTTTGCAATAAACTTTCTGTATGTAATTTGTATATAAAATACATTAAAACTGAAGGAAGGTAATGTGCTGGTCAAATCAGATTTTTTTTAGTATGTAACATGATAAAGATTGCAAACTCTTTTTTGTCTATAAGAAATTCTATATCAGCTGACATATTCTAGAACTTATAGAGAAAGCAATCATTATTCAAGGTCAGAATTATTATTGAAAGAAAAATTGTAACATTTCAATAATTATTATTCAACAGTTATAATTCTACCTCCGAACATTATATGCGCAGTCAGTCAACACAAATTTTTCCGGAATCTCTTTTTTATTGCTAATATATGTAGAAATTCTCGCTTGATTTATAACGTGAACCAGTTGTGAAATTGAAATTCGAAATGCGTTTTGTAAGACTGGACACTTATTAGCTACAGATCAAAACAAATATTTGGGAGAATTATTGGGAAATATGAAATATTTGTTAAACCGTTCAAACTTTATGAGAGTTGACACAGATCAACCTTACAAAATAATTATTAAGATGTAATCGATCACAATATTATTTTGTTGTTGAATTCAAAAAGGAACTTATCTAATTTTATATTTATGGTATATTTTTATTTGAAATCTGGTTCTTCTGCTGACATTTAAAAATCAAACAGAAAGTTTCTTGCAAAAGACTATAATTTCCAATAAATTATCTTTATTTAGTTTTGAGTATTTTGTATAAATTCCATAGAGACAGTTTCTTGTAAAGATTCTATATTTCCAGTAAAATTATAACACAAACGTACTATGTAAATTACACTTGACTCTGATATCTGTCAATCAGAATTATCTTAATATAGTGGCTGTTTCCAATGTTATAGCATAGCAGGCTGATTTAAGAAATTTAATTTCTTTATAATTTTTAACTCTATATCCATTGAATATATAGTATAAAATATAATCAAACCGTATAAAGAATATAATATTTCACCTTTTCTTTTCGATGTAAACTTGAGGAATACGAAAAATTATAATTTTTGGAATTATGGTATTGAAGTTATCGTCACACACACACACACACACACACACACACACACATACACACACACACACGCACACACACACAAACGCATGCACGCACGCACGCACGCACACACACATGAACACATACACACACATACTGACATCATTGTAAAAATAGAAAAATCGTATTCTAGAGTTTCTAAAATGTGCTTATTCATTAAAAACTCACCACCAAATTTTTTGACCAAAGATCAAATACTTTCTTTACCAAAAGGTGACGGCAGATAAAAAAATATATCGTAATCTAGATTTACATAATATAATTCTTTGTTGTTTAAAGTGTTACTGAAACATATTACTGTTGAGTTTAAACCGGTTCTAAATAAAAGTTATTAATAAACAAAGAGACTGATTGAAAACTAGTACCAAGGTTTGTTTACATCACTAACTTTGGCGCAAAAAATATTGGACTAAATATCAAATTCGGACAGATATATTTGATTATATATTCAAAAATAAGCACTTTTTATCATTAAATGTAGGGCAGTATCTTAAAGGTAGATCTAAAAATGCCAGAATGGGCACTTATATCGACAATAGTACCAGAACATTAAAATTTAAATAGCTTATGAATTTTAAGTAATTTTTCACTTCATAAGTCTAATGATTTTCTCTAAGATTATGGAAAATGTTGAACGCTTGTTGTCCCAAAATTAATTAGTTGAAATTAAAATTATTGCCAATTGTCCATAAGCACAAAAGTGAACCCCGTGGTACTCACGCCATGTCAGCTTTAAGATTTAATTGATAGCAGATTGACACACCCAGAAAAAAATAATAAATCGTATTAATTAATTTGGAAAAAATATCACCTTCAACGTTTCATTATTACACAATCACCATTTTGAACAACCCCTTAATAATAAAGTATATTAGGGTCCCATATTACCAATAGTCATTAAATTTTAACAAACAATAAAAACCTTCAATGACATTTCGTTTAAATGAAACAACTTTTGATAATATCAACCCCTAATGTTTCACTGTCACCCTAACATAATCACTTATTTTTTTCTACTTACAAATAAATTCATCGTACTCTCTATGTATATCTATCTTTGTGCACGGACGCGGACGAAGGAAACGGTATGCGATCAGGTGTCGGCTCTTTTATACTCCCGTTAGTAGCAAGGCTACGAAGTCTACTCCGCCCTGAGTCAACTACACCCCACTCAAAATGAATTTTCAGTCACGGTATATTCACAACACAGATAGAATCAAAATATTATGTTTGTTTATGTGGAAAACAGACGGAATTACGAGAAGAAAAGAAAAACTTGGAAGGAAGATTCTCAGAACCTTGAACACGATAAGTACCTTGAATAACATTTGAAAAAAAAAATCTGGTGGCCAGCACAATATCTTCCGTCAATCCTGTGTACTATGTACAAATTCCATACATAAATTTTCTTGCAAAAGATTCTAAATTTTCAGTAAAATGATTTCATAAACAAATTATGCAAATTGCACTTGACACTGACATCATTTTCTTCTTTAGCTTCCATTCATTTATGTTTTGCGTGTCGTTCTCATTCAGTTCCTTTTCTCTCAAATCTTCCGAAATACAGTCCTTCCATCCCATCTTTTGTCTTCCTCTGTTTCTTCAACCTTCTATTACTAAGCTATTCATGCTTCTTTCAATATATTCTTCATGTGTCGTCATGACATGTTCAAACCAATGTAATCATCTCTCTTGTATCTTTCTAGAAACTTGTAACACTAGAGTATTTCCCTTATTCTTTCATTAATTACCGTATCTTTCCGTGTCTTTCCCAACATCTATCTCAACATCCTCATCCTTCCCACATTCATTTACATTACATTACATTTGACATCTGTCAATTTGAATTATCTGAATATATTAGCAGTTTCCATGGTTAGCATAGATTAGTAATATTTAATACCTTTATAGTCCTTTAACTCTCTCTCTCTCTCTCTTTCTATATATATTAAATATGAATTATAAAATGCAATCAAATCGTATAGAGAATAATATATTCTTTAAGTTATAATAAAGTTAAATGTCAATAAATCATATTTAACTGTTAAAATCTTCAAATGAGGGTACTTCCGGTTGTCCAATTGTAACCAATATCTAATTACATTTTTTTCTGGATGTAAACTTGAGGAATACGCAAAATTATAATTCCAATTCGCCGAACGAGATCCAATTTTTTTGGTACGCCTTTAACCATCTTTTGTACAAGTCTAAAATCAATTTTTATAATAAAGTACCTACTTAATACGATTCTAAAGCTCGACCTCAATTTGTGCTTGTCTTTTATGTAAACCATTTTCTCAAGTATTGACCAAAAACTCCCCATTTGACACAATTCGGATACACAAGGTGGATTATCATTGTTCGCAGCAAAAATTATGTTTTCTACGACAAAATTGCCACAGATTTGACTTAATGTGCTTAACTCTGTCCAAATTTAAATAATTGTTTCTAACATGATATGTTTTAATAAAAATCTGATGTATTACTAAAATGTTAAATTAATGTACCGAGGTATTAGTGGCTCAAAGTCGAAATACCTTAAAAAAAATTAAATAATAAAAAAAAAAAATCTGATGTGACCAACAAAATACGTGCCGTTTAAATTAATTTTTATTCATGTAAATACTTAAAATTAAATTAAATTTAAATACCGGGTTCGTTCCCGACCAACGCCAAATATTTCGAATTTTAAATGGCACAAAAATGACCCCTGTGGTGCATTCTCCACGCCAGCAATAAGTACTCGTGAGGTAATACCTGCTAAACGCCCGCACGGTACAAATATGTTATCATCGTTACCGAAATCTGTGTACAAAGCAGATTGGCAGACCCAGTAATGGGTAATATGCCGTGATCATATACTTATTATATTTATTTATATACTTACCTATATTCATTGCTGGCGAGAAGAGTACATCCCAGGGGTTAATTTTGTGCCATTTAAAATTCGAAAATATTTGGCGTCGATTGAAATCGAACCCGCTCTCCAGAATCGCATGAAGTGACGCCTGGTAAACGCCTACTTGGTACAAATATGTCATCATTATTACCGACATCTGTGTACAAAGCAGATTGGCTCACCCAGCAATGGGTAATATGACATGATGATATATTATATATTTTTATTATCTTACCTATATTCCTACATATTTACTTGTGCTGGAACTGTATTAAGTTCCTTTCCATATAATTATTGTTCCATTTATTATTTTCTTTTTAAAATGATACTCGTATTATTTGAAATGCTTAGTTTGTTGACAGTGACATATATCTGTCAGTTACATGCATTTGAGATCTAAGCTGTGTAACCGTGGAATTGAGGTTTAAAGCGTAGGCTGCGGGATTAAAATTCATCCATAAAATATATAGAAAAAGTATTAATTCAAATCTGTAGAAAATTTAATAATCTTTAATTTTTATATAATATAAACCTCGAAAAAATAACATTAAAAGGTATTTTTCGAAGAAAAACTATTTTGAGCTTCCAGTAAAGTGACATTTTGGGTTATCTGATTTACTCCAAAATCTAATGGCATATTTCCATATAAGAGTAAGGTAGAAATACAAGGTTGGTTGGATATTGGGACCCAAGGGAGTTTCAGGCATTGAAAAAGCAAATAAACTCACAAAAAGAGAACCAAATTGCCGTTTTACGGGCATTGACCTTCTTGTGCACTCCATGTCTCAGTCAGAAGAAGAAGTACATTTCATCTTCGTCGACAAACGCCAAGAAGTTACTAGCTCTCAGCATAAGGACCTTAGAATTATAAGAGGTATCCTTACTGGTCATTGTCTGTTAATTACTCAGTTAGAGCTTAGAGTTAGTTTATAGTCTATTATAGTAAGCAATAATAATATGTATTACTAAAATGCATTATTAAATCTTTTTATATGAAGCTATCGCACTTGAACTGATAAATAATTAGAAGTATTTTAAATGCAACAAATAATCTAAACATACTTATACTTAAATATGTAAATTACAATAAAGTAACGTAATTCTTTAGACATAAATAATTTTTCATGTGATGGATTTTCCACAATTACTTTCATTACTAATCTATTTCATTCTTGACCTTTTCTTCTTACATCTAAACTTTTAACCTTTCGATTCAACTTTGCTGGACTTTTACTCTAAATATAATAATGGTCTTATTTGTTATGCTACGTTACATTCATAACTATAATCCTACAAGTACTTATACAATTACAGAGGGAGTAAGAGCAAGCAAACAATCGAAATTATTCAACACTGACATTGACTGTTTTACTATATTTTATATACAATTACTTATAGTAACGTCCAACTGAAAATATGGTTACACGAGTAGTATAACTTTAGTTTCGAAATATTGACTCACAAACTTTAAACTATTGTGATGTTGTAAAACCTGAAATAATTATAAGAAATATGAGAAAACGCAATAGAAATGAAATACCTCAGGATGATCGCAGGCAAAACAAAATAGGACAGAGAAAGAAATGAAAACATAACCAGATAAAGTAACAAAGAAAAAACAGAAGCAAGAGGGCTGGTACTTGGTGCGGACATTACGAGGATGGATCAGAACAACCTAGTATGAAGAGTAGGAGAATCAGGAAATGTGAACAAAAAAGGGGAAGAGGAAGACGGCGGAAAAAATAAGAAGGAAGAAAAGACGAACTTGGATATAAAAGAGAAAAACAATTGGAAGATATAAAAAGAATGTATAGGGCTGAAAGAAGTGGAAGAAATAAAAAAATTAATCTTAAGAAAAGGAAATCCCATACCTGGCTACGCGTATCAGGGATATAATAATAATAACAATAATAATTACTTTATTGAAACCCACTTAAAGGCGAGCTTCAGCCAAATGTTGTTCTTCCACCTAACCTACAATACAATATCAAATGTTTTTGTGAACAGTATACACAATAATGGACAGATATACACAAATCTAAAATTTCAGTTTAACAATTATCCAAGATAAATTTTAATGATAGTTTTTAAAAAAATTTAAACATCGTTATATAATTTGGATGCTCGATACGAAAATGAACCCCTAAATTTACTCTTTTTAAAAGAAGGAACCACAAATAAATCCGTACCACGAAGATTATAATTGTTTTCCTTAATATGGAGTATACTATATAAGTAAGGTGGTATTTTTGTCGTATATATTTTACGGACGAGAGACAGATAAAGAAAATTCGTTGTCCAATTAAAGAATTTCATTTCAGCTTCTTGTCTATATGATGATATATGATCAAATTTACACATTATAAAACGAAACGGAGAAAAGTATTTTGAAAAAGTGTAATTCTATGTATGTCTTGCTTAGTAAGATTGGGAACATAAACACAGACACAATATTCTAATATGGACATGATAAAATTATTAATTAATTTTAATTTTAGGGCAGATGATATAATATGTCTATATTGTTATAGTTGTTTATGTTTAAGTCTTGCCGCAATTAACATATTCTTGGTGTGTTCATTAAATTTCATATCTTTGTCCAAACCACGAGTCTTGAGTGTAGCACTACAATTTATCTTTGTACCATTTAAGTATACACAAGGCTGAAGGGACTTCGCTTTAGTGGAAATAGTAAGAAGTTTTAATTTCTCAGCATTTATTAGTAGGCCATTGTTTTTGATTCACGTAATTAGATTTTGTAATTCAATATTAAATTCACCAATCGCTTTCTCCCTTTCATTATACTTAAAAGTTATTACTATATTGGTATCATCAGCATATGAATATGCCGCACAGTTTTTTTACAACTGATGGCATATCTGCCACAGAAATAATGAAAAGCTGAGGACCCAATATAGCACCTTGTGTAACATCACGTGATGATGAAAATATAAATGAAATAGAAGTCCCATTCTCAGATATAATACTTACTATAAAATATCTATTATATAAATAATAATTGAAAAAAGTAATGGCATTTTGTGAAAAAATATAGAATTTCATTTTGGCAAGCAATAAATTGTAGTCCACAAAGTCAAAAGATTTGTAAAGTCAATTTGCGCAACCATACTTATAATTGAATCGTCGAAATTTCTTATTAAATCATCCACCATATTTAATAAACAAGTTTGTATGCTGTACCCTTTTCTGTATCCTGATTGTGATGGCAGTATATGGAAAAGATGTAAAAGTAGTAACAACAGCAACGTAACGGCCACAGAGATGATACTTCTAAGAAGATAAAGGAATAAACAATTAAAAACTAAATAAGGAACGAGGTGTTTAAAGAAAAAATATTCAGATGATTAGAATACTATAATAAAATAATTATTATTAATAAAAAGAGGAAGGAAAACCCTCATGAGCAACTGCAAGGGCATAAGTTTTACACCGTAACATAAGGTGTGAAAGACTTTCATATTAACTAAGTAATTTATTTATTTATACAAAACAATGTGAACTTTTTCCTTCAAATTGCGAAATTTTGTCAATTTTATGCAGAACGTGTTATCATGAACACTTTCTTTTGGCACTAGTACAAGCATTATCTATCAAGATAATCAAATGTGCAATGTAAGTATTTACAGTTTGTTTATTGTAAATAAATCGTACATTGCATACCAAGTAATGATATAAATAATAAAATTATCAATGTTACAATCATTTAAAGACATTTACATACATTTAACATTAGTAAGTGTGCGTTAACACATGAACGGACAATTTATAAAAGATATATATTAATAGTATAACAATTTGAATTTTTATAAAATAATTCTTCTGATCGTTGTTTAGGTACACACAAAAAAGTAAATGTATAATACTACACTTTCATATGAAAAAACAATATTATACAATATTCATATAAAAGTATAAAAACATATAATTAAAATTAGAAAATTGAGTTAATTCGATAGTTGAAATTCACTAATTTTCTTTTTAAAATATTAATACATTCTACTGTATTACATATTGAATAAATACAGTTCATTATACAGACGAAATAACTATGTAAGTAGTTCATTATTAACTATATACGTGTATAACATTATTTGTTATAGAAAGTTTAGGCTAAATTCAATATAAAAAATTATTGTGTTGCGTTTACGCATTGCACATAGAATTTCACTCTTACCACAACTGATATATTAATTTGCGATTCCGAAATATAGTTTTTCATAAAGTATATAGTAAGAGGAAGTATATCGGGTTAAAAATAAATAAATACATTAAAAAAATTAAATAAAGAAATATAACTGTACGCCTTTTATTCATATGATTTTAATAGCATTTAAGATATACATGTAAATCGTGTGAGATTTTTGTTGAAGACGATATATGAAGGACTCAAGGACAAAAGCCTTTTTGGTTTAATTATAATGAGTATATTGTAGGAAGCATTAATAAGTAAGGCGTGAAATAGTGTTTCCTATTTGTGCAATTGTATTATACATAATTTTTTCTATTAAGCGATCATTATAATTAAATAAGTCATAAACATATTCATATTATACCAAATAATAATAATTAAAACATTTTTTTTTCAAGTGGACATTTTCTGATGCCGGGAGTTAAAGGATCACTTGCCGGCAGAGCTGGGAACTACTTAAAGTAAAAGTACTGAAAGTATTACTTTAAATACATCCAGTATTTACAATACTTTACTTGAAATACTTTTGAAAATTAGTACTTAGTACTGTAATTAAAATATATTTTTTTCATACAAAGTACTTGAAATACTTTTTGGTACTTAAAGTATCTAAAAGTATTTAAAGTAACTAAAATACTTTAAATACTAAGTACTTTACGCATGCGCAAGAACATATTTATATGTGTTCTGTTCACTACTGCCAACAGAGTTTGAGCAAGTATAGAAAAGGACTAAAGTTTTCGCTATCTATAGTTTTAATTTAATAGTTGAAGACGTAAATAAAGATAAATCAAGACGTAATGCAGTATATTATGATGAACATGTTGAACAACTTATTTATTAAAGAATATTTCTACTTGCTCATCAATATTATAGTACTAAATGAAGAATTTTTCTACTCCAATGATTGAAGTAGTAGCTACAAACATTAATCACAGTATGTGAAGTCTGAATTTTCATAGTGATGCGTAAAATGCAATGGAGTCTTATGGAGTTTATTTTAAAACATTTTATATGCGTGAAGCCTTTTTTACACGCATGTGAACAGATTTCTTCACTTATTTCACAAATATAGGTACTACTTTTTTTTAAATAGGTATAGTACTTTAAAATTAGTGGGCTACTTTAACTAACTTTTTAGATGAGAGCGATATACCTAAATTCGATCATTTTTCGTAATATTTTAACTGATTTCATAAAAAAATACTTAGTACTGGTACTGTAAGTACGTAAATAAAAGTATTTAAAGTATTACTTTACTTAGTATTTAAATACTTTTCTTATAAGTATTTAGTATTTAGTACTTAAATACTTTTTTCGAGTACTGGTCACAGCTCTGCTTGCCGGTATAAGTTTCGCGATCCGGTTGCTTAAATCCATTCCGTTGTACGAGGACTGTTCAAAAAGTATCGAACCTTTGGTCGGCAAAATACAATTATTCATTTCGAGGTCTGGAACCCTAATCCTCTACAAATGAGTCACCTTGGTAATGCACACATTTCTTCCAGTGGTCTCGCCATTGTTCAAAACATTTCTGGAAGGCTTCTTGTGGAATGATGTTTAGCTGGGTTGCCCATTTTGCATAATGTCTCCTTTTGACTCAAATCGGGTTCTTTTCAACGGCATTTTCAACTTGGGGAACAGCCAAAAATTACAAGGAGCTATGTCGGAAAATTAGGGAGCCTGAGGAATAAGGGAAATTTGTTTGGCTAAGAAATTTTGAATCAAATACGAAGAATAAGCGGGTGCATTATTATAATTTAGCTGCCAAGTGTTAGCTTCTTGGTCAAAATTGAATGTACCGATCGAATGCTTACCCCCACCTCGTTCACAAATTCTCTGACAGTGATACGACGGTCTTGCTTCACTAAAATCCTTATTTGGTCAATAATAGTGTCATTTCAGCTTGTTGAGGGCCTGCTGGGACGTGATTCACTGTCCACTGGCATGCAGCCATCTTTGAAATATTTTCACCACTTCTCTATTCGTGAGATTCTCAAGGCATTGTTCCCGAAAGCCTATTGAATTTTCCGAATGGTTTCCGCTTGGGTTTCACCAAAATTTAATGCAATACCTTAATAATCGTCAGCAACCAGTATCTTATAATAGTAATAATTCAAACTTTCAAACAATAACATGTGGAGTACCACAAGGATCCATTCTTGGTCCGGTATTGTTTATATTATATGTAAATGGTATAAAAATATTTTACATTCAAATGTTTTTGTCGCATATGCGGACGACTTATTTGTTCTAATATCTGGGAATGCCAGTGCGGGTAAAATATCTAACATTATTTCTGAATTATCGGATTGGTTTGCATCTTTAAATTTAACTTTAAATATAAATAAATCTGCAATTATTAAATTTTCTATTAAAAAACGTAACAAAAGCCTTCGTATTCATTGTAATAATCATGCCTTACCAAAAGTTGAAAATCTTAGGGTACTTGGTTTTGAACTACATGAAAATCTACGATGGGTGCCTCACATAGATAATCTTTGTCAATAGTTAACATGTTTGTGTTACTTCTTAAAAGGTTAAGACAACTCATGGACGTGAATACTGCAAAAACATTTTACTACGCGAAGTTTTACCCAATCCTCAGCCATGGCAAAAACGGGCTATACGAAATACATTTCTACTGAATAATAGATCATCCTGTAAATAAATATTTAAAAGCGAAAATATTTGAACCTTACCCTCAAAATTTTAAAATTCCAAGAATTAACTTAAATAAATCTGCATGCAATCCAAACCATATTGGCATTAAATTATTTAATCATTTACCTTTAACCATTAAAAATATTAATACAAAAAATAAATTTAAATCAGACCTCAAAAAAATCCTAATAGCTAAGAATTATTGTAATGTCTCTGAATTTTTAAATGACAGATAGTAATTATTCTATTTTAACTTTAACAATATTGTAATCGTAATGTTAATGTAATGTAAACTTTATATGTAAAGGGTTTTCCAATAAGAGGTGTTATTTTGAATAGCCCGCTATTTCGGTAGATGTCGCTTTTGAAGCTGTAATTTTTTGACATTTGACAAGTAGAAACTACGCCATTAATAAAAATGCAACGATACACGCTTCAACAACGCATTGAAATTATTAAAATTCACTATAAAAATGGTGAAAATTTGGCAGAGACGGTTCGTAAAACTCGACAATTTTTGGGTCGTCGTGAAGCACCTTGTCGGACCGCAATACAGAAATTGGTGGAAAAATTCGAGCTGTTGGGACAAGTTAGTGATGTGAAGAATAAAACCCGTGCACGTCGCTCAAGAACAGCCGAGAATATTGCTGCTGTAGCCGAAAGTGTTGAAGAAAACCCAGGTTTGTTCATTCCTCGTCGTTCTTTGGAATTAGGCATTCCACAAACGTCATTACACCGTATTTTGCATAAATATTTGGGTCTTAAGGCTTATAAAGTCCAGTTAACACAAGAACTCAAGCCGGCCGATCATCAACAACGTCGTGTCTTTGCTGATTGGGTCGTTGAAATGCATGAAAATGATCCGGAATTCCATCGAAAAATCATCTTGAGTGATGAGGCCCATTTCCACCTCGGTGGCTTCGTCAACAAACAAAATTGTCGCATCTGGGGCTCAGAAAACCCAAGAGTTATTGTTGAAAAGCCTCTCTATCCTCAACGTGTGACTGTTTGGTGCGGTTTATGGTCCGGCGGAGTCATTGGACCTTACTTTTTCGAAAATGAGGCTGGAGCAACAGTTACGGTGAATGGATTGCGCTATCGAGAGATGATTAACGATTTTTTATGGCCGGAATTGGATGGTATTGATCTGGACAACGTTTACTTTCAACAAGACGGTGCTACGTGCCACACAAGCAACGAAACCATTGATCTTTTACGGAAAAAGTTTCCGGACCGTGTTATCTCTCGAAGAGGTGATCACAATTGGCCACCGAGATCTTGTGATTTAACACCTTGCGACTTCTTTCTTTGGGGCCACGTGAAAGAGAAGGTCAAGCCAACTGCCCAGCGTCGACTCAAGACCTCAAAGATGGAATTCGTGAGGCTATCGAGGACATAGGACAGCCACTTTGCGATTTGGTTATGGAAAATTTCATGAAAAGGATATTGTCCTGTCAGCGTGGTCGTGGTGGTCATTTGCCTGATGTTATTTTCCACTATTAACGGCATACCTTCCTCTTTATAATGAAATAAACATCCGATCATTTATATTAAAAAATGGCATTTTTCTTTGAATATCAAAATAACACCTCTTATTGGAAAACCCTTTATTTTGACTGTTCCTACACGATGTATCTTGGTCGACAGGAAATAAACGTATTATTATTATTAATATCACTGTTCAAGTCGTTCATCCTTCATTTAACAAAAATTGAAAATCCAACGAGCGTTCACTACAGTTATTCATAAGCTGACTGCCAGCGACGCACGTATTATGCAATCGGGAAAAAATCACAGATACGCATAAATGTCTTTTACACATCCCCACTGAAGGACATCATCCGTACTTCATTTTTTTACGCGAAAAAAATAAATAAAGCACGATACTTTTTGAACACACCTCGAACAGTACAGACTACAGAGCTGGCATTCTGAAGTGGTCAGGACTTTGAATTTTGACGGAGGTAATTCCTTACTTTCATTAAACCAACCCTAGCGCAATACAGAGTCCACTGATATTGTGGTAGTTTGGCATTTATCTGAGAATCTGTAGCCCGACCTAAAATATTACCCGTTGTGTGATATACAGCAAAATGCCGTTATGCGGCCTAGTCTTCTAATATGCATATTTGGTATAGAGTAATTATCAATTATATTGGTATAATTATTTTTTTAATACATATCATTAGTTAGAAAGAGACACTTATAACCCGGTACTATATCTTTCTTTTAAAAACATATTTGGCCTTGGAGTCTTGTACCTCCAATAAAACATAAACTTTCGCCGATGTAAATGACTCATCATGTAAACTTACGAACTAAGAACTGTAAATGGTAATTTCACATTAAATTTATTTTTATTTTATACGATGATATATGAAATTAATTAATGGAATTTTCGGAGCAGGACTAAATATTAAAAAAACACGATTTAATTTTTAAAAATATTTTATTATTATTCATTAATATGTAAAATAACAATAACATGCTAATAAAATACAAGTTTCAGAAAATTGTATCCGTTTTTAGACAGATTTTATGTATCATCACTTATAATCTAGTTTATTTTTTTATTTACTCGCAGATAACATAACAGCATTTTTAATCTTGTTTTAAATGTCACACATCTTTTTAGCTGCTTCAGTAATTAAATATGTAAATATATTCTGATATAAACGAACTATATTAGAATACATATGATGCAGTTGGCATTATAATAATAATACGAGTAATAATAATAAATATAACTTTTAGGTTACACCTGGTATGAGCCTTCAACATCATTTTCAAAATCTGAGAATAGAAGCAGAATGTCACACTTAGAAATGAGTAAGAAGCCGTGAGACTTATAGAATAACAACGAATGTCAAGTTCGGACCCAAATGAAAACAATATCAACCAATGTCCTCTACTAGGGTATTATATATTGTAGGTCCTAGAACACTGGTTCTTAACCTGGGATGCGAGAAAGCATTTCAAGGGGTGCGAGAGAAGTTTCCAAATTATTGATAAAAATTATCGCTTGACTAGTGGTAATATTACAAAATTTGACGTTGCGGCAGTTCAGAGGCCATTGTTAGAAGCTTCTTATCAAATGGCATATTTATATACTATGACAAAAGGGTTATACAATAGTTAAAGAACTAGTAAAACCATATGCACTTGAAATTACACATACATATATTAGGTTCCGATGTACAAAATACAAATTCAGCAGATTCCGTTATTAAACGATGTGATTCGATCGTGCATTAAAGATCACAGTACTGATATTTTCCTAAATAAAAAATCTGATGTGGCTAAAATAATACCTCCCGCTTTTTAATTTTTATTAATTCAAACATATACACATATTTACTAATGCGAAAACTGTATAATAGGGCTATCCTGGAAGTATCGTTATGACATAACGAATCGTTAAAATGTTATATCGTTATAACAATAACGAAAATCGTTTAATAGGCTTATTCTGTAAACGTTCGTTATGACATTCTGTATTATTGTATCGTAATTCTACATAATGAAAAGTAAGATAAGGATAACGTTAGTAGCTCTGGTATAGTCCACAACACAAAGAAAGAGTCGGACAGCTGACAGGCTGACAGCAAACTCCCGCCAGAAGTAATCTAACCTAGAAGTTTTGTGAGTGATATTGAATTATTTTATGTATTTAATTTAAAATTATAATTGATTTTAGGATATAAAGTTCTTAACTTGATGTCAAGGTTATTATTATTTAAAATGTTTTACAGATTACGAATACGAAGGTGACGATTTCATTATGATAACGATTCGTTATCGAATATTTACAGAATAGGTTCCTTACCATATAACTATTGTTCTATTTACCATTTTCTTTTAAAACGTTACTATTGTAATTTGAAATAAATTCTTTGACAGTGACATTTATCTGTCAGTTACATATATATATTTCAGATCTGAACTGTGTAACCAATGAGTTGTGTTTATCTTTAAAGCATAAGATCCGGGATTTAAATTATAGATAATTTTATAAATTTATCCATAAAATATATAGAAAAAGTATTAATGCACACCTGTACAAAATTAATAATATATTTTTTAATAACACAAATTGCAAAAAAGCAACATTTAAAGGTATTTTTCGAATAAAAACTATTTTGCGCTTCAAGTAAAGAGCCATTTCCGGTTATCCGATTTAGACCAAAATCTAATGTCTACTTTCTATATTAGAATAAGATAGAATGCATGGTTTCAAAATTTTCTGAATGATAGTATTTGAGTTAGAGCTTTCAGACGTTCCAAACCCACATATAAACACGCATACACACAAAATGTTAAAATCGGATTCTAGGGGCCTTAAAATGTGGTCATTTACCAAATTTAACATGATCCCTATACCTCCGTTACCAAGGGTCGCGGGAGGTAAAAATAAAAACACATCATTCAAGGTGGCGCAAAAAGTTATTTTCAGATTCAGGGGGTGCTGATGACTAAAAAGGTTAAGAACCACTACCCTAGAAGAACCTATAAGAATCGTCATCCAATAAACCAATGTCGTGTCCATAAAGCCTCGTACAGACCTGCGAACCGTTCGCCGAACCGTTCGGCGAACCACGTCCAGACCGGCACAACAAAACGGCGATCCGAGCAAAGTACTGCAACACGTGCAACGTTTGCCTGCAACGTTTGCGCGATCCATCCGTTGTCGGTATTTCAACGAACGATCAAAGGATGTTGCGCGAACACGTTGCAGCTAGTCTGGACGCGACGGCGAACGAATACTTGCAACAAAATATTTTATTTCACTTTATTCTTTGGTTCGAAGTAGATGTTTTCATTAATACTACATTTACCAAAAATGAAATGGTCTAAAGACAATACTTCAAAATTTATCGAAGTGTACAGAAATCATGATATTATTTGGAATCCACAAAACATACATAATGTATCTGCAACAATAATGGAAAAGAGACGAACATTCCCCCACCATCATCTGCTAGAGCTCGTCGAACGGTTCGGCGACCGGATCGGCGTACGGTTCGCCGAACGGTTCGTCGAACGGTTCGCAGGTCTGTACGAGGCTTAAAACAAACAAAAAATCTTATTGCATTAATAACAAATGTAGATATGTGAATCAAATTTCGGGCGGCTATGTTATATAGAAAAGTACTGTCAATATTAACACTAAAATTTTAAACCAGTCTTCTGAGAAGTGTGGACATTGGTTGTTCTTGTATATATATTGTTTTTTATGGGAGCATAAATTCAACAACGATATTGCGCATGAGTCAAATGAAATGCAACAAAAACAATTTATAAATAAACATTCTTCATAGCTGACAGTAAACATAGTTTTTCTATCACGTTACGCCCTTCCCGAAGTAGTGTAAACGTAACATTGAATAGTCCACATTCCACAGCACTGATTTAAACGGTGACAGATGCCATTTTCTGTATTCCCCTGGAGCTGGAGGATAATGTATTCAAATGGGTGTGATATAGAAAATCTAGATACCTAGAATGACAAGAGAAAACTTTAAGAAGTTATACAAGTATATTTACTTTCCGTCATCTTTAGATAAAGAAAGTATTGTCTTTGGTCTAAAAATTTTTAATGAATAAATACATTTTAACACTGAAAGTTTTGTGATGATCAAAATATTGACCTTGGTTGCTCTTATATTTATCTAAAAAATCATTCATAATTTTTTTAACGGTATGTAGGTAACTCATCATTGTGCAACCTTTAAAAAGACTTAGATATACATTAATAATCTGAGAACTATTAGGGATCTGCGACATAACATTCTACTATAGTGAACTTATAATTGAGACAAATATGAGTTCAGATAGTGACTAATAACTGTCTTTAGTTGCGGGGACCTTGCTGAAACGTAGACAAATCAGTTATGTTACCTTTGCGCAATCAAGGTCACTATCTTAAGACTCAGGTGTTAATATTAGTTACAGTTGTCAGCTTTATTAAATCAGATCCGGTGGAAAGGAAATCATTTTCAACTTCCACGTTACTCACATCATTAAACAGACTTCCTTTTTCTTAATTGACGTTGTAACTGTTTGAAATACAACCTTGGCAATTTAGGAAAATCAGTGGAAAATAAGGTGAACTAGTTGATAAGTAAGAAAGAAAATAGATTATTCAGTACGGTCGGAACATGTAGGTACGCTTTCTGATTTGTATATTTTATCTTATTTTGTTATGGTTGTCCTTTGATTCCTGTGAACCCTGTCGAAAATTTGTGGTATGAAATGAAGAGACAAATCTAAATCAACCAATTTGTAAAATCAGTTTCTAGTATTTTTTACAAAAACTAATATAAAGAATGCCTAGAATTTGTTAACTTATTGAAAGCCAAAGCGGTTTTTCCAAAGAACCTAATTACCTTCCGTCACCTTTGGTAAGGAAGGTATTGTCTTTGGTCAAAAAATTCAATGACGAGTTTTTAGTGAATAAGCATGTTTTAGGGTCCCTATAATACGATTTTACCATTTTTACGATGATGTCTGTATGTATGTGTGTCTGTTTCTGTGTGATGAAAGTTTCGGATCGCATAACTTCAATACCACGATTCCAAAAATTATAATTTTTTCGTATTCCTCATGTTTACATCCAGAAGAACAAGTGATTCGATTTTGGTTATAATTGGTCAACCGAAAGTAGCCTCATTTGAAGATTTAACAGTTAAATATGATTCATTGGCATTTAACGTTATTATAACTTAAAGAACATATTATTCTCTATACGATTTGATTGCATTGATGTCAGTATCAATAAAAAGTAAATTAATGTGGCAGAGATGAAGATGAAGTAGATTACGACATGGAAAGATACGATAAGGAAATAACTCTAGTGTTGTAAATTTCTAGAAAGATACAAGAGAGACGATTACATTGGTTTGAAGATGTGGAATATGTTGGAAGAAAAATGAATAGCTCAGTAATAGAAGGTTGATTAAACAGAGGAAGACCAAAGGACAATATTACGGAAGACTTGAGAAAATGAAATGAATGAGAACATGCAAAACAGAAATGAGTGGAAGAAGAAAATAAAAAATAGCGATCCCTAACGAATGAGAAAAGCTAAAGAAGAAGAAGATGTCAGTGTCAAGTTCAATTTGCATAGTTTGTTTATGAAATAATTTTACTGGAAATTTAGAATCTGTTGCAAGAAAATTTATGGATGGAATTTATACATAATACACAGGATTGACGGAGGTATTGTGCTGGCCACATCAGATTTTTTATAAATGTTTTAGTTGTTTTTTATACTTTTATATGTTAAGTAAGAACTTTTACTATTTTAAATAAAAGTATAAGTATTGTATGAGTCTAAAGAAACGCAATCTACTATTACTACCAGTAGTGCTAGTACTCTATATTAGTGGAGTAAACATTTTATGTTCTTTATACTCGTTTTTATTGTACGTATTTAAAAATCCTCAGAGTCCTTTAAAAACCTCCAAATTTCTTTAAAAATATTCAAAGTTCCTTTAGGATCTTCAAATTTTCTTAAGACTGCAGGTTTCCTAAGAATATCACCTGAGTTCTTTAGGATCTGTCGAATTCATAGAGATCTCTAGAGTTCCTAAGAATCTCCAGACATCCTAAGAATCTCCAAAGTTGCTACAGAATATCGAGATAAAACACACCAATAGAAGAGCAATTATTGTCTAAGGTACGCAACCAAATATTACTACTATCTTCATATTTGTTATATTTTTTACCTCCCGCCAAACTACATACATAGGTAAAGGAGGTAAGTAATGTTTCCGGTACAAAAATTCGATAGCGAGTTTTCAATGAACAAACACGAAAAAGGGTCCCCACAAAACGTTACATATACAATTTTTATAATGATGTCTGTGTGTGTGACGATAACACATCAAACTTCCAAAAATTTCTATTTTCCGTATTTAAGCTTTCTGCATTAATATAAAAAGTTTATTAGATTTTGGGTAAAATTGGACATCTGAAAATGGTACTTTACTTGAAGCCAGTAACAGTTTTTCATGAAAAACTATATTAAAATATAATTCAAAACTTTTCAAATTTGTATTTGACATATTAATGAGAATAATATATTAGATTTTTACTAAAATTAATAAACTGCAAGTGATACTTTACTTGAAACTACGAACAGGTTTCCTTGAAAAATATGTCAGTGAGGTTACGAAAATTGAAAACTTTCAAATATTAAATTTTTGCATAGAAGATAACACTGATATTGAATGCAGTGTCAGATAAATAATAAATAGAAAATAAACTCTCAATGGTATTAATTACATGCATAATTTAATTTTAGTAGGATATTCCACGCAAGTGAACTCAAGTGCAAATATTTTATGTTATTTTCACGTAATTCATTAATTTTCATTGAAAATATATTAAAATATTACAAATGATATTTGAATTTGTGCGCCATATTTTTACATGCAGCAAAACAGCAAGAAAATAGTCGCTTGCTTTGTTTACTTAGCAAAACGGGCAAATGCTAAGTTAGCAAGCCGTTCAGTACATTTTACTTCCGCTTTGCACGATTTGCTAGCTTCATTGAATATATCAGATTTTAACTACATATGATAAACCGGATATGGTACTTAACTTCGAGCTCTTAACATATTTCCGAGGAAAATATAATAAAATATAATCCAAAATTTAGTATTACAGACTACATATTGGAACAACTAATTAAATTTTGTTTACAAACGATCACCCGAAGTGATACTTTACTTATAGCTCATTACTATTTCATACGTGATATTGGCGGGAGGTCATGTACTGGCCACATCAGATTCTTTTTAAATATTTTTACTTAGCTCAGTTGATAATTGAGTTGAGATGAACTGAGTTAAGATGTAAATGAAAACAACAACGTTTCACATATGGAAAGAGTAATTCTTTCTGTAATAGTTATTTACATACCAAATGCGAGCGCTGCCATAGAACGATGCCGGGAACCAAGTTCACGCAAGAGGTTTGTACAATATTTTTCGTACGAATTTATAAAACTAATAATTATTTATTTTTGTACAAATAATATCATTACTGATTTGAAGCCAACTTCAGAGTGATGTGTCAAATTTAAATTGTTTTGAAATTGCTAATGAAGCATCGGATAATTTACTTACTTACTAAAAAATCCAAAGGGCGGTACGAATCAGCATATTTAAAATTTATTAATTGGAGTAAAACTAAAAAAAAACACATTACTCTGAAAATGTGTTATTGGTGTATTTCCAAGAATTCCCGCACAAAAAATCATTATGGTCAACATATTCAATGTTGAAATCTTGTTTATTTATCCATAATAATATAAACATTGCAAGATATTCAAAAAAGTTATCGCTTTACTAAAACGCGAAACAGCAGATCTAAAACCTAAAAAATCTAGAGTTTTAATCTATTTATAAATGAAGCACCAGATACTACTTTTCTATTAATGAAGGTATGTACACACAACATACATATCTAAGTACACCTATAATTTATTTTTCCATCTTTATTACAAACTTGACTTTCAGGCTGTTTTAATAATGGGTATATCTGGAGCTTGTCGCCGTGAAGAACTCTGTAAAATGATGATAAATCATTTAAAAATTAAGAGTGAAATAGTGGTAGTTGCAATACCTGACAGCAAAACTAATATTGCCCGTAGTTTTGTAATAACTCAAGCTAAATGGATTGATTTGCTAAAAAAATATATAGATGTTAGAACAAGAGCTCTACCAAACGACAGAAAACTTACTTCATTCCAAATGAATTGACATTGCACAGCTGATTGCTGGGACCTTATACTAAAGTTTACCCCCATTTCAATTGTAGTATTATAACAAATTAAAATTTAATAAACTTGTTTAATTTCTTATCTACTTATGTTACAATTTATGTTACGTTTGTTGGTTATACTGTTATACATATATTCCGACTGCTGTCATCATAGGTACAAGTTGTGACCAACATTGTGAACCAAATGCACTAAATTTATTATTTTAAAATTAAATTTCATTATATATTCCACCATTTTCTCTTATTATTATTATTATTATTATAAATATAGTTCTTTAAAAAATGCTTTAGAAATAGGAGTGTTTTTTCCAAAACTTCCCGGTCGCCTATCTGGTGGACAACTGGGAAATTGACGTTTCGGACGTTGCTTAGGCAACGCGAAACAACACATTTCAATGCATGAGTACGAAAAATTCATTACCATATATTACAATTTTGTTTTCAGCTACGAAGATTCAACTTTTATAATAAATTTATATTCTATAAATTAATATTTATTCTCACAACATTACCCTTTCTACTGAGAGTACACTACCATTCAGTTCAATTACGACAAAAAGAACAATTTACTGAGTTTATCTGAAATAACCTGAGACGAACTGAGATTTTGACCAAAAATAATTGTTATTGTACTAAAAATCCTTATGAATTTTAGATCTTAAATTTCTAAATTGTACAACAATACCAGAGGGATGAATAAAACACATTTTATTTTATACAGTATTTTTATTCGTATACATAATATGTTGAATTCTTCATAAAATGTCTCTACGACAATTTCAGCTACTTACTGAGTACCATAAACCCTGAAAGTAAGTTCGTTACCCTGTCCAAGCTGTGAATCCACTCTCAAAGTGATGAAATTTTGTCCTATCCCCCCAGATGTTAAGGTAATTGTACTACCCTTGACATACTCATTGGGGATGATCTGCACCGCTTTGATTACAACGTTTAATTCACCATGGAAACTAGCAAAAGTTGTCACCACCTTGGAAAAAAAAAACAGTATGAGTTGTTTGATTCGTAATAAAAATAGTATATTATGTTATTAGGAGTAGAAAGCGGTCTTTTTGTGTCGCCTGTCCTCGGCTAGCGTCTCGGTCGCAATATCTGGGTTCAACACAAAAAGGACGTTTTGCTCCGAATAACATATACTATTTTTTCTTCAAGTGTTTCAAAGAAAATTGGGGATTTTCTTATATTTTTCGGGAATTGTTTTATTGTGTAAAGTTTGCAAATTGAGTCATAGTTGGCTTTGTACACTACATAACACAAACGATACAATTGTCAAATAACAATTTTCAATATGGTCTGTGTTGCTGTAACGACTGCTGCTGCCAGCGGTGAACTAAGAAGCTTACATTTTTTTACTAGTATAATAATGAACAACATTGTTAATAAAATGAATATCTTCTATAGTGTGTGTACAGTAGCATAATATGAATATTATTGTACACTTGAAGATAAAGTAATGTATTTTGATAGAAATACAGTCAAACCTGTCTAAGCTGGAGTCTCAACAAGACAGAATCCTGCCTATGGTGGAATGATTGAAAAGTCCCGCGACATTGAATATGAATTACAATGTAATGTGATCTGTATAAGCTGTAAAATGCTTAATGCGAACGCGGAAAACAATTTTAGGTTCGTGCCGGTAAAAATAAACCTGTACAAACTGAAGCGAGCGTTTCCATGTAAAAATCATGTGTTTGAGCAACGATGTTTGGTCAAACTGCACCGCTATTGTGTACATTATATCTTTCGTAGCCAAAACAAAATCATCAGCATGTACGAGTAACTGCTTTGTTCTTAAAGTCGGCAGTATTAAAAGAAGTCTTCTGAAATTAATAAAAATGTAATATTTGAATCAGCAAGAGTTGCCACCTGTCCTCCTTTGGAGAGGACATTCGTCATTTCCTCAATATGGTCCTGCGTCCTCTTTTGCAATGAAAATATCCTCCCTAACATAAAATTTATCGGCGATACTGATACCAATACAAATAAATAAAATTTCGAATGTAAAATAAAAGGAAACAAAGGTGAATGCATATACAGGCTGTTTCAAACCACCCGTCCGAGGCTTTTTTTTCTAAACTACGACGTCCTGGAGATTCAGGAAAAAAATTAGCATAACATAATCCTATCTGAAGAATTTAATGGTAGTCGTATTGACTTCCGAAATTTACCGGAAGTAGGCCTATCTACACTCAAATTCAAAATTTCAAATGGGAATCATATGTGGTATTGTTGGATGTGTATTCTCAAAACAAACAACTTTTGTTGGTAACAAATTTTTTTATTAGGTATTATTTACGAGATAAATACGAAAAATTGTATAATATTCTTTTCCATCTTTTTCGGTGCATAGCCAGCTTATTCCTGTTTTATTTATTTAATTTCACATTTGTTACTTTTAATCACTTTGTCACACTCATTTGTAGTTTTTGAATGTTACAACATAGTGTTTTCAAACCGCGAAGGATTCGACATGCTGATGGTGTTAGGCTAATGCGGTGAAAATTATCGTTTGAAACATTTATAGTTATTTAAGAATTAAGGTCAGTAAGTGCTTCCAACCGATTGAGAATGATTCCAATACATCCGATGCCGGTAGAAGAGCACTTACTGACCGTAATGTTTATTACGTTTTTTGCACAACCGCCGCCCAAAATTAAAAAAACCTGTTGTGGCCACCACAATACCTTTCGTCAATCCTGTATATTATGTATAAATTCCATACATAAATTTTCTTGCAAAAGATTCTAAAGTTCCAGTAAAATTATTTCATAAAGAAACTAAATTGCACTTGACATTAACATCTTCTTCTTTTTTAGCTTTCCCCATTCGTTAGGGGTCGCTATTTTTTATTATCTTCTTCTTCATCGCACCTCATGACATTTTCAAGCCAATGTAATCATCCCTCTTGTATCTTTCTAGAAACTTGTAACACGAGAGTTATTTCCATACCTATCTTTCCGTGTCTTCCCCAGCATCTACTTCAACATCCTCATCTCTGCCATATTAATTTACTTTTTATTAATACTGACATCTGTCAATTTGAATTATATGTATATATTAGTAGTTTCCATGTTTAGCATAGCTGGCTGATTTATAAAATTTAATTTCTTTAAAAAATTTAACTCTATATCTATTGAATATGAAGAATAAAATGCAATCAAATCGTATAGAGAATAATATATTCTTTAAGTTATAGTAACGTTAAATGTCAAAAAATTAAATTTAACTGTTAAATCATAAAATGAGGCTACTTATCTTTCTTCACACACACACAGACACACTCACACACACACACACACACACACACACACACACACACACACACACACACACACACACACACACACACACACACACACACACACACACACATACATACAGACATCATCGTAGAAATGGTAAAATCGTATTATAGGGACCCTAAGACATGCTTATTCACTAAGAACTCATCATTGAATTTTTTGACCAAAGACAATACCTTCCTTACCTAAAGGTGATGGAAGGTAAAAATAGGATTTAAAATTTATTTTGACACAATTAAAAAAATTTAGTTGTCATTTTTAAAGTAAGCTTTGTTCGTTGTTTTTTCTTACCACCTCCGCTTCCTGATCGGTAAATGATACGCATCACTTACCGAACAATAATTTGTAAATAAAACCTATTGCCTTGGAAACCCTATCGGTGAACGTTAAAAAGTAACTGATCGTGCAAAAAGCAATTTTTTGTATTTATTTCGTAAATAATACTTAATATAAAAAAATGTTTCCAACCAAAGATGTTTGTTTTGATAATACACATCAATCGATACCACACATGACCTAGGTTCCCATTTAAAATTACAGTTACGCCTACTTCCAGTAAATTTCGGAAGTCGAGAATACCACCATTAAATTCTTCAGATAGGATTATATTATGCTAATTTTTTTCCTGAACCTCTAGGACGTCGTAGTTCTGAAAAAAAGGCTGGGACCGATGGTCTGAAACACCCTGTATATTTATTGTGAAATCTAAATTATTTTTGACTAAAAAACACAATTTTTGCCCATACCTTTCGAAAAATCAGTAAATAAAATTAAGATTGAAATGATTTTTATTTAAAAAATATGTCACCCTCAAATTGGGCGAATATAAGCGATTTCGCAAGTTTGTCTGATTGAGTCCTGCTGCATTTCTTTTGCGCTACTTTTTTCAAATTTTCGTAAAAAAATTCTTAGCACCAGAAAATCAACGTGTCTGCTTCTATTGTAATAGTATGGGCTTTCAGATATATTTCGACTATTTTGTGAGAATCAGGGATCATATGCTGGAGGGTTGGTCGAATGAAACGAAATGACGGGAATTCCAGCACATCGTACTAACTTTACATGATTTGTTGAAAACGAGAAATTCGAAATGTATCGGTGTCTCGAGAAATAGAAATCGCCGATTCCTATATATTGGCTAAAAGACAATATCGTCGATATATCAATACCGGTTGCATCCCTATTTTAGTAGGCGCTGTAGTACACGCTGGGTTGGATGCAAGACTCAATTAAGCCGTTATGGGCACAATTTTATATTTATTTTATTTCTAAATTTTGTGCGAGAAGCGAGTACTTAATCGATATACCCATTAGTAATACAATAATTGTTTATTGGCACTAGGTGTTTACAATTTTCTGTAATTCATTATGTCCTCCAATCCAATTTTTAAAAGGTGGCAACCTGTATCAGCCCCCATTGTATTTTTTAACAATATAAAATATAACATATGAATATTCTTATACTACTGGATAGCAAATGTTATCTACTTTTCAAATTTGAATAAATATATTGAATGTTTCATTTTCCATTTGCAAATATAAAGTTATACATATTATCATTGCGTGAAAATGGAACATTCAATAGAAGAAACCACCACTGCAGACGTTTTAATTTAAAATAAACCTTCTTTAAAAATATTTTTCATAATATTTGAAATAATCGAGTTTTTAAAAATAACAGACAGATGAACCACTTGTATAAATATTGGGTTTGTTCCTACAGCATATGTACATAAGAGGCATGTGCATTGAAAAAAAAAAACGTTCCAAACGACTGTTGTACAGTCCAACGGACTGTTGGTATGTTTGTTCCTACAGACTTCAGACGCATATATGAACGCATTCGCGGACTGTTAGATCCATCCACTGGTCTGTGTTATGTACCATTTGTCAGCACATGCGCACCGCAATTTTCGCGTGGTTCGAGAAAATGATTGAAGCATAATCTGTGATTGTTTATCTGTTTTCATAAATGAACATAATAACTAATAACTTGGAATTTGAATCTGTTTCAGAATCATTGCTATCTGATTCATCTGATGAAGAAATTGATTTGATATTTGACTAACCTCGAAAAAACAGTAATTATTTAGGTATGTAAAGTGATAAATAATTAATATTTGTTTTAGATCATTTATTGACTGATTTTTTTTTTTGCAGAGGAGACAGTCATTAATTATGATATGCCAAATCTATTGTCCATTCCAATGCATCCAAAGAGTTTTGTTATTACTACAGTATTATAAGTAGTTACGTTTAAAAAAATATTATTGTTCTAACTTCTAAAAAAAAGTTTCCGTTTTGTAAAGTTTTGTTTCCGTCTCATAAGAAATACCTGTAGAATTCGAAAACCTGCTCAAGTCGGAATGATATTTTGCTCCCTCGCGATTCCGACTTAGGCAGGGTTGACTGTATTTAGCAAAGAACGATTATTACAAAATTATTTGGCTTACCCTATTAACTTCAGATTTCTGGTAAATAACTTCTTCTGATAACAACAAATCAGCATCTATGGTCCCTAGTACAATTTCAGCATCAAGCTGATGATAGAAATAAATACATTAATAATAAAACAATTTCTATAAAATTATACAAAAAATTGTACTTACTTTAACGCCAATTTTAATATTAACATCAATTAATTCATCAGCTAGTTTTAGTACTTGACTAGAAGTCAAACAGAAGATAGCCACAAAACACAAAGCAAATTTCATTTTGATAAAAGAATAATTGAAGCTTTGAAAAATTAGTTTATATACTTGATTTACAGTCGTTAAGAAAGAATTAAATTGTCATTATTTATCAAAAACTTGTTTCCAATTATTATTGTTCAAATATCTTGTTATTCATTATAAATTTGTTGAAAAATATGATGACGGCTTAACAAACTCTAGCCATTATTTATATTAGTTTTTGTAAAACATTACTAACAATTCTCAAATGTTGGTAAATTATTTCACAGCTCACTAACATTAGTTGTAGTTTTGAAGACTTGTCTCTTCATTTCATCCCTCAGAAGATTGACAAGATTCAAAAGGAGCAAAGGTAAACAATTAAAATAAAATAAATTGTTCGATTTTATTGTGTTTTTCCAACTTTTATTAAGAATTGTATGGGAGAAACAATTTGAGTACTTAAATATTTTGTCTTCATTGTTCATCTTCCATATATCTCAATCACAAAGTTAAACCCGTGTCCTCGCTTAGATTTTATATGTAAAGTAACATTGTCTGCTCCTATTCCTCCATTTTTAATGGTAACATTACCTCCGTTTCCATTTGTATATTTATCCACAGCTTTTATGTATGAAATCTTTCCATATGCTTTAAAAGCAAGGTAAGTATCCACTTTCTATAACAAAAAAAAAATACAAAAACAAATCAGCCGCTATGCCTACTCATTTTTTTGGAATGGTACCGTATAAATTAGACAGAACCGGTACTTTCATCTGTGATTAAACTGTATGTTAATATACATTATCAGACATAAAAAGTGATTTATTGCATAAAATTGATCTAAAATAGTGTTTGCGTCTATACTGCACGAACGGTATATGTATTATGTCGTATACGGGAACTACAACTTTGGGAAACATGTCCCCTTTGTAATTTTGATGCAAGAATCGGATCATTTTTTTCACATATCCGTTCTTGTGCTTTAATTTTGTCGGTTTTATTCGGAAATATTTGTACAAATCTCCTTTATGCGCCGAAATATTAAAATCGCGAAATATAATTAAAAATTAAATTGTAATGAAATATATGATGTGGCCAGCACATTACCATCAATTCTACGTATTTTGTACATATTCCACAAAGAATTTTTTTTTGCAAACGATTCTATAAACTCTTTATTTTTAGGGGAGATATGAACTGACCTTACCTCGTACTGAAATGAGCTGAACTACTCCTAGAAATAACAGTATGTTTTTTTTTTAAATAAGAAATAGAAAATAAAAACATATTTAAAATATAATAATCTGCTGAATTGGCTTGTGGCTATAATCATTGTATTACCTTATGTGATTTGTTTTTGCCACATTAAATTATTTTATTTTTTTATATTTCCAGTAAAATCATTTCACAAAGATATTATGTAAATTTTATTTGACGCTGACATCTGTCAATTAGTAGTATTTGAATATTTTAACTGTTTCAATGATGCAGCTTTTAGCAACATAGGTTGCAAGATATTTATTTACAATTCTTTATCTCTAAATTCATTAAATGTGAAGAAAAAATATAATTAAATCTATATTTTACTTGTGAAATTTAGTAAGATATTTTTGAATTACTTATTTAACATCCGTAAGGTTATATGAATATGTCATCTTTACATCATATAAAAAGTTTGAAATTATGTTGAATATTTAAAATATGGAGTAATATTTCTTTATTAGTTCCTACGGCGTCGCTCTATTTATGTCTTATACTGTACGTTAACAGACAGAGATGAAAATACTGGCCCTTAATATACAAATGATATACGTTTACTTACTTGGAGAGTTTGAGACTTTTTAATAAATGTTTCATTATATAATAACCGATGTATTCCATCTATTTTACCCCATTCGGAATTGTGTGATTGAGCAATAATACAAACAATACCAAACAGAAAAATAAAAAATGTAAATGTTATTATAAATTTCATTTTGTTTGCATGTATACCTATATTGGTGAAAGCTTATAGAAAACTAAATATCAGTAGTGGAAATTCTTTATATATTATTAAGTGTCGTAAAAATAATTTAATGAAATATACTATTAACTTGAAATACAGCCTGGTCTTTAATTTGGAGGAATGTAAAAGTCTGATGAACACTATGAAAACAAAAATATTAGAATCGAAAATTTAAATTCGATTGTTCTTTTCGGTTAAATGTAATAGATATGTTTTTTTATTTCATTTGTTTTCAATCATTATTTAAAATGAATATAATAAACTATAATCTTCACTTTCCTTTATAGTCAGGACTATTAGTGTTTATTGTATGTGAAGTTGGACTAATAACTATAGAACTATTTATTGTTAAGAATATATGGACGGAAATACATCCATTAATCTAATATTGTATTTCACATTCCTTTTGACCTGTTATCGACGTCCACCTTCCACACACACACAGACTCGTCAGCGTCGGACTAGCCCTTTAGCACGCGTTCGCCCAAGTGATATAAACTACACGTACCCATTCCAATCACAACAATTGTCACAGGCGTACATTATCATTTAATACGATAGACAGGAGGGGGGTAGGTACAAGGTCCGTCCCAGACCTATGAGGACTTAGCTTACGCTCACACGTAGGTTTTCAGACCTTTCATGGAATTCAGCCTCTCATTTTGTGATTCTCACACCTGAAGTTTCATTACTAGTCATACCATAGGCACCAATACATGTCCTAGACCCATTGCGAGAGCTTAGCTTACAGCAATAAGTAGGTCCCAGACCTCTCATGGACCTCAGCTTCTCCCTTGGTGTTTCTCAACTAGATACGCTAGCCATCTTTAGAGTACACGACTCTATGGACCCAGGGTTGTCTCAGACAACCCTTCGGATATTAGGAGAATACTACATGTGTTTACGACCACAAGCAAATATATCTCACATATACCATGCGTATCAAATACATAAATAGTGTACAACGTAACAATCAAGCATCTGGTGAACCACATCTGAACGCCATACCTGTACAGTAATAAGAATAACTGTGAGATTTGCCACTCACCTTTAATTACAGAAAACTGCTTGTCTTTTTTATGGAAACTATCACACATCCGCATGGGACTCATAACACGCACCAACTAAACTGCCCATCCAAGGGTCGGAGGTAGCTTGCCTTTAAGGAATGTCAAGTGTTTTTGCCTGCGTTTCTAAACCAGTAGCGTGCCACCAAAAAATAAATCTTACAAATGTTTATTAAATTAATTTTAGTATTCCCATAATTATTAGGTTTGTCCATATATTTATTCTTTATTGTATTTCAAGTCTTACAACATATTACAAATGTGATTTAATCGGGCTGAGTCAGTTTTTGCTACATACGAGGGTGGTTTGAAAAGTCCGTGCAAAGTTCGACAGATGGCAACACTGGTACGTATCGAGGTTATTTTTAGTTAGTGACATGTCTTGGAAGAACGCTCACCAAGTTTCAACCAGATCGGTCTATTTCTCTGTATTTGACGTTCGTTTAAATAGAGTCGAGTGATTTTCAAAAAATGGAAGAAAAATAATTTCGTGTGTTGATCAAACATTATTTTATGAAAGGCAATTCGCCTCAGAAGACTAAAGGCGCGTATTCATTTGAGCACGAACATGAACGAGGCAAGGCGAGGCCGAACGAATGCCTCGTTTGTAAATTTGTTTGGTAGAATACGCGACCGAACGAAGTTTGTCGAGGCAGCGTACGAGGCAAAGATCCGACTATGCGAACAAAACGTTTATTTCTATTTCATTAAACAGTCCACTGACTGAAACTGGCAAGAAGCGAGGCGAGGCAGCTGAAACGAGGAATTACCATCCACATCTATTCAAATTTTTCTTTGAAGTACCGACTTCCATCGGATGGCATTCGAGCTGCCTCGGACTATGCGCCTTAAAGGCGCGTATTCATCTGAGCACGAACGGGAACGAGGCAAAGCGAGGCCGAACGAGCATACGTATGTGTACGTATTATCGAGGCGCGGCAAATAGCATTCGGTTGTGCGACGCATAGTCCGAGGCAGTTCGAATGCTATCCGATGGAAGTCGGTACTTCAAAGAAAAATTTGAATAGATGTGGACGGTAATTCCTCGTTTCAGCTGCCTCGCCTCGCTTCTTGCCAGTTTCAGTCAGTGGACTGTTTAATGAAATAGAAATAAACGTTTTGTTCGCATAGTCGGATCGCTGCCTCGTACGCTGCCTCGACAGACTTCGTCCGGTCGCGTATTCTACCAAACAAATTTACAAACGAGGCATTCGTTCGGCCTCGCCTTGCCTCGTTCCTGTTCGTGCTCAAATGAATACGCGCCTTAAGGAGAAACATTATGGTGAATCCGCACCTTTGATTAGAACAGTTTATAAGTGGTTTCAAAATTTTCGGAGTGGGAATATGAGCACAAGTGACGCTGAACGTCCTGAACGCCCTATCGAGGTCACTATTCCAGAATAATCCGCATCGACTATTTGGAAAAGGGTAAAACTATAACAGGTGCATACTATTCATCGTTATTGGACCGTTTGAACACCGAGTTGCCAGAAAAACGTCTATAATTGGTCCACAAAAAAGTTATTTTCCATCACGACAACGCACCAGCTTACCCATCTCTGATTGTAGCCGCAAAATTGATGGAATTAAATTTCCAACTCGTTCCACATTCTTCCTGTTCTCCAGATTTGGCTCCTTCGGACTACAAATTTCTCCCCAATATGAAGAAATGGTTGGCGGGAAGAAGATTTTATTCAAACGAGAAGGTGATTGCAGAAACGAAAGCCTATTTTGCAGGGTTGGACAAATCTTATTATTTGGAAGGGATCAACAAACTGAAGCAGCGTTGGAGGAAGTGTATAAGTCTAAAAGGAGACTACGTTGAAAAATAATAAAAAAATATCCCGAAAAATTAAGTAGTTTTCATTTTTGCACGGACCACCCTCGTATTTTGTTACATTGGCGTTATATACATTGCAATGATAGAAATGAACGATGAAAGGACACATACAAACATTCAAGCCCATGGTGGGAATCAAACAAACGACCCCAGGATCCGAGCGGTGATGTTCGGCCACCGAGGCGGCAATCCATATATATATGTTTTTGGACTATATATTAGAACAAACGCTCAAAATGTCAAAATTAGGATTTTGGAATAGGTAACAGCTAATCAAAAATATAGCCCCAAAGGCACAAAACATATTATAATAAACAATATTTATTTGAATGTGTAAACTATACTATATTAGAATATCTCATATTATTATACAAATTATGTAAATATAATGTCGTGAACTTTTATCGTCCGTATATTTCAATAGTAAAATTGAGCCCATGATTAAACTGAGACTTTAAATGTAAAGTAACATTATTATACCCAACTCCCCCTTTTTGTAGAGTAGCATAACCACCGTTCCCATTTTTGTATTCATCTATTGCTTTTACGCAAGAAATTCTTCCGTGACCAACAAAAATAATATCGGTTGTTACTATCTAAAAACAAATTTATTTATCAAAAGTTTATAGTTTATAATATAATAAAAAACTTACCTGTAATTTTGAAAATGGTTTCCTAATTCGGTCCTTGAAAAATAATCTGTCACCGGGTTGTATATAACCCCATGTTACATTGTTACTTTGGGCTGTGCAATAATGCAAGTAAAGTGAAAATAGTGCAATGAAACACAATAATACGTACTTCATTTTGAACTTATATTCTTACATACTGTTTAAAGTAATATGGAAATAAATAAGTAGAATGGTATTTTTATATTCTTATCTGATTTACAAATTCGCTGTATCATTAGTGACAATGTTTGTTCATTCAAAACCATAAAAATGAAATCAGTGGAAATGTTTGAAAAATATGATAACAGAATTACAAATAATTATGAAGTATTTATCTATGTATAATTGTTATTATACGTCTTTTAAATAGGAATAATATCTAAAAATAGTATTTATCTGAACTGTTAGTATTTTTGAATTAAATAAAATAATTGATATGTAACTAGTAAAGTGCCCTATTAGTTTTGGCACAAATTTCAACATTTTTACCTCTCGCCAAGAGAGGTATTGGATTCATGCTAAAAATCGGATATCCAGATTTTAGTCAATAAGCACGTTTTAAGGTCCCTACAATCCGATTTTAACATTTATTCGATGCTTTCTGTCTGTGTTTGAGTGTGTGTGTGTGTGTGTGTGTGTGTGTGTGTGTGTGTGTGTGTCTGTGTGTGTGTGTATGTTGAAAGGACGATTTCTCAAAAACTATAATACTTAATATCTGTTTAACTACATATTTCTCAATCGGACATTACTGGAAAGAGCTGAAAAGTGTTTGGTAATAATTGGACAACCTGAAGTAGCAGATACTTAAAAAAAATCTTCTAACTATTATTTTTTGAAAAATTTTGTTCTTAGGTACTAGAATTAAAGAAGAATAAATTCTGTATCTGATACATATAAATATTTTATTATATCTTTTACAAATTTAGAGATAAAGAAATATAAGTTATATAATAATCTGTTGTAATAAATCTCACAGCCCAAATAATGTCATGGAAACCAATTGAAAAATTAAAATGTTTGTAGCTGATAGATAAATGATTTTATTTTCTGGCCAGACCCTGCGTCCTGTAACTATGCAAGAAAAACTATAATTTAGCTAACAGGCCAAAACGTACTATTTGTTCTGCGGAACTTTAAGTAAATGCGTTTTTTTATAAAATAAAATGTTAAATTTGTGCCATAACTTATGGGACATACATTGCAATAAAATATATGTATACTTGGAGAGTTTGTGACTTTTTAACAAATATTTCATTATACAATAATCGATGCATTTCGTCTATTTTACCCCATTCGGAGTTGTGAGATTGGGCTGGAATAGACACAATAGAAAATGTAAATATTGTTATAAATTTCATATTTTTTTCATTGTGCCAAAAGTAAAGGGTCGCGGTACAAACTAATCTGGACTAGAAGACAGTCTTTTAGTCCACAGTTTTTTCTTTAATTGTACCTCTATATTTAAAATAGCCGGAAGAATTTTGTTTTAATTTCTCACCATTTGGATAGATTTTATAATTTGTTGAAAATGTAAACTATAGCCGAATTATTATGAGTTTGGATCTGCAAATAGAATACATTTATTTATTTTTTAAAAGTTATACAGGTCATTGATGTAAAGAATAAAAATGATAGGACCCAATACCGATCCCCATGATTTACTAAAAGATAATCTGAGGAAGTTATTATTTATGTGTACACATTTTATTCTACATAACAATTATGACAATTCATTGTCTATTACAAATTAAATAAATAAATATATCATTACGGCTTGTTACCCATATTTGGGTATGTCAATCTGCTTGTATTCATAAATTGCCATGAAGATAACATTAGGTATAGGGGTCACTTTTGTACAATGTGAAAATTGAATATAATTTTTAAGTTTTCAGTTTGACATCGGTCAGAATCGAACCCTGGACATCCGACAAATCAACAGTCTCCTACATATAATACACAGCCATACTAAATTAACTAAATTATATGTATAAATTTAGAGTATCAGTATTTATACTACCAATATTACAGTGGAGTATTGGTGGTCGTACTATGAACAGATTTTCGTATTCAAAAGTTGCATGAAACAATTATTGTTACTTGAAAATGATGTTACCAGGAAGCACCTAAATTTTATCATATCACATAATTTCTTGAAATCAGATACGTATCAATCAACAACAAAAAAATCGCTTTTATTGATAAAACAGCATATAAATACTTGATTCAATATCTTTCAATCACAGTACACACATTTGTGTAAATACTAAAATATCTAAAAACATCTTATCGTCTGCTGAACGAAACAAATCATCAAAATGAAAATTGCAATTATTTCTGCGCTTGTCGTCTTAGCTTTGATCCAAGTGAGCTATGCACAAAGTCACAACTTTGAATGGGGAAGAAGAGAAGCTGGTGATAGGCAATTGTTCAGAGAAATTGTCACCAAGAAGGCCAAGTTTATGAGGGTAAGACGAAATAGTTACGTATTATACAAGACGATAAAGAGATACTTTATCGACAAGTGAAAGGTGTTAGTTCACTTGTTGCTGACATCTGTCAATCAGAATTATCATAATATTTTGGCTGTTTTCATGGTTATAGCATAGCTGGCTGATTTATGAAATTGAATGTCTTTATAATTATTTAACTCTATATCCATCGAGTATGAAGTATAAAATGCAATCAAACCGTATAGAGAATATAAATTCTATAATATGTACCGAAATCTTTGTACAAAGCAGATTGGCACACCTAGCAATGGAAAATATGCCGTGATATATTTATTTTATTTTATTTAATATTTATAAGAACATAAAATGTTAAAAATATTTTTTATATAAAACGATAAAGAGATACTTTATCGATGAGTGGAAGGTGTTAGTTCACGAGTTGATAATAGTATATTATTCACTGAGCATTTAATGTATGCTATTACTCATGAGAATGAAGTTTGTAAATCATTCGAGTGAGTAATAGCCATTACATGCGAATAGAATAATATACTTTATCCACAACTGTCAAATAATAACATACTGTACTATTATAAAATCAGAAATAACCTAACAAATTTTAGAAAAAAAATTGTTCACAAACATAAACATAGTTAGCGTTGCTTACTCAGTATTTGTTTTAACAAAAGTATGAAGTGATTTGACATTTAGCAGAAAATTTTAAACCGATTATTCAGCTACATTTTAAACTTAAGAAGAACTGTAAACTATAAAAACCGAGAAACCTAGTATACTTTTGGCTTTTTATGTGGAAATAAATACTTATTAAAAGTAATTTGTTTGTACTTTTTGTAAGGTAAGATTTGAATTTAACATAACGATTGAATAATATTATTCCATCGAACTGACAATATTATTCAATTAGCAACAGTAACGAAGGTCATTAATTGATAAACAACCGTTGAATTATGGGTATATTATTTGACAGTCGTGGATAAAGACTCTTTATCGTCGTGTATAATATATTATTTTATTTGGTACCTGATGTTTTCGATATTAAAATGTCAAGCCGCAACTTTATTCCTAAACTTATTATTACTAACTTTACACGAGTTTGTCAAAATTATAAATTACTTATCTTTACATTATATATTATTATTATTTTTATAAAGTGTGTAGATAAAAATTCAACGTGTAGATAAAAAGTTAAAGTGTAGATAAAAAAATACTTTACTACTGTTGATGTTAAATTATTACTTTATCAACGAAAAATGAACGCATAAAGCCTACTTTTAACATCAGGAAAAAATAATAATACATATTATATAAATGACCCTTATAATACATAAACGTTGTTCATGCTAACATACTACCCTACCGTAATATGTAAATATTATTTTAATCATTTCTCAAATATGTATGTCTTTATTCCTAGGTCGTAACGAAAGATATAACATACCAAGGAGCACCCCGTATCACCTATATAAAGTGCACAGACCAATACGTCAATGGAAACGGCGGATACGCTAGTCTTTTGAAAGGTGGAGCTGGATACTCTGAAGTTACTGTTCATTTGAAGTCTCAAAGAGGACATGGATTCAACTTTATTGTTGAAATATGGGGAATGTAAAATATGTATATGTAAAGAATGATATTTTAATAAATAATTTGTAGAGTAATATCACTTGGTTCGATATTTATTTATTATTTTTTGTCAAATGAAATGTTTTCTGAAGAAATGCCATGCACAAATGTAAAAAAATCTGTTGTGGCCAGCACAATACCTTCCGCCAATACTGTGTATAATGTGTAAATTCCATACATAATTTTTCTTGCAAAAGATTCTGAATTTCCAGTAAAATTATTTCATAAAAAAACTATTCAAATTGCACTTGACACTGACATCTTCTTCTTCTTTAACTTTTCCCATTCGTTAGGGGTCGCTATTTTTGCGTGTCGTTATCATTCAGTTCCTTTTCTCTCAAGTCTTCCGTAATACAGTCCTTCTATCTTATCTTTGACGTTCCTCTGTTTCTTCAACATCCTATTACTAAACTATTCATTCTTGTTCCAATATAATACTTCATTTCTCCTCATGACATGTTCAAACCAATATAATCATATTTCTTGTAGCTTTCTAGAAACTTGTAATACTAGAGTTATTTTCTTACCGTATCTTTCCGTGTTTTCCCCAACGTCTACTTCAACATCCTTATCTCTGCCATATTAATTTCCTTTTTATTGATACTGACATCTGTCAATTTGAATTATTTGATTAATAGTTTCCATGTTCAGCATAGCTGGCTGAATTATAAAATTTAATTTCTTTAACTGTATTTATTGAATATGAAGTATAAAATGTAATCAAATCGTATAAAGAATTATATATTCTTTAAGTTATAATAACGTTAAATGTCAATAAATCAAATTTAACTGTTAAATCTTCAAATGAGGGTACTTCCGGTTCACCAATTATAACCAAAATCTAATCACTTATTCTTTTGGATGTAAACTTGAGGAATACGAAAAAATTATAATTTTTGGAATCGTGGTATTGAAGTTATGGGATCCGGAACTTTTGTCACACACACACAGACACACAGACACACAGACACACAGACACACGGACACATAGACACACATACATACAGACATCATCGTAAAAATAGTAAAATCGTATTATAGGGACCCTAAAACATGCTTATACACTAAAAACTCATCATTGAATTTTTTGACCAAAGACAATACCTTATTCGTTACCTAAAGGTGACGGAAGGTAAAAATGGAATCTCGATTGGTTTTTACCTCTCGCCAAAAGAGCCATTGGATTCATGCTAAAAATCGCATATCCACTGAGAGAAAGGAATATTTGCAAGAAAAAAGGATCATTAACAGTTAATGTATAATCACTTTGAATACGGCGGAACGAATGAAGCTTTGCAAGTAATGTATTATACGTTTAAAATATACGAGTATACAATATTTTTAGGGAATTTATAATAATTTAAATCAAACAATAAATGCTTTAATAGTTAAAGAATATATTTTTTCTACCAATGAATAAAGGTATTCAGTAAAATATTATTCGTTCACTATTAATTTTTACATTTTAACTGAAAAAATATAACATTAATTGCAAATTTCCAGAAGATATTGGTAAGCTAATGATTATTTTACTGTTAAAAATTTATTATTTTAAAGAAACACACAATTTAATAGTTAATATATGAATTCCTTATTTATGAATATTATATATTATCTGCAGTTGAATTATAGTATTAATAGTTAATAAATCAATTTATAAATATTTTGTTCGGAAATTAGGATTTGAATCTAGTTTAATGAAATTCATAAACATTTGGTAAATACATTTATTTTAACACATATTATGTATATTACATATGTATAATTACAAATTTATAAACAAAAACATAACTAAAATTCTAAAGAACAGTATAACACAGTATTGATTTGAGATGGTTACACACACCTTACATCACATTACTAACTTACTTACAATGCATAATTGAAAATGTTTATCGATGCCTACAAACTTGGTTATTTTATTTGTATAAATAAATAATTCTTTCATCAGTATACATAATATTATTTATAATATCAAATTGGAAATTTCCATACTTATTTCTATTTATTTGCATAGATGTATTGGGTTAACTGATCCTATGAGCTGTTTGCTGAAATATAAAAAATAATACTTATACATTGATGAACGTCGGTTTACGTATTTTACTTACCTTCGTAGTAGTACACATAGGAAGAAAATATCTCTTTGTTTAATAAATTAGGTATATCACTCATTTTTTTATTTACATTCAATAAAATTTAATAAAACACATTGAATCAATGATACACGCGTTGACGCTGCAAATATGTATGTCTTCTATATTTTATATGCTTTGCTAGTAATAAAATGAATAATTGTATTTTTTAAATTAAACAATTAAAGAGAAATGAAATAAGTTATAATTACAACACACATAATAATAATTAACATATATTTGATATCTAAAAAGAATTCGTTAACTGTTAAATTATTACTTTACCTAAATAACAGATGAGGCTATATAATAATTTACGATATGTATAATAAGATGTTTGATATATTAAATAAAATATAAATTTGTCATTAATTTCTTGTTAAATTTGTAGATTACATACAACAAAATAAGCTGTAAACAAATTATTCATTATATAGTAATATATTGAAATTTTAGTATTTAAAATAATACTGTTTCAATTCAGATATAAGAGTAGTATTTAATTTATCATTTTAAATACAAAGAAACTATAACCAAACCTCGCATATTTTAATTATTAGAGGTGTTTTTTCTCTCAGTGTCCAGATTTTAATGAATAAACACATTTTAAGGTCCCTACAATAAGATTTTAACATTTTTACGATGATATCTGTGTCTGTGTGTGTTTGTGTGTGTGTGTGTGTGTGTATGTATGTGGGGGGAATAACTTTTTAACAGCATATTTTGTTGTATGTATTCTACAAATTTAACAAGAAATTTATAATTTATTTAATATATCAAACATCTTATACATATCGTAAATTACTATATATCCTCATCTGTTTTTTAGGTATAATAGTAATTTAACAGTTAACGAATTCTTTCTACATATCAAATATGATATGATAATTATTATTATGTGTATTGTAATTATAACTTATAACTTAATATCTCTTTAATTGTTTAATTTAAAAAATACATTATTCATTGTATTACTAGCAAAACATATAAAATATAGAAGCAACTTGTTGGCGTTGGTCAGTAAGACATACATATTTGCAGCGTCGACGCGTGTACCATTGATTCAATGTGTTTTATTAAATTCTATTTAATCAAAATAGAAAAATGAGTGATATATCTAATTTATTAAACAAAGAGAGATTTTCTTCCTAGGTGTACTCTTTCGAAGGTAAGTAAAATACGTAAACCGACGTTCATCAATGTATAAGTATTTTTTTATTTTTACATATTTCAGCAAACAGCTCTTAGGATCAGTTAAAACGTTCACATAGATTTATTCCAAAAAAAAAAACATTTATGGACAACTTTAAATTTGGTTCTAACCAAATACATCTATACAAAGAAAGAGAAATGAGTATGGAAATTCCCAATTTGATATAAATAATATTATGTATACTGATGAAAGAATGATTTACTTATACAAATAAAATAACCAAGTTTGTGTAGGCATCGATAAACATTTTCAATTATGCATTGTTAGTAGGTTAGTAATAAGATGTAAGGTGTGTGTAACCATCTCAAATCAATACTCTGTTACTGTACTTTAGGATTTTAGTTAAGTTTTTTATAATTTTGTAATTATGCATATATAACATATTTTGTGTTAAAATAAATGTATATACTAAATGTTTATAAATTTCATTAAACTAGATCCAAATCCTAAATCCCAACAAAATATTTACAAATTAATTTATTAACTATTAATAATATAATTCAACTGCATATAATATATAATATTCATGTATAAGGAATTCATATATTAACTATTAAATTGTGTGTTGATTTAAAAATATATTATTTTATTTAAAATAGCAAATTTTTTAACAGTAAAATAATCATTAGCTTACCAATATCTTCTGAAAATTTGCAATTAATGTCATACTTTAACTATTAAAATGTAAACATTAATAGTTATCTAATAATATTTTACTGAATACCTTTATTCAATGTTAGAAAAAATATGTTCTTTAACTATTAAAGTATTTATTGTTTGATTTAAACTATTATAAATTTCCTAAAAATATTGTATACTCATATATTTTAAACGTATAATACGTTACTAGCAAAGCTTCATTCGTTCCGCCATATTCAAAGTGAGTATGTATTAATTATTAATGATCCTGTGTTCTGGCAAATATTCCTTTTTCTCTGTCTACTTTCGCTGTTATTAATATGGAAAGTTTCTTCTTGATTTTGGATCACTCATCTCACGCAGAAAAATACGAAATGTTGAGATTGTATTGATTAATAGGCAATGATAAATCCATAATTTATCTATTTTTGTTGTTATGAGAAATCAGATGTTACAAATAAAGTTTTATCTTATCATTTTTGAGGAATACTGATAACGATTTTAAATCATTCATTATCATAGATTTCAATGAATTTCTATTTCTTATACCACAATATTTTATATTTCTTATTATTCTAATCAAAACAATATTTTTATAGATATTATTTATATAGAAAAACATTATTCAAAAAAATACTTTAACTTTGTGAAAATTATTACCTGTCTTCGATGGTGAGTTTTTGATGAATAAGCACGTTTTAGATTCCCTACAATACGAATTTACTGTTTTCACGATGATATATGTATGTATGTATGTATGTATGTATATGTGTGTGTGTGTGTTTGTGTGTGTGTGTGTGTGTGACAAAAAAATCCTTCGATAACTCCAATACTACAATTCCAAATACTCTTTCATATTCCTGCTTCGTAGGTCCATATGAAGAGTTGATTAGATTTTGGTTTTGATGGTTAACCCTAATTTGAAGATTTTATCAGTTTTTCTTGAAAAAACGGTGTTAAATATCACTTTTTGACGTTTATGTTATTATAAATTAAAGAATATGTCATTCTCCATTCAATTTAATTACTTTTTTTCATATTCAATGAATTTAGAGATAAATAATTATAAAGAAATAAGTTGCAGGCTAATGCTGCTAAAAGCTACACCATGGAAACAGTTAGAATATTCAAATATTACTAATTAACAGATGTCAGTGTCAAATAAAATTTACATAATATCTTTGCGAAAAGATTTTACTGGAAATATAAAATAATTTAAGGTGGGAAAAACAAATCACATAAGGTAATACAACTATAGCCATAAGAGAATTCAGCAAATTATAATGTTATGTTACGAAACATACTGTTCTTTTTAGGAGTAGTTCAGTTCCGTTCAGTACGAGGTAAGATCAATTCATTACTCGCCTAAAAAGAAAACGCCCATAGATTAGTTTGCAAAAAAAGTCTGTTGGAATTTGTAAAAAAAACGTAGAATTGACGGGAGGTATTGTGCTGGCCACATCAGATTTTTTTTTTATTTTTGTTTTACAAAACGATATTGTTATCTTTATACATTCATATTTGAAACTATTTATGTATATAACAGTAAAATATTAGCACACCTATAACCACAAAAAAAAATCTGATGCAGCCAGCATAATACATCCTGCCATTTAATTTTTGTTACCTTAAATACATACCTACATATTTACTAATGCTGGCTACTGCATTAAGGTCCTTTGCATGATATAGTAATATAACTATTGCTCCAATTTATTATGTATTATCCGTATTTTCTTCTCTAGAATCTTACCATAACTTTATTTACTGATGGTGACATTAATTTCTTCTCAATAATAATGATATTTAATTTATTAATTAGATATTTTATAAATTCATATTTTAATATTTGATTTTTAAAATACTACCATTATTAATGTGAAATGATTAACAGTAACATTTATCTGTCAGTTACATAAATTTGGGATCTGAATTGCGTATCCCAGGAGATAGGTTTATCTTTGAAGCATAGACTCCAGGATTTATAAAATAAATAATTTTATATATTTATCAATAATATATATATATATATATATAAACTAATAATGCGTTTCTGTGGAAAATTTGATAATCTTTAACATAAATCGCGAATTTTTTTAATTTAAATGTATTTTTCGAAGAAAAACTGTTTTGAGCTTCAAGTGAAGTGCCATTTTCGGTTATCTGATTTACACTGATATCTAATGGTTTCTTTCCATATTAAAGTAAAGTAAGAATACACGGTTTCAAAATTTTCAGAATGATAGTATTTGAGTTACAGCGTAAGGAGGATTAACATATACCTACACACACACACACACACACACACACACACACATACACACACCCGCACCCGTGAATACACCCACACTTACACACACACCCGCAGACATCATCGTGAAAATGTTAAAATCTGATTCCAAGCAATTTAACACCTACTCATTTACCAAAATTTCGATAGGCAATTTTTAGCTCGACCTCCTTTTACCAGAGGTACTAGAGGCCTAAGACAGGGAGACCCAATATCTCCAATCCTGTTCAACTTAAGGTAGTACTGGAGTGGGTTATAAGGAAGGGCAATATACATACAAAAGGAACCTTAAATCAACGAAGACATCAGCTTCTAGCTTACGCCGATGACATTGTCATAATGACCAGAACAAGAGGGGAACTTGAGAGAGTGTTTAAAATCTTCGAAAGTACAGGGATGGAAACAGGTTTAAAAATAAATGAGGAGAAAACTAAATACATGCGCATAAATGAAAATCAAGATAATGACAGAAAGAGGAAAACGATATGAATTGGAGAAAGTGAGTAGCTTCGTCTATCTAGGGGTAATAATAACTAAGAATTATATTGAAGATATGGAAATTTCGGCGAAGGTTACAAAAGGAAGCAGATGCATAGGAGCAATGCACAAAATATTAAAATCAAACATAATTACCAGAAGTGCAAAAATAAAAAAATATAAAACAATAATAAGACCAACAGTGCTTTACGGGTGCGAGCTGTGGGTGATGAACAAAAGTAACCAAAACCGTTTGGAGGTGTGGGAAAGGAAAGTAATACGGAAAATATATGGTGGAAAAAAGGATGGTGTCTTGATAGTGCGCAGAACGAACGCTGAACTCAAGGAACTGTACGGTGAACCAAATATTATAGGAATGATTAGGGGGCAAAGGTTAAGGTGGTAAGGACATATAAGCAGGTTGCCAGAAGACAGGACAGTGCGTTTAGTATATAAAAGGGGGGTAACAACAAAGAAAAGAAGAGGTCGACCGAAAGGAAAGTGGAGTGATGCGGTGCAAAAAGACTTGGAACTCTTAAACATTCGTGACTGGGAAAAAAAGGCTAAAGACCGCAACGAATGCAGAACAATAGTGCAACAAGCCATGGGCCTGCTAGGCCTGCAGTGCTGAAATATTATTATTATTATTATCCTTTTACCAAGGATAGCGGAATGTAAAAACAAAGTTCAATTAATATAGGGTTTCTTGGTAAAAAAATCTGTTGTGGCCAGCACAATACCTTTCGCCGCTTCCGTTTTTGCTTTCATAAGTATAAAGCGCGAGCAGTCATGTGACATTGTTGGCCTTGACAAGCTGATATGGGAGCCCGTATCTGAATGACAATTAGTAATTATGTACATAGATATCAAATATCAGAATTTTTCATTAAAAATTTCAAGATTTTTTAAATTTACGTAGTTAACTTGTCACCAGGAGTGTGGCATTTAGTTTTCGAGGAAACTAAACCACATAGAATTGGAAAATTACTAAATTTAGAATGAAAAATTATATTTGACATCTATGTACATAATTACTAGCTATCATTCTGACACGGGCCCCCATATCTGCATGTCAAGGCCAACAAAGTGATATGACTGTTCGCGTCTTGTTGCACGCAGACTGTCCGGCGGCAAATTTCCTTTTTAAATTTGAAATAAGTCGAAATAAGACTGCGTGGCATTTAAAAGTGTGTACTCGTAATGAAAGTCATCCTTTGGGAAATCAGTTGGTATGGATCGCTTCACGGGTGAAGATCGCACTCTTTGCCTGAAAGCCTATTACAAAAACAACAATTTTTTGATCGACATTACGACATATTAATCGTGCTCCATCAGAGAAATTAAGTAAGAGTTGGATGAAGAAATTTGAAGAGATGGGTAACAGTTTGGTCGGCCCTTGGAACAAATGGAATAATCTGTCCATACTTCTTTGAAGATGCTCGCGGAAGAACGGTGACAGTTAACTTAGAACGATACTTGCAAGTGATCAATAACTTTCTATGGCCTTCTCTTCGTCGCCTGGTAATTTTTAACAGAGGTGAAGACATCTGGTTTATGCAAGACATGGCCACTTGTCATACCGCGAATATCGTAATGGAACGGCTTCGCCAACTTTTCCCCAATCGCATCATTTCTGAGAGACTCCAAAGTGACCACCTCCCTCCCCCACCCCCAGGCCAGGATTTAACTCCTTTGGACTTTTTTGTGGGGATATCTCAAATCAAAAGTCTATGAGAATGCACCACCCACTTTGGATGTGTTAAAGCAGAACATCACCCAAGAAATTCGTCCCATTAAACGTGTTATGCTTACGCGTGTGATGCGCAATTTTCAAGTTCGTTTGAAAGAAGTTGTACGATGTGAAGGGCGGCATTTGGCAGATGTGCTGTTTCACAAATAATTTCCCAAAAACTGAGGTTTATTTTAAGACTAAAAATTATTTTACTTTTAAAAGGTAAACTTTCCGCCGGACACCCTGTATTTAACATTTCTTGTATACCTACACTCTACACCAAAAATTCTACTTACATCTATTCTTTATAGTTAGATTTTTTAATTTTAAATTTTTCGAAATGTTTCCAATTCATTCTCGGAATTGAAAGTATTTTTGAAGGGTATATGTAATATACCTATAATTTTAAATAGTTAACTATTAATACAATAAGAAATAATATAATATATGAAATACGTAGTTAAACAGATATTAAATATGATAGTTTTTGAAAAATCGTCCTTCCAACCGGCTCATATACACACATAAACACACACACATATATCCACACACACACACATATGCGATTTTTAGCATGAATCCAGTACCTCTCTTATTTTACAAATATACTTTATTTAAATATAGACATACAATTAATAATGACCATATATTTCAATAATAAAATTAAATCCATGATTTCTAAGAGACTTTATATGGAAAGTAACATTTTGATCTCCAACGCCACCAGATAACAGCATAATTTCGCCACCATTATCATTAGTATACTGATCTGTAGCTTTAATATACGTTATTTTAGTGTTGTCTTCGCCTACGTATGAAACATCTTCAGTTACTACCTACAACAAAATGGTTGTTCTTATATTGAGTCACAAAATTATAATAAATATACTTTACCCTCATAAAAGAATGTTCTTTAGTGATTATTTCTCGATAAAATTGTTTGTCGTTGCGTCCTTTTGTTCCCCACTCTTTATTGTGACTTTGGGCGAAAGATTCAAACCCTTGTAACAGCATAAATGTAACTAAAAGCACCACTGAACACAGTTGCATGGTTGCAGGTTGTTGTTGAACTAAAATATTATAAGTAGATTATCTTATTAGTTCGTAACTGGTATTAAACTATATATGATTGCTTCCAATTTAATTTAACAAACAAACAATTTTAATAAATCAACTCCTTAAAAAGTTTAATCCAGTGACCTGTAAATTATACTAGAAACCCCCATTAGATTGATGGAATATTTGCTGATATTTTATTTGAAGTATTTTTATTTTAAAATAATCCATAAACGTTTGACACAGAAAAAACAATGATCGTCAACTGCTCGCTAATCATCCTTAATTGGTTATTTATATTAACGGTTAATAATTTATATACAATAGAGTCCCGAAATAGTGAACACACTATATCGTGCACTATCCAATATAATGAATACAAAAATAAGTACATTGACTTCTTACTGAACTCCATATAGTAAACAAAATGTCTCAATATAGTGAACAGCAGTCCTGCGCAGTGCGTTAGCTTTGCTGATGGTCTCTTGAGGCACGCGCAGCTCAGCTGATCTGAATACATTCTGACAGCCGTATTCATAGTGCCGCTGTTCGAGTTTAAACCAGGTCTATCTCAAGTCTAACTTAGACCGGCACAAACAGTTATTCATTGAGGCAGTTTAGCGCTAGTACGGGTTTAAACCTAGACTAAATTTAGGCCTCCTCGCACCCTAGTTTATTGTGGGATTAAGTCAGTTGACAATAGTATGAAAATAAAAGTTTGTTTAATGTAAATTATTGTTATTTAATATTTTTTTTTTTTGGTGAGTAGTATGTTATAAATAATTTTATATTAATATTTACTATATTACTTTGCCATGAATTTGTAGCTCATATTATTGCCGTTTAGAAAGTTCATGATGGATAATTATCTTCAAGAAATTTTTGATCATGGTAATGATGTAGAAGATATTAAAAACCTCGTTAAAAACGTAGTGGAATATCGGAAAAAGATCCGGGTTTATTTAAATCATAACAATCTGAGATATTTATTAATATCGAATAGAAAAATTATAGGTTAGTAAAATAAAACTGTAATATATAAAAAGAGTTAATTAACAAATATAATTTGGTTGAAATCCATGTATGTTGTTATAGTCCGCGAGCCAGCAACAGATTTTCATGACCAAGTTTCTCTCGGGCGATAACTTGTAAAATGCTTCAGAGAGTTGTATCATGAAGCTCCGTGAACGTCAGCTGCGGTTCGGTGGGTGGGTTAAGCAGCGGTAACCTCCCACGCACGTTGAACAAATTTTTTTAATCATTTCCTCCCGATTGAAAATTTATCAAATTATAGCTAATCCAATCTTAAAGAAAAAAAAAGTCAGCTGACTATAAAGTGGTGGATAATACGTCAGCTGGTCACACGAACATGATAAAAAATATATATGTTCAGTCATTTCTTCTCAATTGAAAATTTATCAGATGACAGTTTATATGATATTGTGAATAAATAAACATGTCAACTGGCTATATCTCGGTGGGAAGATTGTCAGCTTATGCTCTGAAGGGTGTAACACAGGAGCCAGACAGGAGCATCTATCGCCTATTTAAATGCACCAGCTGACGAGTTTTCCCTCGGCATATTGCTAGCTGATTTTTTTTATTACTTACAGGATCATATTAACTATCAGCTTACAAATTTTTATCCGGGAGGAAATGACGTATCTAAAGTTATTCGACATTATGCTTCATGCTCTAACTAAAAGATATAATCTTTTTATATATTTTTTTATCATGTTCGTGTGATCAGCTTACGTATTATCCACCACTTTATAGTCAGCTGACTTTTTTTTTCTTTAAGATATTAGATTAGCTATAATTTGATAAATTTTCAATCGGCAGGAAATGATTAAAATTCTTTTTTTTTTCAACGTGCGTGGGAGGCTACCGCTGCTTAACCCACCCACCGAACCGCAGCTGACGTTCACGGAGCTTCATGATACAACTCTCTGAAGCATTTTACAAGTTATCGCCCGAGAGGAAATGATTGACCAAATTTGTACCCTGGCTCGCGGACTATTATTGTTATGGAACGTATTCAATTTTTGAACAATTTGACTGCAATCCAGTTATTTTTTTATCATAACATTTAAGTTTTTTATTTACATTTACATAAGTTTAAATATTTATTCTTCCCATCTCTTATTATGCAATTCTCTTTCATACACAGTACAAAATCGGTCCGTGTAAATTTTTTTAGTGTTAAAGTTTTACCCAAACTAAAAATGTTAATTACACTAATTTTACCTAAAAAATATTGAAGCAACACTGCTGAAAACTACTGTTATTAATATGACGTCATTTTGCGAAGTGTATAAATATAGTGTAAAATTTTAGCACAACACTAGCGTAGTGTTAATTTAGTGCTGCAAATATCACGTGATTAAATTTAACACTATCTGAGTGTTAATTTACAGCCGAATTCACAAAACAGGATTAGCTAAATCCAAATTTTGGTTTAGCTAAACTTTTTCTAAGCCGGTATTAAAAATTTAATCTCTAAACCATATTCTCGAAAAAAAATGGTAATAGACTTAGATTAGAGTTGGTTTAGCTAAATTTATAAACGTCAAAATTAAAATTAAAATGACGAGTAAACGCGAAAGAAAGCCAAATTTCACTGAAAATTAAATATCTGTGTTAACACACAAAACTGGCACATATGCTATATTCTTTGATTTTCGGAAGGCGTTTGACTCAGTACCTCATGAAAAACTGTGGCAAAAAATATTTCATCTTGGAGTGAGTGGAAAAGTTACTAGGTTCCTGAAAAATATCTATAATCAAGCTACTATGAAAATAGCTGTTAACAATGTTTTAACTGAAAACATAGATGTTACCAAAGGAGTTCTCCAGGGAGAATGTACTAGTCCCATTTTATTTGCACTGTATACTGCGGAACTGGAAAAAACTTTCAGAGATCAAAAATTGGAAGGAATATTCGTAAACCATAATACCGATATTTTATCCTTACAATATGCGGATGATTTAGTCATTTTTGCCACGTCGCATTTAGATATCCAACGTAAACTTACAACTATGGAAAAATACTGCAATTCTTTAGATCTTGAAATAAATCCCAGTAAAACGAAAATTTTGCATTTTCACCAAGGCCGCCCTGTAGCAAATAATAAATTTTACACTTGCCAAGGACATGAAATAAACACTACAAACTCATACACTTACCTAGGCGTTACTTTTAGTCCATCGGGTTTATTTAACAACAACGTGGATTTGCAGTTACAAAAAGCAAACCGAGCTACAGGCGGAATCAAGAATGTGCTACTGAAGACTAAATCATTCAACTGGGAGACGATCACAACACTCTTTGAAACCACAATACTTTCCAGTGCTTTATACGCAAGTGAAATATGGGCTGTAAACCAATTTGAAGCATTGGAAAAAGTACAATCAAAATATTTTAAAACAATCTTGGGCTGGCAGAAAACTACTCCCAACTATGTCATCAGGAAAGAAACTGGTCAAAATAAATTAGAACTAAAAATCGTCAAAAAGATATTAACCTGGTGGTATAAAATCCTGATAATGCCAGACTACAGATTTGTAAAAATATGCTACAATGCCTTAATTAAACTTGGAGAAAAGCCAAATATCTCTGTAGAAAGACAGAAAAGATTTAATTGGACTAAAAACATCGAAACTATTCTAAATAAAACAAACTTTTACGAAATTTGGAGTCAACAAAATTCCATACTGCTCAAACAACAAATTCCTAATATCCTATTATACTATAATTATCTCCGTATGACCACAGACACCCATAGAATAGCTAATTCCTCGTACAATCCCTACTTCAAACAGTATTACTACTCAAACTCTTTTCTTTCCTTGAACATCCCATATAAATTTGCTCGCTTAATAGGCCAAATCCGTACATCAAGTTCCAGTAATTTACATATTTACCACAATGGTTTTCTGTACAGATTCTGTCAAGCAGAAATATGCACTCTATGCAATACATATGAACAAGACGATCTTCAACACCTGTTATTCGTCTGCCCGTTAATGTGTGCACCAAGGGAAGAATACCTCAAGAAATACATCGCCAACGTTCCACCACAGAACCGTACACAAGCCTTGCTATCCGAGCTCGATGAAGGGAAAATCCAAGACATTTACAATTTTGTCAACACTTCTTTGAAGATAAGATCCTTTATATATAACGAATGAAATGTATGTTGTAATAGTATCACTTTTATTATCATGTGTGTTCCCAATAACTAATATAACTAACTTAAAATTGTCTTTATATTTTGAAACTATATTTTTCTAAGCCGGTATTAAAAATTTAATCTCTAAACCATATTCTCGAAAAAAAATGGTAATAGACTTAGATTAGAGTTGGTTTAGCTAAATTTATAAACGTCAAAATTAAAATTAAAATGACGAGTAAACGCGAAAGAAAGCCAAATTTCACTGAAAATTAAATATCTGTGTTTGTTAACGAAGTTGAAAGTAAAACTAAATTATTATTTGGCAAATTAGGGCCAAGTAATACACCAATATAAAAATTACGGCTGTGGGAAGAAATAACAAGGAAAATAAATGTTGTTTCTTCCCATGGCCGTAGTATAGAAGGAATTGAAAATGGAGTAGATATCGCCTGTTGGTATGTTTGCAAAAATATAATTTTATGATTCCTGATTTACGTCTTTTATTTCTAAATAAAATTATTCATTCTTGCCTTTCTTTCTTCGTTTGTATTCTAGATAAATGTTTCATCTAAAAATTTACAGCATATTTAATTAAAGGTAAATAATTGTATGTATATATAATACATATTTGTATTAGTATAAAACTATTTATTATAACAATAACAAACCTCTATGATGATTTAGAATTACAAATTTTACACGTTAATCCTGCGTTTCAGCAGGTTTAAATATATGGCTTAAATTTGTAAGCGAAAAGTTTTGTGAATAAGTTTAATATTTATTTACACGAAATGATTCAGTTGCTATGGATACGTAGGGTTACATTTTAAACTAAACCGGTTTAAGAAAGTATTACCGATAAGGATTACACTTTTTTGTGAATATGGTTTAGCTTAACTAGATAGTTTTAATCGGGTTTAAGTGCTAATCTTGTATTGTGAATTCGGCTGTTAGTGGTTAGGGTAGTGTTATTTTAATTCTGTGTGTATCACGTGATTTAATATAACACTGCTATAGTGTTAAAGTAGTGTGAAAATAACACTGCAGTAGTGTTAAAATTTGCAAGTTCGGACTTGTCCACTTTCGAGGTATGCTATATACTACATCAGCAACAAGTGTGGTCTTGTGTTTGAAGTGTTTTTAATTGTAAATTATCGCGAAGAAACGTGAAATTTATAAAACTAAAACATAATTCCGTAACTGTTTGGGCAGAAACACAAATTAAATATATTTAATTTGTTGTTCTATTTTCTTCTCGTATAGCTCTAGATATTTCTCCACATACATTGCCATAGTGATATTCTTTCTTTTAGACTTTAATTTCAAATTATTTCGTCCAAGTAAATTTTGGGGAAGGGATGTTTGCTTGGATATTGATGAATTATTGAATATTTAATTTGTATCTACTGGTTCTAATACTAATATTTTATTTTTGGAAGTAGTAGTGGCGTTAATTTCGGGGAACTGCAAATTATGTTCGTCTATATTTACAACAAATCCATCTTTCCTTGCAAATCCTGATGTACTAAAACCATGAATATGTGTTACCTCAATCAACATACAAAAAATATTAATTTCGTAGTTAAAAGTTAATAAAAAGATCGCAATGCAGTTTTAGTAAGAAATCAGCGCAGTGAACATCAGCTGTCATGTCATCACAAAATTAAAAATTGTATTCACTACGCATGAGCAGTACATTGAATAGTCATGGACGACTAGATAGACTGGTTTAAGTTCGATTTACTTAGACCAGGTTTAAACCAGGTCAAATTTGACTATGAATAACCATTTTTAGACCTGGTTTAAACCTAGTTTTTCTCCTTTACTATGAATACGGCTGTTGGGTCTGTCCCTGTGTAGTATAATACGTATAAAGTTTTATTGTGTGTGTTATACAAATAATTGTAATTCATAATGCTACCTCAAAGAAAACATTTGAAATAGAAAGAAAAAACAGATATATTGGCACATTTCAAAGCAACTAGAAAAGCTACATTTTTATGTCGAAAATATAGGGTAGCTAAATCGACAATAAAAATAAATAAAAAAATAAAAGGATACAAATTATCAAAATGTCGATTGCACTTTCACCGGAGTTGGAAAAAGGAAAACATTAAATCGGCAGTATATCCTAAAATGGAAAAGGCTATTTATAAATAGTTTTAAACCAAAGAAAACAACATGTACCAATTGATGAAGATATGATTAAAGAAAAGGCAAAAAAATGCACCCAAAATTCTACCATAAAACTTCATTTCATGCTAGCAATGAGTGGCTACAGAAATTTAAAATTCATTATGGCATTCGATTTTTAAAAATACCAGGGCTGAAGAAAATGCATATGAAATAGTTTTCTAAAATTCTTCAGGACATACAATCTAAAAATAAAGATTTTGTTATTTAACTTGTATTAAAGTAATTAAAACCAATAAATACGTTTAAAATTATATTGTAATTATTTCATAACAACTCGAAAAAGTGAACAAACTAGATATTGTGACATGGCCCTGCATTAATTATATATTTCACTGTACCGAGACTCTATTGTATAACACTATACATTTTTATGATACAAGATACTGTATAAATAAATATAATTTTGGCAATGTTGATCTCATTTATTTATTATAATTTATAACGTAACCATAGGCCACCCTAGCCTTTGGGATATAAACAACAAACTTAGGCCCTGGGGGTGAGTTCCCGACCGTGGTTTGGGCTCCGGCTAGCTAAAATGTGGAGACGGGGTGGGTACATGCTACTCAAATATAAAGGGGGTAGGGTACCAGTCACTCCGAAGCCTACAACCGGCTGAGAGACAAACCTTTGAGAACTCGAATGCGGGAAATGGAAATGAAACAATATACAGGTGTGTTAAAAAATCTGCACAAAGTTTAATTAATATTATTTACAACGTAACAATATGTGGCGCAACTATAATTTTATTTGAAGTTTACATTAGTCTAATTTCATTTTCCTTTGAGTTGTTTACAAAAACTAAAATAAATCTCATTGAAGAAAATAATCGAAGTCAATGTTTATTTAAAACATAGATTATAAGAAAAATCGTTATGCTATAACTAAAAGAGTTGACAACAAACAATCACTATAAAGAGCCAAAGGTAGGTACTTGTAGAAGAGCTACGAAACTGGATGAAAACAAGAAAAAGAAGCTTCAGACGGAATCTATTGGAAAAGATAAACAATCTTTAAGAAAATTAGGCGGAATTCAAAATTTCACATACCAGTATAAACGTAAACATGTAAAGAAAGAAATATAATAATAAGAAACAGAAATATGTACCAAAGTAGATAAAAATGCAATAAATCAGAAACACTTACTGCGAGAATTATTGTATCGGGAGCATTAGAATTTTGTAATTACCGACGCCGAATTGTATTTCACGTTAGATGATAGTGATTGTTCAGGAAATAAAAGTTATTTTTATAAATAAGGCATTCATGGTTCAACAGAATATAAATTTAATAGACATACGAAATTTCATACAAAGAATTAAAATTAAACTTAGCCACTTCAAAAAGGAGAATGTTTTGATAATATCAGCTGGACTTTCAGAAATAAATTAGATTAGCGGAGGATTTTTGCGAAGTAGGTAATAGAAATTTTCCTCGTAAAAATAAACAAATAAATAAATAAATATATCATCACGCATTAATACCCATTACTGGGTGTGTCAATCTGCTTTATACACAGATATCGGTAATAATGAAATATTTGTACCGTGCGGGCGTTTACCAGGCGTTACCGCAATCTTTGCTGGCGTGGAAAGTGCACCACCGGGGTCAATTTTAAGCCATTAAATTCAAAGTAATTTTTGGTGTCGGTCAGGATTGAACGCGGGTCCCCAGATTCGCGACCAGACACTCAGTCACATTGCCACGAATTTTGAATGATAAGTAGCGTAAAATAAACGTTGCAAATTTAATGTCGGGTGTTTCGGTGCTACGACGCCACCATCATCAACATCATTTTAATTTGAACCAGTGGCTGGAAACATGTTTTGATAGACAATGTGTTAAATTAAAATATTATTGTAAATTGATGGATTCGTACCACCTAAACGTCCGACAATAAATTATTATAAATAAATTAAATCTACCTTGCCAAAATCATAGATTTAAATATATAACACTATATACCTTATTTTCTGATGATGTAGAGATGTACACGAACCGTACTGGAATCACGGCAGAAATGAGTGTAACTAACTCGTATAATTATTTATATTGTATTGTTGTTGTTATTTTTCTAAAATATGGCATTGGGTATATCCGGTTTACTGTATATGGGAAATTTTCTCTGTGTAAAATAGTCATTAAGTATATTAACTCCATTTTTTTTTATTTCATAAAATTGTGTGACTGTGAAGTGTAAAATGATTCATATATTTTTAAAATAATTAAAACAATATTGTCAAAAATTGATAATATATGTTCTCAAAACTTATTTCTAAGATAATAATGCGGTAGAAAAACACGCAAAGGTTTCTTTAAAATTATAATACTTATCTTGTTAAGAGTTACTAATTATTAGTAGTAAGAAAATTAAGTGCAAAATCATTTCACATTCTCAATAAGTTATCTACAAATCGAATAAATTAAACAAATTTGTATACACTGCAGCAACACAGCCTAACAGGTACGTTTGGCGAACAAGCACGGCCGCACCGCAGTACAGCGGGTTGCTGCCATGATGCGGCTGTGAAGTGAGTGCACATTTTTATTTGTAATTTTTAATAGTGCACAAAACAAGCCACGAAGTAACGGTCCTTTTTGTTGAGAGCTATAGTCTATTCCACGAGAGAAAAAGTTAAGAAAAAATAGGAACTAATTAACCTTGTCTTTGATTGGTTGAAATGACGGACAAGTTTACACACTTGAAACATATTTCACAATCTCAACTTTTATCATTTTTCATCGGCAATCGCAAAAGATTAATAAAAAAAATATTAAATAAAGTAAGGGTTTAGTAGTCTATAAAAAATGTTAAATTCGTTACTTATACGGCGCGAGCAATCATGTGACTTTGTTGGCCTTGGCAAGCAGATATCGGGGTCCGTGTCAGAATTACAGATTACAGCTAGTAGTTATTTACATAGATGTCACAATTGTCATATGTCATAATTCTTCATTCAAAATTTCAAAATATTCTGATGGATAGAAAATCATGATGTTTTGAATAAAAAATTATGATGCTTGACACCTATGTACATTATTACTAGCTGTCATTCTGACACGGGCCCCCATATCTGCTTGCCAACGCAAACAAAGTCTCATGACTGCTCGCGCTCTATGCAACATAAAATAAAAATGGCGAAAGCTATTGTGCTAACCACAGCAATTTTTTTTTAAAGATGTCCGATCAAGGTCATCTACGAATTGTGTGAATTAAAATTTTAGCTCCGCCCATTCTGTCAAATTCAGTAGTGTCGTTTACTTAGTTTTTTATGAAGGTACATAGGATACCACCGATATTTTATTATTATAAAAATATGTTACAGTAAAGAATTCAAAATTAAGTCAACTGGTAAGTTTATATAAAACCAAACATGTGAAAAATAAGATACTGACGTAGTGTCAGTGACTGTGACACTGACAGAAACTAACGTTATTCGTATAGCTATGAATCAAGGTAATGTATCTGAATTAATAAATAAATGTTGTATCTGTCAGTTTAGGTTTTCCATGGTAACAATAAAATAATAATACATTGTAGATAAATGTCATAAAATGTAATATATATTTCGTTCTAATTAAATAGTGTTAAAAAGATACTAAGGTTCTATTTCTGAAACAATTAGTGTATTCTAGTGATTAATCTTAGTCACAATCACAACAGTTTTGGCGACGAGGTAAACTGACATTATTATTTTTGATTCTGTCAATCTTATCAATAATATTTTTTTACAACTATCAAAATGGATTCTACACAACTACAAGCCTTATTAGAAAATATGAACAGGAATCAAAAGCAGCTTATTGACACACTATTGTCGTCAGTTAAATCTGAAAGTGGAGGTAAACAGGAGCAACAGCCCCAATCTATTATTAATATATCGAATATACCTCCGTTTGAAAATTTTGACCCGAAAAAGGAGAAATTCAAGTATTACCGACAAAGGTTTGAAAATTATATTTCAATGAAAAATTTAAATCAAGATAAGAAAAAGAGCGCACAAATGTTACTAAACTCTATTGGAGCATCAAGCTACAACATTTTAGCATCATTAGTAGCACCAAAAGAACCAGCAGATCTCGATTATGTAGAACTTATAAATCAATTAGAAAAACATTTATCTCCAAAGAAGAGCCCGCTAGTATCTCAACATTATTTCTTGTCAACATATCAGAGTGAACATCAAACAATTGCAGAATATGTGGCTGTATTGCGTCGTGATATTGCTGATAGTTAATCGAATTGTCGACATATATGATCAACACATATCAAATATAGTGAAAGATACGAAGAAATACTTCACCTCTGTCAAGATTGAAAATCAATATCAAAAATTCGAAGTCGACACAGGAGCAGGTTACACACTGATACCAGAAAACCAATTCAAAATGTTAAATTTAAATAAATCAATGAAACCAACAAATATTGCATTTCGCTCATACACAGAAAATATATTTTATCCTTTGGGGAAAGTTAGAGTGAAGGTCGAATATAAAGATCGAGTATCTCATGAGGATATGTATGTCATTCCGAATGGATACGATCCTATTTTAGGAAGAGTATGGGTAAGACACTTGAAAATAAATTTAGAGGAAATCGATCAAGAAAACTGGAACAAAATTAATAACAACCAAATTCTATCAATAAACGACGAAACTGAAATCGAAAATGCCTTTCCTGAAATTTATACACAAAAAGTTGGTTGCGTTCCAAATTTTGTAATCAAACTTCAACTTAGAGAAGGCGCGAAACCCAGATATACACCAGAACGAAATGTGCCATTTGCTCTTCGTGAAAAAGTAGAACAAGAATTAGATAATCTAGAAGCAGCAGGCATCATAATAAAATCAGTTACCAGTGACTGGGGATCACCGTTGGTAGTGATACCAAACGGAGATGGAACAGTAAGACTTTGCGTAGATTATAAAGTTGGCGTAAATGACTCATTAATAAACGCAAATTATCCAATAAAGAAAATCGAAGAAGTAATAAACAGCTTACGTAATTCAAAATATTTTTGTCGACTGGATTTATTTAAAGCATACCTTCATTTTAAAGTGGATGAAGAAAGCAGTATTATACAAACAATATCTACACATCGAGGAACTTTTCGAATGAACAGATTGTGACTAAGATTAATCACTAGAATACACTAATTGTTTCAGAAATAGAACCTTAGTATCTTTTTAACACTATTTAATTAGAACGAAATATATATTACATTTTATGACATTTATCTACAATGTATTATTATTTTATTGTTACCATGGAAAACCTAAACTGACAGATACAACAATTCTCCCCCACTTGATTGAAAGCATTTTTAAAAGTTTGTAATATAATCCTGAAGATATTGAGGGATTCTTCTTTGACGTTCAGATCTTCGCAGTTGAGTTTCTGGGATAGTCTGTGCTTGATCATTGTTGATAGCTAATTCATTTTCAAAAGGGTTGTTAGGTGCTGAAGTTTCATGTTGCAGTGGGTCGAATTCAGTCGTGTAATTTTGATTTTTATTTGGTTCTATATTTACGGTCGATTCTTCGAAAGCAACTGTTTTATTATAAACATCCGATTTCCGCAGTTGATTTATATGGCGTTTAATTGTTCGCCCTTCATCTAGTTTGATAATATAATGAAGTTTCCCTAGCTTTCGAATGATTGTTCCAAACTTCCATAGATATTTATTATCAATGAAGAAACGTGTTTGTACTTTCTCCCCCACTTGAAGAGAACGTGTGCGTGGTAGATTTGGTTGATCAGACTTATTTTCGTGATATGGACGAATTGCATCTAACTTGATACGGATAGTTCGATGTAAATACATTTCAGCTGGTGATTTCCCGTTAGCTAATGGTGTAGCTCGATAACGGAGTAGAATTTTTAATATTTTCTGATTGATAGAGATATTTTCATTTTTCATAGTTTTTAATCGTTCTTTTAGTGTTTGAACATTTCGTTCAGCTAGCCCATTTGTTGCTGGGTGCCCTGGTGCAATGAACTTCTGTTTAATTCCATTCATTTGGCAGTAGTTTTTAAAAATATCGCTAGTGAATATTGATGCGTTGTCCGATACCATCGCAAGTGGATATCCGTGACTTGAAAATATTTCATTTAATATATTAATCGTATTTATAGAATTCGGAGCGTCTTTTAGTACTTTAATTTCTGCCCAACGAGATTTAGCGTCTATTAGAACAAAGTAATAAAACCCTTGGAATGGACCCGCATAATCTATGTGGATGCGGTCCCAATTGTTAGTTGGGGGATCCCAATGATGTATAGGAGCCTTTATAGGATTATGTTTAATAGATGAACATGTTTCACATGATTTTACTAACTTTTCTATGTCTTTGTCGATATTTTTCCAGGTACAATATCGTCTAGCCAATTGTTTCATTTTTGTTATGCCCAGATGTGTAGAATGTAGATCATTCAATATTTCAGATTGAAGACTTTTTGGAATAACTATACGATCTCCATTATGTGTATATGCGTGGTCAAGAGTAGACGTGTGTTGTGGTAGCTCCGCTAGTGAATTCGCAATTTATACTTTTATTTTTTCTCTTGTGACCGTGTTATCATTTATCATTATTATAATGTCAGCTACGCGCATTGCAACTGAAGCTGTGTCAATTATTTTGGCCGACGATGGGTTTCTCACTAAACTTGCGGGAAAATTATGTGATCGTGTCGCCGCAATGTTTGAGAAACAACTAGTACACCAGGCAGAAATAATTCAAAGTCTTCAGCTGGAAAATGACGTACTTCGTGACAAAGTCGACAATTTGGAACAGTATTCGAGGAGGAACTGCGTTCGAATTTTTGGAGTTCCCGAAGAAAGTACAGAGAATACTGAGGCTAAGGTCTGTGATTTAATTAAATCAAAACTAACCATCGACATCCATCCTAACTTAATCGACCGCTGCCACAGAGTCGGTAAACCATCTAAGAAGGCACGCCCCATTATTGTTAAATTTATGTCCTATAAAACACGTGAACTTGTTATAAAATCGCGTAAACTTTTAAAAGGAACTAAAATATCAATCAAAGAAGACCTCACACATTCAAGATATGAACTCTATAAATTTGCATCTACTAAATTCGGTTTCAAAAATGTTTGGACACACGATGGCAATCTATTTGTTAAATCTCCTAATAATAATGAGGTCATAAAAGTTTTAAGCATTGATCAATGTAAAAATATGAATTGAATGTATTGACTTTCTTTATACTTTTGTATTTTTGTATATCTCTGGTCGGAGTTACCAGTACATACCTGATTTATTGTTAACTCTCAGCTGAGTTTGTCTCAACTACAGCTGTGTTTACTTTATTAAGATATTTAAATTTCTATATAGTAGCAAGCTTGTATCGTATTCATATTTAATTTTATACTAACCATTTGTTTTTTGTAAAATATATTACTAAGGTAATTTTTTGGTAAGTGATTTTCTTTTCGGTTTGTGTAATTTAATTCTTAATGCATTTATATTATCAAAATGTGCGCGGATTGAACACTAAGTTGGATGATTTCTATAATAATTGCTCTATTTCAAACTATGATATCATTGCTATAACTGAAACTTGGCTTACTGACTCTGTATTTAATTCTGAATTAATGAATGATTCTTATTCAATCTATAGATGTGATCGCGATCTTACAAAGGTTGGCAAACAGCGAGGTGGTGGAGTTTTTTGCGCTGTCCATAACAAATTTAACTCTAGCCCTGTTAATATAAATACGCACGAGTCATCAAATGCGGATGTAGTTTGTGTACGTGTTCAGTTATCTGCTATCAAATTCATATATATTGTGGTTTTCTATTCACCTCCACCTATATCCATAGAACAGCATAAATTTATATACGATTGTCTCGAATCAATTCCTTTCATCTTCCATGAGGATTTCATCATTTTGGCTGACTTAAATATAACAAATTTGTCAGAATATTACTCAAATGCAACATCTAGCAATATTATTTTCTCTTTTGAAAATTTCTGTCAGCTATTTAACGCCACTCAATATAACACCATCCACAACTTTAAAAATAGAATTCTTGATGTTGTATTATCTAACCAACCCTGTACTGTCTCCCATGATTCCTGTCCTCTTGTTAGTGAAGATTTACACCACCCTGCTCTTTCTATTTCTTCTACTATTGACTCCTCTTCTGTCAGTACTCCCAGTTCATCTTTCAATACATCACTAAGTTTCCATAATTTTCGTTTGGCTAATTTTGATTTACTTTACAAACTTTTTTCAGAAGTAAACTGGAATATTTTAGAAACATTTTCAAATGTTGACGACGCTTTCGACAAGTTTTATGGTATTATATATGAAATATTTGATAAGTGTGTTCCACAAACCAAGCGGAGAAAAAGTAAATTTCCTCCTTGGTTTACAAAAGAAATAATCTCTGATATTAAAGAGAAAGAAAGATATCGTGACTTATATAAACGGACCAACATAATTTCATATCATCACACATATAAAACCTTGCGTAACAAAATTAAATCAAAAGTTAAAACTTCATACAAACATTATTTAGAATCAGTTGAATCCAAAATTCATAATGAGCCACGACAGATTTGGAATTTTCTCAACACCAAAAAGCGATCAACCCGTATTCCTGGTGATATGCACCTCGGTGACTTAACTTTATCATCTACCTCATCTATTGTTCAAACCTTTGCAGATTATTTTTCCTCTGTTTACGTCTCAGACTCTACTGATTCATCATCATTTGCTGTTCCTTGTAATCATAACTCTCTTGATCTACTATCTATTAAATGTATCTCTGAATCTGAAATCTTATCCTCTATTAACCAATTAAAACCTTCTCGCAACCCTGGCCCTGATAATATTCCCGCTTATGTCATAAAAGGTTGCAGAGATATATTTGTCACACCTTTGCATATTCTTTTTAACCTCGCATTGTCCACCAATCATTTTCCTACTGTCCTTAAAAATACATCCATATGCCCTATTTTCAAATCTGGAGATCCTAGCGATATTACCAACTATCGTCCTATTGCCATCCTGTCAAGTATTTCGAAGGTCTTTGAGAAAATTATTTTTAATAGAATTTACAACTCTGTTCAAGACAAAATTTCGAAATCTCAACATGGCTTTATGAAAGGAAGGTCTACTGTAACTAATCTTGCAAATTTCACTGATACTGTTCTGGATTCACTACGTAATAATATTCAGGTTGACGTCATTTACACTGACTTCGCAAAGGCATTTGATACGGTTAATCACTCTGCACTGATACAGAAACTACAATATAACTTTAATTTCTCACCTCACTTAGCTTCTTTTATCTCGTCTTATCTCAGCAACCGCAAACAATTTGTCCGTCTTAACAATTTTACCTCAAATTATTATATCCCCACCTCTGGTATCCCTCAAGGGTCGAATCTTGGGCCTTTGCTGTTCAACTTATTCATTAATGATCTTGTTGATTGTTTAGAATATTCTAACTGTTTATTATATGCTGACGACATGAAAATCTTTAAAACCATAAATTGTGCAGAAGACAGTTTCCAGTTACAGCGTGACATAGAAAATATTATAGCTTGGTCTACTAAATTTAAATTGTTCTTCAATATAAATAAGTGTAAAGTGATGTCATACACAATGAAAAAGAATTACTTGCTATCTAATTATTCAATGGATAATTTAATACTCGAAAGAGTAAAATTATATAAGGATCTGGGAGTGTGGTTTGATATAAGATTAACATTTTCACATCACATTCATATTACCGTCAAAAGTTCATATAAAGCCCTTGGATTTATTATTCGCTGTTCCAAACATTTTCACAAACTATCCACTCTCAACTCCTTGTTTAATTCTTTTGTTCGCTGTAAATTAGAATATTGTAACCTAATTTGGTATCCAATATATCAAAATCATGTTCACGCCATCGAGATTATTCAAAAAAAATTTGTTAAATTTTGCTGGCGTAAAACCAATGGATTCTCTACAATTATGTATAATTATTCTTATATTGATGCATTAGCTGAATTTGGAATTACATCTCTGGAAAACCGCCATAAAGCACAGTCGGCCATCTTTCTTTATAAGCTTGTCAATAATATTGTTGATGACATCAACTTACTAGCTCGTGTTAATTTCTATGTACCTAGAATAAACTCTAGGCATCGAACTTTATTCAAGTACACAATGGTTAAATGTAATTATGAACTAAAATCACCGATCCGTCGCCTATGTTTTTATTATAATGCAATTCATTCGCCACATAATTCCATTGATCTATTTTCAAATTCGTTACAAATATTCAAAAACTTATTAACTTACTACTTTTTGTCTAATTGAATTTCTCACTTTGTATTTAACTTGTAACTTGTAACTTGTAACTTGTAACTTGTAATTTTTTCTAACCCTCAGTAATTGGGACTTTGTCCTGTTGAGTGGTTTCAAATAAATAAATAAATAAATAAATAAAATGTTATTATTTAAGGTGTATTCACTATCAAATGTTCTAGATTGTAGGTCTTGTTTTAATTTTGATAATATTTCGTCTTTGTTTGTTTCTTCAACAATCCGTTCTGATGTTAAATTTGAACTTGATATTTCAAACACTGTCGTTGCATATACTTGATTTACTTCTTCATTGATCATCAAGTCGGTAGACATGTTATTTTGTTTTAGTGGTGCTCTTGACAAACAATCAACATTTTCATTTTCTATTCCTTTTTTAAATTTCACATCGTAGTCGAAACCTGTTAGAAAAGTGGCGTATCTTAAAAGACGAGAACATGACATTTTAGGCAATTTTGATTTTTGATTAAAAATTCTTGTTAATGGTTGATTATCAGTCCATAGTGTGAAACGTCGTCCATAGATGTAGTCAAAAAAATGATTTACGCCAAAAACGATTGCCAGAGCTTCACGGTCTAGTTGTGAATAATTCTGTTCTGCATTAGATAATGAACGCGAAGAAAATGCAATTGGTCGTTCTTCATTATTGATTGAATGCGATAATACGGCGGCAATTCCTGTAGGACTTGCATCGGTACATAATACAACTGGTAGATTAGGATCGAACGGTACTACCACTTGATCGCTAGCTATTTCTTTCTTGAGTCTAATAAAAGCTGCTTCACATTCAGTTGACCAAATAAATGTCTGATTTTTTCTTAACAATTTTCGTAGTGGGTAGGTAGTGGTTGAAAGATCTGGTAAAAATCGAGAATAATATGTGACCATGCCCAAGAATCGACGTAACTCTGTAACATTCTTTGGTTGTTGCATGTCGATAACTGCTTTTACTTTCGATTGTGATTTTGATATTTTGTTATATTGTATTTCGTGGCCAAGATAGTCAATTTTTGTTTGAAAATACGTACATTTCTTTTTATTTAAATGTAAATCATACTCACGTAATCTTTGTAGACATGCAAGAAGATTTCTTTTGCAATCTTCCAGTGATTCTCCGTGTACGATAATATCATCAAAATACGCAATGGTATTTCGTAATCCTTTTAAAATTTGATCTATTGCTTGATTAAATTTAGCTGGTGCCGTTTTAATGCCAAAACTTAATCTGTTCATTCGAAAAGTTCCTCGATGTGTAGATATTGTTTGTATAATACTGCTTTCTTCATCCACTTTAAAATGAAGGTATGCTTTAAATAAATCCAGTCGACAAAAATATTTTGAATTACGTAAGCTGTTTATTACTTCTTCGATTTTCTTTATTGGATAATTTGCGTTTATTAATGAGTCATTTACGCCAACTTTATAATCTACGCAAAGTCTTACTGTTCCATCTCCTTTTGGTATCACTACCAACGGTGATCCCCAGTCACTGGTAACTGATTTTGTTATGATGCCTGCTGCTTCTAGATTATCTAATTCTTGTTCTACTTTTTCACGAAGAGCAAATGGCACATTTCGTTCTGGTGTATATCTGGGTTTCGCGCCTTCTCTAAGTTGAAGTTTGATTACAAAATTTGGAACGCAACCAACTTTTTGTGTATAAATTTCAGGAAAGGCATTTTCGATTTCAGTTTCGTCGTTTATTGATAGAATTTGGTTGTTATTAATTTTGTTCCAGTTTTCTTGATCGATTTCCTCTAAATTTATTTTCAAGTGTCTTACCCATACTCTTCCTAAAATAGGATCGTATCCATTCGGAATGACATACATATCCTCATGAGATACTCGATCTTTATATTCGACCTTCACTCTAACTTTCCCCAAAGGATAAAATATATTTTCTGTGTATGAGCGAAATGCAATATTTGTTGGTTTCATTGATTTATTTAAATTTAACATTTTGAATTGGTTTTCTGGTATCAGTGTGTAACCTGCTCCTGTGTCGACTTCGAATTTTTGATATTGATTTTCAATCTTGACAGAGGTGAAGTATTTCTTCGTATCTTTCACTATATTTGATATGTGTTGATCATATATGTCGACAATTCGATTAACTCCAAGATTTTCGTATATATTGACTTGATTTGTTGATTTGATATTTGATGTTTTAGCATTGTTTTGCTTATTTTTAAGAAGGGTTTTGATACATACTTTTGCTATATGTCCTGTTGCATTACATGACGAACATTTTAGATTAAATGAGGATGTTCGACAATTTGTTGAAATATGATTATTCCTTCCACATCGTAAACAAAGATTATTGATTCCTAGATGTTCATAATTTATGCGTACCTTTGATTTGGATCTGATGTGTTGATTTTGATTTGATTGATTGAATTTATGTTTGTTTTGATTTGGTTGTCGATAATCTGACTTGTATTTTTCTCCTCTTGATTGTTGTTGATTTTTTGATATCTTCTGGATTGAGTTAATGGAGATATTTGATGGCTGCGTTTTTGATAATACGAGACTGTCTATTTTTGATGCTTCGAGAGCAATTGCCTTTGTTACAATATCATTAAAGTCGGTTAATTCAGATTGGAGAATTTGTTCTTTGATCTAACATTCTTTTATCCCACGAATAAATTGTGCTCTGAGGAATATATCTGCCGCTGATACATTTTCTTTACATTCGCATGTCACCATAAAGTCGATATCAGCAATATCACGACGCAATACAGCCACATATTCTGCAATTGTTTGATGTTCACTCTGATATGTTGACAAGAAATAATGTTGAGATACTAGCGGGCTCTTCTTTGGAGATAAATGTTTTTCTAATTGATTTATAAGTTCTACATAATCGAGATCTGCTGGTTCTTTTGGTGCTACTAATGATGCTAAAATGTTGTAGCTTGATGCTCCAATAGAGTTTAGTAACATTTGTGCGCTCTTTTTCTTATCTTGATTTAAATTTTTCATTGAAATATAATTTTCAAACCTTTGTCGGTAATACTTGAATTTCTCCTTTTTCGGGTCAAAATTTTCAAACGGAGGTATATTCGATATATTAATAATAGATTGGGGCTGTTGCTCCTGTTTACCTCCACTTTCAGATTTAACTGACGACAATAGTGTGTCAATAAGCTGCTTTTGATTCCTGTTCATATTTTCTAATAAGGCTTGTAGTTGTGTAGAATCCATTTTGATAGTTGTAAAAAAATATTATTGATAAGATTGACAGAATCAAAAATAATAATGTCAGTTTACCTCGTCGCCAAAACTGTTGTGATTGTGACTAAGATTAATCACTAGAATACACTAATTGTTTCAGAAATAGAACCTTAGTATCTTTTTAACACTATTTAATTAGAACGAAATATATATTACATTTTATGACATTTATCTACAATGTATTATTATTTTATTGTTACCATGGAAAACCTAAACTGACAGATACAACAGGTTTCGACTACGATGTGAAATTTAAAAAAGGAATAGACAATGAAAATGTTGATTGTTTGTCAAGAGCACCACAAAACAAAATAACATGTCTACCGACTTGATGATCAATGAAGAAGTAAATCAAGTATATGCAACGACAGTGTTTGAAATATCAAGTCCAAATTTAACATGAGAACGGATTATTGAAGAAACAAACAAAGATGAAATATTATCAAAATTAAAACAGGACCTACAATCTAGAACATTTGATAGTGAATACACCTTAAATAATAACATTTTATTTAAAGGAGATCGTATAGTCATTCCAAAAAGTCTCCAACCAGAAATATTGAATGATTTACATTTTACACATCTGGGCATAACAAAAATGAAACAATTGGCTAGACGATATTGTACCTGGAAAAATATCGACAAAGACATAGAAAAGTTAGTAAAATCATGTGAAACATGTTCATCTATTAAACATAATCCTATAAAGGCTCCTATACATCATTGGGATCCTCCAACTAACAATTGGGACCGCATCCACATAGATTATGCGGGTCCATTCCAAGGGTTTTATTACTTTGTTCTAATAGACGCTAAATCTCGTTGGGCAGAAATTAAAGTACTAAAAGACGCTCCGAATTCTATAAATACGATTAATATATTAAATGAAATATTTTCAAGTCACGGATATCCACTTGCGATGGTATCGGACAACGCATCAATATACACTAGCGAAATTTTTAAAAACTACTGCCAAATGAATGGAATTAAACAGAAGTTCATTGCACCAGGGCACCCAGCAACAAATGGGCTAGCTGAACGAAATGTTCAAACACTAAAAGAACGATTAAAAACTATGAAAAATGAAAATATCTCTATCAATCAGAAAATATTAAAAATTCTACTCCGTTATCGAGCTACACCATTAGCTAACGGGAAATCACCGGCTGAAATGTATTTACATCGAACTATCCGTATCAAGTTAGATGCAATTCGTCCATATCACGAAAATAAGTCTGATCAACCAAATCTACCACGCACACGTTCTCTTCAAGTGGGGGAGAAAGTACAAACACGTTTCTTCATTGATAATAAATATCTATGGAAGTTTGGAACAATCATTCGAAAGCTAGGGAAACTTCATTATATTATCAAACTAGATGAAGGGCGAACAATTAAACGCCATATAAATCAACTGCGGAAATCGGATGTTTATAATAAAACAGTTGCTTTCGAAGAATCGACCGTAAATATAGAACCAAATAAAAATCAAAATTACACGACTGAATTCGACCCACTGCAACATGAAACTTCAGCACCTAACAACCCTTTTGAAAATGAATTAGCTATCAACAATGATCAAGCACAAACTATCCCAGAAACTCAACTGCGAAGATCTGAACGTCAAAGAAGAATCCCTCAATATCTTCAGGATTATATTACAAACTTTTAAAAATACTTTCAATCAAGTGGGGGAGAATTGTTGTATCTGTCAGTTTAGGTTTTCCATGGTAACAATAAAATAATAATACATTGTAAAAAAATGTCATAAAATGTAATATATATTTCGTTCTAATTAAATAGTGTTAAAAAGATACTAAGGTTCTATTTCTGAAACAATTAGTGTATTCTAGTGATTAATCTTAGTCACAATCACAACAATAAACTTACGTTACAGCGACAGAATTATCACCTACGAGCATCGTTTTAAAATTAAATATCTTAATTTAGTCGAAAGAATATGAAGTTTTGAAAGACAAGCGTGTTATATCCATACTTATCGCACAGGTTTGTAGTCTTTGGAAATGAGATGTTTTTAGGCTAATTATAGAATAACTAGATAATATATTTTATATTTATTTGCTCCATGGAGAAATAAATTGATCTTACCTCGTGCTGAACTGAATTGAACTACTCCTAAAAAGAACAGTATATTTTTTAAAGTAAGAAGTAGAAAATAAAAACATATATAGCATATTCACAACATAATAATCTACTGAATTGGCTTGTGGCTACAATCTATTGTATTATCTTATGTAATTTGTTTTTGCCACATTAAGTTATTTTACATTTTTGTATTTACAGTAACATCATTTCAGAAAGATATTATGTAAATTTTATTTGACACTGACATCTGTCAATTAGTAATATTTCAATATTCCAACTGTTTTAATGGTGCAGCTTTTAGCAGCAGATATTTCTTTATAATTCTTTAGCTCTAAATACATTGAATGTGAAGAAAAAAATATAATTAAATCGAATAGAGAATAGAATATTCTTTAATATTTATAGTAACATAAAAGGTCAAAAAATGATATTTAACAGCGTCTTTTCAAGAAAAATACTAAAATACAAAAGGAGAATATGAAGGAATTTTAATTTTTGGAATTGAAGTTTTTGTCATACACACACACACACACACACACACACACACACACACACACACACAGAAACACACACAGACATCATCGTAAAAATAGTAAATTCGTAGTCTAGGGTCCCCAAAGCATGCTTATTCATTAAACACTCACCATCGAATTTTTTGACCAAGGACAATACCTTCCTTACCTAAAGGTGACGGAAAGTAAAAATTAAGGTACTGTCATTATGTAAAATAAATAAAATATAAAAAGTACCTATTCAATTTTGTGTTACCTTACGTTTCAAGATTATGAGAACATTTCGAAAATTAGTGGATTTGCACATTCAATCGATGGTGATAATTCAGTAGCTTACAATTAATCTATATAATTATAAATACCTGCATTAAATATTTTATAGATACGTATCTGCAATGAAGCTCCAAAAGCAGAAGATGGTAAATTTGAATTAATAATGTAGAATTAATGGATCAAAATACAACTGAGTTGTAAACTATCAATATATAACTGATTAGCAATATGAAATTTAAATAATCCGTGTTGATTACAACAATTAAATGCTTCCATTAAAAAGTTTTGGTTTAAAAAAAATGTAGTTTACATATTAATCATAGGAAATTTAAATCTGCGTTGATTACAACAATGATATGCTTAACAATACAATCACCAATTCAATTAATATTAATGATTGATTTGGAAAATTATTAATATTCATCAAAATTTTAATTTTATTTAAACAATTACCATTAAATAAATAAATAAATATATGGTTATATATATATACAGTGTGTTAATTAAAAACCTGGCCATAGGCGTTTAACATGGGAAATCAGTTTTTCCTTGCGCAAAAGTTCCCAAATTATTTTATACAAAAATACTTCAAATAAATGTTGTAGAGAATTAAATTCTGCACCCGAGTTAATAATAAGATTTTATTTTAGACATTTAATAACCGAGAAAATCAATTTTAAAGTTATTTGAAGATTGCTGATTTACAGCGATAGTCATGCAACTCAAATAAAATTTGTCCAACATTTTATAATCTGAAGCTTTTCTTCATGAGAAAACTGTTCCACACTTTCAAAGAAATATGTTATTGCGAAAATCACAAAACACAAACTTTTTTTGACAATTAAGATGGCATACAATTGTTCGTAATTTTGTTTGAGTTCCATGGCTACTGCTATAAATCAGCTATCTCCAGAGAAATTTAAAATTGATTTTCTCGGTTATTAAATGTCTAAAATAAAATCTTATTATTAACTCAGGTGCAGAATTTAATTCTCTACAACATTTATTTGAAGTATTTTTGTATAAAATAATTTGGGAACTTTTGCGCAAGGAAAAACTGATTTCCCATGTTAAACGCCTATGGCCAGGTTTTTAATTAACACACTGTATATGGTAGGTATATGGTTTTTCAAGAGTCCACAAGAACGTTCCGATTCAATTAATATACCCCGAAAGTTTTGTAAAACTGCGGTTAGATTATCATTTTTTATTCCAAGAAATGTCAATGTTTCCACGTACTTGTGTACTCACAAGGTCAATTACATATCCGTATTATTAGCTCTACCATTATTGTATATTGTTACAATTCCTTTGACACCTAAGAACACAATAGAAACAAAACAATTATGCATATTCGCACATAGTGGGTTGTGCAAAACTTATAACGGATATAAAATGAATCTATTAGCATTATATATGTTTGGAAATCATTCATTCAACCAGAAACATAATGAGGATTACCAACGCGTCAAATGAACAAAATTTTCTACCACAATATGACCTTAACCTTATTGTAATTATGGTTAAATTTTCATGAATCATTGTACGCATCAAAACTACCTACCTCATTAATTGGGAAAGAATAAACTATTTCACAGTTTACGCCATAGTTAATTTTAAAATTATCAATGACCGACGTCAGCACATACTGGCATGAACAACTGTTTAAGGGTGATTAGCGGGCAGTTAACTGCCAGTATTTATATTTTGATTACAACAAATAAAACGCTTAATGTCAATAAAAAAAAATTGATTGTAATAATGAAAATAGCTAACACAAAAAAATTATTATAATAATCTACCAGATGTCTACTTGAAATCTGTTATTCCTATAGGAAATACAATGATAATTTTTAATTACCTGTTGACGATCAAATTAATTTCTTCGCGCACTGAGTAGCACTTGATTCAAATATTTTAGTCAAGGCAGTCAATTTTTACTACAATCTGTTTTTAGCTTATATGCAAGCGAAGTGCAAGTTATTGTTGTTTTATCTTGTTGTCATTACTTTTTACCATTATAAATTATATTGTCTAATTACGTATTATCTTGAAGAGATTATTTTAAATACGAGTACTTATATGCGACTCCAAATTCTAGTTTCTCTTTGAAGTCAAAGAGGTTATAAATGCTTACCATTTAATTTTATGTAGCATTAAAGAGAAAAATGACTGAGAAATTACTGTATAAGCTTTAACTCTGTTTCATTACTAGCTTTTGAATTGCAATTTGGGATACAACAATATGTTTTATTATGTCTGCTTTACGTGGTGAGATTTTTTTTATATTTATTATTGTGTTAATATATAGCAACACAGGACACATAATATCGCTGAAACTTTAATGCACAACAATAGTAACAATACTAGTCAATTGTTCCTTAATCTCCATTAAACAGTTGTTTATACTACCAGCCATTGTATTTCTTATAAAACAGATTTTATGTAGACACCCGGTAAATACCGTATTAAAAAAAATTGAAAGTAGCCATTTGCGCTCTCTTTTGTCAACGCAAAATGTCACTTTGCCGCTCTATCGCGACATAGTAGAAAAAACGCTCGCTGTCCAAATTTCTAACTATACAATGTTGAGAAATGTCACTAGTCTACATTATTAATGGAAACGTTTAGTCAAGAACTAATGGCACTGTAGTGACACGTTTACCACCTTTACAAATAGATCTGACATAACTGCTCTGTCGGTATATTACATAATCAAAAAAAAAAAAAAAAATGCCGCAATATTGTGAAAATAAAATAGGGCATTTATTTACAAAAACGAAAGTATAAAATGTTACTTTGAAGCAATTTGTCAAGAAGAATGGGAAATAACGATAAATTAAATATAAAAGACGTTTTTTCTTTATATTAATCCTTATTAATTGAGTAGTAGTCTAAGTACAAAGTGTACATTTTATTATTTTTTGTTATGGTGGAGGACCCCACTGTGGCGACTGTAGAAAAAATCTTGTGTGTGTTTCGAGCACAAATGGACATTGTCGATTTCGAGAAAATGCTGCGCGACCTCTCAACCGACAATTGTGTGCTCTTAATACACAAATAGCTATTGTATAATAATATAGCTATTGTTCATATTTTCTACTCAAAAATCTCACCGTTATATTAATTCAAATTTATATTGTGCCATTGAGGTTAATTTTTTTTTTAATTTGATATTATTAGTTTTTTGACAGTGGCATTTATCTTTCAATTAGATACATTTAAATACAGGGGCGGATTTAGACATGGGCTTTATGGGCTGCAGCACAGGGACGCGCAGGTACAAAAATATTCATAATTTTTTGACATAAATGTCTCCGTACGATAATCAAAACATTAAAATTATAAACCGTTTATGTTTTATAAAGAAATAATATTTTGTTGGGTTTCCTTTAGTTTTTATACGAGCAACTAAATGACGACGAGCAATTAAATCTACCAAATTCTATCATTCTTCTTGTAGTTTATTTTTTAATTCTTCTTTAGTTTTAATGGTATATATTCTTGTTACCTTCAAGAATTTCCCGCAATTAGTCAGTTGGGTTTAAGTCTGATGATGAGGGTGGGGGGTATGATTTAGCTTATTTTTTTTTTTACAATATCCATTCTCTTACAGGACGCGAATTATTTATAGAATCGTTTTCATGCATGAAATTAAAATTACCTAGCCCTATTTTTGGCTCATTGCTTCAAATTTACTTTTAAAATATAATGGTAACCTTTACTATTCATAATTGTTACAATATAAGTAAATTTTCCTACTCTTGTTGACTAAATACACACCCAAACATAATGCTGCAATGAATTCCGCCAAACAAAGTTAGCCCAGGGCCCCCAAAGTTCACGGTCCGACCATGTTAAATATCTTAACTGTGTAACCAAAGACCAAAGTGATTTTATAAATTCATTTATAAAATATATTGGAAAAGGATCAACGAAAATTTGTAAAATATTTAATAATCTTTAATTTTTATGATAATATAAATCGCGAAAAAATAACACACACACACTCACAGACATCATCATGAAAATGTTAAAATTGGATTCTAGGGACCTTAAAACGTGCTTATTTACCAAAATCCCGATATGCGATTTTTAGCACGATCCCTATATCTCCCTTACCAAGGGTAGCGGGGGATAAAAAAGATTTTAATTGCAATAAAGCAACTTTTAATTACAACATATAATATTTGATTACAACAATAAAAACAACTAAACACGCAATAAATAATCAACGAAATTGTCAACCTGTTACAATTTTATCTTTATCTAAAACATTCTGTCTAACATGTGAATCATACATGCATATAGGGTGTGTCTGAAACCTACTCAAACGTTAACCTTTAAAAATCCCATGCGTAGGCTCTATCTAATTGAAGAGTTATGTGTTTTGTGGCGCCTGATATCATAAATATAACTTTGCTCTAGTAGATCCAGATCCACAACCAAAATAAGAACATGGTTAAAAATCTTTAGTGTTATTGGCATTGTTTACGATATTGCTAAATAGCAGAACACAGAACAAACGGGTTCAGGTACAGATGAAGAGGTGTAGAAATGATTTAATAAATGATATACTTGTTTTGTTTACGAAAATAAATGTTGATATATTTATAAAGATTGCGTAAGATGTAGAAAATAAAGTAGTTGACCTGTTAAGAATGCAGAAAAAAAGATTTTTTTAAACTAGCAAAATATTGACAGCCCAACTAACATTTTCCGTGCTTATAGTAACGAATTTTAAAATTTTAGTTTTATAGATGTTATATAAATGTAACTTTAATGTGTAAAGTATTTTAAAAGGTTATTTAATATTATTACAGGTTCCGAAGTTATATTAGTAATTTATAACGTTACATTTGGCAATTTACTCGTAACGTTTATAAACAAGTAACAGATATGTTACTGTTACCACCATTATATAACTCTAATATACCGTTGCTTAAAGTTTTATACAAAAGTTTTATAAGAGAAGCCAATGCTAAAATTAAACTTACATACTTTATTATTTTTTAACAGTTTCATATGATTCACTTATAAAAATTTAAGAAAATACTGTAAAATTTTGAGATGGATTAGTGAAAGCCGTTAGTTATATAAAACTTTTGTATTTATAAATTATAAATTATTTTCCATTATTTTACTTTTAGTTATTGCTGTATTCATTATTAAATCTTTTTCTTTATTTAATGCGTTTATGGTTCAGTGTCAGTTCAAATACAATCTGAAATAAAATGAGTGTCAATTTAAAGTGGAAAAAGGTAGTGGATTTTACCGAAAAGTAGCAAAGAACACTGTCAAAATTACAACATCTAAACAAACATTTTTTTCAAATGCGGCCGCTAACATAACCTGTAATCAGAAATTGCCATATTTAGATTATAGAAGCTGCTTCATTCAGTAGAGCATATGAATATAATCAAGATGCAGAATCCATTTCACCAGAAGAAACTAATAAAAATTTGTCAGTGAAAATTTCGAACATACACAATGAAACTTGTTTCACGAATTAGAAGATGATGAAGAAATATATTAGCAATAAACGATATAGAAAATATACAATATTTTTGTAGGTTAACCGGTGGTTTTATACCATTACCAATGTTAATATAACGTTACCGAAAATTTTATAAGGTTGCTATTTAGGTAATTCTTTTCACTTTTAGTGTACAACATAAGCAATGATTTTATAATAATAAAATATAGTGTTATAATGTTCTATTACATTACTTTACCCCCTACGATGGTGTTTCGTAACATAACAATAAATATTTCAGTAATATAAACGTATCATAGCTAACTTCAATTTAAGCCGCCATATTTTTCATCAGCAATCATCCGCCATCTTGGGTGTTTATTAAAAAATAAACAATATTGTTTTATATTTATGTTTGTATGCTTATTTTTACTCAAATTTTATTTTAATATTCAATAAACCTTAAAAATAAAATATAAAATTGAAAAAAAAGAACATTATTTAATTTTTATTTGTGACCTTGAAAATTAAAAATATAAAAATAATGAAAAATTTAAAGGCGCATTAAATATTTAGAAGTTTTATGCATATATTTCACAGTAAAATTTCATTTGTTTATAATTTATCATAAAACTAACGCGTTTTGCATTATTAACATAATCATATATAGTCTATATGGTTTAGAACTTATGAGCACTTCATTTAAGAAAAATATACCATTATAAAAATTTACTTTTTATAAATAACAACTGATGAATAGTGAACGAGAATACTACAGATATTTTGGTTATATTTTGAACCACAATATATATGCATGGTTTATAAGAGTAATAATAACAGCTTACTTTAAATACACGCATGAAACTATATAAATCGTATAAGTTATAATTCGGTTATATACATGTTTTATAAAGGTAATAGACACCTCCCGAGTCCCAAGTTATATAAAACTAAATTATTTATAATATTACTAAAATTTTGTCACAGTAACCATTATAAACTTCTCCATTTAAGCTCTTTAACGGTTTTATAAGAGATTGTATAAGGTTTACATAAATAAAATTAGCTCGAGAAGTTTTATAATTCTAGTAATAAGAAACTGTCGGGTACTACAATAAAACAAAAAATATGTCATACTCTCTTGTCATTATGCCATTTTTAATGTCTTCATGGACCTCTTTGAAAATGTTTGTACCATTCATAATTACTTTGTTTCACTATAGCTTCCTCGCCAAAACTGAAAATGTCTTCCATTCACAAAAAGATGTTTCAGAATTAATTTTAACAATGAATGAATCGCTAAGGGATATTTGTGCAGTTTTATGACACAACCTTCAAGTTAATGAAATTGATTATTATTAAAAGGGCACTAATCCACAAAATAATCAAATTGAATTAAGGTCAGCACTGCTATCTGTGACGCTAAACGTATGTTTTGTGATGAAAACACACACCACACACTTGTAAATATATGGTGTGTAGAACAGCGAATATTTTACATTTTTAGTCAAGAAACGGCATTTGTCCGGGAATCATGCCGTTTGAATAGCAAACGCATTTGCCGAAAGGTGTAATGTCAATAACAAAGCAGGAAAGTCACTACTTACAAATTAAATTATTAATATTTTTGAATGTTTTACTTAATTTTGAATTTTGTTCACTGTCAACTAATGGTTCTAAAATCATGGATCTTGGCATAACAGATATTGGGAAATTAAATCTACATTTATGTTTATTTTTTGTTAATTTATAGCGAGTGTGCATGTGTCTATGTTTTTGAACAGTAATGTATGGGTCTTCCGGATCATAATGGCAAATTATAAATTTCTCAATAGACAAAATACACTCCTAGACATTAATTTTGTCAAAAGAATCAAAGGAATATATGATCATGAGGTGATCCCTGTATATGAAATTCCATCGTGTTAAAACTGTCTTCCACATAATAATTTTGAAATAATCGAATTTTATTTCAAAAGCACTATTAATTTATAATTTTGAAGTCAAAATATCTCGCACAAATGACTGGATCGTTTCGTATTAATTCCGTTTTTACCTTGCGTCACTTTTAGAAGGTATTGTCTTTTGTCTTTGGTTAGAATATTCGGTGGTGAGTTTTTAATGAATAAATATGTTGTAGGGTTCCTAGAATACGATTTTACTAGTTTTACGATGATATCTGTATGTGTATATATGTGTGTATGTGTCTATGTGTGTGTGACAAAAAATTCTCCGACGATAATTCCAACACTACAATTCTAAAAATTATATTTTTTTCGTATTCCTCTTCTTTAAATCCATATGATTAGATATTTATTATAATTGGTCTACCGGAAGTACTTTTATTTTAAATTCTTAACAGTTTTTCTTAAAAAACACATTTAAATATATTTTTTTGACATTTTATGTTATTATAAATATGAAAGAATATTTTATTTTCTACACGGTTTGATTTTTCTTCATATTCAATAGATATAGACTTAAAGAATTATTAATAAATTAGCATTCATAAATCAGCCAGCTATACTATAACCATGGAAACTGCTGGTATATTTAATTAATTCTAATTGACAGATGTCAGTATCAAGTGCAATTTACATAGTATATATGTTCGGTTATAATTTTATTAGATATATAGAATCTTTTCCAAGGAACTTTTGGTATGGAATTTGTAGAAAATGGTATATGTTCGTGTTATAATTTTACAAAATATGTATATAATATAATTGACGGAAGATAATGTGCTAGCCACATCAGATATTTTCATATTCTTCTAAATTTAGAGCTTCATCATTAAAAATAGTTTTGTCCTTGTTTAATTTGTATAAAGATATTATTAATTCCAGCGATCATTTTTCAGGGAATGAAAGAGTTACAAATATTGTTGGTTTGCTCAGTTCCCAGTTACCGGATCATTGCCATTTTTTTTTTTAGTTTTCCAATAATCCGATTGAATGTTAAGAAATAAAAACACTAAATTAAATAGATCAGTATATAAACAGTTTTTTTGTGCACTGTTTTTTTTAGAAATAATCAATTCAATTAATGTTTCAAACGTCGAGTTGAATATTTTTTCCTGGCCAAAGGTCGGATAATTTGAGCAGTATGAACACCCCTCGTACATACGGTAAATATTAGTTTTCTATATTTAGAGGCCAAGCTCACGGTCAGATACTTGTTGTTTCTAATATTGCACAATTAGAATTTACTTAGAATCATAAATAGAATTCAGAATGCTAACCACATCTATACATTGTACTTGTTTAAATCATTATTGTGTCATTTATCATTGAATCTATTCCAAATATGTCAAGAGAATCTTTCAACATACTCGTAATTTTAAAAAATCTGCGGAAATAAAATGCAGTTCATACACGTGGGAGAAAGAATGACAGGTATCGGTTAAATTCTAAAGTCCCGTTCCAAATTCATACCTGACCTTATAAAAAAAAAACGGAAGTAATAGTTTGCAATATTTTATATTGTTGAGACTTTTACTCTATAATCTATATTAGTATTTGATTTTTTTGTTTTATATGAATATATAATTAGTAACACCTATACAAAAAATATTAGCGTGTTTCGCATAAACTTTAAGACACAGATTTGAGAAGCACATTGCTACACACAGAAATTGGTAATAAGCTATAATGATATATTTATTTTATTTAATATATTTGTAGAACAGATATATTTATTTCGTTCATTGACCCATCACTATGCGCACGGGCGCCGACCTTTGAAATTTTCTTTGGGGGCACAAGTCCACAAGTTTGTAATCAAAACATAAAATTTACCATTGATGCATTACAGGAAAAGTAAAAACCCAACTTTTAATGAAAATAATCTTAAATTAATTTTATTATCTTTAATCTACATACTTATTAATATTATATAAAATTATACAGGTGTTCACCGTGATACCGAAACGTAGGATTTTAACATGTAAAATCATAGTTTCCTAATTTCCTGCCTCCCTAAATATTGTAGAGCATAAAATTGTACATCATAATCAATAAACAAAATTAATTTTGCATGCTTGATAATGGCAGAAATTAGGTATGAAAATGTCTAAAATCATCCCAAAAATATGTTATGGAATTGAAACTAAAAATTAACAAATGTTAGCGATTTAACTGTCAAGCTTGGTTAATTTATTTTTATTATTTTTTAAATATCTGTATAATACCTAATAAAAATATATTAACCTAACTTGACACGTAAAATGTCAAACATTTGTTAATGTATCTGTTTCAATGCAATGGTTATCGTTTTTTAACTCTCGCTGAGAGAGGTATTGGATTCATGCTAAAAATCGCATATCCAGATTTTAATAATTAAGCACGTTTTAAGGTCCCTACAATCCGATTTTAATATATTAACGATGATGTCTGTGTGTGTGTGTGGATGTGTGTGTATGTGTGTGGATGTATGTGTGTGTATATGTATGTGTGTGGAGACGTTGGAAGGGAGATTTCTCAAAAACTATAATACTTGTATTTCTCAATCGGACATTACTGGGAATAGCTGAAAAGGTTTTGGTAATAATTGGACAACCGGAAGTAGCAGATTCTTAAAAAAAATCTTCTAAACATTACTTTTCGATAATTTTTGTTCTTGCTAGTAAAAGAAGAGTAAATTATCTATCTGATACATATAATTTTTTTATTATATCTTTTATAGATTTAGAGATAAACAAGATATATAATAATCTGTTCTAATAAATCTCACAGCCCAAATAATGTCATGGAAAAATTAAATGTTTGTAACTGACAGATAAATGTCAGTGTCAAAATCTAGAGCCATTACGGAAGATTATTTCTGAGAAGTACATTCATTATATTATTTCTTATTGTATTAATAGTTAAATATTCAAAATTATAGGTGTATTACATATACCATTCAAAAATACTGTCAATCCCGATAATAAATTGGAAACATCTCGACAAATTAGAAGAGTAGGACAAAAAATTTTCATTGAGTGTAGGTATACAAAAAATGTTAAATACAATATGGCGCAAGCAGTCATGTGACTTTGTTGGCCTTGACAAGCAGATATGGGGGTCGTATGATAACGATAGCTAGTAATTCTATACACAGATGTCAAATATCATAATTTTTCATTCTAAATTTAGTGATTTTCCAATTCCATGTGGTTTATTTTCCTCGACAAGTAAATTGCACACTCCTGTGACAAATTAACTACGTGAATTTAGAAAATCTTCATATTCTGAAAGAAAAATTCTGACATTTGACATCTACGTACAACTAAACAATGTCACATGACTCCTCGCGCCCTATACTTGTGTAACCAAAAACGGAAGTGGCCAGAGGTATTGTGCTGGCCACAACAGATTTTTTTTGGGTGATTTTCAACATTTACATACTTAATTTCTGCTGTTACAAAGCATTTAAAATTAATTTTACTTGCTAATTCAGATGCAAAATTTTAGGCTCTACAACTTTTATTTAAAGCATTTTTAGCTAAAATAATTAGGTAAACAGTAAATTACGGAAATATGATTCCAGTCAACACTCTGTACATTATTTATTTTATTCACAATCATTATAGTAATATACCAATTAAGAGGTTGGGAAATACGTCATTCCTAACTGCAATGGTATTTTCTCGTGTTGGAAATGACAAAAAACGCTTCCACCCCACGGGTTGGAAATGTTTATGTAGGGTTGTCTAGTAACATTGGCCTAGATCCCTATAATAAAGTAGGCTAGACAATTTTTAATAGAGCCGTAAAAAAATTAAAGGTTATAACTCCACGATTTATTTTGAAAACTATTGATTTAAAAAAAGGATGATTGTGAATAATAGTATATTACATACGAGGTGGAATATGTTTTATTACATCGGAGGGCTTACGTATATTACAGAGAGGCGAAGCTTCTGTAAATGAATAATTTTCAAAATAAATCATTGAGTTATAACCTTTAGTTTTGTTAATATTTTATGACAGCTCTATTAAAATTTGTTTAGCCTACTTTATTATAGGGATATATGACAATATTGCTAGGCAACCCCTACATAAACATTACCAACCCGTGGGGTGGAAGTGAAATCTGTTATTTCCAACCCAAGAGATTGTCATTTCAGTTAGGAATGACGTATATCCTAACCTCTAAAAGGTTGGCAATCGACATATTACTATAATGATTGTGAATAAAATAGTATAAATACCTCGGTGGGAGTAACATTACAGCTGTGCGCTGAATCTCACTTCGAGACTTCGCCTCTCGGTAATATACACGAGCCCTCGGCTATGCAATGAAACATTTCCTACCTCAGATGTAATATTATATTACTTGTACATAGTCTTTTAAATAAACGTTTTACTGATTGCTGCACTAAAGGAAATATCTCCTTACCCTAAGGAAAATTTTTCTTGCAAGCATGAAACCCGACGCCCCCGTGTTTTCGGCGCCCATGAGTATGCGAAGCTCGATGGTCACTTGTCGACGCCTGGTCGCCACGTCTATAACAAGCATCGGTTAGTCGTTAGTGTTAGTAGATGAAGATCGCTATCATGTTTACATTTTCACATGTTTTATTGTCACTGCCCACTACAATGGTATGCGGTTTTGTAACGAGTTATAACATTTTTAAGACGATTAAAAAAGATTAAACATAGTTGAACGTGGCGCCAAAAAAGTAGAGAAAGAATTTGGTTTAATGATGATTAAGTACGACGCGGAATTTTTGGTTTTGAAATATGAGGATTAGAGAAATTTATTGTATATCCCAAATTTTTAATCACTACTAAAAAATATGTTCACATCCTGAACTTACAACATGGGAAGTTTAATCTCATGAAGTTTTGAAAATAATATCGGCCATGTGGTATACGTCATTATCCAAATACTGTTACAAACTACTTGTGAAGTTTTGTATAACTCTTTCGAGTATTTTTTGGAATATACGGAGGATTTCTGTTGGGATTATCCCACAGAAAAAGAGTCGCGCGGTGTCAAATCTAGCGAGTGCGTGAGGTCAAGGAATATCGCCTCTTATGGAGATTAATAATTCCTGGAAACCTGCAATGATACTCGCGCTGTGTGTAACCATACTACAGACCAAATTTTTCAAGAACTGAGGCAAAAATTCACACCGTCAGAATTGATAGTAACTGCTCGATTTCCATGCGTCAACGTTTTCGGGTGTTCGAGCAATCCATGGTTGTCCATATCCTTTCCTAACAACAAATTCTGCTTCCCAAAAGTTTTCTACCAACAATGTTATCGATTTTCGGACCAGAACTGCTTGGCGCGGGGATATTTGGAACCGAGTACTAAACGTACGCTGGACGGTTACTAGACCCGTTTTTCGCGGATGTAGGCTTCTGCGGCTTCCACGCGTTGCTCGTTTGTCAAAATTATGTTTACGAATGAAAAATTAAACTTCCCATCCACTTGCCTCCATAGACACCATCCCCACCTTTTTACGACTTCTACTCGCTTCACAATACCTTAATAAAACTAGGGAGGTTACTCTTACATGTATTAGCTTTCTGCCAAAAGGATGTTACAACTATGACAGATATCTTTACTGGTCATTGTCTTCTGAAATACCATCTATGTAAGATTGGTGTAACTGAAAACAGCATTTGTCTATTCTGTGAAGAGAACGAAGAAACTTCGGAATGTATTGTATGTGAATGTCCAACTGTTGCCGTCTATGCTAAAAGTTACCTCTCGGCAAATGAGATCGGGAAACTGACTCCTGGAGCATTAATTGGCTTCCAGAAAACTAAGATAGGGCCATGTTACATTTAGTGTTTCACGAGATTCTTACTCTTGACTATGAAACAAGACAAGACAAGACTAGCATGGAGCAAGATTAAGATTTCTTGTTAAGAAATTTGCAAAAGCAATATTTCTTGTATGTAGACACATAGAACTTAAATGTTATAACACGCCGATTTTAAGGCTGCTGGATCTGGGAAAACAAAATTATAATGTAGTATATGTAATTTAAAACACTATTTTATTGTTTAACCTTTCGGTACAGTATAAAATAAATAATAGTATATTACATCCGAGGTGGGATAGGTTTTATTACAACCAAGGACGTATTATTGAGAGGCGAAGCCTCGAGGTGAGATACAGTGCGAGGCTGTAATGAAACTTCCACCGAGGTATATATATATATATATATATATATATATATATATATATATATATATATATATATATTATTTTATTCACAATCACCCTCTTTTTAAATCAATAATTTTCAGAATATGTCAATGAGTTATAACGTTTAATTTTATTAATATTTTTTGACAAACGTTTGCAACCCGTGGGGTGGAAGTGGAATCTGTTATTTCCCACCCAAGAGAATATTGTTATTGCAGTTAGGAATGACATATTTCTCAACCTCTAAAAGGTAATGAATCGACATATTACTATAATGATTGTGAATAAAAGTGAATAAATATATCATCACGGTATATTACCCATTGCTTTGTGTCCCAATCTGCTTTGTACATAGATTTCGATAATAATGATGACATATTTGTACCGTGCGGGTGTCACCTCATTATGTGGAAAGTACACCGCAAAGGCCAATTTTGTGTCATTTAAAATTCGAAATATTTGGCGTCGGTCGAGATCAAACCCTGGACTGTTTATATCGCTAACAGTATTCCATAAATTTAGGCATAGTAGGCTTCTGGCTGATTCAGAATTCAATCGACTTCGTAGTTTTCTAATAACTAGAGATGCTTTTGAAAACAGTCTTTCCGATGGAGCAGAAGTTACAAGTACTGGGTATCTCCTTAGCCATTTTAGATAACATAGGGCATTTACACTCATGGTTCTTCCACCAGTCAAAAATATTTGTTTTTTCAACGGCACGTCTAGAGCTGAAATAATCATTAGGTTCTTGTCTCCATGCGGATGTGCAAGAAATTGTTTCGTGTTTGGTTTGATTAAATATCTAACAAAAATGTAAGTAGTCTTCATTTCAGATGCTGAAACTACTTTTTTCTGTACTGGAGGTGAGGTTTAAGGCAGTGCTACTTTTTTCGGCAAAACAATAACCTTTATAAATTTGTGTTTGTAAATTATTGGATGGCGGTACTAAAGAATTCACTGAATCCGTCCCTCCCCCACTCTACCACTATCAAGGACAAGAAATAATCAAGACTCTTGCTACCAACATCAAAAAAATTGCAAGACAAGAAATCTTGTTTTGTGCATCACTAGCTACAATAGTAACAAAAGTGACTAGCGCTTGAAGCCCTCAACTAAATAATAATTTTAAAAAAACTGAAATATCATTCAAGGTCTGTGTAACCATTTTTCGAACGTCATCTGTGGTTGAAAACTATATATTTCATGTATAAATTACCCAAAATTCCTAATAAAATGATTCCTTCATGATTCACTCCTGCTAGCTTTTGTTCATCATCCTGCTATCAGCTGTTTCAGTCTCCCTCTTCTTCTTAACCGTTGACCAATGTCGGAGTGAAGTAAATGTCTGGTGTTAGTGCTGTGGAAGTGCTGGTGCTGGCGTGAGCTAGCGGTCGCACCGCACTCGCGAGCTGCCCCACGAGTGCGTGACAGTGCGTGAGCGTGACCGTGACTCCGAGTAAACGTGAACGTGAGCCATGTGATGGGACGAGCAGACATGTACCGCGTACGGCTGCCGCTATTGGTTGTTGTTTGTGTAAGTATTGGGGATGGGAGATGGGGATGCTGAAATGCAAGGACCCAAATGGACTAGGGTTGTCACTTTGGGAATTGTTCAATGTTGTGGGCTTGTTATTTTCATTCAATTTTTTAAAGAAATTAAATTGTAAAAACAAAGAAAGAAATGACGTTTCAAAAATAATTTTAACTAAAATTAGGACTTCTTTGGTTTTTGCCCATTCTTGTATGAAAATGGCGCTGACTGGAAAATAATCAGACAAGTAGTCTTAATTAAATTGTCAATTCCTAACCATGAAAAAGATTACTGTAATATTCTAAATGTCAACAAAAGAATATACTACTTAAATATGACTGCGTCTGATTATTATACCAACTAACGAAAGTTACAAAACATAGTAAGACTGAACATTTTACCCTATTTTGGTCAATGTTTTCACCTCGGTTTTCCCATTATTTCCTTTGAACTATGTCAATTTTTTGTGGGGAGAAATGAAGAAACAACTCCATGAAGCCAAACTAACTGTGGAAGAATTTGTCAAACATTTACAAATTAGTTTCTCGTTATATTTTACAAATACTAACACAAATAATGCCTTAAGTTTATTATGCTCATTGAATGATGGTTAGCTGTGGCTAGTATCAATGGAGACGGGAGTGGGTCGATTAAGGGCCCCAGCCAATCACGGAAAATTACAAGGTTGAATAACTAACTATGGAAGAAATGTAATGCTTAGGGAAACAATGAGTTACCCGCAGTTATGTTAAAGCTTTATTACTATGAAATTTTGAATGTTCCTAACAATACGTTTAATAACATACAGTAGCGGACAAAAGTATGGAAACTTTCACAATGTAAATTTAGGTAATATTTCTGTAATATTAACATAAATAATAGTATATCATATACCACAGATCTATGAAATAATATTTAATACATATTCAATAACCATATCCGTATTTAAAGAAAACCCTTGGACATAAGTATAGAAACAAATACATTATTCGGAAATAAAACAAATAAAATGTAAAATAATTAGAATTTTGTTGCATAACCGTTTGCAGTTTGTACAGCTTGACATCTTTGGTACATCGATTCCATTAATTTCCTGCATATGTCTGCAAGAATGTTCTGCTATTCATTCTTTAGTGACCCAAAATTCACTTGGCATTTTGCATACTGTTTTTTTCAAATTGGTCGATCTAAATTATCTCAAAAATACTCCATAGGATTTAAGTCCGGAGATTGAGAAGGCCATTTTAAAACTATTTTTTTCTAAAAACCATTCTTTAATAAACTTTAATGAATGCTTAGAACCGTTGTCCTGTTGAAAACGCCAACACAAAAGCATATCCTCTTCAGCAATTCCCTATATAAAAAATCTGTTGTGGCCAGCACAATACCTCTCGCCACTTCCGTTTTTGGTTGCATAAGTACAGGGCGCGAGCAGTCATGTGACATTGTTGGCCTTGACAAGCAGATATAGGGCCGCGTATCAGAATGATAGCTAGTAATTATATAAATAAATGTCAAATATCAGAATTTTTCATTAAAATTTTCAAGATTTTCTAAATTCACGTTTTAATTTGTTATCAGGAGTATGGAATTTACTTGTCGAGGAAAATAAACTACATAGAATTGGAAAATCACTAAATTTAGAATGAAAAATTATGATATTTGACATCTTTGTACATAATTACTATCTATCATTCTGACATGGGCCCCCATATTTGCTTGTCAAGGCCAACAAAGTCACATGACTGCTCGCGCACAATTGTATTTAACATTTCTCTACATCAAAAATTCTACTTATATCTATTCTTTATATTTTGATTTTTTTAATTTTAAATTCATTCTATGAAGAAATTTTGTCCTCTTCTAATTTTTCGAAATATTTCCAATTCATTGTCGGAATTGACAGTATTTTTTGAAGGGTATATGTAATATACCTATAATTTTAAATATTTAACTATTAATACAATAAGAAATAATATAATGAATGTACTTCCCAGAAAAAAATATTCAGTAATGGCTCTGGATTTTTGACACTGACGTTTGTCATTTACAAACATTTTAATATTTTAATTGGTTTCCACGACATTATTTGGGCTGTGGCATTTATTACATACATATTATTATATACCTTATATTTCTTTATTTAAATATTTATATGTATCAGATAGAGAATTTACTCTTCTTTAGTACTAGCAAGAACAAAAAATTTCAAAATATAATATTGAGAAGAATTTTTTTAAGAATCTGCTACTTCCCTTGTCCAATTATTACCAAAACCTTTTCAGATCTTCCCAGTAATGTCCGAATGAGAAATACGTAGTTAAACAGATATTAAGTATTATAATTTTTGAGAAATCGTCCTTCCAACATCCCGACACAAATACACATACACACACACAGACATCATCGTAAAAATATTAAAATCGGATTGTAGAGACGTTAAAACGTGCTTAATCATTAAAATCTAGATATGCGATTTTCAGCATGAATCTAATACCTCACTTAGCGAGAGGTATAAAAAGAAATATTTAAAAACCATACTTTTATCCGCCATTGTATGTCTCATAGATCAGACACTCGCCTCACGGCTCGTGAGTATTTTCTATCACACGTACGTAGAAAGATTCTTACAACTCTCGCAATATAAAATACTTTTAAATATGTATAAATATCTTTAGGAAACCAATCTAAACAATTTTATTGTTGGTAGTAAAACAAAATAGCCATATTCAATAAAAATTGCTCGAATCTTTCCAACATATCTTAAACGACACTATATATTTTATGATGTAAAAAAGTTAGAGGATACAAGATCATAAAAATATATAGTTACGAACATTATTACTAAACATGAAAATATGTATATATCCTTTTATGAACAAAGTACACAATGTGTACAGATCTGGTTGACATACTTTCAAATAAAAATTTTATAAACATTTTATACACCACCCACATATAGCTTAAACTACATTTATTTATAGTTTGTAAGCGTAATGCAATAATAGAAACAAACACTGATTTTAATTTCAAATGCATATAACAACCACAAATATAAACGTGCGATTATATATTCCCTCAACCGTGAAATACTAAATATAAAACTATTGCATATTAAATCATAAATAAACTCTACTTGCACATATAAATTAATCTGTATCTGTATCTAAATCACTGTTACCGTTTAAGATTGCTGGATTCAAACCAGGTCAAGTTCGCCCAACAAGTAGTGTGTAGAACAACATGTAAAGTGGCTATTACATTGTTACATAAATCGTGATTTATCTGCCGTGCAATTTGAATTTAAATGAAGTGGAATGATCTAATTTTATACGGGATTATTACTAGAATGCAACCACGAAACAATATAATAATATAAGAATGGTTTGCGTTGGAATGTGAACAATGACATTAAGAAAATAAATTCTTGGCATTATATGCCTCAATGGTTCGCCAATTTATTTACTAAACAAGAGATCGTTTAATACATTAAAGGTTTAATTATTTGTCGTTACATTTGTTTTATCGAAAATATTCTGGGTCTTAAAAAGATGTTGATACCTCACCTTTAAAGTTTACTGCATTCTGAAGCAAGTTTAGTGAAATTTCCAGCAGATCTCGATGAATTTTAGAATTCTAGATTATTTGTAAACTGAACCACCAAAATTTGGAGTGGCGTCAAGGATGTGCTCCTCTATTACGACTTTACATTATAAAGTGTATAATCACAGACCTATTATTTTTCAATGTGTGACATAATTTGAGGTTTAGTTATTTATCGTAAAGTACAGGAAAAATATAAAATACTCGTAATAAATTTGTGGTTTTTTTAGTTGTCCTAGATTAGTACCACATTCAGGTCAAATTTTTATCTTTTATCTTCTCAAAATAGTACTAAAAATCTGATATGGCCAGCACATTACCTTCCGTCAGTTCTATGCATTTTATACAAATTCCATACAGAAAGTTTCTAGTAAAAGCTTCTACAATAAAATTATAATAAAAACATACTATGTTTAATTCCTTTATAATTGTATACACTATGTACATTTTCAATATGAAGTATAAACTATAATCAATTCGCATAGAGAACAAAATATTCTTTAATATTTATAAGAATATTAAATGTGTAAAAATGATATTCAACAGCGTTTTTTCAAAAAAAACTGTTAAAACATTCATATGATGGTACTTACGGTTGACCAGTTATAAACAGAGTCTAATCAAGTCTACATATGGATGTAAGGAAGAGGAGTACGTAAAAATTGTAATTTTTGGAATTCTAGTATTGGAGTTATCGCGGCCGAAATTATAGTTACAAACACACGCGCGCACCCACAGACACACACACGTAAAAATAGTAAAATTGTGTTGTAGGGATCCTAAAACGTGCTTATTCATTGAAAACTCACCAAAGATTTTTTTGACCAGACAATACCTTCCTTACCTTAAGGTGACGGAAGATAAAAATCTGTCATATTTACTGAAATATTTGTACCGTGCGGCCGCTTACCAGGCGTCACCTCACGGGCATTCAATGTTGGCGGGGAGAGTGCAACACAGGGGTCAATTTTTGTGCCATTAAAATTCCAAGTAATTTTTGGCGTCGATCGGGGTCGAACCCGGGTCTTCAGATTCGCGACCAGACACTCAGGCACACGGCCACGAGACCTCATAATAATAATCTTTAATTTTTATAATAACAAATTGCAAAAAATAACTAACTGAAACCCGGAAAGTATCTCCAATAATAGGCCATGGCTAACTCTTTTTGATTTCTACTTTATATGACTTTTCAGAAGTCCATATTCTGATAGTCGACAGACACTGTTTACAGTTTTACCAATTTTATACAGATTTCAAAGGCTAATGACCAGTCAGGATCTCTATCATAATTCTAAGGTCCTTTTCTTGAGCCAATAACTCCTTGATGTTTGTCGCCTACAGGTTGAAATGATCTTTCCCTGACTAAAGCCTGAAACGTCTATTCAGTATGAAGCTATGGTTGATTCTTCCTTCTCTTTTATACCTTTCTTTATATAGCTTTTCGAGAGTACACGAAAAGGTTCAGATTTATATAGAATTATAATGAAATCTTGTGTCGACAGATACTCTTTTCATCTTTACCAATTTTACACAGTATTTCAGAGAACAATAACTAATAAGGATATCTGGCATAGTCTTAAAAATCCTTAGCAATTGTTGAGAAGGGTTAAATCAACTTCTACATGTAACAGTACATGGACAATAAAATTATTGTTTTCAGTTTTACCAATCTTATATAGATGGTGTTTCAAAGGGCAGAGAAAATTATAGAAAATTATAAACACAAAGTTACAATAAACAATTATTATATTATCTACCTATCGATTAAGTACTCGCTTCTCGCATAAAATTTAAAAATAAAATAAATATATAATTGTGCGCTTAACGGCTTAATTGAGTCTTGCATGGTAGCATCCAACGACGAAATACAACTAGATAAAACATTCCTTATCCCTCCTCACTGAATGTTTTGATTTCGGCTGGCCAGAAAGAGACAACTAGATATAGAGATATATTTCGTCTCGTTCGAGCATTTCTCACTAGATGCCATCCAGTCTTATAGCCATTACGATGAAAAATAGGTTTATCGTTATAAAAATAAATAATTTCAACGTAAAGTATTTATTAATTATATATTATAATTACAAAATACAAAATTATTGACTTTACCGAACAATAAATATGTACGAAAACAAACTCACCTCCCTACCAACAAATCACTTCTTCTTATAAAGGTACACTAAATTTCTTTTCTTTTTCTTTCACATAGTATTCTAAATAGTCGAAAACCCTTTTCAGACCAATTCTTGCAACAAGAAGGCATTTTTAAATATATTTTATAAGTGATGAGATCCAGTTTGCCATTTGGCTCCAAAAAATGAAAGGCAGAAATTTGCAACAAGATATATTGTAACATCTTTGCTGGATTACATATTTGATCAAGACTCTCTGAACAATCACGGAACATAATTATTAAATTTAATTTTAGATATTTATTTTAAAATTAGAATACACCACGAAACGAAAGTTATTGTAAACAATATAACAATAATAAGATTTTTTTATTTTTTATTTATTTATTTATTTATTTTATTTAAGAATTTTTTTATTCCGATATTTTATTTATTAAGGTAGATAGGTACTGGATTAATCGACTTATTGGATTATAATTCGTTTGTTGGTTTTAATCATAATTTAGTAGTTTTATTTTTTATTTCCAAAGAATATATATTATTAAGAACACTTGCACTAATGAGCAATGCTTAAACGAGACCAAACATATCTCTATCTCTAGTTGTCTCTGTCTGGCCAGCCGAAATCAAAACAAACCAAATGAAGTTTTGTCTAGTTATATTTCGTCGTTGGTAGCATCCAACTCAGTGTCTAACGATACAGGGATGCAACCGATACCGATATTGAAATTTCGACGATATTTTGTCTTTTACCCGATATATCAGGATCGGCGATATTTATTTGTTGATATATGATTCCCAACATTTCGTTTCATTCGACCAACCCTCAAGCATCTGACTACTGAATTTGATAGATATCTGAAAGCCCCGAATATTTCAAGAGAAGTAGACCCACTGACTACTGCGGGAGGTCTCATATAGACAGATTTGCGAAATCGCTTGTCTCCGCATAATTTGAGGATAACATATTTTTTAAATAAAAAAAAATTAAATGTTAATTTTCCGAAAGGTATGGGAAAAATTTGTGTTTAGGCAAAATTAATTCTTATTTCACAAGTAAATATATATGTATATTCACCTTTGCGTTCTTTTATTTTTACCTTCTACTAAAATTCCCAATTATAAAATACTAAAATTGATTAGTAGATAAGCACAGGTTTGAAGAATATTTGAACCAAATTTTTAATTAGTTGGCGAAAGGGGCAAATTTGTAAACGGAATAAAATTAAAAAAATCTGATGTGGCCAGCACATAACCTCTCGCCGTATATTTTACCTGGCTGTATGCATAAAGCAAAGATTATTTTTATAAATACAAATAATATATTCATATTAATCTATGACTTATAAACCTTTTTTGTTATTCAATAATAGCATGTCTCAACATGAAGATATTTTACCATAAATTATGTTACAATAAATTACAAAGTAGAGTTTACCATATATAAATATTAGGCTGGTAACAGCAATTTTCAATTCGAACAACTTTGTTTACTTTCTCTTCATATTCTTCTAGTAAAAACATTAATTTTGGGCGGTCTAAAATGTATATATCTGGATTGTGCATCTATTCTTATATATCTTCTTTTACATTTTATTTTTTCATACTTGTTATATCTAAATAACCTTAATTCCCTTTAATAAAGTGACGGATAGATTGCACTCCGATTTTGTCAATATTTACAACTTACTTGAGAAGAATTTGATAGCTTTTTCGCAATTCAAAGTTACTCTAGTCTACAGTACTGGTGTACATTGTCCCATAATGTTTGAAACAAATTTAAGTCCTTCAACCTAGACTTGTCATCTCCATAATAGTCACAGATCAAGAACTAAGGAATTCTCCAAGTATATTTTTAATTCATTACTCATTATTTCTGACACTGACATTTGTCTGTCAGTTACAAATAATTTAAATTATCAACTATTTTTCATGGCATTCTTTCGGCTGTCAAATTTATTACAACAGATTATTTTATATATTATACTTCTTTTATCTCTAAATCTATGGAATATATAATAAAATATTTAAATGTATCAGATAGAGAATTTAATTTTCTTTAATATTACCACGAAAAATTTTCAAAAAATAATATTTAGAAGATTTTTTTTCAAGAATCTTCTACTTCCGGTTGTCCAATTGTTACCAAAACCTTTTCAGATCTTCCCATGAATGTCCGATTGGGAAATACGTTGTTAAACAAATTTTATGTCTTATAGTTTTTGAGTAACCGTCCTTCCAACATCCCACACACACACATCCACACACACACACACACACACACACACACACACACACACACACACACACACACACACACACACACAGACATCATCGTAAAAATGTTAAAATCGGATTGTAGGGACCTTAAAACGTGCTTATTCAATAAAATCTGGATATGCGATTTTTAGCATGAATCCAATACCTCTCTTAGCGAGAGGTAAAAAAGAATATTATATTTTTTTGTTTTTACCTCTCGCTAAGAGAGGTATTGGATTCATGCTAAAAATCGCATATCCAGATTTTATTGAATAAGCACGTTTTAAGGTCCCTACAATCCGATTTTAACATTTTTACGATGATGTCTGTGTGTGTGTGTGTGTGTGTGTGTGTGTGTGTGTGTGTGTGTGGATGTGTGTGTGTGGGATGTTGGAAGGACGGTTACTCAAAAACTATAAGACTAAAAATTTGTTTAACAACGTATTTCCCAATCGGACATTCATGGGAAGATCTGAAAAGGTTTTGGTAACAATTGGACAACCGGAAGTAGAAGATTCTTGAAAAAAAATCTTCTAAATATTATTTTTTGAAAATTTTTCTTGATAATATTAAAGAAAAATAAATTCTCTTTCTGATACATTTAAATATTTTTATACATATTTTATAGATTTAGAGATAAAAGGAATATAATATATAAAATAATGTTGTAATTAATTTTACAACCGAAAGGATGCCATGAAAAATAGTTGCAAATTTAAATTATTTGTAACTGACAGATAAATGTCAGTGTCAGAAATAATGAGTAATGAAAGAAAAATGTATTTGGAGAATCCCTTAATTCTTGATCTGTGACTATTATGGAGATGACAAGTCTAGGTTGAAGGACTTAAATTTGTTTCAAACATTATGGGACAATGTACACCAGTACTGTAGACTAGAGTAACTTTGAATTGCGAAAAAGCTATCAAATTCTTCTCAAGTAAGTTGTAAATATTGACAAAATTACACATCGATATAAGAATAATCGGAGTGCAATCTATCCGTCACTTTATTAAAGGGAATTAAGGTTATTTAGATATAACAAGTATGAAAAAATAAAATGTAAAAGAAGATATATAAGAATAGATGCACAATCCAGATATATACATTTTAGACCGCCTAAAATTAATGTTTTTACTAGAAGAATATGAAGAGAAAGTAAACAAAGTTGTTCGAATTGAAAATTGCTGTTACCAGCCTAATATTTATATATGGTAAACTCTACTTTGTAATTTATTGTAACATAATTTATGGTAAATATCTTTATGTTGAGACATGCTATTATTGAATAATAAAGAAGTTTATACGTCATAGATTTATATGAATATATTATTTGTATTTATAAAAATATTCTTTGCTTTATGCATACAGCCAGGTAAAATATACGGCGAGAGGTTATGTGCTGGCCACATCAGATTTTTTTGCTTAGCCAAATATGTTCAACCTGCTTCACTGTCTAAGCCACTTTCCACCTAAAATCCGAGTTCTGTGTGTTAGGCATCGTTTTTGTCAGTTGTTTTTATAAAATTTGTACGCTCAGAATTTTATGATTCGTACAATAACAAATATTATATTTTTATTGTGAAATTAGTCATATTCATTGTTGTAATCAAATATTTCTTTGTTGTAATCAAAACTCTCTTTAAAAAGAACCGGGTTAGATTATGGTCGCTATATATCTTACTGTTTTGAAGTTAAAATTAATATTTTGTAATTTATTTATTAAAAAAATATGTATAGTTTAATAATCGTACAAGGAAGTCGTGTGGTGTCCACATCAGATTTTTTTTTAAATAGTCGTCAGCAATATTTCATGTTTGGTATCAAATGAGAGGTCTCGTTAAGGACTGTCGTTAAGGTACATGTGTCAAAAATTTTGACAAGCTGATTGGATTTTATTTTTGGGACATAGGTAAATGGTTTGAGAGAAGGGAGAACTTGGGTATCTGAGAAGACTGTTGGCGTCAGCACTTCAAGTTTAAAGTATGCCTAAACGGATTGGATGTACTTGTAGATCATCATAAAACACTATCGGCGGGACCCTAGGAGAAGCCGAGTTTTCGCTAGTAAAATACTAAAATGCGAGAATGCGACTGTTTAAAAGCTATGACCACACATTGTGTATTCGCATGACATCGTTCTCTCCTGAATATGACCGAGTAGTCTTACCGGTTGCCGCGTAATTTAAAACATCAAAATTATTCGAAATTATTATTTCTAATACTTGTAGATATATTTATATATTGAAATTATTGTAGTACATCAGTAAATATGAAATTTTATGTTAGGGGGAAAATATTGGGTAAAGGAGGACTGGCCTCTCCAAAGGAGGACGGATGGCAACGCTAGCAGTAAGAATAGTTTTTATAGTCTTAAAAGTCGTTTGTCGACAAGGATGAAATGAATTTCTTCATATTACAGTACATGGCCAACAAAAATACTTGTAGTTTCTTATTGTTATAGTAAAACAAATTTATACCCTTTTGAAGCTACAAGATGTAACATCTTCTTGATGTATTATCTTCTCAAAGGAATCTACCTCATTGTCGATGTGTTCCTCTGCAAGTCAGACACATTGCAGGCGATAGAAATGTCAACCCGCGTCCTTGGTTGCATGTACACGAGCCTGAGTGGCACTGGTACTAAGAATTGCGGTGGTGTTGGTAGCCACACCGACTTCTACGTCCACCTCTAGCCTTTCTATTCATTCTCTAATATTTCATAACTTTACATAGACAGATATTGTGTCTGCGCGTACCTAGTACTGGGAAACAACAAAGAGTGTAATATGCCAATACAACCAAAAAAATGTTATTGACACTGGGTTATTAAATTCAAATAAGAATTGTCAAAAAACTAGCGAAATTTCTGTCATAATATGAAATAAGAATTGGAAATAAATAAATATATCATCACGGCATATCAGCCATTGCTGGGAGTGCCAATCTGTTTTATACACAGATATCGGTAATGATAATGACATATTCGTACCGCGTGGGCGTTTACTCATTGCTCTTGGAAAGTGCACCACAAGGGTCACTTTTGTGGTATTTAATATTCGAAATAATTCTGGCGTCAGTTAGGATCGAATCCGAGTCCTCACATTCGCGCCACACACTAAGGCACACTGCCACGAAACCCCATTTTTACTTCTCGCTAAGGAAGGTATTGAATTCTTGCTAAAAATCGCATATCCAGATTTTAGTGAACAAGCACGTTGTAAGATCCCTATTCTCAAATTCTATACAAATAAAGACCTGTTTAATTGCGGATTCCTCAATCCAACATTAATGGGAAGAGTTGAATAGGTTTTGGTAATAATTGGACAACCGGAAGTAGTAGTTTCTTTAAAAAAAATCTAAATATTTTCTTAAAATTCATGTTATTACAAATATTAAATAACATTAAATTCTCCACTTGGCGCATTTAATTTTTTTTTTATTATATTTCTTACAGATTTAGAAATAATAAACATAATATAATGCTATAAAAATCTCACAGCCCAAAGAACTCCAAGGAGAGAGTGGAGTGTGGAGGGTGCACCACAATGGTCAATTTTGTGCCATTTAAAATTCGAAATATTTGGCGTCCGTCGGAATCAAACTCGGTTCCCCAAATTTGCGACCACACACTCAGGCACTCGGCCACGAGACCCTATAATCATAGGTATATTAATATTAAATATGTCTTTTAGAAATCCTTTTAACGAATTGAAGGAATCTTGAATATTTCAGAAGATTAGGAAAAAAATTATTATAGAAAGAAATAATAGATATGATTAGAATTATTTGTGTGCACAAAAAATGTAGAATTCGATACTTATATATAACTTAAAAAGGAAATGGCGAGAGGTTATGTGTTGGCCATATCAGATTTTTTCTTTAATTTTACTATTACTTAATGTAAGAACAACCAATATCAAATTTTTAACAAACTAATATTAATTATGTGGCTAAAACATGCTATATTTTTATTATTAGAACAGCCAAAGTCTTACTGTAAAGGATTGGTGGCAATGACATATTCGTACTGTGCGGGGATCAAATCTGGCTCCCCAAATTTGCGAGTAGCCACTCAGGCATACGGCCACGAAACCCCATTTTATTCTTTAATTTTTCTATTGCTTAATGCAAATACTACCAATGTCAATTTTTTCAACAATATTAATTATGTAATTAAGAATATAGTTCATAAGTCACGTGACATGTTTTCCGCCAATCAACATTCAGAATCTCCCTAATTATATGCCTATCACAACGATGATGAATAACAAAGAAATTATCAAACTCTGATACATTAAATAAAACACGTAAGTACCATGTTTGAGTACAATATGAATATGTACATCAAAAGTTAGGTTAGCAGCACACACAATGATTATATTCTCTCATTAAATATAAGCTCGTGATATGATAAATAATCGAAGATATTGCACGTGAAACCAAAGCAGCACATTTCAACTCGGTTTCACTCGAGAATATCATCGATGATAATCATATCACTTGTTATATTACGTATGACTATATATCAAAACAACCAAGTTTAGCCGTAAAGGAACCTATAGAAATCGACATCTGTTAAATCAATATCACGGCATAATAAAAAAATATTTACTTGTGCCATTACGGTATTAAATAAGTATTGAATATTATACTGACCATAATATTGCAATAAAATACTGGTAATATTAAAGTGTGGGCTATTTTTAAACACAAACTTGCTTGTCATAAAACTGTACCAGTATCTATGCACCGTTCCACCGTTCGATTAACTTTTTAATGTGTTCTTGACAACACCTACAGTTTTTTAAACATTAATATACATTGTCAATCTAATCTACTCTCAGAACTTGTAAACAAGAACAATATATTTCGTTCACACCTCACAAAACGATACATCATACGAAATTCTATCAATCTTAACTGTTAAAATGTATATCCTATTTATATATATGTTCCCAATACATATATCGTTCTTATTGCTTCAGTTTCAAAGCCAAGGTTGATTTTATAAGCTAAGCTTCTAATACAAAGGAATAGTGTTGATATTTAGAATTTTTACCTAGATATGGAATAAATAATAATTGTTAATTTATTGATAATAAGGTGATTGAAAAACCGTCTTATTATTGAAAATACTTTTTAATGGAATAATTAGTGATACGCGATTTCGTTACAGATAATTGTATTATCAATGCTTTATAATTAATGTACTTTATTTATACCAAATTTAACTAATAATATATTTGTCTATAAAAAAATTAATTTAAATACCTAATTAATTTATCAAGGTATATTTTCTAAATATACGAGCCCAAACTCATAATAATTCGGGCGGTGCACATTTTCAATAATTTATAAAATCGACACAAATGGTTAGAAATTTCTATAAAATTCTTTTGGCTACTTTAAATATTCACTTAAAACTAAAAAATGTGGGCTAAATGACTGGTGAAAATAGTTCGACAGGTATTTTAAAGGTCACCTTCTAGCCCAGATTTAACTTCTACCGACACTTTTTACTTCTAGCACAATGAGAAACAACTTCGTAAAAATCCAGTGTGTTCAGTAAAACCTACCTTACAAGGCATGGGACAATACTCTCAAGAAAATGAGCTGAGCTTGGGGATACATGTGTAATAGAAGTAAAGCTGGTATTACTAATAAAGGCGGTGTAATAGTATATTACATCCGAGGTGGGATATGTTTCATTACAGCCGAGGGCTTATGTATATTACCGAGAGGCGAAGCCTCGAAGTGAGATACACAATGAAATCACTAAATTATAGTAGCCACAAAATCGTAGACATTAAATTTTTGCGCACTATGAATATATAAAAATGAACAAAATTGCCTCTACTCGCAATAAGAGTGTTAAGTTTTGAATGTAATTTAAAACAAATTTAGGAACAGTTAAAAGGACGTATATAAATGATTTAATTGTATATATTACAATTATTTACCATTGACATCTATCAATAGTGTCATTTAATCCATTTACTTATGAATATTTCTCAATGCATGCAATAAAAAACTGTCGACAATGCATAATAGTGTTGTGGAAGGCATATTCAGCTTTGAATGTCATGGCTGAACACTGTCTCTTTATTCATATACTGCCTTGAATTTGTGAGTACATTAAGTATACACCTATAACTAAATGATGCCAGAAACTTACGAGTATATAAAGGATATAGGATGGTATTGTTATGTAGGAACACTCAAGGATGTTCCGGATTTTTTAAAATGTAGATGTCAAACTGTCAAAAATATAATGCGTTAGTAGAATAACATGATTTATGTGGGAAGAACAAATAAGAATAAGTTTTAGTCTTCGGTTAGCTCGTTCAACTTGGGTAATAAATCTATTCCCTAGCTGCGGATGTATAGTGCAAGATCCTTTAAGAACTGTCGAGATCCTTGAGGAACTTAAGATACTTGAGGAACTCCCAAGGTTCAAGAAAAATCTCAAGATTCCTGAGGAACTCCCAATATACGAGAAAAATTTCAAGATTCTTGAGGAACTCCCAAGATCCTTGAGAAGTCCTAAGATTCACAAGGAACTTCCAAGATCTTTGAGAAAATTCTTAAGATTTCTGAGAAACTCCTAAGATCCTTGAGGAAACTCTTAAGACTTTTAAGAAACTTCCAAGATCCCTAAGGAACTCCCAAGACATTGAGGAAATCCAAAGATCCTTGAGAAATCCCAAGATTCCTGAGGAACTCTCAAGACCCTTAAGAAAACTGTCAAGAATCCTGAGTAACTCCAAAGATTTCTGAAGAATCCAAAGATTTTCAGGAACTATGAAGTTTCTTGAGAAATCCCAAGATTCCTGAGGAACTTTCAAGATCCTCGTGGAACTTCCAAAAGCCATAAAGAGTTCTTGAGATCATTAAAGAACTCTCAAGATTTTCTAGGAACTCTCAAGATCGTTTAGGAACTCTAGAGATCTGTTAGGAATTCTAGAGATCTTTTAGGAACTCTGGAGATCCTTTAGAACCTGTGGAAATCCTTGAGGAACTCTTGAGCTCTTTCAGACACTCTGGAGAACACATAAAAGAATTTATAGTGATCCATGCTCTTTACCTACATAGTAGCGTAAGCTATGGCTGTCAATTACATGTGTACAAGGTATTAAGTAGAGTAGACAATGGTATTCAGACTTGCGAGGGAACGGCAAAATGAGAAATAAAATTGTAAATATCTCAAAAATTGTTCTAATATTTGAGAAATACAATTTACAGAGTAAAATATTATGCATAAGAGAAGCATAGAACATATTTTTTTTTTGCTTAAATATTGGAACAAAAAGACGATGAATTTTCAATTCTCATGCGAGATATGGGGAAATGTGTGTTATTACCATATTATTTATTGTGGCGTATATATTGAATTATTTTATGATTTCTTAACGTGATATTGTTTATTTATGCTTACATTAGTGGGTACTAAATTATTTTGACTCATACGTCGGCGTATTGTTAGTTTTCTACATTTTCTTTCTGCAATATATATAGTTATAAAGGGTGATACTGAACAACGGGCCACGCAAAATAACTTTTTTATTTATAATTATTTTTTAATTCTTTTTCATATTTGTAAAGTAGGGGCTAACAAATCATGGTATTTGCCATTATGTTAGCAAGTTAATTATGCATCATTTTCTCTTACGATTTTGTAATTTATTTCTTCAATAAAAATGCACTTCAAGCATATCGTCGAATTCGTAATTTTACATAGATTCCAAATATATAAAACTATATAGGTGTCCTAGTTGAAATATGAAAGTTGTCACTTCTGGTTAAACCGGAAGCGCTACCACTATGCTAAATACCACGATTTGTGATCCCCTAAGCGAAGTTTACAAATATTTAAAGATATAATTATAAATAAAAAAAATATTTTGAGTGGCCCGTTTTTCAGTGTTACCTGTATAAGTGCATAATATCATGCTAATACCAATCCTTCTTACATTAACTATGAACCCACCTAAATCTTGTCATCAGTTGTCAAATATACAAATATCTTTTTTGGCGTGTAGTTTTTCATTTACTTCCTTTATTCATAATTCATATATGATATACATTTCTTTCTCTCGCGACACACGAGTACCAATAGCACCACACCTACTATTCAAGGGCGGGTAGAATGTGGATAAAAATATTCACTTGCATAGGTACATAGTTCAAGAACTTATTAGTAAACGACTAAGTATAAGGAGTATGAGATTGATTTGTGGGATTAAAACAGATAATATCTAGAGCGAGTGAAGTGTGATTGAAAGATTAGTAAACTAGAAATATCCGGGAGTTAAAATTGTAAAATATAAACAATAATAAATGTACAATAAAGAATGAATGCAATAATTGGTGAAACTGTAATATAATATTTAAAAAATCATACTTCACACGTTTGAAAAGATTTCAGTCTCTGAATCAAGCTCTTGGTCATTTAGCAGAGACTGACGCACTCAACCAGAACCACAAACGCGTTTCGCTATTGGAACTCATCAGTATGGTGTACTGTAGCTTCTATGGAGGCACTGACTATGTTGAATGGACATATGATGATAAACCATCTCAAAATGGTGACTGCACTATTATTATTTATAGCTAGCCAAGCTTACGATGGCGTTCAGCCATCATATTATCTAGTCAATATATCGGCGATAAGGTCTTTTAGCCAATGTATCGGAATCTGCGACGTTTATTTTCCGATACACCAATACGTTTCGAATTTCACGCTTTCAAAAAAAAATCTGTTGTGGCCAGTACAATACCTCTCGCCATTTTCGTTTTTGGTTACATAAGTACAGGGCGCTAGCAGTCATATGACATTGTTGGCCTTGACAAGCAGATATGGAGGCCCGTGTCAGAATGACAATTAGTAATTATGTACATAGAAGTCAAATGTTAGAATGTTTCATTAAAAATTTACTAAATTCACGTAGTTAATTTGTCACCAGGAGTGTGGAATTTACTTGTCGAAGAAAATAAACCACATGGAAATGGAAAATCACTAAATTTAGAATGAAAAATGATGATATTTGACATCTATGTACATAATTACTAGCTATCATTCTTACATGTGCCCCATATCTGCTTGTCAAGGCCAGCAAAGACACATGACTGCTCGCGTCCTGTTGTATTTAACATTTATTGTATACCTACACTCTACACCATAAATTCTACTTACATCTATTCTTTATATTTAGATTTTTTTATTTTTAAATTCATTCTATGAAGAAATTTTTTCCTATTTTTCTAATTTTTCGAAATTCATTGTCGAGATTGATAATATTTTTGAAGGGTATATGTACTATACCTAAAATTTTAAATATTTAACTATTAATACAATAAGAAATAATATAATGTATGTACTTCCCACAAAAGATCTTCAGTAAAGTCGCTGTATTTTTAACACTGACATTTATCTGTCAATTACAAACATTTTAATTTTTCAATTGGTTGCAATGACATTACAGTAGAACCCCGGTTATCCGAGGTAACGTGGGGGATACCCTCCTCGGATATCTGAAAACTCGGATAATCCGGATTTATTTTTTATTCATTAAAAAAATAAACACAAATGTACTTTAAACGGTTTTTTAACGTTTTTAACATGTAAATAAGTATGTATGTATATTATAAAACATTGAAATAGTTATCTATGCGTTGCTATTTCATATTGCATCTTTTTCTCGCTGCCATATTTATCCATCTGTTAAGAAGAAGCAAATCCGCTGGGGTTGCCTCTGATTGTTGTTCGATATACCTCAGAGCTTTTTCCAGATTTTAAATGGAAATATTTTAGAAGCTCGGTTAATACGGATGGGTCTTTAGATTGGCTCGGTTAATCCAGATCATAGACGCGCGTACCTCGCATGTTGGGTCTTTAGATCGGCTCGGTTAATCCGGAGCTCGGATAATTGCGACTCGGATAATCGAGGTTCTACTGTATTTGTGCTGTGAGATTTATTACAACAGATTATTGTATAACTTTTATTTATTTATCTCTAAATCTATAAAAGATGTAATAAAATATTTATATGTATCAGATAGGGAATTTACTGTTACTGGAAAGAACAAAAAAATTCAAAAAATAATATTTAGAAGATTTTTTTAAAGAATCTGCTACTTCCGGTTGTCCAATTATTACCAACACCTTTTCTGCTCATCCCAGTAATATCCGATTGAGAAATACGTAGTTAAACAGATATTCAGTAATATAGTTTTTGAGAAATCGTCTTTCCAACGCCCCACACACACATCCACACATACACATCCACACACACATACACACACACACACACACACACACACACATACACACAGACATCATCGTAAAAATATTAAAATCGGATTCTAGAGACCTTAAAACGTGCTTAATCATTAAAATCTGGATATGCGATTTTTAGCATGAACCCAATACCTCTCTTAGCGAGAGTTAAAAACCCGTAAACACGCCGTGCCCGATTTATTATAAGGCGTGGGGAATCCCAACATTTCGTTTCGTTCGACCAACCTCCAGCACCTGACACCTAATTCCCCGCAAAGTCGAGAGATATTTCAAAGCCCGTAATATTACAGGAGAAGCACATACGTTGATTTTTTGGCGCGATGAAGTTCTTTACTAAATTTGAAACAAATGCGCAAAAGTACTGCAGTTTCAAGATGAATTACGTAAAATTCTGAGACTGCTTTCAGCAGCAGGTTTCATTCAGACAGACTTGCAAAATCGCTTGCCTCCACACAAATTGAGGATGCATTGTTAAATAAAAGTATTTTAAATGTTAATTTCATTTTCTAACTTTCCGAAAGGTATGAGCAATCGACACTGATCAGCTCCAATAGGAGCGAAACGCGTCTGTAGTTCTGGTTGAGTGCGCCGAGTGGTTGATTCAGAAACTGAAATCTTGTGAAACGTGTCGAGTATTATTTTTTAAAATAATAAACCATAATAGGTATCTTGCAGACATGGTTAAACAAAGGTTAATAACCTTCACCAATAAAACATATAAAATTAGAAGATACTTATAAAAAATATGACAAAAATTATTTATTTATGTAATTAATTTCTCCTACTGACTTTTATATGAAACATTATAAGATAACATCTTAAAATTTTACATTCTTTAATATTGTAGTCATAAATAATACAAATTGATGATATTTTAAATATAATTATCCTTTTGTACACATATATAATTTTTATGTATATATGCAGATCTTCCCAGATAAAATATATGTAATATATGTCATGTTTAGGAGAAATTATTGTTATGTTAAACAAAATGATCTTTATAAAACATTTGTAAATTGTAAAGATTTATAGATTACATTCCACATGTTATCTTTTAGTCATACTCATTTGTTAATAAGTTGTTGACAAGATTTTATCGTACAGGTGTACAATTTAATGTACGAACATAAAATATATCAAAAGCAATGCAATAAATATTACTTTTTATTATCATTTAACTGGAATCTAGAAATTTTTGAAATTACTGAAATATGCAGAGTAATGTGCAAATATGCTTTTAATTATATTCCAATTACAGCATTCATAAAGTATTTAAATTATTAATACAATACTTTTTATAGTCATTTTTATTAATTCTATACAAATGCATATTTTAAAATTTCAAATTAATTAATTTCAGTGACATTTACAATATAAATTATTAATAGATACCTGTAGGTATCAAAAAATATTTCTTTTGATTGGAATTGATTCATATTTATATGACATTGAGATATTTTTAAACAAAAAAAAAAACGGAAATTAAATAATTATTAGAAAAAATATACATATATAGGTTCATATTTTGTACAAGGATAATTGTTAGATAATTTTATGGTTTAATGAGAACAACTCATGTCAATTTTTGACCAATATTGGTTGTTATTTCTTTGTACTACAACTATCAGTTTTTTACCTCTCGCTAAGAGAGGTATTGCATTCATGCTAAAAATCGCATATCCAGATTTTATTGAATAAGCACGTTTTAAGGTCTCTACAATCCGATTTTAACATTTTTACGATGATGTCTGTGTGTGTGTGTGTGTGGATGTGTGTGTGTGTGTGTGTATGTGTGTGTGTGGGATGTTGGAAGGACGGTTACTCAAAAACTATAAGACTTAAAATTTGTTTAACAACGTATTTCCCAATCGGACATTCATGGGAAGATCTGAAAAGGTTTTGGTAACAATTGGACAACCGGAAGTAGAAGATTCTTGAAAAAAAATCTTCTAAATATTATTTTTTGAAAATTTTTCGTGGTAATATTAAAGAAAATTAAATTCTCTATCTGATACATTTAAATATTTTATTATATATTCCATAGATTTAGAGATAAAAGAAGTATAATATATAAAATAATCTGTTGTAATAAATTTGACAGCCGAAAGAATGCCATGAAAAATAGTTGATAATTTAAATTATTTGTAACTGACAGATAAATGTCAGTGTCAGAAATAATGAGTAATGAAGGAAAAATGTACTTGGAGAATCCCTTAGTTCTTGATCTGTGACTATTATGGAGATGACAAGTCTAGGTTGAAGGACTTAAATTTGTTTCAAACATTATGGGACAATGTACACCAGTACTATAGACTAGAGTAACTTTGAATTGCGAAAAAGCTATCAAATTCTTCTCAAGTAAGTTGTAAATATTGACAAAATTACACATCGATATAAGAATAAACGGAGTGCAATCTATCCGTCACTTTATTAAAGGGAATTAGTGTTATTTAGATATAACATGTATGAAAAAATAAAATGTAAAAGAAGATATGTAAGAATAGATGCACAATCCATATATACATTTTAGACCGCCCAAAATTAATGTTTTTACTAGAAGAATATGAAGAGAAAGTAAACAACGTTGTTCGAATTGAAAATTGCAGTTACCAGCCTAATATTTATATATGGTAAACTCTACTTTGTAATTTATTGTAACATAATTTATGGTAAAATATCTTCATGTTGAGACATGCTATTATTGAATAATAAAGAAGTTTATACGTCATAGATTTATATGAATATATTATTTGTATTTATAAAAATATTCTTTGCTTTATGCATACAGCCAGGTAAAATATACGGCGAGAGGTTATGTGCTGGCCACATCAGATTTTTTTAATATCTTCATATACAGGGTACTGACCGCGACACCAGAATATAGGTCTTTAACATGTAAAATCATACTTTCGTAATTTCCTGCTTCCCTAATTATTTTAGATAAAAAAAGCTTCAAATAAATGTTGTAGATCAAAAATCTTGAGCTTCAAGTAAACTGCCATTTTCGGTTATTCGATTGCCACCAAAATCTAATGTCTTCTTTCCATATTAGAATAAGGTAGAAATACATGGTTTCAAAACTTTCTGAATGATAGTATTTGAGTTAGAGCGTAAAGAGGATCCACACACACACATAGACATCGTCGTGAAAATGCTAAAAATTGATTCTAGGGACCTTAAAACGTGGTCATTCACCAAAATCTCGATATGCGATTTTTAGCACGATCCCTATACCTCCCTTACCAAGGGTAGCGGGAGAAAAAAAAGTGTCGAAAATAGCCACAAAAATAACAGTAGCCTTGGAATTGAAATTAAAAATTAACAAACGTTAGCGATTTATCTGTTAAGTTAATTTATTTTTATTAATATTTGTAATTTATATTAAAGTGAAAAATTATTTATTTAAATTAATAAATAAGTATTCACTTGAACATATATTACAAATAATATCTAATAAAAATATATTAACCTAATTTGACAGGTAAAACGTCAAACATTTGTTAAATAATTTGTGTTAATTCCATGGCTATCGCTATTTTTGGGGTAATTTTCGACATTTTCATATTTAATTAAGGCGTTACAAAGCAAGCAAAATTAATTTTACTTACTGATACAGATACAGAATATTATGTTCTACAACTTTAAAGCATTTTTACCTAAAATAATTAGGGAAGCACAAAATTATAAAAAAAAAAATTTCGGTGTTGCGGTTAACACCCAGTAGAAGTGGCCAGTGGCGACTCGTGGATCATTTTGATAGTAGAGCCAAGGTTATTTTTACTTCTAAATTAAAAATGCTTCATAATTTCAAACACTTTTATTTAACGATATGTATTTAAAAAGCTGTAAAAGACATTTCGAAATAAACTAATTTTATTCATCGTGCATGGGACGGAGCGGAGCCTTCGTTCATTTTAATTTTGACTTGGCGTAGGCAAAATACGACTAACAAGTGCACGTCGCACTAGTTGAGCCAGCATTCATTCGGCTCCAAATACACACCCAGAACGCGACTAACTAGATGTACGTCACGTCAGATGGCCCCATACCTGATATCAGTCCAAAACTTCATGAGAAGTTAGTGCTAGGTTTGTGCTGGTTTGTGCTAGAATCTTAAAGTTTGTGCTGTTTATTTACACCAATTATTAACAATTTAAATGGGGAATTTGGCGTGACACTAAGAGTAAACCCCTTTATTTTATAACAACATTTGAATAATAATACAATCCACAGTTAGTGCTAGGTTTGTGCTGCTCAGATTTAAATTATGAAAGTTTGTGCTGTTTATTTACGCCTAATATTAAAAATTAAATTGGGGAATCTGGCGTGACACCAAGAGTAAACTTATTTTGTTTATATTAATATCTGAAGAACAATACCACCCACAGTTAGTGCTAGGTTTGTGCTGCTCAAATTCAAATTACTAAAGTTTGTGCTGTTTATTTACGCCTAATATTAAAAATTAAAATGGGGAATCTGGCGTGACACCAAGAGTAAACTTATTTTGTTTATATTAATATCTGAACAACAACACCACCCACAGTTAGTGCTAGATTTGTGCTGTTCAGATTCAAATTATGAAAGTTTGTGCTGTTTATTTACGCCTAATATTAAAAATTAAAATGGGGAATCTGGCGTGACATCAAGAGTAAAATTATTTTGTTTATATTAATATCTGGACAATAACACCATCCACAGTTCGTGCTAGGTTTGTGCTGCTCAGATTCAAATTATGAAAGTTTGTGCTGTTTATTTACGCCTAATATTAAAAATTAAATTGGAGAATCTGGCGTGATACCAAGAGTAATTTCATTTTGTTTATATTAGCATCTGCGCAACGATACCTCTCACAGTTAGTCCTGGGTTTGTGCTGCTCAGGTACAAATTATGAAACTTAGTGCTTTACAGCTATTATTTACAAATGAATTAGGAAATTTGGCGTGGCACTAAGTCTAAGCCTATTTTGTTTATAACAATATTTGGGTAACACAATCTGAAGTTTGTGCTAGGTTTGTGCTGGTTTGATTCAAATTATGAAAGTTTGTGCTGTTTATTTACGGCTATTATTAAAACCTGAAATGAAGAATATGACGTGACACCAAGAGTAAATTCATTTTCTTTATAATAATATCTGAGTAACAATAATATGTACAGTTAATGCTAGATTTGTGCTGCTTAAATTAGTGTTTCACAAAAATCAAGATTTACTGTTGATTTTGCCTTGAAATCAAGACAAGACCAGGACAAGAAATATATTTTATGTCCCAATACAAGACAAGAATGTATCATCAAGAATCAAGATTTCTTATCAAGAAATCTTGATTTCTTGACAATTAATTTTGTAAATCCGCATTTATAATTAAAATATAAAATTTTGTATCACTGACTATGATTTTCAAAACAAATAATTTTATTGGCATTGAAGCGACAGTTGAAGGTATAAGTCTAAATTTTCAGGTAAGTACCTCGTCTTCATAATATGACTTGTGCGTTAACAGATTATCTTATGAAACTTGTTTTTTAATATAATATTATTTTAGTTGGCTGTGACCTATTACTTCAATTATTAGTTTTGTTTTTTTGATTCTGTCTACGTTTTTTGACGAATGTATCAAAATATGTTAGGTACGTTGCAATGCTTGATTGAAATTGATGGTTATTGTTTGAGCAATTATTAATATGTATTATAAAATGATTAAAATTATTTAAAAACAATGCTATCTAGAAGTTACAATAAACAAAACTAATAACTGACGTAATAAGTCAAAGTCAACTAAAATAGAGTAGATAATAATTACTGTTTTAAGAGTTTGTAGTTCGAAAACGGTGCGTTTCCAGATATGAGTTTATTAGTAAAAGTCAATCTATTTTACATACCCTGTGAATTTATAGCATTAACATTCTGTATATGATAGAACCTCACTGAGGCTGTCCCATGGGGAGTTTACACTATCTTTATTTTTAAAACTATTCAATATTATTTTACAAAATTTGATATCTAAGAGTTTTCTGATATGTCCGTTTCAACTAAAATACATACTTTCAAAGCAGTCTGGCACTTCCGGTCTAACCGGAATTAGTCCGTAACTCACTTATATGAAATAATATTATGCTATATTATTATATATTTTTGTTTAATAATACTAAATACTGTATAGGTACATGTTAATTTGGTTTGTGATGTATATAGTACATATAAATTTGTACTCGTATATCTAAATGCATCATATAAAATAAAAAAGTTATTCAATGCCTGTTTAAAAAAGCAGTATAACAATTAATTGACAAACTGGCGTTTAGACTGTTAATTAATTAGGTAGCCCCCCGAATACCCCGGGGTGGATGTTATTATTAGCTTAATATTGATACTCGTATATACAAAACAGATTTACTCTGGATGTCACGCCAGATTCTTCATTTCAATTGTTAATAATAAATGTAAATATGTAGCACAAACTTTGATAATTTGAATCTGAGCAGCACAAACCTAGCACGAACTGTGGATGGTATTATTGTCCAGATATTAATATAAACAAAATAAGTTTACTCTTGGTGTCACGCCAGATTCCCCATTTTAATTTTTAATATTAGGCGTAAATAAACAGCACAAACATTTATAATTTGAATTTGAGCAGCACAAACCTAGCACTAACTGTGGGTGGTATTATTGTTCAGATATTAATATAAACAAAATAAGTTTACTCTTGGTGTCACGCCAGATTCCCCAATTTAATTTTTAATATTAGGCGTAAATAAACAGCACAAACTTTCATAATTTAAATCTGAGCAGCACAAACCTAGCACTAACTGTGGATTGTGTTATTATTCAAATGTTGTTATAAACTGAAGGGGTTTACTCTTAGTGTCACGCCAGATGCCCCATTTAAATTGTTAATAATTGGCGTAAATAAACAGCACAAACTTTAAGATTCTAGCACAAACCAGCACAAACCTAGCACTAACTTCTCATGAAGTTTTGGACTGATATCAGGTATGGGGCCATCTGACGTGACGTACATACTAACTAGTACTCCATCGCGCGCGGCCGCCAACATTTAAGGAAATGACGAGCCAGAAGTAAGTTGGCACCGTTAATGGCTTATTTCTCTCCACTCATTAAACTGAAACTACAGGTAGTGCCATGGCTGCTTGATTCTATATAACGAGCCGGCCCTGTAGGTGGTCACTGTAGGATAGTTAAAATGTCAAACTTATATTTAAAATTGAAATTATAATGGTTAATTAATAAACGTGCGAATTATTTAATTATAAAACTATAAAATAGTGTTATAATTACTCAAACTGAAACAAAATGCTGACTTGAGTATTAATGAACCACATAAATAGGTGTATTTTTAGTAATTAAAATTTATACACGTTAATCAAGAAAAGGTGCTGACATTAAAATAAAATCATAAAATTAAAATTTTATAACCCAAGAATAGTAATAAATAATATAAATATAAAGAGTAGAATATTAGAATTAGAATAGTATATTTTTACACGATCGGGTTTTTTTCGCGATCATCCAGAAAATGATCACATTTTAGACCGAAAAATCCTTCTTTATTGAACTAGCTCGGAAATTTTTTATAAGGGATCGGAAGGTAACTTTCCTTGTATATTTCCATGGCAATGTTGCTTATTTATTTATTTCATATTTTCACGCACTAAAAAATAAAATAATGAATAGCTATAGATTTTTATTTATTCTATTTTTCAGGACCACTAAAAACTTGTACCCAACATAACCTGAAAGTGTCTTTATTGGGATCGCAAGCTTCCAGATCTCGCCTAGCAAAGTATCACTTTCAGGTCTTGTTACGTAAATTGCTATTACCGATAAAATTTACAAATTACCGATCGGTAAGTAATTGTGATTACTTACTGATCAGGGGGCGAGGTTGTGAGTAAATAAAAACAACGGTCAAAGCTTACTTTAAAAATCACAACTAAATTTTTTTAATGTCAAAATTATTTTCAAATCTATTTTTTTTAATTTTGTGCGTCGATCGTGCAAAAAAACGTAATAAGCATTGCGGTTATTAACGTGCTTTCTACCGGTATTGGATGTATCATCCTCAACCGGCAGGACACACTTAGTGCCCTTAATACTTATATAACTGTATTTATAATCAAAAATAAACACATAAATCATTAAAGTTTGTAAGTATATGCTAATTTTATTCAAATATTTGTTACGGTATTTTAATAAAATATCAATAAAAATTTTAGATGTCGATAATTTATTATTATATTTAGTTTATTATCATAAACATAATAGTTTATAATTCATATTAAAAATTTAAATATATACTACTCCTGATCTGGGCTGGTATTCTTCAGCGTTCGTCATGTCGTTCGTTGTCGTATTCGCGTCCGTTTTCATGTTAGTAGTGATAGTAAGTCTTTTAATAATAGTTAATAAATACTTGATAAAAATAAACTTATAACTTGTAAGTGATCCGAATAAAAATGACAATACAGTTTTGAAAGACAGACTCTTATCACTCCTAACATGAATTCGAATGTGAATACGATTGCGAACGAAATTACGAACGCTGAAGAACAAGGGCCTTATGGGTCGATTCTGTTCATATTTCTATAAATTTGTAAATTTATAAATTTGTAGCTTACAGTTGATCTGTAAGTTTACCCTTTACGAATTTACAAATTAGGTAATTCTGTTCGTATGTCTGTAAACAGCTGCGCTACAGATACTATAGTTACAAGGTTATCTCGTAAGAACTCTTGCGCTAACTTCATTTCAAATATTTTTATCATTCAAATATTATTTTTCTGCTATTACAACAAACAATTATTTTTTATTTGAATATGCCGTCAGGATTATCAATATAAATATATATTAAAGTATTTTTTTAGTGAAGATTATCGTTTACGTATAATACAACATTATAACCTATATTGTAAGATAACAAACTTGAAATGATCCAGAAACTATAATTTAGAAGAGTATATAAAAGTTGTGATATAGTAGTCTGACTTTTGGTAATCCAATTATTGCAGCCAACATAATTTTGAAATGATCCTGTACCTAAAAAGTTGAGAGTACCTAGCACCTATAATAATAAAAAGGGGAATATATATCGGGACGGCAAATTAGGGGTTCGGCGGTTCGGAACGGCAATTCATGCGCCTCAGAATATGTACTTGAACCGATAAATTAGGGACTCTATTTATCTGAGTTTTATAAGTTACTTTTAACAATCTCAGCGTATGTTAGGTTTGGTAGATAGTAACAGATGAATTAGCTGCTCTTTTACACTTTTTGTCGCTAGAATACATATATTGCTGCACATTTACACTTTTTGCTGTGAAACTACATATTTTGTTGCTCAAATACAAAAATTGCCGTTGTCAATACATAATTTGTCGTCAAAAATACCTAATTTGCCGTCTCGAAAAATGACACCCTAATAAAAACATTTAATAATTAGATACCTTCAAATGTATTACAATTGAGTCGCTTCGCAACTGAGGTAAATGTGGTTGCAAAATTGCAATTAAATTGATTACAGTTTTATTTTATCTAGTCTAAACATTTTTTTTAAATTATTTTCTGGCTCTTCAAAAAGATTTGTCGTATCCCTTAAATTTCTACGAACTAACCTCACATAATTCCTTAAATGTACATTATTACAAAATAATTACATAATTTTTACTAATTTGAATAATTGCTTGCTTGTTATCATCTTCTTCTAATAATATTCCAATAAATAATAAATTTTGTTGTTGATTCATTATAATAAGGTCAAAGTATGTAAGCTTATGGCTAGTTCATCTGTCCCTGTAAATATTTACGAATCTGTAAGAGTTTACAGAAAAACTGTTAGCTACAGAAGTGATCAGAATCGCAGTTTTGATCGTAGCGTCATACAGGCGTAACGAGAAGCGTTACAGACCTTACAGATGTGAGCAGAATCGACCCATTAATCTCATATGTAACGGGCTGGGCTGCCTGGCTTGTACTGTAGTTCAATACAGTGCAATACAAGCACAGTCTATGCCACAATACACATAGAAATCTTAACGTCCAATGCACTCCCCAACTTTTCTAGAATAAATAAATAAATATAAATAAATACATCATCACGGCATATTACCCATTGCTGGGTGTGCCAATCTGCTTTGTACACAGATATCGGTAATGATGAAATAATTCCCGTGCGGACGCTTACCAGGCGTCACCTTACGGGCACTCAATCCTGGCATGGAGAGTGCACCGCAGGGGTCAATTTTTTGCCATTAAAATTCGAAGTAATTTTTGGCGTCGGTCGGGATCGAACTCGGGTCCCCAGATTCGTGACCAGACACTCAGGCACACGGCTACGAGACCCCAGAATCATAATCTAAAATGAAGACCAGATTCTAAATATTTCTCGATATAATTATAGCACTTTTTACATCCCTCACGGCACTACACTTTATCATCATACTTATTTATTTATTTGTTTAATGAAATTACGCAATCACTACAGAGCTCAATTAAATAACTCCGTCTCCCACAATGGTTCGAACAATACCACTATTACATTTTTTTAACAACCGAAATAATAAATTCTGTTTATGACTCGTTGTATCAATATATGTATCTAACTAAAATTTTAAACGTTCTTCAAATTGAGAACATTGCATCGAAGTTAAATGTCAAATTATTTATTATGTGTTGCTGTCAAAATTTCAATTTTACCTCTCACTATCCTCTCATATCCAGATTTTAATGAATAAGCACGTTTTAAGGTCCCTAGAACCCGATCATAACATTTTTATGGTGATTTCTCTCTCTCTCTCTCTCTCTCTCTCTCTCTGTGTGTGTGTGTGTGTGTGTGTGTGTGTGTGTGTGTGTGTGTGTGTGTGTCTGTGTGTGTGGATGTGTGTGTGTGTGTGAGGTCGTTGGAGGTACGATTTCTCAAATTCTATAAGACTAAAGACCTGTGAAACTACGGATTGCTAAATCTAATAGTAATGGGAAGAGGTGAATAGGTTGTGGTAACAAGTGGATAACCGGAAGTGGTAGTTTCTAAGAAAAAAAATGCTAAATATTATTTTTTGAAAATTTGTTACTACAAACGATAAAGATAATTAAATTCTCAAACTGACACATTTAATTTTTTATTATATCTCGTACGTTTGGAGATATAGTATATAATAATATATAATAATTTGTTGTAATAACTCTCGTTGCCGAAAAAATAGTTGAGATATTTAAATGTTTGTAATTTACAGATAAATGAATGATGTCAGTGTCAAATATCGGCTGTTTTACTAACATTACTGGAAGATTATTCTGGGAGGTACAAGTACATTTAATATATTTTATTGTATTATTAATAAAATATGGATTAAATTATAGGTATGTAAATATTACATATGTCCTTAAGAAATACCGCTAATACCATCAATGAATGAAGAATATTAAACAAATTAGAATAGTAGGACAAAATTTCTCATAGATCGAAAGAAGAGATACAATTTCAATTATTTGGTGTACAAGAAATGTTAAATTCGTTACTTATAGGGCGCGAGCAGTTATGGAACTTTGTTGGCCTTGGCAAGCAGATTATGAGGATCCTTGTCAACATAAAATGAAAATGACAAGAGGTATTGTGCTGGCCACACCAGATTTTTTTGTTTAATAGTCACTTAAAATTTAAGTCTTGTTAGCGTAACTGGGCATACATGTTTTAAATACCATGTCGATTCCAAATATTTATTATTGAGACAGCGTCTGCGGAGTACGCCAAGGCAAAATATTTGGTCTATCTATCCAAGTACAGAACTGCTACATTGAAAAATGTGTGTGAATGTTATTATTAAAATTTAATAATAACATTATTTAGTAAAAATAATATCTTTATAAGACAAATAAAATTTTACTACCTACCTACGCTTTGTAGGATTTAAATTTAAATAAATTCAAATTTCAAATCATAGTCCAACTATACTATTAAATATAATTGGCACACTTTTAATTGCTTTTTGATATCTTTATTTGTTTTTCTAAAAAAAATCTACTATAAATATCACCCGATTATAATTTTGTTAATTCTATATTATCACTTGTTTGCGCTTCGAGCAAACCAAATTGAATTAATAGTGTTAACCTCACATAAATCTTAAAATGGCGGCAGGTTGTCAAAATTCATTTGTTTTCAAAACTTGCTGCGATAAAAAACCGAATTGGTTTAATGAATGCTAATAAATGCGAGTAGGTAGCTTAGCTTATCCTTGAGAGATATTGTTGTTCTGCTTGTTCTTTAACGTAATAGCTTGATAAGTGTGAAATATATTAACATACGCTAAATAAACAACACGAGATTGGTTCGTGATACAATTATCAGTACGAATTGAACTTTTAATTGTAAGGAGTACTACTTTTTATTTTATTTACATTTTATAAAAGCCAATAACTCTTCAACAAAAACTGCACCTAACATTAAAACAAATTAACTATTAACTATATGTTTTTGCTGTTCCTTCTGTTTCTGCTACCTGTACCTTAAGAAAGAAGAAAAAAAATCTGTTGTGGCCAGCACAATACCTTCCTATGTATTATGTATAAATTCCATACATAAATTTTCTTGCAAAAGATTCTAAATTTTCAGTAAAATTATTTCATAGACAAACTATGCAAATTGCACTTGACACTGACATCTTCTTCTTTAGCTTTTCCCATTCGTTAAGGGTCGCTATTTTTATTTTCTTCTTCCAGTCATTTCTGTTTTGCGTGTCGTTTTCATTCAGTTCCTATTCTCTCAAGTCTTTCGCAATACAGTCCTTCCATCTTATTTCTGGTCTGTTTCTTTAACCTTCTATTACTAAGCTATTCATTCTTCTTCCAATATATTCTTCATCCCTCCTCATGACATGTTCAAACCAATGTAATCGTCTCTCGTGTATCTTCCTAGAAACTTCTAATACTAGAGTTATTTCCCTTAATCTTTCATTCCTTACCGTATCTTTCCGTGTCTTCCCCAACATCTATATCAACATCCTCAGCCACATTAATTTACTTTAATGACATCTGTCAATTGAATATATTAGCAGTTTCCATGGTTAGCATAGCTAAATATGAAGTATAAAATGCAATCAAATCGTATAAAGAATTATATATTCTTTAAGTTATAATAACGTTAAATGTCAATAAATGATATTTAACTCCGTTTTTTCATGAGAAACTGTTAAATTCTTCAAACTCACACACACACACACACATACATACAGAGAGAGAGAGAGAGAGAGAGAGACAGATACACACATACACACACAGGCATCGTAAAAATAGTAAAATCGTATTATATGGACCCTAAAACGTGCTTATTCACTAAAAACTCATCATTGAATTTTTTGACCAAAGACAATACTTTCCTTACCTAAAGGTGATGGAAGGTAGAAAGTACTTGGAATTTTTTGAGATATGATTGTAGCGACGGTTGAAGAAAATTGGTGGAAAGAAAGAGTCAAGAATGAGGATATGTTGATAAGGATTGGAGAAAAAGAAGAACTGTAAGAAATAAGAAAGAGGTAACTGGACTGGACATTAACATATAATGTTTAGAAGTATGTAATTCAAAGAACTGGTACATACGTTCAATTAATAGTTCGCGATTAATGATGTTACAATTCTGATACAAACAACTTAGAAAACTTTAATCATCATCTCATGCCACCCAAGTCAGGAATTTATGTTAAAAATTTTCTTGCCATTTTACTAAAATATATTTGCTACAAGTTATTAAATATACAATGAATCAGTATTACAACGTCTACAATCAGTACTAAGTAAATCTACTACGATCTTCTGTTTATGGTAGGAACCAGTGCTGAAAATAAAAACAATAACTCACGAGAAATAAATCATTCATTTGTTATCTTACCACTGGATCTGCCTTTTGCAGACAGACGTTGAAGTTGTAACTCAGCTCGCAATCCTGAGTACCAGCTATAGATAAATAAATATTAATATTTGTTATTGAATGTTTGCAATAAAAATTAATTTGCAATGTGACTTAAATTAGGTGGGTGACATTGTACAAACAATAGTAGCAACATTTATAGATTATTATTTTATGCAGAACATATTACATAAATTAAATTTTTGATTTAATGAATTAAAATTTATGGGATTACTACTACATAATTTTAAATAAATTGGTTTTTGTATTACCGGCTTTGTATGTTTTTTTTTATTATACTCGTACATATTACGAACCAAGTTCATAATAACTCGACCGGTTTCCATTTTAAACAAATTATAAAACCTACATAAGTGATGATTTTTACAAAATTCTTTCAACTGTTTTAAATATAAACTTAAAAAATTCAAAAATTATGGGCCACATGACAAGATAATAGTTCGGCCGACATTGAAAAGTTCGTCTAGTTGCTAATCCAGATTTTTCTTCTACCGAGACCTTATATTTTAGGCCCAAGCATATAATATTTCGGCCGGTTTACATTTTTAACAAATTATAAAACCTACATATATGCTGAGAAAATTCTATAAATTTCTTTGGCTTACTTTATATATAGACATAAAACTTTCAAAAACTGTGAGCCAAATGACAAGCGATAATAGTTTGACCGGTATTTAAAGGGACATCGTCTAGTCCAGATTTACCTTCAATCGAGACCCTTTTGTTTTGGAACAATATGAAACAGTTCGTAAAAATCCAGTGTGTACATATACATTAAACCCTACTTTGCAAGACATATGGGATAATACTCTAAGACAGCAGTTTCCAAACCTAAGAGTTCCGTGGAAGCCCCATAGGGTTCCGCGAACAAAGCCGAAATTCAAAAATGAAAATCTGATGTGGCCAGCACTTTACCTTTCGTCAACCTATGTATTATATACAAATTCCATTCTAAATTTGCAGCAAAATTATTTCATAAACAAACAATGCAAATTGCACTTGACACTGACATCCTCTTCTTTAGCTTTTCCCATTCGTTAGGGGTAGCAAAATTTTATTTTTTTCTTCCACTCATTTCTGTTTTACGTGTCGTCCTTTTTAGTTCCTTTTCTCTCAAGTCTTCTGCAATACGGTCCTTCCATATTGTATTTGGTCTTCCTTTGTTTTTTTCTACCTTCTACCTATATCTCCTCAACAAATGTTCAAACCAATGTAATCGTCTCTCGTATATCTATTAGAAACTTCTATCATTCGAGCCATTTCCCTTATCCATTAAATCCTTACCCTATCTTTCCGTTGTCTTCCTCAACATCTATCTCAATATCCTCATCTCTGCCACAATCATTTTCTTTTCATTGATAATGGCATCTATCAATTTAAATTATCTGAATATATTAGCAGTTTCCATAGTTATCATAACTGACTGATTTATGAAATTTAATATCTTTATAATTCTTTAATTCTATATCTATTGAATATGAAGTATAAAATGCAATCACATCGTATAGAGAATAACATATTCTTTAAAATATTAAATGTCAATAAAAAATATTTAACTGCTTTTTTTTCAAGAAAAACTGTTAAAAGTTGCAAATGAGGGTACTTCTGGTGGACCAATTATAACGAAAATCTAATCACGTCTGCATATGGAACTAGTGATTTTCGAATTCCATGTGGTTTTTTTTCTCAACCAGTAAATTCCACACTCCTGGTCACAAATTATCTATGTGAATTTAGAAAATCTTGAATTTTTTAATGAAAAATTCTGACATTTGACATCTATGTACATAATTACTAATTGTCATTCTGACACGGGCCTCCATATCTGCTTGTCAAGGCCAACAGTATCACATGACTGCTCGCGCCCTAAACTTATGTAACCAAAAACGGAAAGGGCGAGAGGTTTTGTGCTAGGTACAACAGATTTTTTAAGATTAAAATCTATGGCTGGTAGCTTGAAGAATTGATTAGTATTTTTCTCTAAAATAATCCACAAACGATTTACAAAGATAATACAGTCCTAGTCAACTGTTTGCTAATCACCCGTAATCAGTTGTTTATGCTACCAGCCTATATTTTTAATTAGTCAAAAGAAATTTGTAGAAATTCGTTATAAATTTTTTGTTGAATATGTTAACCTGCCGAACTATTATAAGCATGGGCTCGTATATTTTCAATTATGAGATATTTGTTTTTGTTTATTGCTTACATACTATTGTTTGTTATAAATGGTTCGACCGAACGGCTCTATAAGGCACCGGCCCATAAAATACTGCACCAGCTGGGAGGTACTGAGGCAATCATTAATCCAACATCAGACAAAAAACCATTGAAATAAAATTAATGCAATATTGGAATGTATATAATATCCATTTAGGAAAAGAATTATGCCATTATAATATCCTCAACCTTCAGTCTGGACTATGCTGTGTTAATTAAGACTGCAATTCAATCTCCCAATTATATCTGCTGAGTGCACAAATATTTCAGACATTTAACTCCCTCTTGAAATGGGTTTTGTTAAGGCATTTGACTTTTAGCAACAAAAAAGTGAAAGACCACTACACAGACATGAATGTAAGGTCAGAGAATTTACAAAAACTTTATGAATAAGTAGAGAAAGAACAAGTGACAAACTCAGAGACACACGTCGCTAAATGTGAACTAGTTTCACGCCTAAGGGACCGACCACGGTAAATATCAACGCGTGGATTATTATTAGATTTGAGTTAATTAGTCAGTAGCTATTTCTCCCAAGGTCTGGAAGAATGAATGAGCTAATAACTTAGGGAAATTGCATACAAGTCAATACTTGTTTTTATACAACGCAATATGTTGCAAAGAACTACGAAGAAATGCTAAATTAATACAAGACTAACTAAGGGTGTGTTAACAAAAAATCTGCACAAAGTTTAATATCTTAATATTTTTTAAAACATAATATGTGGTGCAATTTCAATTTGGTTTGAAGTTTACATTAGTCTAATACCAGAAATTTTCCTTTGAATTGTTTACAAAAACTAAAATAAATCTCATGAAAAAAATAATCAAAGGCGAGTCATTGACGATTTTTATTTAAAACATAGATTATAGTACGGTTTTTCAAAGTGGGGTACGAGTACCCCTAAGGGTTATATTAGTTAGTTGTAGGGGGTACGCGGTAAGATTTACGTTATGACGGTTGGCTGGCTGGTAAATGCGTCAAAACATGGGTAGTCAGCATGTTTCATTACTTTTGCACTGTGCAAAACGCTGGTTATCAAAAAGAAGGATATTTAGCTAGGTCTCAAACTTCGTTACGAAATTTATTTATTTTTGAAGGACAGTGACTTCAACCTCAAGTTCCAAATTCTGATAAAGTAACAGTTTACTATCTATTAGTTAAATTTATTCTACCGTTTTTACCAGAGAATAAATTTTTTGGGTTACTCCATGATGTTTTATTCTAGACAGATAGCTAACAGAAATACTAAAATTGTGTTAGGATAGAGTTAAAGTTTGCAACTTGGCTGTCATAATTTTAATAGAAGTTTGGTTATTTTTTCGCTTTTCCGCGTTTGGTGCAATTGTAGTTTGAAAATTTAGGTATCAATATGATTTGCAAAAATGAGAAAAAAGGGAGAAAGAGGAGTTAATTTTACCACCGAGGAAATAACTAATGTGATTGTATTAAACGACAATTACAATATATAATAAAGTCCAATAAGACAGATTCCTTCTCTTAGAAAGAAAAAGACATCTGTAATTAATTAGAATCTTATTTTTATTTTAATTGTGGTTAGTATCCACAAAATTGGAGATACATCATTCATAAAAACAAATTTTATCTAACAAATAAAGAACTGTAAATCTCATAAAAAATTGAATCACCCTAGTTTTCAAAATTATAACATCTTTGTCGTACTGTATACTGTATTAGAAAATTAATATTACCAAAAATTAAACCCAATTATTCACCATCACTGTTGTACTGATTCATTAAAATAATAATTAATAATAAGAAAATAAATAAATAAAATAAATATTTCATCACGGCAAATTACCCATTGCTGGGTGTGCCAATCTGCTTTGTATACAGATATCGGTAATGATGGAATATTTGTACCGTGTGGGCGCTTATCAGGCGTCACCACACGGGCACTCATAGCTGGCGTGGAGAGTGCACCACAGGGGTCAATTTGGTGCCATTATAATTCGATGTAATTTTTGGCGTCGGTCGGAATTAAACAAAACAACCCAAACGTTTCTTGTTTCTATTGATTTCATGTTTTCATTCGTGTCCAATCGGTACGATATTCTTTGGGTAAAACTTTTAACCGGTAGTTTGACTGACTTGCCGTTAACGAAAATTTATCTTACTGGTAACTTTTAACTGCAAGTGGAACAATACAAACTGAAGTTGTCAATAGAATAAATTTTAACCGAATGTTTAACTATAGATGGAACAACCGGGCCTTAAAAGAGTAATCTATTTAACTGATATTTTCTCTTGTCTCAACGAAACGAACGCTTCGATGCAAGGTTCCGCATACAGCGTATTCACTTTGCAGAACAAAATACACGCATTCATAAAAAAATGAGTTTTGGAAAACTTATTTTCCAGATTTTGGTAATTCCGAAGAATGCATTCGAAACCCATTTATGGTCACAACCGATTGCATAAATGCTGGTTTACGCATTTAACAACAGGAGTCATTGCCAAATATGATCGCAGATGAAACCCTACACGCTGATTTTATAAGGATGTCTTTAATTGATTATTGGGCAGCAAGATAATAAGAATATCCCGAACTCTCACGCAAAGCGGTGAATTTCCTTTTCCCTTCGTGACAACATATTTATGTGAGAATGGGTTTTCATACCTGATGATACAAGCAAAGTATTGAAATAAACTTGATGTTGAGTCAGAATTACGATAAAAATTGACTAAAATTACTCCTAAAATTGACATAATCCATCACATTAATTAAAAACATATTTCATTTTGTCTGCACTGAACCATGAGGGCCTTTTCATAAGTAATGCACAGGTTGGCAACACTGCGAATTGGATGACGCAATAGTGACTTTTACGTCAGTTGTAGTAGAAGGCTTGGGGAAGAAGAAAGTGTTTACTATTTCTCACAAACGTCAGCTAGAAATAGAGCCTGCACATGTCTTGGGTAATGTGACTGTTGAAGATCACACATTGCAACCTTGCTGAAACAAAGATTCGACGGTAAAGGTCAAGCATTCTTGTATCAAATAGTCGCTGTTGATGAAACGCGGGTTAGAGATTTTGAGCGGAAGTGTGGAGAGGTCCAAATTCCTCACGGCCAAAAAAAATTCGGAGAACTCAATTAGAAGTCAAACAAATGATAATCTCTGCTTATGATTACAAAGGAATTATCATGACAGATAGAGTTCCATGAGGAACAAGTGTCACAGCAGTTTATTATCGGGCCTTCATGCAAAAACTGCACAAAACCCAACCTCAGTTGCTCGAGACTGGACAAAATTTTCCATGACAATGCTCGCCCCCTCATAACTGCGTGAATACGGTTGGGAAGTGTTATGCTCCCTAAAGTTCGGACATGAGTTCACCAGACTTTGACCTATGCGTGGGCATCGTTTTCCGTCTCTGGAAGAGCTTCATGCTGCCGTTACCCAAGCTATTCGACAGATGAACAGAGATTGGATAGAATATTTTCTAGAGCTAGGTGTTCTTATTTTCTTTTTACAAAGGGGTACGCAATATTCTGAGAAATTTAATAGTTGTACGTGGGGCTATAAGTTTGAAGACCCCTGATTTAGAGAATTTATTAATGTATTTTATTTTGTACGTACGATCAATTTCCATGCAGTTGCCAATAGCAGCTAAAATAATCTCTCTTACTTTAGGATGGGCAAACTCTTTGATTACACTGTACTGAATTACACCATCTGGAGACATCTGAAAACAATAATCATTTAATTTACATTTTACAACCTTGTTTAATTGTTTTTTCAATCAGTGGAACTTAAAAGTGCATGCATGATATGGGTAAGGAAATAAAAAATAAATGTTGATCTGAATAAATGCGGGCGAAATCGGAATCAAATCAACTTGGCGTGGCAAGGCCAGCTTCGACATTCTCCAAGTATTATACACGGTGATTTTATTAGCGTATGACGTAGAGAAAGGTATTTCTTTTTTTGGGAAATTTTTGTATAGAGGAAATTACCTCATAGATAAATAAACAAATAAACTATAACTATATAAAAATATTGAAGAATGCAATACGTTATAATCCTACAATATGGACTTATGAAATTGATGTCATACAATACATATTCTCCCCTCCAGTACCACATGCCCGTGGAAGAAGACAACAAGCTCAACTTATTGTCCAAATCTGACATTTTATTTTGGCGGGCTATTTGGCGTTTGTATGAGTGATCAGTTTTCATACAACAATGACTTGTTAGCTGATGATAAATTTAAAAAAAATAATAACGCTGAAACACAAATCCAACACCTTTTAAATACTGTTTTAAATTCTATCTAAGAGGTCATGGTAATACCCAACTTTCTCTCTCTTCGAGCTTGTTGTCTTTGTTTACAGAGTTTCATAATTTAGTAGATGGCAAGCATAAAATTCTAAATTCATAAGTCTATAAAATTATAAGAAAATAATTTGATGTGATCAGCATATTACCTTCCGTCAGTTTTATGTATTTTATACAAATTCCATATAGAAAGTTTATTGCAAAATATTCCATATTTCCAATAAAATTATAACATAAACATACTAGCCGCTAGTATGAACAGTCATTAGGTGATTAGCGAGCATTTGATTAGCATTGTTTTATCTCTGTCAATCGTTTATAGATTATTTTAACGAAAAATGCTTCAAATAAAAGATGTGTGCAATTAATTTTTCTATAACTATTATTTGAAGTATTTTTCTATAAAATAATATATAAAAGATTGACAGAGATAAAACAATGCTAGTCAAATGCTCGCTAATCACACTTAATCACTTGTTCATACTTACTAGCGGCCACTGACATCTATCAATTGCACTTGACACTGACATCTGTCAATCAGAATTTTCTTAATAATTACCTAGCTGTTTCCATAGTTATATCATAGCTGGCTGAAATTTAATTTGTTCATATTTTTTTCAAACTTTACATCGATTGTATATGAAGCATAAAATGTAATCAAATCGTATAGGGTATAAAATAATCTTTAATATTAAATGTGAAAATAACTGTGTATTAAGAGCGCAAAATAGGACATTGTCGATTGAGAGGTTGTTCTCTGACATCGACAATGTACATTTGCGCTCGAAACACACACAATGGGGTCCTCCACCATAAAAAATAATAAAATGTACATTTTGTACTTACACTACTACTCAATTAATAAGGATTAATATAAAGAAAAAAACATCTTTTATATTTAATTTTAATTTATCGTTATTTCCTATTCTTCTTGACCTATTCCTTCAATCTATTCTAAACATTTTGTACTATCGTTTTTGTAAATGAATGCCCTATTTTATTTTCACAATAGTGCGGCATTTTTTTGGTTATGTAATATACCGACAAAACAGTTATGTCAGATTTATTTGTAAGGTGGTAAATGTGTCGCTACAGTTCCATTAGTTCCTGACTAAACATTTCCATTAAGAATGTAGACAAGTGACATTTCTCAACATTGTATAGTTAGAAATTTGGACAGCGAGCGTTTTTTCTCCTTTGTCGCGCTAGAGCGGCAAAGTGACATTTTGCGTTGACAAAAGAGAGCGCAAATGGCTACTTTCTATGTAGACTGTAGAAAAAATAATATTTAACACCGTTTTTCAAGAAAAACTGTTAAAATCTTCAAATGAGGATAATTTCAGTTGGCCAATTGTAACCACAATCTAATCATGTCTACAAATGGATGTCAGACGACGAATACGAATAAATTGTAATTTTTTAAATTGTAGTATTGGAGTTATTTAAACCGAAAAAAATGTCACATACACATACATACACACATATATACAAACATCATCATAAAAATAGTAAAATCGTATTCTAGACACCCTAAAACACGCTTATTCATTAAAAGCCCACCACCGAATTTTTTGACCAAAGATAAAACCTAAATTGTACTTACCCATTTGGATTCTTTCATTAGACATTCCATATAACACTGGAAAATACAAAATACAATCAAAATATTTTAAACATACATATATATTTTCTAAAAGATTTACTATACCTATTCAAAACTGTGAATAAAAGCTATTATAATATATTTGCTCGCAAAAAAATAATTTACATTTTTATTGCTACGTTTTCATATTGGAATAAATTAAAATGCAACATCTTTATCTAAATGTATTTCTAGTTGAAATAAATAACTTTTTATAAAACCATTTACACCGAAACCATTATAATTTAAATGATTTATTAATTATAAAAAACAAATTGTGCACCAATTGACTTCTAATTTAAATAATGGTATGTTTTTCCTACAATTTAATTGTATCATACTGTGAAACGTAATTTATTTTCAACATGAATTTGCTGTGAATAAATTATATCTTCTTTTTAACTTGCCAAGTATTATATCTGGTGTTTCATTAATCATCATTAATTAAGTATAATGATGATAATTCTTATGCGGAAATATATGTAGGACTTACCATCATTTTTGGGGATTTATCTGAGAGCTGGTAACTCTTTACTTCATCTAAAAGGAGATACGCATTAAGTCATTGCCATTAAAATAATTAATAATAAAATGCTAGAAAAGCTATTTTAATTGCGCATTTGTTTATTACTCGAGTAGATTAAATAATATATAATAAACAAATAACTTTTAGCATATCTTTTAACAGATCTAATGGCCGATTGTACCAACGTAACTTAAATTTTCAGCGTTCCTTAAACAGACGAATTATTATGCATTGCTCACAAAAATTCGATTTGCATTTTTTTGTTGAAGTCTTGTTAGGTCAAAAATATTTTTTCCTGTCAAAATAATTAATTTAACATTTAAAAGATAAATAACAAATATTATCTCTTAATCATAAATATAATTTCTGCAAAGTTGTTGAGAAAGTATAGTACATCGCGCTAGTTGTAAAGCCACTATGAACTCGTGAGTGATTTCTTTTACTAATAAGTAATAAACAACTTACAACTCTTGTAATGTAATATAATATTACATATTATGAAATTTCTTACCATCTGATACACCAAGACGACCGGTGCACAATTCATGAAGAGGGTTAATAATTTCATATAATTCTGGGGGTGGAAACTATAAAAAATAAAAAAAATAAAAAATTGTCATTCCGTAGAAAAATACTAAAGTCAATGTTTTTTTTTTTTATTGGTGTAAGAAATGTTGAAAATGCTTATTAGACATTACATACGTATTATTTAGAAATTTTAAGTTTGACCTCAGTTAGTTTCGAACCTGAGATGTCCGTACTACAATCGATCGCTTAATTCACTTTTATGTGTAAATAAAATTATGTTTTCCTTCCAAAGGTATTAATGAGTTTTGTTATATTTGGGTGTCAGTCATATAGCATTTATTCTAACAAAATTGACATTACGGTATAGTACACTTAACGTATGCATTTACTTAAAGTTTTGTAATACTTAATAATTAAGTGTTTGATAAGCAAAAACATTATGAAGGGCGTGCTCTTCCACATGACGCCACTTTCTACAGACTCCTAGCATTGGGTTTAGGGTGACATTTACATTTATAAAAGCCTCATAAAGTTTCCGCGAGGAAAGATGAAATTCAGAAATATAAAATGCATTGCATGTTAAAAATAGTACTAAAAATTTAAATCAAGTCACAGTACTAAGTAGTTTTATAATTTTTATGATTTTGTAAGTCTCAATATTTTCTTGAATCACAATTTTCAATCCAGAACTTATTGAACAAGAAGCTTTGTGTCTCGTTTTATAAGAATGCAACGATACTCGGTTCTGCTGGACCTATATCGATACCGATATTGTTCAAAAATATCAGCAATATAATACCGATTCGAACAATTAAATTTTAGAGAAGGTAAAAATAAAAATATATGGTTATATTTACTAGTAAAACCAAAATTACTTTGGGCAAAGGCATATAAATTTTGCTGACATCATCAAACCGTGTGGACAAGTCTGCTTGCATGAGACTTGCTGCTAATACTGCTGGGCCTTTCGAATTCCATGGAACTCATCTGGAAACAATAATATTTATACGCCATTTTGTTTAAATTTAAGGAACTTCATAGCCCCATCAAACCAACGGATCCGCTTCTCTTGCAAAATTAGGAAATTTCAGATATTTCGAAATTCGGAACGTATTGGTATATCGGCATACATAGACTAAAAGACAATATCGCCGATATACAGCATGTCTCAGGATTAAGTTTACAACACGGAAAAATCTTTATTTTTGATTTTACAAAAAAAAATCTGATGTGGCCAGCACATAACCTCTCGCCGTATATTTTACCTGGCTGTATGCATAAAGGAAAGAATATTTTTATAAATACAAATAATATATTCATATAAATCTATGACGTATAAACTTCTTTATTATTCAATAATAGCATGTCTCAACATAAAGATATTTTACCATAAATTATGTTACAATAAATTACAAAGTAGAGTTTACCATATATAAATATTAGGCTGGTAACAGCAATTTTCAATTCGAACAACCTTGTTTACTTTCTCTTCATATTCTTCTAGTAAAAACATTAATTTTGGGCGGTCTAAAATATATATATCTGGATTGTGCATATATTCTTACATATCTTCTTTTACATTTTATTTTTTCATACATGTTATATCATATCTAAATAACACTAATTCCCTTTAATAAAGTGACGGATAGATTGCACTCCGATTATTCTTATATCGATTTACAACTTACTTGAGAAGAATTTGATAGCTTTTTCGCAATTCAAAGTTACTCTAGTCTACAGTGCTGGTGTACATTGTCTCATAATGTTTGAAACAAATTTAAGTCCTTCAACCTAGACTTGTCATCTCCATAATAGTCACAGATCAAGAATTAAGGGATTCTCCAAGTACATTTTTCTTTCATTACTCATTATTTCTGACACTGACATTTATCTGTCACAAATAATTTAAATTTTCAACTATTTTTCATGGCATCCTTTCGGTTGTAAAATTAATTACAACATTATTTTATTTATTATATTCCTTTTATCTCTAAATCTATAGAATATATATAAAAATATTTAAATGTATCAGAAAGAGAATTTATTTTTCTTTAATATTATCAAGAAAAAATTTCAAAAAATAATATTTAGAAGATTTTTTTTCAAGAATCTTCTACTTCCGGTTGTCCAATTGTTACCAAAACCTTTTCAGATCTTCCCATGAATGTCCGATTGGGAAATACGTAGTTAAAAAAATTTAGTCTTATAGTTTTTGAGTAATCGTCCTTCCAACATCCCACACACACACACACATACACACACACATCCACACACACACACACACACACACACAGACATCATCGTAAAAATGTTAAAATCGGATTGTAGGGACCTTAAAACGTGCTTATTTAATAAAATCTGGATATGCGATTTTTAGCATGAATGCAATACCTCTCTTAGCGAGAGGTAAAAAGTTATAGGAAGAATTTTTTTTGCTTGACTTGAAACACTTACTTCTGTAATTTGCACCTTTAATTAATCATATTTTAATTAGATTTTTTATTATTTCAATCCCCGAAATTAAGAAAGTGCCTACGATACATGGCTTGCTTAACGCAATTGCAATATTAGAACAGAAAATTTATTTAATACAATATTATGGTCCAATTTCATGGTCCCCCAAGGAGCCCAGATGTGACAATCGCAGATTTTTTTGTGGGGATGTTTAAAACAATTAATGTATGCAGTAAACTTGCACAATTATGCACAGATATTAAAAAATGGTATAAAAGATATTATATCCGCCTTAACAGTTGAGGAAATGCAGAATAGCTTTAACAAGTTGCATCGGAGGATTGAATTATGTAGCAACGAAGGTGGAGGGTTAATGGAATAATAAAATATTTTCTTTTTGTTTGAATGATTTAATAAAAAAAAATCTAATATTTTTTATTTTATTTTTTATTATTAAGTTATCCCAAGTTACTATTGTAGTTTTAATTGCAGATTAGTTTCTTTAAAGCTAAGCAAAAAAAGTTCTTCCTATAATATTTTTTTGTAAAATCAAACATAAGGATATTTTTCCATCTTGTGAACTCAATTCGGCGACATACTGTATATGTAATTCCTAGTTTTGGGTTCATAATGACCAATAAAAATGTAGGATAGAGTTGGGGTTCCGCGAAACACAAGTGGTTTCCACAGGGTTCCATGACCGAAAAAGTTTGGGAACCATTGCTCTAAATAGAAGAATGTACAGGGTATGAGGATCCAATGCCTAATAAAATTAAGCTGCTATTACTAAAAATGGTTATGTAACACAATATTGAATGACGAAATAATCAGTTTTTGTAAGTTTACAATCTATATTTATTTTCAACAAAAAAAAAAAAAAAAATTTCTCAGTATTTGCGTAGGTTTTATAATTTGTTTGTTGAAAATGTAAACCGGCCGAACTATTATGAGCCTAAGCTCGTATACCGAAACATCGGTTTATTAAGAATAAATGCTGTATGACAGAGACTTCAAGTAATTTCAACTACTACACCAACAAACGTGAAATGTGTCTTTAAAATACTTGATTAATACAAAATCTTATTAATGTAAATGTGCTTACCGGTTCATCCGCGACACTGTTCTTAAATATACAAACAACTATCAAAACTGCAATACTAAATAACTTAACCATTTTTTAAATATAATATCTTTCTTTCTTAACGAATCTTACAGAACAAAAGTTAAAGAATCCTCACTCATTTTCTTATCTTTTTATACTCCCTCATATGTTTGCTTCTTTAAATAATGACAAGTTATATGTCACCAATATATAATTAAATTCATAATACAAATAAAGTCTGATATTATCATTGACAATTGCAGTGTTCATCTGCATTTTAATTACTGTATGTCTGTCATTTATTATTGATAATTATAAGAAGAATTGATAGGCAGGCAGAAATATATAATTAAAGTATTTTATAAATAAGTATAATTTAGATTTTTTTCTGACACATGTCATAAATTGTAATCAATATTGAAGAAATCATATGGGAACGTAAGGTATGGTTTTAATATGTTTGTGACGGATGATACGGATCAGAATATAGTGACGCAATTTCATACATAGAAATATATAATTTTATATTATCATCCATAAAAAGACAACCCAATGTTGGCAAACAAAAAAAAATCTGAAGTGGCCAGCACAATACCTCCCGCTATTTAATTTTTGTTAACTTAAATGCGTACCTACGTATTTACTCGTACTAATACTGGCTATTCGGCTACTGCACTAAGTTCCTTGCATGCTATAGTAATATAACTATTTTCTTCTCCAGAACTTTACCACAATTTTATTTTGTGATAGTGACCTTAATTTCTTTTCATTACAAACAAATGAAAAATCATTTATTTATTAGATATTTTATAAATTCATATTCTATCTTTTCTTTTTAAAATAATATCATTATTAATTTGAAATGGCTAATTTATCGACAGTGACATTTATCTGTCAGTTACATAAATTTTAGATCTGAATTGTCTCGTGGCCATGTGCCTAAGTGTCTGATCGCGAATCCGGGTTCGATCCTGACCGACGCCAAAAATAACTTCGAATTTCAATGGCACAAAATTGACCTATGTGGTGCACTCTCCACACCCAGCAATGGGTAATATATCGTGATGAAATATTTATTTATTTAATTGTGTAACCAAAGAGATATGTTTATCTTTAAAGCACTTACTTGAGCTTTAAGTAAAGCGTCATTTCCGGTTACCTGATTTACACCATAATATAATGGCTTCTTTCTTCCATATTAAAGTAGAGTAAGATTACACGATTACACACATACACACATATACACACACACACACACACACACACACACACACACACACATACACACACATACACACCTACAGACATCATCGTAAAAATGATAAAATCTGATTCTAGGGAACTTAAAACGTGCTCATTTATCAAAATCTCGATACGCATTTATAGCACGATTCCTATACCTTCCCTTACCAAGGGTAGCGGGAGGTAAAAATATGTTGTGACCAGCACAATACCTCTCACCATTACCATTTTATGTTACATAAGTACACACAAATAGTTCATATAATTGTATCTTCGGGTATTTTTTCGTTCTATAAGGAATTTTGTTCTGCTCTTCTGATATGTTCAAAATTCTAATAATTTAGTGACAATATGCGTATTAGCGGTATTTTTTAAGGATATGGAATATACCAATAATTTTAAATCTTTAATTAAAAATACTATAAGACATATTAAATGTACTTCCCAGAAAAAGCTTTCAGTAATGTCAGTAAAACAGTTGATTTTTTACACTGACATTTTGCATTTATTTGTCCATTACAAACATTTAAATATCACAACTGGTTTCCATGGAGTTGTTTGGGCAGCGAGATTTATTACAATAGATTATTCTATATTATTATAAATTTAAATGTATCTGACTGAAAATTTAATAATCTTTATTAATTATATATACATAAATTTTCAAAATATTATATTTAAAAGTTTTTTTTAAGAAACTACCACTTCCGGCTATCCAGTTGTTACCAATACCTTATCAACTCTTCCCAGTAATGATAGTTTGAAGAATTCGTTAAACATGTTAAGTCTTATGGTATTTAGGGTACCGAACTTCCAACATCCATACACACACATACTCGTATACTCATCATCGTAAAAATGTTAAAATCGTATTCTAAGGACCTTAAAACGTGTTTATTCACTGAAATCTGGATATGCAATGTTTAGCATGAATCCAATACCTCTCTTAGCGAGAGATAAAAATTTGGAATCCAAAGGGATAAAGCAGATCCAGATAAATTTCTTTTCTGATTTGTAACTGTTGATGAAACGTGGGTTCGCCCTTCAACCCCGAAACGAAACAACAAAATATGAAATATCATCTTTTCATATTTATTTTTCACCATAATACTTACGCTCTTATGAAATTTTATATCTTTGTAAATCATTTTCGTATCATATATGAATAACGAGTCATAAACTTTTAAAGCCTGAAAAAACCGCGCGTAAAATAACGCCTCGACTATAAAACTGACTAAAATGTTTTATAAAGTAAGCTTACCATTATCCTTGAAGCATAAATTTAGCTTACAGGATAATAATTTGTTCGTGTTGCTTGCAAATTTTACTGAAGTTACTTACTGACAATTTTATAGGCAGTAAATTTTAGGTGTGAAACCAGAATTACTGTATCGAATATATTTGAAGTCAGTATTGCTCAGATTATACTGTTATAAACATATCATAAAAAATTAATTACCTACGAACGTCGAATAAATAATTACAAGAGTATACTGTAGGAGTAATTAAAAAAATATTTAACTCTTTTATGCTTCCAAAAACTAATCTTTCTAAAAGCTACAGCTTGCAATGAGCAAAAAAATATGATTTATTTATCTAAACTCTTCTTAACAACGCAATACCTAAATTACGTAACCTATTAAACAATCTCTCATCTTTATAAAAAGTATCCTTCAGAGTGAATTGCCAAATTGATCCAAATCCTACACAACAATTGAAAAAAACATAAGACAAAGAATAAATAAATGGTTGAGTAACTATTCGTAGTTTTGCGGTATTTCCGATCGACTGCCGAAACCCAAGTGAATGTTGAGTTCATCAGGTTCAGCAGACGTGAAGGTCGTCCAAGGCCGTACGCCCACGCCTCGGGTCATTTAGCCTCCGTGACCCCACCAAGAATAACAATAAGAAGACAATAATGATGATGATAGGAGAAAGAATGCTATTAAGTTGGTGATATCGTTGTAGTTTTGGTATTATTTATTTTACAAGATTTAAAATGGTTTAATACCTCAGTCAAACGAAAAACTTCAGTTAATCTTCGTCAAAAAATGTAAGATATTAGCTGTCAAATAAAGGACCTTAGAACTATGACAGGTATCCTTACTAGTCATTGTCCAATAAAATATCATGTTTGAAATAACAGTATCCGGACAGACATTCTAGACCCCAGTCACACGAGCAAGTTAATTTCATCCTTGTCGACAAATGCCAAGAAACTATTAGCTCTCCAGCAAAAAGGACCTTTGAACTATACCAGGTGCCCACATAAGACATGGATAAATCCGTTGTGGAAACAACGTACTATATCAACACCTTATCAGGGAAATTTGGCTTTTTGTTTATATTTGATATTATTAGGGAGATGCTCAGTATGAAGTCCGAGACATCGATGTAAATGTCGCCGAAAATCTAATACTAGGTGTCCGCAGAAAATTGCGCCTTATGAAAGAACATGGTCTTCCGTCACCTTTAGGTAAGGAAGGTATTGTGTTTGGTCAAAAAATTCAACGACGAGTTTTTAGTGAATAAGCACGTTTTAGGGTCCATATAATACGATTTTACCATTTTTTTAATGATGTCTGTCTGTATGTATGGATGTGTGTTTGTGTGTGTCGAATCGCATAACTTCAATGCCACGATTACAAAAATTATAATTTTTTCGTATTCCTCAAGTTTACATCCAGAAGAAGAGGTGATTAGATTTTGGTTATAATTGCTCAACCGGAAGTACCCTCATTTTAAGATTTTAACAGTTTTCTTGAAAAAACGGAGTTAAGTATCATTTATTGACATTTAACGTTATTATAACTTAAAGAATATATTATTCTCTGTACAATTTGATTGCATTTTATACTTCATATTCAATAGATATAGAGTTAAAGAATTATAAAGATATAAAATTTCATAAATCATCCAGCTATGCTAACTATGGAAACTGCTAATATATTCAAATAATTAAAATTGACAGATGTCAGTATCAATGAAAAGTAAATGAATGTGGTAGAGATGAGGATGTTGAGATAGATGTTGGGGAAGACACGGAAAGATATGGTAAGGAATGATGGAATAAGGAAAATAACTCTATTGTAAGAATTTTCTAGAAAGATACAAGAGAAACGATGACATTGGTTTGAACATGTCATGAAGAGAGATGAAGAATATATTGGAAGAATGAATAGCTTAGTAATAGAAGGTTGAAGAAACAGAGGAAGATCAAAGATAAGATAGAGGGACAGGATTGCGGAAGACCTGAGAGAAAAGGAATTGAATGAGAATGGCACGAAAAAGCGACCTCTAACGAATGGGAAAAGCTAAAGAAGAAGATGTCAGTGTCAAGTGCAATTTGCATAGCTTGTTTATGAAATAATTTTACTGGAAATTTTTGCAAGAAAATTTATGTATGGAATTTATACATAATATACCGGATTCACGGAAGGTATTGTGCTGGCCACATCAGATTTTTTAATTTAGGTTCATAATTGTGTTGCTTATGAAGTAATTAATTATTACGTATTACAAAACTTTAAGTAAATTAGTATTTATTACAAAAAAAAAATGTTGAAATTTGTGCCAAAACTTATGAGACACGTTACTGTTTGTTTTTCAAGTAAAGGGTCTCGGTAGAAGCTAAATCTGGACCGGAACATGACTTAAAATGCCGGTCGTACTATTATCACCCATCATTTGGCCCACAGTTTTCGTAAGTTTTAAGTCTAAATTTAAAGTAGCCGAATGAATTTTGTAGAAATTTCTAACCATTTTGTGTAAATTTTATAATTTCTTGAAAACGTAAACCGACCGAATTATTATGAGTTTGGGCTCTTAGTTACTGGAATAAATAAATTTTGTTTAATAAAATTTGAAGTACAAAATTACTTGTATCATTCAATAACAGATATTTATACACGAAGTGAGATAAGACAATGTTTATTCATAAAAAAAAAGTTTAAGCCACAAGCCCGTAGCGCGAGTAGGTAGGTTAAATTCTTTGAATGAATAAATATTCTTACGTTGTTTATCAATTTTGACGAAATAATAATAAAAACCATTGTATTTAATTTTGACAAATAAAATAATAATCAATTATGAACAAGCTTTATTTTGTGTAGTGCAAATAAAGAAATGGCTGATCTGTCTGATAAAGACTGTGGTGAATGTTATTTTCGTGCGTAATGTGCATTATTTGTTGAAGTAATTTAAAATTATTTGAGTGAAAAAAATTAATTCACTTGCAAATAAACAGTAATTTATAGTTGTTGCTATGAAGTTAATAATGACAGTTTAAAACTTCAAAATTCATTAAAATATTCAGTAGTTGTTTAGTTTCAATAACAGAAATAAAATACAGATTTTATTTTTACTTAAAATTGTTTGTACATATTTATTGTTATTGTTATTGCCGACAAAACATATACTGCACGGTAGTAATCAGCCTGAAATTTATACCTATTTTGCGAGAAAACGACAAATATTTCTCTTTATTTAATTCTTCTTCTGACATTATTACCTTCTCACGTGGCAAACTGTGTGTAAAATCCAATATCAGTTACCATCAACTCCTTCCCGACCTTGGCTATGCGTTTTTTATTCTTGTTCAGTGATAATGTTACTGGTCTTGTACTTGCAAGAGTTTTTTTACCACTAAATGTAGTTCTTTGTTTTATACAGTTCGTTAAAGTATCTCGGTGTATATTTGGAAATTACTGTAATTATTTTACGTTTTAGTTTTATTTAATACAACTTACAAACGTGTTGAAAATTTGTGAACTACCTTGAGAAGATTGAATTTCATTATGTAGGAATCAGACAGGAAGAATGAAAAAAGGAAAAATAATAAAAAAGGATTTTTATACATACCAGACGAGATGATAATGGGTATTTTAACATACAATAAGGTAGTTTTAAATGCTACATACCGACTTGCAGTTTAAGGAAAAATATTTTATTTTATTCGCTTTGACTACATTTATTTACAACATTTATTTATTTTTTTATCATTTTGAAATGGGTGAATCAGTTTTCAAAGAAATTCTCTGTCCTGTAAAGCCCTAATTATTCTATTATTAATTTTGATTTTTTAGGTTATAAACCTAACCAAACTAATTTTTACCTCTCGCTAAGAGAGGTATTGCATTCATGCTAAAAATCGCATATCCAGATTTTATTGAATAAGCACGTTTTAAGGTCCCTACAATCCGATTTTAACATTTTTACGATGATGTCTGTGTGTGTGTGTGTGTGTGTGTGTGTGTGTGTGTGTGTGTGTGGATGTGTGTGTGTGTGGGATGTTGGAAGGACGGTTACTCAAAAACTATAAGACTTAAAATTTGTTTAACAGCGTATTTCCCAATCGGACATTCATGGGAAGATCTGAAAAGGTTTTGGTAATAATTGGACAACCGGAAGTAGAAGATTCTTGAAAAAAAATCTTCTAAATATTATTTTTTGAAAATTTTTCGTGGTAATATTAAAGAAAATTAAATTCTCTATCTGATACATTTAAATATTTTATTATATATTCCATAGATTTAGAGATAAAAGAAGTATAATATATAAAATAATCTGTTGTAATAAATTTGACAGCCGAAAGAATGCCATGAAAAATAGTTGCTAATTTAAATTATTTGTAACTGACAGATAAATGTCAGTGTCAGAAATAATGAGTAATGAATTAAAAATGTACTTGGAGAATCCCTTAGTTCTTGATCTGTGACTATTATGGAGATGACAAGTCTAGGTTGAAGGACTTAAATTTGTTTCAAACATTATGGGACAATGTACACCAGTACTGTAGACTAGAGTAACTTTGAATTGCGAAAAAGCTATCAAATTCTTCTCAAGTAAGTTGTAAATATTGACAAAATCGGAGTGCAATCTATCCGTCACTTTATTAAAGGGAATTAAGGTTATTTAGATGTAACAAGTATGAAAAAATAAAATGTAAAAGAAGATATATAAGAATAGATGCACAATCCAGATATATACATTTTAGACCGCCCAAAATAATGTTTTTACTAGAAGAATATGAAGAGAAAGTAAACAAAGTTGTTCGAATTGAAAATTGCAGTTACCAGCCTAATATTTATATATGGTAAACTCTACTTTGTAATTTATTGTAACATAATTTATGGTAAAATATCTTCATGTTGAGACATGCTATTATTGAATAATAAAGAAGTTTATACGTCATAGATTTATATGAATATATTATTTGTATTTATAAAAATAATCTTTGCTTTATGCATACAGCCAGGTAAAATATACGGCGAGAGGTTATGTGCTGGCCACATCAGATTTTTTATGTAAGTTTTTTCTCCAAATGTTATTTGTGGATTTTTTCCAAATATAAAAAATTTGATGTGGCCATCACATTACCTTCCACCAGTTCTATGTCTTTTTACAAATTCTAAGCAGAAAGTTTCTTGTAAAAGATTCTATACTTCCAGTACATTACCTTCCGCCAGGTCTATGCATTTTGTACAAATTTCATACACAAAGATTCTATATTTTCAGTAAAATTATAACACAAACATATTGGCTGGTACCACAAGCCTGGTTTTAACTGAAACGCTGTTTTAAGAAATGTCAAATTCAAATTTCAATATTTAATTTCATTCTTACGTTTAAAGAGCGATTTTTTAACAAAAATATTTGTTTGATTATAAACTATGTTCTGCTTTAAAATCATATTTTGATGAACTTAATATTATTTATCATTAATATTAAATAATGAAATTTGACATTTCTTAAAAGATCGTTTTAGTTAAAACAAGGCGTTTCCATGGTTAAAGCATAAATGGCTGCTTTATGAAATTTAATTTATTTATAATTTTTTAACTCTATATCCATTGAATATGAAGTATAAAATGCAATCAAAATCGTATAATATATTCTTTAAAATTTATAATAATATTAAATGTCAATAAATGATATTTAACTGCCTTTTTTAAGAAAAACTGTTAAAAGTTGCAAATGAGGGTACTTCTGGTTGACCAATTATAACCAAAATCTAATCACGTCTGCATATGGATCTAAACTCGAGGAATACGGAAAAATATAATTTTGGAAATCATGGTATTGGAGTTATGCGATCCGTAACGATCGTCACATACACACACGCGCACACACACGCACTCACGAACGTAGACAAACATCATCGTAAAAATAGTAAATTCGTATTTTAGGGACCCCAAAACGTGATCATTCATTAGACACTCACTATCGAATTTTTTGAGCAAAGACAATACCTTCCCTACCTAAAGGTGACGGTGACGGTGACTGCACTAAGAAAAATATATCCATGAAGATTGCATGAAATTCTCTAACACATGTGACTTATGTGGGAAAGTAATTACTACGAAAAGAAAACCTAATTTTAATATGTGAAAATAATTTATTTTTTTAAGTAAGTTGTCTCACCCGCCAGGTGAAGCCATCTCACCCGGAGGATTTTCGTTGGCAGAAAAATATGGCTTTTTTGTTTTTTAACTATTTATACATTTTTTTAAATTTTAAATTCGAAGAATTCTTTGAAATATTTGTCAACTCTCTCTGACTTACCCTATTTATTTTTAAAGGCAAATTATACATTGTCGGTGGGCGGGATTCGAACGCACGGAACATTGAGTGATGTCACAGAAACCTGGTATTATTATGTGTATAAAATTTTGTAGAGATAAATATGAATAAAACGGTATAATTTAAAATGTTATAGTCATATTTAATAGTTCATATATGAGTTCATAATTATATTGACTCATATTCCAAATGTGAACATAAATTTACACAAATTTATTTAATTTATGCTATATTTTTTAATTAGTTATTGATTCCAAATTTATCATTTGTATAGATATTAGTCAGAGTTCCACCCAACATTTATTTCTCACGTTTTTATTCTCTTTTTTATCCTTCAGAAAATAATGCGTAATATGAAATGTGCAATCACAGAAATACCACTGAAGGTAATATGCACAAAGAATAAAAATAATGATTGAAATTATTATACCGCACATGTGGGTATATGAGTAAGTTTGATAGTATTCCTTGAATAAACGACTTAAATTAATTATACTTCTTTGTAAAGATGTTATAGAATGTTATGGAAGTCTGGTAAAATTCCAGAACACTGTAACTAATGAACTAAGAATCTATTATGACGTCAGATAGGTGTGGTGTATATATGAACATTTGTGTGTAATTATTTCCGTAATACATGCGAATATGAACTTAATATACTGAAAAAACTTAAAAAAAACAAATATGTTCCAAATCTTGTGGACTCTTCAAAAGCCACATAAAGAAGTAGATTAAAAATTGGGAGGAATCAGCCCTATCTTCATATTGGAAAGTCATTCCGGGGCTTAATCCGATGAAGCTAATCATTTTACACCCGTAGTCAAACGCCAAAGTGCTTTTGGCCAGTGTTGTGCGTTTACACGTAATCTATTATAAATTACTTACAATATGTAAACAATGTAAAGAATTATGTCAAATGAAGACAACGCGTAGAATGTAACTTTGTATATATTACATATGCGCACAATAATTTTAGCGAAATACTTTTGATTTCTTCAGTGCGTGATTAAAATGGGAGGTAGAAAAGAGAATGAAAATTTTAAAAAGTTAAATTTTACTTTGAAAACAGTTGAAATAAAATTAAATAATATTTAAGTTAATTGTGTAAATAGTAAGTTATTTTTGTAAAATTCTATATTTCGTTACATAAAAATCTGTTGTGGCCAGCACATACCTCTCGCCACTTCCTTTTTTTGGTTAAGTATAGGGCGCGAACAGTCATGTTACATTGTTGGTCTTGACAAGCAGATGTGGAGACCCGTTTCAGAATGATAATTAGTAATTATGTACATAAATGTCAGAATTTTTCATTAAAAATTTCAAGATTTTCTAAATTCATGTAGTTAATTTGTCACCAGGAGTGTGGAATTGACTTGGATACATGGAATTGGAAAATCACTAAATTTAGAATGAGAAATTATGATATATGACATTTATATACATAATTACTAGCTATAATTCTGACACATGACTGCTCGCACCTTAATGTATTTAACATTTCTTGTATACTTACACTCTACACCAAAAATTCTACTTATATCTATTCCATATAGTATTTAGATTTTTTTAAATTTAAATTCATTATATGAAATTTTGTCCTCCTCTTTTAATTTTTCGAGATGTTTCCAATTCATTGTCGGAAGTAACAGCATATATGAAGGGTATGTGTAATATACCTATAATATTAAATATTAAACTATTAATGCAATAAGAAATAATATAATGTATGTACTTCCCAGAAAAAATCTTCAGTAATGTCTCCGGATTTCTGACACTGACATTTTTTGACAATTTAAATTTTCAACTATTTTCCATGGCATTCTTTCGGCTGATTTATTACAACATTATTTTATATATTATATTTCTTTTATTTCTAAATCTAGAGAATATATAATAAAATATTGTGACTTGCGCCCCGAGAGAAAAGTATGCATGCGCCGCTACTGATAGCATGTTCGCGAACAATGACGTAATCCCTTCAAAAGAACGTACCAGAGCGATAATACAATCCCCGACGCGCTGAGACAGGTTAATTGCGCCGTGACCTCATTCCTTTGTATACGGGTCATTGTCGCTTTAGAAGAGTTCTAGAATGATAGGGACTGTATAAATACCGTCGGGAGAACAGCGGGAAACAGTCTCATATATACAAGCAAGCAGATATGAACTCGGTGATATAAATAGTTTCAAGTTGTTAACATAAATAAATGTAGTTACATAAATAAGTGTAGTGATATAAATGTTAGTTAGATAAATAATCGTAGTGTTTAAGCATTTAATAATATTCTTAGTGTTTATAATTATTTAATCATAGTGTTAGTTGTTTTTATTATCTTTTAATATTTAATCCTTAATTATATATCGTTTAATAATATTTGTCTGTTTTACACTTCACCCATATAAATAAAAACGTTACAATATTTAAATGTATCAGATAGAGAATTTAATTTTCTTTAATATTACCACGAAACCGGAACTGCTACCATCATGACAAATACCATGATTTGTGAGACCCTAAGTCTAGTTTACAAATACTCAAAGAGAAATAAAAAATAAGTATAAATAAAAAAAATATTTTGAGGGGTCCGTTTTTCAGTGTCACCCTGTATGTATTCAGTAGGATATGAGAAAGATAAGTGTACCTTAATTTGCAGATTGTTTTAATTCATACTTTTTACATACTTTGAGATTCCCCATGTGGCAAATTGACAGGATCAAAATGACGAATTCGTCACCATTTGGCATAAGCGCGAATTTATGTGTGTATGTATGTTAAAAGGATGAGAAAAAAAGAAAAAAAAATACGTAACAATAAATAGGAATGTTTTACGGTTTCAGATCAACTACTAATTATTTCATCAACATTTTATGCATTGATTGCGAGGTATTTTATTATAATTCTCCGTCTAAGGAATGGATAAAGTGTGATTAGGTTAACTCTGTTGGCATGAAGCTTGCACAGGCTACGAAAAAATAAGCCGATTCAAAGTGATGATTTTGCATCTGGTCTCAATAGGCTCGTCATTTTGCCCCATAGGTCGGATAAGACGACAAAAAATTACCGAACAATTTATTATTTTTACCTTCCGTCACCTCTAGGTAAGGAAGGTATTATCTTTGGTCAAAAAATACGGTTGTGAGTTTTCAATGAATAAGCATGTTTTAGAGTCTCTACAATACGATTTTACTATTTCTATGATGATGTCTGTATGTATGTGTGTGTGTGTGCGTGTGTGTGTGTTTGTGATTATAATTTCGGCCGCGATATCTCCCATACTAGAATTCCAAAAATTACAATTTTTACGCATTCCTCGTCCTTACATGCATATGCAGATTTTGGTTGGCCAACCGAAAGTACCCGCATTTGAAGATTTTAATAGTTTTTCTTGAAGAAACGCTGTTAAGTATTATTTTTTGACATTTATTGTTATTATAAATATTAAAGAATATTCTTATCTATACGAATTGATTGAATTTTATATTTCATAGATTCAATAGATATAGTGTTAAAAAATCATAAAGATATTAAATTTCATAAATCAGCCAGCTATGCGAACCATGGAAACTGTTGATAATTCAAATTGACAGATGTCAGTATCAATGAAAAGAAAATGAATGTGGCAGAAATGAGAATGTTGAGATAGATATTGGGGAAAACACGAAAAGATAAGGTAAAGAAATAAAGGATAAGGGAAATGGCTCGAGTGATAGAAGTTTCTAGAAAGATACAAGAGAGATGATTACATTAATTTGAACATGTCATGATGAGAGATGAAGAATATATTAGAAGAATGAATAGCTTCGTAATAGGAGGTAGACGATACTGAGGAAGACCTAAGTTAAGATGGAAGGACTGTATTGCGGAAGACTTGAGAGAAAAGGAACTAAATGTGGACGACACGCAAAACAAAAATGAGTGGAAGATAAAAATAAAACATAGCGACCTCTTACGTATGAAAAAATCTAAAGAAGTAGAAGATGTCAGTGTCAAGTGCAATTTGCATTGTTTGTTTATGAAATAATTTTACTGGAAATATAGGATCTTTTGCAAGAAATTTTACGTATGGAATTTGTACATAATACACAGGATTGAAAGAGAATAATGTACTGGCCACATCAAATTTTTTTTATCCTGATTTTGAATAATCATTTACTTCTATGTACCTAGTTTATAAGATAGGTAGCCTACATGTGTGTAATTTATATTAATACAAGCTTGCTTCAAAAATGTTATTTGTTTCTGTTTTACAAGAGTTTTTCCTTAAGCTCGTCATCATGCTCCACTCTCGTCTACTTTTTCTGCGGGATTTGAACCTAGAGCCTTTATATTGCTAATCTTATGATTCTGCGTTTTACCATTGAGCCATCAGTAGTTGTTGTTTATATACCTAATGATTTGTTGTATCTATTAATCATTGTTCTCTAGAAATCGGCATTGATACACGGAACTATAACTTACATACAGTTTGTTATTATACATACGATGTGTGTATTAGTGGGTGTATCAGCTTATGCATATTCATCAGGACAAGGTGAAAATTAATTAATGTACTGTGGGACAGTAATTATAAATGGACAAGTTCACTAAATTTACGTGTCATTAATTATTGAAAGAGACCGACAAACGAATTAATAACTAATGCGAAATATACACTCCAGAAGTTTGGCCTAACAAATATTCGTCAGTCAAAATCTATCTTATAGTTCCTATATGATCATCTTTATAATTTATTAAGTCTGATCTCATGCTGTTCTGGTTAATCTGTATACCGCTATTTACGCCGTTAATACGGCCCGTTTTTTCTCGAGATGACTTCGAAGGCCGCCAGGCGGTCGCCTAGGTGATGTAACAATAACAGAACTAAAGCACTAGAGAATAACATTACGGAATGCATACAAAAACTTGCACAACACCTGAATTGTTTCTTCTTTAAATATAACAATTAGCTGAAATTAAAAGCGATGACGATGATAATGATAATATATGTAGAAGGAATGCTGAAATTTATTTATCAAAGAGATGAGATGATGAGATTATCGAGATTAAGTAATTTTTTTATAACATAAAAATTGAAAGAGAAGTTTATCATTTTGCATCTAGAGAAAAATGTGGTTATTATTCTCCCAAAGCGTTTTTATTCAGCTAACCGGGTTAGGAGAAATTGATATTATTGGTCCTATTGAAAGCTTAGCTTTCAAATGGTATATATGAAGAAGGCAAAAACGGTAACGATTCTAAGATACAGATGTTAGAAATTGCAGTATAAGAGCTAAAAAGGATGACAGTCCAAGCATTTTTGTCCAGTAGATTCGGTAGTCAGAATGGTAAAATTCTATTAGGTCCCACATAAGTTGAAACTCGACCCAATTGTGGGTAAAATAATCTGAATTTTGGACTGAGATTAAATACACTATCTCACTTCAAAAACGTCCATACGTCCATAATGTTTCAAACTTTAAAATTCGCTTATTGAAAATAAACACATTTTTTTAAACCCCTCAACAGGATTAAATCCCAATTACAGAGTGGGTTCACATACACAAACATCCATGCCTTAGTGGGATTCGAACCCAGAACCCCGAGCGCACTCATGACTAAGAAGCGTTGCTCTAATCATTGAGCCATCGGAGCCGACGGATTTTGTTACATTCATATTTTTTGGCCCTAACTGGTAATCTCGTGTAAATAAAATATAATGGGTTACTACAGACATTTCTGTCAAATTAATTATTCGACATTTGTCAAATATTTTTCTTGTTGCTGTGATACAAAATACGTTGACAAAGAATGTCAAAAGTTTCATTTTTATTTGTGCTGAAAAGTGCCAAAATGCCAAAACTGTCAAAACACTAGAAAATGATAGCTATAGTAATCATGGATGTATCCGTCCTATTTACCGCGTTTACATGTTTGACGTAACCACAAGTAACCGAAATAATAAAATCCGGTACTATGTAACTGTAGGTAACTGCTCTGAATAAAAAAGGACTCTAATGGCCGGTTCCACCAACTTGAAATAAATCTCCAAATAGCTTATTCGTTGAATAAGAGAAAAATATCACGTCGAAATCATAATACAAATGATGGTAATTATTCTAGCTGTCATATGTCGGTATTTTCACGTCCGAATAAAGTTTCGAATAAGTATTCGTTAAATAAATCTATTCTACATATTTATTCAACGAATAACTCCATTGAGTCTTTCCACACAATTGACAAAAACAAATAGCTATCTGTCGAATAATTTTCGTGAATTGGTAACCTTGCAGAGTGAATTTGTGTCAGTAGAGAAGGATGGATTTTTGCGTAGCCACGTTAAGCAGACAAGGATGAAATGTGTCAACTTCTTTTGAATCCGTACTTGTCAAAATTTTGTTTGACATCCTTAATGTAATCTATATTCTTCTGCATTTGAGCCCCGGGAGAGTATAATTTAACAAGTAATCTATTGCAGTAATCATACGCGGTAAACGAAATAGGTATATAGTAAAATTGTCCTTATAATTTCAGTATTTACTTTTCAGTTCGAGGTAAATGAATGTCATTCTATAAAAGTATCCAAAATCCAAAAATATTTTACTAATGTCAAATGCCATGATCTTTATAATAATATATATTCAAGGAGGGATTTACCTATGTATGTGGTATGAGATCAAATACGAACCCCTATGTGTAATAATAAATTAAAAACAGTTTGTTTTCATAATCGAAATCTGTAAAAAAAATCCTTGATGTGTGTGGTTAGGTCGCTGTCTGATGGTGCATTTTCCATTTCTCGCATTATTTATTAATTCATAGTTCAAACTATCATCAAAAATATTTGGTATATCCGTTTTGTTAATATATCTGCACTATGTAAAAATGTCATGTACATACGAATAAACCCTTTATTCGCTACCCAACTACCGAATAATTTATTCCGTGAATAACAGATGTTATTCTTTCGAATAAATTTATTTGCAAGTGAAAAGACAAAAAATATTTATCCGAAGGTTAAATTTTTCTAAAGCTTTATTCGCATGTGAAAAAGCGGCCCTTAATGTTGGTGAAATTGGCCATAAAAGAATTTTCATTATTTTGACAAGACATTTATTAAAGTCTGGTTCTTTTTCGGGTTGCTGGGCCGTGGTCTAATAGGTGATTTACTAACTAATGTTTCGCCTAACATTGTGTTAGACATCTTCAGAGAATTATTATCTTCTTAAAGGATTTTTTTACCTTTTTTGACGGATGAGTGATGTCTGATGTTCCGTTCTATTTACTTAATTTGTTGGATCCTTTATCCATGCCCTGTTATTTGGTAGTCCTTCTTCCTTCCGATTAATTTTTTTTGGATGTTTGTAAATTTCATTCGCCTATTAGACCACGGCCCCGCAACCGAAAAAGAACCAGACTTTCATAGACCCCGGCCGTGAAAGCTTAAGTATTTGTATGACATTTATTGTTTTATCATACAATTCTCTGTATTTCGGGGGTTCTTTCGAACTGAACAAAGCGGATCCCAAACAAAATTAAAATTGTTGAAAGTAATTTTCAAAAACCGGTCAACAAATTATTATTGTATTCCAATAAACAATAATAGTTGTATGTACATGTCGAAATATATATTCAAACTATTAATTTTTCAAATTTTTTATTATCTTTTTGCAGAAATATCAAGGTCGTTATATTAATTCTTTATATGGTAAAAAAATGGAACAAAAGATTGAAAATATTAATTATTATTTTTTCGGTTTATTGACATTTAATTCTCGGAATATTTAAGAGGTCTAATTTTAGTTAATTATGTTAATTAGTTCAGCAAAGTTACGAATCTAGTTTTTAAATATCAACCAGGCAAACAATAATCAAAGTTTAAACATTATTTTTTTGCAAGTTGATTTATGAAATTTCAAATAGAATTCGACAGAGAAATATCCTATTAAAACTTAGCAAAAAAATGTTATAACATATTAATTTAGTAACAAATTTTTGATCTTATCTTAATTATTATTAGTTGTAGGTGTAAATATAATTGTATATTTTTTGACCTTCCATATAGAAACCTAGATCTTAATTATGTTATAAATGAAAATATTTGTGCGTTCAATTCATTGTCAAACACTTTCAAATTACGCAAAATATTTTGTAAATTTGCAAATTTGAAAGTTTAAATTCAGGGTTAATACTATGTAAAATTCAAAATTAAATTGAGGAAGAAATACAATTAAAATAAATTCTTGTGGATACAATTTATAACATTACCAAAAGCACTTACACGGCGGTGTTTTTGTTAATAGTTGTTGTCCAAAATGACCTTTAGAGATATTTAATAATTTGCACAGTAGCAAATACAAATATAAATAAATACATTAACATATTAAATGTGTATTAATTCTTTTAAAATGCTAATGAAGACAAATTATAAATTGATTTAAATATAAAAAAAATATGTTGTGGCCAGCACAATACCTTCTGTCATTTCTATGTATTTATATAAATTCCAAAGAGAAAATTTCTTAAAATTTTTTAAATAAAATTATTTCACATACATATTGCGTAAATTGTACTTGACACTGACATCTGCCATTTAGTAATATTGAATTATTGAAACTGTTTCCATGGTGAAGCAGCAAAGAATATAAGATTTATGAAAATTATTTTTTTATAAATTTTTATATCTAAATCGAATAGAAAATAAAATATTATTTAATATTTATAATCCTTGTGTGTGTGCGTGTATGTGTGTGTGTGTGTGTGTGTGTGTGTGTGTGTGTGTCTGTGCGTGTGACGAATGTTTCGGGTCGCATAACTTCATTACCACGATTCCAAAAATTATATTTTTTTTCGTATTCCTCAAGTTTACATCCAGAAGAAGAGGTGATTAGATTTTGGTTATAATTGGTCAACCAAGTCTTCTCATTTTAAGATTTTAACAGATTTTCCTACAAAAATTAGTTAAATATCATATATTGACATTTAACGTCATTATAACTTAAAGAACATATTATTCTCTGTGCAATTTGATTGTATTTCATACTTCATATTCAATAGATATAGAGTTAAAGAATTAGAAAGATATTAAATTTCATAAATCAGCCAGCTATGCTAACCATGGAAACTGTTAATATATTCAGATAATTCAAATTGACAGATGTCAGTATCAATGAAAAGGAAATGAATGTGGCAGAGATAAGAATGTTGAGATAGATATAGGGGAAGACACGGAAAGATACGGTAAGGAAGGAAAGAATAAGGGAAATAACTCTAGTGATAGAAGTTTCTAGAAAGATACAAGAGAGACGATTACATTTGTTTGAACATGTCATGCGGAGAGATAAAGAATATATTGGATGAAGAATGAATAGCTTAGTAGTAGAAGGTAAAAGAAATAGAGGAAGACAAAAATAAGATGGAAGGACTGTATTGCGGAAGACTTGCGAGAAAAGGAACTGAATGAGAACGACATTCAAAAAATATGAGTGGAAGAATGTGAAAATAAAAAATAGCGACCCGTAACGAATGGGAAAGGCTAAAGAATAAGATGAAGATGCGAGTGTCTACTGCAATTTACATAGTTTGTTTATGAAATAATTTTACTTTTTCTTCTTCTGTAGCGCTACAGCCCATTGTGAGCTTAGGCTTCCTTAACAATATGCTTCCATTCGCTTCGGTCCTTTGTTTTCTCCATCCAATTTTTCACTTTCATTTTTTGTATGTCCGCTATAACTTGGTCCCTCCATCTTATTCTTGGTCTTCCTCTTTTCCTAGTTCTGTGCAATCTGCTGTTTAACACAATCTTGGGTATTCTATTTTCACTCATTCTCTGTACGTGGCCCATCCACCTTAGTCTTTGCGATTTAATAAATCGCACTATATCTGCTCCTTCCAATAGTTCGTCTATATCTTTGTTGTACCTTATTCTCCAGTATCCGTTTTCTAGTACTGGGCCGTAGATTTTTCGCAGGATTCTTCTTTTCTTTAATTTTACTGGAAATTTATAATCTTTTCAAAAAAGTTTATGTATGGGATTCATACATAACACACAGGATTGACTGAAGGTAGTGTGCTGGCCACATCATATTTTTAAATATATGTTTAAAATGAAAAGAACTTGATATTATATCACAAAATTATTTGAAATAATTGTGATTTAATATAAAAACAACCAATGTTTCTATTTCGTATTGTTTGGATTAATAATTCAAATATTTTCTATATAAAATAAAATCGAAACTTTTAGTAGGTACCATCTTGTGTTCATTTCTGAATTAATGACGCATCTGTTTCATTTTAAAAATTGTTAACAAATAATGGAAAATCTCGCTGCTTCGCGTAGTAATTTTTGTACATATTAATTAAGTATATTTTCTACGCTAAAACAAGTAGATCTATATATTCCAATTTCAAACAACAAGTTAACAAGTAGCAATCTTAAAATAGAATTTGGGTTTGTACAAGTCTGCTACACTCTAGTGTTAACGAGAGCCGAAAGCATAAATTCACGATTTTATTAATATTATATTTTATTGAATTTATTTATAAAAATTGTTAGTATAAACACGTTGGTGCTGCCACCAAGCAACAAAAATTTACAGTACTAGACTCATAGAATGTTTAAATATAATAATATAACATGATTTTGTATAAATGGTCTTATATATGTTTTTAGAGTAATTTTTGCAGTGTTTTCTCCATTATAGCTGTGAGTGCTGTGGAAGAAATACCAGATAAATCTTCTTATACACTAATATACATAATATATTTATATTTAACTCTGTATAAATACAAATATGTCATGGATCATAGCTATTGCTACTAATTTACGAAATTTTTCAAATTTATTTTTAAAATTATGACAAAACTAAAACCATAATCTGATGTGGTCAGCATATTACCTTCAGTCAATCGTGTGTATTATGTACAAATTCCATACATAAATTTTCTTGCAAAAAAACCTATATTTCCAGTAAAATTATTTCATAAACAAATTATGCAAATTGCACTTGACAATGACATCTTCTTATTCTTTAGCTTTTCCCATTCGTTAGGGATCGCTATTTTTTTTCTTCTTCCACTCTTTTCTGTTTTGCGCATCGTTCTCATTCAGCTCCTTTTATCTCAAGTCTTCGGAAATACAATCCTCCCATCTTATCTTTGGTTTTCCTCTGTTTTCTCAACCTTCTATTACTAATCTATTCATTCTTCTTCCAATATATTCTTCATCTCTCCTCATGACATGTTGAAATCATTGTAATCGTCTCCCTTGTATCTTTCTAGAAACTTCTATCACTCGAGCCATTTCCCTTATGATATAATTCCTTACCTTATATTTTTGTGTCTTCTCCAATATCTATCTCAATATCCTCATCTCTACTACATTCATTTTCTTTTCATTGATACTGATATCTGTAAATTAGAATTATCAGCAGTTTTCATGGTTGGCATAGCTGGGTGAATTATGAAATTTAATATCTTTATAATTCTTTAACTCTATATCTATTGAATATTCTGAACTATAAAATGCAATCTATAATAAAATTAAATAAACATATCACCGCGATATATTATCCATTTCTGGGTGTGCCAACCTACTTTGTATTGGTATTGGGTTCATCCTAAAAATCGTATACCCAGATTTTATTGAATAAGCACGATTTAAGGTCCATAGAATTCGATTTTAATATTTTTACAATGATGTCTGTGTGTGTGCGTGTGTGGATGTGTGTGTGTGTTAGGTTGTTGGAGATACCATTTCTCAAATTCTATAAGACTAAAGACCTGTTTGACTACGGATTTCTCAACCTAACAGTAATGGATAGAGTTTAATAGGTTCTGGTAACAATTGGACAACCGGAAGTGGTAGTTTCTAAAAAAAAATTCTAAATATTATTTTTTGAAAATTTGTTACTACAAATATTAAAGATAATTAAATTTTTATAATACGATATGGGTTTTAACAGAATGTACAATTGGAATAATACTACATTAAATATGAACTGCAAATACACTGACATTTACAAAAGAATAATATGTCAATCAATGTTCTTGCCAACTTGACTGTCTGTTCCTATTATAAATTCTCACTCGGACATATTTAATTTTTTTATTATATCTCGTATAGGTTTGGAGATATGGGATATAACAATATACAATAATCTGTAGTAATAAAACTCGTTGCCCAAAAAACAGTTGAAATATTTATTTTTTTGTAATTGACAAATAAATGCAAAATGTCAGTGTCAAATTTTTCTGGGAGGTATGAGTACATTTAATATATATATACAGTGTGTTAATTAAAAACCTGGCCATAGGCGTTTAACATGGGAAATCAATTTTTCCTTGCGCAAAAGTTCCCAAATTATTTTAGACAAAAATACTTAAAATAAATGTTGTAGAGAATTAAATTCTGCATCCAGATTAGTAATAAGATTTTATTTTCGACGTTTCATAACCGAGAAATTCAATTTCAAAGTTTTTCGAAAATTTCTGATTTATAGCGATAGCCATGAAACTCAAACAAAATTACGAACAATTGTATGACATTGCACAATGAATTAAAATTTAACTTTTTTTTAGCCTAACTTAATGTATAAAACAAATTTGTTACTTATAGGGCGCGTGCAGTCATGTGACTGTGTTGGCCTTGGCAAGCAGATATGAGGATCTATGTCAGAATGCCGGCTAGTAGTTATTTACATAGATGTCACAATTGTCATATGTCATAATTTTTCATTCAAAATTTCAAAATATTCTGATGTTTATTTGTTATCCATAGTATGGAATACACTTGTCGAGGAAAATAATCCACAAGAATTTGGAAAATCATATTGTTTTTGAATGAAAACTTATGATACTTGACACCTATGTACATTACTAGCTGTCATTCTGACACGGGCCCCCATATCTGCTTGCCAAGGCCAAGAAAGTCACATGCAACATAAAATGAAAATAGCGAGAGGTATTGTGCTGGCGCAACAGATTTTGTTTTTGCACAAACTAATAATTTTTGAGAGATTTCTGTATGAATTAGTATACAGTAACAACACTAATTACATTACGAACTTTTTATTAATGTTTCCAACTTTTGTAGGTACTACTAGGCATGAGCCTACCAGCTTCCCCCATGCCTGTGCGAGACCTGGACATCCTCTCCGGAGAAGACTTCCTCTCCATGTTCATGCAGTCTGCCACAAGCACCAAGTCTTCTCCTGGTATAGCTGAAGATGCCTTCACCACTCTAGAATCTGTTGGTCTTTCAGAGATGGACGAAGATAGCTTCACTTCTAAACCAGAAGAGGATAGCCATAATAATGAAAAGATACCTAGCCAAGATATAGTTAGCTATACTACAGACTTGCCTGAATCTAGCTATAATTTAGAAAAAACAACATCAAATTTAGATGCAGATATTGTAACTCTTAATGCAGAAGATATATCGACATCTAGCCATTACAGAGAGCGGGTTATTAAACCATTTAGCTATGATTCAGAACGGCGAGATCATTCCCAGACTCATCATCTCCTACGAGGAAATTCCAGTTATGATAAGGGGCGAGCAACTTTAGTTCAAAACCCAATTATCAATATGCAGACTCGAAACGAATTTTCTATAGACGAATCTGCACCAATTGTAAGACAACCAGAAAAAGTCAAACGAAAATCTGAAGATTTGTTAGCAATTGGAGCAAATCCCGATTATATTGCTCAACAACAAAGCCGTTTGAATAGAGACAACATACAATATCAACATCCTTACAACCGACAACTTTCCCGAAGCAGATCTGTAAGTTACAGCTCTGTTGTCCAAACCCCTTGGAAACAAAACATAACTGAAAGTACTGCTGAAAGTAAAGATTATTACGTGACACATAAATACAATCAAAACGAAGATGAATTCAACGATAGTTTAGACAAAAAAGATAAAAAATCTTATGAACAAACCGAACGAAACTGGGGTTTACCGGAAAAACGCTACGGTCTTCCCACTGTTTACGGAAAACCTGAACAAAACTACGAAATCGACGAAGCCGTTAGTGTTATAACCAACGGAAGAATCCACGGAGTCCAGCCAACAGAAAAACCAGTGATAAAGCCTGGTGACGAAAAAGATGACAATCAAAAAGTTGGTTATGTCGTAGAGGGAAGGAACTACAGGAAATATAGAGTTGAAGAGAGAACCTCCGATGGTTTCATAGTAGGAGAATATGGAGTAGTAAGCAACAATGATGGCAGTTTAAGGGGAGTGAGGTATACGGCTGATGGAACCATAAATCCGCGGGTTATATACGATGCTTTGATGAAATTCTTGTCTCTGTGATTCTAGTGACTAAACCATTGAAGTTTTAAGTTGGAGGTTGTGTTCATGCTTTAGGTGCTAGTAAAATTTGTTAAGTTAGGTCGAGAAATCAATGATTTTATGTTATGAATTATCATTGAGATTGACATAAATAATTTGAAAAATCTGTTCTGCTAATAGGTATGATAGTATATTATATGGACTAAAGTACAAATAATGTTTATTTTTCCTCTATTTTAAAATTCAAACCTTACGCAATATTAATGTAAATTTAGTAAAGCAACACTTTTCAAAATTTGTTGCACAGTTCACCACTTTAAGTATATCCCAATGAAATATTTTAATATTCAGGTGTTCATTTATAATGGGCCACCATTGCTACCTCGTTAACTATAAGAGTTACAAAGATGGTTAAATGAGCAAACAATTTCTATTTCACAAGATAAATTTAAAGAAAAGGAACAGTATTTTTTTCGATCAGTGGTTCTCAAATTATGGGACCTAACTGTGATGTGAATTAGGTGTTAACAATTACTCGAAAGTTCAGTCAAACAGCTTTTATTCTTACTATACCAAAGTTTCGGTGCATCCGTGCACCTTCTTCACGGTAGTAAGATCTTCCAAATTGTTACAATTCATGTACACAAAATACATTCGTACAAAACATTCAGTTAATTTTTTAAACATCGTTCAAAAAATTCAAATAGCAAATGGATGTGCGTATGCTCTTTGAATTTTTTGTACGATTTTTAATAAATTAACAGAATGTATCGTATGAATGTATTTTGTGTACATGAATTGTAGCAATTTGTAAGATCTTACTACCCTGAAGAAGGTGCAAGAGTGCATCGAAACGTTGGTATAGTAAGAATAAATACTATTTGACTGAAATTTCGAGTAATTGTTAACATATATTTTTATTTGCTCATTCGTTAGAGAATACAATTCTGAATTCAGTAATATAATATTTTTATACCCTTATATAACGATTTTTTTTGTAGAAAATTAATATAAAGTTTTATATTAATTTGATTAAAATATGGCTATAATAAGAATGCTACGAATGGAAAAAATGAATATATGTTATTTTTTACATAGAATTAGAATGCCATGAAAAAAAATACGTTAATAGTTTGCATTGGCATTAATTACGATCAATTAAAAGAAAAAAATATTCATTTCTTTCTGTCAAGGCACTCTAATTCTATGTAATGAAAATAACATGTATTATTTTTTTCCGTTCATGGCACTCTTATTATAGCCATATTTTAATCAAATTAATATAAACCTGTATTCCCCTTTTATCTCCAAAAATTCGTTATATAAGAGTATAAAAATATTACATTACTGAATTTAGAATTAAATTCTCTAACGAATGAGCAAATATAAAATGTATGTTCTCATAAAATAAAAAAGTTAGGTCCCGTATTTTCAGAACCATTGATCGAAATAGACATTGTTTACCCATTTAACTTTGTAACACTTATAGTTCTCGAGATAACAATGGTGGTACATTTAAAATAAACACCCTGTATAAAGTAGCGCACAAAATTATTCGTACACCTATAATTATAAAATTATTTAACACATAATACTACATTTTAATATTCAGTGGAATACTCATTGGCTTTAATTACAGCTTCTAGTAGTCTAGTAGTTGATTTTATTAAATTAAAGATATGGAAGGTGGAATTTTTGCCCATTATTTAGTCAGATTCATCCGGATTTGCTAAAGAGTGGAAAATATTTTTTTTTCGGTTACCGATCCAGTTCCGACCATAAATTCTCAATAGGATTGAAATCGGGAGACTTAGGAGGTATTTTAATTTATATGTAACAAAAACTACTTTATGTTTGGGATCATTATCTTACTGGAATATACATATAATCCCCTCCACAGAAGATTGCAAATAATTATATTTATTTATAGTTTCATTAATAAAGCATAAATTCCTCAACCTGTCAGGAGACATACAGCGCCAAACAATAACGTTTACAGAGTCGATTTTATCGTGCCACACAAATTATTTGTATCTAGCTAGACCGTAAAAAAATATGCCTTGAATTTTGGAATACGAGCCCAAACTCATAATAATTCGGCTGGTTTACATTTTCAACAAATTATAAAATCAATACAAAATTCTTTCGGTTACTTTAATATAGATTTAAAACTTTAAAAAACTGTGGGGCAAATGACTAGTGATAATAGTTCGACCGACATTTTAAGGGTCATCTTCTAGACCAGGTTTACCTTCTGCCAAGACCCTTTACTTTTAGCACAATGAAAAGAAACTTCGACAAAATCCAGTGCGTATAGTAAAATCTACCTTGCAAGACATATGGGGCAATACTTATAGGAAAATGTACAGGACTAATAGAATTACCACGATGTAACCCAATATTAAATGGCGGTATAGTTGAATAACATACTCAGATTTTAAACTAGTCTAAAGTACCGACCGAACTAATAAGTTTGGATTCGTAGAGTTATTTTCTCAGGAAGCAGTAAATTGAATATATTTGGATCAGGTGGTAGGCCTATTGGAGAAATTGAAATACCTAGCTAAGTGCAAATAATTTGAGTAGCACGATAAAACACGCTGTGTAAACGTTATTGTTTGGGGCTGTATGTCTGCTGACGAGTTAGGAGTGTTCCCATGGTAATATGTTTCATCATTCGACTGTATCTTTCAAAACTCTTATGTTTTAATACCTGACTATACCTCATGTAATTTTCTAATGATACTTTAGTTTTGCGAAAAGAGGAAAATAATATGTACTATAATATATTTTCTTAAACTTAATGTATCGATTCATATAAACATTTTAAATATTTTTTTATATCGTTCATCTCAATGTTAATTTGACAAACTATACTTATTTACTTAAAGTCTTGTAAGAATATTTTATCTAAAATTGTGGCCTAACTTGTATGAATTTTTTGAAAACCATTGTTCCTTATACACAATAAAAGGTACATGTTTGTAAAGTTTTTACTGTTCATGATATTTGCAAACATGTACACCCAAAAACAATAGCATAAATTGTTGCCAATTGCTCATTTAATAAATATATTTTTATACGTAATCAATTTATATTAAGTTTACTGTAGCTTCTTTTGTAGCTTATTATTGTTATTAAATAGTAAGACCACATAATGGAGTGTACAATAATAATTTTTATTAATAAAATATTTTTAATAAGTTTTGGCTCGTTACTATCCAGTTTACAAGAAAACTGGACTAATCTATCGCATCAACCCGTATTTCAGGAGTCATCTTACGGGCTCGTCGAGAGAGTACCCTGAATATTTATAAATTCCACATTGAAAATAAAATTTACTGCTACAAAAGAATCCTATACATATTTAACACTAGAACTCTCCATTTAAATGTCAAAATGTCACCACTTCTATTCTATTCATCATTATCACATCATCCATGGAATGTCAATTGTCATTTTTGTCACATTACTACCTTTAATGCAAAATAAATATGGTTTATTTTGCCCAGTCCACTGACCCACATTCATTCAAAACTGTCTCGATCTTAACAATGTCACATCACTCTACAATATGTCATGTTCCAGTCTCGTGCCTTTTTTTTTCATTCATGCTAGTCCCAAAGGTACCTGCATGAATGAAAAAGAATTCATAGTGAATTTCTAGAGAATGAAAGGGTGAGAAAGCAATTTGTTAGTTGTGATAGTTGGGATGAATAGTGAATAGAAAGTGAGAAAATAATTGAGGAAGTAAGATTTAAAAGACTATGAAGTGCACTGCTGATAAATTTTTTGTAATGGATTCATATTTATAATGATTAAAGCTTAGACAAAAACAACTATAGTCCAAATATTAAAAATATGACTTACCTATATCGTGTATCCCAAGCAATCCTTGATATAGGCGTTTAAGTGTCCGGCTAAAAATTAAGGCATGATATTGGACATGATAATAGTACATTACCTACTATACATTATTTATTATTAATTACTTTACTATTATTGTACAAATTAGAAAAAAACAAAAATGTATAAATAAATAATTGTCTTAATGATTAATAATGTAATATGAACAGATCTTCTAATGCCTTCCGTGGCACAGTGGTTAGCGTAGCTGCTTTTAAAATATTATATTTTATAGATTTGGGTTCGAATATTCAGCAAGACATCTTTCTTTTATTTATTTTTTGTAAACATATTCATCTATTAAAAATCTATCTTTTATTTCTTATTACAGGCATTTAAAAATAATAATACCTTCGTAATAAATAAAAATAATTAACAAAATTTATTACAACAATGAAAAGAGTAATATGTATAATAAAAATGCATTATATTATCTTTCCATGTTAATAAAAAATAACTGAGATAGGTATAATGAACATGTGCATGTATTGCATTTTTACTGTAAAATAAAGTTATTTTTCATTGACATCAAAAGAAAATATAATGCATTTTTATTAAGTATATCACTTTTTTGATTGTTGTAATCAATTCTTGTTAATTATTTTCTCTTTATTTATTATAAAGTTATTATTATGATTGTGATAGGAAATAAAAGATAGATTTTTAAAAGTTCAATAATTTTTTTGTAAAAAATAAAAAAAATATCCTGCTGGAAGAGAATCGAACCCAAATTTATAACATTTAATATTCCAAAAGCAGCTATGCTAATCGTTGTGCCACGGAAGACATTTGATTTTTTTTATATTACATCATAAAATATTGCAACATTTATTTATTTCTAATTTTTTTCCAAGTTGTGCAATAATAATAAAGTAATTAATAATAAATACCGCACAGAAGGTAATGTACTATTATCATGTCCAATATCTTGGCTTAATTTTCTGCCGGACACTTTTTATTTACAAAAACTGTTTTCCCATGCTAAACGTCTATGTCAAGAATTGCTTGAGACACACGGTATATAGCGACATGTACTTTCAGAGATTTCAAACAGTTTAGAAAAACTGGTTTTCGCAAAGAGTATCCGTCACAAGTTATTATATTTTAAAGTTTGAGCGTTTCTACAAAAACGTCCTAGAAAAATGTCTACTTATTTTATGATTACTCATCAATGTTTTTTTTTTTCTATTTCTTAACATCCAGTAAATAAGTTTTATATTTAAACACGATCCTGTTTTTTCTTTGATTATCTTAAATTAAAAAATCTGATGTGGCCAGCACCTTCCGTCAGTTTTATACACTTTTATGTATTTTGCACAAATTCCATACAGAAAGTTCCTTGCAAAAGATTCTATATTTCCAGTACATTCCGTCAGTTTTATGTATTTTGCACAAATTATTTTTTTTTATAATCTTTTAACTCTATATCCATTGAATATGAAGTGTAAAATGCAATCAAATCGTAAAAAGAATAAAATATTCTTATTCACAATCATTTTCGTTCATCATACCTAACTGCAATGACAATCTCTTGGGTGGTAAATAACAGATTTTATTTTCACCCCACGGGTTGGAATTGTTTATGTAGGGGTTACCTAGCAACATTGTCATACTCCGATGTGTAAAGTTGATACTTTACACACTGCAGACAGTGTGTAAAGTAAATGATTTTCGTATTTTATTTTATTTACACATTACAGAGCTACCACCATCTATACACGTTTGGCTTCCCTAAATGTAGTTTTTTCTATACATTTATGTTGGTAATACTGACAGAACTGCAGTATTCAACTTCAGATCTGTTATCTTTTAAATGTGAACTCGATATTTGGTGTGTTCAAATTGTCGTCTGCTCGTCTGTAAATTTCTAATTTGTTTCAGGAATTTTAATTTAGGTCATATAAAAAATATTGTATGCAACTCAAGTGCAAACAATCTTTATGACATTCGGTCAATAATTTTCGTGATTCGGCAAGCCTCGTCACGAAATACTTGACCTCATATCATAAAGATTGTGTTTGCACTCTTGTTGCATAAAAAACTAATAATAGAACTTCAAAAAATATTACCAAATTAAAGGTTATTACTCAATAATTTATTATGAAAATTATTGATTTAAAAAAAGGATGATTGTGAATAAAATAGTATACGTACCTCGGTGGGAGTTTTATTACAGCCTCGAGCAATATCTTACACATATACATAAGCCCTAGGCTATAATGAAACATATCCCACCTCGGATGCAATATACTGTTTAATATTTATAATAACATTAAATGTGAAAAAAATAGGTATATTTAACAGCGTTTTTTCAAGAAAAATTGTTAAAATCTTCAAATGAATGTACTTCCGGTTGACCAATTATAATCAAAACCTAGTCGCGTCTACATATCGATGTAAGGAAGAATAATTCGTAAAAATCGTAATTCTTTGAATTGTAGTATTGCAGTTATCGCGGCCGTTATTTTCGTCACACACACAAACACACGCACACATACAGACATCATAGTAAAAATAGTAAAATCGTATTCTAGTGTTTATTCATTAAAAACCCAGCACTTAATGTTTTAAACAAAGACAATACCTTCCTTACCTAAAGATAACGGAAGGTAAAAAAAAATGGTCTAAGGTTGTTCTTGTTATTAGCTCTTCAATTATGAATGAAGTCATATATGAATGGGTGACCTTTCACAATCTATCAATCTTTACAACTGAAAATTCCCACAAAATCAAAAGAAATGTTTAAAAACAAACATACCTACTGCCGAACAAAAAAAGGCAGTAAGATCACAGATACTAACATTGAATTGAAAGACTCTTGATCTAGATAGAACATGTGGACCATTCTCACGATGCCTGGATGCAAAATGTAATCTATTGACTTGGACCTTTATTCTTTATCCCTAAATGCTTTATTCTTCCATCAAACTTGGATAAAAGATGTGGGCGATGGCAATAAACAATGGAATGAAAAACAAATGATTTGAGCTAAGGTTTGTATTTATAAATAAAAATTTGGGAATAAATATACAGGGAGGTTTTGATATACAATCATCTTCCTCGCGGTTTGGTTTGGCCCAAGGCGTCAACTAGACCTTATACGTCGCACTGCACTAACTAGGACGACAAGGACGCACCTTCCCCGGAAATTCCTACTTAAGAGCATTGTGTACTCCTATACTAAAATATGAAGCAAAAATTCAAATAAATTGTTCCTGTACCAGAACTATTAACATTTAAAAAAAATCAATATTAGACAAACACTTCTGATATGAAGCTGCTATAAAAAAATCTGATGTGGCCAGCACAATAACTTCCGTCAATCCTGTGTATTATGTACAAATTCCATACATAAATTTTCTTGCAAAAGATTCTAAATTTTTGGTATTATGTGATTCCCTTTCTCGGCAACTGATTTTCATACTCATGATAACAAACAAACCACATGAAATAAGAAAATTATGAAATTTTGAATGAAACATTATAACACTTGTCCGTTATGGGCATAATTAATTGCTGTCATTTTGACACGGGTCCCCATATCTGCTTGCCAAAGTCAGCAAAGTCATGTCACTGCACGCGCCCTATACATAAATTTTCTTGCAAAAGATCCTATATTTCCAGTAAAGTTATTTCATAAACAAACTAAGCAATTGCACTTGACACTGGCATATTCTTCTTCTTTAGCTTTTCCCATTCGTTAGGGTCGCTATTTTTTATTTTCTTCTTCCACTCATTTTTGTTTTGCGTCTCGTCCACATTCAGTTCCTTTTCTCTCAAGTATTCCGCAATACAGTCCTTCCATCTTATATTTGGTTTCCTTATGTTTCTTCCACCTTCTATTACTAAGCTATTCATTTTTCTTCGAATATATTCTTCCTCATGACATGTTCAAACCAATGTAATCGTTTTTCTTATATAATTCTAGAAACTTTTAACATTAGAGTTATTTCCCTTATTCTTTCATTCATTTACTTTTTATTTATACTGACATCTGTCAATTTGCATTATGTGAATATGTTAGCAGTTTTCATGGTTAAGTTAGCATAATTGGCTGATTTGTGAAATTTAATATATTTATAATTCTTTAACTCTATATCTGTTGAATATGAAATATAAATACAATCAAATCGTATAGAGAACAATATATTCTTTAAGTTAAATAATATTTAACTGAGTTTTTTCAAGAAAAACTGTTAAAATCTTCAAATGAGGGTATTTTCGGTTGACCAATTAGAACCAAAATCTGATCAAGTCTGCATATGGTTGTAAGGACGAGGAATACGTAAGAATACACACACACACACATCATCGTAAAAATAGTAAAATCGTATTATAAAGAAGCAAATTAATATTGTACTAGATTATATTATATGATATTGAATTATTTAAGTTAAGATAAGAAATGTATTGTTAGAATTGATTAAGTATGTTAAAACATGTAGTATTACTCTGTAATGGAGCATGCTGTCAATAAAGTTCTGTTAAATAAATAATAAAAAAACACACACACACACACACACATCATCGTAAAATTAGTAAAATCGTATTGTAAAGACCCTAAAACGTGCTTATTCTTTGAAAACTCACCACCGAATTTTTTGACCAAAGACAATACCTTCCTTTTTATAGGTGACGGTAGGTAAAGAAAACAGTTTTGAATGAAACTTTAACAAATAACTCTTTTATTCATAGCTTTAAGAAGTCGATCCAAAGAAACGAAAATATTTGTCCAGAACCTGCAATAATTGAAGTAATAGCCGATGAACTGAATCACAAAATATTACCCATTGTTGGATGTGTCATTCTGTTTTGTACACAGCGCTAATGATGATGACATATTCATGCCGTGCAGGCGTGTACCAGGCGTCACCTCAATGATGGAAAATAAAATGTAACAAATGTAACTGACAATATACATAAATCATTTTATTTATGTAATTATATTATTATATTATAGATTATACTCCTATCATTTATAATTATTCCTGAATTCTAATACTAATAAAATAACCTTCCACGAATTTGCAAATTATCAAAGTAGTTGCAGAATAAGCCCGATTATTTGTCATTATATTAATATAAAAATCAATAGATAATATTAATTGCTATTATTATAGTTTCTTCTTTTATCATTTCTATATGAGTGTAAAAGGTAGACTGCTAATAAAATACAAACGATCTGAAACAAATTAAATTATAACTTATATTAATTAAATTAAGCAATATTTTATTTTGGTTTTGCATATGGGGGCAGAACTATAATTTTGTTTTTAGATATTTTAATTTGTTGTTACATATTATTTGTGCTGATATTGTTTGTAAGTAGGTATTCTAGTCTTGATTCTAATATTATTTTCATTTTATCGAATTTCATTTTAGCATCAAATATAACGATTCTCTTGCCATTGCCGTGCTTTAGTTTTTTTCGTCATTTCTTTTAAATTTGTAGATCGTATATAGTTTTATAATTATTATTTTTAATTGTTGCTGAACTAGCTCTTTGTTTAGGCTTATTTAGGTTGATTTAAGTAGTTATAGGTGCAATACTGTAATTTCGTTTTTAGGTATTTTAATATTTTAATTTGTTGCTATATTTTAAATTTGTGGCAATATTGTTTTTAAGTACGTATCTTAGCCTCGAATTTAGTATTACTTTTATTTTATTGAAGTTCATTTGAGCTCCCATCTTCAATTTGTTTTATTTATTTATTACTTGCCATTGGCGCTGTTATTTAATATAATTTAATATAAATTATACTTGAGTTCTTTCTTAAGGACAAATTTTATTATATCAGTTTTTATCTTGTTTCATATTAAACATATTCTTTAGTTGATAGGCTTTTTATCGGTCATCCGTTTCTGCATTATCAGTAACTCAAGTTCTCTATTGTTCCCCTTTCCGTGGTCCAACACCTGTATGTTGTTTACCTTTAGCCGTGACGGACCGCACTGGCGCTTCCCTATCCTACCCTGTGTCCTGTGTGTGTCATTCATAGTCATTTGTTATACGTTAGGGTTGTTTTATTATATTATTTATTTAGACTGTTTATTTATTTTTCAATTAATAATGCGAAAAAATGTCTAATTGCGGTAAATGTCGTTATAAAAGACCTGATCAATCAACAATTGATTGTGAGGGATCTTGTGGTAAGTCATTCCACATTTCATGTGTCAATATTGTGGAAAAAGACTTCGAATCGATTTCCAAAAATAATAACCTGTTCTTTTTGTGTGATGCCTGTAAAAAAACATGCAAAATAGTAAATATAGATGAATCTCTAGATCTCGCTGCTAATATTAAAAAAATACATGAGTCTATTTCCATACTGATGTCATCTAATGCTGTAGACACTATAACTACCCTATTTAATTCTCTTCAAAATAATTTTGAACAAAAATTTTCATCACTACAAGATAAATTAGAAAAAAACATCGAATGCGAACTAAACAAAGTATGTGATACTATTACTACTCAAAATTCTTCTGAACCTAAATTATATTCTAATGTATTGCAAAATAAAAAAATCGAGCCTCCTATAATTGTTCGTCCTAAGTCTGGAAATCAGAAGCCCAGTATTACTAAGTCCGATATGTTACATTCTTTAAACCCGGTTGAATCTGAAATAAATATCACCAATGTGAAAAATAATCGCGACGGCAGTGTGATAATTTCTTGCGGAGACAATGCCAACGTCACTAAACTTAGACAGTTAGCCAACGAGAGATTATGCGACAAGTATGAAGTCAAACAACTAAAGTTATTGAATCGTCGACTAAAAATAGTAGGGCTAACTGAAAAATTAGAGCCTACTAATCTTTTAAATTATATGAAGAACCAAAATAAATCGTTATTTTCCCATGACTGTGCCTGTGATGTATCAATTACTTCTCTTAAGAATAATAAAAATATATATCAAGCCCTCCTACAAGTTGACCATCACACATATCAATCTATTCTTAATGCAGGGAAAATCTTTGTTGGTTACGACTATTGTTCAGTCTACGATGCAATTGACTTACGTCGATGTTACAATTGCTGTGGATTCCATCATACTTCTTCCAAATGCACCAAAAAAAATCCCACTTGTCCCAAATGTGCAGAAGCGCATACTCTTAAAGACTGTAAATCTGACGTACTTAAATGTATACACTGTTCGCAATTAAAAACATATAAATCGAATATTTCAATTAATCACGCTGTGTGGGATTCATCTTGTCATGTGTACCAAGAAACATTAAAAAGATTTAAATCTAATATTCTCGGCAATGCATAGCAATTAAGGTATTCTAATAAATACCCTAATAATATATCTTTTCTCAGCGACGATCTCAATTTTTCTAATTCGCACTCAGTCTGTGAACAGGTGTGTAATTCTTCACCTAATAATAGTTACTCTAATTTCCACTGTTTCTACCAAAACGTCACAGGACTTAACCTAAAATGTAAAGATTTGTATAAATTTTCTTTATGTGCATCTCATTATCATTTATTTGCTCTTACTGAAACTTGGTGCCATGAAGGTATTCACAGCTCTGAGCTTTTTGATAGTTGTCAGTTTACTGTATTTAGAAATGATCGCAAATTTTGTAGTACGAGTAAATCTCGTGGTGGTGGCGTCCTACTTGCAGTCTCCAACAATTTTAAGTCTTCTAATATTGATATCACGAAATACAGTGATGGTTTTAATATGATTCCGCATATTGACATCTTATTAATTAATTTTTTTGTGAATCACACTGTCATCTATGCCCTGATAATTTACATACCACCCTCCTGCCCTGTTACAGATTACAATATCTTATTTGAATCACTAGCGAGTATACAATTAATACATAAATCTAACACTATAATCTTTGGTGATTTCAATATCCCTACTTATGTTAATTGCTATAACAATACTGCATCTTGTCCTTACTTCAATTCTTCAAGCAACTTTCTTAATTTCATAAACCTACAACAGTATAATTTCATAAAGAATAAGTACGGTAAACTGTTAGACTTAATTATTAGTAATATTTTCTGCGAAGTTTCTAGATCAATCGATTCTTTCTGTCGTGAATACTCACATCATCCACCTTTAACATTACAAATTTCAGGCATAACTAAACATAATAATTTTCACTCTGTTTCCAATTCTGGTTATAATTTTAAAAAAGCAAATTACCCTTCATTATATTTAAATCTATCTGCTATTAATTGGAACAACCTCGAAAATTCCAATGATGTAAACAGTGCTGTTGAAGTATTCTATTCTGCAATAAATAACGTTTTACGTGAAAACGTACCGTTGAAACAAAAATGTTCCAAATCTTACCCACAGTGGTTTACAGGCTCTGTTATACACAAACTTAAATTAAAGCACAAAGCTTGGAAAAAATATAAAAAATCTCAATCCTCAGTACATCGCAATGAGTTTCTAAAACTAAGAACTGAAATTAAGTCTGAAGTTAATGAGGCATTTAAAAGATATTGTTCTAAAGTCCAAGATGAAATTAATCAAGAACCTAAAAAATTCTGGTCGTTTATGAATAGCACAAGAAATACATCTCACATACCTCCTGTTATGAACTATAACAATATCACAATTGAGACTCCTCAAGAAATAGTTAATTGTTTTGCTAATTACTTCTCAAATTCGTTTAATGATAATTCAATAAATAACCGCTCAGAGTTTGCCATACCAGACTACTATAATACCTTAGTCATCAACTCAGTTTCTGAAGACGAGGTTATGTCAGCTATATGTAAACTAAAAGCTAACATGACAACTGGACCTGACTTAATACCTTCTTTTATTATTAAAGATTGCTCATCTATTTTTGTTAAACCTTTGACTACTTTATTCAATCTAATTTTAAGTACATCAGAATTCCCCGAACAATGGAAACTATCTAGAATAAGACCAATTTATAAAAAAGGTAATAAGAATGATATCACTAATTACAGACCCGTTGCTATTTTATGTAACTTCAGTAAAATTTTTGAAACAGTTTTACACAATAAAATTTATAATCATGCGCATAACTTGATTTCTGTAAATCAGCACGGTTTCATGAAGGGCAGATCAACAGTCACTAATCTGATGTGCAAGACACAACTAATTTGCGAGACAATGGATAACCAAGGTCAGGTAGATGCTATTTATTTAGATTTTTCAAAGGCATTTGACAAGTTGGACCATGGAATTCTCTTACAAAAACTTAAACTTTATGGCTTTTCTGATTGTCTATTACAACTCATTTCGTCATATCTAACCAATAGACTTCAGTTTGTCTGTATTAATGGACATCAATCAGAGTATTTCGCTCAGAAATCGGGTATGCCCCAGGGGTCTGTTTTAGGGCCCCTTTTATTCAAGATTTTCATTAGCGACATTACTGCTTGTCTGACTGCTAACTACTTACTTTATGCAGACGATTTAAAACTATTATGCAGTGTATCTTCCGTAAATGACTGTTTATTATTACAGGATAACTTGGATATTATATTCCAGTGGTGCAATGACAATAAGCTTTTTCTTAATATTGAAAAATGTCAGTGTATGTCTTTTACTAAAAAGCATAATCTAGTTAATTTTGATTACACTATAAACAATAACATCTTACGTAGACCAGAAATCATTTGCGATCTAGGGGTATATTTCGATCCAAAACTGTCTTTCACCGCACATATTGCAAATAAAACATCGTCCGCATTCAAGTGTTTAGGATTCGTAATCCGTAATTCCGACATGTTTTCCAGTTTGAGTACTTTACGTCTCTTATTTGTTGCTCTAGTTCGTCCTCACCTAGAATATTGTTCGGTGATCTGGAATCCGATACAAACTAACCAATTAGAAACCTTAGAGCAAATTCAAAGGAAGTTTTTAAAATTTGCAACTTACATTCTGGAAGGAATTTATCCCCAAAGAGGTACACCACAATCGCAATTTCTAGAAAAAATTGATTTAGCCTCACTCGTACAGAGACGACAAATATCTGCAGTAATTATTTTACATAAAATTATTAATAATGACATTGACTGCATTTATATCAATAATCAACTATCCGTCCAAGTCAACAGATTGTCGTCAAGATTTAAAAATATCTTCCACTTAAAAAGAGCGAAATCAAATATTCTGGCCAAATCACCCATACATCATATGGTTAAATCGTACAATGTCATTGAAGGTGAGATTGATATTTTCCAAACTTCAGTCCATGAAATACAAAAATGTGTTAACTTGTTTTAATTTTTTTTCTTCTCCTTACCCTAGAATTGGACATCTGTGCCTGTTGGGTATTGTATTTTCAATAATAATAATAATAATATATTTATTAATCGTTCTGTCGACAGTACTACGTTCATCTGGTAAAATACAATAACAAATACAAACTATTTTTCTGTCAGTCATTTGTATTTTTAAAAAACTGTTCATCCATGTTACCATAATTTTGTAAACATTTTTTCTTTACTATATATTTATTGTATTTGTTATCGTATTTTATTTGTTTTTCCCTGATGAAGACAGAGCACTTCGCTGTCGAAACGTCGTTTCCTGATACTAAAATTCCGATAATAGTTTATAAGTTAATAATGATAAAAATATATAACTGTTAAAATGAAGTACTTATTTACATACAAAAATTTTGCCGACGATGAAAAGAAAAAAATATATTTATTATTCTCATTAATCATAGAATTTGTTACTTTGTGAGTTTTCTATTTGTGATGTAGTCTTTGAGAATAATAATTTTATGTAAATTAAATTTCAACTTATACGGTTAATGCTTGTCTTTATAAATATCAAAAGAACAATTTAAACCACCACCATAATGCAGTTCACCTAATTTACATCTTGTGATGCTTGCCTCTGTTATATCCTCGACATGAATAGCATAAAATCGAATGTTTTTGGTAAAGCTTTCATTCCGGTAAGAAATACGTGCACTAGACAAAGAGCTGTTTGAGGCATGCCTCAAATGCAATGAATGCGTAAAAGATAAAAGATAGTTACTTTATTTTTCACACGGCCTTATAGAGGCTGTGACCGTACGTGAATCATCTACTGTATATTGCTGCAAGCCACTGAAGCCAGATTAAGTAATATTAACTGCATATTGCATTCGACAATTTCGACATAAACATAACTTGTCTAGCATTTTTATTATAATAGGCTCTAGTTTGCGACTTTGATACGTATGGCAGTAGTGTTTTTTTTATATTGAATTTTAGTTGAAAACAGAAACAAATGTAATGGTTTCGTTTCGACTTTCGAATTTCTCTTTTCCTTGCTCTTTCCTAAAATATTCTGTGATCTGGCAATTTATTTTTGTACATGAAAGGGGAAAACCATGCATTTACACATCCCTTGAAAAAATGTAACATTCAATTATAAGGTATTTGACCTTGAATGAAAAAAAAATTTCGCATTTTTTTCTGGATTCCTTTTTACTTCCTTGTACGTAAGTAAAGGAAGTATTGTAATCGCGAAAAATTTCGGTTTTCAGATTTCAGCGGAAATATCCATTTTTATCATCCCTGAATCCATTTTGACTAATTTCGTCGTGACGTCTATACGTACGTACGTACGTATCTCGCATAACTCAAAAACGGTAAGCCGTAGAAAGTTGAAATTTTGTATTTAGGACTCCTATAACATCTAGTTGTGCACCTCCCTTTCTGGTTATTTCACAATTTCCAGAAGTGGTACTTTACATGAAGCCTATAATAGATTTTTCCGTCGACCGTTTATTAATAGGCTATCTTAATGTATAGAAAATCATTCATTAATGACCCCTATTAATGCATGATTTTTTATTAATAAACGATTTATTGAGTGCGTTCACCACATGGAACACAGCATATATTGCTAATGCTAAGTTGTAACAAAAAGGTAGACAGAATTAAAAATCATGCTTTTGACACTTACTAGCTAGGTATATATTCACGTAGCATACCTTTAAAATGAATTTGAAAGAATAAAATTCCTCAAATAACATAAAAAAAACGCGTGTGTCATGTAGGATTAAGTAAACTGAACGCACCCACTGAAAACAATTGATGACAAAACTTATTGATTTTCTGACGTAAAATTTGACGTTCGGTCAACCATTACTAACCTAAAAAATTTTTTCATGGAGTAAAATTAGATTTTCCATTTAAGTAAGATACGGTCAACGAAAAAATATTGTAACTAACACGTGTGTTAATTGGCGATTAACACACTTGATAGTTAAATAACTATTAATGAAAAATTGTTTTAAAATATAATCCAAAACTTTTCAAATTTGGTATACAAGACTTTTATGTCAATCGAAATAACATAATAGATTTTGGTTCAAATAAGCTAACCGGAACTGGTACATTACTAGAAGTTGTTAACATTTTTTCTTGAATAAAATTAATTTATTTTGATTTTAGAAATAAATGCATCAAATAAAAGTTTTAGAGAATTAAATTCTGCGTAATTAGCCCTTTGTATAAGCGAGATATGTAAATTTAAAAATTATATACTTTTTTGTTTTTGTAATAAAGCTTGCTATGGATTATGACAAAAAAAATGTTCATGTCAAATTACGTTAAATACATGCAATTTTATGATTCGTACAATAACAAATATTATATTTCTATTGTGAAATTAGTCATATTCATTGTTGTAATCAAATATTTCTTTGTTGTAATCAAAACTCTCTTTAAAAACTCCCATTATGGTCGCTATATATCTTGCTGTTTTGAAGTTAAAATTAATATCTTGTAATTTATTTATTAAAAAAATATGTATAGTTTAATAATCGTACAAGGAAGTCATGTGGCGTCCACATCAGATTTTTTATTAGTATAAAAATTCATTTTGGCACCCTCAAGAGAAAAGTTCTGCGCACGCCTATTTTTATAAGTACATAATTAAAACAAAATACATAAAATTAAAAGATGCTTATTTCTCAAGAGAATTTCTTCGCCACTATTAAAGCTTAATATTCACACGGCCATAATTTTGTTTTACAAAATTTTGTGATTACGTAATGTAATTTGTGATAGAATAGAAATAGAACACAGGTACTCTATTTCTATCATACTTTTCATAAAATTTGATTCGAATGAAACTAGTAGTGGGCTGTGAGATATTCTATCGAATTTATTGTTAACATTTGTAATTTTCACCTAAATCCAATTTTAAAATTTTAATAATAAAATAATGATATAAAATTTATACTACATTAAATTATTACATGTAGATGTGTTGGTCAGATTTATTGAAGAATATGAAAAAACGGAGGTTACTTTATTTGTTGAACATTATATTATGCCGCAATTTAGTTAACAAAATTTCAATAGTGTAAAACCGAGTGCCTTTACGTTTCATTTGTGATGGAATAGGAATAGAACATAATATTTGTCAAAACATTGATTTCCAATGAAACAATTTATTACCAAATTTGTTTTGTTAATAAAATTATTATAACCGTGGCAAAGATGTCAAACGGGTTGAGCATTAACTCTGTTCATATTTTTTTGTTATTTATAACAAATTATGACCATGTCAAACAACCTTAATATTTGAAATAATAATTCATGTTTTTAAATAAATTAGTTTTTTATACTAGACGATAAAATTCTATTTTATTGACGAGCAGAAAATGGTAGTCGATATTTAAATTTTATCGTCGTATATAAAATTCTATTTTTGTCTATAGCAGATTTTAAATAAAAGAAATATCAATTGTAAATTAAATTAGTATTAAAGCACAATTTTAAAAATTAATATAAATTTTGGTTCTATTCCATGAATAGATCTTTATGGTAACGTTAATTACACAATTTAAGTTGTTATTAACACAAACCATCAAAGTTTATAATGTAGATATTTAATATAACTTTATCTACCCTTATTGTTAAAGTTTTATTTTATCCACCCTTGCAGTTAAAGTACCACTTGATCCACTATAATGATTAGAAAAGCACACTTTAAAATCTGCTATAGAAATAAATATACATACTGCACACCTTTATATTTATTAAAATTTCAAAAAATCATACCTTTACTGCATAAATAGCATAACTAACATCAACAGGTTTAACCAAAAAAAAGTTTATAATATCATAGTCCATGTGATTACAACCAACAGTGTATTTTGGCGGAGTATAACAAAATTCAGCTTCTGTCAGACCACAACATGTACCAGGAATATTTACTTTATTGTCAAACTTATCATAATCAGTATAATTATAAACACCGCAGCATCCCACCTAAAATATTTCACATATTCATATCAAATATTCTATGCAACATTATAAACCTCAATTTCAGTACTCTAATAACATTCATTATACAGAATGATAAAGAAATACCGTTTCAGTTTTCAAAAATTTAATTGATATTTGTGAGACTTTACCCTATACTTATTTCACATGTTGAGAGCGACATTTAAAATAATCAATTTACAAGTCACTTTTGTAATCTTGTATTAGTAAAATTATGTTTACTTTGGAATATGACGTTTTTATTGGTATAAAAAAACTCATGGAATACGATTAGTCGCATATCGTAATATTCCTAAAATTGATGTTCTGTGATCTCTTTCAATTTTACCAACTGTTGCGCACAAAATCTCCAGAATAGTATGTATTGGAAACTGAAACAGTATTTCTTCATCACTCTTTAGTATTGAGTAACATAATGAGCTATAGCTATTGTTACGAGTTACTAGGTACCTATCTATGAACAAATCAAAAACAGAATACCTGTGGTAGGACTGTAAAAATTTAAACATTTATCTTGTTAGTGATAGCAAATAGATTTATCAAAAGTCGTACTCTATAACTCATTTGCTAAATACGAGTAGTACGGCTGTTTCCATAACTTCGATATACGAGTACATATTATTCACCGCGAGCAGACACGTAACTTGAGCGACCTTGAAATGCTTACAATCAGCTGATTTGTGTGCACTTGTTACAAGCAGTAAAAAATAATAACTTTTTTGTAATTCAAAATAAGTCAATATATTGTTCTTGACAAAGGAAGTCAAACCAGCTGATTCCAAGTACTTCAAGGTCGCTCACGCTCGAGTTACGTGTCTGCTCGCGACGTATAGTAATCATTGACGCCGTTTAGTGATTAAGTACTATTGTTGACAGCTCTATTACCTACCGACGATAGAAAGAGATAGGTAGTAATCGTACATTCTCGCCAGTTTTTTTTTTTTTCATGACCGAGAATAAAAGTAAATTTCTTTGGTACCAAAATTGAAATAGAAGTAAGTACCTACAAAATTTTCTGAATTTTTGCAAACAAATTCAGAACTAAACAATAATTATTGCAAGCGATATTCAACAAACTGTCAAAAAAATTCTGCTGACATATGTAAAGCAGTATAATAGAATGGAATAGCAGAATAGAATAGAATAGGAATTGAATAGGAATAGAATAGGAATAGAATAGGACTAGAATAGGAATAGAATAGGAATAGAATAGGAATAGAATAGGAATAGAATAGGAATAGAATAGGAATAGAATAGGAATAGAATAGGAATAGAATAGGAATAGAATAGGAATAGAATAGGAATAGAACAGGAATAGAAAAGGAATAGAATAGGAATAGAATAGGAATAGAATAGGAATAGAATAGGAATAGAATAGGAATAGAATAGGAATAGAATAGGAATAGAATAGGAATAGAATAGGAATAGAATAGGAACAGAATAGGAACAGAATAGGAACCGAATAGAATAAGAATAGAATAGTAATAGAATAGGAATAGAATAGGAATAGAATAGGAATAAAATAGGAATAGAATAGGAATAGAATAGGAATAGAATAGGAACAGAATAGGAACAGAATAGAAATAGAACAGGAGTAGAATAGGAATAGAATAGGAATAGAATAGGAATAGAATAGGAACAGAATAGGAACAGAATAGGAACCGAATAGAATAAGAATAGAATAGTAATAGAATAGGAATAGAATAGGAATAGAATAGGAATAAAATAGGAATAGAATAGGAATAGAATAGGAATAGAATAGGAACAGAATAGGAATAGAATAGGAATAGAATAGGAATAGAATAGGAATAGAATAGGAATAGAATAGGAATAGAATAGGAATAGAATAGGAATAGAATAGGAATAGAACAGGAATAGAATAGGAATAGAATAGGAATAGAATAGGAATAGAATAGGAATAGAATAGGAATAGAATAGGAATAGAATAGGAATAGAATAGGAATAGAATAGGAATAGAATAGGAATAGAATAGGAATAGAATAGGAATAGAATAGGAATAGAATAGGAATAGAATAGGAATAGAATAGGAATAGAATAGGAATAGAATAGGAATAGAATAGGAATAGAATAGAAACAGAATAGGAATAGAATAGGAATAGAATAGGAATAGAATAGGAATAGAATAAGAATAGAATAAGAATAGGATAGGAATAGAATAAGAATAGGATAGGAATAGAATAGGAATAGAATAGGAATAGAATAGGAATAGAACAGGAATAGAAAAGGAATAGAATAGGAATAGAACAGGAATAGAATAGGAATAGAATAGGAATAGAATAGGAATAGAATAGGAATAGAATAGGAATAGAATAGGAATAGAACAGGAATAGAAAAGGAATAGAATAGGAATAGAACAGGAACAGAATAGGAATAGAATAGGAATAGAATAGGAATAGAATAGGAATAGAATAGGAATAGAATAGGAATAGAATAGGAATAGAATAGGAATAGAATAGGAATAGAATAGGAATAGAATAGGAATAGAATAGGAATAGAATAGGAATAGAATAGGAATAGAATAGGAATAGAATAGGAATAGAATAGGAATAGAATAGGAATAGAATAGGAATAGAATAGGAATAGAATAGGAATAGAATAGGAATAGAATAGGAATAAAATAGGACTAGAATAGGAATAGAATAGGAATAGAATAGGAATAGAATAAGAATAGGAATAAAATAGGAATAGAATAGGAATAGAATAGGAATAGAATAGGAATAGAATAGGAATAGAATAGGAATAGAATAGGAATAGAATAGAAACAGAATAGGAATAGAATAGGAATAGAATAGGAATAGAATAGGAATAGAATATGAATAGAATAAGAATAGGATAGGAATAGAATAAGAATAGGATAGGAATAGAATAGGAATAGAATAGGAATAGAATAGGAATAGAACAGGAATAGAAAAGGAATAGAATAGGAATAGAACAGGAATAGAATAGGAATAGAATAGGAATAGAATAGGAATAGAATAGGAATAGAATAGGAATAGAACAGGAATAGAAAAGGAATAGAATAGGAATAGAACAGGAACAGAATAGGAATAGAATAGGAATAGAATAGGAATAGAATAGGAATAGAATAGAAACAGAATAGGAATAGAATAAGAATAGGAATAGAATAGGAATAGAATAGGAATAGAATAGGAATAGAATAGGAATAGAATAGGAATAGAATAGGAATAGAATAGGAATAGAATAAGAATAGGAATAAAATAGGAATAGAATAGGAATAGAATAGGAATAGAATAGGAATAGAATAGGAATAGAATAGGAATAAAATAGGAATAGAATAGGAATAGAATAAGATTAGAATAGGATTAGAATAGTAATAGAATAGGAATAGAATAGGAATAGAATAGGAATAGAATAGGAATAGAATAGGAATAGAATAGAAACAGAATAGGAATAGAATAAGAATAGGAATAGAATAGGAATAGAATAGGAATAGAATAGGAATAGAATAGGAATAGAATAGGAATAGAATAGGAATAGAATAGGAATAGAATAGGAATAGAATAGGAATAGAATAGAAACAGAATAGGAATAGAATAAGAATAGGAATAGAATAGGAATAGAATAGGAATAGAATAAGAATAGAATAGGAATAGAATAGGAATAGAATAAGAATAGGAATAAAATAGGAATAGAATAGGAATAGAATAGGAATAGAATAGGAATAAAATAGGAATAGAATAGGAATAGAATAAGATTAGAATAGGATTAGAATAGTAATAGAATAGGAATAGAATAGGAATAGAATAGGAATAGAATAGGAATAGAATAGGAATAGAATAGAAACAGAATAGGAATAGAATAAGAATAGGAATAGAATAGGAATAGAATAGGAATAGAATAGGAATAGAATAGGAATAGAATAGGAATAGAATAGGAATAGAATAGGAATAGAATAGGAATAGAATAGGAATAAAATAGGAATAGAATAGGAATAGAATAGGAATAGAATAGGAATAGAATAGGAATAGAATAGGAATAAAATAGGAATAGAATAGGAATAGAATAAGATTAGAATAGGATTAGAATAGTAATAGAATAGGAATAGAATAGGAATAGAATAGGAATAGAACAGGAATAGAACAGGAATAGAATAGGAATAGAATAGGAATAGAATAGGAATAGAATAGGAATAAAATAGGAATAGAATAGGAATAGAATAGGAATAGAATAGGAATAGAATAGGAATAGAATAGGAATAGACTAGGAATAGAATAGGAATAGAATAGGAATAGAATAGGAATAGAATAGGAATAGAATAGGAACAGAATAGGAATAGAATAGGAATAGAATAGGAATAGAATAGGAACAGAATAGGAATAGAATAGGAATAGAATAGGAATAGAATAGGAATAGAATAGGAATAGAATAGGAATAGAATAGGAATAGAATAAGAATAGGAATAAAATAGGAATAGAATAGGAATAGAATAGGAATAGAATAGGAATAGAATAGGAATAAAATAGGAATAGAATAGGATTAGAATAGGAATAGAATAGGAATAGAATAGGAATAGAATAGGAATAGAATAGGAATAGAATAGGAATAGAATAGGAATAGAATAGAAATAGAATAGGAATAGAATAGGAATAGAATAGGAATAGAATAGGAATAGAATAGGAATAGAATAGGAACAGAATAGGAATAGAATAGGAATAGAATAGGAACAGAATAGGAATAGAATAGGAATAGAATAGGAATAGAATAGGAATAGAATAGGAATAGAATAGGAATAGAATAGGAATAGAATAGGAATAGAATAGGAATAGAATAGGAATAGAATAGGAATAGAATAGGAATAGAATAGGAATAGAATAGGAATAGAATAGGAATAGAATAGGTATAGAATAGGAATAGAATAGGTATAGAATAGGTATAGAATAGGAATAGAATAGGAATGGAATAGGAATAGAATAGGAATAAAATAAAATAAAATAGCAGAGGGAATTGAAATATGAATTAGTGTACACGCAGGGAACCATGTATAAACAATCTTAATAGATTTTTTTGGAAACACACAGTTGAATATCATCTTTTGACATTTAATGTAATTATAAAAGGAACATTTTTTTATTTGTAGAATTGTTAATGGACGTAGAAACTCATCTAAAGGCCAATCTTACAATCTCTGGTTAAAATTTTAACTTTCAGTTAAATAAACAACACTGAACGAAAAAAACTGTCAAATGACAAATTTATATTGATATGTTGTTCATTTATCTGGAAGTTACATTTTAGCTAGGGATTGTAAAATTACCTAATTCTATTTAATAATTAATATATTATTTATTAAATGCCTAATATGTTAAACGCTTTCGTGGCGCTTATTTCAAATACTAAGTAGAGGTGGGCGCGTGATTAACTTTTTGTTCACGATCACGCACGCTCACGAAACTACATATGTAATCACGACCAATCACGCACGACTTTTTATGTTTGATTCACGGTCACTCACGCTCACGAATTTATTTTGGCACTCACGCCCGATCACGCCCGGTGGGTCACGTTCATGTCACGTAATTGTTCCTGCATTTAAAATTAAGTGTATCTTTAATGATATCGAAGATAATTATGTATATAATAATGGGAACTAGAAAAGTATTTTCAAAAAAAAATCACCTATTTCAACCTATTAAAAATAATAAGAATATAACGTAAAATATAGATATTAAAACTATAATTTGTTTTAAATAAAAAATAGAAGAAATCATAATGCTCACGCCCTATTAAATTGCAATAACGCCCGATCACTCACGATATATCTTTAAGGATTCACGTTCACGCCCAATCACGAAGCAAAATTTAAAATATATTCACGATCACGCGGGTCACGTCGGACCCATCGTGACCCGATAAAATTCATGACCCGCGCCCACCTCTAATACTAAGTCGAACTATCACGAAATACCACGAACATACCCGACGCACAGAGAAATGAACATTGGTCAATTCCTGTGCTGTGCAAAATTATTTTTTGTGCGCCGCTGTGCGCTGTGCGAATTATAAATAGATGTACGTATTTCCACATGTTCAAATTCTATGCTATGCTATGCTAAATTATTTCTGTTTGCTGTGCGATTTATAAATCTACCTTAATTGATGGAAGGTAATGTGGTGGCCACATCAGATTTTTTAAATAATAATTTTTGAAGTTAATTAAACGAAATAAGAAAAATATTATAAAAATATATATTACAATGTCCATTTGTACAAATATTCGAACTGCTTCTCTTTCAATGTGCGATTGTCTCAGAATTTTAGTTTGTGTCTGAATGTGTAGTCACGAATCTGGGGACCCCGATTCGATCCCGATCAACGCCAAAATTATTCCGGATTATAAAAGAAACAAAAGTGATCCCTGTGATTCTTTCTTCACGCCAGTAATGACTGTCCGTGAGGTGTGACGAAAGATATACGTCCGCACAGTACGAATATGCCATTATCATTGCAGATTGGCACACCCAGTAATAGGTAATATGATGTTATATTACATACATATATTTATTAATATAAATTTAGTAATAATTCTTGAAGAAAACTGTTGTGTTCTTTTAATACAACAACTCCCCCCCCCCCTTCCAACTTGACGCATAATATAATTTTTATTTATATTACTATGTTATAAACATCGTAATTTGTGTTCTATGGTATACTGAATATTATTTTCTGTAATACCATACCATTACTATGATTTAGCAGAACTAAACATGTAAGTGAAAAGGGATTTATTATGGACGCCAGCCGTTAAGGATTATAACGGACACATGAACGAAAAACAAAAGCAAAAACGCGTCTAAAACGATCCGCGTTCGTCATTATAACAGCCGCCGGCCGTTAAGGTTTATAACAGTCACCGGCAATTAAGGATAAGTATTTCTAAAAAAAAAAATTACAGTGTCGTGAAGAGCATTATAGTATTACGAAAAATTTTGAACGCTACACGGCCGATATGCAAATAACGGCTTAATGACGTTAATAACTATAAAATTCTTAGTGCACTTCTACAAGAATTTCTGTACCAATTTTCATTAAAATTAATTTAATTTCTTTTACAAAATGTTAATATTTACAATCTGGAAGAATTAACAATTATTTCATTTTAATTTTCATATTAGTTTGCACACTTTAAGTAAACTAAGTTATCAAGATAATTTTTAATATAAATTCAAATTCATTACTAATGTGAATAATTCTTTCACAAAATGGATAATTTGTTTAGTTCTATATCTCCTGTATATTATGTGACAAAATTCTTAGGAACAATCAGTTATTACCCAGTTATAAATCAAGTCAACTGCAATTTTAAAACTGATTACTTCGCAACATTTTATGGTTCATTATTAATATTTCTATACATTATACAAAATCTTTATGTTTATTATGGAACATATATTATATTTTTACCTGATATATTTGAAATAAATGTGTTCGCAATGTACAGTGGTGGACAAAAAAAAAATAGGACAAGTCGAAAAATCAAGTAGACTATTTTTTATAAAATTTAGTTGCTTGAATTTGGCTTTACAATTATGACATTTGTCACTTTAATTTGTCAAAAATTGAATTGTCTAATCAAAGCAGAAAAAATGCCTCGAATTACCGATATTATAAAGAGTTCGGTAATTGTTAGAGCAGAAGAAGGAATGCCGATCAGGCAAATTGCGCAGTTCTATAACATTAATAAAAATTCTGTCATCAACATTTTAAATAAGTGGAGACAGGAAGGCAGAATAGGAAGGAATCCAGGATCAGGGCGACACAGAGTATCAACTGAAGAAGAAGATAGAAGATTAATTGAGACAGTAAGAGAAAATCCATTCTTCACACAGCTTTTGTTGAAGAAACAAATTTCCCGGGATCTGCTCGAACTGGCCGAAGACGTCTCAGACAGCAGCAAAAAAATGTATTTTAAGAGCGGAACACAAAGAGGCGCGAATGGGGTTCGCTCTAGAACACATGGTTCTTCGTCAAAACTTTTGGCATAATGTCATCTTTACTGATGAAAAAACCTTTCAATCCACACATAGTGGTGCTATTCGCGTCTATCGACCTGTGGGTTCTCGGTACGATGAAAGGTATATTAATAATTCTGACAAAAGTGGCAAATTTTCTATTAATTTGTGGGCTTGGATATCAGCTCGCGGACCTGGTGTACTGTGGCATATTGAGGGAAGATTTAATAGTGAAGAATATATGCGGATTTTAAACAATATTATATTGCCTTCTGTGTCCCAATTATATCCCAACAACGAATTTATATTTCAACAGGATAATTGTCCGGTTCATACGTCTCACGCGGTAACAAATTGGTTCAGGCAAAATAACATTAATATGCTAAACTGGCCTAGCCGCAGCCCCGACTTGAACTGCATTGAAAACATGTGGGGACTGCTGTTACAAAAACTCCAAAGCCAAAATATTAGACCCCGTAATGCCCAAGAACTATTAGAAATAGTTAATAATGCATGGGAAAATGTAGTTACCGTCGAATATTGCATGAATTTGGTTAATTCCATGCCACGCAGATTGACAGAAGTTATCAATCAAAATGGTGCAATGACCAAATATTAGAAAAGTTGTAGTTTTTAAATAATTACATTACATCATTCAAATTACAACATTTCTGGGGTTACAAGGATCAGTTTACACTAGAAAAAAAATACTGTCCTATTTTTACCTCTCGCTAAGAGAGGTATTGCATTCATGCTAAAAATCGCATATCCAGATTTTATTGAATAAGCACGTTTTAAGGTCCCTACAATCCGATTTTAACATTTTTACGATGATGTCTGTGTGTGTGTGTGTGTGTGTGTGTGTGTGTGTGTGTTGATGTGTGTGTGTGGGATGTTGGAAGGACGGTTACTCAAAAACTATAAGACTTAAAATTTGTTTAACAACGTATTTCCCAATCGGACATTCATGGGAAGATCTGAAAAGGTTTTGGTAATAATTGGACAACTGGAAGTAGAAGATTCTTGAAAAAAAATCTTCTAAATATTATTTTTTGAAAATTTTTCGTGGTAATATTAAAGAAAATTAAATTCTCTATCTGATACATTTAAATATTTTATTATATATTCCATAGATTTAGAGATAAAAGAAGTATAATATATAAAATAATCTGTTGTAATAAATTTGACAGCCGAAAGAATGCCATGAAAAATAGTTGATAATTTAAATTATTTGTAACTGACAGATAAATGTCAGTGTCAGAAATAATGAGTAATGAAAGAAAAATGTACTTGGAGAATCCCTTAGTTCTTGATCTGTGACTATTATGGAGATGACAAGTCTAGGTTGAAGGACTTAAATTTGTTTCAAACATTATGGGACAATGTACACCAGTACTATAGACTAGAGTAACTTTGAATTGCGAAAAAGCTATCAAATTCTTCTCAAGTAAGTTGTAAATATTGACAAAATTACACATCGATATAAGAATAATCGGAGTGCAATCTATCCGTCACTTTATTAAAGGGAATTAGTGTTATTTAGATATAACATGTATGAAAAAATAAAATGTAAAAGAAGATATGTAAGAATAGATGCACAATCCATATATACATTTTAGACCGCCCAAAATTAATGTTTTTACTAGAAGAATATGAAGAGAAAGTAAATAACGTTGTTCGAATTGAAAATTGCAGTTACCAGCCTAATATTTATATATGGTAAACTCTACTTTGTAATTTATTGTAACATAATTTATGGTAAAATATCTTCATGTTGAGACATGCTATTATTGAATAATAAAGAAGTTTATACGTCATAGATTTATATGAATATATTATTTGTATTTATAAAAATATTCTTTGCTTTATGCATACAGCCAGGTAAAATATACGGCGAGAGGTTATGTGCTGGCCACATCAGATTTTTTTCTGTCCACCACTGTACTTCAAAGTAATATTTTTTATAAGCTGTCTTATATATCAAATTGATATTCACAAAACTCATATTAAATTCTTGAATGAACTAAATTTATTTGACAGAAAATTAGCAAAATTGGGTATTTTAATAAAAACAAAAATACAAGAAAATATGTTTTGAGAAAAGTTGTTTTTGAAGGATTATTTGCTCTTATGCTATGTGTTCATCATGTATATCATAAAATCAATTTATTAAGTCCCACATTCATTGAAATGAATATTTATATTATTACTTATGTTACAGATGAAATATTAATATTCTCAATTTTCACAATTTTAGAAGTATATCTAATAAGTATTTGTGATAGGTATGAAGAAATGAATATTTTCATTAAAAATAATTGTAGAGTTTATAAATCATTTGTTAATGTTTTCATTTTACATAGAAAATTAAGAAGTATATCAAATATTTTAAACAAAATATTTTGTTTACAATTGTTAGTATTTATAATAAAATGTTATTTAGAAATTGCATACAATGTGTACGAATTATTATGGTATTATAGTGAAAAATTTAGAACTATTTTTCAAATAATTGCGGAATTATTGTACAAAAATGTTCCCAAATTAATTTGCATGTAAGCTTTTTTATTGTTTTATTAAAGTTATATTTTATTTAGTTTTATGTACTAAATACATATGTATAATTTCAGGAAAAATCGATTAAATCAATATTACATGAAATAAATTGTTATCATCCAATATTAAAACAAGAAGTATGGAGCATTAAGCCTGTTTTAGACCATCATATATTTACAATTAAATTTACATGCAAAATATTTTAATTTTTACATAATAATTTTTGATCAAAATCTTTTCGTTTTACACGGGCAAATATTTGTGACATGTTTGATTGTTGCCAACTTAAGTACATTTTTATATGTTGGTAACAGTTTACTACTACGGTTTACTAACTTCTCAAATGTTTACAGCTGATGTTTTCATCTGTGTCGCGCTCGTATTTGTAAACTAAGATGTGGAGTAAGTGTTGTGCAAAACTATAATTTTTATATTTTTCAGTGTCTTCGTGCAACAATTCATTTTTCACTAAATTTAGTATACTTCTATTTTGTCGCATTTGAATCCACGGCTTGACCCAAATTCGTTTACGCTTCAAAATCTTATTTCGTGCATTAACAACTGCGACAATTACAAATATTTTTTTAATTTTTCTATTCATTGTTCTTCATTTGAACTTGACGTTTGGTTTTGTGAAAAGTTTCATAGAACAGAGTAGCCAATTACCTGCAACTACACATGAAATGTAAACTTTTGTTTAATGAAAACCCTAAATATCACCAAAATGTGAAGCAAATGACCTTCAAAATTAGAACATGCCCTATTTGAGAATTTTTTACAGCATCGTATGATACCATAAGAAGTTGTAAATTTATTACCGTGTAATCATTGAAATTTTGTGATCAAATACGAAGTTGTAAAAATGCATGTAAATTTATGATAATGTAAAACAGGCTTTAGGCAGGCGACAGACTTGCGGCGCAATCGCTACGGCATGGTTGCTTCGAAACGCTCTTGCTCTCTCGCTTGCTCGTTACCGGGAACAACTAGACCGGCACCAATTTCCGATTTTTTTTTTTAGGGGATGGCAAGATTATTTATATTTTTACGGATGTGTAATAATAAAATTTCAAGGTAATGGAACGTTTGAAAGATCTATTTTTAAATAAATAATATAAACAGAAACAGTTTCTCAAATTTTATTTAAACTTTCGTAAATATCTAAAAATTAGGGTGACCATCCGTCCTGGTTTGACCGGGACAGTTCCGGATTTCATAGATTTTTCGGGCGTCCTGGTAGGGTGTTGTAATGTCCCCAATTTCTACTAAATTATTTTTTTCTTCAAGTGTACAATAATATTCATATTATGCTACTGTACACACAATATAGAAGATATTCATTTTATTACTAGTACAACAATGTTGTTCATTATTGTATTAGTAAAAAAATGTTAGCTTCTTAGTTCACCGCTGGCGGCAGCAGTCGTCACAGCAACACAGACCATATTGAAAATTGTTATTTGACAGTTGTATCGTTTGTGTTATGTAGTGTGCACAGCCAACTATGGCTAAAATTGCAAACTCTACAATTAAAACAATTCTAGAAAAATATAAGAAAATCCCCAATTTTCTTTGAAACACTTGAAGAAAAAATAGTATATGTTATTCGGAGCAGAACGTCCTTTTTGTGTTTTACCCAGCTTGCCTGACTTCGGCTGACGCCTCGGCCGCAATAGCTGGGTTCAACACAAAAAGACCGCTTTCTACTCCTAATAACATAATATACTATTTTTTGTATTTATATCTACACCGTGTTGCAACAATTCGGAATTAGAAGTCACATTCTAGCACGCATATTGATAGTAGAAACTTTATTCTTAAACGATTTTTGGTGATATTTTGTTATGTTTGAAATTGGCATGACTGCAATAAATACACTAGATATCTAAAGAACGGGCAGAATAAAAAATACAAATCAATGTCCCCATGGGGTCTTCTGACCGTGTGCTTGGGTGTCTGGTCGCGAATCTGGGGACCCGGGTTCGATTCCGACCGACGCCAAAAATTATATCGAATTTTAATGGCCCAGAATTGAGCACTGCGATGTACATGTGCCCGTGAGGTGACGCCTGGTAAGCGCCCGCACGATGTCAATTTTGTTTAACTGCAATCTTGGATTTACGTAAATAAAATATTGTTATTTAAATTACCGTTTTTTTTCTTGTTTTTTTTTTTTTTGAAGAGCGCCTATAAACTGAATACTTTTGTTATGGATATCTTCTTAATTCTCCGTATAATAAACCGAATTGCCCAAAGCAAATTCGTCTAATATTTAAGGGATGAACCCAGGATCACCTCGACGTTTATTTTTTTTATACAGGGCGCAAATTTCATATACGAACTCCTTTGTACTCAACAATATTTTACTAAGTGAAATTTTTGTCAGCAAATTACACATCGATTTGCGGTTAAGTCGCCAATTGTGAACGAGCAAATGTTTCAAAGAGGACAAGCCACGCGGCGCTGCCGCGAGTGTGGCGTCGGTCTTAAATATGGAAAGTGGCTAAATGTGTGCTGGTGGTATATACACAATTACACAAATCAAAAATTCCTGCAAATGAATTAAGCAGGGGCGGCGAAATATGTTATCTTCTGCCTGTCGATAGATTTTAGCTGTACAACAAATAAAATCCATCGAAAATTATGTTAAGCTCCAATATAGCGCTCAGTAAGCGAAAAACAAAAACAGCCACAACGCGTTGTGGATTTATCTAAACCGAAGTGTATTTGTTAGTTTTTCATACATATTAACATAACCAAATCTAACGCACAAATATATGTGATTTCGGTCAACCGTGTGCAGTGTGCCGTGTGTGGTTCGCTATATTTTGAAAGTCTTCATTACTTCATTGTATGGAAAATGCATGTTAAAATATTTACATTCGAAAAATATTGTATCCAGCAACGCTTTCACGAATTTTGCATATGACTCGAAAACTTAATTTTATGTCTTTTACTTTTCCATTTTTACTAGAGTATTTGGATTTTCACTGTGCACAAACAATGCGGTCTTCCACTATTATTTTTTATTATTTTAAATAAAAGTTCGCTTAATTTTGAAGCAATTCGTAGTATTAAAGTCATAGATAATTGTTTTTAGTTTAAACTGCATTTGATTTTTAGCGACACATACTGCTATCTTTCTCACACCATTTTCTACAGTAAGCTGCGCGAGAAAGATAACAATAGTGTGACGTCACAGGATATCAATTCAAATATCTTGCAAAGTAAATATTAAAAAAATGTTTTTTCATCTTTATTTTAATAATTATTTATTGAATAATATTTTAAGTATAAAGTGTACATTTGTAATAAGATATGGGTTAAAATAGAAATAATACTTTATTAAATCCACTGACACAAAAGAATATCATTATATCAATCGTATAATTTTTTTGCCAATTTGACTGTATATGTTCCTATTATACATTTTATTTTTTGATTATGGTGGACGACTCCATTAACAAAGATTTGTTTACGGGGGAATTTTCATGTGGCAAAGGAACATACCGTCGACCGACGTAAATCAACAAGAAAATGTATATATTCCGCCACGCATGCTAAATATATTAAGTTTTTCGGCGGATATGTTGTAAAAATCATGAATTTTTGGTTTGTGTAGGTATATAAATGTATAAAAGGTACCGCCAGTAAACTTTCACCCACTTTGTTAAAGATATCTTTAATTTATTACTAGAATTTTATTTTACAGACTGCTATTTTTTCTTTGGAATTATTGCGTGATAACTTTTGTATGACACTATTTCGATTATTCAAGATAGATAATATTTTTTTATTTCATGTAAGATTTAATTCATATCTGTGATTCTCACATTTATATTGTAATATTTTATTTGTTTGTAGATTATTGCATCAATTTGTAATTTTATTATTATTTTAATAATGGCAAGGAATGCTTTGATACAAGATTATGCTAATTTCGATGAAAATAATACATTTATAGTCGAATATTTTAAGAAGATTCCAGGACCATGACGTCACCTACAACGATTACATTAGAGACCTATGTGGCGTTCTAAATAGCGCTAGAAGCAGTGGCGTATTAATCTAGTTTTGTGTTGCAAGCCCATACTTCGTTCGTTTTGTTTTTGTCACAATTCAAATAATTGTACACCCTGCTCCACAAGTCCGATCTTCTTCGACAATACGCATATGATAAAATTATATTTCACAACAGTTTTTAGCACTTAGAACAATAATTATTATGAAAACTTTATAAATATTATACCTAAATGATATTTAATAAATTGTGATGGTTTTTTTTTCAGCTGGATTTTTATTTAAAAAATCTGATGTGGCCAACACATGATTTTCCGTTAAATCTACATATTTTATGTATTTTTTAGAAGTTACTCACAGGTAAGGTGGTATCTTGCAAAATTGCCCGTAAAGACCATACAATTCTACATCTAAATCAATAAGAAAAATTAATTTTATGTGCCTTATTAGAAATTAGGTATGAAAATATCGAAAATTGCCCCAAAAATAGCTATAGCCATGGAATGGAAACAAAAGATTAAAAAATATTAACGATTTATCTGTCAAGCTAGGTTAATTTAATTTTTATTATTATTCATAATTTGTGAACAAATATCAATTAAATTAACAAATCATTGTTAACTGGAACAGAAATTAGAAATGAAATAATACCTAATAAAAATAAATTACCGTAACATGACAGATTAACCGATGGACATTTGGACAAATATTATTTGAAGCTTTTTTACCTAAACAAATTAGGGAAGCAAGAAATAAGAAATGTCTGATTTTATATGTTAAAGTCCTATGTTCGGCTGTGCCGGTCACCACCCTGTACACAACATAATGTGATCACGCTAATTGACTTACGTACTTACTATGAAAAACCGATTTTACACAAATTATTTTGCATTTTTTACCTCTCGCTAAGAGAGGTATTGGATTCATGCTAAAAATCGCATATCCAGATTTTATTGAATAAGCACGTTTTAAGGTCCCTACAATCCGATTTTAACATTTTTACGATGATGTCTGTGTGTGTGTGTGGATGTATGTGTGTGTGTGTGTGTGTGTGTGTGTGTGTGTGTGTGTGTGTGTATGTATGTATGTAGGATGTTGGAAGGACGATTACTCAAAAACTATAAGACTTTAAATTTGTTTAACTACGTATTTCCCAATCGGACATTCATGGGAAGATTTGAAAAGGTTTTGGTAACAATTGGACAACCGGAAGTAGAAGATTCTTAAAAAAAAATCTTCTAAATATTATTTTTTGAAATTTTTTCTTGGTAATATTAAAGAAAATTAAATTCTCTTATCTGATACATTTAAATATTTTATTATATGTTCTATAGATTTAGAGATAAAAGAAATATAATATATGAAATAATCTGTTGTACCTAATAGATTTTACAGCCGGAAGAATGCCATGGAAAATAGTTGAAAATTTAAATTGTTTGTAACTGACAGATAAATGTCAGTGTCGGAAATCCAGAGACATTACTCAAGACTTTTTCTGGTAAGTACATAGATTATATTATTTCTTAATGTATTAATAGTTAAATATTTAATATTATAGTTATATTACACATACCCTTCAGAAATATTGTTACTCCCGACAATGAATTGGAAACATCTCGAAAAATTAGAAGAGTAGGACAAAATTTCTTCATTGAATGATTTTAAAGTGGAAATATGGAACAGATATAAGTAGAATTTTTGATGTAGAGTATAGGTATACAAGAAATGTTAAATACATTAGGGTGCGAGCAGTCATGTGACTTTGTTGGCCTTGACAAGCAGATATGGGGGCCCATGTAAGAATGTATATAGATGTCAAATATCATAATTTCTCATTCTAAATTTAGTGATTTTCCATTTCCATGTGGTTTATTTTCCTCGACGAGTAAATTTCACAGTCCTGGTGACAAATTAACTATGTGAATTTAGATCTTGAAAATTATAATGAAAAATTCAGACATTTGACATCTATGTACATAATTACTAATTGTCATTCTGACACGGGCCCTATATCTGCATGTCAAGGCCAACAATGTAACATGACTGTTCGCGCCCCATACTTATGTAATCAAAAAAAGGAAGTGGCGAGAGGTATTGTGCTGGTCACAACAGATTTTTTCACACTGGGAATGAGGGTAGAGTCAAAAAATATACTGGATTTATATGATTTTCACATCCCACAATGTGAATGTGAGCCGTTGGGGCAATGCCTAATTATTATGAAAACTCTGCAAATATTTTACTTAAATAGGTTTTATTTACAAATTACTGATCGGTAAGTGATTTGATTACTTACCGATGAGGAGGCGAGGTTGTAAGTAAATAAAAAACCACGGTCAAATCTTAGTTTAAAAATAACAACTAATTTTTTTAATACTTCTACTCGTATGTGAAAATAATTTTCAAATCTTATTTATTTAATTTTGTACGTTGGTCGTACAGTAAATGTAATAAACAGTACGTGCTATTCTACCGGTATCGGATGTATTGGAGATCTCGACTTCGACTCGATATCCAACATCATCGTCAACCAGTAAGAATCACTTACTACACTTAATACTTAAATAATTATGTACCTATGTTCATATACAGTATAAAAACATATGTATCTAAAATTTTATAGTCTTTTCATTTAAAGCAAATTTATAATTCAACAATAATTGTGTTAATCCTATTTTAATTTGCTTCATTCCAAATCGCAAACCTAAAAATCTGTTGTGGCCAGCATAATACCTCTCGCCACTTCCGTTTACATAAATATAGGGCGCAAGCAGTCATGTGGCATTGTTGGCCTTGACAAGCAGATATGGGGGCCCGTGTCAGAATGACAATTAGTAATTATATTTTTCGTGGAGAGGACTTCGCACTGTTTCAACACAATGTTTTGCTGAGGGTTTCGTGAGGGAAAACAGCTTACTATACATAATTATTTATAAAAAAATGTAATAACGCTTTTGTAAAAAAAAATATTGCTGCAGATGAGAGCCTTGGGGCTTTCGAAACATCCAAGATTTTTTTTGTACAATAAAGATGACTGGTTTTTAAATAAAATAAACCTTCATTTATTCCTCGAGAAGGCGAAAAATAGTTCCATTCCTACATTTGTAACGAGGTAATTCAACACAACATTTCAAAAGAAAAGTATAGTATTATAATTCATTATATTATAGTTCAATTTTGTATATTTTTTGTGCTCGTATTTATATGCTGTTTTAGTTAAATTAAACTGTTGTTATTATTTAAATTGCCAAATAAGCTCAACCTTCATGGAGATATAAGTAACACGTTAGTAATTTATAAATAGCAGAACATAGGATGTCAAGTTTCAGTTCAATTGAAAAATATTATATCAATGATACAATATTAAACTAAATCACTCCCCTTTGATTAGACTTTAATTATTGTATTCTAAATAAAAGCTTGATATTAGTAATGTTATCTGAATTTTACTTCTATTCTTAATCATTTTAGGAAAATTTATTGACAATTTAGTTAATATGTCGTATCTATTACAGTGTGAAACAAAATTATTTTTCGAACATATCACGACAGTTTGAAATTCAATTGTATACAACCTGTATAACTTTTTTCATTACGATTCACAAACCTGTGTAAACGTACCAGTTCATGACGTCACACATCTAGTTACTTTGATTAATGACGTGCATTGGCTGTAGTGTTGCCACAAGACGAGACGAGACGAGACTTGAAGTCGGTCTTGTCTTGGTCTTGACTAAGTCTCGACTACCTTGGTCTTGTCTTGGTCTTGTCGAGACGAGACTTGCACTCAGTCTCGTCTTGTCTCGAGTCTCGACAAGACTCTCGACTCTGCGTTAATCAACAACTTTTTTATAATTGCATATAATAGTACATGAAAAGCTAAGAAAATCAGTATAATCGCGATTAAAAAATTCCAAAAAATATTTGAGATATTTATTTTTAAGTTTTTCTACAAATATCGTCAACTTGATCTCGTCAAAGAATTAATATAAAAATGTGTGTACATACTGAGCTACAGTATTTATTTACATTTATGCATTTCAAGTAGGTATGTGAATTAAATAATGTTTTAAATTTTACAATTAGTATGTATTATTCTTGGCGTCAAATAAGTATGGACTGAAGATTTCTGCACTGTTGTCAATTCAGTATGACAATGTTGAAGAAGTGGCAACATCGCAAGACACAGGGTCCGGAGAAAAGAAAAACTTGAGCATCAGTCCATATTTATTTGACGGCGATTATAGTAATCTAGAATTTAATAAATCGTATATACGTATGTATGTAAAGACATACTCCGTGATACATTTTATTATTTTAACTTCTTGGATCAACAAAAAATTTAATATCTATGAAGTGAATATCACTTTTTCAAAAAATGGTAGATATATTGGAAAATAAAAATATATGAACCAACAATTAGGTATATCTGTGTATTAAAATATACATACATGTGTACAGGATGTTAAAAAGGGTAATTTTTTTAAGAGTAGACATATTTTTTTATTATTGTTAGTGTAAATAGTTACGTAGTTATATTGTTATAAATAAAACTCGAGTCGCTTCCGCAATTTCCCTTCCTAAAATTTCGATTCATTGTCAAAGTCACATACAACATCCCTTGCAGACGCTTGACCTTGGTAATAATTCCAGGCCCCAAAATATCACTTTTCCGAGAATTCCTATACCCCAACAATGTGTTTTCTCCAGCTCTGTATGAGTCAGTTTTTCTCTCCGATTTAACTGTTTAATTGTTTATGGTTTTTTACGATATACTAAAATCTATGCAAGTAATGCACATTTATTTCATTATTTCTGTACATATAGATCATAAATAGGAGTATTATGCTTATTTTGCAATATTTACTATTTTTGGAAGTTCAAGCTATGTTTCAAACCCAGTGCGTGAATTTGTAATAAAGTATCCAAATTTTTATACACACATAAATTAATATTTCAGGAATACAACGAAAATACATAATTATAAAATTTTAAAAATGAATATCTGTTTTTTTTACGATTTTCAAAAAATATTTACAGCAGAACTTTTAGAAAATATATTTCAAAAAATACCTACGAACTGAAGTCGAGAGTCTTGTCGAGACTTCAAGACTTTCTCGACAAGACTCGACACTAGTCTCGTCTCGTCTCGACTTTTTAGTCGAGACCAAAATGACGAGACGAGACGAGACAAGACCAAGACTGGTCTTGGTCTTGCGGCAACACTAATTGGCTGCATTCCGATTTGAATATAACTTATACGCTGGTATAAATGTAGCTTGTGCAGAGGACTCCGTTGTATATACAGCGGTCTAACAAGCAGGCGTAATATTTAATACAGAAAAATTATGACTTAAGACCATTCCATAAAAAATTGCAAATAGAATCAAGAAATGTGAAATTGTGATGCACTCTCCATGCTAATTTTATGTTTTATGTGCCTGTGAGGTGACACCGAGTAAGCTCATTACATTGAACAATAACAATACTCCCAGGCCTTTGTCCTTTTTTGTATTTTCAATTTCTATTTATGTTTTTCTAAACTTATTTTGCTGTTATCAACACACCGCTTACTCGTAGTTATCGCCGCAGTATTTAATTGCGATTTTTATACTAACCGCACTACTGCACACCCGTGTTAGTGTTGTACCCTAATAAAACCTTATGTACACTTTCCTTTTTAGACCATCACTTACCGATCGGAAATTTGAAATTATAAATAAAGCCTACTGCCTAGGAAACCCTATCGGTAAATATTTAAGAAAACGATCGTGCAAAAAAGACTTTTGCATACAGGATGCAAAAGTTCATTTCCTACTCCTGCAAAATAAAAAAAAAATCTGTTGTGCCTAGCATAATACCTCTCACCACTTCCGTTTTTAGTTACATAAGTTTAGGGCGCGAGCAGTCATGTGACAATGTTGGCCTTAACAAGTAGATATGGGAGCCCGTGTCAGAATGACAATTAGTAATTATGTACATAGATGCGAATAAAAAATTCAATATTTTCTTTGGGAAACAATATAAAAAAATCTGTTGTGGCCAGCACAATACCTCTCGCCATTTCCATTTTTTGGTTACATAAGTATGTACAGTCATGTTACATTGTTGGGACAAGCAGATGTGTGGGCCCGTTTCAGAATGATAATTAGTAATTATGTACATAGATGTCAATGTCAGAATTTTTCATTAAAAATTTCAATATTTTCTAAATTCACGTAGTTAATTTCTCACTAGGAGTGTGGAATGTACTTGTCGAGCAAAATAAACCACATGGAATTGGAAAATCACTAAATTTGGAATGAAAAATTATGATATTTAGCATCTATGTACATAATTACACGGGCCTCCGTATCTGATTGTCAAGGCCAACAAAGTCACATGACTGTTCGCGCCCTATTGTATTTAACATTTCTTGTATACTATACACCAAAAATTCTACTTACATCTATTCTTTATATTTAGATTTTAAATTTTAAATTCATTCTATGAATAAATTTTATCCTCTTCTAATTTTTCGAAATGTTTCCAATACCTTGTCGGGATTAATAGTATATCTGAAGGGTATATGTAATATACCTATAATTTTAAATATTTAACTATTAATACAATAAGAAATAATATAATGTAGGTACTTCCCACAAAAAATCTTCAGTAATGTCTTCGGATTTTTGACACTGACATTTATCTGTCATTTACAAACAATTTCATTTTTCAATTGGTTTCCATGACATTATTATATACCTTATATATCTTAATCTCTAAATCTATAAAAGGTATAATAAAATATTTATATGTATCATATAGAATTTACTCTTCTTTAATAAGCAAAACCAAAATTTTCAAAAAATAATATTTAGAAGATTTTTTTTTTAAGAATCTGCTACTTCCGGTTGTCCAATTATTACCAAAACCTTTTCAGCTCTTCTCAGTAATGTCCGATAAATACGTAGTTAAACAGATATCAAGTGTTATAGTTTTCGAGACATCTTCCTTCCAACCGACCCACATACACACTTACACACACATACATCAACACACATACACAGACATTATCGTAAAAATATTAAAATCGGATTGTAGGGACCTTAAAACGTGCTTAATCATTAAAATCTGGATATGCGATTTATAGCATGAATCCAATATCTCTCTTAGCGAGAGGTAAAAGGGAATAAAGAATTCTTTTTTAAAAATAATTTGACATTTATTGTCTATTTTTGTATTTGTGATGCGTATCTATAACAACAAGCATTCTATACAACATTCATAAGTAAAATTCGTTGCTAGAATACCGAAGCGTGCTGCAGTTATGCAGCACTGGTAAAAAAATATTTCAAATTAATAATAGTAACGTGTTAATAAGAGATTTGTAAATAGAACAATAGTTTAATGGAAAGGATATTAATATACATAATTTCTAGCATTAGTAAATATGCAGGTATGTATTTAAGTAAATAAATAAATATATCATCGCGACATACTACCCATTGCTGGGTGTGCTAATCTGCTTTGTACACAGATTTCGGTAATGATAATAACATATTTGTATCGTGCGTGCGTTTACCAAGCGTCACCTCACGGGCACTCATTGCTAGCGTGGAGAGTGCACCCCAAGGGTTAATTATATTCCATTTAAAATTCGAATTATTTGGCGTTCCCCAGATTTGCGACCAGACATCAGGTACGCGGCAATGAGACCACATAAGTAAATGGCGGGAGGTATTGTGTTGGTCACATCAGATTTTTTATTTTCTTCTTCCACTCATTTCTGTTTTGCGTGTCGTTCTCATTCAGTTCCTTTTATCTCAAGTCTTCCGCAATACAGTCCTTCCATTTTATCTTTGGTCTTCCTCTGTTTCTTCAACCTTCTATTACTATGTCTTCATCCAATATATTCTTCATTTCTCCTCATGACATTTTCAAGCAAATTTAATCATCTCTCTTGTATTTCCAGAAACTTGTAACACTAGAGTTATTTCCTTACCTATCTTTCCGTGTCTTCCCCAATATCTACTTCAACATCCTCAACTCTGCCACATTAATTTACTTTTTATTTATTCTGACATCTGTCAATTTGAATTATATGAATATACTGGTAGTTTCCATGTTTAGCATAGCTGGCTTATTTATAAAATTAAATTTCTTTAAAATTCTTTAACTCTATATCTATTGAATATGAAGTATAAAATGTAATCAAATCGTATAGAGAATAATATGTTCTTTAAGTTATAATAACTGAGTCGTCAGGAGCTTGGTGGTTCTGCACTAAATGCCGTCCCACAAAGAAGCCTCCGCAGCTGGTTAACCAGGAGCCTGACACCACCCTTAACAATACCGAAATAAAAAATATGTTAAAATCTTTAAAAACTGACATACCTACTTAAGGAGATGAACACTAAATTTGATCAATTAATAATTTCAGTGACATTTTGTAGTGATAAAATCACTGATTTTGAAAAAAATTTAAAGATTTTAAATGATAAAATGAATTTGTTTGATGTTATTATAAAGGAAAACGAAACTTTAAAAAATGAAGTAATAAACCTTAACAAAAAAATAGACGATCTCGAACAATATTCAAAAATAAACAATGTAATTATTACAAATTTTCCGGAAAAACAAAACGAAAATATAGATAATATTATATGTGACATAGGTAATAAAATCGGCGTAACAATTAACAAAAGTGACATTGATGCCGCGCATAGAATTAGATCTTTTCATCAGGGGCATAATAAATCCAAAAACATTGTTGTAAAATTTGTATCTCGACGCGTTAAATCTGATTTTATATCTGCTGCGAAACGGGAGCGAAATTTAACGGCAGTGAGTTTCAATTCGGAATGGCCAGATAATAAGATATACATAAATGAACATTTAACCCAAAAAAATAATGTATTATTTAAAATGGCGCGAGATAAACTTAAACCCAAGGGTTTCAAATATGTTTGGGTTCGAGACGGAAAATTTTTTGCTAAAAAGGAAGATTCCGGTAGAACATTTAACTTATTTTCGTCAAATGACATCGATAAGCTCATACAATAATCAAAAAGAAAAATAATTTAAAATATATAAATTATTATTACTTACAATGGTGCTTTCCTTATATTACCAAAATGTGAGAGGTTTACGGACAAAAACTAATACATTATGGGTTAATTCTGCAATTAGTGACTATGATATAGTATGTCTTACAGAAACATTTTTAAACGCGTCAGTGAATGACAGTGAATTATTTATTTCTCAGTACAGTGTTATAAGGTGTGACCGTTCCGAAAGATCTTCAGCTAAAAGTGACGGTGGAGGTGCGTTGATTGCGGTAAGAAGCGGTATAAACTTTATTGAAAAACCCGAGTGGCGGAGCAGCGCTGAAGAAGTGTGGATTTCCCTGAAGTTAAAATCTGGACATTATGAGCAAGTTATACACATCTGCTGTGTTTACCTTCCCCCAAATGATTTTCTAGCTCTATCTTGCTTTTTGGATAATTTTTCCGCCATATTTGACTCAATTTCAGATCAAAATTTTATTATTTGTGGGGACTTTAACCTTCCTTATTTAACATGGATGCCCGAAATTGGTTCAAGCGGCCTCAAGCCAATAAATACTTATAATGTACCATCAACAAATCTAATAGATTGCTTGTCTTATTGTCATTTGCTCCAATTTAATCATATCAAAAATATGAATGGTAGAATTTTGGATTTAATTATTTCCGACATGGAAAACATCGAAATTGAAGAATGTAAATTTCCTTTAATTAATGTTGATGGACATCATCCACCATTAGACGTGTACATAAAACATAAGACTGATCATAAATTGCCAATACTCCCTAGAAAATTTTATTTATACCGATCTGCTGATTATAACATCATAAATGACAATCTAAACGCTATTAATTGGGATATTCTATTTAACGATCTAGACGTTGAAGGGATGATATCAACATTTTATGATATATTGTATAATATTATAGATAATTTCGTGCCTGTCAGAAAAAATACTCATGATTCATATCCTGTTTGGTATACTATTGAACTTATAAAACTGTTAAAAGAAAAAAGCTTAGCACATAAAAAACATATAAAATTCAAAACTATTGCAGCCTACAGCCACTTTTCAGAGTTACGAAAACGAGCAAAAATACTGGCAAATAATTGTTATAATGATTATATCAAAAATATAGAACTACAAATTCCAGAGAATAGTAAAAAATTTTGGTCTTTTATCAAATCTAGCAAAAATAGTAGTAATATACCAAATAGTATGAGTTATGAAAACGAAACTGCCGATAATGGCCATGATATTTGTAATTTATTTTCAAAATATTTCCAAACTATGTTTAACAATACAACTATGAATAGTAATATATATGACCATGAATTCAGTTGCAATTCCAATATTTCTTTTGAAAAGCATATGAGGTATTTGAAACTCTGTCTGAACTTGATATAAATAAAGGTGCCGGTCCGGATAACATTCCTAGTTATTTTATCAAAAATTGTTGTGAGTCATTATCTTATCCCCTTATGTTAATATTTAATAAATCTTTGTGTAACGGACATTGTCCAACAATATGGAAGAGGGCTTACGTGGTTCCTATTTTTAAGGGGGGAAATAAAAACTGTGCAGAGAACTACCGTCCGGTATCCAAGCTCTGTATTTTTGAAAAAGTTTTCGAAAAACTTATTTATAAAGTAGTATTTTCTACAGTAAAAAGTCAATTAATTCATGAACAACACGGTTTTTTCCCTGATCGATCTGTTGAGACTAATTTACTTATTTACACTGACTACATCTTAAAATCGATGGATGAACGAATACAGGTGGACTCTATATACACTGACTTCAGCAAGGCTTTTGACAAAATCGATCATAATATTTTAATAAGGAAACTTGCTGATGTTGGTGTGTGTGGCAGTTTACTTCATTGGTTCAAGTCATATTTAACGGGAAGGAGTCAATGTGTTATTCTTAATGGTTTTCAGTCCCAATTTGAAGAGATCCCCTCCGGAGTTCCTCAGGGATCACATCTTGGCCCGCTTCTTTTCAACATATTTGTTAATGATATATCTCAGTGCTTCAAATATTCCAATTTTTTATTATATGCGGATGACCTAAAGATTTATCATGCTATCACAAAAGTTGAGGACTGCGCAGCTATTCAGTCTGATCTGGACCGTTTTCATCAATATACTGTAGATAATAATTTAACATTAAATATATCTAAATGTTGCCATATTACCTTCACTAGAAATAGGAACATCCTACGGTTTTCTTATAATTTGAACGGATCAAATATAAAAACAGTTACTCAGATAAAAGATCTAGGAATTATCTTAGACCCTAAATTAATTTTTGACATTCATGCTGATAGAATTATTAAGAAATCATGCAGAATGTTGGGATTTTTAATTCGATCTTCGCGATGTTTCAAAAAACCTCATACAATAAATATTTTATATGTATCATTGGTGCGCTCACAACTGGAGTTTGCAACAGTTTGCTGGTCACCACAGTATCAAGTGTATATAAAAAGAATTGAAAGAATCCAAGAAAAATTTATAAAATATTTGAATATTAGATTTCCAAATTATATACCGAATTTGATAAGTTTAGAAAAAAGGAGATTGTTTTTGGATTTGTCCATTCTTTTTAAAATTACTAATAATACCTTCGATTGTCCTATGTTATTAGAGAAAATACTCTTTCGTGTACCAAATTATACTACTAGAGCTTCTGACCTATTCACACTGGAACTTAATAAGACTAATTCAGCTTTAAATGCTCCATTAAATCGCTTACCACTTTTACATAATAAGTTTTCTAAATCAGATAATTTTCCCGATATATTTCTGTATAGTCACAATTGAAATTATTTATAAAATTATTATGATTTGTACTTGAAAATAAGAGTATGCTTATGTATGTGCACTTACATACTCATATTCATTTATATAATTATTAATATTATTTAAATACTATTGTTTACCTGTTAACCATAACTACTGCTATATTTTTTTTAATTCTGTATTTGTTAAATTAGTGTTATTCTGTAATTGGGACATTAGTTCTGTTGAATAGCCAATATATAAATAAATAAATAAATAAATAAATAACGTTAAATGTCAATAAATCAAATTTAACTGTTAAATCTTCAAATAAGGCTACTTCCGGTTCACCAATTATAACCAAAATCTAATCACTTGTTCTTCTGGATGTAAACTTGAGGTATATGAAAAAATTATAATATTTGGAATCGTGGTATTGAAGTTATGCGATCCGAAATTTTGTCACACACACACACACACACACACAGACACACATACATACATACATACATATATACATACAGACGTCATCGTAAAAATGGTAAAATCGTATTATATAGGGACCCTAAAACATGCTTATTCACTAAAAACTCATCATTATTTTTTTTGACCAAAGACAATACCTTCTTTACCTAAACGTGACGGAAGGTAAAAATGTTCCTATATTTTTTTTGTTTTTATCTCTCGTTAAGAGGATATTAGATTCATATTAATAATCGCATATTCAGATGTTAGTGAATAAAGTCCCTAGAATCCGATTTTAACATTATTACGGTGTCTGGATGTGTGTGGGTGTATGTGTGTGTGTGTGTGTGTGTGTGTGTGTGTGTGTGTGTGTGTGTGTGTGTGTGTGAACATGTGGATGTTAGAAGGACGTTTTCTCGAAAACTATAAGACTCAAGACCTATTTAACTACATATTCGTCAATCAGACAATAGGAAGAGCTGAAAAGATTTTGGTGACAATTGTACAACCGGAAGCAGTAGTTTCGTAAAAAAGCTAAATATTATTTTTTAAGAATTTATGTTATTAAAAGTAATAAAGAACATTAAATTCTCAATCTAAAAAAAATATTTTTTTGTTTTATCTTTTATAGATTTAGAGATAAAAATATAATATATAGAATAATCTGTTGCATGTTGCAATAAATCTCACAGCCCAAACAACTCCTAGGAAACCAAATGTCAAATTCTAATGTTTGTAATCGACAGATAAATGTCAGTGTCAAAAATCAACAGTTTTATTGACATTTCTGAAAGCTATTTCTGGGAAATACATTTAATAATTTTTATTGTATTAATTACATATTTAACATTATTAGGTATACGAGTATTACATAATCCTTCATGAATATCACCAATCCCGTCAATAAAGAATTTATGATTAGAATTTTTATGGATACAAGAAATGTTAAATACGATACTTATATAACATAAAATAGAAATGGCGAGAGGTATTGTGTTGGCGGCCACAGAATTTTTTATAATATATTTACTGACAGCCAAATTTTGTTAGATCACTACCTTTATTAGTTTTTCTTCGATTTTTCCTTTTTTTCAGAAACAGTTGAGGATCAGACCTTTGTTACGCTTCTTTTACTCATTTTGGTCAGTACACCCTCAAAAAAATCCTCTTTTTCTAACACCTTGTATATTTAGTGAGAACTTTTTTTGCACTGAATGCATAACTCGTTTTTACCTTCCGTCACCTCTAGGTAAGGAAGGTATTGTCTTTGGTCAAAAAATTCGGTGGTGAGTTTTCATTGAATAAGCACGTTTTAGGGTCTTTACAATACGATTTTACTATTTTTACGATGATGTCTGTATGTGTGTGTGTGTGTGTGTGTGTGTGTGTGTGTGTGTGTGTGTGTGTATGTGTGTGTGTGTGTGTGTGTGTGTGTGTGTGACCGCGTTTTCGGGCACGATATCTCCAATACTAGAATTCCAAAAATTACAATTCTTGCGTATTCCTCTTTCTTACAACCATATGCAGACCTGTTTAGATTTTGGTTATAATTGGTCAACCGGAAGTACCCTCATTTGAAGATGACAGTTTAACAGTTTTTCTTGAAAAAATCAGTTAAATGTTATTATAACTTAAAGAATATGTTATTGTCTATACGAATTGATTGCATTTTATATTTGATATTCAACAGATATAGAGTTAAAGAAGAATAACGATAATAAATTTTATATAAATTTCATAATTCAGCCAGCTATGCTAACTTAACCATAGAAACTGCTAATATATTCAGGTAATTCAAATTGACAGATGTCAGTATGAATAAAATGAAATCAATGAAAGAATAAGGGAAGTAACTCTAGTGTTAGAAGTTTCTAGATATAAGAGAGACGATTACATATTGGTTTGAACATGTCATGAGGAGAGATGAATATATTAATATAAGGTGGAAGAAACATAGGAAGACCAAATATAAGATGAAAAGACTGTATTGTAGAAGACTTGAGAGAAAAGGAACTGAATGAGGACGACACGCAAAACAAAAATGAGTGGAAGAAGAAAATAAAAAATAGCGACCCCCTAACGAATGGGAAAAACTAAAGAAGAAGAAGAAGAAGAAGATGTCAGTGTCAAGTGCAATTTGCATAGTTTGTTAATGAAATAACTTTACTGGAAATATAGGATCTTTTGCAAGAAAATTTATGTATGGGGCGCGTGCAGAAACATGACTTTGACCCGTGCCAAAATGACAGCAATTAATTATGTCCATAACTGACAAGTGTTATAATTTTTCAATCAAAATTTCATAATTTTCTTATTTCATGTGGTTTGTTTGTTATCAGGAGTATGGAATTCAGTTGCCGAGAAAGGGAATCACATAATACCAAAAATTTATAATTTTTTTCAAGAAAATTTATGTATGGAATTTGTACATAATACCTTTGAATATATAATACATATAAGAATGGCAACGTAATGTATTTAGATTAAATATTTCGAGAGAAGGTGCCATCTATCCCTCCCTATACGAATTATTTGTGAGTTAGTTCAAAAAATACATAATAGGTGGATGTTGCACAGTATTGCCACGTAGCTAGAACAGCAAGTTAAGATTTTATAAAGGTTTTTAAGTTTGCTACTGTAAAACAATTATACATGTACATTGAAGATTCAAAATATATTATCTGGTTATTATGAAACAATATTTTTGAATTATTGATTATTGAATACCTCTAACAAATAGTATCTGGCAATGCTGTCAGCACGATTTACCGTAGTTCATAATTTTATGGTAGGAGTCACTAGCTATCTATAATAATTTTGTGAATAAAAAGAGACAGATATAGTATGTTGCTAGGCCATATGCGTTGCCATTCTTATATGTATTATATATTCAAAGATAATACACAGGATTGACGGAAGGTATTGTGCTGGCCACATCAGATTTTTTTATATTATCAGAGCGTACTAGCTGTATTTTATGTGTTTCATTTATACTTTTCGATCGAGTGACCTGAATCATAATGAGTGAGCACTTTCTTGCACTTACTACCGATCGTCAATTTTTGCCAGTACCGTCTGTCAAATTAATATATTTTGATGAGTTGTAAAAAGTATCTGTGTAAGTACAATGGATGCAAAAAAAAATGTTTTCACAGTCTGAATCTTGTGTATTGATGATATCCATTGTTACGTAACCCATCAATTTGGCAGTGATAGCTAACAAACTTGCACTGGACTTTTGTAACATATTTCATTTAAAAAATATAATAATAATAATATAATAATAATAAATTTATTTGCTTAGAAAATAAATTTCATACAAATACTTTACGTTGAAGTTAAAAAAATACGAATTCAAATTTATCAAGGTTGTGTTTTGAAGTTAAGTTAGTGGCCGAGTCAAGTCAACTGTGCGAGTGCTCTCAAGTTTATTAACAAAAAACAGTGTTCTCAACTATATTGAAATTATTTTTTTTACTTATTCACCAAAAATATATGAAAATGGCAACAATTGCAGAAATAGAACGCGTATTAAAGCCCATTACAAACAAAATAGATAATATACAACTCTCTCTAAATAAAATACACAATTCCGTTGAGAATATTAAAAAAGAATACAAAATTAAATTTGATAAACTGGAAGAAGAGCTAAAGCAAAAAGATAAACAAATTGAATATCTTGAAAATAAATTACGCGAGAAAAATTTAATATTTTTTGGTATTGTGGAAGAAAAATATGAAAAACTGGAAGAAAAAATATTAAGTTTCTTGATTAACACTCTAAAATTAAAAAGCATTACTACTGACAATATAGAAGATATTAAAAGACTCGGTAAGATATCAGATAATAAAATAAGACCTGTTCTTGTGGAGTTTAATTCTAAAAAAGTTAAAAAACTTATACTTATAAATACTAAACTACTAAAAAATACCAAGATATTCATAGAGGAAGATTACTCGGCTAAAACCTTAAAAGACAGGAAAATTTTAAAACCGGAGTACACCAAAGCAAGAAAAGAAGGCAATAAAGTATCGCTGTATCGAAACACGTTATTTATAAACGGGAACAGGTATACTGCAAAAGACTTCGAAAATGGCACGTTTTCACAAGATGATGTGTTTATTGAAGGATCTTTAGAATTATTACCTGAACGAATGTCAGAGTCATTACAGTCACTAAATACCCCAAACGAAGAATATAACAATCTATATGATCAAAAAGTAAAACAAATATCACAAAAGCAAAAAGATGAAATTGCTAAAGAACCCCCACCAACTCATTTAAAAAATATATTTTTTTACCTTTTAATGGATAGAATCGACCCTTAAATTAGAAGCCAACTCTTTGTACCTACATTTATTAATACAAGATCGTTACAAATTTTTAAAACTTATAAAAAAAACTTCTTGCTTCATGAATGATCTTTTTTATTCTCGTGCACTTTCTCCTTACAGGTAGTCAACAATTGATAGTGGCACATTATCTTCTCCGTCGGGTGAAATTCAATCTTCTCGAGTTACAATCATTGAGCAGTGAACGGACTCGATCCCGGGTCGTTGAATAGAGAATAATGCTTTGTCCTACAACGGATGTTTCCGCCCTCTGCAAGGAAAAGACGATCGCAAGAAGTCAAGATAATAGAAGGTGCGTTACTTACTTGACAAGGATCGTCTTACGAGGAGTACAGGTTCTCGGTAACGTCTATGAAAATGTACGTTAACGTTCCAGAAGATAACGACTTGCCTGTTAATAAAAATAGTTTACATATGGGCTTAGGTTTACAATAGTTTGGCCGACTTACATTTTCAACAAATTATAAAGCCTAAACAAAAGGTAAAATATTCCTACAAAATTCTTTCGACTGCTTTAAATATAGATTTAAAACTTACAAAAACTGTGGGCCAAATACCGCATAAGAATAGTTCGACCGGCATGGATGATCTATCGAAATCCTTTACTTTGGGAAACAATATAAAAAATCTGTTGTGGCCAGCATAATACCTCTCGCCACTTCCTTTTTTACCTCTCGCTAAGAGAGGTATTGGATTCATGCTAAAAATCGCATATCCAGATTTTATTGAATAAGCACGTTTTAAGGTCCCTACAATCCGATTTTAACATTTTTACGATGATATCTGTGTGTGTGTGTGTGTGGATGTGTGTGTGTGGGATGTTGGAAGGACGGTTACTCAAAAACTATAAGACTTAAAATTTGTTTAACAACGTATTTCCCAATCGGACATTCATGGGAAGATCTGAAAAGGTTTTGGTAACAATTGGACAACCGGAAGTAGAAGATTCTTGAAAAAAAATCTTCTAAATATTATTTTTTGAAAATTTTTTTTGATAATATTAAAGAAAAGTAAATTCTCTTTCTGATACATTTAAATATTTTTATACATATTTTATAGATTTAGAGATAAAAGGAATATAATATATAAAATAATGTTGTAATTAATTTTACAACCGAAAGGATGCCATGAAAAATAGTTGCAAATTTAAATTATTTGTAACTGACAGATAAATGTCAGTGTCAGAAATAATGATTAATGAAAGAAAAATGTATTTGGAGAATCCCTTAATTCTTGATCTGTGACTATTATGGAGATGACAAGTCTAGGTTGAAGGACTTAAATTTGTTTCAAACATTATGGGACAATGTACACCAGTACTGTAGACTAGAGTAACTTTGAATTGCGAAAAAGCTATCAAATTCTTCCCAAGTAAGTTGTAAATATTGACAAAATTACACATCGATATAAGAATAATCGGAGTGCAATCTATCCGTCACTTTATTAAAGGGAATTAAGGTTATTTAGATATAACAAGTATGAAAAAATAAAATGTAAAAGAAGATATATAAGAATAGATGCACAATCCAGATATATACATTTTAGACCGCCCAAAATTAATGTTTTTACTAGAAGAATATGAAGAGAAAGTAAACAAGGTTGTTCAAATTGAAAATTGCTGTTACCAGCCTAATATTTATATATGGTAAACTCTACTTTGTAATTTATTGTAACATAATTTATGGTAAAATATCTTTATGTTGAGACATGCTATTATTGAATAATAAAGAAGTTTATACGTCATAGATTTATATGAATATATTATTTGTATTTATAAAAATATTCTTTGCTTTATGCATACAGCCAGGTAAAATATACGGCGAGAGGATATGTGCTGGCCACATCAGATTTTTTGGTTACATAAGTATAGGGCGCGAACAGTCATGTTACATTGTTGGCCTTGACAAGCAGGTGTGTGGGCCCGTTTCAGAATGATGATTAGTAATTATGTACATAGATGTCAAATGTCAGAATTTTCATTAAAAATTTCAAGATTTTCTTAATTCACGTAGTTTAATTTGTCACCAGCAGTGTGGAATTTACTTGTCGGGGAAAATAAATCACATGGAATTGGAAAATCACTAAATTTAGAATGAGAAATTACGATATTTGACATCTATATACATATTTACTAGCTATCATTTTGACATGGGCCCCCATATCTGCTTGTCAAAGCCAACAAAGTCACATAACTGCTCGCGCCCTAATGTATTTAACATTTCTTGTATACCTACACTCTACACCAAAAATTCTACTTACATCTATTCATTATATTTTGATTTTTTTAATTTAAATTCATTTTATGAAGAAATTTTGTCCTACTCTTCTAATTTTTCGATATGTTTCTAATTCATTGTCGGGAGTAACAGTATTTCTGAAGGGTATGTGTAATATACCTGTAATATTAAATGTTTAATTATTAATATGTATATATTATGTACTTCCCAGAACAAGTCTTCAGTAATATCTCCGGATTTCTGACACTGACATTTATCTGTCAGTTACAAACAATTTAAATTTTCAACAATTTTCCATGGCATTCTTTCGGCTGTAAAATTTATTACAACATATTATTTTATATATTATATTTCTTTTATCTCTATAGAATATATAATAAAATATTTAAATGTAGCAGATAGAGAATTTAATTTTCTTTAACATTACCAAGAAAAAATTTCAAAAAATAATATTTAGAAGATTTTTCTTCAAGAATCTTTTACTTCCGGTTGTCCAATTGTTACCAAAACCTTTTCAGATCTTCCCATGAATGTCCGATTGGGAAATATGTAGTTAAACAAATATAAAGTCTTATAGTTTTTGAGTAATCGTCCTTCCAACATCCCACATACACACATACACACATACATACTCACACACACACACACACACACACACACACACACACACACAGATATCATCGTAAAAATGTTAAAATCGGATTTTAGAGACCTTAAAACGTGCTTATTCAATAAAATCTGGATACTCTTCTAATTTTTCGAGATGTTTCCCAGAAAAAGTCTTCAGTAATGTCTCTCGATTTCTGACACTGACATTTATCTGTCACTTACAAGCAACTTAAATTTTCAACTATTTTCCATGGCATTCTTTCGGCTGTAAATTTTTTTACAACAGATTATTTTATATTCTATTTCTTTTATCTCTAAATCTATAGAATATATAATAAAATATTTAAATGTATCAGATAGAGAATTTAATTTTCTTTAATATTACCAAGAAAAATTTTCAAAAAATAATATTTAGAAGATTTTTTTTCAAGAATCTTCTACTTCCGGTTGTCCAATTGTTTTCAGATCTTCCCATGAATGTCCGACTGGGAAATACGTAGTTAAACAAATATAAAGAGTCATAGTTTTTGAGTAATCGTCCTTCCAACATCCTACATACATACATACATACACACACACACACACACACACACACACACACACACACACACACACACACACACACAGATATCATCGTAAAAATGTTAAAATCGGATTTTAGAGACCTTAAAACGTGCTTATTCAATAAAATCTGGATATGCGATTTTTAGCATGAATCCAATCCCTCTCTTAGCGAGAGGTAAAAAATTGTTGAAAGTTTGTGCCAAAAGTAAAAAAAATCCAGTGTTGTATAGTACAATTTATATTGCAAAAATACTCTAATACAAGAATATATAGGGTTTGTAGATACAATGCCTAATAGAATAAAAATTAGGAAAAATCTAATAGCCTTCCTTCACGTCTATTTATTGAAAAGTACTACCGGTTTCGTACCTTAATAAGTCCAGCATCAGGTACCGGTCTATAAGGATAATACAATTTTTTAATACAGTTAGTAACAACATTAAAAATAATGCACAATTATAAAACAGAAACTACTTACATTAAACAAAGTACAGAAGTTCAGAAGTACATAGTGAAACCTGCCATAAATTTAAAATCAGAGTCTTGAAGAACGCCCATCACAAAATAGTTAATGGATCATCACAAAAAAGAGTCAAGAACGGACTAGACTTGCAAAATCGAAAATAGAGTTACTTATAGAACAGAAGCAGTTGTAGTAGTGGTGGTAAGATTTTGTTGCTATTTTCATTAAGAGATGTCTCTGCAGATTCTAATTTTAAAATTTCAATTTGTTCAAGATAGATAATTAAGGTGTGTGCCTTTGTTTAAAATATGAAGAATTTCGAAATTATTTTTGTCAAACGAATGCGAAATATTTAAAATGTATTCAGCAAAACTGGAAAAATGATTAATATTATTAAATTTAATGCAGGTAAGATATTCTTGGAATCGTTTTTTAAAAGTTCTGACAAATTTCAAGTTTCATATTACTTAAAGGTTTGAAAGAAATATGGATGTTTTTATTATGTCTATCAACGATATTTTTAATTTTATACTTAATATCTCCAATAAAAGGTAAGACGATATATTTAGAATTAAATCTTATTATTAATAAAAGCAATGTAACCCAATATTAAATGGTGACGGTGGGGTACTTGAATAACATTTGATCACAAACATTTCTTATCAACGTTTAAAGGGAAGGCGAAAAATTATAATTGCTACAATTAGTACGCATTATTTGCGCTGAGTATTCATCATTAGGAGAGTGTACGAAAATTATACAATAATTGGGATGGGATTTTGTAGCTCTGTTGGTTAAAGTGTCTTCCTCAATGTGAAAAGGTCCAGACCCAGGGTTCAAATTCCTGCGGGTCTATAAATTTTTCACAAAATATTTCTTTGTTAATCAAAATTTCCTTGATTAGTAAGAACTATTTCTACGATTAAAACGTATAAAATTGATTACAAATATTTCTTATCAATATTAAATTTTTGTTATATTTTAAGATAGTCGAAAGAAATTTGTTAAAATTTCTGACTATTTGCGTATGATAATATAATTTGTTTGTTAAAAATGTAAACCGGCCGAACTATTATAATTCTGGGCTCCTATATTATCATTACTTAAATCTGCGAATAAAATCAAATTGGCACACTCAGAAATGAGTATAATAAGCTTTTATGAGTATTTATTTATATATGAACACATTACCTACCGATATGCTATTATATTTACCTATACCATCTAATATTTAATGTATATGTATATAAACTTGCTATGTCTCTTTATGAACAAAAAACCTAATGATTTTCTTTATTTATATATTCTCCATAATATTTAATACATTATTTACGTCCTCCAACTTGTTGATGTAGTGCATGCATTAAGATGCGGGTACAAAGGCTAAAGTCTTGTCTTGAGCTAAGAAGGTACCTAGAGGGTATTGTTTGGAATTGTAAAGAAATGTAATCTAAGAGCTGGGAAGGATCTTCCCACGTGTTGAATGCTCTGACTCCGGTTTGAGAACTTGAGACGGTGCGCAACGTCTTCGAAAAGCAAAAGCACCGGATGTTAGATACGTTGGACAAGTAACGTCTTTTCCAAATACACAAAACAACGGAATTTCAAAATGTTAAAAATAATTCATAATTACGTGTTAGCAATTACGTGAAATGTCAGCTATACAGCATTTATTTTTTACCTCCCGCTACCCTTAGTGAGGGAGGTTAGGGATCGTGCTAAAAATCGCATATCGATATTTTAGTAAATGACCAGGGCCCTTATTCTTGAGCATTCGTAATTACATTCGTATTCGTATTCGCTTTCGTTTTCATGTTAGTAGTGATAGTAGTTTGTGTTTCAAAAATAATATTATATACGTCAGTGTCAGTGTCAGTGTCAATTGTATTGTCACATTTATTCAGATCACTTACAAGTTAAGAGTTCCCTTTTATCATATATTTATTAATGATAAATATTTTTTTTTAACTTGTAAATGATGTGAATAAATGCTGCAATACAGTTGACACTGACAATGACATATCCAATATTGGTTTTGAAACACAGACTACTGTGACTACTAACATGAAAACGAACGCGAATACGAATACTAACGAAATGACGAACGCTCAAGAATACGGGCCCAGGTTTTAAGGTCCCTAGAATCCAATTTTAACATTTTCACGATGATGTCCCTATCATTCTCACTGTGTGTGTGTGTGTTCTGTGTGTGTGTGAGTGTGTTTGTGTTTGTGTGTGTGTGTGTGTGTGTTTGTGTGTGTGTGTGTGTGTGCTGCGTGGATCCTCTTTACGCTCTAACTCAAATACTATCGTTCAGAAAATATCGAAACCTTGTATTTCTACCTTATTCTAATATGGAAAGAAACCAATAGATTTTGATGTAATCAAGTAACCGGAAATGGCACTGGAAGCTCAAAATAATTTCGAAAAACACCTTTAAATGTTATTTTTTCGAGATTTATGGTTTATAAATATTAAAGATTATTAAATTTTCTACAGGTTTGCATTTTTTTCTTCCATATATTTATGGATAAATTTATAAAACTATCTATAATTTTAATCCCGTAGCCTACGCTTTAACCGCAACTCCATCGTTACACAGTTTAGATCGCAAATGTATGTAACTGACAGATATATATCACTGTCAAAAAATTCAGCATTTCAAATAATAATAATAATAACGATAAAATGTATTTAATGGATTTCTCGGTGGTTGAAGGGCGGAATTTTATAAAAAGGGCAAAACTCTCATTGAAGTTAATTTTATTTTAATTACAATATTTCGTGGTTATTTTACACTTCATCAGGGAAACTACAAACGTACAAAGTTTTATTTTTTAAATTTAATAATATGAGGTTTTATATATATTTTTTTTTACAAATAGTTGGTTGAAAATTCACTAACATCGAGAAATATCTCGTATTTCAATTAAATGTATGTTAATTTTATTTTTGCTCTAAAAAATTTGAAATCTATATACAATCTTTATTCAAATATTAACGACAAGACAACTTTTTACCTCTCGCTAAGAGAGGTATTGGATTCATGCTAAAAATCGCATATCCAGATTTTATTGAATAAGCACGTTTTAAGGTCCCTACAATCCGATTTTAACATTTTTACGATGATGTCTGTGTGTGTGTGTGTGTGTGTGTGTGTGTGTGTGGATGTGTGTGTGTGGGATGTTGGAAGGACGGTTACTCAAAAACTATAAGACTTAAAATTTGTTTAACAACGTATTTCCCAATCGGACATTCATGGGAAGATCTGAAAAGGTTTTGGTAACAATTGGACAACCGGAAGTAGAAGATTCTTGAAAAAAAATCTTCTAAATATTATTTTTTGAAAATTTTTCCTGATAATATTAAAGAAAAATAAATTCTCTTTCTGATACATTTAAATATTTTTATACATATTTTATAGATTTAGAGATAAAAGGAATATAATATATAAAATAATGTTGTAATTAATTTTACAACCGAAAGGATGCCATGAAAAATAGTTGCAAATTTAAATTATTTGTAACTGACAGATAAATGTCAGTGTCAGAAATAATGAGTAATGAAAGAAAAATGTATTTGGAGAATCCCTTAATTCTTGATCTGTGACTATTATGGAGATGACAAGTCTAGGTTGAAGGACTTAAATTTGTTTCAAACATTATGGGACAATGTACACCAGTACTGTAGACTAGAGTAACTTTGAATTGCGAAAAAGCTATCAAATTCTTCTCAAGTAAGTTGTAAATATTGACAAAATTACACATCGATATAAGAATAATCGGAGTGCAATCTATCCGTCACTTTATTAAAAGGAATTAGTGTTATTTAGATATAACAAGTATGAAAAAATAAAATGTAAAAGAAGATATATAAGAATAGATGCACAATCCAGATATATACATTTTAGACCGCCCAAAATTAATGTTTTTACTAGAAGAATATGAAGAGAAAGTAAACAAAGTTGTTCGAATTGAAAATTGCTGTTACCAGCCTAATATTTATATATGGTAAACTCTACTTTGTAATTTATTGTAACATAATTTATGGTAAATATCTTTATGTTGAGACATGCTATTATTGAATAATAAAGAAGTTTATACGTCATAGATTTATATGAATATATTATTTGTATTTATAAAAATAATCTTTGTTTTATGCATACAGCCAGGTAAAATATACGGCGAGAGGTTATGTGCTGGCCACATCAGATTTTTTACTTTGACATAAATAAATAATGGCGAAGGACGAGAACGCCTCTGAGAATTGTTGTGCAATTTGTGCTAAAATCTTTGCTAAAAGTGATAATATATTAATATGTGAAGGTATGTGTAAGAAATGGATGCATAGTAATTGCTGTAATATCAATAATAAACAATTCAAAGCAATTTTAGAACTGGGATCCATGGTAAAGTGGTATTGCGACATTTTACTATAAAAGTCAATAAAATGATAGGAGAATTGGATCTAGCAGAAAAGGTAATGAATCGCCTAGACAGTATAGTAAATATTATGAGTATTAATAATAACAAGAATCAAACATATGCAAAAGTAAACAATGAGTCGCATGAAGGGGAGAACATAACCCCTAAAATGAGTTATGCTCAAATCCTAACAAAGAGTAAAGAAAATGTAAAAGATATCCTTTTGTTGAGTAGTAATAATAAGGGCAGTGATGTGAATATTACAAATATCTTAGAAGAGAAAATTAAACCATCTGAAATTAATATTGGTGTAATGAAAATGAAAAAACTTAAATTGGTACTGTAAAAGTTGTGTGCAATAGTAATGAAGAAGTAATAAGACTAAAAGAAAGTGTACAAGAAAAAATTGGTGAAGATGTACAAGTCCAAATACCTACTAAAACTGATCCGACAATTAAAATTTGTGGAATAAAATTGAACCTCACCAAAGAAGAAATAAAAGAGTGCATCTACAAGCAGAATAGTTTTTTAAATAGAGACTTAAATCATGTTGACGTCAAAGTGCTTTACAAAGTGAAGGACAGAAATAGTGCAATTGTAAAAGTTGATCCAAAAACTTTTGATCTAATTATAAATAAAGGAAGTTTGTGTATTGATTGGGCAGCGTGCAAAACATTTGTGTATAACAATATACTTCGATGTTATAAGTGTTGCGGATATTTCCATATAGCTAAAAACTGCAAGAATGATCCAGCATGCGGGAAGTGTGCCTCGCCTAACCACAAAACTCAGGACTGTAAAGAGTGTGAAAAAAAGTGCATAAATTGTGTCAGTGCAAATAAGAAATTCAACTTAAATCTAAGTGTGAACCATTCCAGCTTCCATAAGGAATGTGAATTATATCAAAGAAAAGTAGAAAACTAACTTTATATATGATAAATAGCAATTAATGTTTACTAACTATAGAGATAGTATTTGTGTTCAGAATTCCCAAAGTATTACGGCACATTTTGATGAAATTGATCATTTTCTAGTTAGTAAACAGCCCATGGTGCTTTGTCTTACTGAGACACATCTGACATCAGATATTGATGATAAAGAGATCATTGTTAATAGTTACAATATTGTCAGGTTAGACTCGATAAGCAGAGCAACAGGGGGTGTATTAGTTTATATAAGGCATGACTTAGTATACAATGTTGAAAAGTCATTTCTTTTGCAAATGAACTACTGGTGTATCTTCATTAAAATCAAAGTGGAGTCTAAAATTGTGGTAGTGGGAGTTTTGTATCACTCGCCTAGTAGTTCTGATATGGTGTTTATGGAATTTATAGAAGGTTTGTGTGAAAACTATTTAATGACCTTGTTATAAGTAATGATTTCTCTCTTGATTGTCAAGTAAATGATCCGATTGTTGGTAATCATTCACTTATAAGAGTAATATTAAATTCAAATTATAATATAGATAACAGTACAATCACCTATAGACCTGGTATACAAAATATAGACATCTTTAGAGAAAACTTATCAACAAAATTCAGTAATTTTAATTATCGAATGCATAACATAAATGAGAAATATGATTTAATAAAAGACAATATGCTAGAATTATTAAATGCGAATGCAAGTAAATGTGAATTAAGGAAAAGACGTAATTACAAACCTTGGTTTAATAATTCTGTACTAGAAGCAATTAGATGTAGATATTTAGTATATAAGAGGTTTAAATTTACTAAATTAGACTGTGACTGGCAGGAGTACAAATTTTATAGAAATTTAGTGGTTAAGGAAATTAGAAGTAATAAAAAACAGTATTATGAAGTACAAATAGATAATAATAACCATAATCCCAAAGAAATGTGGAAGACTTTAAAACAGTGTGTTTCACCTAAAAATATAGAGCAATATAATAATGTGATTTTTGAGGGTAAAAAAGTAACTGATATTAAGGAAATAGCAAATAGTTTCAATAAATTTTATATAAACAGTATAAAAGAAATATCTAATAGTATACCAAATGTTAAAATTAATATACAAACTTGTGACACTGGAAGTGAGTTCAATGATTTCAAGTTGTTAGATATAGAAATGCTGAGAGAAGTAATATTTTCCTTTGCCAAATAAAAGTAGCCCAGATGAAGTAGCAATCAATTTGTTAAAGCTCGGTTTTGAGGAATTGGCTAGTCCAATATTAAATTTTATAAACTCTTCTCTAGAAAGGGGTGAGGTACCTACAAGTGCAAAAGTTTCTACCATTGTCCCGGTAAAAAAAGTAAATAATGCCTCTTCTCCAGAGCATTTTAGACCAATTAATACATTACCAGCATTAGCTAAAATTCTTGAAAAAGTTGTATATATGCAGTTAGTTGAATATATAACGCAAAATAACATATTAAGTACATATCAATCAGGTTTTCGAAGTGAGCATAATTGCGAAACAGCTTTACAATATGTCATAAATGAGTGGCAGACGAATATAGATAATAATATGATAACAGCCATAGTGTTTCTTGATTTTCAACGGGCGTTTGAAACAGTAGATAGGAATATATTATTGCGAAAAATTGAGGAATATGGAATATGTGGTAGGGTTTTAAAATGGTTTAAAACTTATTTGTGTGATAGAAAACAACGTATTAAATGTAACAATGTACTATCAGAAGAATTAGTTGTAGATAGTGGAGTGCCACAAGGGAGTATATTGGGACCACTATTATTTTTAATATACATAAATAATATTTGCATTACCAAGTATTGCAATATTCACCTGTTCGCAGATGATATATAGATTATATTTGCAAAAAAATTTCAAAGAAAATAGGTTTTTTATACAGGGTTAGTACTCTTCTAAGTAAATATACACGGTTAACAATTTATAATACTATTATATTACCTCACTTTCATTTTTTGTAGTACAATAATTTTTTTAAGCAATTCTAATGATAAAAAAGATTGCAGCTTCTTCAAAATAGAGCAATGAGAAATATATTATCATATGATACATACCAATGTATTGAATCTGTTGCGGGAATTGAACTGGCTTCCAGTGGAAAAATTTCTAGAGATGAAAAGCCTAATTTTTATTCATAAAATTGAAAAAGGAGTAATGCCTAAATATTTCGATAATGCTTTGAAAAAAATGAAAGATGTTCATATTTACGAAACAAGAAATGCAGAAAATTTTTTCATAGATAGGAAAAAATATACAAAAACTCTATATTTTTTAAGACACTTATTATATATAACAAGTTACCAAATAGAATTAAGATGTTAAATGTAAAAAAAATTATAATAGAAATTAAGAGATATTATATGAAATGTGTATACCTTTTTTTAGCTAAATAAAGATATTATTATTATTATTATTATTATTATTATTATTATTATTATTATTATTATTATTATTATTATTATTATTATTATTATTATTATTATTATTATTATTATTATTATAAACCAGTCAAATGTTATCTACAAAATACCATGCAGTGTTTGCAGGAAATTTTATATAGGTTAACCCTCTCAAAAGCTCAAATCTAGAATATCCCAGCACAGGCAGGGGGAAAAAAGAATCAACAGTAAGAATCAGTGCGCATTAGCACATCACGTTCGAGAAACTAATCATTTTGTACAATATGATCAAGCATCTATTATTGAACACGAAAATAATTACAAAAAACGCGTTTTCTTAGAAATATGTCATATTAACATAAATCATAACAACACTATCAATTATAAAACCGACACACAAAATTTAAGTTCGATTTATGCGTACATTCTACGCTTGTTTTAAAATTCATATTTTGGCGCCATTGTTGGTCATTTCTTCTTCTTGATCTGTGCCCGGAAACAAATATAACTAAATGTTAACCAAGAAAACTTGTCACCCTGTGCACATGTGATATGAGTAACTTTGTATTTGTTTAAAAGTAATTTAAAAAAAAAATCTGATGTGTCCAGCACAATACTTTTCGTCAATCCTGTGTATTATGTACAAATTCCATACATTAATTTTCTTGCAAAAATTTATAAATTTCAAGTAAAATTATTTCATAAACAATCTATGCAAATGACACTTGACACTGACATCTTTTTCTTCTTTAGCTTTTCCCATTCGTTAGGGGTCGCTATTTTTTATTTTCTTCTTCCAATCATTTCTGTTTTGCGGGTAGTCTTCATTCGGTTGCTATTCTATCAAGTTTTTGGTCTTTCTCTGTTTCTTCCACCTTCTATTACTAAGCTATTCATAAAATAATTTTACTGGAAATATAAGATCTTTTGCAAGAAAAATTATGTATAGGGCACGAGCAGTCACATGACTTGATGTCCATAACTGACAAATGTCATAATTTTTCATTCACAATTTCATTTTTTGGTATTTTATGATTCCTTTTCTCGGCAACTGAATTCCATACTCCTGATAAGAAATAAACCACAAGAAATAAGAATATCATGAAATTTTGAATGAAAAATTATGACATTTGTCAGTTATGGACGTAATTAATTGCTGTCATTTTGGACACGGGTCCTCACATCTGCTTGCCAAAGTCAGCAAAGTCACGTCACTGCACGCGCCCTATACATACATTTTCTTGCAAAAGATCTTATATTTCCAGTAAAATTATTTATTCTTCCTCATGACATGTTCAAACCAATGTAATCGTCTCTCTTATATCTTTCTAGAAACATTAGAGTTATTTCTCTTATTCTTTCATTCATTACTCTTTATTGATACTGACATCTGTCAATTTTAATTTTCTGAATATATTAGCAGTTTCCATGGTTAAGTTAGCATAGCTGGCTGATTTATGAAATTTAATATCTTTATAATTCTTGAACTCTATATCTGTTGAATATGAAATATAAAATGCAATCAAATTGTATAGAGAATAATATATTCTTTAAGATAAATAATATTTAACTGAGTTTTTTCAAGAAAAACTGTTAAAATCTTCAAATGAGGGTACTTTCGGTTGACCAATTATAACCAAAATCTAATCAAGTCTGCATATGGTTGTAAGGAAGAGGAATACGTAAGAATTGTAATTTTTGGAATTCTAGTATTGGAGATATCGCAGCCGAAACCGCGGTCACATACACACACACACACACACACACACACACACGCACACATACACACGCACTGACACACATACAGACATCATAATAGTAAAATCGTATTGTAGGGACCCTAAAACGTCCTTATTCATTGCAAACTCACCATCGAATTTTTTGACCAAAGACAATACCTTCCTTACCTATAGATGACGAAAGGTAAAAATATGTATATTTTTATAAAATTAACGTACATTTAATTGAAATAGGAGATGTTTCTCGATGTTAGTGAATTTTCAACCAACTTATAACTATTTGTAAGTACAATTCTAAACTATGTCAAAAAATATTTAATCTCATATTAAATTTAAAAAATAAAACTTTCTACGTTTATAGTTTCTCTGATGAAGTGGTAAGATAACCACGAAATATTGGAGTTTAAATAAAATTAACATTAACGAAAGTTTTATCCTTTTTATAGAACTTCGCCCTACAACCACCGAGAAATCCAGTAAATACATTTTATCATTCAACAAGCCGGCGTTATGTCTCTTCAACAATAATAGTAACGTTTTAAAAAGAAAATAGTAAATAGAACAATAATTATATGGAAGGAACTTACAGTTACCAGCATAAGTAAATATGTAGGAATATAGGTAAGTTTATTTATAATAAATAAAATAAATATATCGTAACGGCATATTACCCATTGCTGGGTGTGCCAATCTGCTTTGTACACATATTTCAGTAACGATGATGACATATTTGTACCGTGCGAGCTAGGTGTCACCTCATGGGCACTCATTGCTGGCGTGGAGAGTGTAACACAGTGGTGATTTTTGTGCCATTTAAAATTCGAAATATTTGTCGTCGGTCGGTATCGAACCTAATATTTAAATTTAATTTAATTTTAAGTATTTACATGAATAAAAATTAAATTAAACGGGAGGTATTGTGTTGGCCACATCAGATTTTTTACACAATTGACGTTTCGATCTATGCTCTTGTACCTTCAACTGAGTATATTTTTTTGACAACAGAATCTGAAAGCAAATGGCTGTGTATATGATTTTAATATGTTATGGCCATTTACACAAGTTATAGTTAATTTCTTAACTACAGGGTAACAAAAAAAGTGTGTATTGAAATTTTGGCAGTAATATTTAATAACTTATTTGAAATTTCGTTTCGATACGATATTGTCAATTTAACCAATGGTTAACAATTTAACTGTTTAACCATTAATAAACAAAATAAAACCGAACATTTTATCTTATTTTTGTCACTATTTACTGTTGCTTCCTTTGAATTCTATTGATTTTGTGCGGGATGAAATTAAGAGCCAAGTCTTCAAAAACAAATCAACCAATGTTAATCAACTATTGAATTTGCAAAACATTGGGAAATCAATATCTAGTAATATTTTGCTTAAACGCAAAGTGTGTAAAAGGAATATTTTCTTTATTAAAGTTTATAACAATATTTAAATATTGAAAGAAGCTTTCAGAACTCATAATATAATGAAATAAAAACAATATTTGGGATTAGTTCTGTATAAATTTTAATTATTTAATGACGTTTCGACAGCGAACTGCTGTCTTCATCAGGTAAATAACAAAGTACAGAACTAATCCCAAATATTGTTTTTATTTCATTATAATCATATTTATTTACATTCTTCCTTTTTAACATTTTAGGTGTTCGACTTTGTTTATCGAATTACAAATATTGTTTTCAAAAGAAGTTTATGTTCGTGTGGTAAGCCTCCATATCTTCTTTTGCAATCACTACCCTGTTTCCATCTGCTTTTTCTGTTTGTGCATCCCTGCATCCCTGCACAAGAAGCCGAGTGTTATCAGAGTGCAGACAGGCCTTGCCTTTGTGCCTTTGCGACTAAATACCGGATTGTGTCCATATGGACGCTCTTTAGTTTAGAGGTACACCATGTACGGTATTGTGTACCAACCAACCGTACGAAGTAGAGACAAATTAATGCACATGCCTTATTCTTACAATACAACCCCGAATATGTTCTATGACTTTTTAACTGCAAGATAGAACTTGTTCCTAACGCGACCAATAAAATTATATTAATACAGGGAAAGATATAGGTATTATGTTACTTAAGTATTCGGAAAAATTTTGACTGGACGATACTCTACTTATTACTACAACAATTAAGCTCCAACTTTCATATTTAATAAAGAGTTAGTGGCCCGTTTACTTATATACGACGAAGTTTAGTTTTGCCTTGCCCCATGACTCTCTGGCGAGTTTTAAAATTTATTTTGCGTACTTTTTGAAAAATCTTGTGCCTTAATTGTTTTTATTTTGGGACTCCAACATATTATCGTACATAGTATTAATTGAGGACGTTGTCGGCACTTGGTGGAACATTTTTTAAAGGGTAAAAAGAAAAACACTTGGTGATGTCCACGAAAGAAATATAATTGTTCTTCAACTAGTTTCGGCTACATTCCATCATCAGGAATGTACTTTTCATTCCTGATGATGGCATGTAGCCGAAACTAGTTGAAGAACAATTATATTTCTTTCGTGGACATGACCAAGTGTTTTTATTTTTACCCTTTATTATCGTACATCTTTCTTGTAAGTAACGTCTAAAAAGTTTTAATTGGTCTCCGATAGAGATACGTTGGGAGGACTGTTTTCGCGGGGAAATAGTATATTTTTGAATCCAAGCACTACGTTGTCGTTTGGATATAGTTGCGTAAAGCTGGGTCAAACCAAAACTTAATATCATTTAGATGTAAATCGATGAAATCAAGTAACTTCGGCTGGAAATTTTGCGTATAAACCTCTAATGGCCAATTGCACAGCTTATAGTTAATGTATTAACTACAGGTTTACAAAAAGAGTGCGTATCGAAATTATGACAGTAATATTTAACAACTCATTTGACATTTCGTCTCGATACGATATTATCAGTTTAACTAACGGTTAATAATTTAACTATAAGTTGTGCAAATGGCCATAATACATCCAACGTACTGTCTAGAGATGTCTGCTTCCGAAATTGCTGCATATACTACATTATTTTATCCGAAAACTTTGCTTTCACTTTAAATTCTATACTGAAACTTTTTGGGCGTTACTTACTTAAAACAAAGATATACAACTATCTGCAGGAGCCCCAAAATGAGAACATTTAAGAAGAAGGAATTTTCTAAAGATAAAAAGGCCCATGGGGCATGGCAGAACTAAACTAGACTAGACTAAACTCGTCTAGAAGAAAACGAGCACTAGCGCTATATTAAACATGAATGTTAAAGCTTGAGCTATGTTAATTATTGTATTAATAAACAGATTCAGTACATTTCTCTTAAACCACAGCGTCTTCCATTCAATAAATTTTTGAAAACTTATTTAACATATGTAATTATTTTATATTTTTATCTACGAGCTCAGACTCATAATAGTTTGGACGGCAAATATTTTCAACAAAATATAAGAACTAAACAAATGGTGGTCCAGATTTATCATCAACTGAGACCCTTTACTTTTAGCAGAATATAATAACAATAATCCAGTGCGTACTGTAAAACCTACCTTATAAGACATATAGGACAAAACTCTAATAGAAAAATGTAAAGGGATTATGAATGCAATACCTAACAGAATTAAAGCTGTTATTACTAACAAAGGCGTTGTAACCCAATATTAAATAGTGAAATGAATAACATATTCAGTTTTTGTTAGTTGAAAAAAATGAAAGAAATTTGTAGAAATCTCTCACCATTTGCGTAAGATTTATAATTATTGGTTTTTATCTCTCGCTAAGAGAGGTATTATATTCATGCTAAAAATCGCATAACCAGATTTTAGTGAATAACTACGTTTTAAAGTCCCTAGAATCTGATTTTAACTTTTACGTCTCGCTAAGAGAGATATTGGATTCATACAAAAAATCGCATATCCAGATTTTAATGATTAAGCACGTTTTAAGGTCCCTACAATCCGATTTTAATATTTTTACGATGATGTCTGTGTGTGTGTGTGTGTGTGTGTGTGTGTTTGTGTGCGTGTGTGTGTATGGGACGTTGGAAGGACGATTTCTCAAAAACTATAATACTTAATATATGTTTAACTATGTATTTCTCAATGGGACATTACTGGGAAGAGTTGAAAAGGTTTTGGTAATAATTGGACAACCGGAAGTAAATCTTCTAAATATTATTTTTTGAAAATTTTTGTTCTCTAGTATTAAAGAAAAGTAAATTTTCTATCTGATATAATAAATCTCACAGCCCAAATAATGTCATGGAAACCAATTAAAAATTAAAATGTTTGTAACTGACAGATAAATGTCAGTGTCAAAAATCCAGAGACATTACTAAAGATATTTTCTGGGAAGTACATACATTATATTATTTCTTATTGTATTAATAGCTAAATATTTCAAATTATAGGTATATTAGTATATTATATTCTTCAAAAATACTGTCAATCCCGACAATGAATTGGAAACAGTCGTAAGTAGAAGTTTATTAAATAATCTTTTAAATATTTTTATTTGAAAAATTATGTTATTACAAATATTAAAGAACATTAAATTATCAAGTTCATACATTAATTTTTTTAATTATATGTATCTTCTATAGATTTATAGATAAAATATATAGAATAATCTGTTATAATAAATCTCACTCTCTAAACAACCCCAAGGAAACCAATTGTCAAATTCAAATGTTCGTAATTAATATATAAATGTCAGTGTCAAAAAACAACAGTTTCATTGACATTACCGTAAGCCTTTTCTATTTCATATTTATTAAATATTTATCATTATGCGTATATTACATGTATCTTAAAGAAATATTACCAATTATGTATTTTTAATAACTACATTTATATATGGTTTGGATACGAAAAATAAATAAATAAATAATACTAATCTCATCAATGAATTGAATGAATCTAGAATATATAGAAGAGTAGGTGAAAACTTTCTCATAGAATGAAATAAAATTATAACAGAAAGACTAAATAGTTACAAAGAAAACAGAAAATGTTAAATACGGTACTTATGTAAAAAATGGAAATGGCTAGAGGTATTGTGCTGGCCACAATATATTTTTTGAAAATTTAAACCTTCCGGATAATTATGATGAACCTGGGCCCGTATGTTCTAAAATGTATTTGGAATTTGGAAAAATGGCACACCCAGCAATGGGTAATAATCTATTCACACATGTTCACTGCCCTAGTTTTAAAAACGTTTAGCCGTTTGCTTATTCCTAATGTAAGCCTCCATTTGTATTTTATCCTGAAAGGCAGAGGTATAAAACGAAGGTATTGTAATGGTGCGGCCGAGCATCTAATGAGGATAACTAGAGTTAGGTCAATTCTTTACAAACCCAACTGCTGAGAGGAATCAACACATGCTTCATGTGTGCGGATCTATCTGTTAAAAGTTAGGGATGCTTTTAGTTTGTTCAAACCTCGGGCGAAGTACCAGCTGGGTGAAAAAACTTCAACTGACGACGAAAGCATCACATGAATTGATAAATAAAATTTTCATCATATTTATTACAGTACTGAATTGTAATAAACACATGTCAATTTTATCTTGTCCTTGACTAGGATTAAAATGTTATACTGCATTTCTAAAGCCATTGAAGAATTCAGCTAGTTTCTCAATTACCAAATCTTGGAAATAATTCTGTTGCAGTTTATATGACACCTTATTAATCCTAAGCTGTAAAGTTAAACCCTATTTAAACTATCTAGCGGTGTTTTCAAAGAAAGCCCTGGATTGTTTCAGGGTTTTCCCTATCGTTATAGAAACATAGGAAGGTAATGACATCGGCTTCAATGAAACAGGATTAACTTATTGACAGGTATAGAATGTACATTAACTAACAATGGTAATTCTTGTAACTTGAGGAAATGTAAATATTGAATGAAGATGAAATCTTCGTAGAAAATTATAAACTTAATGACTTTTTCAAGGGCGAAAGATATCCAACATATAAACCTGGAAACTAAGTCAAAAAGATACTTTCGTTTTCGAGTAACACAATTATAAACTGTTGTTTCGATAAAAAGTGAGTTTGATTAAAATACGCTACTTTATTCTGTGATAGAAACTAATTACAAATGCCGAATTCTACAAGTTCCTTTACATTACAAAATAACTCAGTGTTTCCCAATTTATTTATTTTCGCGATCTCCTAAGGCTTCATAAATTTTTGTCCAGTAGTTTTTGAACTCGAAATAATTAATTAATTTCCTTTCGCGCCCTCACAGTTTGAGAAACATTAGAATAACTAAAATCTAAGTGTAAAAGAACCTATAGAAACCCGTATGCATTAAATCAGTATCACATCATAAAAAAAACATATTTTTTGCAAAAAAGGGCAAAATTATTTTTCGAAATAATTAATTAAAATTGTTTTGATAATTCAATGTTAAACATATAAAGGTATAGAAGATGTTTTAATAAATACATGCTTTTATAAGGCCCTCGTGAGTGGAGTTCGTAGATTTTTCAAAATTAAAAAAAATATATCACCATGGCTTACAAAACTTCATTCTGTTACTATTCGCAGATTTACCAGCCTCACCTCATAGAATAATATATTTAAATGGCGTCAATTTTGAGTGGCATAAAAATTACTTACTGCAATAATAACCAATGTAAACATGTCAGTAAAATAGTAAATTAAATGCTGTACTCTGTGTGATCACCTTAAGGCTTCATAAATTTTTCGCACCCCCATAGCTCCCCCCTTCCAGTAGTTTTTGAACCCGAAATAATTAATTTCCTTTCGCCCCCACACTTTGGGCAACACTGGTATAACTAAAATCTAACTGTAAAAGAACCTATAGAGAACCATATTCATTAAATCAGTATCATATCATAAAACAAAAAAATATGTTTGCAAAAATGAGCAAAATTCTTTTTAGAAATAATTTTATTTTTTTGACAACTCAGTGTTAAACATATAAAGGAATAGAAAATGTTTTAATAAATACAAATAGAGGTTGAAGATTATGTCATACACAGAAGTTATGAAATTATGAATCTGATTCACCCCAAGTCCTAGGTATTTAATAAAATAGACTGTACAGTTCTTGTAATAACTTTTTACTCTACATGCTTTTATAAGGCCCTCGTAAGAGGAGTTCGTAAATTTTTCAAAAATAAAAAAATATATCATGGCTTACAAAATCCCATTCTGTTACTATTCGCAATTTTACCAGGCCACACCTCATAGAATAATATATTTAAATGGCGTCAATTTTGAGTGGCACAAAAATTACTTACTGCAATAATAACCAATATAAACATGTCAATAAAATAGAAAATAAAATGCTATGCTCTAGAGTTTTAAATTAATTTGTCAATTTTTACAATCATTACTAATACTGAGTCTTTTCTTGATTTTATTGTTTCAAAATTACGAAATGTTATCACTAATTGTTTTTGTATTACTCTACATATACAAGTAAAAACTTTTTTGAATGTTAGTCTGAACGAATTTGTTTAAACTTAAATCTTCAAATCTATCCAAATTCCTGTATTTACCTACTACATAATATGCCCCCTCTTTTCAATATAATTATCTAGTGATAATTATCCCGCAAACTACCCCGTGTGAACAAATGTGTGATTCACTTACTATACGTACAGTACCTACACAGGTATAGCTGACATCCGGGCGAACCGTGTATGGGTACTCTATGCCCTAGCATCTGTTGATGGACCACATGGTCTCTATTTTATTTACCCTCCCTTGTGTTATCATTGCAATATTGCTTATAATTTGCTTTATCCATCCTCGAACTCATAACAAGGGTGGATATGAAAATATGAATTATCAGGTGGACTAGAGAATGGGAAGTATTTCATTATTAAATACTGCAGATATGAACGCATGGATGGAAAGAATTTAAATATTTAATCAAACTAGTATATTACTGTAAATATGGAGCAGTGGCGAATTTAGAGGGGGGCAAACGGGCACGTGCCCCCCCCCCCTATCATTTATAAAAAAATATTATTATTATCATCATTCACGTATTATATACATCATAGATAAATAAAATAATAAAAATATGTACTAATAAAATAAAAATAATAAAAAATACATTATTAATGCAACGTGTAAATACATATAATTTGTGCGGCACCATAAGAACGAAGATGTAAACGTGACTGTTTGGGGCTGTATGTCTGCTGACGGGTTGGGGAATTTATTTTGTATTAATGAAACTGTGAATAAATATAATTATTTATCAATTTTAATGATAAATTACAATCTTCTATTATTATTTATTTATATTCTAGCAAGATAATGATCCCAAACATACAGTAATTATTGTTAACGAATGGCAGTTCTACAACATACCGAAATAACTTAAAACACCTCCACAGTCTTCTGATTTCAACCCTATTGAGAATTTATGATCGGAACTAGATAGGCACCCGGTAAAAATATTTTCCTCTATTTAGAAACTCCGGACGCACCTGACTGATGAATGGGAAAAATTCCACCTTCCATATAATCTAATTTAAAAAATCAATGCCTAGGTTACTGGAAACTGTAATTAAAGCCAATGAGTATCCTATTAAATATTAAAATGTAGTATTATGTGTTAAATAATTTTATATCTGTAAATGTACACATAATTTTATCTTGATTTTTGTATACAATTTGTTTTCAGCAATATTACATAAAGTAAATTAAACGTTTCTTAAATATGATTCTGAAATATCGAATGAAGACTATGATTAATTTTTTAATGAATTTCTTTTTTGATAACCCTTTTTGCCTTCCGTCACCTTTAGGTAAGAAAGGTATTGTCTTTGAACAAAAAATTCAATGGTGAGTTTTTAGTAAATAAGCACGTTTTAGGGTCCCTATAATACGATTTTAACATTTTTACGATGATGTCTGTATTTATGTTTTGTGTGTGTATTTGTGTATGTGTCTGTATGTGTGTGACGAAAGTTTCGAATCGCATAACTCCAATATCACGATTTCAAAAATTATATTTTTTTTGTATTCCTCAAGTTTACATCCAAAAGAAGAGGTAATTAGATTTTGGTTATAATTGGTATATAATTGGAAGTACCCTTATTTGAAAATTTTAATAGTTTTTCTTGAAAAAACGCTGTTAGATCATTTTTTGACACTTAATGTTACCATAAATATTAAAGAATATGCTATTATCTACTCGATTTAATTGCATGTTATACTTCATATTCCATGGATATATAGTTAAAGAATTATAAAGATATTAAATTTCATAAATCAGCCAGCTATGCTATAACTATGGAAACTGCTACTATATTAAGAAAATTCTAATTGACTGGTCTCAGTGTCAATGAAAAGAAAATGAATGTGGCAGAGAGATGAGAATGTTGAGATGGATGTTGGGAAAGACACGGAAAAATAGGATACGGAGTCAGAGGATAAGGGAATTGGCTCGAGTGATAGAAATTTCAAGAAAGATACTAGAGAGACGATCATATTGGTTTGAACATGCCATGAGGAAATTCAAGAATAACGACCAGTGGGAAAAGCTAATGAAGAAGAAGGTACAGGGTCAAATGCAATTTACATAGTTTGTTTATGAAATAATTTTACTGGAAATATACAATCTTTTGCAAGAAAATTTATATATAGAATTTGTACATAATATTTTTATTTTACATTTTACTGATAAAGTAAAGTGTACTAATAATTTTGTGAACCACTGTACATATCAAATTTGTTTTTCCTAATTTCGTGCACCCCTATCATTATTTTCTAAAACCGGCACTGATATGGGGCATAATGCAATAATAAACTATATTAACAGTTAGTAATTTTAGAATCAAACCACCAAAAAACTTCTAATGTTAATCATTCTTTCTTGCAGGAATATTTTAATGCGTGAAGGAAGAAAATAAAAAATTTAATCAAATTACTATATTACTGTAAATCTAGGACATAATACAATAAAACCAATGTCAATATTTCATAATTTTAGAATCAAACCAGTGAGAAACTTTTAATGTTAATCTGATACTAATATGATTACAAATATCACAAATACTGTACTTCATACTGTCTATTGCACTAAAATCCTGGAAGATTTTACTAACATCAATCTTACTTTAAAATAAAGTAAAAAATTTACATTGGTGGTTTTTGCATTAAGTTTCATATTTATTTTATATAATTAAATCTATATTTTGTAATAGTAAAAATGATTAAGCAGAAATTTGAAATAATTGTAATTTATTTTAGTACCATACGTTGGCAGTACTGAGAATGATCATGTTCTGTCAAATAATTTTATATTCCATAAAAGGAATAAGGATTGACTTAGAAATAATTTTAAATTCATTAATATATAAGTTTCTTTAATACTGATATAATTTTTCTTCTTTTTAAAAAAATAAATAACAACCAATAATTTCTACAAGTTATATTTAATTTTACAAGATTTTTTTCAGGTTGATGACGTACATCTTCTGCCTAAACATTTTCACTATACAAGAAAATTCTTAAACGAGTTGTGAGCAGTATTACATCAAATATAGATCTACCTATCTAAAAAATTTAAAAATGTTTGCTTCAATTTATTCAGATTGTTAAGGCCTGTAAATTATTGGGGAAGCGTTCCCGTCACCTTCTCTCTAAATAATAGGGGAATTCAAAGGTACTCGTGCCTCGTAGAATTAAGCTTATGTTCATTACTAAATCTGTACGTATTTCCTTGTCCTGAGATTTTGTGAAAAATCAAAGTTTGGTTTTTAATTTCAATATTTTATACAATTCATATCATAATAAAATTATTTCAGTACATTTTCTTCTCAACACTATTATAAATTGAAAAACTATGCAAACAAAAAAAAAACCATATTTAAGTTAATTTATACAAAGTCAAAAATTAAATTTTGTTTCAATGTTGACAAACGTAATAAAGCATAATCATTTTTTGTAGTTTTAATATAAATTTTGTTATATATTAAACATTAATGAAACGTATTTTAATATATAAATTTTACATTAAATTTGGGACGAACTGATACGACGAAAGGCTCGTAGGTATATATGTTTAACAGGCTGTACTTTCCTACCATCATTAATATTTATAATAAATAATCTGTTGTCACCTGTGCCGTGATATCCACCCTCATATTTTGACCCTCACCCTCTGATGATATGTAACACGAAAACTTAAAATTCCCATGCATGATACATGCTGCAGTAGCACATATGACGCTGGATTCCACGGATCCCTATACTATTAGCTGATAGCCTGACCCTCCGACGCCCTGTTACTGATGACGCGACGCTTATGTGATTGCTTAGAATTTTACCATATGATCAGAATACCTACCGTGGGATTCGGAAAATTCTCATAGTTGTATTGGATGATGTTTTATCATATGGTGCTCGGAAATTCATCACAAAACGATAAACAATAAATGAAGGACAATATGTTGATACAATTAAATAGTCTGATGTGGCCAGCACATTACCTTCCATCAATTCTATGTATTTTGTACAAATTCCATACATATAGATCCTTAGAAAAGATTCTATATTTCCAGTAAAATTATACCACGAACTTCTTCTTTAGCTTTTCTCATTCGTTAGGAGTCGCTATTCTTGATTTTCTTTTTCCACTCATTTCTATTTTGCGTGTCAGTCGCATTATTCTTCCTCTATATCTCTTGTATCTTTGTAGAAACTTCTATCACTCGAGCTATTTCCCTATCCTCTCATTCCTTATCTTATCTTTCCGCGTCGTGTGAACAAACCATGTTATGTGGTTAAACCATAGCTGGCTGATTCATGAAATTTTAATCTCTTCATAATTTTTTAGCTCTAGATCTGTTGAATATGAACAAAAAAGTGAAATCAAACCATATAGAGAATTAAAAATACTTCAATATTTATAATAACATAATGTCAAAAAATGATATTTAATTGCGTTTTATCAAGAAAACCTGTTAAGAACTGCAAATAAGGGTACTTCACCAATTATAACCAAAATCTAATCAGCTCTTTATATGGAGGTAAAGAAGAAGAATAAAAGAATTATAATTTTTAGAATTATAGTGTTGGAATTATTGATGGAGAAAATTTCGTCACACACAACACGTACACACATACAGACATCGTCATAAAAATGTAATATCGAAATTTAGGGACCCTAAAACGTGCTTATTCATTAAAAACACACCATCGAATTTTTTGACCAAAGACAATACTTTCCTTACCTAGGTGACGGAAGGTAAAGAGTAATTATAAATAAATATATCATCTCGGCATATTATGTGGTGCCTGAGTGTCCACTCGCGAATCTGGGGAACCGGGTTCGATCCCGACCGACGCCAAATATTTCGAATTTTAAATGGTACAAAATTGACTGCTGTGGTGCACACAGTAAAAATATGTCATCATCATTACCGAAACAAAGTAGATTGGTAATATGAGTAATATGCCGTGATGATATATTTTTACCTCTCGCTAAGAGAGGTATTGGAATCATGCTAAAAATCGCATATCCAGATTTTAGTGAATGAACACGTTTGAAGGTCCCTAGAATCCTATAATAAAATTTTTACGATAATGTCTGCATGTGTGTGTATGTGTGTGTGTGTGTGTGTGTGTGTGTGTGTGTGCGGATGTGTGTGTGAGTGAGAGGTTGTTGGAGGTACGATTTCTCAAATTCTAAAGACCTGTGTAAGTACGGATTCCTCAATCTAACAGTAATGGGAAGAGTTGAATAGATTCTGGTAATAATTGGACAACCGGAAGTAGTAGTATTTTAACAAACATCTTCGAAATATAATTTTTTTAATATTTATGTTATTACAAATATTAATAAACAAAATTCTCTATCCGACACATTTAAATTTTTTATTAGGTATACCTTCTATAGATTTGAAGATATAGATATAATAATCTATAAAATAATCTGTTGTAGTAAATCTTACAGCCTGCTCACAACGCAAACACCTCCATGGTAACTACTTGAGAAATTAAAATGTATGTAATTGACAGATAAATGTCACTAATGTCAGTGTCAAAAATTCATTGATTGTACTGAAGGCTTTTTCTGGGAACGATATTTAATATTTCTTATTGTATTATTAATTATATATAGGTATATTACATGAACCCTTCAGAAATACCGCCAATCCCGTTAATGAATTGGAAAAACCTCAAACATTTAGAATAAATAGAGCAAACTTGGTCATGGAATGAATTTAAAATTATAGAAAATACGTAACTATAAAGATTAGGTGTAATGAGATTTTTTTGTTTGGACAAGAAATGTTAAATACAATAGTTACATATACCACAATCGAAAGGGCGCGATAGGTATTGTGATGGCCACAATAGATTTTTTAAATTTTTTTTATATTTTCCATTTATACTGGGTGTACCAATCTGCTTTGTACACAAATATCGATAATAATGATATTCGTACCGTGTCGAGTTTTGCCAGGCGTCACCTTACGGGCGCTCATTACTGGCGTGGAGAGTGTACCACAAGGTTCTATTTTGTGCAATTTAAAATTTAATACTTATTTTTACTTTTGTATTGTTTTGAAGTAAACATTTAATTTTAAACAATACCCTTAAAATATACATTCTACAAATTCAATACATCATCCCTGTCCTTAGGCCCGTCCTTTAAGGGGCGTGCCCTGCCCTTTCCCATTCCACAACCCTCTTCTAGCCAATCAGAACCTTCCATCCTGCGTGACGCCAAAGCACAGGGCCCATTCATGCCCTACAAGACTGAAGTGAAGCCCTAAAGTTCATCAGTCGATCAGTCAGTCGTCAACTTGTAAGGGTAGTCAAAAAGGAAGAGTTAGAGTCATTTAGAGTACGAATAAAGTTAGAGTGAAGTTAGAGTGAAAGTGAAGAGGATGAACATACTGGAAGGAATGGATATACTCAGCAACGGGCAGAAAGTTTCACCGCCTAGTTCAAGTAAGAAAGGATTTCAATAATTTATTATTATAATTATTTTTGTCAATTTTAACCAAAATAATATTGGGTTTGTAATCGGCTAAAAATCTATATATTTTTATGTACAAGAACAGCCAAAGTCTAAATATAAAATAAAGGAGTTTACAGGAACCGGCATCTATTGTATCAGTTCATAACATTATCACTGAAAGATACTTAAGGTATAATTAACACTGAAAGTTTCTTGTTAATTTTAAATATCTCATTTCCAAAATTAAGAAATGGTGACATTGGTTGTTCCATTAATCCACATAGTATACATTAATCCATTATTAAAATCTGATGTGGGCAACACATGACCTCTCGCCATTTCCATTTTATGTTATATTATTATATAATAAATAAATATATCATCACGGCATATTACCCATTGCTGGGTGTGCCAATCTGCTGTATATTCAGATATCGGTAACTGCTGAAATATTTTTACCGTGTTGGCGCTTACCAGGCGTTACCTCACGGGCACTTATTGCTATCGTGGAAAGTGCACCACAGGGGTCAATTTTGTGTCCTTAATATTCAAAGTAATTTTTAGCGGCTGTCAGGATCGAACCCGGATCATAATTAACGTATATACAAATAATTCAAATTATATCTTTCGTTCAATTAGGAATTGTCTCCTACTCTTTTAATATAAACAAATTTTCATATTCACTGACGGTATTCGTAGCGGTATTGCTTAAGAATATATGTAATATTAATATACCTATAATTTTAAATGTTTAATTAATAATACAATAAGAAATTTTAAATGTACTTACTTCCCAGAAAAAAGCTTTCTGTTATGTTAATAAAACTGTTGATTCTTGACACTGACATTTTACATTTATCTGTCATTTATAAACATTTAAACATCTCAACTGGTTTCCATGGAGTTTGGGCAGCGAGATTTATTATAACAGATTATTCAATATATCGCTAAATCTATAAAAGATCTAATAATTTTTTTAAGTGTATCAGATTGAGAATTTAAAGATCTTTATTAATATGTTAACATAATTTTTCAAAAATAGTATTTAGAAGTTTTTTTTAAGAAACTACCACTTCCGGTTGTCCAATTGTTACCAAAACCTATTCAATTCTTCCCATTACTGTTAGATTGAGGAATCTGTCTTTAGTTTTATAGAATTTGAGAAATCGTACCTCCAACATCCTAACACACACACACACACATCCACACACACATACACACACATCCACACACATACTCATCCACACACACACACACACACACAAACACACACACACAAACACATCCACACACACACACATCCACACACAAACACATACACACACCCACACACACATCCACACACACACACACACACACACACACACACACACACACATCATGGTAAAAATGTTAAAATCGTATTTTAGGGACCTTAAAACGTGCTTATTCAATAAAATGCGGATATGCGATTTTTAGCATGAATTCAATACCTCTCTTAGCGACAGGTAAAAATCCAAAAGTTCTGATCCGATTTTTGTTTTCGAGGTACAATATTTTAATAATTATCTCTTCGGCTCTTTTAGCTGGCCGCCAAAATCTCCAGACATCACACTGTTATGATTAATCTTTTCTTTATTTGGCTGATTGAAAAGTGAATATACAAAAAAATACAATCGGGATACATAAATATATTTACATTAGGTGTTTTATAGTTTAATCATCAAACGTTATCGAGTAATTTAATTTGATAGGTATAATAATTCTATTACAAAAGGAGTTATTTCGAAATTTTTTACACAACAATATTTTGGTTTGTTTTTAAACAATACCTAAATCCAGTGGTACAAAAATGTTCAATTAAAATAAAATGCATTTATTTTTGCCTTTGAATTCCAGAGAAAAATCTTTTTGTAATAGAATCATTAAAACAAATTATGTCATCTGTCAACATTTGGTGCAAAAATTATAAAACATATATAAATATTTAAATATTTTTCAAGATTATCGTGCGAGGCAAGATGTCTAGGACAGCTATATATATTTCATTTGTACATATAGGAAATTAAAGTATGATTTAATTATAAATTTATATTTACGTGCAAAATTATTTATATTGAATAAAAATAAATAAAATTAATATTTCATTTTGCATATTTAGTAAGCATATCATGTTACAGTTTAATTAATTATTCAATTCTAATTAACTGCCAACTACGTTTACTTATTTTTTAATATTTTTTGCCCATCTATATATGGTTAATTCATTACCACAATTTATAATTGCAATTCCTATATCAGAAAATTTTAAAAATCCCGCGCTATATAGACCATATTTCTTGTGTCACACTTATCCGTCGGACAATAAACAAAAAGAATAGGTAATTTTTCATCGTTTTACCCAGATGTCCTACAGTTATGTGAAATCATATCGCCCCTTATCTAGAGCTAATGAGAGATCATTTAAAATGTTTCGTTTGATTGTTTCCCACGGGTGAACTATGGGGTAGAAATTCCGTCAGATGGTGCAAATAAAATACTGATACTAGAGAGGGAACATCCCTATATAATAATTGTCAATCTGGGGACAACATATGGAACTAAATCTTTGCGTATAATTATACACGCACATGGAAAACGCAAGCTTTGATGGTTGAAATTGTTTATTTGCACTTGACATAGATACTCAGTAAAAGAAGATGGTTACAATAGATTTTATTTACAACGCTGGTTTTCATTCTCAATTAAATTTATAGTTAACTAGAGTATAAAAAATATACTCGATTTGCAATAAACTTTCATAATTGCTTTCTAGTTATAATATAAATGGTCATTTTTCTGATTGGTTACTAGGAAGGAGAACCCCATTGCTCTTATTATAGTCATTATACAATATTTAGGCACCTGATAGTTTCCGTTTTCTTTGCTCTTTCTCTGTCCGTAATAATAAGTTTCCCCATAGTACCACGCCTTGACAAAACAATCACTTCCCTCTTCTACACCCTACAGGAAGTGGAATGGCACTTCCAGTCTTTTCACTCATTCGTTTCCTAATTATTCCCTCCCACAAGTTGTGCACTTCATCCCTTAGGTTTTTTTATATTTCCTTCTTTCGACACAACGCCATAACATTTATTAAAAATAAGAGAAATATCTCGATTGTGATGTGGATAAGGTGTTAACAATTACTCGAAATCTCAGCATTTATTCCTACAACACCGACGTTTTGGTGACCACTTACACCTTCTTCAGGGTCTATAATAAGAAATACAACAAAATAGTAGGTACATACAAAATAACATGGACATTATCACACTGACAATAACATCTTACAGATTGTTACGTCTCATGTACACAAAATACATGCGTACTAAACATTCAGTGTTTATACATTGCACAAAAAAATTAAAAAGCACACATACACCCATTTGCTTTTAAAATCAACAACAGAATAATTCCGAAAATAGCCTGAAATATCTTGCGGAAAGATTCTTGGTGACATCGAAACGGACTCCTATTGTTCGTCTGTACATCAATGATTGTGTGTCACTGTTGTAGGAATTTAAATAAAATGTAAGGAATTTAATTGTACCTCAGTTTGGCCTGAAATTTGCTTTTATCCTTTTTAAATTTTTCCAATACATCATAATATACGCTGTTAAGTCCTTGTATATTATTTCTTGCATTGATGTAGTTGCAATCATTCATGGTATGTAGCATTTCAAGAAACATACGTCTGGAGTAATTCTCTTAAAAATGTCCAGATCAAAAGTGTGTTATAATATATATTGGAATGTTTAGCTCAGAGCACATTTGTTCGTCGTGTTGTTCTGTGTTGTCTGTGATGACCGCTCATCCGCTTTTTAGAATAACATTTCGTCTTCCTAACGTATGTGACTGCAGTTTTCAGTGGAGCAATGAACTTTATAAACCACGTTTGATTTGTCGTTCTTGTCCGCTAGGTCCTTAAGTTTGTTGTAAAGCATTCCTACGGTCGAACATTCCAATACACTAAAACACACGTTTGATCCTGATAATTTCAAGATTTTGGAAGAAGAACTAAATTACTCCAAACGTATATTTCTTGAAATGGTACATATCAGGGACGTTTGCAACAACATCAATGGAAAAACTGAAATACAAAGACTTAACAGCGTATATTTTGGTGTATTGATAAAGTTCAAAAAGAAAAAAGCAAATTTCAGGCCATATTGAATTTCAACAGGCATCCGCTTCGATGATGTCACCAAGAATCCTTCCGCAAGATATTTTCGGCTATTTTCCGAATTATTCTGTTGTTGATTTTGAGAGCAAATGGATGTGTATGTGCTATTTGAATTTTTTGAACGATGTGCAAAAACTGAATATTTAGTACAAATGTATTTTGTGTACATTATCTGTAAGATCTTACTGTAAGTGTTATAATGTCCATATTACTTTGTGTGTATTATTTTGTTACATTATTTGTTATAATAATAATAAATGCTATTCAATTGACATTTCGAGTAATTGTTAACACCTTTTTTTTGAGAAAACTAGAGTATTTTTAAATTATTTTTGAATGTACCAATCTTCACCAATTTTTTCAATAATAAAAATAATACAAGAGCGAAGAGAAATAAAAATTTATTTAAAAAAATTCTACAGTAGTCCTTGTATAAATATTCTTACAACTAATATTAATTTTCTTTTTCTCCTTCTTCTTGCAGGTAGGATCCTGTACGACATTCCGTGCAAAGTATGTCGTGACCACAGCTCTGGAAAGCACTATGGCATCTTTGCTTGTGATGGTTGCGCCGGATTTTTCAAGAGGTCCATCCGAAGAAACCGTCAATATGTCTGCAAAGCTAAAGATGAGGGCACTTGTATTATAGATAAAACGCATAGGAACCAATGCAGAGCTTGTAGACTGTCTAAGTGCCAAGAAGCTGGTATGAACAAAGATGGTAAGAAATGAATTCCCAATAAGCAGTTGCATTAAACATTGTTTTAACAAATCTTGTTTTCCAATGTTATTTTGATAATTATCCATGGTTACAATGAGCAGTTAAACACAAAATCAGCCAACAATATTTTCTGCAACTGACCATAGTAATGTAGATGTTTTTATTTAATGCTTATATTTTATTAAGTCGTTATCTAAGTCTGAAGAGGTTTTGTCGAAGAATCAAAAATCTAAATTAATTAAATATTAGTATTTTTTTGCTTTTCTCTTAATTATCATTCCTGTTTATATCTTGGTTTGTATACCTATAATATTATCTTTTTCTTTCTAGCTGTGCAGCATGAAAGAGGTCCCCGAACGTCAACCCTCCGTCGCCAAATGGCCCTATTCTACAACAAGGATCCCTCGGAACCTATGGGTAGTCCTGGCCCTGTTCTGGATTTAGCTTTGCCAAAACCAGACATGTCACCTTCAAGATTGGAACATTCGAATCCGTTTTTCCCGCAACCCTTTATGTGCAACCCCTTAGCTGCCGCTATGAGAGTAAGTAAAGTTTTATTATAATAATACATTCATTAATGTTCATTCAAAGTTTAGTAGCTACTATACTCGCCGTCAAATGAGAATGGACTGATACTCATTTTTCCCCTTCTCCGCACCCTAGCCCTTGCCCTGCGGTGATGCCACTTCTTCATAACTTAGCATTTTCAACATAACCAGTGAATTGGTAACAGTGTAGAAATCTCCAGTCCATACTTATTTGACTGCAAGTATAATATATAGGTACCTGCAACATAAGTTTTCAGAAGAATTTTAAATGGACAACACCAGTTTTACAATCTCTGGTTAAAATTTTAACTATCAGTTAAATAAATAATATTGAATCGAATTATTGACAGCAATAATAAATCTGTCATTTGACTGTTCACTTCGCTTCAGTTTTGTTTGTTTAACTGATAGTTAAAATTTTAATCAGAGAATGTAAAACTGACCCTTACAGTAATTGTTACAATTCATGTACACAAAATACATACGTGCAAAAAATTCAGGTAGTTTATTAAACATCGTACAAAAAATTCAGAGTATACACATCCATTTTCTCTAAAAAACGACTACTAATAATACGGAAAACAGCCGGAAATATCCTGTGTAACGATTCTGGTGACATCATTGATACGAGCTCCTATTGGTCTTCTGTACACCAATAATAATGTAGCAAGTTGTAGAAATTTAAATAAAATTTAAGGAAATTAATGAAACTCAATTTGGACTGATATTTACCTTTTCTTTTTTGGACTTTTCCAATACACCAAAATATACGCTGTTAAGTTCTTGAATATCAGTTCTTGCATTGATATTATTGCAATCATCCCTGATATGTAACATTTCAAGAAATATACGTTTGGAGTAATACTGTTCTTCCTCCAAATTCTTGAATTTTTCCAGATCAAAAGTGTGTTTTAGTGGTCGTTCCAACGTATGTTGCTTTACAGTTGTCAGTGGAACAATGAACTTTATAAACCACGTTTGATTTGTCATTTTTGTCCACTGGGTCTTTGAGTTTGCTGTAAACATGCCGACTGTCGAAAAAGAATTGCATACAGTACGCAAAATAAATTTTAAAACCCGCTAAAGACTCATGGAATAAGGCAAAATTTAATTTCGTCGTATATAAGTAAACGAGCCACTAACTCTTTATTAAACATGAATGTTAAAGCTTAAGCTATGTTAATTGTTGTAGTAATAAGCAGATTCAATATACATTCCATAAACCACAGTATCGTCCATTCAGAATTTTCCGCAAAATTTATGTTACATATGTTAATTAGGTACCAGAAATTACAAAATATCTTCTTCTGAATTTGACAAAAATGAATCAATAAGCTATTTTATTATCTAATTGTGGTTGTTCTTCTTTTGTTTCAGTATCCACTAGGCCTTCCCCTGCCACCTCCAGTGACTATAATATCCCCGGAAAGCATTTGCGAATCAGCCGCTCGTCTTTTATTCATGAACGTTAAATGGGCCAAAAACGTACCATCATTTACTTCATTATCCCTCAGTGACCAGCTCCTTCTTTTGGAAGAATCATGGCGGGAACTCTTCCTATTAGGCGCCGCTCAATTCCTGCTGCCTTTAGACCTCACGCCATTGGTCCACGCTGCAGGATCAATCAGCAGGACTCCTGAACAGGCTGTAGCCTTTCTTCACGAAGTAAAACTCTTTCAGGAGATGTTGGCAAAGTTTCAGCAGATGCAGATAGATGGGCATGAGTTTGCTTGTATGAGAGCGATTGTTCTTTTCAAGACAAACTTTGAACAATCGGAAAATAAGAGTGTAAGTGATTTAGCGGCTGTGGCAAACCTGCAAGATCAAACGCAGTTGACTATGAATAAATATATTCAATCTGCGCATCCAACGCAACCATTAAGATTTGGAAAGTTATTATTGTTGTTGCCAGCATTGAAAACAGTAACAAATAATACGATAGAAGAGCTGTTTTTTAGAAGAACGATAGGAAATATTCCTATTGAAAGAATTATTTGTGACATGTACAAAGCCAGTGATATTTAATATTGTAAATAAATATGATGACCATTTGTGTGCCTTGCACTTTTATATTGTATATTTGTACATAAGATTTTTTATTTTGTTTTATTTTGCAATAAACTTTTTTACACTATTAAACTAGCATTTATCATTTGAATGCAGTTTGTCTTGTTCCTAGGCCGTCGACTATAGTCAGAAAAATTGACTGTCAAGTCCAGCAATAAAATTATAAGTACCTATCGTAATTATGACAAGGTCATTATTTGTACCGCTATCTAGAAATGAAGACGCATTGATTTGTCCGGAATTTTCTTCCCGCTACTCTTGGTAAGGGAGGTATTGACAACTGACAAGCTGCGACATGACATCTGGTGGGAAAAATATGAACTTTCCGATTTGGTACTATATTGTGACTGTATGCTTGATTTACATGTGGTTTGATCATTTCATGTGAATAAAAATGGGAAAAAGTCGTACAAATTGTTGTGTATTCTGATGTCACTCAAGATCTGGTCGAGACACAGGCATTGGGTTTTATAATTCTCCGAAACATGGCCAAAATAAAGTTAAAATTACGACAAGAGCAGGTGTTTAAATGGACATGGATCGACGAAAAGCATGGGAATATGCAATTCGTAGTGCAAAACATATAACAAAACATATGAAAGTTTGTTCTCGTCATTTTAAATCGGATAATTACATATTTCCTGGTCTTTGCCCAGCTTTACACGTGCATTCTGTACTAATAATTTTTAAATTTTCTCTAAATGTATTTTGATTTCATGTCGCTTTGCAGAAATTGCACAGGTTTGCAGACAAAGTGCAAATATTACCCACATTATACCGTCATTTTTTAATACTCCACATGGTATTATGTGGTTAGCGTTTATAATACGCTTACCTGCGATCATCAATTTCGATTTATTAAATATACATATATAAATATGTAAAATTATAAATACATTTTAACATATCTTCTATAATACATCTAGAAGTAGTACAATTGACCTTGCATGGTCGAACTTTAGATTTGCGGATGATATTTCCATGCTAGAGATTTATCCTACTTTGTGCAATACTGGTCATAGCATAATCAATTTACAATTTCACAATGCAAAAACGAATTGGGGAGGTATCTGTCCTTACAATAACAATGAACATGCACAAAGCAAAATTAATTACATAGTAAAATTTAAATGTAATAATTTTAATTCTAATCAATTTAATACCTTAATGATGCAACATGAACGAATTTACTTCAACTCGAACAGCGCAGATGACTTATATAAAAATCTTTTATATGCTATAAAAGAATGTGCAAGCAAGTCAAATATGTTAGTAGTCCAAAAAATCAATTCTCAAAAAAATAGTATTGATATTATCAGTAGTATCGAATCTAAAGTCTGGTTTAATTCGGAATGCAAGCAATTCAAAATTCAAGCAACAAAGAATCTGAGAAAATATAAAAAAAATCCTTGCAAACAAAATTTAGAGTCATACCTGCAAAGTAAAAAATTGTATAAAAATAAATTAGAATTTCATAAAAAAAGTTACGAAATTAACATTAGAAAGTCTTTAGCCGACACTAAAAACAATATTGAATTTTGGCAAACAATAAATAAACTATCTTTTAAAAAATCAGTTTTTCATAATATACCAATTGAAGAATGGCAACAGTATTATAGCTCATTAAATACAAGCAAAGTATTACTCACAAACAGTAGATACAGTGATTGCCTTCACCCTCATTTAGATGGTAGTATTAGTCTGGATGAATTACAGTTAAGTATAAATAACTTCAAAAATAATAAAGCAGCAGGCTGTGATGATTTAAATTACGACTTCTACAAAAATCTCCCTGAGAACTGGACTCACTATATTCTCAATTTCTTTAATAACATTTTATGTAATGAATGCGTACCTAATGATTGGTCGAAAATAAAAATTAATATGCTTTTTAAAAAAGGAGATCCAAATTTACCAGAAAATTATCGCGGGATTGCCCTCGTGAATAATTTATGTAAAATTTTTACCCAGATTCTATACAATAGACTGAAAACATGGTTAGAAAATAATAATTTGTTGACAGAAAATCAATCCGGGTTTAGATCGGGGAGAGGTACGATGGATAATATTTTCTGTCTAATGTCTCTAGCGCATTTTCAACTAAGACTAAAAAAAGGCAAAATGTATTCGCTATTCATAGACTTTAAACGAGCTTTTGATACGATTAACCACGCCAAACTTTGGCAAAAACTTTATGATATTGGTATCAGCTCGAAATTTATAAGAATTATCCAAAACCTATATAGCAATGTTAACATTTTTATAAACTGTAAATACAGTCACTATGATAATGACCCCATTCCTCTTCATGAGGGTGTCTTACAAGGAGAAATTCTAAGCCCTATCTTATTCGCAATCTACATTAATGACTTAGAGGAATTTTTAAGAACCAACAAACAAAGGGGAATAGATGTAGATGCGCACACTAATATTTTAATGTTAGCCTACGCGGATGATATCGCGATTTTAAGCGATTCTCCTGTCTCGCTTCAACAAAAATTAAATCTGTTATCCCAATATTGCGACAAAAACGACCTAACTGTAAACACAACAAAAACGAAAATCTTGCCCTTCTTTCGTGGTCGAAAACCAGCCATGCCTACTTTCAGGTATAAAAATTGTAATATAGAAGTAGTCCCAAATTTCTGTTATCTTGGCATTGTTTTCTCCTCATCGGGAAGGTTCCATGAAAATACCTTATGTGCAGAGAAAAAGGCTGCGTTAGCTACCTCAAAAGTCAATTGTATATTAGCAAAGGGTAAATCTCAAACATGGAATGAGAAAAATATTCTTCTTCAGTCAATTATCAAAGGTACCTTACTTTACGGCTCGGAAATTTGCGGTCTACGCTATGTGAATGATCTTGAAAAATGTCAAACAAAATTTATAAAATCAATTTTAAGATGTTCTCGATCTACACCGGGTTTTATGCTGAGAATAGAGACAGGAACTTATCATACTATTTTTCAAATTGTTAAGCGAAGTTTAAACTGGTATTTAAAAGTCAGTAATATGGAAAATACTAGGTTTCCTAAAAAAATTCTTGACCGACTAATGCACTTAGATGGTGTTAACATCAATAGAGTAGAATACAACTGGTACTCCCAATTAAGAGCTCTTTTTACTTTATATAATCTTTCTGAATATTGGCAAAGTAATATAACGAAAACTAAAATCAGTGTCATTGCAACATTATTTAAAGAATCCTCTTCCAATATGGACATGGACCGCTTAAAAAACAGTAACTATAATGATTATTATAAAGAAATAAAGAAAGAGGTTGGTATTGAAAACTATTTGACTGTAAATATCTCTATGCCAAAAGTTAGACTATTGGCAAATCTACGTTTAGCATATAAGAAAATTTTCTCTGTAACAGTAAATAATATAAGATACTATTGGGATACTACAGTAAACTGCTCTATATGCAATCTTAATTTAGAAGAAAGTGTAGAGCATTTCTTTTTTCAGTGCCCAATTTACAAACCTTACAGAGACATATTTATAACGCAACATATACCTTCTGACTGTGATAATCCAAAGATTTGTATTTTGCTCGGAAACCTCAATCATAAGAAAGTAAATAATATTTTCTATTACACAGTTAAAAGTCTGACCTTAAGAAGCTTTTGTATAAATGAGTAAAATCATGTACCCTTAACAAGAAACTTTAATGTGAATAACTTTACTGTATTGCAAGTACTTTCCTCCTAGTTTTGTATTGCACAAAACATATTATTATTATAAATTTCTTATTTGTTTAATGCATATATTAGCGGGTATTAATTATTAATATATTTCTATGTGTGTATATATGTATAGTTTAACCTATATACTGGATATATATTTTTCTTTTTTTATAGTAAATAATATTTTTCTCTCTCTCTTTTGTATAAGGCTGTGAACCTTAAAACGAAATAAATATTATTATTATTATTATATCTTCTATAATACATCTAGAAGTAGCTGTTGCTTCCAGAAATCTAAAATGTTCTGTGATACCAAGTCCCATTTTAAGTAAAAAAAAATGCTTTTGTTGTTTGTTTTCATATGTCACAACACTGCGAGTACCAATTCAGAAGCAGCTGATCGGTCCGATGGTGCTGCCGCCATCGGACATGTCAGTTCTCAATAGGGATCGTGCTAAAAATCGCATATCGAGATTTTGGTAAATGACCACGTTTTAAGGTCCCTAGAATCCATTTTTAATATTTTCACGATGATGTCTGTGTGTATGTATGTATGTATGTATGTATGTATGTATGCATGTGTGTGTGTGTGTGTGTGTGGGTCCTGTATACGCTCTAACTCAAATACTATCATTCAGAAAGTTTTGAAACCATGTATTTCTACCTTATTCTAATATGGAAATATCTGATTAGATTTTGGTGGCAATCGGATAACCGGAAATGGCAGTTTACTTGCTCAAGATAGTTTTTCTTCAAAAAATACCTTTAAATGTAATTTTTTCTCAATTTGATATTATAAAAATTAAAGATTATTCCATTTTCTACAAGTTTGCTTTAATACTTTTTCTATATATTGTATGGATAAATTTATAAAGTAATATAAAAATTATATACATAGGAAAATGGTGGGAGGTACTGTGTTGGTCACATCAGATTTTTTAATAATAACTCGATTATTTTAAATATTATGAAAAAAATAATTTCAAACGAAGTTTACTTTATATTAAAATGTTTATAAATCTGCAGTGTAAGTGTTTCTACAGGTGTTCCATTTTTACGCAATTTTATGTAACTTTATATTTTAAAATGGAACACTACATATTTATTCAAATTTGAAAAGTACATGATATTTACTATCCAATAGTATAAAAACAATCATATGATATATCATTAAAAAATAGAATGGCGAATGATTGAAATATTACAATTTTAGTCTATACAGAAGGCTATGCAATACTATTTTTACCTTCCGTCACCTTTAGGTAGGGAAGGTATTGTCTTTGGACAAAAAAATCGATTGTGGATTTTTAATGAATAAATAAGTTTTAGAATCCCTAGAATACAATTTTATTATTTTTACGATGATGTCTGTATATATGTATGTGTGTGTGACGATTCTTTCGGATCGCATAACTCCAATACTATGTAATTCCAAAATTTTTATTGTTTTTCGTATTTCTCAAGTTTACATAAAAATGAAGATGTGAATAGATTTTGGTCATAATTGTTCAACCGGAAGTACCCACATTTGAAGATTTTAACAGTTTTTCTTGAAAGAACGCAGTTAAATATCATTTTTTGACATTTTATGATGTACAGGGTGGTGACCGGCACGGCCTAACATAGAACTTTCCTACTTCCCTAATTATTGTAGATAAAAAAGATTCAAATAAAAGTTGTAAAGCATAAAATTCTGCATCTGAGTGAATCAATGAGCAAAATTAATTTTATATGTCTTTAACGGAAGGAATTAGGTATGAAAATGTCGAAAATTTCCTCAAAAATAGCAATAGCCATGGAATTGAGACAAAATAAATAACAAATACCTAACGGTTTATCTATTATGTTAGAATAATTTATTTTTATTAGGTATTATTTCTAATTTCTGTTCCAGTTAACAATTATCTGTTAATTTAAATTAATATTTGTTCACTTGAACAGAAATTATAAATAATAATAAAAATAAATTAACCCAGTTTGACAGATAAATAGTTAACATTTGTTATTTATCTTGTCTCAATTCCATGACTTTCGCTATTTTTGGGGTGATTTTCGACATTTTCCTATCTAATATCTGCCGTTATAAGAAGGTATAACAGACAGAAGGTAATGTGCTGGCCACATCAGATGTTTTGAATTAAACTTATCTGATAATATTAAATATCAGATTGAAATTTTATAGAAGGCAAATTCTACAGTCTGGCAGCGATATAATAAAAAAAACATAAGTTTTCACATTGAAAGTCACAATTAATAATATATTATATTTACTACAATATGAAACAAAAATAAGTATATTTATTATAGAAGTGTCGATGAAATTCTATTGTGTTTGCTAATATATCGTCGGCATTTCAAGTACTAATCGTATCGCAATAGTATTGAAATTCATGCGTTAACTATTAAACCAGTAAACAAGTATTTTATAGTATTGTTCTCCTTGCTATTTCTCTAGTCTTGTAAATCTGCAAATGGCATTTCTTGTTCTTGAAGCATATACTAATCACACCGTGTTTATGTTTTGTTCAGCACCCGTTTTAACTCAGGTATTAGCAGAAAAAGCCTGGATACAAAAGAACAATTTTCTGCTTGAATTATTCGCATAGGTAGAAACTGTTAGAAGTATTATCCAGCCTTTCCCAAACTTTTGCCAGATAGGAAACAGAGAAAACTAACACATTTTAACATGGACACTGCACTATGGGCAACTCATATTTCATTGTGAGTTGTGAAAACATAAACCCAAAATATTTTTGAACTTTATACTCTTTTAGTGTTGAGATGATTATTGATTGGTATCTGTCCCAGAGTGAAAAAATTAAAAATAAAAACCTTTTTTAAATCCAACAGAACTAAGTTTTGTCCAATATTAAATTCCAGCCCCTACATCTCAGTTCAAAGTTCAAAACAAGGTTAATGGAGTTCTTGTTTTTCCTGAAGAGCGAAGCGGAATGATTGGCTTTCGACGGGTCCCCATGCCCCATTGTTTTAAAGGTAGCATATGTCTAATAACTTTTGGCACAAACTTTCAACAATTTTTTACTTCTCGTTAAGAGAGGTATTGGCATCATGCTAAAATTCGCATATCCAGATTTTAGTGAATAAGCACGTTTTAAAGTCACTAGGTTCCGATTATAACCATTTTAACGATGATGTCGTGTGTATGTGTGTTTGTGTGTGTATATGTGTATGTGTGTATGTGTGTGTGTGTGTGTGTGTGTATGGGTGTATGTATAGGAGGTACGACTTCTCAAATTCTATAAAACTAGATTCCGGAATCTAACAGTAATGGGAAGAATTGAATACGTTCTAGTAACAATTGGACAACCAAAAGTATTATATCTTCTATAGATTACCTAATGGTAGATATCAACAGAAATTTACGCCTTCTGGAAGAACACAGCCTCATTATTTAATTTAGGTTCATAATTTTGTTACTTATGAAACATTTAATTATTAAGCATTACAAAACTTCAAGCAAGTAAGAGAGGTATTGGATTCATGCTAAAAATCGCATATCCAGATTTTAATGATTAAGCACGTTTTAAGGTCCCTACACTACGATTTTAATATTTTTACTATGATGTCTCTGTGTGTGTATGGATGTATGTGTGTGTGCATGTGTGTGTAAGGATGTTGGAAGGACGATTTCTCAAAATCTATAATACTTAATATCTGTTTAACTACATATTTCTTAATCGGACATTGCTGGGAAGAGCTGAAAAGGTTTTGGTAATAACTGGACAACCAAAAGTAACAGATTATTAAAAAAAAATCTTCTAAATATTATTTTTTGAAAATTTTTTTTCTTGCTAGTATTAAAGAAGAGTAAATTTTCAATCCGATACATTTAAATATTTTATTATATCTTCTATAGGTTTAGAGATAAAGAAATATAAGGTATATAATAATCTGTTGTAATAAATCTCACAGCACAAATAATGTCATGGAAAGCAATTGACAAATGAAAAAGTTTGTAACTGACAAATAAATGTCAGTGTCAAAAATCCAGAGATATTACTGATTTTTTCTGGGAAGTACATACATTATATTTTTTCTTTTTGTATTAATAGTTAAATATTTAAAATTATAAGTAATACCATTCAAAAATACTGTCATTACCAACAATGAATTGGAAACATTTCGAAAAATTAGAAGAGTAGAACAAAATTTCTTCATAGAATAGATAAAGTAGAATTTTTGGTATAGCGTGTAGGGATGCAAGAAATATTAAATACAATAGTGCGCGAGCAGTCATACGACTTGAAATTTTTAATGAAAAATTCTGACATTTGACATCTATGTACATAATTACTAATTTGTCATTCTAACACGGGGTCCCATATCTGCTTGTCAAGGCCAAAAATGTCACATGACTGCTCGCGCCCTATACTTATGTAATCAAAAACGGAAGTGGCGAGAGGTATTGTGCTGGTCACAACAGATTTTTTTATAAAAATTGTGCCAAAACTTGAAACATACGTTATCATTGTGACAAAAAAAAATATACCTCGCAGTTTGCAGACTGGTTGAACACAGTTTCTTCATCTTCTTCTGGATTTCAACTATTTTTTTCCTGCAACTTTTGCTTTTCAATTGTCTTTTCATATTTTAAACTAAATTTAAATTTTACCATTTTAATTATTAATGCAAGATTTTCTGACTAAGATTAGATTTGTCTGTCTTTCTTTTATAATTTGACCTTGCTCCGAAACCAGTTCCCATTAATTAAATAACCAATATTTACTGGACATCATTTCTCCACTTAACTAAACATATTTTTCCAGTTGCAAAAAAATCTATCAATTTGTTCTCGCGTACTGATACATGAATGCATGTAACTCGTTTTACTTTCAAAGTAAAACCTATTTTAAATATTTTCGGTCAAAAATCAAAGCATTTACATCTCCTAATATCCTTCTTATTTTCCTGACTAAAATTTCTGTAAAATCTACAATGGCTTTTAACGCTTGTCTGCTTAGATCCGTTTCCCATCCCATACATTCTGCGTGTGTTGGAGAGAGAAGGATGTAATCCCTGCTGACATTTTAACAAATCTGTGCCTTGAGGCTTGAGGTGGGGATGGTTTGCAAATGGCCGAAGCCGACCGAACAGAGTCAACTAATGCCACAGAGGAACCGCGAAGGGTTTGTTTGACCGAGGCTATTGTCATCCAGCTCATTAGGGGTTGTGGTAGCAGAAAGAGGATAAACAAACGGTGCCGACAAAAAGATAAAATAGACAAAGGGTTGATTTCGTATTTAGTACTAAAAATATGTGAAACATTATGTTCGAAGGACGATAATAATTTTAATAGTATAAATAACGAAAATTTGTGAAAAAATTACGGACTTCACTGTGGATTTGAACCCGCGACCCTCCTATATCTAGTACGATGCTCAAATCAACTGAGCTATAAAATCCCAATGTTGAAAACTTGGTAGGTAGGGTCTGTGCCAAACGTGTTGCGCAGTAAGCAAAACTCTTTCTTTCTCTTTCCCTTATTGCCTGACCTTTCTCTAGCTGTCTCTCTAATTGATCTGCGCATTTCATAGCCCATGACATTTGGCACTACCTCTACATACGAGGGCAGTCCTAAAAATTAAAGAAACATAGGCTACCAAAAATAGAAAAAAGAAATTATTTTTAATAATTTTACATCTCAACTATTTTTACCTTCCGTCACCTTTAAGTAAGGAATGTAAATGTATTGTCTTTGGTCAAAAAATTTGGTAGTTAGTTTTCAATGAATAAGCACGTTTTAGGGTTCCTAGAATACTATTTTACTATTTTTACGATGATATCTGTGTGTATATATACGTGTGTGTGTGTGACGATCATATCGGCCGCGATAACTCCAATAAATTCCAAAAATTACTATTTTTACGTATTCCTCTTCCTTACATCCATATGCAGACGTGATTAGATTTTGCTTATAATTAGTCAACCGAAAGTCTCTCATTTGAAGATTTTAACAGTTTTTTTTTTTGAAAAAACGCTATTAAATTTCATTTTTTTCACATTTAATGTTATTTTAAATATTAAATAATATTTTATTCTCTATACGATTTGATTCCATTTCAAAAAGCAGCTACTATATTAAGAATATTCTGATTGAAAGATGTCAGTATCAAGTGCAATTGTCATAGTATGTTTAATTTTACTGGAAATGTAGAATCTTTTGCAAGAAACTTTCTGTATGGAATTTATACAAAATACATACAACTAACGAAAGGTAATGTGCTGGACACATCAGATTTTATTAGATATACTTCATTTCACGTAAGAAAATAGCGTTGGTTTAGATAGGAATATAAATTCTGCCCTTTTGATTGGTCAAATCACCTGTCAGTTGTCAGTTATTAAATACAATCTACAGAATTAAGTGATGTTTAAGTACGTTTTGTTGTAAGTTTTAATATACAGGGTGAGTTTGGGAAGACGCCCCCCTCCCTTTAACTTTTTTATTATAAGTAATAGAAAAAAATGTCTCATATAAAAGTTTTATTATTTTAAATGTACTATTTTATGGCAGATATAGATATTGTTTATAAAGTCAGGCTTACAAGAAACGACTATCAACTTTTATTTTTTATATAGCAACCTATAATTATTTTACTAATATAAAACCACCATATTTTTCTCTTTTCAACGATGTATTAGTTTTTATTAATGTCTGTGAAAATTGAGATATATGGAAAATAATTTTTATTTTAATATTATAGGTGGCTATGCGAAAATAAACACAATATAACAATGTTAATATTAACAAAGTATATATTTGTTTGTTATTTATTATTATTTACTTATTATTTACTTATTTATCTATTTATTTATTATTTATTTTCACATAGCCAGCTATAATATTTGAATAAAAATTATTTCTCATATACCTCAATTATCTTATTTTTTTCGATTTTTTTTTTCAAATACATTAATAAAATCTACATCGTTAAAAAGACAAAAAAATGACGGTTTATATTTTAGTAAAATAATTAGTTTGCTATATAAAAAATTAAAGTTGATAGTTGTATTTTGTAAATCTGACTTTAGACAAAAACTTTACATCTGCCATCAAATAGTATATTTGAAATAACAAAAAAATTATATGACCTATTTTTTCTATAACTTATAATAAAAAAGTTAAAGGGAGGGGGGAGGCACATCTTCCCAGACACCTTGTATATTTTACAGATAAAAATATTTATTATTGACAAAGTTTGGTTTCACGAATTCAAATTATCTACTTAATGCATGTAAAAACGATCGGCTCTCAAGCGCCATCTACTATTTGCTTACGCCAAATGAAGTATAGTCCCTAGTTAAAACTAGTAACATATCCTTCTGTTCAGCCTAATAGTATTTTACTGCCATTTATATAATAATATGATTGATTAATGTTAGCTTACTCCTAAACAACTTGATGAGATTGACAACTCATATAATATTATTACTGTTATTAAAAATTAGTTGTATGACATTTGAATAGACTTACACTTACATTTTTTTGTTCTGTCTAAATCGTTAGAGATATTACAACATACGTAGAGACAGGAAAGTTTACTATTGAATGTATCTTTCTAAAATATAATAATTTTACGTTATTGACGTTACCATTAAAAAGTTATCTAGTCATGGTCGTGACACCCAAGTTTCAATATGTCCATATGGATTGCCATACCAAATTTCATTCAAATCGAATAAAGCGTTCTATTATTATGTGCAAAATTATTTTTTTTAGAAGAACTTTTATACACTGACTAAAGAGTGCAATTTCGAATATGGGAAAGTTTAGTTAAAATGTCTTATTTAGGGCCCAGGAATCAATAGTTAAGCCATGTCCCCCTATTTCAGAGACAGCATGTATATACCACCCCTCTTATATCGATTAATAGTTATTATCCATCATCCCCATATCTCTTTTTATATAACTTTATTCTGCACGCTTCGTTTGCCAATGAAGAGCCAAGAGCCGTTCACCATCCCATGACACGATGTTAGCCTGTCATATTATTATAATCGCAGTATTGTCAGTGTCATTGTCAGACCATTGCGTAAACGTTTCGTAAAGTGGGCCATGGATTTATTTAGGATGTGGTCGGCTTTTGTCATCAACTGGGCACGCGTAGGGATTAAATAGTGGGATAATGAATTAATATTTATATGCAAATTTAAGGGTGGGAAATAAAAATTTAAAATAAGGATAAATTATTTCAACATAGCTTCCTCGCCAAAATCCTTCTCCAAATAGCAGTGAAATTCAAATAAGTCACTTCTATGGTGGAAATGATTAGGCAGAGGACTCACGTCATCAACCTAAAAAAAAACTTTTAAAAATAAATATAACTTCTAGTAATTAGTAGTAGTATTATAGAAAGGTATATATTAATTAATTTACAATTATTTCTATATGAATCCTTATTCCTTTTACGGAATATAAAATTATTTAACACAATATGGTCATTCTCAGTAGTGCCAACGTATGGTACGAAAATAAACTACAATTATTTCAAATAATTTTATATTCCGTAAAAGTAATAACGACTGACTTGGTAATAATTGTAAATATCATTAATATATACAAAACTTAATACTAGTACTTTTTTTCTTCTTCTTTTAAAAATAAATAACACCCAATAATTTCCACAAGTTATATTTCATTTTATAAGGTTTTTTTCAGGTTGATGATGTGAGTTCTCTGCCTAATAATTTTCACTATATAATATTACTAAATACGATTTTCTGTTTAAATTTCTGTATATATTAAACACAGTATCATTTTAAACTATACTATGTTTGAGTTGGCGCCAAATTACACTGCCTATATGTGTGTTTGTGTACGCGTGTGTGGGTGTGTTGGATGTTAAAGATACGATTTCTCAAATTTTATTATACTAAAGACCTATTTAACTACGGATTCCTCAATCTGACAGTAATGCGAATATTTGAATAGCTTTTCAATTGGACAACCGGAAGTAGTATTATCTTTAAAAAAATCTAAATATTTTTTTTTTAATTTATGCTATTACAAATATTAAAGAACATAAAATTTTCTATTGTTTTATTAATTAAATATTTAAAATTATAGGTACATATATTACATATACCTACCCTTCAAAAACACCGCTAATCCCGTCAATGAATTGGAAGAATAGAGAACATATTGAATGGTAAGAGAAAATATGCTCATATAATGAATTTAAAATTATTAAAAATATATTAAGAATAGATGTAATAAGAATTTTTGGCGTGTACCTGCAAGAAATGTTAAATACATATAATACTTATATAACGTACAATGGAAATAGCGAGAGGTATTGTGCTGGCCACAACGAATTATTTTACAATTGTTATTACTTCTATTGGGCATACTAGTACAAAACTCTTTTCTACAACTAATTTGGAGTATAAAATCAGTAATTTGGATAGAACTATTAGCAAATACATAATTGACAGCTGTCATGGCTGCCACTCATTTAATTCTATCGGCGGCAAAAGTAAGCCACTCCCCTCATTGGTGAGTCATCAGGCGACAGAAAAGGCGGCAATTTAATTATTTTCAGAGACAATTTTCTCATGAATAAAGAGTACAGTAGAACCTCGATTATCCGAGTCGCAATTATCCGAGCTCCGGATTAACCGAGCCGATCTAAAGACCCAACATGCGAGGTACGCGCGTCTATGATCTGGATTAACCGAGCCAATCTAAAGACCCATCCGTATTAACCGAGCTTCTAAAATATTTCCATTTAAAATCTGGAAAAAGCTCTGAGGTATATCGAACAACAATCAGAGGCAACCCCAGCGGATTTGCTTCTTCTTAACAGATGGAGAAATATGGCAGCGAGAAAAAGATGCAATATGAAATAGCAACGCATAGATAACTATTTCAATGTTTTATAATATACATACATACTTATTTACATGTTAAAAACGTTAAAAAACCGTTTAAAGTACATTTGTGTTTATTTTTTTAATGAATAAAAAATAAATCCGGATTATCCGAGTTTTCAGATATCCGAGGAGGGTATCCCCCACGTTACCTCGGATAACCGGGGTTCTACTGTAATATAAAAAAAATACGGGTAAAATATTTTTCTTATTCTTTCAATTAAAGCAAAGAAAAAAAATCGTGCAAACCTAATTTAAAATTCTCAAGTTTTCTATATACTTTTTCTGGTACATATGTTTCTATTATAAATTTATGAATCAATCAAATTTTGCAAACACAAAATACTCTTCAAAATATCCATTTAAACTTAACAATAACAACTTGAAATTATTTCTATAGACTACACATAGGGCAGCTGACATATTCTCCCACAGTTTACAGCTTACTGTATCGTAATTTAAACAGTAACAAATTAAAACAAAGCATTCTTGATGGTCCTTTACTGTTGCTAGTGTAGCAGAGTATGCTATGGCTGGTGTCGATTGTTCCAAAGCAACAAAACAGAAAATTCGCGCCCTATTGCCACGACACTTGATAGGCAATTATTTAGTGGTAGGGCAAGGGTGCTTCAAATCGCAGCAGGCGACGAGTAAACTCATGAACCCAGCGGGCAGCTGGAGGAAGAAAATTCGATGGGGTTAAAACAAGAACATCCAATGTCAATTTTTAGCAAAGTACAATCCGTTGATGGCTTAAAACAAAATATTTCTGGAATAACAACCAATGTACTTATGTCAGTAAAATCTTAAAGGGATTTAGTGCTATAATCACAGAATTAGTGCATTTGTTGAAAAAAAATAATAACATTTTTAAAAGTTTTTAAAATAAATATATCATCATGGCATATTACCTATTGCTGGGTGAGTCAATCCATTTTGTATTTTGGTATCAGGTAATGATGATGACATATTCATACCGTGCGGGCGTTTACCAGGCGTGAAGAGTGCACCACAGAGGAGTATTTGCTATTACATTTATTACTTTTTACCACAATTGTCTGTGGTCGTGCGGTTAAAAGTGCTCGCCTTACATCACAAGGTTTGTGCGTGTGGAACAGCGTTCGAATCCTATACGCCACTATAAGCTACTCTGAATGTAACGAGGGTGTCAACAGAGGGCACTAAAAATGTCTCTGTACAACTGTATATGAATTGTATATGAATTTTCATATAATGTGTATATTATTATTATTATTATTATTATTATTATTATTATTATTATTATTATTATTATTATTATTATTATTATTATTATTATTATTATTATTATTATTATTATTATTATTATTATTATTATTATTATTATTATTATTATTATTATTATTATTATTATTATTATTATTATTATTATTATTATTATTATTGTTATTATTATTATTATTATTATTATTATTAATATTATTATTATTACTTTTTACCTCTCGCTACCCTTGGTAAAAGGAGGTATAGGGATCGTGCTAAAAATCGCATATCAAGATTTTGTTAAATGAGCACAGTTTAAGGTCTCTCGAACCAGATTTTAACATTTTCACGATAATTTCTGTGAGTGTATGTGTATGTGTGTGGATCCTCTATATGCTCTAACTCCAATATTTTTTTGAAATTTTTGAAACCATGTATTTTTACTGTACTTTAATATAGAAAGAAATCATTACATATTGGTGTAAATTAGATAACCGAAAATGGCACTTTACTTGAAGCTTAAAAAAGTTTTTTTTCGAAAAATACATTTAAATTACATTTTTTCGCGTATTTATGTTATAAAAATTAAAGATTATTATTGCAACTGCACGCATGCGACTGCGCTAACCAAATAAAATGTGAATTTCAAATGTGTTAACCATAAGTTATTTCGGAAAATATTAGATTTACGACATATTTTACAGGATGCCTACTTCTGTTACATTTATGTGTCAATTACTAAAAATTTGATAATTGCGAAATGTCAACTACTAATGCATTTTATTTTCTTATTTTAATAATTATTATTTTATAAGCCAATTATTTTTATATTCATTTCTACATGCATATTACTTCCTAAGACATCAATTAATGCGATTAATAACCTGAATTTCTGCTAAAAAATATACCACGGTTTTAAACAACAGTATTACGTACCAATTTTCATTTCTTAAAGTGTCTACCGGTGAAATTAACGTAGAGTTAACAGTTTATATTTTCTAAATAAATTAAGAAAGTGTGAAAAGATAATGTCAGCCACATGGATTTGAACCATGGACCACTACTTTGCCGGAGTAGCGCTCTACCAACTGAGCTATGGCCAACCTATCCAATGGCTGACATTATCTTCCACTTTAGCTGCTAATGTATCTCTCTATGGAGAATACAGTTTGTCACGTTATTCAACCCCACATCATACAACGTGACACAAACTGTATTCTCCATAGAGAGATACATTAGCAGCTAAAGTGGAAGATAATGTCAGCCATTGGATAGGTTGGCCATAGCTCAGTTGGTAGAGCGCTACTCCGGCAAAGTAGTGGTCCATGGTTCAAATCCATGTGGCTGACATTATCTTTTCATACTTTCTTAATTTGTCTACCGGTACTTTTACCTTACATTCTTTGTAACATGTTGTTCTTAATTTTTATTTTTTTTGAAAAATTGTCATTCATATTTTTGGCCTTTTTATTTACCAAGACGGTCGAACAAATATTATTAACTTATTTGTTATTAACATTTTGTTAAAAAATTATATTTTGCTATTTTTTTCCAATGTAAAGCTAACTTTAACATTTAGTTTTGTTTTGTTTTCAGCGATCATTTGTTGTATCGTGCCTAATAAAACAAGATAAAAGTAGTTTCGTGTAACTTCTAGCCGTGGGTGGACACATAATTTTTGTGTATTAAGTGAAGCCCAGACTAATATTTAAACATTTGAAGTGATATAAGAACATTTTTATTAGTGTGAGTGTAAAAGACATTAGGTGAGAAGATTTTCTACTGTGTTTAAGGTAAGTGTCATCAGTTACTTTATATCTTATGTAAAAAAGCGTTTTAAAAATGATGTCTTTTTGAATTCAATAAGGAACACATCGTTATTTAATTTATAATATTTCTATACATTATTTAAATATCTTGTAACACCAATACATGGCAAAATTTTATTAATTTTATATTTACCACAATCAAATATTTTAACTCCAATTTGGACAAATTGCTGTACATCTCTCAAATGTTTTTCTTGTTGTTTGGCTTCACCCACATGAGGTTAGATGTTTTCTTTGTACTGGTCCTTTGACAGGACAATAGTAGGCTAAATGTTTGTCTTGACCGCAGGCAAGTTTATATCTATTTAGACTGACTGACGTGTAGGTTTATTTGTCAGAATTTGTACGTTTACTTTGCGATGAAAAGACCTATTGACATGGGTAGAAAACTTTAAGAATTCCCTAGATTTGTACGGGATTTACTAAATACAATAGCAACATACATAGCAATGCAAGAATAACCAATCTCAATTTATTGATTATGTAATCAACTAAAAACAAATGTAGACATTCAGAAAAATCTTGAGCTTTAGTTTAATTACAGAATTAATGTTATTCATGCACAGATATTTCCCTTCGAGTATAATATAGTCTTCTTACGTATACAAAATCGTTTCACTCCTATTCGCGAAATGATTCGTATATTACAATGAGTCTGAGTTGGAGTGTTCATATATCAAAGTGTGTATGAACCACTCGACACAGTAGCATTCCGCAAGTGGTTTGGAGTGGTTTGCGACGATAACCGCAGGTTAGATCTCACGGGAACTGTACTGGTATGCGGGCATCTTCCTTCCGGTATACAGTGGAGGACTCTGAAGAACCAATCTAACACCACAGGAGGTCGGGAGAGCTTAGAAATGATTGAATAGTATCAGTAAGAGAAGGAAAAATTATTTGTATTTTTTTTTACCTTCTGTCGCCTAAGGAAGATATTGTCATTGTCTTTGGTCAAAAAAAATCGTCGTTTTATATACTTATGAAGAGCTGATTAAATTTTGTTTATAATTGGCCAACTGAAAGTACCTTCATTTTTTACATTTTATATTACTATAAATGTAAATAAATAAATCATCATGGCATATTAGGCATTGCTGAGAGTGCCAATATGCTTTGTACCCAGATATCGGTAATGATGATGACATATTCCTACTATGCGGGCGTTTGCCAGGTGTCACCCTACGGACACTTATTGTTGGCGTGGAAAGTACACCACAGGGGTCAATTTGGTGCCATTTAAAATTCGAAATAATTTCGGCGTCTATCGGAAACGAATCCAGTTCCCCAGATTCGTGACCATACACTCAGGCATATAGGATATATAATATAGCGGGTGAAACACGAAAATTGAGCCATAGGCTTTTAACATGGGAAAACAGTTTTTCTTTGCGCAAATGCGGCTTATTAATTTTAGTTAATAATGCTTGCAACGAATGTTTTAGAGAATTAAATTTTGCATCTAATTTAGTAGACTATATCATTCATTAAGTTATAAACCAATAAGAATGTGTGATTTTCCTTAGCTACCACGTATTACAGCGGTTATTATTGAGTATCCATGGTGAACGAATATACGAACCTTGGTATATTCGAATATACCTACCTTCGTATATTCACTTATAAGTGCGTTTGGCTATTTTGTTCTATGTACTCAGAACTGGCAATGTCATTTTTAATTATATTTACGGACATGATCTTTTTCATTCGATCACAGTAGCGAGTATACGAGTATAAATGAATCTGTAGTTACACTTTGAAGAGGAAAATCGTGCGATGTATGCTTTAAGTAGACATTTAAAATCACACTGACTGTTCCAAGTGCACCGAAACAAATAATTGAACGCATCTATTGTTTGACAGAAAGGAATTATGGAAGTAAAAATTTGACAAATAAACAAATAATTATTTGGATCACAAATCTGGAACTGCACTGTTGCTAGTTTATTTGAAATACAAACATTTATTTTGAAATACGAGCATTTCAATGTAATATTACATACTACTACAACTATATTTAAAAAGATAGGTTATGTAGTATATAGTTTGACGTTTCTGTCAAAATAAAATAGACCACAGGTCTACGTTAAATTTACTATTTACTTTTTAATTTATTTTTTATTCATGATATAGTCTACCTGTATACAACTCGACAATAGAAAATTCTCGACATACTCAACGAGTTGCCTATTGGAAATACCACTCGACCTTTGGTCTCGTGGTGTTTCCAGGCAATCGAGAATTTTCAATCGTCTTGTTGTATAAAATATGATAATCATATTTTATTTTACACGTTCCGTACCGAGCAAATTGAATTTAAAATTTTATAAAAGCTAGTTTTTTATAGTGTTAGCCATATGGTATTGAATTAAAATCACAAACAAATATAATGACATTTTACCAGACAGAAATTATAATATATATATATATATATATATATATATATATATATATATATATATATATATATATATATATTATATATATATATAAGTTGCACCAAAATAATACTTTTTATTTTATTTTGGAATCATAAACTTGTTTAATTACCCTCAAAAGCGGGCGCAATTTGGCTTTTATTGCCCGAGGGCCTATAAAATTGCCAGGCAACAGCTATTCAAACATATTAAAAATGTAGTTTATGGATAAATGTCAAACAACACACCAAATTTGATAAATCAGATTTTTCAAACACCACCACTTTGCAAGTGGTTTTGCAAACTTTTGTATTCTTTCTCGTACACATTTTTTGACTTCTGTGGAACCAACTTGCCTTGTGCAACTTCAAATTCACCCGATATTTCTTTGGAATTACCGATATCTGTCATTTTCATTTGACACTAAATTAAAATTGTTTATAATAAACATAGTAACATCAAAAAATTAGATAGAAACAGAAACCACAGTTTACTTAAAATAAACAACGATAACGAATGTACATATATACCTATTGAATCCATGAATTTCAACAAGCAAAATAAAACAGAAAAATTAAAGATCCCCCGTGCTACATTTTTTTAATTATGCCCTTAATACATAAATAACTATTAATAATTTGTTACTTTTCTTCATTTTCAATAATAATGACTGCAACAGAAACAGATAATTTGGCAGATACGTTTCTGGCAGGTCAAATGTCATTAAATTTGTTTGCGATTTTAATTCAATAGTATGACTACCACTATAAACAAGTAACTTTTATAAAAAATTAAATTCAATTTACTCGGTTATGGTGAAAATGATTAGGCAGAAGACTCACGTCAAATATAACTTGTAGTAAGTATTAGTTATTTATTTTTAAAAAAAGAAGGAAAAATATACTTGTATTAAAGAAACGTATATATTAATTAATTTAAAATTATTTCTAAATCATTCCTTATTCCTTTTACGGAATATAAAATTATTTGACACAATATGGTCATTCTCAGTGGTGCCAACGTATGGTACGAAAATAAACTACAATTATTTCAAATAATTTTATATTCCGTAAAAAGAATAACGCTTGACTTAGAAATAATTGTATATATCATTAAAATATACATTACTTCATACTAGTACTTTTTTCTTCTTCTTTTAAAAATAGATAACGCTCAATAATTTCTCAAGTTATATTTCATTTTATAAGGTTTTTTTTTTTTCAGATTAATGATGATGTGAGTCTTCCGCCTAATCATTTTCACTATATACGCAACGTGCTAAATAAAATATATGTAATTACTGAATTAGATGCAGAATTTAATTCTCTAAAACATTTATTTGAAGTATTTTTGTCTATTACACGCCGAATTATTTTCTTCTCCAGTCTATACAATTTGATTGAATTAATAGACCTAACAAGTATAATAAACTGACGTGATGATATAATTTGTACAATATCTGTAACATATGCTCCACTAAAAATATTTCAATAGCACTTCAAACTGCGAACAGTCTTTCAATATCAAATTTCATTTTCATTTTGGTTTGGCAAATTGCCCTGTACCCTGTAGCTAATTTTCTAATTTCTCTTCATCCAACCGTATGTAACTATTGGCAAAGATTGCCGCTGGTCGGTGCCTTAGTTCGTCGGAAAGCCACTGTGTTTATCTGTATGTAAGAAGGAAGTAGCTTTTTTCGCTCCGAAGAACATGAAGGAACAGCGGTTTCTATTTTAGTTTATGTTGCAATATGGTGTTATTACCACCAGGTATACAGGTATGGTACATTATTTGTAACCAGAATTTAGAGCATGGGAACGACAGGTTGAAGATATTATATAAGACAAATTATATGTAAAATTAGAGAAGTAAATAATTTAACAGAAACAAAATAGAATCTTTCAATTGAAGAGGTGTTAGCAAAAACATCCTTAACATATGTTTTCGGAAAAACTTTGAATTGACAATACTGTGGTTTAATAATAACAATAATAATAAAAATAAGTACCATTCCTATTTAATAAAGAGTTAGTGGCCCGTTTACTTATATACAACGAAGTTAATTTCTGCCTTATCCCATGAGTGTTTGGCGGGTTTTAAAATTAATTTCGTGTACTTTATGAACAATCCTGCGCCTTGTTTGTTTTTATTTTAAGGTTCCTACACATTTTCCCACACCTTTCTTGTAAGTAACGTCTAAAACAGTGGTGCGCAAGTGATGGCCCTTTCACGATTTTTGGCTGGCCCTTTTTAAAATAAAAAATATATATTTTTTCTAATATTAAAATCTATTTCTATATCTATAACCATATCTTTTTGTCTTGTAACTACATAAAGTTATTCTTAATATTGTCACTTCTCATTTTGTCTTACATTGTATTATTCTTGTTTTTGTAAATAATCCTCTGTAATTGGGAACTTATGTTCCTATTGAGTGATTAATAATAAATAAATAAATATCTATAATTTTATACACATACTATATCGATCAAGAAAAGAAAATTATAATTTATATTAATTTTTATGTTTATAAGGGAGAGTTTATTTATACTACCTTAAACGTATTTTTTTTTTTATTACGACAGATAAAAAGAAAAACTTAAATGATTGAAACAAGAATTTTCCGAAATTACGACAATTTGCATGCACAACGATATGTTTGTCGGTTCACCAGCACATATATTTGCAACAAAACGTTTTCTTCAATGAAAATTATAAAAATCTGATGTGGCCAGCACAATACCTTCCGTCAATCGTATGTATTGTGTATAAATTCCATACATAAATTTTCTTGCAAAAGATTCAAAATTTCCAGTAAAATTATTTCATAAACAAACAATGCAAATTTCACTTGACACTGACATCTTCTTCTTCTTTAGCTTTTCCCATTCGTTACGGGCCGCTATTTTTTTATTTTCTTCTTCCACTCATTTTTGTTTTGCGTATCGTTCTCATTCTGTTCATTTTCTCTCAAGTCTTCCACAATACAGACCTTCCATCTTATCTTCGGTTGTCCTCTGTTTCTTCAACCTTCTACTACTAAACTATTCATTCTTCTTCCAATATATTCTTCATCTCTCTTCATGGCATGTTCAAACCATTGTAATTATCTCTCTTGTATCTTTCTAGAAACTTCTAATACTAGAGTTATTTCTCTTATTCTTTCATTTCTTACCGTACTTACCTTGTCTTTCTCAACATCTATCTCAACATCCTCATCTCTGCCACATTCATTTACTTTTCATTAGGTGCGTTCAATAAGTCCCAGCAAAACAAGCAATCGAAAGTAAAAATTGTTGAACAACTTTGCTAGCCTAGCATTTGCTTGATTTGCTCGCAAGCAATCCAAGCGCAAAATTTCTCGCTTGTCTTGCTAACTTATGATATATAATGGCGGGATTATATAATGCATTTCCCTCCATTATATTTCATAAGTTAGCAAAACAAGCGAGAAATTTGGCACTTGCATTGCTTGTATATATATATATATATATATATATATATATATATATATATATATATATATATATATATATATATAAATTTATCTTGTACTATTTCTAACTCATATTATGGTGTGTTTATATCAATTACATGTCAAAAAGGCTTTCAAAGTTTTGTGATGAATATTCATCACATTGTCAAATTTGAAATATTTTCTTAGACCTAAAAAAATGTTCTAAATTAATTCCACTATCTGCAAATCACTGTACCTACCTATAAATTCATTTTATATAACTTTCCAGACCAATAAAAGGGATATGAGAGATACACATGTTATATTTGACAACTGTATAACTTCCTCGATGACATTTGTGAATACCAGTTCGTCATATAGCTAGCAAATCTTTCAGTGTACTAAGCAACAAGTCTCGTTTGCTTATCTAGCATTTGCTTGAACTGCTGACTTCATTGAACGATGCGATGATACTGATATCTGTCAATTTGAATTATCTGAATATATTAGCAATTTCCATGGTTAGCATATCTGGCTAATTTATGAAATTTAATATCTCTATAATTCTTTAACTCTATATCTATTGAATATGAAGTATAACATGCTATCAAATCGTAAAGAGAATAATATATTCTTTAAGTTATGATAACGTTAAATGTCAATAAATGTTATTTAACATTGCGTTTTTTCAAGAAAAACTGTTAAAATCTTCAAATTAGGGTACTTCCGGTTGACCATTTATAACCAAAATCTAATCACTTCTTCTTCTGAATGTAAACTTGAGAAATATGAAAAAAAAAAAATTGGAATCGTGGTATTGAAGTTATGCGATCCGAAACATTCGTCACGCACATACATACACTCAAAGAAATATGTACTTTAATAACAAAAAAATCTGTTGTGGCCAGCACAATACGTTCCGTCATTCTCGTGTATAATGTATAAATTCCATAATTTTTCTTACAAAAGATTCTAAATTTCCCGTAAAATTATTTCATAAACAAACTTTTCAAATTGCACTTGACACTGGCATCTTCTTCATCTTTAGCTTATCCCATTTGTTAGGGGTCGCTATTTTTGCATATCGTTCTCATTCAGTTCCTTTTCTCTCAAATCTTCCGCAATACAGTCCTTCCATCTTATCTTTGGTCTTCCTCTGTTCCTTTAACGTCCTATTATTAAACTATTCATTCTTGTTCCAATATAATTCTTCCTTTCTCCTCATGACATGTTCAAACCAATGTAATCGTCTTTCTTGTATCTTTCTAAAAACTTGTAATACTAGAGTTATTTTCTTACCATATTTTTCCGTCTATTCCCCAATATCTACTTCAACATCCTCATATCTGCCACATTAATTTACTTTTTATTTATACTGACATCTGTCAATTTGAATTATATGAATTTGATACTAGTTCCCAAGTTTGGCATAGCTGGCTGAATTATAAAATTTAATTTCTTTAAAATTCTTTAACTCTGTATGTATTGAATATGAAGTATAAATTGTAATCAAATCGTATAGAGAATAATATATTCTTTAAGTTATAATAACGTTAAATGTCAATAAATCAAATTTAACTGTTAAATCTTCAAATGAGACTACTTCCGGTTGACCAATTATAACCAAAATCTAATCAGATGTTCTTCTGGATGTAAACTTGAGGAATACGAAAAAATTATAATTTTTGGAATCGTGGTATTGAAGTTATGGAATCCGGAAATTTTGTTACACACACACAGACACACAGACACACATACATACAGACATCATCGTAAAAATGGTAAAATCGTATTATATGGACCCTAAAACGTGCTTATTCAGTAAAAACTCATCATTGAATTTTTTGACCAAAGACAATACCTTCCTTACCTAAAGGTGACGGAAGGTAAAAATGTACTTTTCTTTTAAGAAACAGTAAAATTAAAAAAAAATACCATCGAATTAAAAAAATTGCAGGTATAATTAAAAGCACATAGAAAAACTTACTTTTAGAAAATGTGTTTGATTTAAAAGTAGACAAATATTTCGTTTCAATGTTTAATTTATTCCTTTCGAAATATTTAGCATTGAATATTAAAATGAACTATTTTAAATTAAAAGTAACGTACTTTAATAATTTTGTATTTTCAATATGAAATTGATAATTTTCATTTTTTAATTTGAAAGTACGTTATATTTAATTCAAAATTCATTTAAGTTGAAATAATTATATTTTATAAGCATTTACTTTATAGTAAATACAATATTTTTAAATTGAAAGCACTTGCTGTCAAACTGAATACCTAAAGAAGTAAACTGAGTAAATATGAAACAAGTCAAATCGTGTTATCTATAGAGAAGATCTGTCGAACAGTACTGTGTTTTCTGCATTAATTTTTTTAAAAAAATTTGTATGTTAATGCGTATTTATTGTTTTCGATTAATATGGAAAATAATTATTTCTTATATGGCAGTGAAATTCCATTACTAAACGCAAATAACAATATTGAGCCAGTACTTCAAGATGATTTTATTCGTTGCGCAGACAATACTTATCAGAACTTGGACAATGTTATAAAGGAACCCGAATTATTCAATTTTCTAAAATCAAAAGATGTTGAAGAAGTGTACCAGTTTTTAGAGGGTAAGTTAAACTGACCTATTGCACCACTGCGACAAACATGTAAATTATATAATAATATGAAATTTAATAGGAAAGCAAATAACAATTGATACCCTCAGATATATGAACGATATCCACTGATATTGTTGAGTGGTTAGAGAAGGCATCAACTAGCACAGCATCAAGCACGGAAGAAAGCACGGTAAGTAAACAATAACTAATACCATTTAATTAGTATCTATCCATTTAATTTGTATTTTATCTTATTTAGAGTAATATACGAGATATAAATTACTTCGTGATAGTTTTGGAGAATAATTAGTGAAGAAAGGACAATTAAAAAATGAGCAAGAGCGAAATAAAGTGGAACAAATTATTATTGATAATGCAATAATTAAGAACAAAATATTAAGGAAACAAGATTTTAAAAAATTGTCACAAGAAATTTGTGTAATATTCCCCAAAGAAAATCCTGTAAGTCAAAATACTATATTAAACTTAATAATTGAAGTTCTAACTTATGTGTATTTTATAGGATTTTTATTATTTCGCCGGAGCCAAGGGAAAGAGACAGAGTGGGATTTTATACACCCGCTACATAAATTCAAGACACAAATTTAAAGTACGGCGATTAACCGATGAAATTCCAGCATCATCATCATCATCATCATCTTCATTAGCAAGCAATACATCGGGACAAGAAATAGATGAAATCCTAATTCCGCTTGTTCACTCAAGACAGTGACATATAAAGGAACAAAATATAAAATAAATTATTATCTTTCAAGGTATGAACATAAAAATAACTTAAAATTATACAGAATTAATGATTTAATTCTAAATGAAGATAATAATTTATTTATTATTGTTTCTCAAATCGCCATTAATTGTTTTAATAATAATTTCAATCTTATGAAGTAGGGCTAAGAACCAAAAATATGTTTATATATAATATTAATTATTTTACAAGACCTCCTCTACATATTTATAATGTTGCACAAAAATATTTCATAAGAAATAAACATTTGTAAAAATATTTTTTGTAAAAACATTTATATTTATGCATAATTTGTACATTAGTTATGTAAAATAAAAAACTAATTAATTTAAGAAAAATACTTTTATTTTGAAAGCACCTATCAGATAAAATCTAAAATCTTATACTTTTAATATGAGAGTGGTAGAACATAGATTTGAATATAAAAAAAAATTAATTTGAAAATTTTGTCACTACAAATGAAAGGAACTTGATTTTGAAACAAAGCAGTAAATTCTTAATATAAAAGTAGTATTTGATTTAAAAGCTTGGTTTTAATTGCATTTGTTTGTTTATTTAACAGTAATAATTTCAGTTCAAAAGTAAACCTTAGCCTTTAATATAAAAGCAATTTGCATTCATTTCGAAGACAATAATTTATACCGAAACTGCTACTACTATTGATTTGAAATTGTTGGTTGTTGGAGCATTTTTAAATACAAATTCACTTGATTTTACCTGCAATTTATTTGAATTTAAAGCAAAATTTCTTTGAGTGTACATACATACATACAGACATCATCGTAAAAATGGTAAAATCGTATTATATGGACCCTAAAACGTACTTATTCACTAAAAACTCATCATTGAATTTTTTGACCAAGGCAATACCTTCCTTACCTAAAGGTGACGGAAGGTAAAAAATAGACAAAAATCTCGATTAGCAGATGGCAATTTTAAAACTATATTTTGCTTCTTGCGACCATTAACATCAATCCTGTCTGTTAGCTTCGAATAAAACGTAAAGCTGTTTAATTTAAATTTTATAATATTTAAGTTAGTATTTTTTTGCCCACGATTTAATAAGGTTGCGCACCACTGGTCTAAAGCATTTCAATAGATCTCGCTGGAAGTACACGTTAGGAGGTTTGTTTTCGCGGGGTAAATGCTATATTTTTGCCTCCAAGCACTGCGTTGTAGTTCGCGCATAACAGCGTGAAATGACGTAATTGTAACTGTAATTTAATTTAACTCAGGATCATGTTTAAATATTGGAAAATTATCTCTGGATGTTAAAAAATAGAAAAATAAACAATCATGAACAATTACATAATAATTAGTCACTTTTATAGGACGTTTTTGTAGAAAGCTCAAACATTTTGCGTAAAACTGTTTAGCATCATCATATTTACAATATTTGGACCATGGTTATTTTTGCCAGAAGCTCTTCAGTTATAACAGTTCTTATCACACCATTACTCCTTCTACTGAACAAACTGAACTGAAAGGCACAAATCATTTTGAGTTTATTTCGTGGGTAATGCAGCATCGGTAGGGTAGATGTTAGTACACCAGTACCACTAACCTCAGTTACAAAAAAATATATTGACTTTATTCCTGTTATTATTCTTCTTATTTGTGTAACTGCTTGCAAATATCACCTGTTCTCGAAGCAAAGTCTCTTTGTCTCCAACACTAATAAGCTCCTTAAACTGATGCTATCTAAAAAGTGACCGCTACTGAAGAGTTAACCCCCATGCCGGGAAGGGGAGTTCTGTTAGCGTTGTGTCCGATTCTTTACAACAATGAGTCGTTACCAGAAGCCGGATTATTTGTGTGAAAAGAACATATTTTTACTTGGTGTTAATTTTGAGAGGAAAGAAGATATTTTGTGTTGGATATAGTCAAAAAGATTTTATACTTCTAGGAAGGGAACATGAAAGTAAAACGAAAAGGACAAGATAATGTTACAGATTAAAAAATAAACAAAGAACAATATACAGTATCGGTCATACGAGAAATAGAGCAACTCCGTAGGAACTAATAAAATGTACTCCCCCATATTTTATTTGTTCAACATATTTTCAAATTTCTTATATAGGGTAAAGATGACATATTCATAAAACCTTATGGACGTTAAATAAGTGATTCAAAAGTATCGTACTAAATTTCTTATGTATTTGAATACAGATGTGAGGTGCGTAATATCGGACTGACAGATTTTGGCCCACCCAGCAAAATATATTTTTTGACCCCATTGAAAAATATTTACAAAACACAAATACAGGGTGTAACAAAAATAAATACATTAAATTTAACCAGTGATAGTACGCGTCGAGTACAACAATATTTCTAAATAACTTTTTCTTGTAAACCTTCTAGATATTGAGTTAAAATTCTTTAAAGTTTTGTTACATATTTTATTACCCGCCTATGTTTGAATTCAAAATAGACGCATGCGCAGAATACTGCGCATGTGTCTACGAGCAATTACTGTCGTGTTGTGACTGCGACAGAATACAATGAAAGGTTGATGAATTTCTCAAAACAAAAGAAAGGTTGGAAACTGGTGAATAGATTAACAGATACACCAGATGGTGAAACTATACAAAAATCGGAAAAGATAAGAGATAGAATAGAATACCTCAACTAAGGTAACAAAAAAAATCATACGTCCAATTTTTATGTTACAACAGGTTGAACAATCCAAAAATTGTAGGACATTTATAGAATGCAGTCGAACAAGAACAACTCTACAATTCACGCAACGAGCAAGCGCAGATGATTAAAAGAGATGCAGGGCTAAACGTTCAAAATGGCCACCGTTATTGTCAATACATTCTAAAGGCGAAATGATGTAACTATTGTTCTTTCAATATCCTACAAATTGTCAGATGTGACATTTTTTGTTGTAGTACTATTCTTCGAGTACTAAAACCTAGCTGAATATCAAAACTTATTTTATTTACATACATGTAAAAAGGTGCGAACGTTTGGAAGATGAGGATCCGGAAAACGGTCGAAATAAATTTGTTGGGCTTTAGCAGCGTTTCTCTGAGCTTTACCATAGGCTAGTACAAAGTATGTATACTCACTATCCGTAAAGGCAAGCATATTTACTGATTATAACTTTTATAATAATTACTAATCGATTTATTTATCGAAATTTATTTGAAAATGTTGATAAAAACAATTGTTTCATTGTTATTGCCACTATTATGAAAATACCTAATCGACTCGTTAATTTATGGAGGGCGGTACTTCTTAAGGAAATATGTAATATTAACATACCTATTATTTTAAATACATATTTAATTAATAATATAATAAGATATATTAAATATACTCCCAGAAAAATCTTCCAGTAATGTTAGTAAAACTGCTAATTTTGCATATACCTGTCAATAAAAACATTTAAATATCTCAACTGTTTTCCATGGAGTTTTTTGGGCAACGAGATTTATTACTACAGATTATTCTATAGTATTATTTACTATATCTCCAAACCTAGGAGATGTATTAATAATTTTAAATGTGTCAGATTGCGAATTAAATTATCTTTACTATTTGTAGTAACAAATTTTCAAAAAATAATATTTAGAATTTTTTTTAAAAAAACTACCACTTCCGGTTGTCTAATAATTGTTACCAGAACCTATTCAACTCTTCTCATTCCTGTTAAATTGAAGAATCCGTAGTTACACAGGTTTTTAGTTTCATAGAATTTGAATTTGAGATATCGTACCAACATCCTCACACATCTTAAAACGTGTTTATTCAGTAGAATCTGAATATGAGATTTTTAGCATGAATCCAATACCTGTCTTAGCGCGAGGTAAAAAATCTGTTGTGGCCATCACAATACCTCTCGCCCTTTCCATTGTGGTATATATAAGTAAAGTACTTAACATTTCTTGTACACACAAAAAATTGTAATTACACCTAATCTTTATATTTACGTATTTTCTATAATTTTAAATTCATTCTATGAGCAAGTTTTCTCCATTTCTTCTAAATGTTCGAGGTTTTTCCTCTTCATTAACGGGATTGGCGGTATTTCTGAAGGGTTCATGTAATATACCTATAATTTTAAATATATAATTAATAATACAATAAGAAATATTAAATATCGTTCCCAGAAAAAGCCTTCAGTACCATCTCTGAATTTTTGATACTGACATTAGTGACATTTGTCTGTCAATTACACACATTTAAATTTCTCAAGTAGTTACCATGGAAATGTTTGGGCTGTGAGCAGGCTGTGAGATTTACTACACCAGATTATTTTATAGTTTATATTTCTATATCTTTAAATCTGTCGAAGATATAATAAAAAATTTAAATGTGTCGGATAGAGATTTTTGTTTTTTAATATTTGTAATAAAATAAATTTTCAAAAAATAATATTTAGAAGATTTTTGTTAAAACACTACTACTTCCGGTTGTCCAATTGTTACCAGAATCTATTCAACTCTTCCCCTTACTGTTAAATTGAGGAATCCGTAGTTACACAGGTCTTTAATCTTGTAGAATTTAAGAAATTGTGTCTCCACCAACCCCACACACACACACACACATCCACACACACACACACACACACACACACACGCACACACACAGACATCATCGTAAAAATGTTATAGGATTCTAGGGACCTTAAAACGTGCTTATTCACTAAAAGCTGGATATGCGATTTTTAGCATGATTCCAAACCTCTCTTAGCGAGAGGTAAAAAGAATAATGAGCCGATTTTAATATGTGTCTAAAACTCGCAAATAGTAACATGGGCTGGTACCACAAGCCTTGTTTTAACTAAAACGCTGTTTTAGGAAATGTCAAATTTCATTATTTAATAATGATAATAAATAATATCAAAATATAATTTTAAAACAAAACATAGGTTGTATTCAAACAAATATTTTTTAAAAAATCGTTCTTTAAAAATAAGGGTGAAATTAAATTTTGAAATTTGATTTTAACATTTCTTAAAACAGCGTTTTAGTTAAAACAAGGCTTGTGGTATCAATCATAGTGTTTAATACAAATGAAAATCTGTTGGAAAATATTGACAATAATTTCGCAAGGAATAATATTAATAATTCCAAAATTTATAACAGATGAATGGAAATCTATAAACCATAAAATGCAATCTATTATAAATAATTATCAAAGTATTAAATATATAACATTGTTTATTTTTTGTCTCATTTAAGTTTCTTTTGTAAATTGTTATTCTAGTTATTTTTTTAAAGTAAATAAAATATTTTTATACAGTCGCTCTATTTTTGTTACACCTCACATCTGTATTCAAATACATAAGTACTTGTGAAATTTGGTAAGATACTTTTGAATTACTTATTTAACATTCATAATATTTTATATATATGTTACCTTTATAAGAAATTTGAAAATATGTTAAATAATTATAATATGGGGCAGTATTTTTTTTAGTTCTTAAAGAGTTATGTCCGTTACTATATAAGAAATAAATCAGCGTTATTTTATAGCTAAACGAACAAGCCTATTAGAAGCAAATAATAAATAAAACATAAAATTAATCCACATGAATAATTTTGTAACTTCCAACCGCGTTGGGAATGAACAAACATCAACATATGCGAATTTCCCTTCAAGGGATTATCTTTTTTATACAGCTTAATTTCTCTTCCTCTCAATTTGGACATTTTGTGATTGCGGCAATATGGCGTCCTATAGTCCCGAAGCCAAATCCCAAATCACTGACTACAGACCATCCCTTATTTGCGTCTCACACCCCTAGGAACATCACAGTCTAACCCCTAACAAAAGTGACATCTTTAGGATAATGCATGGCTTAATAATACACTCGTGTTGAAAAGGCAGGTCACTTTTAGAAGAGTATATTATTCCCAACCACCATACCACTGTTAGAATACATCGTTAAACATTACGGCGTTTGTAAATAATAATATGACATACACTGTAATTTTATGTTGTTATGTTTAGTGCTAGTAACAGCTGCCTCGCGCTAATCCATGCATTGAAGTCTCCGTGCATATGTCACATATTGCATCTTTCTCTAACCAACTGCGAACACATATGAGAGATGTATTTGTCTTTGTTTAACACACAGGGTGAGCTATCTTGCCTAAAAGAGATGTGGTGAGATTGACAGCAATTGAAATTTTAACGTTAAACTGAAAATGCAATGTGAGAGATTTGTTACAGTTATTTCCATAATTAATTAGGTTTATTAAATTATGTCTTGCGCGACAAGCGAATTATAAATGGCATATTTATGGATGTTATTTATTTGTTAATACATATGCAACTGAATAAATTATACAAGAAAAGTATAAATATATGTAAATAAAAATGTATGAATCTATAATTAGTCAGTATCAGTGTTCACAAGATAGGTGTAGTAATATTATTTAGTTTTAACCGGAAGACAAATAACTGTCAAATTAACAATTTACAGATAGCAAATTATAGGTTATATTTCAGGTATTAAAAAATTCTTCACAACTAGTATAATAATGCAAACTAATATATGGTGTCGGGTGCAGCAATAAAACTATAGGTCCAAACTCATATTAATTCGGCCGGTTTGCATTTTCAACAAACAAATTATAAAACCTACGCAAATGGTGAGAAATTTCTAGAAATTTCTTTCGATTATACTTCATTTCACGTAAGATAATACGAGGATGGATTGGAAAGTTTCCGGAATGACATGAAAAAATATATATATTTAACACGGACTACATTGTATTTTTCTATATAGTCCCCTCTGACGTCAACACACTTAGTCCAACGTTTTTATAACTTTTCGATTCCCTCCCGAAAATGGTTTTCTTTGAAATAGGGACGATTTTAAACCTCATTTTTTGAGCAATACGACTTGATTGAGCTGGCGCATTGCGTGATGAAACAAGATATTTTTCTTTGCCATTCCCGGGCGTTTTTCTTGAATTACTGTTTTCAGCTAGTCTAAAAGTATGGCGTAGTATTGTCCAGTTACAGTTTTTCCTTTACCAAGATAATCAATTAGTAGAATGCCTTCGGCGTCCCAAAAGACTGACGCCATCAGCTTTCCTGCCGATTGACTTCGCTTTCTTCGGGGCCGACTTACCCCGCCTGTCCAATCCACGCTTTTGACTGAATTTTCGTGTCTGGAGTGTAGTGGTGTATCCAAGTTTCATTCATGGTTATGAAACGTCTTTTAAAATCGACCGGATTTTTCTTAAACAACTCCAAATTTTCGGGTAAAGTTCGTGTCCGAATGCACATTTGCTCCGGACGAAGCTAATGCGGCACTCGCCTGTCGCACATATTTCTCATGCCCAGTTCATTATGTAAAATATGAACTACACGTTCATAAGAGATCCCTATGGCTTCCTCAATCTCACGCACTTTCATTCGGCGATCTTCCAGAACCATATCATGGACTTTATCCACAATTTCCGGCGTGATAGCCGATTTTAGACGAACTGAACGTGGCTCGTGAAAAACGAAGGTGAAACATTCCCAAGGACAGCATTCAACCTGCTCTTGATCACCGTTGCCGTCTTTCCTTCCAAATAAATAAAAGTTGATCACCGCACGAACTTCGTTTTTATCCATTATCGATTTAACGCTTAATAAATCAACACAGACGCTTTTCACGATTAGACTGATAGATAGATTGTACTGAAATTTCTTGACAGTTCATATGAAGTGTTAAACTAAACAAAGACATAAGATTGTTTTCGAAAAACCAAGGCCGTCTCAGTGATTCCGGAAACTTTTCAATCCACCCTTGTAGCGTTGGTTTAATTAGATAGGAATATAAATTTTGCCCTTCTGTCAGTTGTCAGTTACCAAATAAAATGTACAGAATTAAGGATGTTTAACCATATTTTGTTGTAATTTTTATCTTCCGCTACCCTTGGTAAAGGAGGTATAGGGATCGTGCTAAATTCGCATATAGAGATTTTGGTAAATAACCACGCTCTAGGTCCCTAAAATCCGATTTTAACATTTTCATGATTATGTCTATGGGTGTGTATATGAGTATGTGTATATGTGTATGAGTGTGGATCCTCTGGACGCTCTAATTCAAATAGTATCTTTCAGATTTTGAAACCATTTATTTCTACCCTATTCTAATATGGAAAGAAACCAATAGATTTTGGTGTAATTCGGATGACCGGAAATGGTACTTTACTTGAAGCTCAAAATAGTTTTTCTTCAAAAAATACTTTCAAATGTCATTTTTTCTCAATTTATGTTATTATAAAAATTTAAGATCATTTAATTTTCTACTGGTTTGCATTAATACCTACTATTTTATATATTTTATGGATAAATTTATAAAATAATATAAATTTAAATCCCGGAACCTATGCTTTAAACACAACTCCATGTTTACACATTCAACTCAAATATATGTACTGATAGATAAATAGTTTTATGTAAAGGAACTTAATATAGTTTCCAGCATTACTTAATAGGTAGGTACCTATGTATTTAAATAGAAAAATAAATATATCATCACGGCATATTTCCCGTTGCTGGATGTGCCAATCTGCTTTATACACAGATTTCGGTAATGATGATGACATATTTGTAACGTGCGGGCGTTTACCAGGCATCACCTCACGGGCACTTATTGCTGACGTGGATATATCACAGGAGTCACTTTTGTACCATTTAAAATTCGAAATATTTGGCGTCGTTCAGGATCGAACTCGGTTCCCCAGATTCGTGAATAGACACTCAAAGTTTGGTTTCACGAATTTATTTAATGCATGTAAAAACGCTAGACTCTTAAGCGCCATCTACTATTTTCTTACGTGAAATGAAGTATAAAGTACTTTAAAAACTATCTATAGATGAAAAATTTAGACTCATCAAAGAAGTGGAAAGTGGTTCACGAAAGAAAGATTTAGCTCTGAAATATGATGTTCCGACAAGTACAGTGTCTACTATTTTAAAAAAATAAGCAATCAATTATCACTGCAATTGAAAGTGGTGGTGCAAGTGGAAGTTCCAAGAGGTTAAAAAAAACCAACGTATGAAAATGTAGACAAAGCTGTATTAGAATGGTTTAAATCGGCAAGGAGGCAGAACTTACCTATCCGGTATATTTTATTTAATAACCCGAAGTCCTGATAACTCAAACTTTTTTTGTGGCAAGTCATGGTTTGAGTTATCGAAGTTCTACTGTATTTGTGTAACTTTTATAATTTGTTCAAAATGTAAACCGATCGAACTATTATGAGTTTAGGCTCGCAGGTACAGCAGTACAGTGTATATGCATAGTTGGTTATTTAATTTTTTTAAGGGTATTTTTTCATTGAATGTCAACGTGCCATTATTTGTGCCGCTCTGGAAATAAAGACATGCATGAATGGATTCCCTACCTACTCGGTATAATAAAATAATTTTACTGTTCCTTTAACATAAATGATAGTTTTGTATGAAATAAGGCCGACTAAATCAGATAATACCTATACTAATAATTATTATTATTTCGATCACTTGCGTTTAATTTATATCTTAAATTAACTTATACGTGTGAAAAGGTTGCACATAATTTGTGAATAACATTTAATTATCATTTATCTTCAAATCTTGAACTTATCAAAGATTTTATCTTAATATCCTACCCACGTATTTTACCAAATACAAGGTGTTACAATTCCAAAATTGACTCTTGAATTTCCATATTATTCGTCGTCATTTTCATGGCACCCTGTATGAGTAGACTTTCTAGGTATCCCAGCATAGTATGAATATTTGATAGGCTATAGTCAAGGTCAGATAACACGGAAAAACTTGCTCGATCTAATTTCACTATATGAAAGTAAAAGCGATCGCTTCTGAGACCTTGGAGGCAGGAATTCAGAACGGTAAATAATACGAGAAATATTTCAGAGCTAGATTAAGATGTAATAGAAGCAATTGTTACCAATATATGAGTAAGAAAACTGTTTCCCTCAAATAATACTTGAGGAAAGTTACAAAACACAATAAAATTGAACATTGTATTTTATTTTTGGCGCTATTTACTTTTGCTTCTTTTTTCTTCTGAACCCAGTCGAACTTCTGTGGAAGGAAAAGGGGATACTTATCAATACCAGATAAACTGAAGTTAATCTCGATTAAATATTTATAATAATGTTCATACCGAATTTATAAATGTTTAAATGCTTTATACTGATTTTCTCTTAATTATAAGGTACCTCTAATTTTTGGACAGTATTATATGCATTTTCCACAACAAAAGCTTAGAAGTTTGCTCCCATCAAAAACGACCTTAAAATGAACCGATCTACGTTCTATACTACTGCCGGTGAGACACGCGGTCACTTGGGCTCTCTCGTTCCTAGCAGAGCACACGGAAAACACTACAACATAAAATGCTTGCTTAAAACAATTATATTTATATCATTTTCAATTCGTTTTTGTAAAAACGATGTAATAATTATTATTTATTGTTTTTTTTTGTCTTTGTAAATTTAAAACCATTATTTATTTCTATTATAATTGTACTATTATTTGTCACAGTTATTTAAACTAAACATTTATTAAAAATCGTACCAAAAAATTAAATGAATGTTTTGTACGAATTTATTTTGTGTGCAAGATTTGTAACAATTTGTAAGATCTTACTACCCTGAAGAAGGTGCAAGGGTGCACCGAAACGTTGGTAGTAAGAATAAATACTGTTTGACTGAACTTTCGAGTAATTTTTAACACCTAATCCACATCACAGTCGAGAAATTTAACAACATTTATAAACAATGTATAGCTCTTAATAAATCATGAATTGTACAATTGTACAAATACCAAGGAGAGACAAATTTAACAACAGTACGAACTATTTACAACAATGGAAATAATTTGGCGTCTGTGCTGGAACCGAACTATCTATGCACTTAATAAGCTGTACGGCCGTGTTGTATCAGTAGTGCAGTCGAATAGGTATCATTTTGATTCAAATTTCTCATTATCCTGCTCTAGCGAAGAAGACATTGAAAGTACAGATCCCATCGGTAACTAGGTATTTGTATGAAAAAGCTTTTTCTGCACTAGTTCATACAAACGACAAACATAGGAATAGATTGAAAAATGTCGATTGTGATCTCAGAATTCAACGATCTATTATTAAACCTGATATTATCAAGCCGGTTAGTGAGATCCAGCATCAAGGTTCCAACTATTTTTTGTGAACTACTCTTGTTTTAATAAGTAAAACATTACAGACAAAACTTTCGTTTTTTACTTCTCGCTGAGAGAGATATTGGATTTATGCTAAAAATCGCATATCCGCATTTTATTGAATAAGAACGTTTTAAGGTTTCTAGAATACGATTTTAACATTTTTACAATAATGTCTGTATGTGTATGTTTGCGTGTTGGGATGTTGGAATTACGATTTCTCGAATTCTATACAACAAAAGACCTGTTTAATTACGGATTCGTCAATCTAACATTAATGGGAAGAGTTGAATAGGTTTTGGTAACAATTGGACAACCGGAAGTGGTTGTTTCTTAAAAAAAATCTAAATATTTTTTTTTTTTAATTTATTTTAATACAATAATAAAGATCTTTAAATTCTTAATCTGATATATTTAAAAAATATATTATATCTTCTATAGATTTAGAGATACATAATAATATAGAATAATCGCTGCCGAACAACATGGAAACCAGTTGAGATATTTAAATATTTATAACTGACAGATAAATGCAAAATTTTAGTGTTAAGAATCAACAGTTTTATTAACATTACAGAATGCTTTTTCTGTGAAGATAGTACATTTAAAATTTCTGATATTATTAATTAAATATTTAAAATTATAGGTATATTAATAGCACATATATCCTTAAGAAATACCGCTAATACCGTCAATGAATATAAAGAATTTTGAATGTATTAGAAAAGTAGGAGAAAATTCCTCATAGAACGAAAGAATGGAATATAATTTGAATTATTTGTCTGTACAAGAAATGTTAAATTCGTTAATTATGACATGGGTTGGATACTGACCGACGCCAAAATTTACTTCGAAAATCTGATTTGGCCAACACAACACCTCCTGCCTTTTAGTTTTTATTAATTTACATACATACCTACATTCCTGGATACTTATTTATGCTGGAAATTGTATTAAATCCCTTTCCATATAATTATTATTCTATTTACTATTTTCTTTTTAAAACGTTATTATTGTTATTTGAAATGATTAGTTTGTTGACAATGGCATTTATCTGTCAGTTATATACATTTAAGATCTGAACTGTGTAACCATGGAGTTGTGTTTAAAGCGTGGGCTCCGGGATTTAAATTATAGATAATTTTATAAATTTATACATAAAATGTATAGAAAAAATATTAATTCAACCCTGTAGGAAATTTAATAATCTTTAATTTTTATAATAGTATAAATCTCGAAAAAATAACATTTAAAGGTATTTTTTGAAGAAAAACTATTTTGAGTGCCATTTTCGGTTATCTAATTTACACCAAAATCTAATGGCTTCTTTCTATATTAGAATAAAGTAGAAATACAAAAATAAAAAATAAATAAAATAAATATTTTATCACGGCATATTACCCATTGCTGGGTGTGCCAATCTGCTTAATACACAGTTATCGGTAATGATGGAATATTTGTACCGTTCGGGCGCTTACCAGGCGTCACCTCACGGTCACTCGTTGCTGGCGTGGAGAGTGCACCACAGGGGTCAATTTTGTGCCATTAAAATGCGATGTAATTAGAAATACAAGGTTTCAAAATTTTCTGAACTATAGTATTTTAGTTAGAGTGTAAAGTGGATCCACACACACACACACACACACACACACACACACAAACACACACACAAACACGAAACATACATACAGACAACATCGTGAAATTGTTAAAATCGGATTCTAGGGACGTTAAAACGTAGTCATTTACCAAAATCTCGATATACGATTTTTAGCACAATCCCTATACCTTCCTTACAAAGGGTAGCGGTAGGTAAAAAAAGTACCATTTTCACACTTTATTAGTGTTTTTATAGGTTTAATTTCTAAGGGGTCCGCTATATCAAATGGTTAATACAAAGGGGTCCGCCGTATAGAAAAGGTTAAGAAACGCTGTTTTAAATAAATTAATAAAGTATGCATAATTTCAAACCGGATTCAAAGCAGGACTGTTAAATCTATTCTACTACCAATTATGCGATAAATTTAACTATTCGAATGTTTAATAAAGATTAATATACTATTATAAAATGTTTATACAAGGTATTCAAAAATATACGTTCTGTATTTTGCCAAAAAAAGTAATTAAATTACCCTTGCCATCATTTCTTTCTTTTGTGTTTGGAGTACCAGCCATTTTGGCTTAGTGCCACATTGCCCTAGGTCATATAGAATATCATATGTGGAAGACACATATTGTCTGCTAAACGATTGTTTTGTATATCAACCCCTAATCGAGGGTTGAGAGAACAGGGATGTCCAATACTGACAACCGTTACAAATCGCAAACAGGGAAGAGGATAAAGCATCAGTTTTAATTTCAAATAAACTTGGATCAAATTCGTTGTTTTAATTATTGTTGCAAATAGCAAAAATAGTATGAGATCTAATACAAAACCTTGGGGTATTCCAATTTGTATTTCAATTAACTTTGATGTATATTCAAGATAATATAAATCATGTTTTTTTCATTGTTTATAGTCAACAACATATAGACAAATAATTTGTGTTAATACAAATTTTTATTGCGAAATTATTCTAAAACAATGACAAATTCCTAGTGCATTCCAGAGCAACGTTATTTTATTCATACTCGTAGATAGTTATAAATTATGTGTCGCAATGTTTTTACAATTGAAATTTTATTTTGCTTCCTGCATATGTTAAATCTATTGTTCACATTAATAGGAGCTTGTACTTTGAATTGAAATATTAATATATTTGATACATAAAACATTATGGATATGATTTACATTGGGAAGAAGAATTTAAAAATTAGACAAGGTCAATAAAGAATAGAACATACATATTTATTATGTATTCTTTATACTGGGTGTCTTCTTGAAATATGATAGGAAATACAATGTTATTTTTATTTTCTGTAGTCACAGAAAAATGGCTATGTTCCACTATACGAGTCCAAACTCATAATAGTTCGATCGGTTTACACAATGGTTAGATATTTCTACAAAATTCTTTCGGCTATTATAATATAGACAAACTTTAAAAAATCTGTTGTGGCCAGCACAATACCTCTCGCTACTTCAGTTTTTGGTTACATAAGTATAGGGCGCGAGCAGTCATGTGACATTGATGGCCTTGGCAATCAGATATGGGGGCCCGTGTCAGAATGACAATTTGTAATTATCTACATAGATGTCAAATGTCAGAATTTTTAATTCAAAATTTCAAGATTTTCTAAATTCACATAGTTAATTTGTCACCAGGAGTGTGGAATTTACTTGAGGAAAATAAAACACATGGAATTGGAAAATCACTAAATTTAGAATGACACGTTATGGTATTTGACATCTACGTACATAATTCTGACACGGGCCCCCATATCTGCTTGTCAAGGCAAACAAAGTCACATGACTGCTCGCGCCCTATTGTATTTAACATTTCTTGTATACCTACACGCTACACCAAAAAATATACTTACAACTATTTTTTATCTTTCCGATTCATTGTCGGGATTGACAATATTTTTGAAGGGTATAATATACCTATAATTTTAAATATTTTACTATTATTACAATAAGAAATAATATAATGTTTGTACTTCCCCGAAAAAATCTTCAGTAATGTCTCTGGATTTTTGACACTGACAGTCATGTCAGTTACAAACATTTTAATTTTTCAATTGGTTTCCATGACATTATTTGGGCTGTGAGATTTATTATAACAGATTATTATATACCTTATATTTCTTTATCTTTAAATTTATAGAAGATATAATAAAATATTTATATGTATCAGATTGAGAATTTACTCTTCTTTACAAAATTTTTCAAAAAATAATATTTAGAAGTATTTTTTATGAATCTGCTATTTCCGTTTATCCAATTATTTCCAATACCTTTTCAGCTTTTCGCAGTAATGTCCGATTGAAAAATACGTGGTTAAACAGATATTAAGTATTACATTTTTTGAGAAATCGTCCTTCCAACATCCCCACACACACAGATATCGTAAAAATATTAAAATCGGATTATAGAGACCTTAAAATGTGCTTAATCATTAAAATCTAGATATGCGATTTTTAGCATGAAAAAAATTTGGGCATTTTAAGGTTCATCTTCTAGTCCAGATTTAACTTCTTCTACCGGAACCTTGTTCTTTGGCACAATGACAAACAACTTCGTGAAAATCCAATGCGTATAGTAAAACCTACCTTGCAAGGCGTATGGGACAATACTCTAATAGAAAAATATGCATGGTTTACAATTCCTTATAGAATTAAAGTTGAGACTGGACCTCTGGGGCATCGAGAGGGAGGTCGGGGCCTGGGTCATAACATTTTATGGGGCCCCTTCTATTTATAGATATGAAATGAAGAAATTAAACATTTTTGTGATCATATTAGGCGTTTTTAAAGTCATTCAGAGCTATCCAACGAAACTGTTCGATGATGTCACAAATTTTTTAGATCCATCCGATTATCGAAGCTTTTACGAACGCGTCATATGTACGGCGGCGCCTCTTTGTTTAAATTATTTGTAGCCGAACGTCAAGATTAGCTACGGATCTTGCGTTCAGAACTCTTATGTTTTGTAATTTTTTGTAAGATTCTGTAATGGCTTTTGGAAGTTTTAATCTTTGTTAGATTTTGGGATGGGATAGTTTCGTGACATTTTCAAAGAATTATTGGGGGTCATAAAAGTATTTTTAAAAATATAAGGTTACATAGAGAAATAATTCAAAAAGCGGATGTGTCACAGCGGGAGAAAGCAATTTTGGAAAATCTGTTGAAGGACTTGTCACGTAGGCCAGAATTCGGAAAGCCGTTAGAAATTCAGTTCTTCCCTCAACCTCCGAAATGGTCTAAGTTACTTGACCAATTATAGTTTGTTAATTTTTAAGTTAGCCAATAAGGGTGTGAAGGTTGGACTTCCTTATTGGTAAGTGGGGTGAAATCGAGTGAAGATGTGTTTCACAAGATTTCAGCTCGAGGAGTCTTGTTCTGACTTTTGATCGTGAAGTTTGTTCTCTTCCCATTTGATTGTTGTCTAAATTTATAACTTGTCTTAGTGACTTGTGAATTTGGTAGTTGTCTTTGTGACTTAAATAATTGTTGAAGTCCGCGTCCTCCTAAGTTGTTTAATTTGTTGTTTAGAGTTAATTTTATTCTTGTAATTTGAAATCATAATAATCTTAATTCTTGCATAACGGTAGTGAGTAGTTTAATAATAAAGTGCTTCAGTCGAGGCCGACCTGTGATGAACAGTAAGTAGACTGATAGATTACTTTATTCTTAGTAGTTGGTGTTGACTACCTAAGCGCTGATAGCAATTCAGTAAGCCTAGAGCTTATTCTGAGGTCGTCCTTTTTACAATTCAATTAGTTTTTATGAGAGTCAGGTACCGATCCTTTAAACAGTAGTTGTCACGATCCATAGTCATAATTTTGTTTATTGTTGTCAACCATTTATTGTTTTGTGTAAATAAATTAAGTTGATTAACCAGTTCTCAGTTTTATTTGTTAAAGTTGCCCGAATTAATTATTTTTCAGTAATCGCGTAAGCGTAAGTATTCTGTGTGAATATTGTATATTTTGTCGATTGATAGACCGCATCTGTTAATACTCTTATATTGAGTCTTTCTATCCGCGGACTCTGAAAACACGGATAGTGGTGGCAGCGTTACCCTTGATCTAAATAGTTTTGCATTAATCAAATTAGTGTTTTACTTTCGGGTCAAGTATTCAAAAACCGTTTGTTAAACGGGTAACAGTAATGAGTTATTAAACTATATCTCGTTCCCTTGTTATATAAAAGTGGTTATTAATCGGTGGGATGTAAAAATAATAACTCACTAACCTGTTATATAAAAGTGGTGGCAGCGGTGGGATATAAAAATACTGCTTGCATCCCTGTTACATCTGTATATGATTTTGACGTTTAAATCTGAGGTTATAGAAGAAGTTTAATTTGTTAAAATGAATAAGAAAATATCGCTAATTTCTGTAGTTTCTTATATAAGACGCCTCAAGTGAGACTAAAAGGCCACTTGAATCATTTGTTTAGATTACGTCGATCAGAAATTGTTTCATGTGGTCATTTATTTGTTCGAAATAACTCATAAAGACTTCACAAAGTGCGAACTGCCATTTTTCTTCAGAATTTTCTATACTTCTGCAATGTTTACAATCAAAAAAAATTAAATAAATACATTTTCTGAAGCAAACGTTTACAATTTAGAATTTGCGAGCATAATCTGTACTAACTATGCATATGGATCAGGGTTGAAAATTTTTGATCGGATCGCGCAGTGATCAGAGTGAGTTTACGAACGCGTCAGATTAACTCGATTGACTTTACGCATACTTCAGATTGCATCGGATCAATCCGATCGACAATTTGATCATTTGAGAAACAAATACGCCCGATTCCGGGGCCCCTTGATATCACGAGGCCCGGAGATTTAGCCATTGAGCGCTACTAATTTCACAAATAATAGTCAAAATCTTAGATTTTCTCTTGTATTTTATGACAAATTCTAACATATTATAACGTGCGCCCTGACTTAAGAGTATACAAGCGCCGCTGCTGGTAGAATATTCCCGAGCGATGACGTAATCCCCGGTAGCGGAAAAATCATACGACTAGACGTGTTAATTACATCGGTGACCTGAATCCTTTGTATTCAATGTCATTGTGGCGTCAGAAAGTTCGAGAAGGACATCGCGCTATGTAAACCCGTCGCTAAAACCAGAAAAAAATAATCTGTTATATAGAAGCAACGAGGAATGAACAGTGGGTGATATAAATAAACAGTCTACGAGTGGTGGACATAAATAAATGTAGTTATGTAAATAAATGTAGTGATATAAATATTGTTTAAATAAATAATCGTAGTATTTAAGCATTTAATAATATTCTTAGTCTTAAATTAGTGTTTATAATTATGTAATCATAGTGTTAGTTATTTTTATAATCTTTTTAATATTTATCCTAATTATTTATCGTTTAATAAACGTATTATTTTAATAAATAATATTTCTCTAAATTTTACACTTCACCCAAATAAATAAACGTAACAATATTTACAAAAAATCCGAAGCAAAAATTAATTTGTACTTTTCCAAATATAGATATTATTTTTAGAATGTATTATTTATATCTTCCTGTTACAAACTGAACGCGAGAATGGTGACTTAATCCGGCCCTGCTTGCCCAAGTACGAATTCTGAGTTCTGCGCATTCAAGTTCAATCTCAACGCTTGGCGCTATATTACTAATAAAGGCGATGGAACCCAATATTAAATAGCGGATTACTTGAATAATAATAATAACATATTTAGCCGAAAGATATTTATAGAAATTTCTTACCATTTTTTTGTTGAAAATGTAAACCGACCGAAATATTATGGGTTTGGGCTCGTATTTGAAACTTAAAGTTAGTGTTAACTGTTAACGCTTAAACTAAATACAGTATTAGCCGGTAACTGAACAAACTAATGACCCCCATTAATTAAGAACATAAATTCCTTACCATCTAAAAAACAACATATGACCAAATACGGTACCAATGTCACGTAGTTAATGATAATATGAACTAAAGCTGTAAAAAATAATACCCTGGCTTGTAATTTGTTTACCTTCTATTTTACTAAACATAAAATTTTAATTATGCCATTATAATTTAATGTCTTGCACATATTTCATATAAATCTGAATAGGAACTTGGTTTTGCTTTGAAAATAGAATAATATTTTATTCATGTCGATACACCGTCACTTACATACTAATTAGAGAGAGATATCATAAATTAGAATTAGAACATTACAGAGATAAAATTTTTATGTTAAGTATAAGCATTAGAATAAATATGAAAGGTATGAAAATATATCTAGCGCTGAATGCAAGAACAACCAACAAAAATTTATTTCAAACAAAAATAGAATTTATGTTAAATAAACAGTAAGATTATTTTACTATACAGAGCAGTCAGAGCAGGTAGAAGTACGAAATAAATTATGAAAGTGTTAAAAGATAATGTCTGCTACATGGATTTGAACCATGGACCATTACTTTGCCGAAATAACGTCCACTTTAACCACTAATGCATCTCTCTTTGGAGAATACAGTTTTGTGTCACATTGTATGATGTGGGTGACATTTTCACACTTTCATAATTTATTCCGAACAATTAGACACTTAACTCTACGTTAATTTCAAAAACTGGACCGATAGGGCCAAGAATAATTTCTGACATGTCCACAATGATGTTTAAATGTAGTGGTATCCAACCCCACATTATACAACGTGACACAAAACTGTATTCTCCAAAGAGAGATACATTAGCGGTTAAAGTGGAAGATAATGTCAGCCATTGGATAGTTCGGCCATAGCTCAGTTGGTAGAGCGTTATTCCGGCATAGTAATGGTCCATGGTTCAAATCTATGTGGCTGACATTATCTTTTCCAACTTTCATAACTTATTTCGAATAATTAGACTGTTAACGTTAATTTCAGGTAGAAGTACCCTGCATGTATTCAATAAAGCGGCGCAAATAATCTCTTTGTTATAATTACGATATTTATTGTTTTATTGCTAGACCCAACTGAGTCAATTTTTCTGACTATAGGTTCTAAACAATTTTTTCGGTTTGAAAGTTGGTTGCAAGAAATGAAGTTTTTCTTATTGACGGTTTTTATTTATAACAAACTGTACATATGATATACAAATAATATAATATACAAAAGTATAAAGATATGGCGTATTATACAATAAATTTTAAAGTATGCATAATTTTTTGCAGTACTCTGTTATGCAAATATAGAGATTGTAACTGTTGACAAGTATAAATATTTTAAATACTGGTTAATAAAATCAGAGTAATTTCCATTATTACCTAATAAAAATTCTTGGATTTATGAAATGATTATTGTATTAATTATAGGTTCTTATTGATTGTAAATACTGCAAATGTATATTTACAGATCATTAATTACTTATTAATTAATGGTTTGGAACGACAAATAATACATATTTTTAATTATTAATTAATACTGATAATAATTCAACACTATATTTCTTTCAACGAGAGAACGTACCTGTTTCGCACAGGAAACTATAAAATTTGGGCGGAGAAAGTCGTACATTGTTATTATTTTTAAAGTTATATAATGAAAGTACTGTAAATATAATAGAAATAAGGAATATAATAACATTAAGACTGAATAAATAATAATACAAATTTGATTCGTAATTGGGTACTTTCTCTCATTGAACGAGGTATAGTAATTTTTACATGCAAAAATTGTAGACAATTTTTTACACATTTTAACGGAATAAGTTCTTCTAAAATATTTTACTTTTAGGTGTTAACAATTGCTCGAATTTCAGTATATGACCGAGAATGAAAAATTCTCAAGTAAATATAGTATATTACAGCCGACAACTTATGTATATTATCGAGAGGCGAAATCTCGTGGTGAGATACAGCGCGAGGCTGTAATGAAACTCCTACCGAGATATTTATACTATTTTATTCACAATCATCCTCTTTTTAAATCAATAATTTTCAGAATAAATCATTGAGTTATAATCTTTAATTTTATTTAAAAAAATTACATCTCTATTAAAATTTGTGTAGCCTACTTTATTAACTTTATTATAGGAATCTATGACAATGTTGCTAGGTAATCCCTACACAATCATTTCCAACCCGTGGGGTTTCTTTCTTCGTTCTGCTTAGCTTGATTGATTGAAAGTTTTGTACTGCAGAAAATTATGCGCTACAATAATTAAAATTATTTCTTAATGTATTAAACCTTTTTTATTGCCTGTAACTCCTCTGGTCATACTCATAGTCATATATGTCATTCCCTGCGGGTGGTCGGGGCCTATATTGGGGTTGAGGCTGAGGTTGAGGCTGATACATTGGTTGAGATGGTGGTGGTGGTGGAGGTGCCGGTTGGTATCTTGGTTGAGGTTGGTATTGTTGCTGTTGATATTGGTCTGAGTACTGTGCTTGAGTGTACCTAGGAGGTTGGTATTGTTGGTCGTATTGAGAAGGGATGTAAGGTTGTTGGTTTGAAGGTTGGGGGGCGGGTTGAGGCGGAGGAGGGGGCTGGTATCTGAAAAAAGGGACAAATAATTAAAATATTATTATTGGTTATTTTTGAATATTTTTTGTTCCTACCTCGGTTGCTGTTGAGGTTGAGGTTGGGGTTGGGGTTGATACTGATTTTGCTGCCCTTGAGCGGCTTGTTTGATCGCCTGAGCCCCAGCATTATAGTTGAAGTTGACTTTCAGCCCTGTAGGATCCGTATAGGTGAACCTTCCATGTACAGCGCCACCCGGGTCACCCTTAGCAGCGTGCGATATGCCATCTTGTGTACGGTAGAGAAAACCAAAGGTTCCATCACTGGTAGGATGCACACGGGAGTCCTCTAAAATGGAGGGATTATTCTGGCTAGCAGCTAAGGTGATAGCCAGAAAGAAGAACTGGAAAGAAAAAGATATAAAACGTACAGAAAGGATGAAAATACTAACAAAAATCCGTTAACCACTTTAATAAAAGTTTCAGAATAATTAAAAAAACTACACAAGTGGTTAGAAATTTCTACAAAAATTTTTCGGATACTTTAAATATAGACTTAAAACATTAAAAAACTGTGGGTCAAATGACTGGTGATAATTGTACGACCGGTATTTTAAGGGTCATCTTCTAGTCCATATTTAGCTTCTACCGAAACCCTTTATTTTTAGCACAATGAAAAGCAACTTAAAAATCCAATGCCTTGCTAGACATATAGGAGAATACTCACAGAAAAATATGTTGGGTTTAAGGATACAATATCTAATAGAATTAAAGCTGGTATTACTAATAAAGGTGAATAAACTTGAGTAACATACTCAGTTTTTGTAAGTTTAAAATCTATACAGTAAAAACTCTTTAATCCGAAATGCTAAATGTAAGGGAGTCTTCGGACTAATGATTTGTACGGATTAATGAATTTGTATGGTTAGGTGTAAAACACGTCAATTTAAAATAGGTATTACAGTGAAAACAAATAACGCTGAAAATAAGAAGTACCAACAATAAACATTATTACATTATTTTCTTTTTTTTCTTGTTTATGTAGGATTTACATTACCTCCTCTTATTGTTATGTAATATAATTCTGTAACTTAGATGTAAGCGTCATGTTTATTTCTTTATTGAAATTCGGATTCTCAACAAGACAAAAGACCCAATTAAAGAGAGCCTCAAGTACAAAATGAGTACAAAAACCATGAATTAATTATCAAACATATAGAAAATAAATAAACAATTAAATATATAGGGTGTATCACGAAAAGTAAAACATAGGCGTTTAACATGGAAAATCAGATTTTCCGTGCGCATTGCTCCCCTAATTATTTTAGACAAAAAGTTTCAAATGGATGTTGTAAAGCAAAAATTTCTACTTCATAACTGCAGAAATATAATTTGAAAATTCACGGAATTACAATTTAATAGTATTTAGCCATGAAATTTGAAACAAGAGACGAACAAAAGTGTAACATTTTATGCGTCAAATTATTAGTATTTATTTTCAAATTTTATTTCTGCTGTTATGAAGTAGCCAAAATGAATTTTTGATTCGGTTGTAGAAATTTTTCCTTTACAACATATAGCAGGTATGGTGAGTCTATAGAATTATGGAAGAGTTTATAAAGAAAAGTGCTATCCAAACGAAGTAAATTTACTCTATATGCTGGAAACCTATATATTAAAAAAATTTGAAATTTATTTTGAATTTTTCTATTCTATTTATATATGATGAATTACAGATAATAACAAAATAATTAATTTTGAAAAAAAATCATAAATTTTTGTATGTTTTTGGGTGTTTATTCTGGCTTTGGTCGCTAATCACCGAATTATTATGGATTATAATTTAATAAACAATGTATTTACATACATCCACCACTCTACCTGTTGTAATCTCTGCCTGAAATAATTATCACATCCCGCCAATTGAGGGGAGGAAACTAAAGTAAAATTTGATAGTTTTTTCTAAGTATCACACGTGCTAGTTGTTGCGTTTGGAGATATTTTATTCCACAATTCGTATTAAAGAGACCTTGTTCGGATTACTTTCCCTCTACTCTATGTTCGAATTACTGAATGTTGGAATTAAAGAGTCTATACTGTATTTTACACTAGTCGAAAGAAAATTGTTTTGTTGAAAATGTAAACCGATCGAACTATTATGAGTTTGGAGTCATATGTATTGACCTATAACTTATTGTAATAGATAACAAAATAGTAAAAGTTGTTAATAATTTATTACTTTCCAACCAATGCTCAGTGAGAACAATTTATTTTAACAAGAACATTATTTATTATCACCACCTTGAAACAATTTAGATGTCAGTAACTTTGATCATTTACATACATTAACTTACTAATATACTACAAATATTTAATACCAATGCATTTGAGAACAAGATTATAATTATAATTTAAAGAAATTTTCTCGTCAATGTTCCAATTAATTAAAAACAAGCGAACGGGTAATTTATAATCCAACTAATTATCATTTTTGGTGATTAGACTTTGCGGTTTTTCTAGGAAGAAAAAGTGGTTATTTACAAAGATTTTTTACTATGTGAAGGGATATGATTTGCCGGAAATATATTTTTTTACTATTTTTAATCTGTTTTGTACTTGTAAATTATACGTAATTATAATGAATAATTATAAACATGCAAATCCTTGATAGGTGCAACAAAAAATAATTTACCGGTTTGTATACAATAAAATTTACTGATTCCATACATAATTCAATTAATTTTAATGCACTCTCCACATTAGCTTTGATGCCCGTAAGATGTGCATACGCTACACTCTACGAGCCCAGGCTCATAATAATTCGGCCGGTTTACATTTTCAACAAACAAATTTTAAAACCTACGCAAAAGATGAGATATTTTTACAAATTTATTTCGACTAGTTCAAAATATAGGTATTCCACCATTAGGCGCTGGAGAAAACGCAATATTATATAAACTATTTTTTTGCTTGTTTAATCAATTTTTGTGAAAATTTGCTTATATAGGTTTGGTGTGGAAGAGTGTAGAGATGTGAATTTATTTATATATATATATATATATATATATATATATATATATATATATATATATATATATTGCTATTATAGATTTTACAAATTTTTGAAAATAGACAATTTCAGAGAATATGACATGCTTGAATACTTATTTTTATAAAATAATAAGCTTTTTCTCAAAATGTGTTTTTATAAGAAAATTATTGAATATAAGTATAGTTTTTATCTATGTACAAAACAAAATATGTAAATGTATTTAAACAATAGTTATATTTGTTAAAACTTAATGTTGTGTTTTCGCCTCAACAGCGGAATCTATTAATATAAGTAAAATAATAAGATTTTACGTATTGTGCGTTTATTTGCAAATAGATTAAACAATAACTACATATCCTTAATTCAAATTATAAAAACATTAAAATATAATTATAACATGTTATGAAAACTTTTAAAATAGACAAAATATTTGGGAACATTATGTTTTTGATAGATATATTTCACCTGGCTTTGACATTTTCTGCACCTTTTTGAATTTTCGGGGTATATTGCGACCAACAGAGTCTGTATTGATTTTAGCTACAAGTTCCAATTTTGTGGCGTGCCTCGTATTTTCTAAATTGGTTGAATATATGTAGTCCACAGTTTTTGTAAATTTTAAGTCTATATTTAAAGATGTAGAAAGACTTTTGTAAAAATTTCTCACTAATTAGGTAGGTTTTAAAATTTGTTGAAAATGTAAGCCGACCCCGATATATTAAAAACCTGATGGGCTCATGGTTCAAGACTAGTTCCTATATTTTAAGCCAAAGAATTTCGCCAAAATTCAAAGAAAACAACGGTAGATAATAGCAAAAATAAGATGATTGTTTTTAGTAACTGTTTACTTTTGATACTTTTGAACTTCGTTCATTTTTTGTAGAAACAACTAGATCAACCATTATCAAAGCCAGCAAAGTTTTTCTCGATGCATCATTAAACGGCTAAGTCAGAAATATGATATGAAAAAGAAATGATAAACAAAAAATTTTCTGTGTTGTTTTTCACATTATACATTTCACTTTCACTATCAATATCACATATCACAGTTCTGACTTAGTCGCACTATTTCGAAAACTAAGATGTGTTAAGGACCACTCACCCAACACGATATCTTGGGCATATTGGCTGGGTGTTGACAGTAAGTTAACAACTAAAGTCGCGCGTGATGGCCAGCAGTTTATATAGAGCGCGCCTAAGTAGAGAGATAGGTACGCTGTACGGTAGGATAGGAAGGTGCGTACCTACCATAGCAAGTTACCCCCCGTGGATCCGTGCGTGTAAAATCCAATGCAGGAAAAAGAAATATACAGGGACAGACAACCAACACACATTCTATAGATACTCATACAAACATGCCAGTGGACAGATATCCTATATATAATGGAATACCTATAAGATATGCATAATGAATTCAAGAATTAGACAAATCGTCGTCAATATCTTTTTTACCGCCATCACAATCAGGATTCAGAAACGGGTAGAGCACACAAACTTGTTTATTAAATATGGTGGATGATCTGATTTCGACGATTCAAATATAAATATGGTTGCGCAAAATGGTTTTACAAAAGATTTTGACTTGGTGGACTACAATTTATTGCTTATCAAAATGATATTCTACAATTTTTTATAAAATGCCATTACTTTTTACCTAATAAGCACGTTTTAGTGTCCCTAGAATACGATTTTACAATTTTTAGGGTAATATCTGTATGACATTATAATTCTTTCATATTCCTTTTCTTTGCATCCATATGAAGATCTGATTAGATTTTGATTATAATTAGTCAACCGAAAGTACACTCACATGAAGCTTTTAACAGTTTTTCTTGAAAAAAAGCTGTTAAATCATTTTTTTTTTTGACACAATGTTACTATAAATATTAAAGAATATACTATTATCTACACGATTTGATTGCATTTTATACTTCATATTCAATTAATATAGAGTTAAAAAAAATTAAAATAAAAATTTCATATATCAGCCAGCTATGCTATAACCATGGAAATAGCCACTATATTATGAAAATTATAATTGACAGATGAGACGAAAATGAATGTCGCAGAGAGATGAGGATATTGCGGACGACACGAAAGGATAAGGATGAAAAGATAAGGGAAATGTTTCGAGTGATTTGAACATGTCATGAGGAGAGATGAATAATACATTGAAAAAAGAATGAACAGCTTAGTAGTAAAATGTAGAAGAAGCAGAGGAAGCCCAAAGATAAGATGGAAGGACTGTATTGCGTAAAACTTGTGGAACTTGAGGAAAGACAATGAATGAAAACGATAAGCAAAATAGAAATGAGTGGAAGAAGAAAATCAAGAACAGCGACCTGTAACACATGGGAAAAGTTTGTTTATGAAATAATTTTATTGGAAATATAGAATCTTTTGTAAGAAAATTTATGTATGGAATTTGTACATAATTCACAGAAGTGACGAAAAGTAATGTGTTGAACACATAAGATTTTTTTCTATAATTATTTATATAACAAATATTTTGCAGGAAGTATTACATCTGAGGAAAGGATTTCAGTTCCATATATTTTCAGCATCACGTGGTGTTCCACAAGGTTCTATATTGGGCCCTTTGCTTTTCATTATTTTTGAGGCAAATACCATCGGTTCTAAAAAAACTGCGCGACATATTCATATGCTGATGATACCAACATAAAAACTTTTAAGTATAATGAAAGGGAGAAAGCAGTCGGTGAATTTGATATTGAATTACAAAATCTAACTACGTGAATTGAAAACAATGGCCTACTAATAAATGATGACAAATCCAAGCTTCTTACTATTTCCATCGGAACGCAGTCCCTTCAGCCTTGTGAATACTCAAATGGCACAAAGATAAATTGTTTTGCTACTATATATATCAAGACTCTTGGTTTGTATATGGGCAAAGATATGAAATTTAATGAACACACCAAGAATAAGTTAATTGCGGCAAGATTTAAACTGAAACAACTTTATCAATATATACATTCTATCATAAATAAAAAATAAATATATTACCCATTGCTGGGTGTGCCAATCTGCTTTGTATAGTCGTATACAAATATTTGTACCCTGCGGGCGCTTACCAGGCATCACCTCACGGGCCACAGGGGTCAATTTAGTGGCATTAAAATTCGAAGTAAATTTTGGAGTCGGTCGGGATCGAACCCGGGTCCCCAGATTCGCGACGGCCACGAGACCCCATACATTCTATCATCTGCCCTAAAATTGAAATTATTTAATACCATTATCATGCCCATATTAGAATATAGTGCCAGAGTTTAAGTTCCTAATCCTACTAAGCAAGACATACATAGAAATACACTTTTTCAAAATTCTTGTCTTCGCACTACAAACATACCACCTTACTTAAAATAGTAAACTCCATGTTAAGGAAAACAATTATAATTTTCATGGTACGGATTTATTTGTGGTTAATTCTTTTAAAAAAAGTAAATTTAGAGGTTCATTTTCGTATCATGCATCCTAACGATATTCCAAAAAACTATATCATTAAATAACTTTAAAATTAATCTTAAATAATTGTTAAACTGATGCATTGTCTGAATTGTTACATTTACGCATGTCTGTTCATTATTATGTACTGTTCACAAAAACATTTAATATTGTATGCTTGGTTAGGTGGAAGAACAGCCTTTGGCTGAACCTCGCCTTTGAGTGGGACTCCGTAAAGTTATTATTACATGATATAAATGTTGAAATTCAGAAGATAAACATGTAAATGTAAATTAATTACCATCTAATGAAAATTCTTCACTGTCAAAAAGTACTTTTAAATATGTTAGTTTAAATAATTTTTAAACATAGTCAATTTATTTGAGACAAATAAACTTGGTCAAATTGTTCTAATTATTATCTTTTTTCGGTGACATAATCTGTTATTATTCACAAATTAAATATTATTAATAAGCAATAGAAGAATTATAAAATAAAATGAGATAAATGTTAGACCAACCTCGCCTACTGTCAGTCCAATTTGGCCAACTGAGGCATCGCAGATCTCAACATCTCAGCGTTTCAGCAACCAGGAAACTTTGCTGGAACAAAATTTCAGTTATTGCATTAGTTAATCCACTGAAAACTATCACACATTAAAAATTCATATCACAAAAGTTAGTTTGACACTAAAAAAGAAATAATTATTCACTATTTTAACTCCCCCAACAAAAGTTTTCATGAGAATTGCACCTATTATGAGCAGAACATATTCTCATTTGCAGGTAACAAATACACTGACAAAAGACAGCAATAATAAACAAACACCGGTCTTAATATTAGCTCAAACTTGCCTGTTAGGAGTCGACCTGTAGTTTCACTGGTCAACACGAAGTTTAAATAAAAATAATATTTATTTATTCACTTAACTAGAGTAGAATAATAAATAAATTATTGTTATTTAAAAATTTAAGAATCTTGTTAACCAGTGGGACTAAAAATATAAATTTTAAGAACCAATCCTTCATTTTTAAGTATTTTAAAATAAATGTTTGACTTGTAATCATTATATCATGTAGTATACATAATTTAACTCTTTGGGAATAGTCTTTGCGAACCTCCTTAGAATTTAGCGTCGAAATGAAAGATGTCTTAGTGTTCCAGGTTTTTATTTTATTACACAATAATAACGTACAGTGGACGTTTCGGGAAAAACTTAGCCCATCATCAACAAAAAAAAAATTAGAATATTAATATATAAAAACAAAATGGAACAATATATCTTGGTTTTACATTATATAGTAAAAAACCTATTGCTAATGATTGTATTGTTTGCTTCGCTTCCTTATGTCAAAAATGTCACGGATAAGATTGGTAGAATTCTTCGTAAGAAGAACATGAAGATTTCGTTTTCTCCATATGTTAAAATTCGACGTATGTTGAGACAATAAAAGACGTCATCCTTCTTCAGTCATCAGGGATTTATCAGATTCCACGTGTCTGCGGGAAAGTTTATATTGGACAGACTGCTAGAACTATTTCAACAAGATTGAACGAACACCAGCGTTCGATCAGATTGAACCAGCCAGAAAAATCTTCAGTTGCAGAGTATACCCTGGAAGAATTCCACCGTATTAAATTCGAAGAAACAAAAATACTAGTAAGACCAACACACCTAAATAACAGGTTAATTAGAGAAGCCATTGACATTTTCAAAACCAAGAATAATAATCTCAATCATTTTGACGGTATAGATCTTTAGATCTTAGTCGAGCATGGCTTCCTATATTAAATATGTTTACCTGTTGTTAATATTCTTCTTATTATTTATTAATATATTTGTTGTTTATTCCCTGAAAAAGGCAACAGTTCATGCTGCCGAAACGTCGGTTTTTTTAACAATAAATAGAACTAAAATTAAAAAGGTTGTATTATTTTAATTGAAATGTGAGTTCTGAATGATTTTTTTAATAATTTGTACAGTATTATTCAAAATTCCAGGACTTATTGATAACCGCGGCCAGAACTATGAACAAAACAATAACGTTCTCTGGAGCTTTTCCTGTCGCCATAGAGAATGCTTATAATTCAAGTGACACTAAATATTTTCTTTTATTTTTGCCATTGTTTGCATTTTTGATAACTTAGATTCCTATTTAACTTTTGTGGGATTAAATGAAGAGATAATTAAATTAATAATAATAATTATTGTTATTATTATTATTATTATTATTATTACACATAAAACCAGTGGTTCGAAAAAATTGCTCTATGTATTTCAATTTTTAATAAAATTGTTTTGATCAATTTCTAAACACGGCTCCACCCACAATACTCTAAATTCCAATTTCTTTTTTAATCTGCGCCGCATTTAATTAAACCATAAGTGTTAAGTTATGTGTACTGATAAATTATCAGTAAAACAGCATAATTTTCTATGATTAATTATATCTTCTGTATGTAGGCGTTTTCATTAGCAGTTACATTAACATTTACACTTCTTTTATCACGTGAGAACTAAAACATGTTTAATTCCAAGTTCACCGAATGCCGGGCGACGAATTGTATGTTAACAATTTGCAAGTCAATTCGCCGTATAGAATTTTATTACCGGTATGTCCGTGAAGAAAAGATCGCAGATAAAAGGACAAATTAGACGATAGATAAATCTTTATGGCTTCATTTTAACTTGGAAAATTTGTTTACAAATTTTTATGAAGACAGAATGACAAAATGCTAGTTCTGTCTTAAAATTGCAAGCTAAGTAAATGCTTTACTCGTATATGCTATGTGGAAGATCATTTCAGCCATCGAGATAGAGCAGCCATAGCTTAAATGTGGTTAGAGCGTTACTCGAATAAAGTAAAGGCTTCACAATTTATTTCGTTTATATACAGTGTGTTCAAGAAAAAAACCTATCTTGGAGTAGGTTGTGAACAGAGAAACGTATGTCTGATTATTATTGATTGATTTTATAAATGGTTTTTTCTACAGTCTACATAGAAAGTAGCCATTTGCGCTCTCTTTTGTCAACGCAAAATGTCACTTTGCCGCTCTAGCGCGACAAAGTAGAAAAAACGCTCGCTGTCCAAATTTCTACCTATACAATGTTGAGATATGTCATTTGTCTACATTATTAATGGAAACCTTTAGTCAGGAACTAATGGCACTGTAGTGACACATTTACAACCTTTACAAATCAATCTGACATATAACTACTCTGTCGGTTATATTACATAACCAAAAAAATGCCGCACTACTGTGAAAATAAAATAGGGCATTCATTTACAAAAACGAAAGTATAAAATGTTTAGATTAGATTGAAACAATAGGTCAAGAAGAATGGGAAATAACGATAAATTAAAATTAAATATAAAAGACGCTTTTTCTTTATATTAATCCTTATTAATTGAGTAGTAGTGTAAGTACAAAGTGTACATTTTATTATTTTTTGATATGGTAGCGACTGTAGAAAAAATCTTGTGTGTGCTTCGAGCGCAAATGGACATTGTCGATTTCGAGAGAATGCCGCGCTCCTGCGTCGCGCGGCAACAACCTCTCAATCGACAATGTCCTATTTTGCGCTCTTAATACACAAATAGCTATTATGTTTACTTGATACAACCATTGCTTTCTTTGTTTTGAGGTACCATGTTTGACTCTACAAATTACAAAAATCAGTAATAAGAATAAGAATAGAACTAACAGCTACTACAGCTAGTACATAATTGATACCTGTCATGGCTGTCACTCATTTAATCTATCGGCGACAATTGTAAGCCACAACCTCATTGATTAGAAATTTACGTACGTCATCAGATGAAAGGAGAAGCGGCAATTTAAACAATTATATATTCAATAATAATATTTTGTCGCTTTTTAACTTTACAGTTATAGCCCTATCTAATACATTTATTTGTAATATTTTTACAATATCTGATACATTTTATTATAATGTATTAGAAAACACTCACAAAAATCCAAGCCCCTGGTGGGAATCGAACCCACGACCCCAGGTTCTGAGGCTGAAAGTCGTTTTGAACGCTGCCAGACATGCTGCCTGAACTGCTCGACCACCGAGGCGGCTTTAAACAATTATATTTTCAAAGACAAATTTCTCATAAATACAGAGTAACATGAAAAAAATATGGGTAAGAGATGTATTACTTTCATGCTAAAATCGCCTACCCAGATTTTAATGATTAAGCACGTTTTAAGGTCCCTACAATCAGATTTTAATATTTTTTAAATGGTGTTCGTATGTGTGTGTGTGTAGATATATATGTGTATGTATGAGTGTGTATGTGTGTGGGGAGGTTGGAAGGACGATTTCTCAAAAACTATAATACTTAATATCTGTTTAACTACGTAGCTTTTGGTAACAATTGGATATCCGGAAGTAGCAGATTCTTAAAAAAATCTTCTAAATATTATTTTTTGAATTTTTTTGTTCTTGCTAGTATTAAAGAAAAGGAAATTCTCTATCTGATACATATGCATATTTTATTATATCTTTTATAGATTTACAGACAAAAAAAATACAAGGCATATAATAATCTGTTGTAATAAATCTCACAGCCCAAATAATGTCATGGAAACCAAAATTAAAATGTTTGTAACTGACAGATAAATGTCAGCGTCAAAAATCCAGAGACATTACTGAAGATTTTTTTCAGGGAAGTACATACATTATATTATTTGTTATTATATTAATAGTTAAATATTTAAAATTATGGGTACATCACATATACCTTTCAAAAATACTGTCAATCCCGACAATGAATTGGAAACATTTCGAAAAATTAAAAGAGGACAAAATTTCTTCATAGAATGAATTTAAAATTAAAAAATCTAAATATAAAGAATATGTAGAATTTTTGGTGTAGAGTGTAGGTATACAAGAAATGTTAAATACAATAGGGCGCGAACAGTCATGTGACTTTGTTGGCCTTGACAAGCAGATATGGGAGCCCGTATCAGGATGATAACTAGTAATTATGTACATAGATGTCAAATCTCATACTTTTTCATTCTAAATTTAGTGAATTTCCAATTACATGTGCTTTATTTTCTTCGACAAGTAAATTCCACACTTCTGGTGAAAAATTTACGTGAATTTAGAAAATCTTGAAATTTTTAATAAAAAATTGTGACATTTGACATCTATGTACATAATTACTAATTGTCATTCTGACATGGGCCCCCATATTTGCTTGTCAAGATGAATAATTTCACATGATTGCTCGCGCCCTATACTTATGTAACCAAAAACGGAAGTGGCGAGAGGTATTGAACAGACCACAACAGATTTTTTGAATTTGAGATAATAAAAAACAACTTTCTAGCTTCCTTACTTTTAAAGATTTCTATAACTTAATTTACCTCAGGATCAAGTTTAAATATTAGAAAATTATTTACTGGATGTTAAGAATAGAAAAATAAACATTGATGAACAATTACATAATAATTAGACATTTTTATAGGAAGGTTTTGAAGAAACGCCCAAACATTAAAATGTTATAACGTGTGTCTGAGAATCTTTTCGCAAAAACAGTTTTGCATCCTTGAAAGTACATGTCGTTGTATGTAACTCATATTTACAATATTTGGGCTATGATTGTTTTTGCCAAGAGCTCTTCAATTCGTCTGCATCTGGTTGAAACCTTGACAAGTTGCTTCAAAATGCACCCAGAAATATATTTATTTATAAAATTAGAATTTTCAAATTATAGCATCTGTTTAATGATATAATAACAATAATTATAGGAAATAACATTTAAATTTAAATTACTAAATAAGATTTGACGACAATTTAATTAAAAATATTAGACTATTTAATTAATTTATAACTTCTAGTAGCAATTTATTATTTTAATCTTTAACCAAAATCCTATGTTCTAAACAAGGCTAGTGGCATTCTACTAATTTATTTAAAATTTATTATTTTTTAATTAATATACTCGATTTCACTCCTATCTTTACTAAACTAATTATTTATCTGCGAAGGTAATATATAAGTGATCTATTTCTTATCGAATGTAGAAATGTTTAAATTTTGAGGACAGGTGTAGAGTTTCATTAATTCTTAAGCATTTTGTGATAAGACAACAACAAGGGCGTTACTGGTAAACAAATTTATAGACATGTCTTCAAGCTAACCTTACCAAGACTTAAATAAGCAAAATTTATAATACTGTTGATTTAACAAGTTTATCAATGTAAGGAAAACCGTATTTGCGTCATACAGGAATTTCAATTGAAACATGGAAAATTGAATTATTTTTTTGATATAGGAATTTGACAATAATATTGCAAGAAGTAAAACATATCAATAATAAAAATCTATTTGTATTATATTATGAACTATACAGGGTCAACAGAATAATTCGTGATATAACGTAGGGAACACAGTTTACTCAAATATTATCTGTGCCGTAAAACTTACGAACTTTTTGAAAAATCCTACGCCTTAATTGTTTTCATTTTGGGGCTCCTACACATTATCGTACACCTTTTTTGTAAGCAACGTCTAAAAAGTTTCATTAGGTCTCACTACAGGTACGTTAGTAGGAGGATTGTTTTTGCGAGGTAAATGGTATATTTTTGCCTCCAAGCACTTCATTGTTGTTCGGGCATAGGGGCATAAAGCTGGGTCAGACCAAAACTTAATATCGTTTAAATGCTGTAAATTGATGAACTCAAGTAAATTCGGCTGTGTATAACACAACCAACATACTGTCTAGAGACGCCTGCTACACATAACATTATTTTATATGAAAACTTTGCTTTCACTTTAAATTCTATATTGAAACTTTTTAAGCGTTACAGACAGATATACAACAAACGTAGGAGCTCCAAAAATTAAAGCATTTAAGGAGAAGGATTTTTCAAAAGGTAAACAAAATAAATTTTAAAACTCGCCACAGACTCATGAGGCAAGTCAGAACTAAACTTCGTCGTCTAGAAGAAAACGGACCATAAGCTCTATATTAAATATCTGTTGCTGCCAGCACAATACCTCTCGCCACTTCCGTTTTTGGTTACATAAGTATAGGGCGTGAGCAGTCATGTGACATTATTCACCTTGACAAGCAAATATGGGGGGCGTGTCAGAATGACAACTAGTAATTATGTACATAGATGTCAAATGTCAGAATTTTTCATTCAAAATTTCAAAGTTTTCTAAATTCATGTAGTTCATTTGTCACCAGGGGCCTGTTTCATAAAAGTTTCTAATAATATTAGTTAATAATATTAGACTAATAAAATAATAATATTAAACTAATATTTTTTGTTTCATATATATTTAAACATTACTCATAAATTTATTAACTAATATTATTAGTGAATTCATATCTATGACAACCAATAGTATATTATGTTATTAGGAGTAGAAAGCGGTCTTTTTGTGTTGAACCCAGCTATTGCGGCTGAGGCACAAACCGAGGCCAGGCAAGCTGGGTAAAACACAAAAAGGGCGTTCTACTCCAAATGACATATACTATTTTTTCTTCAAGTGTTTCAAAGAAAATTGGGGATTTTTAAATATTTTTCTAGAATTGTTTTAATTATAGCGTTTGCAATTTCAGCCATAGTTGGCTGTGTACACTACAAAACACAAACGATACAAGATACAACAATTTTTCAATATGGTCTGTGTTACTGTGACGGCTGCTGCCGCCAGCGGTGAACTAAGAAGCTAACATTTTTTTACTAGTACAACAATGAACAACATTGTTGTACTAGTAATAAAATGAATATCTTCTATAGTGTGTGTATAGTAGCATAATATGAATATTATTGTACACTTGAAGAAAAACATTTATTATTATACTGTATTAAAATTGTCACCAAATTTTGACATATACTGAATTCAATTACAATCTTTTGTGTTTTGATTTAAAAATGTCGAAAGCAATTAACAAAAGAGACGAGAAGAAAGTAAAAGTACAATTTTTTTTAAAGAAAAATAGAATTAAAATTCAGTTACTTGGACAATTTTCTGAAAGAATTTCGAAAGATTCAAAAAGAAAAGCGTGGTGCGAAGTCAGAGACCACACGGTGGCCATAGGACTCGTAGTCTTTGGAGCATCAATTTTAATAAGGGTGCCGTCTACTGCCCCGCAAACCAATGGCATCCCTGATAATCCACTGAATTCCCTAATAACTTTACCAATATCATCACCATCCGGCCAACATACATTATCTTTTAATAAAGTGTCGTTGATAGAATGCACCACTCTTTTTATGGTTCTACAAACTGTTCCATTAGATACACCATGCATGTCTCCTATATAATGATATTACATACTACCATATTCTAGTACATAATTTATTTTGTCCAAGACGTACCCAAATTTTTCGAAATTAAGCCTAAACCTTTCGTTAAATTCATATGTGTATTCTAAATTTTAATAAGAAAGTCTTTGCCGAAATATTCTAGGTCTTCTTACTATAATTTCTTCTTCGTCACTTGTGTCTGAATCAAACATTTTTATTTGTATCTCCAATTTCCACTACATACACAATATTCACTAATATATTGTTTTATTGCTGCCAAGGCGCTAATATTATTAGTTTGTTTTTATTAGAATAATTTATTAGTCTTTTTATTTTATGAAACAAATTCCGTTTTTTACTAATAAAATTAGTTAATATTTTGTTGTTCTACACTAATAACTAATATTATAAGTTAATGTTTTTATGAAACAAAACATAATAATATTAACTAATATTATTAGACTTTCACTAATTTTATTAGTCTAATAATTTTTATGAAACAGGCCCCAGGACTGTGGAATTTACTTGTCGAGGAAAATAAACCACATGGAATTGGAAAATCACTAAATTTAGAATGAAAAATTATAATATTTGACATCTATGTACATAATTACTAGCTATCATTCTGACACAGGCTCCCATATCTGATTGTCAAGGCCAACAAAGTCACATGACTGCTCGCGCCCTATTGTATTTAACATTTCTTGTATACCTACACTCTACACCAAAAATTGTACATACATCTATTCTTTATATTTAGATTGTTTAATTTTAAATTCATTCTATGAAGAAATTTTTTCCTCTTCTAATTTTTCAAAATGTTTCCAATTCATTGTCGGGATTGATAGTATTTTTGTAAGGTATATGTGATGTACCCATAATTTTAAATATTTAACTATTAATACAATAACAAATAATATAATGTATGTACTTCCCTGAAAAAAATCTTCAGTAATGGCTCTGCATTTTTGATGCTGACATTTATCTGTCAGTTACAAACATTTTAATTTTTCAATTGGTTTCCATGACATTATTTGGGCTGTGAGATTTATTACAACAGATTATTATATACCTTATATTTTTTTGTCTCTAAATCTATAAAAGATATAATAAAATATTTATATGTATCAGATAGAGAATTTGCTCTTCTTAATACTAGCACAAAAATTAAAAAAAAATATAATAATAGAATATTTTTTTAAGAATCTGCTACTTTCGGTTGTCGAATTATTACCAAAACCTTTTCAGCTCTTCCCAGTAATGTACGATTGAGAAATACGTAGTTAACGGATATTAAGTCACATAGTTTTTGAGAAATCGTCCTTTCAACATCCCCACACACATACACACAAACACACACACATACATACACATACATACAGATATACATCTACACATACACACAAACACACACACAGACATCATCGTAAAAATATTAAAATCGGAATGTAGGGAGCTTAAAACGTGCTTAATCATTAAAATCTATCGAAAGGTAAAAATATTTGACCCACATTTTAATTTTTTTCATGTTACTCTGTATTTATGAGAAATTTGTCTTTGAAAATATATTTTTTTAAAGCCGCCTCGGTGGTCGAGCATGTTGAGGCAGCATGTCTGGCAGCGTTCAAAGCGACCTTCACCACTCAGAACCTGGGTCGTGGGTTCCATTCCCACCAGGGGCTTGGATGTTTGTTAGTGTCTTCTAATACATTATAATAAAATGTATCAGATATTGTAAAAATATTACAAATAAATGTATTAAATAGGGCTATAACTGTAATGTTGAAAAGCCGACAAAATATTAATATTGAGATTATGATTCATTTGTCACATGAAATGTTTTCCTCCTATCAATATTCATATATCAGATAGAGAATTTGCTCTTCTTTAATATTAGCAAGAACAAAAAAATTCAAAAAACAATATTTAGAAGATTTTTTTAAGAATATGCTACTTCCGGTTATCCAACTGTTATCAAAAACTTTTCAGCTCTTACCAGTAATGTCCGATTGAGAAATACGTAGTTAAACAGATATTAAGTATTATAGTTTATGAGAAATTGTCCTTTCATCCTCTCCACACACATACACACACATACATCCACACTCACACACACACACAGATCCACACATACACACACACACACAGATATCATCGTAAAATTATTAAAATCGGATTGTATGGTCATTAAAACGCGCTTAATCATTAAAATCTGGATAGGCGATTTTCAGCATCAGCATGAATCCAATACCTCTCTTAGCGAGAGATAAAAATAAATGTTAAAGCTTAAGTTATTTTAATTATTGTATTAATAATTAGACTTTCCTTAAACCACAGTATCGTCTATTCAAAAAGTTTCAGAAAACTTATCTACATATGTTAGGCGATTTAGAGTTTTCTAAATGGGCCATTTTTGGTCATGTCCTGGTGGTAGTTTCTCATCAGGGAATAACTATTGCTCTATCTTTTGGTTTCAACATGACATCTCATATTAAGCGTCTTGTTGCAGTCTTGGTTTCTGTTATAATATTTTAAAAATAACTGTGTGTAATATAATTTTTAATTGTAAAAGTTGTAATAATTATTCTATTTGCTATCTGTTCTCGTCGGTAGTATAAGGAAATAATAGAACGCAGTTGTGTCGTAATAATCAACAATGCAGTTTTTTTCAGAGTATGTGCATTGCAACCATACCATAGCTAATGAAAATGAAAGTGCTGCAGAAACGCATTCAAAGTCACTGCAGATAACAGTACCTACCTACTGCGAGCGCACGGATATCATAAATATATTCAAAGTTCACGCACTCAGCATATGAGATTGAAAATAGATACAATCAATAAACACAAATTGTGAAAATGTTACATGACAAGTAAAGGAGTTTAAACGTGACTCAAATGGGCACATCAAAAAAATTTTACCTGTCGCTCAGAGAGGTATTGGATTCATGCTAAAAATCGCATATCTAAATTTTAATCAATAAGCACGTTTTAAGGTCCCTACAATTCGATTTTAACATTTTCACGATGATGTCTGTGTGTGTGTGTTTGTGGATATATGTGTATGTGTGTGGATGGTGAAAGGACGATTTCTCAAAAACTATAAGACTTAATATCTGTTTAACTACGTATTTCTCAATAGGACATTAATGGGAAGAGTTGAAAAAGTTTTTCCAGCAATTGGACAACCGGAAGTAGCTGATTCTATAACAAAATCTTCTAAATGTTATTTTTTGAAAAATTTTGTTCCTGCAAATATTAAAGAGGATTGATTAAATTCTCTCTTATATTTTATTATATATTTTCTTGATGTATAGGTAAAAGAATATAATATATAAAATAATCTGTTGTAATTAATCTTACAACCCAAATAATCCCATGGAAAACAATTGAAAAATTAAAATGTTTCTAACTGACAGATAAATGTCAGTGTCAGAAATCCGGAGACATTACTGAAGACTTTTCTGGGAAGTACATACATGTATTATTTCTTATTGTATTAATAGTTAAATATTTAAAATTATAGGTATATTACATATACCCTTCACAAATTCTGCCAATCCCGACAGTGAATTGGATACATCTCGAAAAATTAGAAGAGTAGGGCGAAGTTTCTTCATAGAATGAATTTAATTTAAAAAAATCTAAATATAAGGAATAGGTATAAAAAAATTTTGGTGTAGAGTGTAGATATAAAAGATATGTTAAATATAATAGGGTGCGAGCAGTCATGTGACTTTCTTGACCTTGACAAGAAAATATGGGGGCCAGTATCAGAACAATAGCTAGTAATTATGTACAAAGACATAAAATATCATAAATTTTCATTCAAAATTTCGTGATTTTCCCATTCCATGCGGTTTATTTTCCTCGGCAAGTAAATTCCATACTTCTGGTGACGTGAATTTAGAAAATCTTGAAATTTTTAATGGAAAATACTTACATTTGACATCTATATACATAATTACTAGTTGTCATTCTGAAACTGGCCCCCATATCTGCTTGTCAAGGCCAACAATGTCACATGACTGCTCGCGCTCTATACTTATATAACCAAAAACGGAAGTGGCGAGAGGTATTGTACTGGCCACAACAGATTTTTTTTTATTATTTAACTTGAAGATAGAATATAGATAATGATATTATAAACATACCGTAGTATACTATCATTTTTTCTTTCCTATATAAAATTGGACTAATTACTATACAACTATTTATTGTCAAGAATATATGGGCGGTAATACATGCATTAATCTAATATATTTCTTTTGCCTTATTATCGGCGTACTCTTCCACTTTCACGCACACAAATTCGTCAGCGCCGGATTGGTCCTCTAGGACGCGTTTCCCTAAGTGACATAAAGTACACATTGTCATTCCAATCACAACAATGATTACAGGCTTATATTATCATCTAATAACATAAGATATGTAATATAAGTTTTCGAAAAAAAATTGAATGGACGATACTGAGGTTTAAGGAAAGTATGTTAAATCTGCTTATTAATACAATAATTAACATTCATGCAAGTGGCCCGTTTTCTTCTAGACGACAAAGTTTAGTTCCGACTTGCCCCACGAGTCTTTGGCGAGTTTTAAAATTTATTTTGTTTTCCTTTTAAAAAATCCTTCTCCTTAAATGTTTTCATTTTGTGATTGTTGTGTATCTTTCTTGTAAGTAGCGCTCAAAAAGTTTCAATATAGAATTTAAAATGAATGCAAAGTTTTCGGATAAATAATGTTATGTGCATTAATTTCGGAAGCAGACGTTGGATGTGTTAGAGGTTTAAACATAAAATCACCAGCTGAAGTTATTTGATTTCAACAATTTACATCATTTAAACAAAGATATTATATTTGGGGCTAACACAGCTTTACTATGCCTAAACAACAATGCCGTGTTTAGAAGCAAAAGTATACCTTTACTCCGTGAAAACAATCCTCCTAAAGTACCTCTAGCGAGACATATTGAAATTATTTAGACGTTACTTATAAGAAAGGTATACAACAGTGTGTAGGAGCCCCAAAATGAAAACAATCAAGGAGCAGGATTTTTCAAGAAGTACGTAAAATAAATTTTAAAACACGCCAAAAATTCATGGGGCAAGGCAGAACTACACTTCGTCATAAGTAAGTAAACGGGTCTCTAACTCTTTATTAAATATGAATGTTAAAACTTAGCTATGTTAATTGTCGTAATAATAAGCAGATTCAATATGCTTTCCTTAAACCACAGTATCATCCGCAAAATTATGTACCTAATACAGGAACCATTTGCTCGAATACGGCCCTAGTCTACGGGTCCCAGACCGCCCCGACCCAGACACATGACTTATGAGAGCTTAGCTTACGATCACAGGTAGGTCCCAGACTTTTCGTGGTTCTCAGCCTATCAATTGGTGTTTCTCACACCTAGTATATATTACAAAAAAGTGTACAAATGGAAAATATATAATCTGATGTGGTCAACACAATACCTCCCGTTTAATTTAATTTTCATTCATGTAAATACTTAAAATTAAATCATATTTAAATACCAGGTTCGATCCCGACCGACGCTAAATATTTCGAATTTTAAATGGCACAAAAGTGATCCCACGCCAGCAATGAGTGCCCGTGAGGTGACGCCTAGTAAACGCTCGCACAGTACAAATATGACAACATCATTACCGAAATCTATGTACAAAGCAGATTGGCACACCCAACAATATGTATGGCGTGACGATATATTAATTTTATTTATTTATATACTTACCTATATTCATACATATTTACTAATGCCGGCAACTATATTAAGTTCCTTTCCATATAATTATTGTTCTATTTACTATTTTCTTTTTAAAACGTTATTATTATTATTATTTGAAATGCTTAATTTGTAGACAGTGACATATATCTGCATTTGAGATCTAAACTGTGTAACAATGGAGTTGCGTAGGCTTCGGGATTAAAATTATACATAGTTTTATAAATTTATCAATGAAATATATAGAAAAAGTATTAATATAAACCTGTAAAAAAATTAATAATCTTTAATTTTTATATAACTTAAATCTCGAAAAAATAACATGTAAAGGTATTTTTCGAAGAAAAACTATTTTAAGCTTCCAGTAAAGTGCCATTTCCAGTTATCTGATTTACATCAAAATCTAATGGTTTTTTTCCATATTAGAATAAGATAGAAATACACACAGACATCATCGTGAAAATGTTAAAATTGGTTTCTAGGGATCTTAAAACGTGGTCATTTACCAAAATATCGATATGCGACATTTAGCACGATCCCTATACCTCCCTTATTAAGGGTAGCGGGAGGTAAAAATATGTATATATTAGAAGGACGGGCCGTGACTGATGTCGATAATTGATCCATTGGCTGCAGGCGTTGGGAAATATAATATTAGGAAAAAAATGCTTTAATTTATATATAATTCATAAATGAACAAGATGATTTCATAAACAAATTAATGTAACATTGAAAACAAATTACTCGTAATATTCAATTAAAATGATACAACCTTTTTTAGTTTTATTTCTGTTTATTTATTTAAATACCGACGTTTCGGCAGTATTAACTACTTCCTTCTTCAGGGAATGAACAACAAATCAACAAATATATAAATAAATAAATAATAACAAAAACATTAGTAACAGGTAACCAAGGTGACAATTACAACATATTTAATATAGGAAGCCATGCACGACTAAGATCTAGACCGTCACAATGATTGAGATTATTACACCTTGAATGAAACAATTCAAAGAAGAAATAAAAACCTACATGATTCGGTGAGTAGTACGCAAAAATCTAAATTTGACAGGCTTTACAATAAACAACATCCAAAACAAACATCTAGCACATTTGAGATAAATAAATTAGTAATAAATTTAAGCAATGAGTTGCTTTCGGATTCTGCTTTGTCTGTTTTCTCTAAAGGATTGGATTTCGCCATTACTTCACAACGTATTCCTGTTGAAGGCATTTTGACTGCTGTCGAATCTGCTGTTCAAACGTTACCAGAAGAAGAGGCTGAAGAAATTCGAGTAGAGACGGCAAAGATTTTGAAGAAGTTACGGCCTCCAAAGAACAACCTACCGAAAAATTAACTTAGAGCACTAAAGGAATTACGAAATAATGAAGATTTGATTATTTTACCTGCAGATAAAGGGAAAGCAACAGTGGTCATGAATATAGATGATTATATTCGTAAAGCCAACCTTATATTAGAAGATCCTGCTTACCTAAAAGTGAAGAAGAATCCCTTAGGCACGATAAAATATCAAACAACCAAATTATTAAAACAATCAAGCTTAGATAAAGATATTATCAAGAAACTTATTCCTCAAGACCCATATGTTCCAAGATTTTATGGCTTACCGAAAGTACATAAGAAAGATGTACCCATACTCCCGATTGTGAATTGTATTAATTCTCGCACTTACGATTTATCTAAATATTTAGATAATCTTATAAGACCTTACATTGGAAATTAATCATCCTATGTGAAGAATTCCAAACATTTTATTAAAATTATAAAGAACAAACATATATCATCAGAAGATCTTCTAGTGAGCTTTGATGTTACGTCGTTATTTACGAAGATCCCCATCAGAGACACCCTGAAGCTGCTTGAAAAGAATTTTTCAGAAGGTACTGTGAAACTTTTTCGACACTGTTTAACGTCAAGCTTCTTCATTTTAACAACGAATTCTACAAACAAGTTGATGGTGTTGCAATGGGCAATCCTCTGTCTCCTTCCATAGCCAATTATTATATGGAGTCCTTTGAAGAATTAGCTTTGGATTCTACTACGATGAAACCTTCATTATGGTTACGTTACGTTGATGATGTCTTCTCTATTTGACCCCATGGACGTCAAAACTTATCAATTTTCTTAAACCATTTGAATAACATCCATGAAAATATTAAGTTCGCCGTAGAAGTTAAAGAAAATGGCATTATTCCCTTCCTGGATGTGTTACTAGAGAGAAAAGAAGATGGTTCTTTACTACATTCAGTCTACAGGAAGCCTACGCACACTAATCAATATATTAATACCAATTCACATCATCATCCTTCTCAGAAATATAGTACAATTAAATGCCTAATGAGAAGGGCTTCAGAAATTTATCATTCAGAGAAATTGGAAGAAGAAATGAAAGAAATTAAGAATATTTTTATGAAGAATGGTTTTTCTAAATCATCTATCGAAAATTGCATGAAACCGAAAAGACTTATTAACAATGCTAATGAAAGAGACGTATTATTTAATTCACTTCCTTATGTCCAAAATGTAACGGACAAGATTGGTAGAATTCTTCGTAAGAAGAACATGAAGATTTCGTTTTCTTCATATATTAAAATTCGATATATGTTGAGACAAGTTAAAGACGTCATCCCTCTTCAGTCATCAGGGATTTACCAGATTCCATGTGTCTGCGGGAAAGTTTCAATTGGCCAGACTGGTAGAACTATTTCTACAAGATTGAATCAACACCAGCGTTCGATCAGATTGAACCAGACAGAAAATCTTCAGTTGCGGAGCATGCCCTGGAAGAATTCCATCATATAAAATTCGAAGAAACAAAAATACTGGCGAGACCAACACACCTAAACAACAGGTTAATTAGAGAAGCCATTGAGATTTTCAAAACCAAGAGTAATAATCTCAATCATTGTGACGGTCTAGATCTTAGTCGTGCATGGCTTTCTATATTAAATATGTTGTAATTGTCACCTTGGTTACCTGTTGCTAATGTTTTTGTTATTATTTATTTATATATTAATTGATTTGTTGTTCATTCCCTGAAGAAGACAGTAGTTAATACTGCCGAAACGTTGGTATTTAAATAAATAAACAGAAATAAAACTAAAAAAGGTTGTATTATTTTAATTGAAATATGAGTTCTGAAAGAATTTTTTTCTATTTTGCATCTGTAACAAAGCTATTACAGCACCCAAAGGAGTTCGTTAATAGCTCGTTTGAGTGTTGTAACAGCCTAGTACAATTTATTTTTATAAAGTTGGTAGCATAGCTGAAATGTTATGTCAAAAAATATGAAATGTCAAACCTCACTGAATAAACGATACTAACGATTGTTAAGATTTTTATTTTTGTTTATATGTATATATTTAGGGCATAAATAGTTCAAAACACTATTAATTGTTGATATTTAAAATATGTAATTTATTTTTATTTATTTATGAACTCTGCCGGTAAATTAGTTCGAGCTTTTTGGCGCTGATGTCATAGCCAAAGTTACGCAGGTCGTGTAGTAGTTCAGACAAAAGCAAAATGGCGGCGGAGGAGAAATGTCAACAAGAATTAAGTGTTTATTTATAAGAAAATAGTGTTTTAAATATAAGATGTGTATAATTATATAGTTTTACACTTTCCACATCCTTTTCAGTTAATTTTATACAATAAAATGTAAATAACTTGTAAAAATTTTATATTTAGTTATGACTATGAAACCATTGTTTGTTTTTAGAATTATAAAATGTATTTTGCGTAATTTCAAGAACTTCAGGTGGAGTACACAAAAAATCGTCTGAATTCATTTTTAATTTGATATGAATTTGATTGTAAACAACACGAGACAATTTTAAATTCAAACAAATGAATTTTCAAATGTCACATTATTACCAACTAACACAAAATTCCCTAAATTTTGAATTTACGATTTTTTATTTAAAAAGATCATAAAAAGCGCGAAATAGAAAAAATAGTATAAAGAACTCATGTCATAATTGTCGATTATTTTGTTCGAAGGTTTGGGCAACTCCGCTACGCGTCGTTACCCAAACTTCCTTCTCACAAAATAAAATGACAATTATGACATTCGTTCTTTAATATACTTTTAATAATTTAAATTAATATTCACTTTTAGTAACAGTATGCTAGTAAGCCTTAGTATTAGATACCATGTACTACACATCAGAAGTACTGGTTGCATTAGACAAACTCCGGCATATTTTAAATATTCATTTTATTTTCAAACTTCTTATATAATATAGTGGAGTGGTTAGTAGGTTTGAAAATGTTCAATATATTTATATTAATTACTTTGCAATTCCATTGTTTTATTCATTAACTACTCATTCGCTAAAAACATGTAATAAATAATAAGAAAAACAATTTCATGCTGAATTCATAATTTGGAACAACGTTGTAATATTTTTAACCGTGTGAGTGTGGTGAATTAAAAAGAAAAGAGAAATGAGCCGATTTGGATTTGTGTCTGTAACTCGCAAATAGTCATTTGATATTTATATAATTGAAATTCTGTTGGAAACCATTGACAAAAATATTGAAGGGAATAATATTAATAATTCTAAGTAATTTCATAAAATTATAACGGATGCATGGAAGTCAAACTACAAAATCATTGATTATTTACTTACTACGAAGTTGCTCTATTTATGTCCGACACTGTATATTCTGTTTTTATAGATCAATTTTAATAATGAAAATAGCATAATAAAAGAAAAAAATCTGATCTGTGGCCAGCAGAATACTTTCCGTCAATCCTGTGTATAATGTATAAATTCCATACATAAATTTTCTTGCAAAAGATTTTAAATTTTCAGTAAAATTATTTCATAAACAAACTATGCAAATTGCACTTCTTCTTCTTTAGCTTTTCCCATTCGTTAGGGGTCGCTTTTCTTTATTTTCTTCTTCCAGTCATCTCTGTTTTGCGTGGCGTTCTCATTTAGTTCCTTTTCTCTCAAGTCTTCCGCAATACAGTCCTTCCATCTTATCTTTGGTCTTCCGCTGTTTCTTCAACCTTCTATTACTAAGCTATTCATTCTTCTTCCAATATATTCTTCATATCTCCTCATGACATGTTCACATCTATGTAATCGTCTCTCTTGTATCTTTCTAGAAACTTCTAACACTAACACTTCTAATACCCTTATTCTTCAATTCCTTACCTTGAAAGAAGCTTTCACAACTCATAATATCATGAAATAAAACAATATTTGGGTTTAGTTCTGTATAAGTTTAATTATTTCAACGACGTTTCGACAGCGAAGTACTATCTTCATCAGGTAAATAACAAAGTACATGTAGTCAAGACAACATATTACATAAAAAAACATACATGTTTTCGTTGAAATAATTAAATTTATACAGAACTAAACCCAAATATTGTTTATTTCATTTCCTTACCCTATCTTTCCTTGTCTTCCCCAACATCTATCTCAACATCCTCATCTCTGCCACATCATTTACTTTTCATTGATACTGACATTCGTTTTCTTCCTAGTGATACTGACATCTGTCAATTTGAATTATCTGAATATATTAGCAGTTCCCATGGTTATCATAGCTGGCTGATTTATGAAATTTAATTTATAATTGTTTAACTCTATATCTATGGAAAATGAAGTATAAAATGCAATCAAATAGTATAGAGAATAATATATTCTGTAAGATATAATAACGTTAAATATCAATAAATGATATTTAACTGTATTTTTTCAAGAGAAACTGTTAAAATCTTCAAATGAGAGTACTTCTGGTTGACCAACTGTAACCAAAATCTAATCATCTCTTCTTCAGGATGTAAACTTGAGGAATACGAAAAAATTATAATTTTTGGAATCGTGGTATTGAAGTTATGCGATCCGAAACTTTCGTCACAAACACAGACGCACACATACATACACACACACACACACACACACACACACACACACACACACACACACAAACACAGACACACGTACATATATACAGACATCATCGTAAAAATGGTAAAATCGTATTATATGGACTCTAAAATGTGCTTATTCACTAAAAACTATTGAATTTCTTGACCAGAAACAATACCATCCTTACCTGAAGGTGACGGAAGGTAAAATGAGAATTCATTAATATTTAAACTGGTTAGTTTTATAAAGAGGAAATAGTAAGGATTCATTTAAAATAAAAAAATACATTAATTCAGTAAAAAAATATCTAGATATTAATCTTCAGATAAATTTTTTTTACAACGAAAATTAATAAATATTAATAACAAATTATTTAAATACTTTGTATATGACGCAATAGTTAAGAATATGATCTAGTTCAAAACAGCAACTTGTATTTTGTTGACAAAGCACAGCAGGTTTTTTTTATGAAGTTCAAGATTACATATATAAAACATTTCATTTTGTCGGTCAGTCCTATGAGTTGCCTAAGACAGGCTGGCGCCTAAAGATTATACGAGTACTCATGCCCTTCTCCACTTGCGACTGGCCTTAGTTCACTTTTCTTTACACAGGCCCTTTTAACGAGACTTAATGGTCCTATTAATTTAACAAATTGTGGTCCGTGAATACCAGCATAAGTTTTCTTTTTTATATAAATTATTACCTACAGATACTCGTACTCAATTTGTGTCTTCAGTATAATAACAATAACTTTCACTTATTTTGACTTTTGCGCAATAATTTTCTGAAGAGCATCTACAATATCTATAACCTGTCTATTGTATGGTATATAACTGCAAACCTGCACTTTGTAATAATACGAAGTCAAAACGAATATAACCTTTAAACACAGGCGCGGTGTCTATATAAAGCAAGCACTTTTTGCAATACTCAAATACATTTTTTCATTATATCTTTTAATCCTTTCCCATTAATTAATACTGTTACTTATTACAAGTACTTTATAGATGATGTATATAAATTTATTTATTTATACCAAAAATTGTATTCATTATAATGTTAATATTTTATTTGATGAATAAAATTATATGTTGTTCTCTCATGGTGAAACATTTTTGTAAAATAAAGTATGAAATTACATATTTTAAATATTCTTGATAATGTTCATGGCCAGAACAAGGCCAGGAAATGAACATAACAAGACCGGAAATAGACAGAACATCTGTCACCTTTAGGTAAGGAAGGTATTGCTTTGTTCAAAAAGTTCGATTGTCAGTTTTTAATGAATGAGCACGTTTTAGAATCTCTAGAATACGATTTTACTATATTTACGATGATGTGTGTGTGTGTGTGTTGTGTGTGTGTATGTGACCATCGTTTCGGATCGCATATTTTCGTATTCCTAGAGTTAACATTCAAAGTAAGATGTGATTAGATTTTGGTTATGATTGGTCAACCGAAGGTACCCTCATTTGCAACTTTTAACAGGTTTTCTTGAAAAAACGCACTTATATATCATTATTTGACATTTTATGTTATTATAAATATTAAATAATATGTTATTTTCTATACGATTTGATTTCATTTTATATTTCATATTCAATGAATATAGAGTTAAAAAAAATTTTAAAAAATAATTTCGTAAATCATCCAGCTATGCTATAACCATGGACATAACTACTATGATGTGGAAATAAATTGGTTATAATTGATGAACCAGAAGTAGCCTCATTTGAAGATTTAATAGTAAAATATGATTTATTGATTGTTTTTTATACTTCATATTCAATAGATATAGAGTTAAAGAATTATAAAGATATTAATTTTCATAAATCAGCCAGCTATGCTAACCATGAAAATTGTTAATATATTCAGATGAGGATGTTTAACTAGATGTTGGGCAAAACACGGAAAAATACGGTAAGGAAATAACTCTAGTGTTACAAGTTTCTAGAAAGATACAAGAGAGACGCGTACATTGGTTTGAACATGCCATGAGGAGAGATGAAGAATATATTGGAAGAAGAATGAATAGCTTAGTAATAGAAAGTTGAAGAAACAAAGGAAGACCAAAGGTAAGATGGAAGGACTGTATTGCGGAAGACTTAAGAGAAAAGGAACTGAATGAGAACGACACGCAAAAAAGAAATGAGTGGAAGAAGAAAATGGCGACCCATAACGAATGGGAAAAGCTAAAGAAGAAGAAGAAGAAGATGTCAGTGTCAAGTGCAATTTGCAGTTTGTTTATGAAATAATTTTACTGGAAATTTAGAATCTTTTGCAAGAAAAATTATGTATGGAATTTATACATTATACACAGGATTGACGGTAGGTATTGTGCTGTCCACAACAGATTTTTTATTTATGGTAATGCAATATTATACATGTTGCCTTCAAATTTTAAATTATATGCAAAAAAAAGTATTTCACTACAATGAACGTCAAAAATGAAATTACTGTTATATTTCATAAATAATATATATTTTTTTATAAATATGTATTTTTTGAAACGTGTTTATTATTTCAATATCCAATTATTGTAATTATATAGAAAACATTATTTCTACACGTATATATGGACACAATTATGAATATGTTATGTTAAGTAAGAATATGATATTTTTAATACGGGTCATTTAATTCGTATTAAATGAAAGTAGATATTTTTAATAAGGTGTAAATATCTGAACCGAATCCGGGCCTTCCGATTCAAAACTGGTGATAAAAGCACACAGACATTCATTTTTGTAAAACATTACTAGAAACTGATTTCCAAATATATTCTAAATTCTCCGACAAATGATTAATATTGGTTGACTTGGTTTTGAAGATTTGACTCAACATTTCATCCACAGAAATTCGACAGGATTTAAAGGAAGCAAAGCTAACCAATGGCAAAAGTTATATAAAATATTAGGCGACAAAATTGAGAATAAATTTATATCGTATGAATTAGTCAAATCTACTTCCTCGTTCCTATTTCCCATAACAACTCTCTTTTTAATTATATTCCATTTCACAATAGCCTAACCGTGTCCTTGCCAAGTCCAAGGTCATTTGAGTCTATATGAACCACAAGAAAGACAGTTGACTCTTGAGAGACCGGAACTTGGAAACAGAGTTGAATGCTGTGGTCGTTGCCACGAGGTTAACTGCTCAGGCAACGTGATGTTGATATGAACTAGGGCAGCGCCCAAAGATATATACGCACCTACGCCTATAAAGATGATAACAAGAAAGAAATACAAAGATAGAGAAATGTAGGATCATCTCTATATTAATGATTATTTAATATGTTTTATGTTTTGTCAAACCCTTTGGATTTTAATTTTTCTTCTTGCCGGGGGGCGATAAGAAAACAATCAAATGTAAATTTCAAACAGGAATAAACATATACGCGGTGCAAAATTGATTAAGTTTGAGTACAAGCACCTGAATTACAAGCCACGACAATGCTTGCGTCTTGCATGGTTAGCGCTGGCCAGCGTTAGACAAGCAAAATAATTGAACGGTTCGCTAAAATCTAGCGCTAGAAGAAATAGCTAGCGAGAAATATTTCGCTAAAACATCTAGCGAACTGTTGGGTAGCTGCATGCATGCGTCATGTATGGTTACAACGAACGTCACTTTCTAACAACTTTACTACCTTGTTAATAATATTTACTTCTGGTGCCTCTTCTAACATTTCAAGTTCAATCAATAATTTCCATTTCAAAATGAAGTCTGCGAGCTTTCTACACTTTTCAGATAGAATTATCAGTTATTTTCTTACTTTTAAGTTAAATAAATGATTACCGTTCAGTTCGCATCTAGCGCTAACAAATAGCGCTATCCCGGCTGAACGCGAGCAATGTATAAACATGAATCCAAAGATAAAATCAAAAATACTGCTTTACACAATTTAAATTTAGGAACAATATTGCTAACAATGACTACGTTTATCTCGCGACATAACCCGCTTAAAATCAAGTGACTTTAAACTAACTCTAACTTCAGCTCGTTTATATCGCATGTTTGGAAGTGACTACAGGATAATTAGCGATTATCCACTGTTGTTAAACAAGGACAGATGGAAAATTATGTGGATGGCTTACTATAATAATAATAACAAAACGCTCACGATTTTGATGCAAACCTCGAAACAAACAGTTTTTAGAAGTTTTGAGGTGTAGTACTATATATTTTTAATAATTATTTACAAGTTTAAAAAAAAATTGAGGTTAATCCATAGCCTTAACCGTTTATCTCAAAATTTCAAGTAGGTTAGTTAACTCAACCCACTATTTAAGTTACTTCACTTAGCACGTTTAACCCGCTTAACTCAAACGGGTTAGCATTTAAGTGGATAAACTAGTGCGAGATAAACGTAGTCAATGAGCTGATGGCTCCAATTTATATAAGTACACAACAATACTAAATACACGAAACACAAAATATTAATAATCACATTCATGCCAACAAAGAAGCAACAAATAATGTTGTACAGTGAATATATTGTAGCCACTGTCCTAGACAATCATAAAACTCTAAGCTCTTCTTTCGCAACAATATAACCCAACAAAAAAGGAAGAACGATATTGAAAACTGACTTATCTTAAGTGACGTGTTCGGGGGAATTGTAGGGCGTTGATGAAGGGCAAAGGTGACGGCGGATGAGACAGGTCGCTGATGTGCTCTCCACAGTATAGTATGTTTCCCCAACAATGAAGACGCTGAGGGCAGAGTCGCAAATCCTCCAAAGAGCGAACACTTCCAGGACCCAAAAGGACCCGAAAAGGATGCTCACAATGCAAAACGTAACAAATGGTTGAAATTTGTACACGATTAAAAATGCTTGCACACTCTACGAGGTCTATTTAAAAAATATCAAACCTTTGGTCGGCCAAAATACAATTATTCATTTCGAGGTCTAGAACCCTAATCCCCTTCAAAGTAGTCTCCTTGGTAATGCACGCAATTCTCCCAGCGGTAATTGTTAAAAGCATTTCTGAAAGGCTTCTTATGAAATGGTGTTTAGTAGGGTTGTCGCATTTTGCATAATGTCTTCTTTTGACTCAAATTGGATCCTTTTCAACTTGAGGAACAGCCAAAAATCACAAGCAACCATGTCGGGAGAGGAAATATTGTGTTGGTCAAGAAATTTTGAATCAAATGCGAAGAATAAACGTGTGCATTATCGTGATGGAGTTGCCACCTCATTCGCAAGTTCTGTGACAGTGATACGACGGTCCTGCATGACTAAAGTCCTTGGTCAATAATAGTGTCATTTCAGCTTGTTGTATGGCCTACCGGCACGTGTTTCGCTGTCCACTGATATGCAGCAATCTTTGAAATGGTTGTACCACTCCTTTATTCGTGAGATGCTCATGGCTTCGTCCCGAATGGTTTCCGCTTGAAATTCGCCAACCTTTTGGCAAAATTTTATGCTATATCGCTGCTCAAGTCGTTCATCCTTCATTTAGTAAAAATTGAAAATCCGACGAGGGTTCACTACACTTACTCATAAGCTAACTGCCAACGACACACGTATTCTGCGGCCGAGATAAAAATCACAAATACGCATGTCCTTTACACATCTCCACTGAAGGACAACAACCCGTACTTCATTTGTTTATGCGGAAAAAAAAAACTTTTTGAATACACCTCGTACACCTATTTGACAATTTCGTTCCAAATTTTTCCCTTATAACCTTATGACTTTGTTTCTCACATTATTTCGCCCCGTGACTTCTTTGACTTAAATATAAATAAATATATCACGCGGCTTATTATTTGCTCACGCAAGCATACATATTAGATATTTCAAGTTTACATTCACAACTTAAGTAAAACAATAAAAAAATCTTTGTTCTGTGCGTGTAACTATATTGGCCTACTTATTAAAAAAAAATGTTACATTTTAATAAACTGGTTAAAATTTATTATTTATGTCAAAATAAGTATGTATTTCAATTTATAAATTTTAATATTTGCTTTCACATTTTTGTTCAATGTTGCGAAGAATTTTTGATGCAACGCATTTCGAAAATGGTCTCAATTTTACCATTTTACAGACAGAACTAAAAAGTAAGTTTAGTTTCTATGATACAGTTACTAATGATGAAACACATATAGGTATAATGTTATGAATCATTTGATATATGAACTTTAAAATGAAGGACATAAAATTATTATCATTACAAAGTGAGAACAGGGCAACTATATCACAAAAATAATATGATTTTAAATATTTCTTGTTTGTTAATGTTTCTTATTGTGAGGCAATTACTAAAGCTTTCTTTAGTGTGTAACTCAGTTTTACGGTTCAGTGCCTTCGTATATTTTTACAAGATCAAATAACTAAAAGGTTGAGTAAGACAAGAATTTAAAGCATTTCTCCTGTGGTTTACCTTACACTATATACGCCCAATATTATGTTGCAATGATCTTGTATACAACAACAACAACAATATGATAATATGAATGAATTAAAACAGATATTAACGTTCTCAAAATTTCTACATACGAAATATTTTGTATATTTGAGATGTTATCCGTTTCTTCTTTATCTTCTTCTTCTTTGCATTTATGCGTCAACCTGCATTAACTAGAACTACAAACCCTATTTAAGGTGTGATCTTGACCTATTTAAAAGTAGTAACCTTTACCTATTTATATCTGGATGATTTAAAAATCGTAATTTAAGAAAATCACATTTCAAATTATAAATATTTGATGTGGCCAACACAATACCTCCTGCCATTTCATTTTCATTATTTAAATACATTACATATTTACTTATGCTGGAAACTATATTAAGTTCCTTTCCATATAACTATTGCTCTATATACTATTTTCTTTTTAAAACGCTACAATTATTAATTTGAAATGATTAGTTTTTTGATAGGGATATTTATTTGTCAAGTACATACATTTGAGATCTGAACTGTGTAACCAAGGAGTCTTTTAAAGCATAAGCTCCGGTATTTAAATTATAGATAATTTTATAAATTTATCCATAAAATTTCTAAAAAATATATTAACACACAAACCTGTAGAAAATTTAATAATCTTTAATTTTTATAACATAAATCTCGAAAAAATAACATTTAAAGGTATTTTTTGAAGAAAACCTATTTTGAGCTTCAACGAAAGTGCCATTTCCGGTTATCTAATTTACACCAAAATCATACAAATACATACACACACACATACACACAAACATTTACTAAAATCTTAATATGCGATTTTTAGCACGTTCCCTATACCTCCCTTACCAAGGGTAGCAGGAGGTAAAAATAGAATTTAAATATTAGATACTGCAGCTAGGAACCCTATTTAATGTCTGATCTTGGCTGTACCTGCGGGCCTTATTTAAGGTGTAACCTTGACCTTAAAAATAGTAACCTTTACCTATTAAAATCGGGATGACTTAAAAATTGTCAATTAAAAAAAAACATTTCAAATTGTAAAAATTAAACTAGTATTGGTGACTGCATTTACGAACCCTATTTGAGGTGTAATGCTAGCTCTATTCTTTGGAATATTTTTGCTGAGCTCACTTGTTAAGTTAAATAAATATATCATCTCGGCATATTACCCATTGTTGGGTGTGCCAAACTGCTTTGTACACATATTTTGATACAATAATTACATATTTGTTCCGTGCGAGCGTTTACGTGGCGTCACCACACGGGCATTCATTGCTGGCGCGAAGAGTGCACCACAGGAGTCACTTTTATGTCATTTAAAATTCTCACAATATTACAGCTTTTATTGAACTGAATAATAATTCAGATCATTTTGAGTTTATTTCACGGATGGTGCAGCATCGATAACTTAGAACAAAAAGAACAATTTACTGAATTTAACTTTTGTAATTTCTGGATGACTTGAAAGTTGTCAAATGTTTTTGGAAAATACAAAATAAGAATTAAATTTTCAATCCAGTCGATACCAATTCTTTCATTTGGTGAAAAACCGTGATGATTTCATTATTTTAATCATAAATTAACATATTATCAATAATACAATTAATTATTTCTCATCTTGTCCACCTACTACACTACCCATCATCTTAATCTTCTTCATAATATCCTGCTGCGGAAGAAGATTCCTGCCCAAATCCCCCCGTTCGCTTCAAGGCTATTCGCTGGCTCTTGTCAGTATATAAGCTCAGTAATGGTCGACTCAGGGCAGTTTCTCCTCTCTTGTAGGTCTGTTTGCCCCGCGGTAGACAATCTACTTTATAGCCGTGCCAACATGAAACACGCAGTGAGTACTAGTGGAACAATAGTGATTCATATATATTGTGGAAATATCGGAAATACGAATAGTTTTGTGGTTCAGAAAAAATATATATAACTTTTATCAGTTATTTGAAAATTCTAAAATATTTTTTTCTAAGAATAATACACTGATTAATAGTTCTTATAATAAATTCATGGTCTCTATTATACTTGAAATACGTGACGTCATAAAATAATAAAATATGTTACATTTATAGTTATTGTTTAAATATTTTTATTCCAGCAATTATACAGTACATGGAGGAACAAGTTCGACTTCCTTATATGAAAAACTTTCTTATTATGCACGCTACAGGTCTTTATGGGCCAACTTTTTGTGACAATTTTAATAGGCACCACAGGAATTTTCGATCGTCTTTTGTTTCTGAGCAACAGGCTAAAACTTGATTTGCACTTATTTTGAAAATATCTCGTATCTCGCTATAAATATAACAGATAATGAAAAAAAGTTTAAATAATGAATTATTAATTTAGCAAATGATTTATAATTGATTTTTTCGTTTGTTTCTTAATAATTTTAATTATTTTCACACCAATAAATTAATAATTTATCTTTTATTCATGTTTAAAACAAAAGAATATAGACTTGTTATAAATCGCTGAAAAGCTTATCTCGAGAATAATAAGAAAGTTTTTCGTAGAAGGAACTCGAATTTGTTCCACCTGTACAGTAATTACGATATCTGTATCGTTTAAAATGGGCATACAAAGCTGTCGTGGTTAGAGCACCACGCAAGTCACTTTTTGCATTTGAAAATTGGAAAGTATTTTCTTTAACGATGTTTGGTGACATTTGTTTATTTGGAATTTGTTTATTGGTATGACTACAATAAATATCTATGCCTACGGCCAAAAATTTCCCTTTAAGGATATTGTCAACCATTTTTACAGAGTAATAATTTAAATAAATGATGAAATAGAGAAAATAGTATAAAACGCTCATTACAAAAGACTCTTGAAGAATTCGTTCGTTCATTCTTTCGCCGCTACGCGGCTTGTGTCCAAATTTTTATTTTGCACTTGAATAGATTCTGCAACTTATGTTCTAATATACTATTGGTGTTTTAAATTTGGCGTCAATCAGAATCGGATTCAAATCATTATGAAATCACTATTTTTCTCTCTTATCCGAAATTTGAATCCAGAACTTTTGGATTATTAGTCTACAGATCCATTTGTCCTTTCTAGATTGTTCTTTTGGCGCTATGCGCCTTCACTTCTGCCCAAAGTCAAAGGTACGACCCCCGTCAAGCAGCCATAGTTTCCGAACAGCGCTATTTGACCGGTGACGGAAGTTTTGGCACTCAATATAAACAAGAAGATGGCACGGATTTCAAAGAAGAAACTGACGCGTATGGAAACCGTAAAGGATCATACAGCTACGTAGATGCCAGCGGCCAAAAACGTACCATCAGCTACACAGCTGGAAAAGATGGCTTCCATGCAACTGGGGATCATTTGCCTCAACCTCACGTGCCAGTACAGCAATATACTCCCGACCCTCAATACAACCCTCCTCCTTATCAAGAGCCTCAATATGAAGAGCCTCAATATCAACAGCCTCAGCCTCAATATAGGCCTCAACCACAGCCTCAATACAGGCCTCAACCACAGCCTCAACCACAGTACAGGCCTCAACCTCAACCACAATATGAACCACAGCCTCAATACCAACCACAGCCTCAATATCAACCACAGCCTCAATATCAGCCTCAACCTCAGCCTCAATACCAGCCACAACCGCAGCCTCAATACAGGCCTCAGCCTCAATATACAACAACCCCTGCTCCTCATAGATTTTACCCACCTGGTAAATTGTCCCTCCAAAGATCTCCAGATGGTTTTTCCTACAGCTTCAACAAACAATAAATTTAGGGATTACTAATAAATGGTTGCTCCGATACTACAATATTAGAAAGGCCCTTTTTATGGTTTTGTGGTTTGTTGAGCCAACCACAAACATGGACGGTTTTTGTTAGAAATAACCACAGCAAATGATTAGCCAAATATAAAAAATATGATTACTACCAATTAGTTAAAATTTGTACCATTTATAAAGGAACAATTAAAATTATGTATCATTTATTTGTATATTAGTTACGAGATTACTAGTTATTTATTAATTGGTACGAAAATGTGGTCACACCATAATATGTAATTTGTACCATTTATTAGGTAGTGGTTTGTACCATAAAAAATTTTTATTCACCACTAAGTTTATGTTTAAAATAACTGTAGTATTGGAGCAACCAATTTTTTTTCTAATTCTTCTCGTCTTGCCAACCCAAAATTGGGTGGGTGTGATGATAATCTGATAAACTAGGTAATGCGTTTTGTTGTGTGTGTTTTGTTCATTGTAATATATGTCATTCTATTTTAATAAATATTAAATTATGTCTGTTATTGAATGTTCTTTGTTTTTTTGAAAGGTAGTTAATGCTAAATATCAAGGTTACCAGTGACGAAGAAGTTTAAAGGGCATGCTAATTTAACTTAGGTTGCAAAACAAAAGACTTGCCAACAGTGAACGACGAGATTTTTACCAAAAAAAGAAAGAATTGTAAAACAGATATTGGAAAAAAAATAATTATTATTACTCGTCTGTGTACATATGTGTATTATAAGCAAAGAAATAAATATAAATGTCGTGGAAAGATCACCACATATGCTATTTGTAAATACCTAATTTTCAATTTTGTATACATATGTTTTTTTTCTATTTTTTGCCCTAGGTGCGGCAAACTTTTTGAGGAAATGTCCAGGATATATATAGAGCAGGAATTTGGAAACTACGTATAATCGTGTGTGTATATATTAATATATACATATACTCGTACATAAAAGCAAGCCTACAAGTGATATGGTGTCTTACTTATGGTTGAGTCAGACAATCACTTCCTGCAGTAAACTGGACAACCTTCAATCTACAAGAATGTTAAGAAGGTTAACAGATTGGTATTTAACACACCAGAGGAAATAATAACAATATTGTATATAAACAATATACTTTACAGAAACATAGGTACAACTTGTACAAAAATCTGTTGTGGCCATCACAATACCTCTCGCGCCCTTTCCATTGTGGTATATACAAATATTGTATTTACATTTCTTATACACGCAAAAAATTCTAATTACACCTAATCTTTATATTTACGTATTTTCTATAATTTTAATTCATTCTATAAGCAAGTTGTCTCCATTTCTTCTAAATGTTCCAATTCATTAACGAGATTGGCGTTATTTCTGAGGGTTCATGTAATATACCTGTAATTTTAAATATATAATTAACAATACAATAAGAAATAGTAAATATCGTTCCCATAGAAAAAGCCTTCAGTACTATCTCTAAATTTTTGACACTGACTTTAGTGACATGTATCTGTCAATTACATAAATTTTAATTTCTCAAGTAGTTCCCACGGAAATGTTTGGGCTGTGAGCAGGCTATGAGATTTACTACAACAGATTATTTTATAGATTATATATCTATAAATCTATAGAAGGTATAATAACTTTTTTAAATGTGTCGGATAGAGAATTTTGTTTTTTACCTCCCGCTACCCTTGGTAAGGGAGATATAGGGATCGTGCTAAAAATCGCTTATCGAGATTTTAGTAAATGACCACGTGTGTGTGTGCGTGTGTGTGTATGTGTGTGTGTGTGTGTGTGTGTGTGTGTGTGTGTGTGTGTGTGTGTGTGTGTGTGTGTGTGTGGATCCTCTTTACGCTCTAACTCGAATACTACACTGAGAGAAATGTATATTAAAAATTGTATATTGTACATCAAAATTTTAAATTTAAATATGTAAATATTAAGTATTGGGAAACGTATATGTAAAAGTATTATAAAAATGTATTTACTATTAAGATTCGTATATTTTTAAACGATATATATTTAAAATTAAAGACAGCATATTAAGAATAATTATATGTATATTTGCCGAATATATTTAAATATATAGATATATTTAATTGTATATTACATATTAGAATTAAATATTCGATATATTCAACTTTAAAATACTCAGGTATTGCGGCTGACGGCGTCAACAAGTTGAACAGGCAAGCGATGATCAGGGGAAGAACAGTCTCCCTGTTCACTTACATGTGTATATGCTTCTGCGTCCATTAAGTGTAAATAAAACAATAAGATCGTGTACATCAATCCTCAAATATAAATGTGCAACAATTTTGTAATAAATATTTTAAAATCGTAGTGGCTTGAAAATTTGTGTGAAAGTGTTAGGATTATTATTTAGAATATAATTTATTTTATTCTTGTTATGAAATCTGTTTCGTTGAATAGTATTTTTTGTTATTACATTCACGTACTTAGAAAAATAAATTCTATTTATAAAAGTTGTCTTTAAATAAGGTACCTGTACACCGATTACGTTACGTAGGAATTTAATGTGCACACCCTATATCTACTATAAAAATGTAATATATTAGTTTGCCCTTATAAGTATGCTGTAATTTTGAGCCTAAGATACTTGTTTATTTGAAGTAAATATTTTGTATAGTAAATTTTACCACATGCTATAATAAAATTTAATATAACTTTATAATTATTAATAATATCTCGAATATTAAGGATGAAATATTATTTTAAATTTGAAAATAAGTATATATTTAAAATTAGTATTTTATATATTTGTTCTTATTACATAATATCCTAAACTTTTTAATATCCATACATATTTAATTCATATATCTTGTGTATTTGTCCCTTTTTTAAATATAAAATATAATAACAACTATTATAAATATATTTATCATAACAACACATTTCTCTCGGTGTATAATTCAGAAACCATGTATTTCTACCTTATTCTAATATTGAAAGAAGCCATTAGATTTTGGTGTCAATCGGATAACCGGAAATGGCAGTTTACTTGAAGCTCAAGATAGTTTTTCTTCAAAAAATACCTTTAAATGTATTTTTTTCGCAATTTGTTATTATAAAAATTAAAGATTATTTCATTTTCTACAAGTTTTCTTTAATACTTTTTCTATTTATTTTATGGATAATTTTATAAAGTAATATAAAAATTATATCTCCGAGCTTATGTTTTAACCACATCTCCGTGGTTATATAGTTCAGCTCAAATGTATGTAACTGGCAGATAAATGTCACTGGCAAAAAAATTATAATTTCAAATTCATAATAGTAACGTTTTAAAAGGAAAATTGTAAATAGAAGAATAGTTTTATGGAAAGGAACTTAAAATCCATAATTTCTAGGATTAGTAAATATACAGGTATGTATTTAAATAAAGAAAAAAAAATATATTATCATGGCATATTATCCTTTGCTGGGTGTGCTAATATGATTTATACACACATTTCAGTAATGATGATGATATATTTGTATTGTGTCGGCGTTTACCACAAGGGTTAATTTTATGTCATTTAAAATTCGAATTATTTAGCGTTGACCGGGTTCGAATCGGATTCCCCAGATTCGCGACCAGACATCAGGCACGTGGCAACGAGACGCCATAGGTAAATGGCGGGAGGTATTGTGTTGGCCACATCAGATTTTTAATATTTGTTATAACACAATTATTTAAAAAATAATATTTAGAAGATTTATGTTAAAATACTACTACTTCCGGTTGTCCATTTGTTACCAGAATCTATTCAACTCTTTGCATTACTGTTAGATTGAGGAATCCGTAGTTACACAGGTCTTTAGTCTTATAGAATTTGAGAAAGCGTACCTCCAACAACCTAACACATCCACGCACACACAGACATCATCGTAAAAATGTTATCGGATTCTAGGAACCTTTAAAACGTACTTTAGCACTAAAATCTGGATATGTGATTTTTAGCATGATTCCTCTCTTAGCGAGAGGTAAAAATATACACACACCGACAAAATTAAGGGAAGATATAGTATGAATACCTTGTCTTTCATATTTGTGTTGATAATTCTACAATTTACAACAAATAACAAATGACGATATAACACCTACATATAACCACCTTTTTCTTGCCATCTTTCGACCCTCCTATTCTAAATCAACTCAAAGGAAGATTCAGCGACTCAATTGAAAATTTATCTTCCCTGTTTCTACTCCAAAACTTTACACTGTATTTTTTTTGTCGCTCCTATGATGATAACCAGATATTTAAAGAAAAAGTAATAAGACACAACTGAAATATGTTTATTTTTATTTTGTTACATATTTTACAAAATGGAATATTGTTGTAAATATTGAACCCAAAGACAATAGAGTTTATTTTATATTCAAATACTATTTGAAATTTCCGCTTAATCACTTTTACTCGATTAGAAATTAAATAGAATTATATTGAAAACAAAACAATTTTATATTAATTTGAAACCACAAGCAACAATCTAAAAATAAAACTTTGGTTTGTGCAAGTCTGCTACACCCTAACCTAAAAAAATCTGTTGTGGCCAGCACAATACCTCTCGCCACTTCCGTTTTTGGTTACATAAGTATAGGGCGCGAGCAGTCATGTGACATTGTTGTCCTTGACAAACTGATATGGGGGCACGTGTCAGAATGACAGTAATTATGTATATAGGTGTCAAATGTCAGAACTTTTCATTAAAAATTTCAAGATTTTCTAAATTCACGTAGTTAGTTTGTCATACTTAACCTAGACAAGCAGATACGGAGGCCCTTGTCAAAATGACAGTTAGTAATTATTTACATAAATGTCAAATGTCATAATTTTTCACGTGGTTAATTTGTCACCAGGATGGAATTGGAATATCATGAAATTTGGGATGGAAAACTAACACTTGACATCTATGTACATAATTACTAGCTGTCATTCTAACGCGGGCCAACAAAGTCACATGACTGCTCGCGCCCTATATATTTAAAATATAATTTTAAATATTTAATTGTTATTATTGTTATACTACAAGAAATAGTAAATTTACCAATATCACAGAAAAATTCTTCAATAATGTTAGTTAAACTTCTTCATTTAACGTAAAAGCGTAATTTGGCGTTTTACTACTGTTGCCAAAAAAAAAAGAAATTCTAAGATTTAGTTTCAGCTATCGGTTCTTATCCACTGTCATGTGTTTAGTTAAAATAGAATTAAGATCAAGTTTTAGAATTGAGCTGCCAATACCGCCCAAATAGGTTTATCAACTATTGTTGGTTTTTGACACTGACTTTTTTCTGTCATTTCATGGTTACTATGGAGTTTTTTGGGCTCTGAAATTTATTACAACAGATTATTTTATATATTACTTTTTTTATCTGAATATATAGAACATATAATAATTTTTTAAAATGTATCGAATAGAGAATTTTATGTTCTTTAATACTAATAATAAAAAAAATCAAAAAAATAATATTTAGAATTTTATTTTAAGATACTACTACTTTCGGTTTTCCAATTATTGGTACCAAAATCTATTCAACTCTCCCCATTAATATTAGATTGAGGAATCCGTAGTCAAACAGGTTTTTAGTCTTATAGCGGTTTTACACGTAACAATAAATCGATCAATTTATTGACCGATAAATCGATCGATTTATCGTAGAAATCTTGAGAATTTACACACAACGATTTTCTATCAATTTATTTTTGTTGCAATCAAGGCTACCAACTACTCATGTCTTTTATGAATGTTTTTAAGGTTGGAATTTAACTTCAATATATTTATGGTTTCTGTCGTTTCATTTATTAGTTTTGTTAGAGTTTGCAGTGTATTTATAATTAAAAATGAGTAATAGCGGATATACGTTTAATAAAGAAGAGATTAAGATTTTAATAACTCTAATTATTAATTTATCTTCTACAGAAACTGACTCTCTCATAAAAATATCTTCCTTTTTAAGTAATGGTGATATTAATTTTAACAGTTTATCAAAAGCTGGTTTATCCATTCTTTTGTATAAAAAACAGAAATGAAAACTTATAACTTGCATACGTCAAATATAGTTTGAAATGTCAAATATTATAGAGTTGGCACTAGAAAAGTAACTAAATATTCCCCAAAAAATCGACGGAAAATAGTATTCGTTCTATTTCATCAATTTATTTCCGTAAATAAATCGATCGATTTTCCTGTATTACACATACCGATAAATTGAAGGTCGCAGTTGATCAATAAATCGATCGATTTATCGTTACGTGTAATACAGCCATTATAGAATTTGAAAAATCGTGTCTCCAACAACCTATCATACACACACACATCCACACATACACACAGGCATCATTGTAAAAATATTAAAATCGGATTCTATGGACCTTAAATCGTGCTTATTCAATAAAATATGGAAATGCGATTTTTATCATGAATCCAATACCTCTCTTAGCGAGAAGTAAAAAGAAAATAGTACAAAATCTCGCTGCTTCGCGTAGTAATTTTTGTACATATTAATTAAATATATTTTCTACGCTAAATAAAATAGATCCATATATTTCAATTTCAAACAACAAATTACAAGTAACATTCTAAATAAAGAATTTTGGTTTGCGCAAGCGCAAGTCTGCTTTACCCTAATATTAACGTGTACTGAGAAACACAAACTTGTTTATTATTTGTTACAGTAAAATTCCCATTTAAGAAAATGTAAACAGCGAAAGAAGGTTGTAGCAGAACTAATTATTCACCATAACATTTATATTTTTTTGTTCTTTTAACTTCTAAAATAATTGTAAAAACTTATAATTTTAATTAATAAAAGTATATTGAGACTATAAATAAATAATTAGTTTATATTGAATAAAGAAAATACTGAAATGACTTCAGTATTTTAAACATATGTGGTCGAAGAAAGTTATGTGGCAACAGCGTGTCTTGTAAAATTATTATATTAAATTGTCTGTCAATTTCAATAACCAAAAGTTCTATGACTCACAAAAATATTTGGCTTTATAATATTCGAAAAAAAAGTTATACATAAATTAATTACGAGTTATATTCCTTATTTTTCCTGTATATCACAACAAAAAAGGAAAAAACTGCTTGTTGTCACACATGGTAAAAATATTTTAATTATTATTTCCGTCGTTATTTGAATTCTATTTCTGTATCAACTTATTCGTTTTATCTTTGTCAACTAGTACTGGTTTGTTGAAGGTGTGTCATAAAAATCACGCCTTTTTTGATACATTTGAAAAGTGCAAATCATACGTAAATGTAACTCTTAATAGAACCTTGTAACTGTACTGTTTATCTCATATATTCGTACGTAAACTGTTTGTATAAATTGCAGCTTTTTATGGGTTTATAAATATTCATATTTATCAATCACATATAGATATCTGTTATTTATTGCAATGTAATAGCAATGAAAATTAAAATGCCAACAGGATGAGAGGAGAATAATATAAGAATGATACGTAAATGTGCAGTATTTATATATTATTTGAATAAATTACTTAAAAAATGCGTGAGCTTTACAAAGTTTCACATTATTTATTTATTTATATATTTACAAAAGTGGCCATACAACAGGACAAGGTCCCAATAACAGTACAGCACAGTTATAATACATAATACAAAAAAAAATCTTGTTACAGACAACAAATATGGTAAAAATTAGCTGGAAAACATGGAAAAAGAGAAATAAACTCATAAAGAGGTAGAAGCTATTTTTTATAAACTTCTTAAATAAATACAAAGTGCAACTAAATATATCGGGTATATTATAGGAGATGCATAAAAAAATATTATAACAACACAATAGGCGATTTAACGGCGAAAAAAATGCAAACTTAGTCTTATACATTTTTCACAATAATGCACGGCGCACGTGTAGCTCAAATTACGCCAAACGGTGACGAATACGTCGTTCAGATAGTGGGTATCTTTCCACTGTCCACCAATTTCGGACTACAGTTGGTACACTTTGAGTTTGAGAACAGCCTTGTAACATTAGTCGAACAAAATGACGGTCCTCTTTCGCTGATGTCCTCCGGCGGACTCCAGATTCTGTCTGCCGTCTCTCTGTACCCCCCTATACCCACTGTTGCCATATACGTGAAATCGTGCTAATACTACGAGTTACACGAGCCGCTATATCACGCAGTATCAATCCGCATTCGCGCGTGGCGGCTTGTGCCATTTAGGAATGAAGAGGCAAATTTTGTACTCAAAACTATACTTAGTCAAAAAATCATGACAAATGCTAGATTTAAAGAAAACCTTACAAATATTTAAGTTTTAGTTACTTACTAGTTTAATATAAGAATAACATCCCAAGTAATAACACCGTGAATGAAGATCGCACAATTCGCATCGTCACTGTTGCTTGGAAACTGTAGACTGCATTCTGCACTGAGGCACTGACTATCCCCACCTATACCCAAACGAACAATCTCTTCTCGATGTGTAAGGAGTAACCAAGTGATGCTATTGGTCGGAGTTCTTGCCTCCTATGCTATGTTTTCTCTCTGTTTAACTTATATATTGCTTCTTACTTCTTCTAACTCTGTCAAGGTCAAAATTAGCTATCTGTTCGCTTTAAAGGGAGATAAGTGGAGACAAATTTTAAGTTTGTCTCCGACCACCCGGTTCATTGAATAATATTGATTTATCTTTTTAAACAAAGCCTATAATGGAACAAAAAATGAGTATTAATATTAAATAATACATAATTCATAATATTCCATTTATTATTTGCAGAAAATAAAATATTTATTAAATACGCACATTTTCTTTATTTCTTGAGAGGAGGCTGTGCCTCTCTGGCCTCTTTGACAAGTCGCTAGTGTTTCGCGCATAACCACGATATGACTCTTTTCAGAATTACCCACTTAATCTAATGGACGTTGCTGTCTTCGCCGAGGCATTTGATAACGTTCAAATTTTAACTGAAATTGAATCATATTGAAGAAATATTTAATAAATGAATTTCCTTGATAATTAATTTTAAACCTGCATATTTTCTGAATGAATGATCTTGGTGATTCCAAATGATCATTGTTTATTCTTCTAATAATAAACAACCTCTGTGCTGAATTTCGTGCGTTTATTTCTATTATTTTTTGTTCTTCCGATGTCAACGACCACTATTGTATTTGTTTTAAAAAATCTGATATGACCAACACAATACCTCCCGCCATTTAATTTTTATTAATTTAAATATATCTGGTTTCGAATCTGGGAACCCGATTCAATCCCGATCAACGCCAAATATTTCGAATTTTAAATGACACAAAATTGAGCCCTGTGGTGTACTCTCCATGCCAGCAATGAGTGCCCGTGAGCTGACGCTTGGTAAATGCCCGCACGGTACAAATATGTATAATAACAAATTGCGAAAAAATAACATTTAAAGGTATTTTTTGAAGAAAAACTATTTTGAGCTTCAAGTAAACTGCTATTTCCTGATATCCAAAGGTAGAAATACATGGTTTCAAAAGTTTCTGAGTGATAGTGTTTGAGTTACAGCGCCCAGATATCCACATACACACACATACACACATACACACACACACACACACACACACACACACACACACACACACACACACACACACCCACAGACATCATCGTGAAAATGTTAAAATCGGATTGTAAGGACCTTAAAACGTGGTCATTTACCAAAATCTCGATATGCGATTTTTAGTACGATCCCTATATCTCCCTTACCAAGGGTAGCGGGAGGTAAAAAACGTAACGTACTGGTTTATTTTGTGGAGTAGTACTGCGCCTGGACAGTACTATTAATACATACAACAAAGTATTACTAGTAGTAGTACTGCCAGTAATATAAAATAACATTCATTGCCATTCACAAGTACTACTAGTTATACCACCTTCATAACTTCAATGTATTCAATTTGCAGCTAAATTATATATGTAACAAGTTTCATTTCAATTTTTTTCTACCTTGCCCTATTAACATGATTTATTTATTGCAAAACTATAATACGCAATGAAAGGTGTTTATATACTGTAAAGATTCGATGTGGCTGCAACTACCTTTTTGGGTTAAAACTATATGCAACTCCAAGGTTGAATAATTCTTCCTTTTTAAATGGTCGATGCAGCAATCTCTGTTTAGGGTGAGAAAACCTGCCTCACTCCCAGGTAGACACGATGCAACCCTTCATATAATGGGATGAAATTTCCTACAGTGATTTATACAAATGCTTTAAAATGATTTGAAATTTCCATAACACAAGTTACTTGTAAATGCCTTTATGGTTGTTAAAAATGCTTTATAGTAATTTATATAAAACCCTACATGAAAATATTGCAAATTCCGTGAAAATGTAAAGTATTTTATTACTATTAGGATTCAGATTTAATAATAAATTATAGGAGTATATAATAATAATTATTCGCTTAATTAAACAAAATATAATTACACAAATAAACTGATATATATATATATATATATATATATATATATATATATATATATATATATATATATATATCAGTTACATTTGTTACATTTTATTTTCCATCCTTGAGGTGACGCCTGGTACAATGGGTAATATCTGTGATATATTTATAATAAAAATATATAATGTGCCGTCATTATATATTTATTTATAATATAAAGTATGTATTCAAAACATGTCACGTTCACTGGCTATTGCTATTTTTACAGGTCCTAAACTAATATTTTCAGTTTCTTTGGATCTCTTTTTAAAGCTGCGAACAAAAGTTATTTATTAAAGTTTCATTCAAGACTGTTGCTAATTTTTTAATGTTTATCAAATTGCCACGTTTTGTACAATCGATACAATCTTCATTTTTTTTTTGTTTAGACAATAATGTTGTAACAAACTCACATGTATGTTATTTTGTATCGCACTAAATGAAGGTGGAGCTGCTAAAAAATAGAAGGAAAATAGTTTTTATATAATTGACTATATCATTCATTAAGTTATAAACCAATAAGAATGTGTGATTTTCCTTAGTTACCACGTATTACAGCGGTTATTATTGAGTAACCATGGTGAATGAATATACGAACCTTGCTATATTCGCATATACCAACATTCGTATATTCACTTACAGGTGCGTTTGGCTATTTTGTTCTATGTACTCAGAACTGTCAATGTGATTTTTAATTATATTTACGGAGTATAAAGTATGAATTTTTCCTTCGAACACAGTATCGAGTATATAAATGAATCTGTAGTTAGACTTTGAGGAGAAAAAACGTGCTTTGTATGCTTTACATAGATATCTGAAATGACACTGACAGCTCCAAATGCACCGAAACAAGTAATTGAACGCACCTATTATTTGACAGCAAGATATTGAAGTAAAATTTTGACAAATAAATAATTATTTGGATTACAAATCTAGAAACTGAACTGTTGCTAGTTTATTTGAAATACGGGCATTTATTTTGCAACTCGAGCATTTCAATGCAATTTTACGTACTACTACAGCTATATTTAAAAAGATAGGTTACGTAGCATACAGATTGGCGTTTCTGTCAAAAGAAAATAGACCACAGGCCTACGTTAAATTTACTATTCAATTTATTTTTTATTCATGATATAGTCTACCTGTATACAACTCGACAATAGAAAATTCTCGACATACTCAACGAGTTGCCTATTGGAAATACCACTCGACCTTCGGTCTCGTGGTGTTTCCCGGCAGCACGTTTCGTATAATCGAAAATTTTAAATCGTCTTGTTGTATAATATATGAAAATACAACACAACATATATTTTTAAATGAGTTACAAGTGTGATCATTGCGACTGGTGACAAAACAATAACAGTTGAAACAAAAAAATTGCATCCCTCTGCTCTCCCCCGCCGTAGAAATGCGGTACACAACATCGTTATTCTACCTTCAGAAAAACCATTCGGGTACTGGTTATTGTGCTAACAATCACAATTTCTAAGAAATGTGAAAACTTCATTAACCATTTGTCCTTTCTAAAATCTTGCAAATAACTTGAATTTTTTTTATTTGTTTATATACATTTAAATCTACACACCATCAGTTATGTTTCATAGAAAATTCTAGTTTTTCTTACAATTTTATGTGCACGGGTAATTCATACTTTAAATCAATTGTAATTCGTTATATTTTGCATTTCACACACTTCTTGTAACATGTTATGTATATTCAATAGTTTATTACTAAACATTTTCTAATAAGTAACAGAACACGATGTAAACTTTACAGTGTATAGTTTCACTTGCTACACATTATAATGTCATACGACATACGTTATGTTGAAAAATTTGCAAAGAATTTTCGAACGGAATAAATGTGCAAGTCATTGTTAACCTTAAAGAGAGCCTTGACTGAGGCCTTGCGTTTGATATAATTAATAAGAAAGTAATGCAAAAAATTAGACTCTACGTGGTAAATGCCGAATAAACATGAAATAATTATGTGGGTGTGTTTGGTCCAAAGTTTTGATTCTTCTGGAAAAAATCTCTTACGGTTCTTTTTCCAGCCAGTTATTTATGACTTGTCATCAATTGTTGCAACGCTCAGATGTGTATGGCCCGTGCAAGTAATATGCAAGCGATGTAATCCGATGAAGAAATAAGGCAGGGTAAATGAAGGAAGTGTGGATTATCTGGGCGCCAGTTGAATAAAGAAGTACTTTCAATTCGATAAGTGATTCAACAAACTGTACGGAAATAGACGCCTCGATAGGACTTAAACACATTAAACGCTATATTGCTTTGTCAAAAAATAGGTCAACTTCATCATCCTACTAAGTAATATATGGTTTAATTACATTATTAATCCAAAATTACTGGCTAAATATGTGAAAGAGTTTTCCAGACCACCGAGAAAACCTCATAAAAAATAACGATACCTGTACTGCACAGTTGTTGTACGCAAAGCGAAACAATAAACCGCAAGATGCAACACGTTACTCGCGGCGCCAGAATGCTCAAAAATTGAGCTGCATACTTTTTACCTTCCGTCAACTTTAAGTACGGAAGGTATTGTCTTTGGTCAAAACATTCAATGATGAGTTTTTAGTGAATAAGTACGTTTTGGGGTCCATATAATACGATTTTACCATTTTTACGATGATGTATGTATGTATGTATGTGTGTGTCCGTGTGTGTGTGTGTGTGTGTGTGTGTGTGTGTGTGTGTGTGTGTCTGTGTGTGTGTGTGTGTGTGTGTGTGTGTGTGTGTGTGTGTGTGTGACGAAAGTTTCGGATCGCATAACTTCAACACCACGATTCCAAAAGTTATATTTTTTCATATTTCTCAAGTTTACATCCAGAAGAACAAGTGATTAGATTCTGGTTATAAATGGTCAACCGAAAGTACCCTCATTTGAAGATTTTAACAGTTTTTCTTGAAAAACGCAGTTAAATATCATTTATTAACAATTAACGTTATTATAACTTAAATAATATATTATTATCCATACGATTTGATCGCATTTTATACTTCATATTCAATAGATATAGTTTTAAAGAATTATAAAGATATTAAATTTCATAAATTAGCCAGATATGCTAACCATGGACACTGCTAATATATTCAGATGATTCAAATTGACAGATGTCAGTATCAATAGGTGCGTTCAATGAGGTAAGAATTTGAAGCAAATGCTAGGTAAGCAAACGAGACTTGTTGCTTAGTACACTGAAAGATTTCCTAGCTATATGACGAACTGATATTCACAAATGTTATCGAGAAAGTTATACAGTTATCAAATATAACATGTGTATCTCTCATATCCCTTTTATTGGTCTGGAAAGTTATACAAAATGAATTTATAGATAGGTACAGTTATTTGCAGATAGTGGAATTAATTTTGAACATTATTTAGGTCTAATAAAATATTTCAAATTTAACAATGTTATGCACATTCATTACAAAACTTTGGAAGCCTTTTTGACATGTAATTATAAATATAAACACACCATAAAATGAGATACAAACAGTACAAGTTAAATTCATGTATGTATAATTTGCATTTCCTGTCATTATATTTCATAAGTTAGCAAGGCAAGCGAGAAATTTAGCGTTTGGTTTGCTTGCGAGAAAATCAAGCAAATGCTAGGCTAGCAAAGTCGTTCAACAAATTTTACTTCCGATTGTTTGTTTTCCTGGGGCTTATTGAACGCATCTAATGAAAAGTAAATAATGTGGCAGAGATGAGGATGTTGAGATAGATGTTGGGGAAGACAAGGAAAAATACGGTAAGGAATGAAAGAATAAGGGAAATAACTCGAGTGTTAGAAGTTTCTAGAAAGATACAAGAGAGACGATTACATTGGTTTGAACAGGTCATGAGGAGAAATGGAGAATATTTTGGAAAAAGAATGAATAGCTAAGAAATAGAAGGTTGAAGAAACAGAGGAAGACCAAAGATAAGTTGGAAGGACTGTATTGTGGAAGACTTGAGAGAAAAGGAACTGAATAAGAACGACACGGAAAACAGAAATGAGTGGAGAAGAAAATAAAAAATAGCGGCCTGTAAGGAATGGAAAAAGCTAAAGAAGATGAAGAAGATGTCAGTGTCAAGTGCAATTTGCATAGTTTGTTTATGAAATAATTTTACTGGAAATTTAGAATCTTTTCAGGAAAATTTATGTATGGAATTTATATATAATACACAGGATTGACGAAAGGTATTGTGCTAGCCACATCAGATTTTTTATTTTTATTTTTGAAAGTCCAGCTAATATTGTCAAAATATTCTCCTTTTTAAAGTTTACTTTTAATTCTTTGTATGAAATTTCATATGTCGATTAAATTTATATTCTATCGGACCGTGAATTCCTTGTTTATAAAAATAACTTTTATTTCCTGCACAATCACAATCTAACGTGAAATAGAATTGGGCATCGAAATTTTATTCCAAGGCTTCAAGAGCAATTCACGCAGCATGTGTTTCTGATTTATTAATAGTTCACGTATATATGTGAAATTTTAATTCTGCCTAATTTTCTTAAAGATTATTTATCTTTCCCAACAGATTCCGTCTGAAGCTTTGTTTTCTTCTTTTCATCCATTTTCCCCATTTTCTACAATTACCTTTGTCTCTTTGTAGTGATTTTCCGATGACAACTCTTTTAATTGTAGCATACGTAGTCTATCGTGGTATTCCCATTAGAACAAAATGATTGACGGTGAACGATTTTTCTTATAATCTAAGTTTTATATAAAATTCGCCAATGACTTGCCTTCGATCATTTTATTTCATGAGATTTATTTTAGTTTTTGTAAACAATTCGAAGGAAAATGATATTATTTTTGATATTAGACTAATGTAAACTTCAAACCAAATTAAAGTTGGTACATATATATTATTACATTTCAAATAATATTAATAAACTAAACTTTGTCCAGACTTTTTGTTAACACATCCTTAGTCCAAAAAAATTAGCGCAAAACATCAAATAATTAAATCTTCTATATGTAATGTCAAATATTTTGTAGATATTATTACAGGGTGTCCTCAACTGGTTGTCTATTTAGGGTGGATCAGTTCAATATGAAGAAATATTTTTTCTATATAAAAATGGGACAGTTGCTGCAACTAGCACAAATTCTTAATAAATATTTAATTTTAATATTGCCCCAAAACATGCCTAAAATTTGAATATAAATGAGAAAATTAACTACTTTCTATATTTGTTTTGTTACAAAAATATATTTTTAGGAAAATTGACCAGTGTTCAAAAGTTGCTGCAATAAGTACACTTTCTGAAGATTACAAAAATATTAACTTTTAATACTATCCTAATGACCCTAATATTTGTATACAAATGGTTTTCGATAGCTCAAATACATATAATAATAATTTTTAAGACATCTATTATCTTTAAAAGAGATAAAACAAATATTTATTACTTATTACAATCTCGCTTACCGTCAAGTTGCGCTACAATTAGAATCAAATTTTATAATTTTCCATAAAATTTGTTTTAGAATGTCCACTTACATTTTTTTACCTCTCGCTAAGAGAGGTATTGGATTCATGCTAAAAATCGCATATCCAGATTTTAATGAATACGCAAGATTTAAGGTCCATTACAATGATGGCTGTGTGTGTTAGGTTGTTGGATACACGATTTCTCAAAATCTATAAGACTAAAGACCTGTGTGTCTACGGATTCCGCAATCTAACAGTAATGGGAAGAGTTGAATAGGTTCTAGTAACAATTGGACAACAGGAAGTGATAGTTTCTAAAAAAAATATTCTAAATATAGTTTCTTGAAAATTTGTTACTACAAATATTAAAGATGATTAAATTCTCAATCTGACACATTTAATTTTTTTATTATATCTCGTATAGGTTTGGAGATATAGTATATAATATATAGAATAATCTGTTGTAATAAATCTCGTTGCTCAAAAAACAGTTGCGATATTTAAATTTTTGTAATTGACAAATAAATGCAAAATGTCAGTATCAGATTTTTCTGGGAGTATGAGTACATTTAATATATATATATATATATATATATATATATATATATATATATATATATATATATATATTATTGTATTATTAATTAAATATGTATTTAAATAATAGGTATGTTAATATTACATATATCCTTAAGAAATACCGCTAATACCGTCAATGAATTTGAAGAATTTTAAACATATTAGAATAGTAGGATCAAATGAAAAGGAAGAATGAAAGAAGAGAAACAATTTTAATTGTTTGTGTGTACAAGAAAGGTTAAATTCTTTACTTATAGGGCACGAGCAGTTATGTGACTTTGTTGGCCTTGGCAAGCAGATATGAGGATCCGTGTCAGAATGACGGCTAGTAGTTATTTACATAGATATCACAATTGTCATATGTCATAATTTTTCATTCAAAATTTCAAAATATTCTGATGTTTATTTGTCATCCATAGTATGGAATATACCTGTCGAGGAAAATAATCCACATGGATTTGGAAAATCATAATGTTTTGAATGAAAACTTATGATACTTGACACCTATGTACATTACTAGCTGTCATTCTGACACGGGCCCCCATATCTGCTTGCCAAGGCCAACAAAGTCACATAACTGCTCGCGCCCTATGCAACATAAAATGAAAATGGCGAGAAGTATTGTGCTGGCCACAACAGATTTTTGTCTTTTGACAAACAATCCTCCACTATAACGATACCATGGTGGTTTTCATCGGTTACCCTTAGGATAGATATAAACCACCCTCAAGTTGCGCCAATATTATAATCAAATTTTATAATATAATAATCTCGTTTTGTCTAGCATCGCGAATTTCCTTAGTCACACACAAGCATCTGAAAGCTTCTGCTACAGTTTGTGATCCTTTAAACACGACATGGATTTATCAAAACCGAATTAGAATTTCAAAAAATCATGCCAGTTTTTTACACAAAGAGAAATATTTGAATGTTATATAATATCATGCAACTACATATTTGTTGTTATACTTTGTGTCTTACATTTACAAAATTTTAGAGCAATTTATGTTTCATTACAGCCGAAAGGTGAAACTTCGAGGCGAGATACAGCGTGAGGCAGTAATGAAACTCCCACCCAAGAATATATACTATTTTATTCACAATCATCCTGTTTTTAAATAAATGATTTTCATAATAAATCAATGAATTAGAACCTTTGATTTTATTAATAATTTTGACAGCTCTATTAAAATTTGTTTAGCCTACTTGATTATAAGAATCTATGACAATGTTGCTCAGCAACTGCTACATACAGATTTCCAACCCGTGTGGTGGAAGTGAAATCTATTATTCCCACCCAAGTGATTGTCATTACATTTAGGAATGATGTATTTCCCAACCTCTAAAAGGTTAGGAATCTACATATTACTATAATGATTCTGAGTAAAAATATTTAAATCTATTTTATTATTTTTTATTTATTAAAAAATACTGTTGAGGTTTGGGTAAATTTCACGATTTTTTAATACTTTCGTGTCTTTAAGGCAGTACAAAGATATCGAATTGTGTAAAAATCTTTTAACAGTTATTATTGTATTTCTATGTAACATCTACTCCGATCTATTTCGATCTGCCTTATTGTCCATCCAAGTACTAACCGTGCTTATCCATGCTTGAATCCATATATCTCATAAAGTCTTCAAGGTCAATGAAAACTCTTTTGTAATTTTTGGGTACTATGCCGACCTTGTAAAAAACAATCAGTGCATCACGTTTAACTTAATTTTGTTCGTGAAATGTTTGCGTGATCTTACTATTAAAACTACGATTTATGACATTTATTATTATAAAAAGTGAGAATGAATTACTTGGATTATAAACAGTACATGCTTTAAGTTTAGATCTGGTGATATTTATAAATTATATTATGTGTTTTTTGGACCATGAACACTCAGTACAGTCAGATCCTTATTGCTAAGCGGATCATTTACAAATTGAGTAATTTGAAAGTGCCTAATAACTTTCAAATGAAATATATCCGTAAAGTATGTATGATTCATGGTAAAATATACCAGTCATTTTTAATTTATCTGGAGGTAGACGTTTGCTTCTAATATACAGGGAAGTTACGCTGTTCACATCCGCTGTAGAGTACCACAAGTACTCCATGTAAAAACTAAATGAAGAGCAAACGTTAGCTCCCTAAAAATTCAAAATAAGGACAAACACATGGCTTTCTTTCAATGCAGATTCAATATTGCTTAGTTACTGTAATATCTAAAACCAAGCATTAGAATCATATTCAGAAAAGATATTAGGGAATAAGCTTGAAAAATGAAACTTGTATCTTTTATCAATGATCGTGATACATATAATTACTACACAGCTACGGAGCAAATTTATTCAACCTTGGTAAGTACCTTTTTTTACGTCATAACCTTTCACATTATTAGCTAAACGTGTGATAACCGCCTTCTCCAATAAAAAATAAATCATCGATGAAATCTGCAAAATATACGTGCGTATAGACTCATATCTAACAATAAGAAAAAAATCTGTTGTGGCCAGCACAATACCTTCCGTCAATCCTGTGTATTATGTATAAATTCCATACATAAATTTTCTTGCAAAAGATTCCAAATTTCCAGTAAAATTATTTCATAAACAAACTATGCAAATTGCACGTGACACTAACATCTCCTTCTTCTTTAGCTTTCCCCATTCGTTAGGGGTCGCTATTTTTTATTTTCTTGTGCCACTCATTTCTGTTTTACGTGTAGTTCTCATTCAGTTCCTTTTCTCTCAAGTCTTCCGCAATACAGTCCTTCCATCTTATCTTTGGTCTTCCTCTGTTTCTTCAACCTTCTATTATTAAGCTATTCATTCTTCATCCAATATATACTCTTCATTTCTCCTCATGACATTAATGTAATCATCTCTTGTATCTTTCTAGAAACTTGTAACACTAGAGTTATTTCCTTACCTATCTTTCCGTGTCTTCCCCAACATCTACTTCAATACCCTCATTTCTGCCACATTAATTTACTTTTTATTGATACTGAAATCTGTCAAATTGAATTATATGAATAAATTAGTCGTTTCATGGTTTACATAGCTGGCTGATTTATAAAATTTAATTTCTTTAAAATTCTTTAACTCTATATCTATTGAATATGAAGTATAAAATGCAATCAAATCGTATAGAGAATAAAATCTTCTTTAAGTTATAATAACGTTAAATGTCATTAAATCAAATTTAACTGTTAAATCTTTAAATGAGGCTACTTCCGGTTCACCAATTTTAACCAAAATCTATTCAGTTGCTGGATGTAAACTTAAGAAATACGAAAAAAATAAAATTTTTGGAATCATAGTATTGAAGTTATGCGATCCGAAACTTTCGTCACACACACACAGACATATATATATATATATATATATATATATATATATATATATATATATATATATATATGTATATAACAGGCATCATTGTAAAAATGGTAAAATCGTATTATAGGGACCCTAAAACATGCTTATTCAAACTTATCATTGAATTTTTTGACCACAGACAATACCTTCCTTACCTAAAGGTGACGGAAGGTAAAAATGTTATGATAAATTTATTTATACAGGGTGTTTATTAAACATAGGGCAAAAATTGAAGGGATTATTCCCTGGACCATTCTAAGATGATTTTGTCCTTTGATGATTTTTGAAAAGCCGCTTTGTTTCGAAGGTACAGGGCGAAAAAATTTTTCGACAATAACAACATTTAATACCAAAAATTACATGTAAAGTTTCTTAATCTACAAGTACTGTTGAAAATGACTACCTCCAGCTACGATGCAAGAATCCGCCTAGCTTGTAATGAATTGCCATCAGCAAGTCCATAAATGAAATGCATGTCAGTCATCTCGGCGTTCGTATAGCTATTCATGATAAGAGGACTTCACTAACAAAAGTTTAAGTATTATAGACAGAAAATACATGTCAAACAGCCAAACGTCTCAACAAATTTGACACATAACTTGCCAGCTGTTACTAGATTAATAATTTGAAAAATATCAAAATTGGTTTTGTCGAATTTTTTTTTCGCCCTGTATCTTCGAAACAAAGAGGCTTTTCAAAAATCATCAAAGGACAAAATCATCTTAGAATGGTCCAGGGAATAATCCCTTCAATTTTTGCCCTATGTTTAATAAACACCCTGTATAAATCTAAAGAAAGATCTTAAAGGGTAGTAATGCACAAAGCAAGATTTTTTGTCTTGTTCAGTAATTTCTTATCTTGTCTTGCTAAGCTTGATAGCGAGCGGATTCACAGAGCTCTTTAGTAGCGCCATCCAACAATTTGAACAAATTTATTAAGGTTATTGCATGTTTTGCCGTCAAATTCCTCCTCCAGTAGAGAAGCAAATACTTTGAGCATCTGCAATGAAGACGACTTTATTTTTGGTCAGATATTTAATCAAACCAAACATGAAACAATTTCTTGCACACCCGGATGGCGACAAGAACCTAATGATTATTTCAGCTCTAGAAGTGCCAATGAAAAAACAAATATTCTTGACTGGTTTAGGAACTATGAGTGAAAATACCTTATGTTATCTAAAATGATTAAGGACATACTCATTACTACAGCAACTTCTGTTATATCAGAAAAAGTGTTTTCAAAAGCATTGCTGGTCATTAGAAAACACCGAAATCGGTTGAATTCTGAATTAGCCAGAAAGCTGCTATGCTTAGAATTTCATGCTGAATTCATATTTTGAAACCGCGTTGTCCTATTTTTAATTATGTGAGAGTAATGAGACGATTTGAATATGTGTCTGTAACTCGAAAATAGTCACTTGATCTTAAAATACAATAGAAAATCTGTTAAAAAGCATTGACAGAAATATTGCAAGAAATAATATTAATAATTCCCAGCAATTATTTAAAATTCTAAGGGATGCATGGAAATCTATGAACCACAAAATCATCGATGTCAAGACGAATGCAATCTATTATAAATAATTATTGAAGTATTAAATATGTAAAGTTGTTTATTATTTGTATAATTTAAGTTTCTTTCATAAATTGTTATTCTGGTTATTTTTTTAAGTAAATATAAGATTTTTATACAGTCGATACTTTTGAATCACTTATTTAAGTCCATAAGGTTTTATGAATGTGTCATAAGAAGTTTGAAAATATATATTGAATATTTAAAATATGGGGGAGTATTTTTTATTAGTTCCTACTTGCTCTATTTATGTCTGATACTGTACTAACTACTCCTTTATAAAAAATAATAATTTCTAGCATTTAGTTTGGTAAAGTATTTGCAAATTATATTTATTATAAATAAATATATTGACATACTTTTGACATAATTTATATTTCAAAAATTGTTAAATTATATCATTACTAAACAAACAGGTGTTAATAAAAAAAAAAAATGTTTTCGTTTCAATTAAAATACCACATTCTATAATTATAATTTCGCTCCTTTTTGGCCTTGATAATTATATATACCTGCAAAAAGTTTATATACATATTTCTGTCTCTATGAAAAAATAAACGGTACCTACCATACAACCTGTAAAATGTTCTACAGAATTGTAACGGCCATTATGTTGCAAGCTAGTCTATTTATAGTATATACCCTTTTGTGTTAATTATATATAAAATTTATAAACTTTGTAGGTAGTGAATAAGCTGATAAGATCTTAATAGTTAGTTGACATACATTGTTCATATTAAAAATATAAATAAAAGATTTTTTTCTGAGAAGAAATAAAATTTATGGTATAGAAAACATGTAGTGTTATAGAAAGTTAGAAACAATAACAAAATAAATAAAAGTATTAACAATTGAATTCAACAATATTAACAAAAATTGTTGACATATATTATTTAAAAAACATACAACTAATAATTTTGTATATAATAAATAAATTAAATGAATCATAACGTATGTCCTAAAAGTTTTGGCACAAATTTCAACGTTTTTACCTCTCGCTAAGAGAAGTATTGGAATCATGCTAAAAATCGCATATCCAGATTTTAGTGAATATGCACGTTTTAAGGTCCCTAGATTCCGATAATAACATTTTTACGATGATGTCTGTGTGTGAGGTTGTTGGAGGTACGATTTCTCAAATTCTATAAGACTAAAGACCTGTGTAACTACGGATTAATCAATCTAACAGTAATGGGAAGAGTTGAATAGATTCCGGTAATAATTGGACAACCGGAAGTAGTACTATTTTAACAAAAATCTTCTAAATATTATTTTTTTGAAAATTTATGTTATTACAAATATTAAAAAACAAAATTCTCTATCCGACATATTTAAAAAAAATATTATACCTTCTATAGAATCAAAGATATAGATATAAAATCATACGTAATATAACAAGTGATATGATTATCATCGATGATATTCTCGAATGAAACCGAGTTGCAGATGTGCTGCTTTGGTTTCACGAGCACAAATCCCTTAGTAACGAATAGATAGAATAAATAAGGTGATAATTTCTTTGTTTTTTATCATCGCTGTGACAGACATGTAACTAGGAAGATTCTTAATAGTGATTGGCGGAAAACATGTCACGGGACTAATGAATTATATTCTCTATAAAATAATCTGTTGTAGTAAATCTCACAGCCTACTCACAGCCCAAACATCTCCATAGTAACTACTTGAGAAATTAAAATATCTGTAATTGACAGATAAATGTCCCTAATGTCAGTGTTAAAAATTCAGAGACAGTACTGAAGACTTTTTCTGGGAACGATATTCAATATTTCTTATTGTATTATTAATTATATAATTAAAATTATAGATATTAAATGAACCCTCTGAAATAACGCCAATCCCGTTAATGAATTGGAAAATGGAACATTTAGAAGAAATAGAATGAATTTAAAATTATAGAAAATAAGTAAATATATAGATTAGGTGTAAAGATGGGCGTGTTCTTCCACAAGGCGCAACTTTTTACGGACATCTAGCATTGGGTTTTGGACGACATTTGCACGATTTCTAAGACATTCCTGAATCCCTGTGTATTCTGCGTTGAAGTACGCCCTCATTTTGGGCTTCCTAACCTCCATCGTGAACTTTTCAAGATGGAGTCCAAAAACCTTCTAAGGGACGAGCCTGGACAAGGTTATGGGATTGTCGTTTTGTGGAACTAATTGTACGTTTTGGTCATTTAAGCAATTTTGAGTTTGGGTTGCGTAGGGAGAGGGCGCAAGACCTGAAGGTACAATCATCCCCAGCGTGTTCTTCTTCAGTAAAATTGACCAATTTTGTCTTTACAGGGCTTCATCTCATTAGGCCCAAATAAGACCTGAATACACCCCTTGTGGAAATAACGCACTACACCAACACCGTATCTACGTTTTTAGACCTCTACAATATGTTAGTATAAAAACGATAATTTCGGAGTTGCTCAGTGTGAAGACCGAGACATCGATGTACATGTCGTTCAAAACCCAATGCAAGGTGTGCGTAGAAAGTTGTGCCTTATGGAAGCACACGTCCGCCAAGATCTAGATTTATAGATCTACGTATATAGATACCAGTTTACCGGTTTACGTGTAACACCGCCGTTCAGCTATTCATAAAATGTAACACGCACCAAAACGAAAGTACTTTGCGTAACATTTTCAAACTCTTCTTAGGTAACAGCTAATACATTTTCTAACGTTCATCTGGGCAGAAATCTAGATCAGTTTGTCTATCAATCAAAAAAATTCACAAAGATTGGGCCAGATATAGAGTGATGATATCATGACTGACAGAAAAACCTAAAATAATTATAGAGTTCTATGTTGAAAGAAATTAATTTACATAGAATAAGTTGCTATTATTGTACTAACTGCCATGCCAGTCTATATTTCGTTACCAAACCAAAAATGTAAGAAAGAATGAGAACAATAATTCTGTAATAAAAATATGTTCACACAGGTCCGGTATTTCATCTAAGGTTAAATAGTAAAAAAAAAATACTCTGTTGGGTAATAAAACTATAAATATCGTAATTATAACAAGGCGGCACATAATTGTCACTGCGTGCTTTTACATTGAATGCCAACGTGCCATTATTTGTGCCGCTCTGTTGAAATAAAGACATGCTTTACTATTCCTTTAAAATAAATGTTATTTTTGTTTTAAACAATTTTTGGAACTATAGTTTTCATTCGCATAATAAATTATTTCAAACATAAATAGAAACAAAAATTGCTTATTTCGTAATATTCCATAGATTTAAAAAAATAATTATTAACTTATTTGAGACGCTTATGGGCTTATGAGCCGAGTGCAAACGAGACAGGAACTGATAGGAACGACCAATTGCACAGATCAACTGTCAATATAAGAAAGCCTGTGCAGGTTTAAAATTTATTTGGCCAACTGTTATATTATATTAAATAAGAGCAAAGTATACGGAGCGCATTAGACACTGATTCGTGCTAACATTCTTTCCGTAGCCCACCATTCGTATTCCGGACTATATTGACAACTGACAAGCTGCGACATGACATCTGGTGGGAAAAATATGAACTTTCCGATTTGGTACTATATTGTGACTGTATGCTTGAGTTACATGTGGTTTGTTCATTTGATGTGAATAAAAACAGGAAAAAGTCGTACAAATTGTTGTGTATTCTGATGTCACTCAAGATATGGTCGAGACACAGGCTTTGGGTTTTATAATTTTCCGAAACATGGCCAAAATAAAGTTAAAATTACGACAAGAGCAGGTGTTGAAATGGACATGGTCGACGAAAAGCATGGGAATATGCAATTCGTAGTGCAAAACATATAACAAAACATATGAAAGTTTGTTCTCGTCATTTTAAATCGGATAATTACATATTTCCTGGTCTTTGCCCAAGCTTTACACGTGCATTCTGTACTAATAATTTTTAAATTTTCTCTAAATGTATTTTGATTTCATGTCGCTTTGCAGAAATTGCACAGGTTTGCAGACAAAGTGCAAATATTACCCACATTATACCGTCATTTTTTAATACTCCACATGGTATTATGTGGTTAGCGTTTATAATACGCTTACCAGCGATCATCAATTTCGATTGATTAAATATACATATATAAATATGTAAAATTATAAATACATTTTAACATATCTTCTTTCTAGAAGTAGCTGTTGCTTCCAGAAATCTAAAATGTTCTGTGATACCAAGTCCCATTTTAAATAAAAAAAATGCTTTTGTTGTTTGTTTTCATATGTCACAACACTGCGAGTACCAATTCAGAAGCAGCTGATCGGTCCGATGGTGGTGCCGCCATCGGACATGTCAGTTCTCAATACAATAGCGCAGCGGCTCCCAAAGTGTGTTCCGCAAAACCTAAGGGTTCCGTGGAAGCGCCATAAGGGTGTGACGACTACGATTACCATTTTCGCCACAAACAGCACTGCCATGACGATAAAATAAAAGATAAGCTTTGGAGTTCTTTATAAATATAAAAAATACCAAAAATTTTCATCGTGCTTAATTTTTTTACAATTTAAAGTTTCCATTTATTTTTATACAGTGTAGTTGCAAATAGCATTTTGATATAATAAAATCAATCGCAATCACGGATAAGTATTTTCATAAAAGTACATGGTGACCCCTGTCAGTCAAAAGATGTCTCTGCCTGTAGTTGAACCAGTCGAACTTATTGGACCAATGAAACTAGTCGGGCCGGCTGAAGCAGTTGATGTACCCCTGGTGGCCGGTAGTAACTTTAAACTAAAACCATTCTGGCCAAACGACACTGTATTATGATTTGTACAAGTGGAAATTGTTTTTATGAAACATCATATTAGAAGTCAATCCCAAAAGTTTATTCACGTTGTTTCCTCACTCTCTCCCGAAAAGTAAAAATAAAAGAAAAACAAAAGGTGAATGCTATATATTTACTTATAAAACCAAAATTACTTTGGACAAGAAACACAAATTTTGCTTATACCTTTCGGAAAGTTAGTAAATAAAATTAACATTTAAAATATTTTTATTTAAAGAACATAGCATCCTCAAATTTTGCGGAGACAATTGATTTTGTAAATCTGGTGCTGAAAACAGTCTCTTGAATTCCATAAAATTCATGTGGAAACTATACGGTTTACGTGGTTTTTTCTTTGAATGCGTGAAATTCGAAACGTATGAGTGTATCGGCAAAGAAATATCGCCGATTTATTGAGATCGGTTGCATCCCTAGTTTTGGATGACCAATAAAAAATTAGGATGAGATTCTGCGAAACGCAGGTAGTTTCTTAAGGGTTCCATGAAAAAAAATGGGAACCACTGGTATAGCGTCTCTGGTCCGCGCCGTGTCCAGTTGCAAGGCCGATTTTACACTCAACCATAAATCGTTGATAAATCGATCAATTTATCTTAGAAGACGTTGAGAATTTAGACCAACGATTTTCTATTAATTTATTTTTGTTGAAATCAAGTTGAGTAATAAATCGGTGAATTTATCATTAGTATTATTTGCTTTATACTCTTGCAGAGTTAGCCTGGCGTATTCAAGATTCAATTCTAAGTTGTGAACGCTCCATTAATACGAGTATTATTTTTTTTGCAAATTATATAATTTAATACTGAAGTAATGAAAGGTAAAAAATTCAAGGGCATTACATATTTATTTATTGTACAAATCTATAAGAATTACAAATTCTTATTGCAAATGTATATGAAAAGTCAAAGTAATTTAATTTGTTTATTAATTAGTATAAGGTGTTATTTTGTACATAAAATAATTTACGCTTAATAACATGATTGTTATTTATTTATTTATAACAATTTTCAACTTATTGATAAAGCAATTAATTACAATTACAAGTAAAATATTAATATTGTAACAAGAATAAAAACATTTATAACATAACAATTTATTTATCAAGTACTAGGAAATTTCAGAATTGTTAAACAATTCTAAATAAAACTTTGTATGAAATACAGAAATAATACTAATTAATTTATAAACTATATTAAATTGTAACATATTACGTAACATAAAAACTGCAAGTATGGTTCCCGTATTAATTTCAATTTTAAAATGTAAATAATAATTAATTAGTTAACAAAATAAAAATTGGTCAATTCACATATTTTTGTTAATACTTGGCGCATCAGTAATTTTGAAACATCCTCAAACTAATTAAAAGGAAAAGTTATTACATAATTTTCATTTTTATAAATGAATGTCCATAATTTTTATAATTTTGCAATGTGATTACCCATCCAAACACACATATAATATTTCTGGGATATTACGCAATATGTTATAAATATTTTTTTCTAATAATTAACTTCGTAGGAATATGCCTGATTAGGCCCAGACACACTAACATGCGACTGTGCCTTCTTCGCCTCTCTCTTCTCTTTCTCAATGTCCCTCCTCTCTTCTTCTAAATAATCCTGCATGCTCTTTACTTGTCCTGTTGTATGAGCAGGATAAGGTGTGGAGCTAGGGATAAACAACGCTGGCGAAGAGCGAGGTTGGTACTCCTGATAATTATCCCTGGATTGGTGCGACTGCAAGTCTTGAACGGAAGGGTAACGAGTACTTTTGTAGGTTGATTCCGAGTTTTTGAACAGGGGTTGGTATGAGGATAATGGGGCTTGGACGTGTTCACCGATGATCTTAAAACCGTCATTTCCTATATATAGAGTCACATTAATAGACAAAAAATACTTCTAATGTTAAAGAAGCAAAATAATTTTAAAAGAAATAATAAAGAAGAAAGCCGATTGGATTGGACATATTTTAAGGACGAATTTTACAGAGTGTTAACCGCGAAACCGGATCATAGGACTCTAAAATGAAATATTATATTTTTGTAATTTCCTGTTTTCCTAATCCTAATTATTTTAGGTAAAAATGCTTCAAATAAAAGTTATAGAGCTTAAAATTCTGCATCTGAATCAGTACCCAAAATTAATTTCATATGCTCTATAACGACAGAAATTAGATATGAAAATGTCGAAAATCATCCCAAAAATAACGACAACAATGGAATTGAGACAGATAAATTAATAAATGTTTGACGTTTTACCTATCAAGTTACGTTAGTATATTTTTATTAGGTATTATTTGTAATATCTGTTCAAGTGAACAATTATATAGTAATTCATTAATTAAATAATTTAACAGAAATTACAAATAATACAAATATTTTTTTAAACAATTTCCTGCTCTTTCATTCATTTTACGCCAAAACGTGTAAAAGGCAAAGTTTTACAGAATTAAAAGTGGCACGTAAAACTGTATTAATATTTTTTATTATATTTCTAGTTTCTTCACAATTTAAATTCAAAATTTCTGTTCGTTCGTAGCAATAGCCATGACATTTGTTTTCTTTTTTCTGGTTTTCAGAAATTATTAATAAACGTCAAAAATCAATCTGATTTATGAAAAATAAATCCCGTATTCTTTGATAACCATTTCCACCACAATAACTCATTATAATAATAATGACATTTTTTAGTCGAATAAACATTCATTATTTAATTTGACAGAATATGAATAAAATAATATTTTCTACAATGTCATAAGTTGTGGCTATTGCTAGTAATTAACGGAACTTTTGAAATTTCGTTTTAAAATTAAGAAGAAACTAAAACCATAACAAATAATGTAAGTACAGATTTGTATACAACTTTGAATTCTGTACAAATTTGCTGTAAAATGAAAAGGAGAGTAGGAAATTGCATAAAACAAATGTTAAATCCCTATGTTCACTCCTAACCGCTACTACTCTGTATAAAGAAAATTAGTTCTTACCGGCTATGTATCTAACATTTGTGATTTTCCCCATGGCATTAACATAACTGTATGTTCCCTGGACATTACCGTCTGCATCTTCGGACTGCTGATGTCCGTCTAAATTTTCTTGACTTGTTTCTCCACTTTCAAAATTTGAATTGTGTAGCGCGTGATACTGAGACGCCGCTAATCCAACCAGCAGGAATATGGAGAAGATTGTCTATGAAAATATCAACTTACAAAAAAATACCAAAATATGTGAAATCCTCATTATTTAATATAATGTAGAGGATGATTTTTAAATTGTAATAGAACAAAACATATTGACCGTTAGGATGAAAAACTGAAGGGTGATTAGCGATCAGTTGACTAGCATTGACACAGAAAAACATTGCTAGTCAACAACAGTCAGTTGTTCATACTACCAGTCACTATGGGTAATAAAAAAAACAAAATAATTCAGAAATCTTAAATGTTTATGTTATGTATCCAACAAAAGTTTTGAAAAATATTATTACAAAATAAAGTCCAATCTAGTTGTCACTAGACAAAAAAATCTGATGAGGCTAGCACATTACCTTCCGTCAGTTCTATGTATTTTGTACAAATTCCATACACAAAGTTTCTAGCAAAGGATTATCCAGTAAAATTATAACACAAACATACTATGTCATTTGCAAATGACATTGATATCTATCAATTATAATTTTCTTAATATAGTAGCTGTTTCCATGGTTATGGCATAAGCTGGCTGCCTTATGAAATTTAATTCCTTTATAATTTTTAAACTCTATATCCATTGAATATGTAATATAAAATGTAATCAATTCGTATAGAGAATAAAATATTCTAACAGCGTTTTTTCAAGAAATACTGTGAAAAGTGTTAAAACCTTCAAATGAGGATACTTCCGGTTGATCATTTATAAACAAAAACTAATGAAGTCTGCATATGGATAAGGAAGAGAAATACGTAAAAATTGTAATTTTTGAAATTCTAGTATTGGAGATATCGCGGCCGAAATTATAGTCACATACATACGCATATACACACACAAACATACAGATATCATCGTAAAAATAGTAAAATCGTACTGTAGGGATCCTAAAACGTACTTATTCATTAAAAACTCACCACCGAATTTTTTGACCAAAGACAAAGTCACATGACTGCTCGCGCCCTATTATATTTAGCATTTCTTGTATACCTACAATCTACACCAAAAATTCTACTTATATCTATTCATTATATTTAGATTTTGTCCTACTTTTCTAATTTCTCGAAATATTCAATTCAATTTTCAAAAATAATATTTATAAGATTTTTTTTAAGAATCTGTTTCTTCCGTGCAATTATTATCAAAACCTTTTCAGCTCTTCCCCGTAAAGTCAGATTGAGAAATACGTAGTTAAAACAGATATTAAGTAGGTATTATAGTTTTTTGAAAAATCGTCCTTCCAACCTCCCCACACACATACCGTAAAAATATTAAAATCTGATTGTTTGTATGGATTTTAAAACGCTTAATAATTACAATCTGGATATGCGATTTTTAGCATGAATCCAATACCTTAGCGAGAGGAAATTATTTCTATTTGATGAAGTGTTTAAATTTATCTTAAAACTTTTGTTCCTTACGTTAGTATAAATTGTGAATGTTATTCATCGTGACATAACATTTTCTTTGTCTCTTAATAATGCCATTTATAAATTATTCATTGGATATTAGTTCACTGATTAACGCGTTTTACAATCAGTATAGTCAAATCATCTATGCTTTCATTTAATTTCCGTTTCAAATTATAATTTGAATTATACAGAAGTATATCAGTTTTTTTTGCACATGGTCCTTTGGTATGAATATTCAAATTAATAAAAAAATTAGTTTAAATTTTGATATGAGTGAAATTATATTAACCATTTTAATAATATTGGTACTAGGTCAAATAATTAAAGATCATTAATAACAATTATCTACAAATTAAAACTACGGTATTATAGTTATTTTTATAGCAATTTAATTTATACTTGAGTAGATCTAAAGAATTTACAATAATTTAAATTACTGGCCATTTAAATGTTCGAAGAATATTTATTGTCTATAACAAATTTATTAGGTACATTGATCGTGAATGTCGAAATTTATATAGACCTTTAAACGAAAATGATCTAACTCAATAATTTTTTTAGTATGTACTACGATATCGAGTCTACTGTTGTAGACTATAAAAAAAGAAAGTCAAATCCATAAAAAAAATATATACCTACATAACTTAATTTTAATTAAATAAACAACTAAAAAACATAAATAAAAAATTTGTAATATGAACGTTCTATTAGACAAATTATAAAGGTTACTCGCTTAACCTTCTATAAAAATCACTAATTATTCTTGTCCATAAAATTTTCCGAGGAAAGCGTATTACTTGGTATGTATGTTACAGTATTGCATTTTCTCTTTTTGCATGTATTGAAGCAATTGTGACACAGAGAGTTTTTCTGTAGGAAAAATAAAAACTATGAGAAATTTAAACAAAAAATAAATGTTATATAAGCGTTATATTGACATATAAACTACATACAGTATAAATGAAATAATATTGTTTTCTCCAATGTCATACTGCTACGAATTCAACAGAAATTTTGATATTTCTTTTTAAAAAATTTAATAAACCAATAACTTAATACAAATGTAAAAACAGTTTTGTATTCTGATCATCTTTGCACTCTGCAGTTTTTGCCGTAAAATGAACAGTAGAGCAAGAAATTGCATAAAACTGAAATCCCATACTAAATCACTATGTTTACCCCTAACCGCCACCACCCACTACCCAATATATTCCTTAAATAGGAAACCGAATTATTGAAAATAATTTCAAGCCAATTTAATACATACTTAAATTAATTTGGAAAAAATCCATAGTTCGGGAGAGATGGCTTACCAGGTGAAATGACTTTTGAGGATAACCAACTATACTGACCAATTGTAAACGTACTGGACGGTCAAATAGATGATAGTGCATGGACAGAAACATAAAACTGAAGTTGGAACCGAAAAATAATAACTATGGAAAGAAGAAAATAATTAAGAACAAAGAGAAACGAAATAAAAAATTGAGCAATATGATTAATCATCCTAAGAAGATGATTCCGAAATAAATATGAGCGACAATCAGTGTATGAATTTCGATGAAGATTATCAGTGCACTAAGAAAACTTAATATATTGGACTCAATGCGTTTTTACCTTCCGTCACCTTTAGGTAAGAAAGGTATTGTCATGGGTCAAAAAAATTAATGATGAGTTTTTAGTGAATAAGCATGTTTTAGGGTTCATATAATTCGATTTTACCATTTTTACGATGATGTCTGTGTGTATGTTTGTATGTATGTATGTATGTATGTATGTATGTATGAATGTATGTATGTATGTGTGTCTATGTTTGTGTATTTGTGTGTGTGTGTGTGTGTGTGTGTGTGTGTGTGTGTGCCAAAGTATCGGATCGCATAACTTCAATACCACGATTCCAAAAATTATATTTTTTTCATATCCAGAAGAAGAGGTGATTCGATTTTGGTTATAACTGGTCAACCGAAAGTAACCTCATTTGAAGATTTTAACAGTTCAATATCATTTATTGACATTTAACGTTATTATAACTTAAAGAATATATTATTCTCTATACGATTTGATTGCATTTTATACTTCATATTCAAGAGATATAGAGTTATAGAATTATAAACAAATTAAATTTCATAAATCAGCCAGCTATGCTAACCATGGAAACTGCTAAATTATTCAGATAATTCAAATTGACAGATGTCTGTATCAATGAAAAGTAAATGAATGTGGCAGAGATGGGGATGTTGAGATAGATGTTGGGGAAGACACGGAATGATACGGTAAGGATTGAAAGAATACGGGAAATTACTCTAGTGTTAGAAGTTTCTAGAAAGATACAAAGACGATTACATTGGTTTGAACATGTCATGAAGAGAGATGAAGAATATATTAGAAGAAGAAAGACTAGCTTAGTAATAGAATGTTGAAGAAACAGAGGAAGACTAAAGATAAGATGGAAGGAACCGAATGAAAACTACACGCAAAACAGAAATGAGTGGAAGAAAAAATAAAAAATAGCGACCCCCAACGAATGGGAAAATCTAAAGAAGAAGAAGATGTCACTGCCAAATACAATTTGCATAGTTTGTTTATGAAATAATTTTACTATAAATTTAGAATCTTTTGCAAGAAAATTTATGTATAGAATTTATGCATAATACACAGGATTGACGGAAGGTATTGTGCTGGCCACATCAGATTTTTATTTTTTATATTTAAGAATTTTATTTGTTTTTTCTTTAATACATATTTGAAGCTATATAACAATGTTAACTATTTATGTATTTTTTTAAATTTTATTGTACAACACAAATAAATGCGAATTTTTTTTTTGAAATGTGGGTCAACTGTTTCGGACTTACCCTATATTTTTTTTAGAATTTGCGTCTTGTTGAAAGGAAAATTATACTAATTTCAACACTTGTAAAAATCTCTTAATAAGTCTTGCAATTACAATTTTGCAATGTAAGGAATTCTGTTATTTTTTACCTATGTTACTAAGTATTACAGTTTTAGTCCACTGATTAACATTAGAATGTAACAAGGTCTAATAATTATTATACCATATACTGTTACTGGAAACAATAGATACAAAATTTGTAATATATTGTTTTTATTTATCTCATATTTTAATAAGAATATAATCTGAACTTAAACGGATTTAGAAAAAAAATATTCTATTGTTAATATACTATTGTTATTGAAACGTAGGTACATTTTTTTTTATTTGCTAACAATACGTGAAAGACAAATAACGTATGTTCTAAAAGTTCTGGCACAAATTTCAACAATTTTTTTTTGTAATACAAAATGCATTCACTTAAAATTTTATAATACTTAATAATTAACGGTTTCATAAGCAACAAATTGGTGAACTTAAATTAATTAAAGATGGGCGTGTTCTTCCACATGATGCAAATTTCTACTGAGACCTAACATTCACACTTCACACTGAGCAACTGTGAAATTAAGGGAAATAATCGTTTTATACTGACAATATTGCAGAGGCCCCTAATAATGTCAGATATAAACTATAGGCCAAATTGGCAGATAAGGTGTTGGTGTGGTGCGTTATTTCCACAAGGGGTGTATCTAGGCCTTATGTGGGTCGAGTGAGGTGAAGCCCTGGATAGTCAAAGGTACATTTAACAAAAGTGGTTAATTTTATTGAAGAAGAACCCGCTGGGGATGATTTTATCTTCTAAAAATTAGCTAACTGACCAAAACGTATCGCTAGTTCCACGGAACGACAATCACATAACCTTTTGAAGTCCGCGAAATGGAAAAACACACCTATCTTTATTTAATTTAAGTTCATAATTTCGTTGCTTATGAAACAATTAATTATTAAGTATTACAAAACTTTAAGTAAATGCATTTTATATTACAAAAAAATTGTTGAAATTTGTGCCTAATCTTTTAGGACATACGTTAGTAACAAAACATAACATTTATACAAATTGACAATGACTATTTAAAAAACTATAAAATTACATAACAAACTATTAAGAACAGCAAGTATATTAAAAACAGTGTATTAATTTGTGAACAAGAAAGTACCGGAACTATCTCCTTCAATGAAAAAAGTACCGGAACACTGAAATTTACAAATTACCGTTAAGTAAAAAGCATAATTTAAAAACAAGTATTAATTAATTTTTATTGTGTAATACAAAATTTCATACGATTATCTGGAACTACGTACATAAGAATCTGTTTCTTTCCATTATTTTAGGTAAATTAATTGACGTTAAAATCTTAATTAAACATCTTATTTAAAATTATATATAAATAAAATGTTCTTGATTTGCAAAAAGTAGCGGAACAACGATTATGTGACCCCAAAATGCCATTAACCAACGTTTATAACTGTTGTCTTCGTTATCAGGATATCAGAGTAGAAGACAGCAGCAGTATATTCAACCGAAATGTTGGTTTATATAGATATAATACAGAACTTTAACTAAAAATTGTTTTATTAAAAACAATAATGTCAACAATCTCAAGATTTTTTTTCATGTATGTACATTAACTTTTAAACATTTTATATAAAAAAATATATACCTTATTGTCGATCAACCCTATACACCCACGCACTCTAGCACCTATATTCACCATACTAACGGAACGGTACTATACTAATATCTACATTCACTAATAGTGCAATACAAGAACAAGAAGTTAACTATGACAGGCAAGTGATCTGTTCTACAGCCGCCAAAAGACTAAAACACCGCATACATACCTTAGGAATTTCTCCTCCAGGTAGAATTAGAATTTAGAATTAATTTTCGTGTAGAGAGTTTGGAGGCGGACTTACAATCAATTTGCTAATATGTATACATGAAATATAGATCATTAGTGAAATATTTATAAGTGAAATTTTGTGATGATTGGCATGAAGCATAAAATTATTCCAGTGTTTATGAATTTATAAAATATGTGACTTAATGCAAAAACAACCAATGACAACATTTGGTTATTTTGTGAATAAACTTTCAGTGCTGGGTACTTTTGTAAGCATTTTTGGAAAATTGTCATATTTTTGATACTCTTTTCAAAATAAAATTAATATTACCTATATTTGATTTTTGAGTTTCTCAACAAGCTAAAATGCCCCAATAAGAAAATTTGCTATATTCTATAACATTTCTTTTTTTTCAGATTTATAATAAAAATATGTATACAGGGTGGTGGCGATTAGGGGTGAACATAGGGATTTAACATGGGATTTTTATTTTCTGCAATTTGCTGTTCTTCTGTTCATTTTACGACAAAATCTGTAGAATGCTAAATTGTACAGAATTAAAAGTTGTATACGAAACTCTTCTTATATTTAGTTTATTTTTAATTTAAAAATTAAATTTCAAAAGTGCCGTAGCAAAAGCCATGATTTATGACTTTGTAGAAAACAATATTATTTATTCATATTCTGTCAAAACATTTTTTTTGTTAAAAAAATTTCCTGTTTCCCTAAGTATTTTAAAAAAATACTTCAAATAAATGTTGTAGAACATAAAATTCTACATCAGAATCAATAAACAAAATTATTTTTGCATGATCTAGAACGGCAGAAATTAGGTATGAAAATGTCGAAAATCACCCCCTTCCAAAAATAGCATTATCCATGGAACTATAAATTAACAAGTGTTAGCGATTTATCTGTCAAACAAAGATAATTTATTTTTATTATTATTTGTAATTTCTATTAAAATGAAAAATTATATTTATTTGAATTACTAGATATGTTCACTAGAACAGATATTACAAATAATACCTAATAATCCTAACTTAAATAAAAATTATAGGTCATACAATTCTGCATATGCAATAGCCATGGAATTGAGACAAAATAAATAACAAATGTCTAACGGTTTATCTGTCATGTCTCGATAATTTATTTGTATTAGATATTATTTCTATTTTCTATTCCAGTTAACAATTATCTGTTAATTTAAATTGATATTTGTTCACTTGAACAAAAATTACAAATAATAACAGATATAAATTAACCTAGCTTCACAGATAAATCGTTAACATTTGTTAATTTTTTGTGTCATTTCCATGAATTTTGCTTATTTTAAGCTCTACAACTTTTATTTGAAGTATTTTTACCTGAAATAATTAGGGAAGCAGGAAACTACAAAAATATGATTTTACATGTTAAAATCCTATATTCCGGTGTCGCAGGCAACACCCTGTATGTATAGGATAACGACTGGAATTCCCAAACATAGGACTTTAACATCTGAAATCATACTTTCTTAATTTCCTGCTTCCCTAATTATTTTAGGTAAAAGCTTCATTAAAAAATGCAGTCTTCACGCCAGCAATGAATGCCCGTGTGATAACACCTGGTAATCGCCCTCACGGTACAAATATGTCATCGTCATTACCAGTATCTGTGTTCGAAACAGATTTTATATGTTAAAGTCCTATGTTTAATGATTATAAAAAAACTTCGACCTCAATAGTGAAAAAATTTGCATGACCACTTATTGTGTCATTATTTTAATTGTTCCAAAAATTAGATCACAATTATTAAATAATAAAATATTTGTTTTACAACACAAAAAACTAATGTTTTATATTTATCAAGAAAAAAATCCTATTAAAACGAATACCAACTCATTGTATGTTTTTTTGCTACCCACCATACACGTAGTCATGGTGACCGGTGTAATAGGCGTGGACGCACTATGGTTGAGTGATTAGTGCGATGGATGTGACTGAGTGGTTGGAGGCGACACAAAGACTGACGCCGGGGCTACTCTGCTCGCCTTTATATCCACAAGGTCGGTTTCCATTTCATCAAAATGATAACAATTCAATTCCCATGTCGCACGGGAAAGATAAATAACCATAAATGGTTCTTAAACTATACCTAGATTGCAGTACAAATAATAATAAACTTATTTTCTTATTTTGATCCTTAAGCATTTGTTTTTAATTTATCATGAATTGAATACTAACAATACTAGGATTATTTCATTTATTTTAAAAGTTTTTGGGTACACCGGTAACTAAGATATTTGTACCCGGTACAAAATACATATATACATATAAATATTTACAATTGTTATTTTAGGTATTTATAATAATTTGTGTCCCATAAGAATTTTAATATTTACGTGATCTTTTGTGTTCGCTATGAACAATATCAGTTTAATATCAAGTTACCACCGAATAACAAATTGAAACAATAGAAAACTATGTACAAATTAAGTTACCATTGAAAATAAAATAAAACAGAGAGCTTTGCACAAACTAAATTTAATATCAAGTTGAAGTTACCATTGACAAATAAACAAAGTAAAACAAAAGAATACTATGCACAAACTAAATTTAATATCAAGTTATCCTTAAAAAACAAAATAAAACACAAGAATACTATAAAACTATACACAATATCAGTTTAATATCAAGTTACTATTGAAAAATAAATTAACAGAAAGCTATGTACAAACTAAATTTAATATCAAGTTACCATTGACAAACAAAATAAAACTATAGAAGACTATACAGTAAAAATTTTGAAAGATGTCCGATCAAGGTTATCTACGAATTGTATGAATTCAGATTTTTGTTCCATTATTCTAACAAATTCAGTAGTGTCGTTTGCTTAGTTTTTATGAGGGTACATAAGATACCACTATTATTTTACTATTATAAAAATATATGTTACAATGAAAGCAATTAAAATTCAAAAATAAATCAACTGGTAAGTTTATTAGCAAATGTAAATCAAATATGTGAAAAATGAGATACTGACACAATGTCAGTGTCAGTGACACTTACAGAAAATATGTTATTCGTACGGCTATGAATCAAGGTAATGTATCTGAATTAATATATAAACTTACGTTACCGCGAAAGTATTATCAACAACGAGCATCGTTTTAAAGTGGAATGTCCTAACTTAGTCGAAACAATATGAATTTTTGAAAGACAAGCGTGTTATAGCCATCCTTATCGTACACGCTTATAGCCTTTGCAAATGAGAGAGATAAATGTATGTCAATTTGTTAATTCGTTCATGATACAGATGACCTTGATCGGACATCTTTAAAAAATGTTACTGTACACAAACACACAAACTAAACCTAATATCAAGTTACCTTTGAAAAACTAAATAAAACAATAGAGGATTGTGCACGAAATGAGTTTAATATCAAGTCAAATTGTCATTGAGAAACAAAATATAAAATAAAATAACAAAAAGCTATGCACAAACTAAATTCAATATCAAGCTGCCATTGAAAAACAAAATAAAGCAATAAAAGACAGTGCTCGAAATGTTTCCATTAAAAAGCAAAATAAAATAACAGAAAGCTTTGCCCAAACTATACTTTATATCAAGTTACCATTGAAAAATTAAATAAAAAAATAGAAGACAGTGCTCGAAATGAGTTTAATATCAAGTCAAGTTCTCAGTGACAAACAAAATACAAAATAAAACAACAGAAAGCTGTGCACAAACTAAATTTAATATCAAGGTACCATTGAAAAACTAAAGAAACAATACAGAACTGTGCACGAAATGAATTTAATATCAAGTCAAATTGTCATTGAAAAACAAAATACAAAATAAAACAACAGAAAGCTGTGCACAAACTAAATTCAATATCAAGCTACTATTGAAAAACAAAATAAAACAATAGAAGACAGTGCACGAAATGAACAATGAAACACAAAATAAAACAACAGAAAGTTATGCACAAACTAAATTTAATATCATGTTTCCATTGAAAAACAAATTAAACAATAGAAGACTGTATATAAAATGAGTTTAGTATCAAGTTACCATTGAAAAGCAAAATAAACCAACAGACAGCTTTGCACAAACTATAGGTACTTTATGTCAAGTTACCATTGAAATACTAAATAAAATAATAGAAAACAGTGCTCGAAATGAGTTCAATAACAAAATACAAAATAAAACAACAGAAAGCTATGCACAAAATAAATTTAATATCAAGTTGCCATTGAAATACAAATAAATCTATAGAATTAAAATGATACAACCTTTTTTGTAATTTGTCACCATGGTTACCTGTTGTTTTTGTTATTATTTATTTATATATTTGTTGTTTATTCACGGGAAAACTCCCTCTATAAATAGGATTTATCCTGTAGAGTGGTTAACAATAAAATAAAATAAAAATAAAAAGTCAGCAGTTCATGCTACCGAAACGTCGGTTTTTATAACAATAAACAGAACTAAAACTAAACAGGTTGTATCATTTTAATTGGATTATGAGTTCTGAAAGATTTGTTAATAATTTAAAACTATAAAAGATTATGGAGAAACTGCACTGAAAAACAAAAAAATAAAACAAAAGAATAGTATGCACACAAACTAAATTTAATATCAAGTGACCATTGAAAAACAAAATAAAACAACAGAATGCTATGCACAGCACAAACGAATAATGATAATTATAATGTAAATATTAATATTGGCGAAAATGTAACAGGTAAGAATTCGGCCTTTTATTAATTTCTATAATGACGAAATTTTTATATAACATTTTACTTAACATTAAATATTTTTAATTTAACCTTGCAAATTTTTAATTACTTATTTAATTAATTAATGTATACATCTTAAATATTGATAAACATTTTTTTCTTTATAAATACATTAAAAAAAAATTAATTGCTGATCAAAAGAATTTGATAAATAACATTTCTAAACAAAATTGTATAAACAAATACTGTTTTTGTAAATAATAATTTTATTTATACTGTGAGAATTGTTTTAAATGTAATAAAATTTTGTGTACACTAATTCAAATATCCCGCGTTAATATGCCATCTATTGCGCGAATTGAGAATTATAGTATGTGAGCTTATGCTCTGAAGATAGCGATACCGGTATTAATCTATGGCCAATGCCCACTCTACAGGAGTATTCTAGAACTATTGCACGTACGTTGATGTTCAACTTGGTTACTAGTATTAATTTAAGTTAAAAGGTAAATTTAAAGTAATGTGAAGTAAAGTAAAGGATTATGAGGGTAAGAGAATACAGCGATTAATTTGCGCGTTCATTTTTGTAGATTGCTTTGAAGTGTTGAGCACGTTTAAATTTTTGTTTTTGCATTGACTGATTCACGTTGTAACACTGCGTTTGAAGGAAGCCATCTTTGCAATCTCTAATCAAAGGTCCTTGGCTCGCAGATTCATTGTCTGGTGGAAAGCCAGTATACATAATTCACATTATATCAAATGGCTTTAAAACGAATCAATAAGGTATGTAGATGATTTTTATCTATATTAAAACTTTCCTCACTCCTTCCCACATAGAATACAAAGACATAAAGTGTAGTTTAACGCCCTTAACGATTTTATACCGAGCAATGTGTACAGCATTGGAATTCCTGCTGTCGTATTTCCGACAAGTTTTTATAAACTCATTTATATGAAAATTACAGTGGAAATCTTATATTTCAAAATATATTTTTCTGGCTGCCAATATAGCAAAAATGCCGGAAGTAACGTCGAATCGAATTATTTGTCAAAATCATTAAAACACGAAAAAAACCCGACACTGATGATGATTTCATTTCGGGCTTCGGTCTTGTATTCATATTACTAACCTCACCTTTTAAGGATTTTCGTATGTTCTAAAATTATCATTAAGGTTATTTTTTTGCAAGGTCAGACAGGACCTTTAGGTATTAATTTTCCTTATTTGACAGGAATTACAAGACCTCGGCAGAGATCCTCCAGCACAATGCTCAGCAGGACCGGTTGGAGATGATTGTAAGTGTTGAGTCATTTCATTGATTATTTGCTGCTTTATTTTTCATTATCCTTTCCTCTTTATTTGTTATAACTACCGAACTTTCGGTCTACAACGCGAAATTTTCCTTTAAACCTCATATGTTGTGTAGAATGTTTGGAAGTCATATTTGAGGTTGTAGTTGTTTTATAGTTAATAGAAATTTGTTATTTATTTATTATAATTACCGAATTTCGGTCCATAACGCGAAATTCTCTTTTGAACCGCACATTTTATAATTATTTTGAATATTTTGTGTAGAATGATTGGAAATCTTAATTAAGGTTGTAGTTGTTTTATAGTTCATGAAAATTTGTCCTTTATTTATTATAACTACCGAACTATCGGAATATGACACGAAATTTTCTTGTATATCGCATATTTTGTGTAGAAATACTGGAAATCTTAATTAAGTTCATAGTTGTTTACAGTTCTTGGAAATTTGTTCTATATTTATTATAACTACCAAACGCGAAATTTTCTTTTAAACCGCATATTTTGTTGTTATTATTTTGCATATTTTGTTATTATTTTGCATATTTTTTGTGTAGAATGACTGGAAATTTTAATCGAGGTTGTAGATGTTTACTATTTTTTGCTTTACAGTTATAGTTATGGAAATTTGTCCTTTATTTATTATACATCCGAACTTTAAGTCTATGACACAAAATTTTCTTGTAAATCGCATATTTTGTGTAGAATGACTGGAAATCTTAATTGAGGTTATAGTTGTTTTACAGCATGGAAATTTGTTCTTTATGTATTATAACTACCGAATTTTCGGTCTATGACGCGAAATTTTCTTTTGACCCGCATATTTTGTCATTATTTTGTATATTTCATGTAGAATGTTGGAAATTTTAATTGAGGTTGTAGAATGACTGGAAATCTTAATTGTGGTTATAGTTGTTTACAGTTCATGGAAATTTGTTCTTTATGCATTATAACTACCGAACTTTCGGTCTGTGACGCGAAATTTTCTTTTAAACCGCATATTTTGTCATTATTTTTCATATTTTGCATATTTTGTGTAGAATGACTGGAAATTTTAATTGAGGTTGTAGATGTTTACTAATTTTTGCTTTACAGTTATAGTTCTGGAAATTTGTTTTTTATTATACCTCCGAACTTTCAGTTTATGACACGAATTTTACTTTTAAATCGAATATTTTGTCATTATTTCACATGTTTTGTGTAGAATGACGAACACTTAATTGAGGTTTGGTTTATAGATATGGAAATTTGTTCTTTATTATTATAACTATCGAACTTTCGATCTATGACGCGAAATTTTCCTTTTGAACCGCATATTTTGTTATTATTTTGTGTAGAAAATTTGTTTTTTGTTTATTATACCTCCGAACTTTCAGTTTATAACACGAATTTTACTTTTAAATTGAATATTTTATCATTATTTCATATGTTTTGTGTAGAATGACGAATACTTAATTGAGGTTTGGTTTATAGATATGGAAATTTGTTCTTTATTATTATAACTACCGAACTTTCGATCTATGATTCGAAATTTTCTTTTGAACCGCATATTTTGTTATTATTTTGTATATTTTGTGTAGAATGTTGGAAATATTAATTGAGGTTGTAGTTGTTTCATGGAAATTTTTTCTTTATTATAACTACCGAACTTTTGGTCTACAACGCGAAATTTTCTTTTATGCCCCATTTTTTGTCATTATTTTACATATTTTGTGTAGAAATTTTAATTGAGGTTGTAGTTGTTTACTATTTTTTGCTTTACAGTTATAGTATGGAATTTTCTTTCTTATTTATTATACCTACCGAACTTTCGGTCTATGATACGAAATTTTCTTTCGAATCGCACGTTATGTCGTTATTATTTTGTGTAGAATGATTGAAAATGTTAATTGAGATTGTAGTTGTTTACTATTTGCTTTACAGTTGTAGTTAATGGAAATATGTTTAACAGAAATTTTAATTCATCAATGATGAAGTTCGTTGCCCTCTTGAAAAATGGCCATGCTTACAAATATCTCTTAACAATGCTGGTACTTTGATTATTTGCCATATTTTACTTTCTAAACATAAATAAACTGTTGAATTTTGTTTTACCAGTGTTAGAATATTTTTTGCCTTATACATTTAATAAATGTAATGTGTTGGTGACGTCACAATGAGCAGCCAATGTTTTACAGTGGTTATACAGAGTGTTATCAAAACAACTCGGAGTAGGCTATGAACACAAACAGAGAAACGTATGTTTCAGGATTATTCAGTCGTCAAAATGCATTGTAACGGGCAGCAAATTAATTATTATAATTAACTTCCTACTCCGAGTTAGGTTTTTTTATTATCAAACTGTATTTGCACAGTATACAGGGTGGTGACCGGCACAGCCGAACATAGGACTTTAACATGTAAAATCAGACTTTCCTAATTTCCTGCTTTCCTAATTATTTTAGGAAAAAAGCTTCAAATTAAAATTCTGCATCAAAATCAATAAACAAAAATAATTTCTGTAACGGCAGAAATTAGGTATGAAAATGTCCCAAAAATAGTGATAGCCATGGAATTGAAACAAAAAATTAACAAACGTTAACGATTTATCTGTCAAGCTAGGTTAATTTATATTTGTTATTTGTAATTTCTGGTGTACAAATATCAATTTAAATTAATAGATAATTGTTAACTGGAACAGAAAATAGAAATAATATCTAATACAAATAAATTATCCTAACATGACAGATAAACCGTTAGACATTTGTTATTTATTTTGTCTCAATTCCATGGCTATTGCTATTTTTGCAGATTTTCGACATTTTCATACCTAACTTCTGTCGTTACAAGGCATACAAAATTAATTTTGCTTATTGATTCATATGCAGAATTTTATACCCTACAAGTTTTATTTGAAGCTTTTTTACCTAAAATAATTAGGGAAGCAGGAAACCCTCTATAAAATAAAGTATTTGCGTTTTCTCTGGCTAATGATAAATTTTGGACGTTTTTCAGTATTCCACTGGCAAGCCACAATAATGGGACCAGTAAGTTGACACAAAATTGAGGTTATCTCAAGTGCATTTTCTATTAGTGCCGTTTTTTTCTAGCCCGACAGCCCTTATCAAGGTGGTGTCTTCTTCTTAACAATTCATTTCCCAACAGATTATCCATTTAAACCTCCAAAAGTGGCATTCACGACTAGAATCTATCATCCAAACATTAACAGTAATGGTAGTATTTGTTTGGATATTTTACGTTCACAATGGTCACCTGCGTTAACAATTTCAAAAGGTAAGATCTTTCATCATTTTTTTATGCAGTAGCGTAGGTCATTGCAGTTTGCTTATTTAGGTTATGTTCATTGCCCAAATATTTCAGTTGTAGAATTATTTATCAGATATCTTATCTAATCTCGGTTTTTGCTTTTATCTATTTTTATTTGTTAGTGGTGGTAAATACAAATTTTGTTATGGAAACAAATGAAACACGCCAACAATATCTACGTCACCAATTAGTTTCTAATAAGAATTTTACATTTGTCGTGATAAATCTTGCGAAAGTTTTGCAAGTTAGCAGAAATTGTATCTCCTTATGTAACGGTTTCTGTGACGTCATTCATCGTTTATTCATTGTTTCTGGAGTCACACGATTACTAAACAAAATGGTTGTATTTTTACGCGCGAAATTTGTAATTAGAAATACTGAATCATCATATGTAACGAACAATGACGACTTGAGATTATCTCAGGTTTTCATAATTTTTTTACGTGTGTATTTATGATAAAAAATGAACTATTTTTAACTATGTACTTTTAGTTTTATCTAGGTAGTCTTGTAGTTAAAAATAAGATCTCAGCATTACAAAATTTATTATTTATACGTATATAATATAATGATGAAAGAGAAAGTTAATCCATATAAAGAATACGAAGGATTGTCAGAATGTTACTTTAAAATAAAAAGCGAAAGTAGTATATTAACACAATAGTTTTCCTCCAAAATTGTAATACAATTGTTTCAAGAAATGTAATAATGCTTTGTCATGTAACTGCATAAAAAATGTCTATTATCTTATAATAATGTAAATAAAGTCGTATATTATTTGTTACTTGTCTATTTGGACTTATCTAGCTAGATAATTGAAATTATAGATCGACTAAATACTAAATGAATGTTTAATGATAATGCTATAGAATCATACCATTCAACCTTGTATATAAATATTATTCATATTTTTTTCTCAATACATAAATTTCAAAATTAATGGACTAGGTATGTAGCGTCATAATGTCCATACACCGCCCTGTTAATTTTTTGTAACTCCGTAGTGTATATTTTAAATTGAGTGCGCGTGAAGTTCATCTGCGCCAACTTCATGGTCAAGATGAACGTTAAGGAAACTGAACGAAACAATAAATGAACAGAGCAATGTATGAACATTAGGCCAATGCGCGTGTTCTCGAATTAATGTTGATAAAAAAGTATTTAATTCCTATCTTTCAGCAGATTAATAATATTTTTCCGCCCTTAAAACATAAACAGAGCACACGCACTGCGTAATCATAATATGAAGAAGACATGTAACTAGCGCGACCTTGAAATACTTAAAATCAGCTGTTGATTGTGCTTGACACATTGATGAGAACAACATTTGCTTCAAGCTAAAATCATGTAATTAATAGATTATATTAATACATTTTATTTTTTGCCTAAACCCAAAATTTATTTTACCGTTACTCGAGTGCCTGAAATCTTGCGAAACATAGCCTTAATGTTTAAACGAATGTATTTATGTCACTGAAATATATTAAGGTTGTAATGCGCATACCTTCTATGATAGTGAAGGCCTGTTGAATGCCGGCTGCTGGAGGAATCGGCAAACATCGGGACAATTCGTGAGGACGAATATTATTTCGTATAGTGCGCTCCGTTTAGTGGCCATGGCGTAGGTTTTAAATGCGAGTAGTGGGAAGACTGTATACAACTATTTGGTTATGTTCGTTTCGATACGAACATGCAGTAACAGGTCCTGCAATTGTCATTCAATGGGGCTTCAGATCAGTGTATGCTGATAAGTAGAATATGCGAGTTCTAATCATTAAATATTTCAGTGATTTATGTGCTTATGACTTCATTTATGAATCTGTATGATATTATTTATCCTAATGAAGGTATAAAGAGTATACTGAAACGTTAGTTTTAGAACAGCTTATGTTAAGGACATCAGCATTAATTGCGTCTTTATTAATGTTCGGCTCATATGTTAGTCAAATGGTCTGCTGGTTTTTTGAAGTTACGTTTCGTCCCTTAAAAATTATTGTCGGAGACCACTGGTTCAAATAAAGCGTCGGAAGTAAATTTATCAAATAAGTACACTTAGATCTCCTCGAACTCATTTTTTTGCAAACTTGTTCCATAGCAAGAGTGGTCTATTTTTAAAGATTCTAAATCAACCCGATTCACCTTTAAAAATTCAAGCTAATCCCGTAATCAAAATCAATGATTAACTGATTCGTAATATTCCATGAATCAAGCATTGACACATCGTTTATTTATAATTTAGAATTTATTTAAAAAAATGCTTAACTTGAGGTTTAATTTGTAAGTGTCTTATACTTCATTTCACGTAAGAAAATAACGTTGGTGTAGATAGGGATATGTATTCTGCCCTTTGATTGAGCAGAATACAAACCTAGTTTACAAAGTTTGGTTCACGAATTTAAATTATTTATTTTATTTTGGAATTATAAACTTATTTATTCGCCGTCAAAAGCAGGCGCAAATTGGCTTTTATTGCCCGAGGTCCTACAAAGTTGCCAGGCAACAGCTATTCAAACATATCAAAATCATCATTTATGATAAATATCAGACAACACAACAAAAACGGTAAATCACATTTTTTGGAAACCGCCACTCGCAAAACTGTCGTATTCTTTTTCACGGACGTCTTTTAACTTCTGTGGAAGTAACTTCGTTATCGATATCTGTTAGTTTAATTTGACACCACAGCATTCTTAAAATTCACAACGCCAGAACAACAATAACGAATACACAAATATATCTATAGGCGATAGGAAATAAGCAATATGACATCTAGTGGTATTTTGTGAAACTATAGTTGATGGGATAAGTTACACACGTGACATTTTCTTGATTGTATAAACACGTGTTATCTATTATGTGTATAATATTTATGTTTCTATATATAATATCTCTTAATATTAAACACTTAATGCATAAATGCATTTAATAAATGTCAAATTAGCCCCTTAACATTAGTTCCTTTAAAAACTACCTTGGCGCTACGATCTTATTGCCCAACGCCTATTGAATTCGTGAATTCTGAGAACCAAAATAAAATAAAACGATGTATTTACCATGGGCATAATTAAGATTATAGCACTCGCGCGTCAAGTTTTAAACATTATCAAGTGCCATCAACTATTTTCTGACGTGAAACGAAGTATAGCTATGTCAAAACTGTGAATCTTTTGATCATGATGCCTTGATTCAGAAATCAAGTTGATGAATTATAACAAACGTTGTTCTTCGGATCAGCTTGATTTCTTTATCAACTGATTATTAATCAACGAATTAAGGTAGTTGGAGCATGAAGTGAAATCCATAAAATCTTAATAATCTTTGGTGTACAGATAAATTAAATATTGCTCGACGTAAATCAAAAATTTTAGTCTACTTGCCCAGTTCCGAACGGAGTTATTGAACTCCAAAGTTAGAAGATTTAACATGACGAGTATAGGGAAGCTCAAGAAATCATCGACATAATTGCTTCTAGAATCGCGTAAACCCATAAACTTTTGACTAAAAACTAGGTGAATATAAATGGAGGTTATAAATTTAATTAGAAATTTATCAGATATTTTCAAACTCTGAAATTTTCACGACGCACATTGTTGGTAACACTGCCGCTCAGTTTTGAGAAACATCCGCGATGATTTCTAACTTTCGGCTTTTTTTCTTTATTTTGTTAACCTCACGATTACAACCATTAGCTGTTGCAATACCTAGCAGAGTAAACATAATATGCAAATAGCCATGTGACTGAAGTAGGCAGGCAACTACATTGTTCGGCATGAAATCAATAGATGGCATTACTTTCATGAACCAACTACCTTAATGGTGAACTCTGTTGTAAATACTGTATGGATAATTGTTAACCTGTACTGTGCACGCCAGGCGAGAAATGAATATATGTGTGTATTTATTGCGTAGTTCTACTGTCAATCTGTTCGCTGTTATGTGACCCGAACCCAGACGACCCTCTGGTTCCCGAGATCGCCAGGATATACAAGACGGACCGGGAGAAGTACAACGAGCTGGCGCGCGAGTGGACTCGCAAATATGCTATGTGATGCTCCGGCCCCCGCCACAACTAAACAAATCACATCATTCTTTAGAAAAACCATCAAAAATACCTAAAAAACAATTTATTTAATTATATGATATCACGAACCAGCAAAGCAAACAGAACAGTAACAGTACGCCGGTCTTGTTACTTTACTCCACAATAAATAAACCAGAGAGAGAGAACCATTACATATTGTACAAGTATTGCTTTGGAAAATCCATGTTTGTTTTAATATATTGTGGTTGTAAGGACTAGCGATGGGTTGGCTTCATTTTTCCCTTCCTTCGTTTATTACTACACATTTACCTTTATTATACATTACCCTATTATTCAATTCAGAGTATCACATTTGCGGGACAACAGACTGAGTGCGACAGTGTCTACAATAACTACATCCATGTACTAATTGTATAACTTAATAACATAAAACATAGTTCAAGTAAGGTGAACCGTAGTCTTGTGATTTCAGCTACATAAATGTGTTTGGTTCTCATGCATATACACGGCTGGTATTTCTTTATTCGTAACCGTAACGAGTCGCGACTAATCCAATTCTATTCTATGTAACACGAGATTGTTTGCAGATTTACTTGTACTATTATTGAACTATATGTAAAACGTTTTTATACATAAATATAATGTGTAAAATTACAACATCCGTCTATCTGAACAGTAGTCAGTCACCAGCATATTATCTTCTATTAGTGCAAGGAGCTTTCAAATTCACAGCATTTTCACTATAGTCTCTCGAATTGCATGGAGATTATATGGAAAACAAGCGCTTGTAGATAAGTTTCGGAATTTGAATCCTCTTTTCTATTTTTGTTTTTATTTTCTATTATTATTATTTTATAAATATATATAATTTAATAGTTTGTAATAATAAACGGATTGTAACGTGTGGACCAGCACTCTCTTTGAACCCTATCCGATCCTCGCTGCCCCGCTGCCCGTCGAAGAAGACCTAATCAAAATGGTAAGGACTTGGGACTTATCAGTTACTTTAGCGTTTGTACTCATCAAATGATGCAAACCATTAATGTACTGTTTAACTTAAAAGTGATAAAGCGAATTGTAAAATAACATTTGTTTATCAAAATATTCATAGTAGAACACGAGCCAGCAAGGCTTTTCTTACAATGTATTTATAGTAAATGTAATAATAAAATGGAGACTTGAGGAATACACTGTTTCATAATCAATATCACCTTGACATTTCATCTACTCTGTATATATTGTAATATTGCGAAAAGCGTTCAAATTTAACTGGAAAAATATACATATTATTAATAAAACTAAATATTCACCCGAGTTATGCAATTTTACATATTATTTTTCATTGCTCCCCAATGTAAGTTGGCTATGTTGAAAAATAATATTAGTTCTATGTTCATATTTGAACGTTTTTTATATGCATACCTATTATACTTTAATATACATTATATTACATCCATTGTAATTTTATGTAATGAATCATAAACTAATAAAATAGAATGTGTAGTGAAAAAATGTAAAAATGTTTCCGCCCGGGATCGAACCGGGGACCTTCCGCGTGTTAGGCGGATGTGATAACCACTACACCACGGAAACTTATGAAACCTGTCTTATTGGTTGAATTTTGAAGAAAATATTTTAATATTTATTTTTATCCTTTATAATAATTATGTTTAATTAATTAATACTCTTCTTTATATTGTAATCATGATAGGACGTTGGTACAAAATACATTTTTGATCTCTTTAAAATGATCATTTATTTCATTTTGTTTTAACCTACAATGCACCCACAAATTTTCAAGAAACTAAAGTTGTAGTATAAGTGCTCCCGCCGTTTACACTCTAGGTACAGGTCGCCCCAATTTTGGAACTCATCTGGATTGCGCAACACATAATATGCGAACGCTCGGTAATCTCTACGAAAGATATTGGTAGGTACTAAACTTTATTCTTGAGACTGTACAATATAATTTCACTTTGCTACTGCGCATGCAACCTTGAAATGAGTTGCTATACTGAGCTACTGTACTCTTCAGATAAGTTTCGCAATACGGAATATATGTGAACACAGAAGAAATTGTACCTCACAAAGAATAAAACTATGCTATAAAGAATAATCACGTGTTTAAATTTAACGAAACAAAAATACTTGACAAAGAAAAAAATCTTAATAAACAACTGACACTAGAAATGTTACACGTACAGCTAGATAAAAATAATGTTAATTTCAGGTCGGACACAATGTACACAAGTAAAATATACACTAATGTCTTAAAACATAACTTAAAAATCTGATGTGACCAACACAGTACCTCACGCCATTTACCTATGTATATAATTTTTATATTACTTTATAAATTTATCCATACAATATACAGGGTGAGTCACCGAAATCGCCGTCTTCGATATCTCCCTTGTCGTTAGAAATACAGCATAAGTTTATTAACAGAATTTATTCGTCTACTCAAGGAGCATAACGTAAAATTATTTTCACATATACAGGGTGTTGCATTACGGCTCGGCGAGAATAGTTTCTGTTTTTTTAAATGGAACATCCTATATATTTTTATATATTTTGAATTGTATTTTATTCACCTATACGAACATATGAATTTTGTTTTAGTTTTCCACGGCGTTACCAAGTTATTCCGTTTTTTCTCTAAAAAAGACCAAATACACGCATTGCTTCATAAAGGCTTACTGAAGTTATTTTAATAGTAAGAATTAAGAATTTTCTTTTCAGTATAACTGTAATTATACTCTATGTTCTGACATATTTTTTTTTAAATGTAATTATACAGGCTGTTCAATAAAGCGAATCAAAAGTGCTCAATTTCAAATGACTATAACTCGTCATTTTCAAATGGAACACCCTATATTTTATTATTCAGTTGTGTGTATTTTTGTATTATCTTCATATGTTATTAAGGGTATCCCATGCCTAAAACCAATAATTTCGGAGATTTTCACCATTTTTCTCTAAATTTATATATTTAACTAAAAATTAAATCTAGTATACCATGGACATTGTTTTTTGAATAAAGAACAATTGCAGTAATGATATTATTTTCATTAGCCAGGTTATTATTAATAACAGAGGGATTAAGTAAATTAGTTTATTAATATGAGTCTCTCACAAGAAGAACATACGAATATGGTGTACGCACTTGGAGAAGCGGAAAGAAACCCTCTTTTGTCGTACTGAACATGACCAGTTCTTTCAAGCCTTTCCCTTAGTTTTTCAAAAGAACACGGATTTGGATGTCGTCTTCCCGGAAACCGTTGTGCATACATTCTTGATGCCAAAAGAGGGTTTGTTTCCGCTGCTTCAAGTGCGTATACCATATTCGTAAGTTCTTCTTGCGCACTCTCCACGCCAGCATTGAGTGTCCGTGAGGTGACGCCTGGCCTGACCAGCATACACCATATTCGTAAGTTCTTCTTGCGAGAGACTCATATTAATAAACTAATTTACTTAATCCCTCTGTTATTAATAATAACCTGGCTAATGAAAATACTATCATTACTGCAATTGTTTCTTATTCAAAAAACAATATCCATGGTATACTAGATTTAATTTTTAGTTAAATATATAAATTTAGAGAAAAATGGTGAAAATCTCCGAAATTATTGGTTTTAGGCATAGAATACCCTTAATAACATTTGAAGATAATATAAAAATACACACAACTGAATAATAAAATATAGGGTGTTCCATTTGAAAATGACGAGTTATAGTCATTTGAAATTGAGCACTTTTGATTCGCTTTATTGAACAGCCTGTATAATTACATTTAAAAAAAAATATGTCAGAACATAGAGTATAATTACAGTTATACTGAAAAGAAAATTCTTAATTCTTACTATTAAAATAACTTCAGTAAGCCTTTATGAAGCAATGCGTGTATTTGGTCTTTTTTAGAGAAAAAACGGAATAACTTGGCAACGCCGTGGAAAACTAAAACAAAATTCATATGTTCGTATAGGTGAATAAAATACAATTCAAAATATATAAAAATATATAGGATGTTCCATTTAAAAAAACAGAAACTATTCTCGCCGAGCCGTAATGCAACACCCTGTATATGTGAAAATAATTTTACGTTATGCTCCTTGAGTAGACGAATAAATTCTGTTAATAAACTTATGCTGTATTTCTAACGACAAGGGAGATATCGAAGACGGCGATTTCGGTGACTCACCCTGTATAGAAAAAGTATTAAAGCAAACTTGTAGAAAATGGAGTAATCTTTAATTTTTATAATAACAAATTGAGAAAAAATTACATTTAAAGGTATTTTTTGAAGAAAAACTATCTTGAGCTTCAAGTAAACTGTTATTTCCGGTTATCCGATTGCCACCAAAATCTATTGAGTTCTTTCCATATTAGAATAAGGTAGAAATACATGGTTTCAAAACTTTCTGAATGATAGTAGTATTTGAGTTAGAGCGTAAAGAGGATCCACACACAGACATTATCGTGAAAATGTGAAAAATGGATTCTAGGGACCTTAAAACGTGGTCATTTACCAAAATCTCGATATGCGATTTTTAGCACGATCCCTATACCTCCCTTACCAAGGGTAGCGGGAGGTAAAAAGTAGAGAGAAAACTTAAATACAATTTTTCTTACATTAAAACTTAAACTACACTAAAAATAAAGTATAATTAATATTAAAAAACCCGGTGCGGATTATTAAGTGTCTTAACATGCAAACAATAGTATTTGAAGGTGTTAAGGAGTTCCATATGGGTGTGATTTGCGTATAACATTTGGTCTTAGGTTTTTATATATTGACGAAATCCATGTGCTTTATGTTGCACTTACTTTTATATTTGTTATTATTCATTTCAATGTTCATAATGTTATAATAATTCAATTCTCATGTAAATAATTTTTGTTAATTAATTGATATCTTTGTAATACCGACCGATGAATTGTTTTGTAATTTGTTTTTGTAATTATACTTCGGTTCATGTGGAATTTGTTAAATAAAATTTTATGACTGCAATCCAGAAACATTTTGTTCGTTCATAAAATATATGGTTCATATTTATTTTATTTGACCATTTTACAAAAATACAAAGTTTGTTTATGGCAAGTCAGACAAAAGGTTAATTTTTTTAGAGTATGTAGAAAAATAGATATTTACGTCTTAAGCTGATATAGCTAAGCATTTACGGACGAGCTAGTACATCACGGGACGAGCCCGGTAGGGCGAGATACTAGCGAGACCGTAAAAGCAGCTATCAGCCGTTTGTCGTATAAAATTTTTCTGTATACTCAACAACTATTTTGAAAGTAAAAGTAAATTATTTAGAATTATGAGTTAACAATTAGTTGAAAGTTCAGTCAAACAGCATTTATTCTTACTATACCAACGTTTCGGTACACCTTTGCACTTTCTTTAGGGTTCACAACAATTATACAAGAAAAATGTAATATATACAAAATAACATGGACATTATCACAATTACAGTAAGATCTTACAAATTGTTACAATTCATGTATACAAAACATTCAGTTAATTTATTAAACATCGTACAAAAAATCCAAAGAGCATACACACATCCATTTGCTCTAAAAAAACGACAACCGAATAATAAAGAAAATAGCCGGAAATATCCTGTGTAAGGATTCTAGAGACATCATTGATAATGACTTCTACTAGTCGTCTGTACACCAATAATAATGTAGCAAGTTGTAGGAATTTAAATAAAATGTAAGGAAATTAATGAAACTCAGTTTGGCCTGAAATTAGGCTTTTCCTTTTTGAAGTTTTCCAATATATCAAAATATACGCTGTTAAGTCCTTGAATATCAGTTCTTCCAATAACATCAATGCGAAAGTTATAATTTTTTTCAGTATTAATATTTATGTATTATTTTTAATTCAAAATGACGCTAACGATCCCAATTACATAGCAATATTAAGAGATAATGTAAATATATATATATATAGGTACAAGAAAAAAAATTAAACTTAAAAGATAGATAATAATTATGTTTTTTGTTTCTATTTCTTAATTTCCGCGTTATCTGTCCTCTGAAGTACTGTAATAAATTATATAAAAACATTCGAAATGGATATTATTTAAACTTATCCATACAAATTCAATAATTCGAACAAATCGTTAGTCCGAATAGCCCCTTGCATTTAGCATTTCGGATTAAAGGGTGTATACTGTATACAGTTAGGGGATGATTGGAAAATAGAGCTTCTTTAAGGACACGTGTTAAAAATAGGGGGCTCATCCTCATTTATGATATTAAGGAGGAAAAAATAAATAATAAATAAACATTTATTACAATTTTTTTTATCGACTGGCCAAAGGCCGGAAAATATACATTTTTTTATACATTTATAATAATAATTAATTATTTATGAGACCCATCTTACAAAAAATTCTGCGTGTGCCTTTGATATGACCTATCTGTTTATATGACATTTTAACTCGAAATGACCTCCCAACAAACTATTCGTTACGAATCACTCTGTGTATTTATTTCCTATATTTCAATAAAATCAAAGTGGCAAACTTGTGTCAAAATTATTGACAAACTGTCAAATTCCTGTCACTTATCATTCATTTATCACTATGGTCTAAATTCTCAAATATTCCGACGAACCATTTCAAAATTAACAGAACCATTTTTTATCATCATACTGATATCATTTTCAAATCATCGTCTCTTCATCTTCTTGAGTATTTTGAGTATCAAAATCCTGCAGTCGACAGCAGGAGAAATGAGCACAGTGTCTGCGTATGAGTGAAGTTTCTCAGAGGAAAGGCGAAAGAGGAAAGACGGACCTCAGGCTGGCCTCAGTCCTCAGCGGTCCTCAGTGCTTTGAAAGCGGTCGTGCTGGGCAGTCACTTGTCGATATGAATGTAAGAAAGTGTTAGTGGCCAAAAAAAGGAATTATACAAGTTTGAACTGGAATTGTAACAAAAAGGTAGGAACTTCATTTATTATTTGGTAAAATGCAAATTTTATGTTACAATAAACAAATATAATGTTATTAATAATTTTGGCACTTGCTAACCTAGTTTTGTAACAATTTATTTGTATGTTTATTATTCTATGGTCAAATAGTATGTATCCCTGATATAATTCGTAATAAACTTTATTTTTGCTTCCTGCAAAATTTCAAATAACATTACATTACATTGTGGATCTTTCAACAAAACTTTAGTCCATTTTTTTGAATTTGAGATAATCAAAGAAATAACTTTCTAGCTTCCTTTTATAGATTTCTATAATTTAATTTTACTCAGGATCATGTTTGAACATTAGAAAATTTTGTACTTGTTGTTAAAAAATAGAAAAAAAAATTCATGATCAATTATATAATAATTAGACGTTTTTGTAAAAACGACGCACAAAACTTTAAAAAACTAATGATTACACTATAAAATTTTGTCGTAGTCGCAGCAACCTTTTTGGGTTGAAAATATATGCAACCCCAAAGTTGAACAATTTTTCCTTTTTAAAAGGTCGATGCACCAATTTCTGTTTAGGGTAGCAAAACCTGCCTCACTCCCAAGTAAATAGGTACGATGTGACCCTTCATATAGTGGGATGAAAATGCCTATACAGTGGTTTATACAAATGCTTTAAAGTGATTTAGTAACACAAGTTACTAAGTAAATGCCTATTTTTTAAAATGCATTATAGTGATTTATATGAAACCCTACATGAGGACATTGCAAATTCTTTGAAAAGTATTTTATTACTATTAGGATTCAGGAAAAAATATCAATTATAGGAGTATATAATAATCATAATAATAATAATGGAAATTTGGAAAATAATCGGACACGCAGTCCAGTGAAAATTATTTATTTCCTGGCCTATGTTTCGACTGTAACTACAGTAGGCACATGGAGTAATTACAAACATGAAAATTACAACTATAAATAAAGCACACTTATTTACACAAAAATTACATAAAATATTTTTATATTTAGAGAAATGATAAATTATTAAAGGTAATATAGGGAACCCCCATACGACCCACCAAGTAAACTTTACTTGCTTGTTCTTGTTATAAAAATATTTCTTACATCGTTCAGTTACATGGTTTTCAAAATTTTGGAAGTTTATAATTATTAGAAAAGTTGTTGAGTTTTTTCTACGTTCCAAGTAAAATAATTTAATTGACGATATATATATATATATATATATATATATATATATATATATATATATATATAAATATATATATATATATATATATATATATATATATATATATATATATATATATATATATATTTAATTAAATAACCAATGGGTCGTATGGGAATTCCCTATGTTACCTTTAATAATTGACCATTACTGTAAGTATAAAAATATTTTATATAAATTTTTGTTGTAATTTTCTTGTAAATAAGTGTACATTGTTTATGGTTGTAATTTTAATGCTTGTAATTACTCCATGTATACCTTTTAGAGCCCTGAAGAAGATTGTGGTTACAGTCGAAACGTAGGCCAGGAAATAAATAATTTTCTCTAGACTACGTGTCCGATTATTTTCTATTCTGCTACTAGTCGATTATCGTATTCAGGCCAATAATAATAATAATAATAATAAATTTATTCGCTTAATTATATTGACAGATTTACATTTTATTTTTCATCTTTGAGGTGACGCCTAGGGTAAACGCTTGCACGGTACAAATATGTCATTATTATTAACGATAACAAGCATATTAACATACCCAACAATGGGTAGTATGCTGAGATGATGTATTTATTTTATTTATAAAATAAAGTATGTATTCAAAAACAGATCACGTTCACTAACTATAGCAGCAATTTTTGCAGGTCTTGGACAAATATTTTCGGTTTCTTTAGATCTTACATGTATGTTATTTTGTATCGCACTAAATGCAGGTGGAGCTGCTAAAAAATAAAAGGATATTAGATTTCATATAATTAAAAATACAACATATATTTTTACTAGAGTTTCAAGTGTGGTCATTACGACTGGCGACAACAGAATAAGAATTAAAACAAAAAAAAACTACATCCCTCTGCCATCCTCCCCCTAGAAATGCGGTACACAATACCTTTATTATACCTGCTTAAATTTACACACCGTCAGTTATGTGACTGCACTACCAAAATTTCTTCTACTTCTTTTTTTACCATCTTTCGACTCTCCTACCTTAAATCAACTCAAAGGAAGATTTAGTTACTCATTTGAAGATTTATATTCCCTCTTTCTACCCCAAAACTTTACAGTGTAAGATACTTTTTGCGAAAAACAGTTTTAAGTTTTACCAAATTGTTTGGCATTCTTCAAAGTCCGAGTATATAACGCTGTATGTAATTTACAATTATTGGACTATGTTTATTCTGTATAATCATAATATACTTAATTGTTTCCCTTATATAATTCTTCATGAAAACTAAAAACATAATAAATTCTGCGAAGTATTTCTTGTATTTCACGGTGCATGTTGTCATTATTTAATTTTCCAGTTACCAAACACAATTTACATATTTGTTCAGTCCGGAAATATAACATAATTTCATATTCGTGTCTTATAATACTTACAAACCAGTAAAGTATGTTTACTCAAGTGTACAATTTTTCCGAATTATGTAATGCTACAAATAATATTTTTTTAGTAAAAAACGAAAGTACATATCTTTCACTTTTGTTCTAAAGTCATTACCACAAAATTTGACGAAAATATGAAATAAAAAGTAATAGAAATTTAACGATTTTATAATTGCAGGGCTCACTTTCTTATAATTAACCTTGAAATAAAAAAAATGTTTTAAAAGATTCCCAACATGTTATTAACCTTTGGACTTTGCTCTTTTCATGTTTTCTGTTTTTTATTACATTATCTACATTTCGACTAATCTTTAAAAATGATAACAATATTCAATCAATCAATTGAAATTTGCAAAAATATAATTACATACTATACAAGCCCAAACTCATAATAATAATTCGGCCGGTTTACATTTTCAACAAATTATAAAATCTATACAAATGGTTAGAAATTTCTACAAAATTCGTTTGGCTACTTAAATGTAGATTTAATTTTTTAAAAAAAATCTGTTGTGGCCATCACAATACCTCTCGCGCCCTTTCCATTGTGGTATATAAAGTATTGTATTTAACATTTCTTGTACATACATAAATTTCTAATTACACCTTTATATTTACGTATTTTCTATAATTTTAAATTCATTCTATGAGTTTTCACCATTTCTTCTAAATGTTCCAGGTTTTTCCAATTCATTAACGGGATTGGCGTTATTTCTGAGGGTTCATGTAATATACGTAAAATTTTAAATATATAATTAATAAAACAATTAGAAATATTAACTATCGTTCCTAGAAAAGCCTTCAGTACTATCTCCGAATTTTTGACATTGACATTAGTGACATTTATCTATCAATTACAGACTTTCTCAAGTAGTTTCCATGGAGATGTTTGGGCTGTGAGCAGGCTATGAGATTTTCTACAACAGATTATTTTATAGATTATGTATCTATATCTTTAAATCTATAGAATGTATACCAAAAATTTAAAATGTGTCGGATAGAGAATTTTGTTTTCTAATATTTGTAATAACATAAATATTCAAAAAAATAATATTTAGAAGATTTTTGTTAAAATACTACTACTTCCGGTTGTCCAATTGTTACCAGAATCTATTCAACTCTTCCCATTACTGTTAGATTGAGGAATCCGTAGTTACACAGGTTTTAAACTTATAGAATTTGAGAAATTGTACCTCCAACAACCTCACACACATACACACACACGCACACACAGACATCATCGTAAAAATGTTATTGTCGGAATCTAAGGACCTTAAAATGTGCTTATTCACTAAAATCTGGATATGCGATTTTTAGCATGATTCCAATACCTCTCTTAGCGAGAGGTAAAAACTGTGGGTCAAATGGCGGGTGATAATAGTTTGACCTGCATTTTAAAGGTTATCTTTTAGTCCGGACTTAGCTTCTATCGATACCCTTTACTTTTGGCACCATGAAAAACAACTTCGTAAAAATTCAGTGCGTACAGTAAAACCTACCTTGCCAAACATATGGGACAATACTCACAGAAAAATGTGCAGGGCTTAGGGGTACAATGCCTAATAGATTGAAAGCTGGTATTACTTATATAGGCGATGTAATCTAATATTAAATGCCGGAGTACTTGAATATCATACTTAGTTTTTGTTAATTTTAAATCTATATTTTAAATTAGTTAAAAGAAATTGTAAACCGGCCGAAATATTATGGGTTTGGGTTCGTAATTGAAGAAGCCAGTTCCTCAGTTGGATCATCCCCAGAGATAGGCGTGTAGAATTACTTCACGTGGACAATGTAATAGTTTACGTATTGACAATTATGTATACGTAGACATATTCTGAATCATAGACAATGTAGAGAATAAAATTTGAATTTATTTATTGTAAAATATTACATTAATTAAAATAAGCTTAAGATGCCTATATAATATAGATCTTGGAAAATAAAACACATGAAATATCCCTAGATTATTCATACAAATCTACAATTATTATACTTCATTTCATGTAAGAAATTAGCTTTGGTTGTTTAGATAGGGATATAAATTCTGCCTTTTGATTGGTCAGAATGCAAACCTAGTTTACACAAACGAAAAAAATATCACTTGTCAGTTGTCAATTATCAAATAAAATCTATAGCATTAAGTGATATTTAACCATGTTTTGTTGTAATTTTTAATATTCAGGTCTTGTACATTTTTATAGATAAAAATTATTATTGACAAAGTTTGGTTTCACAAATTTAAATTATTTATTTAATGCATGTAAAACCGGTCGTCTCTCAAGCGCAATTCACTATTTTCTTACATGAAACAAAATTCCTAAAATGGTGCAAATATCCCTAGTTTTAGGGTTAAAATCCCCAATTTGGCAACACTAAGTCGAAAATAATCTAACATGACTGTCCAATCAAAATCATAATCTTTTATGACATTGTCTACATTGTTTACATATAAATTTATTGTCTACGTATTGACGACACGTAGATGTAGACAATTAAAGTCTACTCGTAGACGCCTATTCATCCCTCATAAAATCCTGATTTAGCTTTCTCCAACTATTATTTATTTAGAAAATTAACAAGGCATTTAAGGGGTCAACGATTTTGGTAGGATGTAGCGTTGAAAGATACAGTTAGACAGTGCAATGTCACGATTAAAAAGAAAATCAAAAGGAGTATAAATTTACCTCGAAATTTACTATATTTACTTTATCTACCCATACTTGGGTGTGCCAAAATCCGTGGGAAACAATTATTGAATGTATTATTTATGTAGGTTGCTCTAATAGGAAATAACTAGCCAATTACATGCATTACAAAGGTTAAAAAAAGATAAGAAGTCAATGAACGTTCTTGCTATTAACTCGGTCAATCTATTTTATTTTTCATTTGTACATTCTATATTATAGTCGCAAAGTATACATAAAATGATATCCTGTAGTTATAATTCAAGCCATTTTTAATGTTTCTAATGGGTGTAGGATATTATCTATTTAGGCCGCAAAGCTATTCTTCATGATATAAAATAAAGTGTGTGAAGTACCGGTGAAAAAAATTAAAAATACGTATTATGTACAAATATAGATTGTATAATTAATATCCGTTGTCTCTATGGTAAGCAGAATTACACTTAATTTTTTCAGTTAAAATGTATCCATAAATATTTCATGTTGCACGCTTATACATACCAAATGCAGTGAAGTTATCTGCAAGTAATATTACACCAAACGGCTTATAAATGACCTTGACTAGTCGTCTTTCGTGAACCAAACTACGTCCTGTATTTCTAATAATTTTTTGGCTAGCGTTATACCGGTTCAGTCGAAAGATACAAAAAATATTTTAATTATAATTTTTTTATTTTTTTTTCTAATCACTGTTTTCTGTGTTTTTGTTTTTTTTTTGACATTAATAACAGGAACAAATAAAAACAAAAAGGAAAACAACGGTAAATCTAATTATTTAACTAAGCCGTTAAAATATATTTACCAAATATGTATTTTAGTTTGTATATGTATACAAAGTCTAAAATTTATATATTCTTTTCGAATAGATAATTTAGATAAGAATTATTATTCTTGGAAAAGTATTATTTATGGCAACTTATGTAAAATTATGATATTGCCATATATTATGCGAAAATTTTAAAATTATTTACTTAATTTTCATATCTTTGCATACAATTTTATTTGTGGTAAATTCAATTATTCTATGTATATATTAAATATACATAAATTATTAAAAATAAAAAAAAATTAGTCAAATATGTATAATCACAATTTCCTTATGCCTGATGTCATTGTTCTCTTTGTCTTTCTCACTGTTCTTGGTCTCCTGAACCTTGACGTCTTTCCTGTCTTCTTCGTCCTTGGCGTATTTCCTGTCTACCGCATAATCCTCCATGAGCGTGTTGCTCGTCTACCATTTCTGTTTTTTGTCTTCCATAATTTCTTTCTTAACATCTTTTTAATCTTCCTCGTCATCGACGCCTTTTCTTTATTCCCCGCCCCTCTTGTGCTTCGTCTTTCCCGACCAATTCGTCCTCTCTTCACTCTCCTCATTCGTGCTTGATGTCCTTCCTGTATGCCTAGTTCTTTTCATCCCCTTTGTTCACCACCTCCTCGTTATCCTATTTCTTTGATTTAGCTCTTCGTTCTCTCTGCCTGTTTCACTATACTCGTTAAATCTTGAAATGATGTTTTTGACTACCCTAACAGCATTTTTTTCAAAGAAGCGGATAATGGTTTGTAGTATATTAAACTTCTTATAGGTCTAGAACAGTGATTCTCAAACTTGATGGGCTCACCGCCTATATAATTTCAAAGGATCAGTATAAAACGATGACACGCACCTATACTATAAAACTATAAAGAAAACTCTTAGCATGCTTACCAAAAATTGCTTAATGCCTATAAGATTTCTACAAAATACGAGGTTTGGATGTTTTCCCTCTATTGGTAACAGCATATAAGTATGACACTTCGTAAATACCTTAAGAGTCCAAATTTATAAATATGCCGGCTTAACGGATTATGTTTTTTTTCTGTAAATTTCGATAGTTAATAAAAAAGGAATCGATAACCAGAGATAAATTAGTATTGTCCGACAGAGATGTTTCCAAAATATTTTTTTGATTTCATATTGAAGGTCCATTAATATTTCCTGCGTTGAAGATCAAATAAAATATATATTCATAATAATGAAGTCCAACTGTGTGCAGCACTCATGAAACCAAAGACAGTGGTTCTATTTTGAATTATGGTGGTTATAATTTTCGTATTGTATTGTATTCGTATATGAGGAGAGTTTTATCGTTTTATGTCGATCATTTTATTTCAAAATAAATTACTTTGGGATTGAAAATTTAAAACTAATGCGACAATGCTTTGGAACTCGTATATATATACGCACATTCAAAGGAAAAATATTGAAAAATATTTTACTCAGTTACATTTTTTTATATCATACTGGTTTCTAAAGCAACGTTTTTTGAATGATTTATGAAACAAAAAGTGAAATATTAAAGTCCTAGAACTTTAATAGTTATTTGCGAACCAAGTATGGTAAGTTTCTGTCTGAGGTGGTAGTAATAAACCATTGAAGACAGAAAACAAACTTACCTAACGCGTTACGCATAAAAATTTTTTTGCTACCACGAAAGAAAATCCATTTGAATTAGTAATTGAAGGGTTTGGTGCAAAAACTGGTCAGCTCCACTTTTTAAAATTTTGCAGTATTAACAAAAAACTGTTTTTTCAAGTAGGAAAAATTTAACTAAAAAATACATTTTTGAATTATGGAAAATATTACTTTGAAACATTTGTCTATAAAAAACAGAAATATTATGTGTTTTTGATTATAATTTTTTTTTTCAAAATGGAGCTGTCTGTTTTTTGTCCCAAAACAAGGCAACATGACAAAAAATTGGTTTATTTATAAAATAATTATAAAAAAGGAATATATAAGTTTAGAACATCTGAATTTCTACATCATCATCATCACTATCTTTGTTTTCTTAAGATATTTCTGGGCCAACAGCATTATACACAAGTTCGTAATACGACTAATCATTCTTAGGTACAACTCCGGAGCTGGCAGGTTCTTGCCCCAAAAGACGGTTGAGACAACTCCGTTTATAGTTGTATTTCCCGTTATAAGCCATGGAGCTGGTCGTATCTTATTTCAAATAATTCAGAATTCAATGTATTATGAAATCCAACTAAAAAGTAATTTTCGGAAAAAAATGGAGTTGACCGGTTTTTGCGCCAAACCCTTCAATTATTTTTGATATTTTCATTTGTGACAAGTCAAATAAATGTATGTGCTTAATGCCCAAAGTAGGCGATGCGCAAAAACAAAACTAATTGATTAAAACAAAAATATAAAGTATCATTGTATAATTGTGAACCAAGATTGTGAATGTTATTCTAATTAATTGATTCTGCTATAAAATAAGCGACTTTGAAGAATTTACGGAAAATGAAAGCGCTGCCAATGATGCGTGAGCTTTTTTCCTGACGGAAAAATCGAAGACAAGGTATGAAAGAACATATAGAATATTTAAAGAGTAGCGTCTCTCCAAAAAATTAGTTGATATTAACGAAACTGTATTGCTGGTGTATTTTAATGAAAGATCGAGGATAATTAAGTCACCGAATAGCTTATGGTGCGAATATTCAAGCAACTTATATAATTTCTAAAGAGGAAAAATGATGGTTACCTCCCAAAAAAAAGCAAAAATATTCACAAAAGAAGAAATTGACGGATTCCTTAGTTGTGCCCCCGACGATAAATATCTTCTGTGGAAAGTTGCAATGATATTGGGTATTGCTGGGGCATGTCGAACAGACGAGCTGTATAATTTGAATTTTGAAGATATCGACTTGAAACCTGGTGTGGGAATTGTTAAAATTTTACAATCAAAAACGTTCAAAATTGATCAAATTATAACATTAATGTTTCTATAAATAAATAAGTTCATATTGTTTATATCTACTTATTTTTTATTTACTTTTGTATATTTGTTCTGTTGTTAGGGGTTAGGGTATTTGACTATAGGCAATTTCGAGCGACATACCCGTTCACTTGCTAGAATTAGTCACGGTCAGTTACGGTATGATATGATCAGTGGTGGCGCCAAAAATCGTCTGGTTCACTTGTTGGCACCGTGCTTGGTGGTTATGTATATTCTGCGACATATAAAACTGCCAAAAAAGTGTCTGACAGTACTTACATTTTCGTAATAAATTCGTTATTTCCACAGTATCGCATATTTTTACAATATCTCAATTAATTGAGAAAGATAGTTTATTCATATTTGAAATGTCCAAAAGAAAAGGTAACGAAAAAATCCCTGATTGACATAAAGACCACGACACCGACTTCTTTGACTTTTGACATTTGAAAAGAAAATGACAATAAAAAGAGATAGCAATAGTGAACGGGGAGCTGACCCGGCTCGCAAACCCGTTTGCTGTTAACCTGATCCAAGCATACCGGGCAAGCTGTTCGTAGCGCCCGAATGTGTGAACGCACCTGAATGCAACATCAACATACCGCAAGTGAACGGTTGTCACCCGAAATCGCCTTCTGTGCGGTCAGTGACCTAATGTACCTCAGACGAAAAGTGTCTTTAAGGTACTCACAAGTAATTACGACTTCAATTGCCCGCCTGGGCCGTAAACAACTTGATCATACCTTACAGATTCACTTTTCGTCCTAGATACATAAAATACTATTATTTTGTATTTGATATTAAAAGTAAACTTTGTGCTTTCATTTTTTTGTTGATAAAGTAACAATTTAACATCAACAGTAGATAATAGTTATTTTTTATATAAGACGATAAAATTATATTTTATCGACGAGCGGAAATTTTAACACACGAGCGATTTCGCGAGTGAATTATTTTTCGCGAGCAAAAATTAGAAAAACCGATTATAAACTAAATTATTTAAGAACAATTTTAAAATCTCAGTAGCGTGGGTTGTTATGGAATTTGTTTCAAAACAATTTCATTTTATTCTGTCATACTGTTTTTCCATGATTTTGTGTAGAAAAAAGTTAAGAAATTTCAAGAGGAAAAACTTCCATCTGATATCAAAGAAGGGGCATCAGATGTATTAGATAAATTATTGCTTCAAAAATCACGAAAAAATATTAAAAAGAATACGAGTGCTTTCAAAAATGAAAAAGCGCGAGGAATATCAATAGCGTAAATTTTTCTGAGAAGTCAAACAAAGTCAAGCCATCAACATTATGGGTCTATTACTCGATGCTCAAGTGTACAGAAAAATACAAGTTGTAGATCTGTTCATAGAATAGATGTTTCTGGTAACATTAATTGTGAAATTGAAGTTATATTTAATATGAATCGCCAAAATTTATAATGTATTTTTATTTAAATAAAAATTAAAGTTCTTTATCTACCCTTGCTGTTAAAGTATTACTTTATCTACCCTTGCGGTTAAAATGCACACTATTTTGAGTTGAACAAAGCACACTTTAAAATCTGCTATAGAAAAAAGGATTTTTTTTCTACACATTTGACTTTTTATCTACACTTTGAAATTTTATCTACACTTTATAAAAATAATAATAATGCATAATGTAAAGTTGTAATTTATAATTTTGATAAACCCACGTAAAGTTAGTGATAGTAGGTTTAGAAACAAAGTTGCGACTTGACATTTTAATATCGAGAACAGGTACAAAATATAATATATGTTATATACGATGATAAAGAGTATTTATCGACTCGTGAAAAATAGTTCACAAGCGAAACCGAGTGAACTAACACCTTCCACTTACCGACAAAGTATCTCTTTATCGTCTTGTATAATAAATAATTATGAGCGTTTTCTTATTGCCCTTTTTAGCTCTCATCCCTCACTTACTGCCCTTAAATGCACCCTGTGTTAATCCTGAAGCCACCATCGCCCCCTTGGATCTATCCAGTGCACAAAGGGGGCGATATCACCCACTTTGAGAATCACTGATCTAGAATATGAAAAATAGTACCCGGCTATAGACTAACTTTTAGAAAAAATATCTAGCTCATTAGCCTAAATTTCTGCATTCTTTCTAGATTTGATAATGACTTGCCTATCGACCCACTGCGTCCACAAGTCGGGGTCGTCCACCGATGATCCCTCGGCGGTCTCTTGCTGTTGTGAAGATCCAGTGCAAGGCAACGGGACCTGCTATACGGCTAAGGTCAGTGAAAGTTACATACACGCACACATACACCCATTGGTTTGGCTTTGGTACCAGTTGGCCTACATACATAGAGAGAAACTATTGCTTGTGAATGGTACCTGACAGAGAGAGTCGACAGCTAGTGTCGTTAGAAATATACGAAATTCGATTCGGACAAAAAGAAAACATAAGTAGATAGACAATTACAAAAGAAAGCGATGTCAAATTTGATTTAATTTTTTTATTTTATTCATATCTTTTATTACAATTTCACAATTTTTTTATAAATTCTTTTCATTTATTTTTATCTAAATTATGTGTGACAAATAAACATAGCCAAAGCTTAATTGAATCTTGCATCGTAGCATCCAACCCAGCGTCTAGCGCAGATTGTAGCGCCTACTAAAATATCGATTTTTCGGCGATATTGTATTTCAGCCGATCAGGATCGGTTATGGTTATATTTATTTGTCGATATAAACAGAAGCAGACCCGTTGACTTTCGGGCGCTATGAAGTATTTTATCCAATTTGAAAAAAGCAGCGTAAAAGTACTGTAGCAGGTCTCACTTAGACAACTTAGGGTGTGGTACATCGTTTTTTTATATTTTTTATATTTTTTATATTTGTATATTTCATACATTCTTTAATATTTTATATTACCTTTAACGACTGTGTTAAATATTATGTTTCACAATTTCATTTTATTTACACGACTTTTCCATGTTGAATTTAAATATTTATTATATTACACAAGTTATGTATTTCCATACTAAATCAACTTTCATGTAAGTCTCCTTTATTGTAACTAAACTGTACACATTGTTTCTGTTCGTAATTGTTAAATTATTGTATAGCTCCCGAAGAAGACCCATAGAGATTCGAAACGTAGAGATTAAATAAATAAAGTGGATGAAATCCAAAAACTTTTCTCATTTTAAAAATTACTTTTTCTATTTCGGTGTTCTTATGTTTCTATAAACGCACTGTTTTGTACTGCAAACACGACGTTTAGAAGATCTATAAGCGTACTATTTTTGGCGCCTTTCATGTTCTAGAGTTGGTAGTCATGCTTTCATAACTGACAGATGACAGGTAACCTCAAAATGGTAAGTTGTTGATAATATTTCAACATATTACTTTTAATTATGGATTTTTATACTTTTTTTAGGTGATAGGACTAGAAAAAAATATAATATTAATTTCACAACCAGAATCAGACCTTGAATCATAAATACGATACACCTTGCAATACACTAATTAATCAATAGTTGACAAAATATGAAATTTCAATTGTTAGCGAGAAGCGTTACCAACATAAACATAACTAACAAAAAAATACCTAGTCATAATTTGACGTCGCAATTTAAATAAATTTAATCGTAAAAATACCTCAATAGAAAAAATAGTATAAAAAACACGTATCATAAGGCCTGTTGACGCACTCGTCCTTTGTAAAACTCGCCTAGCGGCTCGTTTTCCAAACTTGGACTCGTACGTTAACAGATTGCCTTATGATACTTGTGTTTTAATGTACTATTATTTATTGTATTTTACCTTCCGTCACCTCTAGGTAAGGAAGGTATTGTCTTTGGCCAAAAAATTCGGTGGTGAGTTTTCATTGAATAAGCACGTTTTAGGGTCTTTACAATACGATTTTACTATTTTTACGATGATGTCTGTATGTGTGTGTGTTTGTGTGTGTGTGTGTGTGTGTGTGTGTGTGTGTATGCATGTGACCGCGGTTACGGGCATGATATCTCCAATACTAGAATTACAATTACAATTCTTGCGTATTACTCTTCCTTACAACCATATGCAGACTTGATTAGATTTTGGGTTATAATTTGAAGATTTTAACAGTTTTTCTTGAAAAACTCAGTTAAATTTTATTATAACTTAAAGAATATATTATTCTCTATACGATTTGATTGCATTTTATATTTCATATTCGATAGATATAGAGTTAAAGACTTATAAAATAATAAATATCATAAATCAGCCAGCTGTGCTAACTTAACCATGGAATCTGCTAATATAATCAGGTATTTCAAATTGACAGATGTCAGTATCAATAAAAAGTAAATGAATGAAAGAATAAGGGAAATAACTCTAGTGTTGGGCGTTTCTAGAAAGATATAAGAGAGACGATTACATTGGTTTGAACATGTCATGAGGAGAGATGAGTATATTGGAAGAATGAATAGCTTATAACAGAAGGTGGAAGAAACATAGGAAGACCAAATATAACATGAGAGAAAAGGAACTGAATGAGGACGACACAAAACAAAATTTAGTGGAAGAAGAAAATAAATAATAGCGCCCACTAACGAATGGGAAAAACTAAAGAAGAAGAAGATGTTAGTGTCAAGTGCAATTCGCATAGTTTGTTTATGAAATAATTTAACTGGAAATAGAGGATCTTTTGCAAGAAATTTTATGTGTAGGGCGCGTGCATTGACGTGACTTTGCTGACTTTGGCAAGCACAAATGTGGACCCGTGTCAAAATGACAGCGATTAATTACGTCCATAACTGACAAATGCCATAATTTTTCATTCAAAATTTCATGATTTCTTATTTCATGTGGTTTATTTATTATCAGGGGTGTGGAATTCAGTTGCCGAGAAAATGAATCATAAAATACCAAAAAATGAAATTTTGAATGAAAAATTTTGACGTGAGGATGACCCGCAAAACAGAAATGAATGGAAGAAGAAAATAAAAAATAGCAATCCCTAACGAATGGGAAAAGCTAAAGAAGAAGAAGATGTCAGTGTCAAGTGCCATTTGCATGAAATACTATTACTGGAAATTTAGAATCTTTTGCAAGAAAATTTATGTATGGAATTTGTACATAATACACAGGATTGATGGAAGGTATTGTGCTGGCCATATCAGATTTTTTTTCTTATGCTTCCAAATTATAAAGAAAAATAATAATAACAAAAAGAAAAAGTTAAAAAAAACGTTTCGTTTACGTCACTGGCGTAAGTATTCCTGAGTTTGCGCAATACGCGTGCCCTTCCGTAATTTCCTGTCTCTCTCAATCCTAAATGTTCCCTCTTCTTCCATCCATTTCGTAAGCTATATAACCTAAGAACTGAGCGCTGTTTGACGTGTTCGGCTATTTTGCAATGGCGGCCATTAAAAAGCATCGTGATAACATCAAGTTCTATTTATTGTTAGGGAAATCAGCAGCAGTGCTTGAGAGAACTTACAAAAAATGCGAATAGATTTCTGACTGTTCTTTCAAATTCCGGCATACACTCAAATGGTTGGCTCTCTGGCCGTTGGAAAGCACACTTGAACGAATTGCGCTGCGACGCATTTCATTTTCAAAATTTCAGTCAAAATTCTTTGGCATAAACTCTAGGATAGTGAATACTTTCTAGATCATCGATTGTTGTGCGACGATCAAAAACAATCGCATCTCGGATTTTACAATGCTTTCGGCTGCTCTGGAAGTCAAGTTTCATCTTTAATTGACTTTCGACCACCTTTACAACCAAAAAACCATTCGTAAACCCTTGCTTGGCTCAAAGCTTTCTCCCCATAAGCTCTCCGAAGCATTGGGACAGTTTTCGCTGCCGATTTCTATAACAGGAAACAAAACTTTAATGTCTGATTTTGCGAAATGACGGAAGCCGTTAACAGAGTTTACAAAAAAAATCGCTCAGATGTTTCCCCAAGGATGACGCTTGGGCCTAGGACAATGAATCTAAAAAGGTGTCTAGTAAAGAAAGCGGTGGAAATTGGAATTGGAAGCGTACCACACTCCAGAAAATAATTCTCGGATATTTTGGATAGCACCTCGTACTGTGCATGTTTGTATTTTTATTATCCGGAAAATACGTAATTAAAAATTGAGGTCAAAAAGTGAGATTACAGTATTGTAAATAAGAAACTTAATTTTCTCTATTATTTAAAAGGTATTATTCTTGATATGATGAAAGAGAACCGCATTCCTTTTCAAAATACATTTAATTTTGATGCGAAACTTTCCCTAGATTTTGCAATTAGATGAATACTTTGTCATTAAATAATATTTTAATTTATACCTGTTTGTAAAAATAATAGTATAATATAGAGAAATATTTTATAAGTCCTTTGGCTACAAACCACCGAAGGAAAAATGAAAAATAGCGTATGTTGCGGTCCAAGTAATTATTTGGTTTATATTAATAATTACGGGTATTATTAATACAAACGTTTGGTTAGGTTTGGTTAGTATTAATGATTCCCGATAACTATTAATACTAACCGGATTTATTAAATGAACCGTATCATATATACTATTTTACTATGACCAAAAACGAGAAGTGCAAAACGTTATTTTTACAAGAATAAATAATTTCGAAATTATAGCGCGTCACATATAATAGCCCTTAAGTCCTTGTAAAAGACAACACATATTTGTTGACAGTTTTTTGAAAATTGCTTTCAATAATGAGGTGTTGCAAAAAAAATAATCTTTTTTTTATTCTGAAATTCAAATAAATACCTTCTATAGTTTAAGTAAATATGACTTTCTGTTCAAATTTCTATTGTAATCAAATCCCACTACCTTGATCTATCTTCCTTTTTCTCCCAGTTTTCTTGATTACATTACATTACTCCCCGCTAAAAGTTCTGATCGTCCCGATCATAATTCTCTATTTCGTAGGTAGGGTGATAATCTATTGAAATGCACAACTTTTGGTTTACCTTTAGGTAGTTTTCTGATTCGATATACTAAATCGTTTATTTTCTTTACTATCTCATATGGGCCTTCCCACTTATTCTGTAGTTTAGGTGACATACATATCTTTCTCTGTGGATTATATAACCACACGAGATCACCTTTTGCAATATATATATATATATATATATATATATATATATATATATATATATATATATATATATATATATATACCGGGTGTCCCAAGAAATCCTTGACATAGGCATTCAACCGTTTTTTGTAAATAAAAAGTGTCCGGCAGAAAATTACCTCATTATAGTTTATTTTTGTTCATTATCATTTTTAAAGAACAGCAAGAAATAGTTGATGCAGCCGGTGCGGCAGTTTTGAACTTGTTAAAGCATTTATTGTCTTGTCAAAATAATAAATACTCCTCTAGAGAAATAATGCCCACTTTTTTCTCTATAGGCAAAACGGTGAACTTTTCTTTCATTTATGATTCTGATACCATAGCAATTGACTTTTACTCTTAATCACAAAAAAAAACATTTTCGATTTTTTTTAATTCGCTGAATTTAATTAACATAAAACTTTATGTTACTTTTTCTGACGTCTTTATTTTCAAATTGATATTCTAAGTTTGTAATTAAATTGAAAATAAGATACAAAAATACGTAAATGAAACTGTATTATCATACTCTGATACTTGTGTTGAATACAGATGTATTTATTGTAATTAGCTAACAATGCACATTTTTAATATACAGTTACTTTCTTAATTACACTGATTGTAGAAAAACATCTATTAGAAAGTTATTGAATATAACGAATAGTCAATAAAAACTTGTGTTTCTATTCCTTTTGTTATTATAAAGTGACAAGTATTCTATTACTTTTCCCTCCTGTATTAGGTGTAACTAATCATATTTTTGCACATATACTGTATGGGGCAACACAACGTGACGGACATATTTTATATATAGCCATTCTTTTGGTTTGGTGAAATATTTCGTAAATTATTCTATTTAGTCAAGGTCAGCACATACTTTCCGTATTATTTAACACAATAACCTACTTTATATTACACAATTTATTTGGATAATAAATGAACGTGGTATGTATATAAAGTATAAGTATAAGTGCAAGTACTGTACATATACTTTTACTGTAGTGAAAATATTTATAGAAAGTTTTTGTGTAAAGGGAACAAATAAATGGTTTATTTCTGTCTGCCTCTCTTTTAAATATTTTTATAACAATATAATTAACTGTTTTAAAAACAACAAATTTATGAACTTAAATATAGATGGGCGTGTTCTTCCGCAAGACGCAACTTTCTGCGGACAGTTACCACTAGGTTTTGGGTGACATTTATATTCCTGAATATCTGTATATTCTGCGTTGAAGTTCGTCCTCATTTTGGGCTTCCCAATCTCCGTTCTGAACTTTTCAAAATAAAAGAGCCCAAAAACTTTCTATGCGACGAGCCTAGGAAGGTTATGGGATTGTCGTTTCGCGGAACTAATGGTGCGTTTTGGTCAGTTAGCCAATTTTGAGTTTGTGTTGCATAGTGAGAGGACGCAAGATCTGGTAAGAAGATAAAATCATCCACAGTGTGTTCTTCAATAAATTCATCAATTTTGTTAGACCTTTGACTATCCAGAGCTACGCCTCATTGGGGCCACATAGGGCCTGGATACACCCCTTATGGAAATAACGCAGCATACCAACACTGATATTAAATAGCAAACCCGGTTGTTAACTTATGTACTCGGAGTTTTTCTCGCAACGTTAACATAGGTTTACGAGTATACAGGTGACACTGAACAACGGGCCGCTCAAAATAACTTGTTTATTGATAATTATTTTATAATGCCGTAAATATTTGTAAACTAGGCTTAGGGCCTTACAAATCATGGTGTTTGGCATGCTGGTAGCGCTTCCCGTTTAACCGGAAGTGACATTAACTGTCATGTTTCAAATGGGACATCCTGTATATTTTTATATATTTGGAGTCTACATAAAATTATGAATTCAACGATATGTTCGACGTGCATTTTTATTGAAGAAATAAATTACAAAAATGGAAGAGAAAATGATGCATAATTAACATTGTGAGCCATGATATCAGGCAAGCCGTGAAAACAATTGTGATAATAGTAAGTAATATTTAAGGTAATTGTTTAAATAGTAAGTTATTTTTGTAAGATTCCGTATTTTGTTACAAAAAATTATCAATTTACCTAATATGGCTTACCAGGTTAATTATGCATAATTTTCTCTTATTTTTTTGTAAGTTATTTCTTCAATAAAAATTGACTTCAAACATATCGTTGACTTCATAATTTGACGTAGAATCCAAATATATAAAAATATATAGTGTCCCATTTGAAATATGAAAGTTAATGACATTTTCGTTTAAACGGGAAGCGCTACCATCATGCCAAATACCGTGATTAGTGAGCCTTCAAGCCTTGTTTACGAATATGTGAAGACAATTAAAAAACAATTATAAATAAAAAAGTTATTTTGAGTGGCCCGTTTTTCAGTGTCACCCTGTATATTATCATTTTTAAAACGTGAGTTTAACACATGAACCAATACGTACGAGGGTGAATTGAAAAGTTTCCGGAATTACGGAGAAGGCTTTGGATTTTGGAAAGCAATCTTATCTTCTTTTATTTAACTCTTCATATGAAGTGTCAAGAAATTTCAATACAATCTGTCAATCGGTCTAATCGTGATAAGCGTCTGTGTCGATCTATTTAGCGTTAAATCAGTAATGGATAAAAACGAAGTTCGTGCGGTGATCAAGATTTTTCATTTGAAAGGAGAGACGGCAGCGGAGATCAAAACCAGGTTCGATGCTGTCCTTAGCAATGCTTCACCTTCCTTTTCCACTGTGAGTTTCTAGGTTTCGAAATTTAAAAGTGTGACGAATCACGTTCAGGTCGACCAAAATCGCCTACCACGCCGGAAATTGTGGATAAAGTCCACGATATGGTTCTGGTAGACCGCCAAATGAAAGTGCGTGAGATTAAAGAAGCCATAGGGATCTTTTTTGAAAGTGTGGTTCATATTTTACACAATGAGCAAGGATGGCGCCGCAATTGCTCAGTTCGGCTGAAAATTTGAAGTTGTTTAAGAAAAATTTGGTGAATTTCAAAAGAAGTTTCATAACCATGGATGGAACATGGGTACACATGACACTCTAAAGACAAAATTCAGTCGAAAGCGTGGATTGGACATGGTGAGTCGGCCCCAAAGAAAGCGAATTTAATTCAGTTGGTAGGGAAGTTGATGGTGTCAGTCTATTGGGACGTCAAAGTACTTTTGCTAATTGATATCTTGGTAAAAGAAAAACTGACAATATTACGCCACACTTTTAGACTAGCTGCAAGCAGTAATTCAAGAAAAACGCCCGGAAATGGCTATGTAAAATATCTTGTTTCACCACGACAATGCGCCAGCTCATTCAAGTCGAAATGCTCAACAAAAATTGAACGAACTGGGGTTTGAAATCGTCCCTTATATACCGTACTCGACCGATTTGGCTCCCTCCGATTTCCATCTTTTCCCAAAACTCACAACGTTCTACGCTGGAAAAAGATTACGATCCAACGAAGAAGCCATCGATGCGGTAAATGTTTATTTTGAGGACCTCAAAGAAACCCATTTTCGGGAGGGAATCGAGAAGTTGGAAAAACGCTGGACTAAGTTGGTTGACATCAGAGGGGACTATATAGAAAAATAAAATGTAGCCCAAATATTTTTTTTTGTCATTCCGGAAACTTTTCAATCCACCCTCGTAGTCATGCGTATTGAAGTACTGTAATAAGAAATAAGAACGACTGCTTCTGATTCATGTCGAAATATATCGGAAACAATGGAATTCCCGGTATAATGCTAATGATTTTAACTATAACGTCCGGATATGAGAGGTCATGTCTTAAAAATGGGATCCGAAATTAGTGTCCGTGTCCTTTTAATAGAGATATGTTTATTAGGAAAATCAATATAAAAATGCCGGTTCTTAATAGAGGTATCCGTTTATTGGAGGAGTCCGTTAAGAGAGATTTTACTGTAATTGATTTGGTTTTGAAGATATGTCTCTTAGTTTCATCCCAAAGAAGATAGAATATAGTTCAAAGGAAGCAAACATAAACAGTGACAAAATAAGATAAACTGTTCAGTTTTATTGTGTACCTATATTTTTGTACGGTGTTGTACATGCTACAACAAATTTCATATGAATCTGCAGACGCATATTGCTGACAGCGTGAAAGTTTATGTTTTTTATTTCCTGTTTCAAATTTCACTTAAATAATTTGTATATTGTAAAATTTTCTTTTTATAATTATTGTCCTTTCGTATTTCTATACACAACCAATGTTGTATCTACAAATTCATTGCTTCATCTGTTAATTATATACTCAAAAACTTAAGCAAAGGTGAATAGCGTTCTAATTTGAATGGGTTACCGCCTTAAAACATACATACATGTTGCCCAGTGGCGTAACTAACGGGCCCCGTAGGGCCCCTAATGCGGGCGGGCCCCAGTCTCTAAAGGACCCCAATTTAAATATATATTAGATAAGCGCCCACATGGTACAAATATTTCATCATTTACCGATATCTGTGTACAAAGCAGACTGGCACACCCAGCAATGGGTAATATGCCCTGATGAACAATAAAATGATAAATGATGCTCAAAAACAACAATTAGGGCCACTGAATGTTGCCTTCTCTGATTGCTCCGTTTAAATACCTGGCGCCTCTTTTTCTGCATATACCACTCCGTATCCCAAACCATACACGAACCACAATAATAAATCCAACAATAAAAATTATTACAAAGAAATCTCAACCATAAATTACAATTAGGTATTTGATCTTATCACTGAATGATAATCAAATTTCATTGATAAAGTTCTATTAGTGTAATGCATATTATTTGGCATAGAAGTAATGAGTAATCGCCGTTTGAACTTTTTGAAGGCCAAATATATAGTCCAGTTTACAATATAAAATTGTTTAATAAATTCCTGCAGTTTGCCGGTAGTTTCCGCGTTGGGAACACGCTTCAGTTCGTGGGTCCAAATTCTGAACATGTCATCCAAAGTTGAGATTGTGGAAGAAGAGAATGGACTGCGGTACAGGTTTGGCATGGTTCGAAAACAAAAAAGATTTTTATAAATTATTGAACATTTGTTAAAAGATGGATTTGAATGCAGTAAGATCTTCAATAAAGGAATTATAACACATCTTCCAATCCAGAATAGATTCTAAATTAATTATACTTCGTTAGATCATAATTTCATGTGAATCCTTTGAATTTGAAACGTATTGAATTTGCTTTAATGTTTTGTCTTTTATAAATATATTTTGAGCGCTAACCGAGATATTACTTATTTTATACAGAAGTTGTAATAGAAAATGAGAAATAGAAATTTGTTTGTATGTAAGGTCAAATAAATATAAATATTTTCACAAAAAAGTAAAATTTATGTTTAGATGTTTAGAAAGTGAGATTAAATAACAAAACGTTGAAAGATACATCTATATAGGTATAATAAATTTCTATATTTTGTTTCATTAAATAAGTGTTTTCAAAATATATTGACTTATTTGAGAGGACGGAAATTTCGCAGTCAAATTTGTGGTTTTTCGAAAATTATTTTTCAACTCAAAATAAAGTATCATATTGCTGTAATCATATGTAATAAATATATCAAAAAGGATGATAGTTACAATTCAAAATAATTTATTATAATTTTATATCATGTACAATTTTTTAAATACATTTTTTTCAATTACTTTAACCTTCCGTCACCTTTAGGTAAGGAAGATATTGATTGTCCTTGGTCAAAAAATTCGGTGGTGAGTTTTCAATGAATAAGCACGTTTTAGGATCCCTACAATACGATTTTACTATGTTTACGATGATGTCCCTATGTATCTGTGTGTGTGTGTGTGTGTGTGTGTATGCGTGCGTGCGTTCGTGTGTGTGCGTGTGCGTGACTATAATTTCGGCCACTATTACTCCAATAATACAATTCCAAAAATTACAATTTTTACTTGTTTGTCTTCCTTACATCCATATGCAGACTTCATTTGAAGGTTTTAACAGTTTCTCTTGAAAAAACGCTGTTAAATATAGTTTTTTCACATTTAATGTTATTATAAATATTAAAGAATACTTTATTCTTTATACGAATTGATGCCATTTTATACTTCATATTCAATGGATATAGAGTTATAAAATTATAAACGAATTAAATTTCATAAAGCAACCAGCTATGATAACCATGGAAACAGCTACTATATTCAGAAAATTCTAATTGAAAGATGTCAGTGTGGAGTGTAAATGACATAGAATGTTTGTTGTTTTACTGGCGAATTCTTTGCTAGAAACTTTCTGTATGGAATTTGTACAAAACACATAGACAGAAGGTAATGTGCTGGCCACATCATTTTGTTAATATCCTTTGTACATAAAAAAAATCACTTGTATTCTTTTGATTATTTTTCTGCTTTAATTATGAAAAAAGTTTTAAATATAGTATTATTTCATTCTATACCGAATACTGTATTAATTTAAACAATTGTATAACTTAACAATCTATATATTACGTAGTATTGTATACTTATCGAATTCCTTTATGTATTTCAATAAAATTATATACTTACCGTACATATAATTTATTCATTATACGATATACTTTAAGTAAATGCATTTTTTATTAATTTTATTAATAATTAACTGTTTCATAAGTAATAAAGATATGAATCTGAATTATTCCTTTATATTCTGTCTTGAAGTTCGTCCACATTTTGGGGTTTCCCATCCTCCATCGTAAACTTTTCGAGTTTAAAGAGCCCAAAAATATTCTATGGGACGAGCCTGGGGAAGCTTAGGGGCATTGTTGTGTTCAGAACAAATGTTACGTTTTGGTCTGTTAGCCAATTTTGAGTTTGTGTTGCATAGTGACAGGACGCAAGGTCTGGCCAGAATATAAAATTATCCTCAGCGTGTTCTTCAATAAAATTAACCAATTTGTTAGACTATTTATCGATGTATCCAGGGCTTTAATAATAATTCTTTATTTTATTTACAGTTACATATAATTCGGAGTGTTCTTCCTCCAAACGTATGTTTCTTGAAATGGTACATATCAAGGATGATTGTAATAACATTAATTCAAGAATTGATATTCAAGAACTTAACAGCGTATATTTTGGTGCATTGGGAAAGTTGAAAAAGGAAAAGGCAAATTTCAGGCCAAACTGAGTCTTATTAATTTCCTTACATTTTATTTAAATTCCTACAACTTGCTACATTATTATTGGTGTATCGACGACCAATAGGAGTCCGTATCAATGATGTCACCAGAATCCTTACACAGGATATTTCCGGCTATTTTCCGTATTATTCGGTTGTCGTTTTGTTGAGCAAATGGATGTACTTATGTATGCTGTTTGAATTTTTTGTACGATGTTTAATAAATTAACTGAATGTTTTGTACGAATGTATTTTGTGTACATGAATTGTAACAATTTTTAAGATCTTACTGTAAGTGTGATAATATTTATGTTGTATAATTGTTGTAGACCCTGGAGAAGGTGCAAGGGTGCACCGAAATTTTGGTATAGTAAGAATAAATGCTGTTTGACTGAACTTTCGAGTAATTGTTAACATAAAATCATAGACTTGACATAATGTAATAATAATTTGATTTAAATGTCAACGTCACTAGTTAAACATTAGCACAAAGGACAGTGTAGTAGATAATTAGATGTCTGTAACTCTACGACAGACGTCATTATTATTTGTAGAGTGTTACAAAGTAATGTCACTATTTACGTATATCTGTTACATAACATAAATTACATAGACGTCAAATAATCTGTCTCTAACATGAAATGTTGCTAAGCTACTGTTGTATAAAGTCATTGATTTCTATATACAAAATGGACCGGCGACTCCTATACCTTTACAATGGCAGGGGCTGTATCCACTTAACTGTCATGGTGAAATCACTATGTCTTTCTAATAGTGACAAGTACGCATGCGTCAGCTAGTACCAGGTCGACAAATTGAAAATGAAGAAAAAAAAAAATACATCCTGTTAAGCTTGACATCATCTTGGCTTGACATTATTTGTCATTTCCATTTGTGCAACGTACTCGATGATTAAATTTTACGCCCATTCGATTTATGTTTAAATACATTTTCGCATTAGATACATGGATAAAATGTGATGAAATCTGCTTAGTCCAGCTATACATAAACGTTAGAGAGAGGTAGTGATCCCACAAGTCAGGCGGGTTGCGTTTTTTGGTGGATATACGTAATTTATTCAAGCCGTCGGTCCATTTTGTATAAAGAGGTCAGTGTATAAAGCGCTGTGTATTCTTTCTTCAAAAAAACGAACTTGAGTAGTCATCTTTTTTGAATCCATCTATATAACATTTGCTCAAATAATTCTTAAAACTATGTATCCTTTCTTATATTGGCAATTGGTTTGTGCAATTGGTCGTTCGTATCAGTCGGATCATAAGCGTCCCAGATAAATTAGACACACAAAGTTATTGTAATAATTATTTTTAAACGGCGTCTATGGAATATTGCAAAATAAGCATTTTTCCCGTACCCGTGCCCTATACATAGGAGAATAATGAAAAAATAAGGAAGAATAATATTTGCAGTCAGAATTGGAGCATCTTCAGAGTTAAAACTAAATTATATTAGCCCCGAATAAGCTCCAATTGGGAGCGAAACATCGGCGTAGACCAATAAATTCTAACTACAGTCCTCCGTATTATTTTTCCGTCTTCCAACTCATCGCTTATTTTCATTTTTCAATAAAATAACTATTTCTGATTTCAGTGGTAAAGGAAACTAAGCATCTATTGCTTCTTCTTTCTAGGAAAAAGAATTGGACCCCCCTACAGAAAGCACAAAATCCCTGCTGAGGGAATCTCCATCAGGAGATTGCGCCCCATGTGAATCCAATGGAGATGCTGTCCAGGCCAAACCCCAGGTCAGATGTGACCTCAAAGGCTTCCGTTTGCTTCAATTTGAAGAAGCACCAGAATACCTCAGATTTAATCCTTTTATTTTATCTGGATACAGGGGGTTGTTGTGTACGAAATTATGCATGGAAAGGTAAGAAGAAAATCAGAATCGTTTCACTGACTGTAGGTACATTCATAATCAAAAAATTTGAACGCAGCACAGTTTCACCCTGGCTTCGAATTCGAGTTTCAGGTCAGCTTATGTAAATTTAAGAAATACCTGTGATATGGTTATAAATGGCATAAATTTATAAATGGCACTTTAAGTGCAATTAAGTTTAAAGTAATTGTAAATCTTAAAATTAATCTTTTTTTTTCTATTTTAGTGTGTTTTGGTGGACGAACGAAACCATAAATATCTGGTCCCACATATTCGGTCTTTTGTTGTTCACTGGTTTAGCCATAAACGACGTGCTAATCATCAACATAGACGCTCCATTTGGAGACAAAGTTATAGTCAGTTTTATCCTCTTCTGCTTTCAAGTAAGTGACTATCACTTTTCTAACCAAGTCTTTAAGATATTTACACAATATTTGCAATTTCACTTTTAAGAGAAAACTACAGATTGGATGGTAAATTAAAGAGTAATTTCTTTATAGGTGTGTATGTTTTTATCGGCGTTATACCATACCTTCAACTGTAGATCAGAAGATGATTATAATCACTTTTTGACCTTTGACCTCTTTGGAATAGCCTTAGCGTTATATGCTGTGTATATATCAGGCATATACTATGCATACTGGTGCGATCAGGTAGGAAAAATAAAAATGATACTTATATAAATTAATTTTTCAGTAAATGAAATATATTATTAGAGTTCAGTATTATCTTGTATACGGGTGTAACGTGAAAAACGGGCCTATGGGAAAACAGTTTTTCCTTGTGAAAAAAATGGCCTATTAATTTTAGGCAATAATAAGTTACTTCTTACTACAAATGTAATAATATTTTAAAATAAAACAATATTTGGGTTACTTCTGTAATTTTTTTTATTATTTAAACGACGTTTCGACAGCAAAGTGCTGTCTTCATCAGGTAAATAAAAAGCAAAATACACGTAGTCAAGACAACATGTTTACAAAATGAGGGTAACATAGATCAAATATTAACTAAAAACGTACAAAGATAAAACAGAAAATTATGAACGAATAACAGGTAACCACGACTTATTAAGCTCAAAACCTGTATTTAAATTAACGTTATTAGAAGATTTTTTGATTTCGATGGCTTCTCTAATTAGTCTTCTCTTCCAGTTATTTTCTCTTGCTAAAATCTTCGTGTTTTTGAACTAAATCCAAATATTGTTTTATTTTATTATATTGAGTTCTGAAATCTTCTTTCAATATTTAATAATATTTTATTTGTTAAATCGCGCTGTTTGAGCCATCAACCAAACTATTAAATAGTTTACAAATTATATTTTACAATTTTTTTGACAAGTTATATGTACCGTGTACAATAATTTGGAACTAAAGGGTTATCTAATTTATGCATTTACAAAACATCTGCAATTAATTTTGTTTACTGATTTACATGCAGAATTTTATGTTGTACTAGTGGCGACTTCTGTCTTTTAAATTGGAGGGGCGCAGTAATTAAAAAATTGAGATATTTTTTTACCTAAACTGGGCAAGTACGGGAAGAAATTACAAATTATTTCTTACAAGTAAATTCAGTTATTATGTCTTTCGTAGACATAATTTGAAAAATGGAGAGTAAATATTCTATTTTGGGTTTTACTCTCACTAATTTGTGTTAATTTTAAATCAGACAATGTCCTACCTAATTCTTTATTTTTTTTAACAAAACATTAGCAGGCCTATTCTACTAAAAACACATATAACGATGTCGTTACCATAGGACTATCGCTAAGCATTTGGTTTAACGACGTTAGTAACGAAAAATGCCAAAAACTTATTCTACTAATCATATCGTTATAAATTGTCGTTATCTTGATTTTAACGATAATATATAACTTGTTTATATTGATAATAAATTTTCAATATAAATTTGCGATATAGATGCATTCTATTCAAATATTGAAGTGGATTTACCTGATATGTAATACAAAGAATAATTTATAAGTAGGTACTCTAGAAATTTTCGACAAACCATTACTTTTTAATGAATTCCTCATATTATACGAAGCCAGTGGCGTATTATCGCAGAAGCCTAAAAATCAAAATTATACTTTTGGCGTCAAACTGTGTCCGGTAATACGCCACTTAATATATTCTATGTACCTCCATACACATATATTTTTTATGTATATTTTTGTACTTTTTGTATATTTATTACATATTTAAATCCTTTCGCGCTCCCCTTGGATGGGACGCGCGCTACAGTTTGGGAAATACTGCTCTACATGTATCATTTTAAATCTAAACAATGAAATTTGATATAGTAAATAAACTTGAAATATCACGCAAAATACGATTATACGTATAATCTGACATAAGTATAATTTATTAAATATATACTCCATATACAATATTTACAAAATAGTGAATAGATCAATACATACGTTAAACAACAGTCAACTTATATTTAATTATTTATCGAAATCTAAATTTTTAAATATTTTGGGAATAACGTCCACTGGTTGAGAAGTTGAAATTTAGTAGTAAACAATTGGAATTTGCACAGGGAATTTGAATAAAACGACACTTAAAAGAAGAAATTGAAAACTTATTGTTTTATTAAAATTTCGGGTCCAAATTTCGAATATCTACTTTTAAATTTAAAAATTACAATTAATGAAATTTTGAACTAGCGAATAAATACACACCGGTGCAGAATAAAATAATTCCTTCAGCCATTTTTAGTTTTGTTTTTGAAATATATCAAATTTTACTACGTTAACGAGGCATGTAAACTTGTCGTTCATAAACGATATAAAATAACGGTATATAACGATAAATATTTTAGCAGAATAGGGTTTTGACAAAAATGGTTAATATAACTACATGTCGCCTGGTAACGGCTCGTAATGATACATATTTTTTTAGTAGAATAGGCCTGTAAGACTATTTACTGCAATATTAATTTATTTTTGATTTGTCGTAATCCTGAAATAATGCACTACAATAAGGCATTCATTTTAAAACTGAGCCGAAGGCGCAAAATAAGTGCGGCCACACAGCGCTTACAAAGTATAGCTAGTCTATGCTAGTCACACAAACAATACGTCACGTCATAGCAACACGGGCCGCAGTACGCCGAGCGGCCAAGGATCAAGGCAGTGGCACGTTTCGCGTCTAGTTTAAAGGCCTATTTATAACAACGCAACGCAACGCAAGACGTAACGCAAACGCAATAGGTAACGTAGGAGTTAAAACACATACTTGTAATACGGGCTATTTATATCACCGCAATGCAGTAGGTAACGCAATGAACGACACGCAAGAGATGGCCAACTTTCAACTTTCTGCGTGATGCCTTACGTTCCCTTTAGCGTGTAACCAATCACTTGTCAGTATTTTCACAGAAGGCGCGCGCAAGTGTTTCTTGCACGGTAGAGGTTATGTAAATGTCAAATTTCAAAAGAAGTCCCGATTTGCACTATGCTTTCTGATTGGTTACAAGCAGCAAACTTAGCGTGGTTATAAATTACACATTTCGCGATTACGTTCCCCACTTCTTTGTGTGCTTGCGTCGCGTCTTGCGTTGCGTTGGATATAAATAGGCCTTAAATGTTTTATATTTAACTATTTACTAAACAATAGAACCGCTTTATATCTGAACAATATGATTATATCGGTAATTTATTATACCAAATAAGGAGTAATTTTGACCGTTTTCTGGTAATGGCGCACGCAGCCACGCAGCCTCATTAACGAGCCGCCCCCATGTACAACTTATATTTGAAGCACAAAGAAAAACTGTTTTCCTATGCTATGGTTTATGTATGTAACGGATTTCGAGCATCATATGGTATAATAATACATTATTTTTTTTTTGAAAAAAGTGCCAATTATACACGAGATAATACTGTATTTTAAAAATACTAATAATATGAAATACGAGCAGAATTCATTACAACTTAGTATCATATTATTTGCGAATTTATTTTGTGTTAATTATACAGATTCTTCATTTTCTGGATTAATTATTATTTGGAACAATTTTTAACAAAAAATTTATACTTTCATAGATACCGGGTGTTACTATTCCAGATCTTGAACCCTCTCTAAACTATGGTAGGACAACTCAGGTCAGTTCCTTATACCATCTATCCTATCATGAATGGGGTACTATACCATAATCAAATTTTAACTATCTTTGATAAGAATGCGAACATATATGTAAATTAATATTAGTGAAAGAATTTTGTTTAAATGTTAATTAGTTCGCAAACAAACAAAAGTGATTGAATTCGATTAATAACTAGCATGACGTATCAGGTCTTTGAAATTGGATTGGTTGCCTGATTTTCTCCCTCCCATCGTGAAACAATAGATGGAAAAACACTAGCGCCATCCGCCGCCATATTACAAAACAATGGTCAAGCTGTTTCAATGTTCTATAATTTATTAGGAAGAAATGCATTTAATTTATGTTATTTATAATTAATACACTCCTGCCAAAAAGAAAAACGGACACCAAAATTTTTTTTTAAAGACATAACAAATGAAATATGGATTTATTTGTTATTTTTATGTTAAAATATGAACAACTGGTCTGTAAAGTAAGATTAGAAAATAAGACAAATGTAGCAAACACATTATTTCTTAAGAAAAAGAAAGAAAACTAAATCTGTGCAGAATTATCTGTTTTTTGGTGTTAATATATTACACTTTTAGTACTTATAATACTGAATATGAATAAATGTGTTATAATTCAATCGGAGAATACAATCTGAACAGAAACTTCAGGCATGGGCGTCCGCAGAAACTTATCTAAGGGGGGGGGCAAAATTTTAATTGTAGAAGATAAAATGAGTTATTTTTCATTTTATATATAATTAATGTCTCCACCTTCCCTCTGCTTGGGGATCACTGGTGTATATTAGTTTAAAATATATTTTTATCGGAAAGAAATGTATTATTGGTTAGCTATATTCATTATTTTATTATCTATTGTTGTAATCAAGCTTTTATATCTTCTAATCATAATTATATTATATTATATGGGGCTCGTGGCCGTGTGCCTGAGTGTCTGGTCGCGAATCTGAGGACCGGGGTTCGATTCCGACCGACGCCAAAAATTACATCGAATTTTAATGGCACAAAATTGACCCCTGTGGCGCACTGTCCACGCCAGCAATGAGTGCCCGTGAGGTGACGCCTGGTAAGCGCCCGCACGGTACAAATATTCCATCATTACCGATATCTGTGTACACAGCAGATTGGCACACCCAGCAATGGGTAATATGCCGTGATAAAATATTTGTTTATTTATTTAATCATAATTATTTACAAAAAAAAAACAAATTACTGCGAAATTTATATTGAATTAATAACCTCAGACATGCTCGACGTTTGATACAGCATGGCGGCTTAGCTCTATTTCAAATGAACTTTACATGTGTATTACAGAGGAGATAAAATAGTTTGTTACTTACTTCGTTCGAAAAATAATGACGGACCGATTACCACAAAGGAATAGAAATAAATCTTACTTGTCTTATTTTGTATATAGGTATGTAGAAAAAGAAGAATTTTTATAAAAATTTAACAAATGTATTTAATATATGAATTATCAGCTTTTCCAAGGGGGGGCAAGTGCCCCCCCTTGCCCCCCTCTGCGGACGCCCATGACTTCAGGTGAAGATGATCACATTATTCAAAACATCACTGTAGCCATGATTATTCCTAGAAGTACTGCCCGAAATGTAAATGGTTTTTTTTTTATCAAATACATCAGATGACGAATATCAGGAACACATGCATTGCAAACCCGTTTAACATCGATATTTGTACTATAAGAATGGGTCGTACTACCAACTATTGTCTTTTGTCAACTGGCAGATGTTCATGAAATTGATATATCTGCAGGATTCGTTCGCTGAAGGTTATGTAAATAATGCTTAAGTCCTAGGATGTCCGTTTCTTGCTCAGCTTTGTCCGTAGCACGTCGAGTATAGCGGCTACGTTTTGCGCGAGAACGTAGAGACTAGGCAATGGAGCACTGGAGCTCCTTGTTCATATATGAATCCCATTTCTGTCCGTGTTCATTAAATGAACAAGAATGCGCGTGGTGAATGTCAAGAAACCGTTTCAGGATATTACATACTCTGATAAACACCATTTGACAGTGGTAGTAAAATGGCATGGGCTGGTATTTCGGTGTATTGAAATATTAAGCTAGTGTTTTGGCGCAAGTTCTGTAAATTAGAAAATGCACTGCTTACTCCGTAGTATCGCTTGCTTCATTTGTTCTCGAGAATTTCATCTTGAAAGTTGACAACATGCGTCCTAACTTTGCATACATAACAAAGCAGCTTTTAAAATAAGTCAATATTCGATTATTATAATTGTCAGAGCGCAATCTTAACTTAAATTCCTGCGAAAAATATGGGATTACGTTAAGGCAAAGTGTTCAGCATTGATAATCCGTACCAAAAACTATTCAATATCTAACAGTACCTCTTCCTAACATGTGGTAGAAGTCTTTACAGTTTGAGGAGGCAATACACACTATTACTTACTCAAAATAAATCTACCTTAGCTATAAAACCTACTCAATAAAGAAAAATAATTTTGCTACTTTTGTTCATTTTTCTGTTGGAGTAACTTTTCTTAATAAATAAAGTGTTTGCTAAATGTTTTTTATTTTCTAATTTTACTTTACAGATCAGTTATTCATAATTTAACAAAAAAATAACAAATAAACCCATATTTTGTTTGTTTTAAGACGATAAAAACTTTTTTTTGGCTCCGAGTGTAATAATTTCTTCATGAATATACGTATAAGTTTATATAGAGAAATATTTCAGCTATGCGAACATGAAACATTTTGTACTCTCTAGAACTAACAGTTTGTCGACCACTGGTGAAGACCTCCTACGTCACTCACCAAATTCTTAACTTTAAAACTTCATATCTCGCTTTTACGTAAATTTGTCTAGTCGCGTTTGCTTTAAAATTCTTATTTCATCCTCTTTTCCAGAAAAAAATAAATAATTGGTATAGGACCCCATCGAAAAAATCATTACTATATAGGTGTGTTCGTTTCACTACTTTAGTTTTACTGCAAAACGCAAGTGATGCTATAAAATCCACTCATTGAACAGTTGCAAAATAGAGAAACAAACATACAGTTAAATTTATTACCTTATACATTTTATTGTGCTAATCCCTAACTATTGTGTCAATCCCTTATATCCTTAATTCGAGTAAAATTTCCTTTTTTCATGTTAGAAAGTTTTTTTTTTATAATTATTGTGCTAATTTAATATGTTGTGTAATATGAGGAATCTGACTAACACATGTCATTGACTTATATGGTTCAGGAGAAGCATGCTAGGCAGCTAGGCTAGATGATTGTTAAGGAAGTTAAAACAGAGGCGATTTTCTTGAGAAACTTTTATCGTAATGAGAAAGTGTAGCAGCGGAAATTATTTATTTGCTTTTCAAGAATCATTTTATCAGATGTTAAATGAAAATATATAGAAGTATATGATATAATAACGGATGACAGTATTTTAAAAGTGAAAATAGTAAACACAGGATAATGTAAATTAAACTATTACTGTTGTCATTTACTTTCAATATTTATTATTATTATTAAATAAATTTTAACATTTTGATTAATGAGCAAGAAGAAAATTGTTTGCATTAATAGAAGATAAATCTAGAAATTCATTGACCCTTTTATAATTTATATCTGCTCACATTGTGAAAGTATAGAATTATGAGCAAACGTAAAGTTTCTGTAAAAATACTAATTAATTTATTATAGATGAAATGCAACGATAATTTTATATATCTATAACGTGTGTATAACTATTTTCTATTTAAACGCAAAAAAATTCTATCTAGGATTATTATTTTACGCGATAGTTACTCCATAAATTTGTTCTACTATTCTACTTGTACTAAATATATTATCACGCCTTTTACCCATTGCTAGGAGTGCCATTCTACTTTTACATCACTTTAAGTAGCAAATAACAATTATCAATAATATTTATGTTTATTACGACCATGGTAAAATGTTCACTACATAAAAATGTACAGGGTGTTTCTCGGATACGGAACACCTCGATTTATTTTCTTTATTATTGGGAATAGACGAAAAATATTCAAATAAAAGTTGTAGTAGATCAAGGGGGACATTTACTCATTGAAAAAAAAATCAACCAGTGTTTCTTAAACTATAACATAAAATTATATTTTTTTAAATGGTATATATTTTTTAGGCCCATTCGATAGAGTATTTTTTCCGAATTCAACCATGTAATCATTTTATATCTTTACATAAATATATTTTAATAGTTATTTTTCAGTAGGCTAAGTATGAAAACAAAATATGCTATAGTTTGGTTCACGAAAAATGACTATTCAAGCCGTCTTATGTAATATTACTTGTAGATAACATCACTGCATTTCGTATGCATAGGCGTGCAATATGAAATATTTATGGATACATTTTAATTGAAAAAAAGTCTAATTTATTTGAAAATTATGTTTCTTTTTAAATAATGCGTTTCTCAAAGTTTCATGTTTTTCACCAAAATTGTGTAACACACAAAAACATGAACTTGACATACGTATATCTGTCACTCAACATAAAATACATAGGCATACGTTAAATAATCTTTCTCTTTTTAACATGAAATGTTGCTAAGCTACTGTTGTATACAATGCTGTGTATTCTTTCTTCGAACAAGTGACCTTGAATAGTCATCTTTCATGAACCAAACTATATTGTTAATTTGAGTTATTTACTGCATAATTCCTAGTTATTAAGGAATATTAATGTTTCGTTTTAACTTGAGCTCAATTGTTTTTCATACTAGCTATTTGAAAAATAACTTTATATAAAAATAAAATTTATTTAAACTTCAATTGGATTTTTCTCAATATCTTTTTATGTAAAGAAATAAAATAATTACATAGTTGAATTCAGAAAAAAAAAATTCTACCAGATGGGCCTAAAAAATATATGCCATCCCATTAAAAAAACAATTTATGTTATATATATAGTATTACTAATAAAAAAGAAAATAATCAAGGTGTCCCGTGTCCAAGAAACACCTTGTATACCTATACTGGATGTCTAATTGAAATCTGTTATACAGGATGTTAATGAATATATGTTACAAATTTATAGGGTATTAGGTGATTCGAAGTAGGCTAATTTTTACTAATAAACTCATATCTGGAAACGCACTGTTTTTGAGCTACAGGCCCTTAGATGAATATTGCCTATCTTAATTTTAATTGGCTGTGACCCTATTCATACACGTATTCAGTAACACTCTAAGAATACAATGTGTTTTATTTTTATTTTGTTGTAGTTGCTTATTACTTTTAAAGGAAAGTTATAAACTTACAACAAAATAAAATTAAAAGTTCATTATAATCTCTATATACGAGTAACAGATTTCAAGTATAGACACGCAATATTTGATCTTTTTCTTACTGTAAATCTTCTTAGGAATGGGGCAACTTTTACATGCTCTCAGTAACAGTGATCTTCATCATGGCTATGATCATCCAGATCCCTAAATTAAAGGTGGACAGCAACGTCAAAATGGTGGTGTTTGTTGGATGGGCTCTTTATGGAGTTGTACCCACGGCACATTGGCACATGCTTATGGGAGGCTTCAAAAATCCACTAGTACAGGTAGATATATACACATGCATACATAATACGTACCTACAACACAATTAGGTTTGCCAACCGTCCTCCTTTATCCTATATTTACCTCCGTCCTCTTTTGCTATGAAAATGTCCTCCCCAACATTGCAATTTAATATTTAATGATGTTTTATAATATATCTACCACTATTAGTAATATTTATAATATTTTTTAAAAGCTGGCAACCCTACACACAATTAAGAAACATAATATACTTATACATAGTATACAGGTAGTAGGTACACATAGAAATAATATTCAAAAAGTATTAATAACGCAGGCAGTGGCGTAGAAAGTGGGGAGGGGTAATATAGAACTGACAAAAAAAATGTTTTAACAAAAATATCATCAGCTTTGATAATGGCCATCAGTTACTGCTGTAGTATCAATATCCGATTTTCATTGGCCGGGAGGAATCCTTTACCTAGATAGTTCTTATAGTCACACTTGGACATACACATACAATGTGTTCCGAAGTTTCTTCGTCCTCCTTGCAGAGTCGACAGATACTTTTTTCAGCTGTACCAATCACACAGTATTTTAGAGGACAATGACCAATAAAGATACCAGTCATAAGATATTAACAATTACTCGATATCTCAGTCAAACAGCATTTATTCTTACAACACCGACGTTTCGGTGCACACCTGCACCTTCTTCAGGGTCTATAACAAGTAATATAACAAATTATATGCAAAACAACAAGGACATTATCACACTTACAGTAAGATCTTATAGATTGTTACATATCATGTACACAAAATATATTCAGTTTTTACACATCGTACAAAAAAATTAATAAGTATACACGCATGCATTTGGCAAAATCGATAACAGAATAATTTGGAAAATAGGCGAAAAAATCTTACGGAAGGATTCTTGGTGACAACGAAATGGACTCCTATTGGTCGTCTGTACCCTCATGATTGTGTAGCATTGTTGTAGGAATTTAAATAAAATATAAGAAATTTAATTGAATCTCAATTTGGCCTGTAATTTGCCTTTTCCTTTTTGAATTTTTCCAATATACCAAAATATACGCTATTAAGTCCTGAGCGATGTTCGCTCATCCGGATCTTCGAATAACATTTGGTCGTCCCAACGTATGTGGCTTTCAGTTTTCACTTGCGCAAACAACGTTTGATTTGTCGTTCTTGCCCACTGAGTCCTTAAGTTTAATCATCGCGGATCAACACATAACAACATGGCGAACAAATGTGCTCTGGCTGAACATTCCAGTGCACTAAAACACACTTTTGATATGGATAATTTTAAGATTTTAGAAGAACAGACTCCAAACGTCCAAACGTATGTTTTTTGAAATCCTACATATGAGGAATAATTGCAAAAACATCAATGCACGAACTTATATGCATGAACTTAACAGCGTATATTTTGGTGTATTGGAAAAGTTCAAAAAGGAAAAAAAAATCCTACAATAATGTTATACCATCATTGGTGTACAGACGACCAAGAGGAGTCCGTTTTGATGAACTTTATAATATAGGTACTGCAGTTCTCTTTAATTTAGGTACAGAGTTGGAGTTGCTCATCTTTTTAAATTATTTACTACCTACTGTTTTAGGGGGGTCTGTATTTTTTTAACCCTCACCCTAATGTAGTAACTAAAAACTAAATGTTTTTAAATTAGAATAATATTTAGAATCCTGATGCTATTATCGCGTTATCTTTTGCTACGCCACTGATTCCAAATGTGAATGTGCTGATGATGTGAATAAGTGATGATAGACGAAGTATTTATAGAGAATGAAAGGTGTATGTTTCCGCTATGCGAATAAATATAGTAAGATATGTTATACATTTTCATTTGTACACAACAATCTATTTTACATATCTAGAATTAACTATAATAATAAGTCAGGATTTTTTTACGTTCACAAGTGAACAAGAGAGTCCATAAAAATTGCTTTTCCTATTATTACTTCAAAATTAAGGCACTTCCTTGTACACATACAGTAAAGTACAGGGTGGAACAAATTCAAGTTTCTTATATGAAAAACTCTTATTATGCACGCTACAGAAAATTGATGTAGGTCTTTATAGGACAATTTTTTGAGACAACATTTATAGGCACCGCAGGAACTTTTGATAGTCTTTTGGTTTTGAGCTACAGGCTAAAACTTAATTTTCGCATATTTTGAAAATAATTCATATCTCACTTATTATGAGAGATAATAAAAAACTGTGTAGATAATTTTTATATGCTTTTTTTACGTAAAATAACGTGGTGTAATTATAAAAATGAAAATAAAAACAATATTTGGGTTTAGTTCTGTATATTTTTATTTAACGACGTTTCGACAGCGTAGTGCTGTCTTCATCAGGTAAATAGTAAATAACAAAGTACATGTAGTCAAGAAAACAAGTTTACAGAAAGAGGATAACATAGACCAAAAGTTACATAAAAAACATACGAAGTTAAAAACAGAAAATTATGAATGAATAACAGGTAACCACGACTTATTAAGTTCATAACCTGTATTTAAATTAACATTATTAGAATATTTCTTGATTTCGGTGGCTTCTCTAATTAGTCTTCTCATCCAGTTATTTTCTCTTGCTAAAATCTTCGTGTTTTTGAAATAATATAATATAATAATAATAATTCTTTATTGTATTTAAAGGTACATATAACTTATTACAATCGATATATTAATGAGGGTGAGAATTTTCGCATATGTATTACATCTTCGACGTTTTTTTATACCTTGAGCTGATGGAGATGAGATGATGAAAGGACACACACAAACATCCAAGCCCCTGGTGGGAATCGAACCCACGACCCCAGGGTCCGAGCGGTCAAGGTCGCTTCGAGCGCTGTCCGCTGCCCCAACACGCACGACCACCGAGGCGGCGTGTTTTTGAAATCAATTCCATTGTATTCTTGAATAGCATGTTCAGCAACAGCAGATTTATCTGGTTGATTTAATCTTATAGCTATGTCATACGTGTTCTTTTAATATTGTTGCTACAGTTCTACTCGTTTGACCAATGTATATTTTATCACACTGGCAAGGAATCTTATATATGCCAGAACAATGTAGAGGAACTATATCTTTAACATTACCAAGAAGTTCACAGATTTTTAAAGTAGATTTATATGACGTCTGTATGTCAAATTTATTTAGATCTATGTTACCCTCATTTTGTAAGCATGTTGTCTTGACTACATGTATTTTGTTTTGTTTTTTTACCTGATGAAGACAGCACTTCGCTATCGAAACGTAAAATGAAAAAAAAATACAGAACTAAACTCAAATATTGCTTTATTGTATTAAGTTCTCTAAATTATTTTTGGATTAGTTAATTTATTTTTTATTGACTTTATTGTTACCTCGGGTACAATTTGAAAATTGTGGTTTAATATGGTTTCTGAAGTATATGAATTATAAAAATAAATATAAATAAAGAAAATACCATTAGAAATAAATAATTGTTGATCTGTAAATGATTCTTTCATCCGTTTCTTAATTTTTAACTTTTCATATTTAAAACAAAAGAATGTGGATTTGTTATAGATCTTTGAAATGTTTATAAAATAAGGAAAAATATGAAATTATTTTTAACATATGTTCTCATTTAAAAAATATTGGTTGTGTTATATCTCGAGAATTATTAAGTTTAAAAAAAAAATTACACCACGTTATTTTACATCAAAAACTTAAAACTTTCTAAACAGTTTTACATTATGTCTCATAATAAGAGATATGAGTCATTTTCAAAATAAGCAAAAATCAAGTTTAGATTGTTGCTCAAAAACAAAAGACAATAGATATTTGCTGTGGGGCCTATTTATCCCAAAAGGTTGGCCCATAGATTTACATTAATTTTCTGTAGCGTGCATAATAAGAAAGTTTTTCATATAAAGAACTCGAATTTGTTCCATCCTGCACAGATTTCTTAGAAGGTGTTACCATACTCGTTTAATTTTCTAGGTCCTGCTTCCCCGAGTTTTGGGGATGTACGTTATCAGTGGTACAGCTTTCATCATCTACTTAACAAAAATTCCTGAACGATTCTTCCCAGGGAAAGTCGATTTCTTAGGGCATTCTCATCAATGGTGGCATATGTTCATTCTTCTAGCATTATACTACTGGCATAACTCTGGTATGATTTATGTACAGTACCGGATGAACCATGCATGTCTCACCAACATGAATATACTGTGATACAGGGTTAGGATAGTTTAGGATGTTGTTGATTAGTAAATATATCATTTTATATTTATAAAAAAGAGTTTTATTGTCATCTAACATTTTTAGTTTAAATTCTTACAACAGGTAAAGTCTAAGAAGGTAGGTCCATTTTTACGTTAAATGTACGTACATAAATCGATGGTTAATTTATGTACCTATAATATAGGCAATTTTTATTATATTGCTAAACCTCTATACATACTTTTCAACTTATCTCTTCAAGCAAATACCTACCCCACTGCTCTAAAAAAAACCTACATTACTCCTATCTTTAAATCTGGAGATAGAAATATTATTTCGAACTACCGCCCTATCGCTATTTTCTCTAATATATATAAACATTCTATTCATTCATATTTTTAGCTCACTTGAATTCAGTATCTCTATCCATCAATATGGATTCATTGCTTTGGCAGTCCACATCCATTAATTTGAGTATATTAACAAACATTGTATTACATTATTTTCGTGATAATAGTTAACTTGATGTCTTTTATTATACTGATTTCTGCAAGGCCTTTGATAAAGTCAATCATAAAGTTCTTGTCTTCAAATTTATTCATATTATTTATTTTTCATCTGCACTTCATGTACATTACAATAAATCCATCTCTCTACAATTTACTGCCACCTCTGAAATTCCACAAGGTTCAAGTCTAGGCCCGTTTCTCTTCACTTTATTCATCAATGATATAGTTGACTGTATTAAACATTGTAACTACTTACTATACGCTGATAAAAATATTTAAAGTAATGAACACCATTAATGAATGTTTAATACTTCAACAGGAAATTGAAAATCTGTTGACATGGTCTATCTCGAATAATTTATTTTTCAATTTTAATAAGTGCAAGATAATAACCTTCACCACAAAGAGAAACAATTGATTTCAAGTCAGAGTTAATGAAATGAAAGATTCGGAAGTAATTTTGGTCCTAAATGTCAATTTAACATACAAGTTACATAACCAAGATATACAGAAATCTGGGATTAAAGATTTTCATAAATTTTCGACTCTCAATTCCTTATTTAATTGTTTATCCGATCTAAAGTAGAGTATTGTTATTTAATTTGGAATCCACTATACAAGAACTCAATTAGAGCTATTGAATGTGTTCAAAGTAAATTTTTACATTATTGTTGGTGTAAATTTATAAGTCATGAACCTTCAACTTACAGATATCACTTAGCTCTAAATGAATTAAATTTAGTGTCACTTGAGGATCAAAGGAAATTTAATTCATGTGTATTTTTATATAAAATATTCGATAACATTTTAAATGGCGGTATCATTATAAGAGTACCTATATAGGAATCCAAATTAAAGACAAAAACTTTTGTTCAGTGTTCCTGCTGCTAAATCAAATTATGAATTTGGTAGTCCTTTCAGAAGTATTTGCAGTTTTATAATGACATATTCATTCATTGAAAGTTTTCATTCTTACATTCGCACTGTCTAATTGATTCGATGTAAATTTAGAACGTATATTAAAATAATTTGATTCTTTCATTTGTATTGTTGTTTGTTGTTATAGTTGCATTTGTAATTGTTTTTCTTTTTGTATTTACCACTCAGTAATTGGGGCTTTACCATGTTGACTGTGTGTATATTAAATAAATAAATATTGCAACTTATTATTTACTCTTGTGGTGCTATCTCCGCGGTAGCTTTAAGAGCCTGTGAATTTTTTTTTATACTCAAAACTAATTTCTAATTATTATTAATTATATTAAAATTTATTTTCTGTAGCTTTTTTTCAACTGCAGTAGAAGACAGGCGTGTTTAATTATTGAGCTCCGTAGTGATTGTGTAATGTAATTAAATCCATAAATACAACAATAAATTGTCTTGTATTTTGAGTTTTTATATGGAGCACATTCCTCATACGAATATAATGTAAAAGCGCGCTCCATAAAAGCGCTTTTATTATAAAGTGAATAGAAAAAGTGCAATTAAGTTTATTACGTAAATATTAAGGATATGTCTGCAGTAAAGATTATTACGTGAGGATCCTGGCAAATACTTAGGATAGATTTCATGTGTAACCTGTAGACCGAAACTAGATCAATAAATTTATTAACATAGTAAGTAAAGGTAACAAAATATTTCGGTTTTATATACGAGTATTAATTTATTTTTCTGGTTTATTTGATTTAATTTTAATTTATAATTTAGGATTTCAAATACTTAATTTTTTAAATTTAAATTCTACATACTTAGTTATTAGTTTCATTTTTACATTAATAAATTTCATTAATCCACTAATATTTTTTTATAATTTTTCTTAATTTTTTTTATTGAAATAATACATAAAATTCCAAATTTAACAGGATCAACAATTTTTTAATTACTCGATTATCTTAATTATTATGGAAAAAAAAATTCAACGAAGTTTATTTTACATTAAAATGTATATAAATCTACAGTAAAGCTTTTTCTACGTGTTTCATTTTTATGTAATGGTATGTAACTTTATATTGTAACGTTTATTTATATGGGTGAAGTGTAAAAATCAAAGAAATATTATTAAGTAAAATAATACGTTTATTAAATGATAAATAATTAGGATAAATATTAAAAAGATAATAAAAACAACTAACACTATGGATTAAACAAATATAAACACTAATTTAAGACTACGAATATTATTAAATGCTTAAACACTAAGATTATTTATTTAAACAATATTTATTTATATAACTACATTTATTTAAGTTCACCACTCGTAGACTTCATTGCTCGTTGCTTCTATATTTCAGACTATTCTGCTGGCTTTGCCGACGGTTTTATATAGCGCGATGTCATTCTCGAAGTTTCTGACGCCACAATGACATTGAATACAATAGATTCAGGTCACCGGTGTAATTAACACGTCTAGACAGATGGGTATTTCTGCCGTCGGCGATTACGTCATAGCTCGGGAATATTCTACCAATAACGGCGCTCGCATACTCTTAAATCAGGGGCGCATGTTACACTGCCCCCTCCTTAAGACAGTTTCGTCCCGGAACAACTCTTGATGACGAAATCTACATGTATTACTATTGGTACATTTAGAAGTCTTGAAGAAGTGACAGTCAATGGTCCGCTGGAGTTCTTCTTTCTGTCCGTTAAGGTTAGCTACAGACGAGAATTTCAATACCGGTATAGCGGAAGAGGATCTATAACATGTTTCTAACAATCCTCCAATCCAAACCATCTAGTCCACAGCCTAACTTTGGTACTGCTAGCTTCAAAATATCATTCTTTAGCAGATGATCCTTCAAATCGCACAGTGAGTTCCACAAACTGCGATACGACGGCTTCTGGTACGAGCGTGGTTTTGTGACCAAGTAGTAGATATACCGCTGGAGTTCTGTATTACTATCCCTCAGTCGTAACGTTTTTCCGACGGATGGACCTTGATTGGCCAGTTCTTGTAGTCGTCCAAATTTCGTTTTAAACACTGAAGCTATGCCGCGTGACATCTTTAAGTCTTCTGATACGCAGTGGCCGAGGGAATAATCTGAAGATACGGTGAATAAGTCTCGATGTTCTTCTGCCGTCACGCCATACCTTGCCTTGTGACCAAAAGAATACTTTTCCATGAAGTCTTCAATAGTCGATTTCTGAGCTATGATCCGACGAACCGTTGCTCCACGCTGGTCTTCATGGTTGTCACCGGCGAAAGGGGCTAGCCGATTAAAGTGTATTACTCTCGGCTTCCCGGTAGGTGCCTTCCTAATTCTATATATTACGTCGTTTATCCTTTTAACGAACTCATAAGGACCTTCCCCATTTCTTTGCAGCTTTGGTGCTAAACGACGCCTTTGTGGATTGTAAAGCCACACTAAATCCCCAGGTTGGTATCCACCTTTTTCTGCCTTGATGTTATACTGGTCCTTCATTCGGCCGCTGGCAGCTTGAATGTTTGTGCGGACTTGTTCATGAATGTCGTCCATTCTTCTCCGTAAGTCCGTAACGTAATCTTCTCCGGCCAGATCTTCCCCAGGTTTACTGCCAAACACCAAGTCACATGGTAGGCGCAACTCACGCCCGAATAAGATGTTCGCAGGAGTTTTCCCTGTTGTTTCATGCACGGATGAACGATAAGCCATCAGGAACAGATGAAGATGTCGGTCCCAGTCTCTTTGGAGGTTGGAGATTACCTTCGACAAGTATCGGCTGATCGTTCTGTTCATTCATTCAACCATGGCATCAGACTGCGGATGTCATGCGTTTATTCTCGTTTTATTAATTCCTAATATCTTACAGATATTTTGGAAAACGGCAGACTCAAAATTTCTCCCCTGGTCGGAGTGAAGTTCACGTGGTACACCAAATCGGCATATACATTCTTTCACTAAAGTTTCAGCAACCGTAGTGGCTTCCTGGTTGGGTAATGGATAGGCTTCAACCTACTTGGAGAAGTAGTCCATGACAACCACGATGTATTTGTTTCCTTCGTCGCTTTTTGGAAATGGTCCGTCACGTCAATCGCAATGCGCTCAAATGGACTGCCAACATTGTATTGACGCATTGGAGCTCTTCGCCGTTTATGCGGACCGTTGCTTCCAGCACAAACCACACATTTCTTGCACCAGCCTTTAACGTCTTCTTTGCAGTGAACTCAGTAGAATTGCTGGCGCAACCTTTATAATGTTTTGTTGACTCAAAAATGTCCTCCTCCAGATCCGTCTTGGATGTCTTTCAACACGTCTGGTATTCTACTCTTAGGAATGACTAACTGAGTTTTCTTCTCAGTTCCATCATCATTTTCTACCACACGCTTTAACAGGCCATCCTCAACCACCATAGAGTCCCATTGCGCCCAGTACGACTTTACACTCTGTGAGTGTGGTGCAACATCTTCCCATATTGGTTTGCTCTCTACTGCTTTCCATTCCAGTAATATTTTCAAAGTCGGGACATTTCCTTGGTCCTTGTGTGGTCCATCGGGCTGCCAACTATCGTCGACTACTGTTATCCTGGCGACGGTGGAATGTTTCTCTTCTATCGACTACAATATTTGCCTCCATCTTGGTATGGCCTTCTAGACAGTGCGTTGATATTACTCCCTTTCTTTCTAGTGCCTTTCTCTGTCCCTATGGGTCTCTTCCAGGGGTCTTAAGTCTTCTTGAAGGCATCAGCACTGCCTCCCTTTCTTTATTCATATCCATTCTTGAAATCAACGGATTCGTCCTTTACCTCTAGAATTTCTGCTTACATTTCTTTTTACCTTCCGTCACCTATAGGTAAGGAAGGTATTGTCTTTGGTCAAAAAATTCGGTGGTGAGTTTTCATTGAATAAGCACGTTTTAGGGTCTTTACAATACGATTTTACTATTTTTACGATGATGTCTGCATGTGTGTGTGTGTGTGTTCGTATGTGCGTGTGTGTGTATGTATGTGTGTATGTGTGTGTGTGTGTATGTGACCGCTTTTTCGTGCACGATATCTCCAATACTAGAATTCCAAAAATTACAATTCTTGCGTATTCCTCTTCCTTACAACCATATGCAGATATGTTTAGATTTTGGTTATAATTGGTCAACCGGAAGTACCCTCATTTGAAGATTTTAACAGTTTTTCTTGAACAACTCAGTTAAATGTTATTATAACTTAAAGAATATATTATTCTCTATACGATTTGATTGCATTTTATATTTCATATTCAACAGATATAGAGTTAAAGAATAATAAAGATAAAAAATTCGTATAAATTTCATAATTCAGCCAGCTATGCTAACATAACCATGGAAACTGCTAATATATTCAGGTAATTCAAATTGACAGATGTCAGTATCAATAAAAAGCAAGTAATTGAATGAAAAAATAAGGGAAGTAATTCTAGTGTTAGAAGTTTTTAGATATAATAGAGACGATTACATTAGTTTTAACATGTCATGAGGAGAGATGAATAAATTAATAGAAGGTGGAAGAAACATAGGAAGACCAAATATAAGATGAAAAGACTGTATTGCAGAAGACTTGAGAGAAAAGGAACTGAATGCGGACGACACGCAAAACAAAATTTAGTGGAAGAATAAAATAAAAAATAGCGACCCCCTAACGAATGGGAAAACTAAAGAAGAAGATGTCAGTGTCAAGTGCAATTTGCATAGTTTGTTTATGAAATAACTTTACTGGAAATATAGGATCTTTTGCAAAAAAATTATGTATAGGGCGCGTGCAGTGACATGACTTTGCTGCCTTTGGCAAGTAGATATGGGGACCCGTATCAAAATGACAGCAATTAATTATGTCCATAACTGACAAGTGTCATAATTTTTCATTCAAAATTTCATGATTTTTTTATTTCATGTGATTTGTTTGTTATCAGGAGTATGGAATTCCGTTACCGAGAAAGGGAATCATAAAATACCAAAAATTTAGAATCTTTTGCAAGAAAATTTATGTATGGAATTTGTATATAATACACAGGATTGACGGAAGGTATTGTGCTGGCCACATCAGATTTTTTTAATTTCTTGCTGAACACGCTTTCTTTCTTTTTCGCGTTCGCTTTCTTTTTCGCTTCCGTCTTCTTATACAATAGCGGAGTTTCTTTCTTCTAACAAACACTTCGTTTGTAATATTTCGCACTCACCATTGGTTACGTGAAACTTGTTTGGCAGCTTCATGATCTGATACATATGGGAGTGCGTTAACCATAGTTTTTGGGTGGCCTAATTGCAGTGCATGCTGCGTATTGCTGTCTCGAACTCCGGAGAAGAGTGCCTGAGTGGCCAGGTACTCCAAATCGCTGTCAGGAGCCGTAGGATATGCGAGACGACCCAAACGAGCCACGTCGGCCCCAAACTCCACAAGGCTTTCTTCAGTTTTTCTAGAAGTCTTCTCCAATCCTTGTTTCAATGTTTGCTCTAGAATTCCAGAATTCTCCTCTAATATTCCAGAATTCGGCTCTAATTATTGTTCCAATTTCTGCTCCATAATCCCATAATTCTTCTCTACTCTATCAGAATTCACCTTCAGTTCCTGTTCCAATTTCTGCTCCAGAATTCCAGAATACTCCTCTACTCTTCCAGAATTCGCCTCCGATTCCTATTCTAATTTATGCTCCAGTCTTTCGTAATTCTCCTCTACTCTTCCAGAATTCGCCTCCGATTCCTGTTCCAATTTCTGCTCCAGAATTCCAGAATTCTCCTCTCCTCTTCCAGAATTCACCTTCAATTCCTGTTCAAGAATTCCAGTATCTTCTTCGGTTTTTCTAGAACTCTCATCCAATTCACGTTCCATTGCTCTAGAATGTTCCATTAATTCTTCGTCCAGTGCTCCGGAAATTACCTCTGTTTTTCTAGGACTTTCATTCAATTCCCTTTCCAATGTTCTAGAATGTTCCTTTTATTCTTCTTCCAGTGCTCTGGAACTTTCCTCCACTTTTCTAGAACTTTCTCCCAATATCTGATCCAAACTTTCTTCCCATATTTGTTCTAATCTTTTACAATATTCGTCTACATGTTTACAAATGTCGAACACTCGGAATTTCAAAAATGTAATCTTCAGGATTTTCAGCAGAATCGATTAATGCTTGCCGCAGTTTTTCTTGAAGCTCTATCTTTTTTCCTGTTGCTTCCAAATCTCGTTCTTCCAGTTCCGTCTTGAGATCATGTACTTTCAATTCACTTAATTTTACTTGTTTAGTCGTCATTTTATTTATATTTATTTACACTTCACGGATTATTAACAACCCCACACCTGACACCAATTGTAACGTTTATTTATTTGGGTGAAGCGTAAAAAATCAAAGAAATATTATTAAGTAAAATAATACGTTTATTAAATGATAAATAATTAGGATAAATATTAAAAAAGATAATAAAAATAACTAACACTATGCGTTAAACAAATATAAACACTAATTTAAGACTACGAATATTGTTAAATGCTTAAACACTAAGATTATTTATTGAAACAATATTTATGTCACTATATTTATTTATATAACTACATTTATTTAAGTTCACCATTCGTAGACTATTTATAACACCAACTTCATTGTTCGTTGCTTCTATATATCAGACTATTCTGCTGGCTTTGGCGACGGGTTTAATTATATAGTGCGATGTTCTTCTCGAACTTTCTGACGCCACAATGACATTGAATACAATAGATTCAGTTCACCGGTGTAATTAATACGTCTAGACGTATGGGTATTTCCGCAGTCGAGGATTACGTCATCGGTAGGGAATATTCTACCAGTAGCGGCGCTCGTATACTCTTAAATCAGGGGCGCATGTTACACTGCCCCCTCCTTAAGACAGTTTCGTCCCGGAACAACTCTTGATGACGAAATCTACATGTATTACTATTGGTACATTTAGAAGTCTTGAAGAAGTGACAGTCAATGGTCCGCTGGAGTTCTTCTTTCTGTCCGTTAAGGTTAGCTACAGACGAGAATTTCAATACCGGTATAGCGGAAGAGGATCTATAACATGTTTCTAACAATCCTCCAATCCAAACCATCTAGTCCACAGCCTAACTTTGGTACTGCTAGCTTCAAAATATCATTCTTTAGCAGATGATCCTTCAAATCGCACAGTGAGTTCCACAAACTGCGATACGACGGCTTCTGGTACGAGCGTGGTTTTGTGACCAAGTAGTAGATATACCGCTGGAGTTCTGTATTACTATCCCTCAGTCGTAACGTTTTTCCGACGGATGGACCTTGATTGGCCAGTTCTTGTAGTCGTCCAAATTTCGTTTTAAACACTGAAGCTATGCCGCGTGACATCTTTAAGTCTTCTGATACGCAGTGGCCGAGGGAATAATCTGAAGATACGGTGAATAAGTCTCGATGTTCTTCTGCCGTCACGCCATACCTTGCCTTGTGACCAAAAGAATACTTTTCCATGAAGTCTTCAATAGTCGATTTCTGAGCTATGATCCGACGAACCGTTGCTCCACGCTGGTCTTCATGGTTGTCACCGGCGAAAGGGGCTAGCCGATTAAAGTGTATTACTCTCGGCTTCCCGGTAGGTGCCTTCCTAATTCTATATATTACGTCGTTTATCCTTTTAACGAACTCATAAGGACCTTCCCCATTTCTTTGCAGCTTTGGTGCTAAACGACGCCTTTGTGGATTGTAAAGCCACACTAAATCCCCAGGTTGGTATCCACCTTTTTCTGCCTTGATGTTATACTGGTCCTTCATTCGGCCGCTGGCAGCTTGAATGTTTGTGCGGACTTGTTCATGAATGTCGTCCATTCTTCTCCGTAAGTCCGTAACGTAATCTTCTCCGGCCAGATCTTCCCCAGGTTTACTGCCAAACACCAAGTCACATGGTAGGCGCAACTCACGCCCGAATAAGATGTTCGCAGGAGTTTTCCCTGTTGTTTCATGCACGGATGAACGATAAGCCATCAGGAACAGATGAAGATGTCGGTCCCAGTCTCTTTGGAGGTTGGAGATTACCTTCGACAAGTATCGGCTGATCGTTCTGTTCATTCATTCAACCATGGCATCAGACTGCGGATGTCATGCGTTTATTCTCGTTTTATTAATTCCTAATATCTTACAGATATTTTGGAAAACGTCAGGGGCGCACGTTACAATATTGTCAAATGGAACACCTATATATTTATTCAAATTTGAAAAGTACATTTACTATCCAACTGTATAAAAACATTCATATGTTATATTATATTAAAATACAATGGCGAATGATTTAAATATTACCTTTTTGTTAAATACAGAAGGCTTTGAAATACTATTTTTATACCTCCCGCTAAGAGAGGTATTGGATTCATGCTACAAATCGAATATCCGCATTTTATTGAATAAGCACGTTTTAAGATCCCTAGAATATGATTTTAACATTTTTACGATGATGTCTGTGTGTGTGTATGGATGTGTGTGTATGTGTTAGGATGTTTTAAGTACGATTTCTCAACTTCTACGAGTATACACCTAAGACTTGTTTAACGACGGATTCCTCAATCTAGCATTAATGGGAAGAGTGGAATAGGTTTTGGTAACAGTTGGACAACCGCAAGTGGTAGTTTCTTAAAAAAAATAATCTTCTAAATATATTTGTTTAAATTTATGTTAAAATAAAGTTCTTGAAATTTAAATGTTTATAATTGATAGATAAATGCAAAATGTCAGTGTCAAGAATCAACAGTTTTATTAACATTATAGAAAGCTTTTTCTGCAAAGTAAGTACATTTAAAATTTCTTATTGTATTATTAATTAAATGTATAAAATTATAGGTATATTAATATTATATACATATATCCTTAAGAAATGCCGCTAATATCGGCAATGAATATAAATAATTTTAGATATATTAGAATAGTAGGAGAAAATTCCGCATAGAACGAAAGAATAGATACAATTTGAATTATTTGTATGTACAAGAAATGTTAAATGCGTTAATTATGACTCGGGTTCGATCCCGACCAACGCCAAAAATTACTTCAAATTTTAATGGCACAAAATTGCCCCCTGCAGTGGACTTTCCACGAAAGCATTGAGTGCCCGTGAGGTGACGCATAATAAGCGGCCACACGGTCCAAATATTTCATCATTTACTGATATCTGCGTACAAAGCAGATTGCCACATCCGGCAACATAAAATAGAAATGGCGAGAGGTCATGTGTTGGCCACATCAGATTTTTTTTAGCCAATTAGACAAGTAATCTCATTTTGGTCAATTGACCTTGGTTCTTCTTCCATTGAACCATAAATATTTCACAAATATAGACATTCTAAAATTTATGAAGTTTCAATTTTATCTTTAAAATAAAAGTAGATTTTAATAAAGTTTGTAGCTATTATTATCATATGATGATAAGAAATATTTATGTAAATAAATTAATTTATGTTTACAATTGTCTAAGGTAGGTATCTACATACTACATACCACAATGTAAGCTATTTTATATTCTACTTCTTTACAAAAATATCGATAATATTTCAATTATATATATAATCAATTTATAGGTTCAACCAATTTATATTCAAGTTCATAGTAATCATCATCAATGACAATTTTATCAAATAAATGAATCATTTCCATGAAAGTATTCCATACAGTTACATTCATATGTTTACGTTACAAAAAAACAAAATATAATTTATTTATAACTATTTTTATCTTTTTTGATAAAAAAATCATGTATTCATTAAGTTTGTTTTTAAAGTTTTTTGCAAAAATAATTTTATTTTGTTTTTGTATATTTATAAAAAAAAATACTGCTGCTAGTCTAATACGCACTAGAGAGCCAATGAATAAATAAATAATAAACAGTTTATTATCGATTGTGATAATTTGAAAGAAATTTGGAAAGTCATCCTGCAGAACCAAGTTGAGCAGAGCACTCTGGATGCGGGTAGATAAAGCTCGCAGCAGGAGTAGGTCAATATGCGCAGCAGGAAAATGTAGTACAATTGAAATCCAATAGATGGAAGTAGGTACGATTTAATTCTACAAAACGTTTCGCCGCTAAAAATTTAAAAATTTAAGTAATATTAATTTTAAATGGAATATTGAAGTTTATGTTAATATTTGTATTTAGAATTGACAAAAATAAGTGTGTGTGTGCATTATATTTGAAGTGTGCATTTTTAGTAGCACTAAGTTTAATGGCAACATTTTTTACTTATTAAATGTCTTAATAATGAAACGTGTAAAATAAAATGTGAATGTAGAATTGGAAGCAAAATTTAATTGTCTATTTGAAGCATTTTAGTCTAAAAATAACAAGTCACTTTTGGACAAGGAAAAACTAGTATTAAGGGGCGCTGGAACCGGAATTATTTTATCTCAAATAATCCATTGATATGTATTTTATATTTTTTTTTGCACAATCCGTTTTTTTCAATATTTACCGATAGGGTTTTCAAGGCAGCAAGCTTTATTCACAAATTACTGATCGGTAAGTGATTATTACTTTAGAAATGATAACCAAAAATGTCAAAATAATTTTCAAATCTTATTTTTTTAATTTTTTTGAGTCAATCGTGCAAAAAATTTAATAAGCATTGCTGTCAGTAAGTGCTCTTCTAGCGGCATTGAATGTATTGGAGATGTCGACTTCAGCTCGATCTCCAAAATCATCTTCAACCGGTAGGAAGTATACTTACTGATCTTGATACTTAAACTATTTTATTCTTCAAACAATATGTTACTTTGTACTATATTGTATGACTAACAAAACTGGATGTTTTTTTTTTCATTTCACATCTAAATAATCTGATGAGACCAACACATGACCTTCCGTCAGTTCTGTGTATTTTGTATGAATGACCCACAAATATTGTACTTTCTTACAAAAGATTATATATTTCCAGTAAAATTATTTTACGAATTATACAAATTGTACTTGACGCTGACATTTGTTAATTAATAATATATATCTACTGTTTCCATGTTTCCAAATTATTTTTTTTATAATTTTTTATCTCCAAACTCATTGAGTATGAAGAAAAGAAAGCAATCAAATCATAAAGAGAATCAAATATTCTTTAAAACTTATGATAACGTAAAATGAAAAAAATGATACTCAACTGTTCAAAAAAAAAAAAAACTGTTAAGAACTTCAAATAAGAGTGCTTTTACCAATTGTAGTCAAAATCTAATCAATTCTTCATATGGACGTACAAAAGGGAAATATGAAAGAATTATATATTTTGGAATTGTAGTATTGGAGTTATCGAAGGAGAATTCTTTGTCACACACACATACAGACATCATCGTAAAAATAGTATAATCATATTCTAGGGACTCTAAAACGTGCTCATTTATTAAAAATTCAGCATCGAATTTTTTGACCAAAGACAATACTTTCCTCTTTCCTTACCTAAAGGTGACGGAAGGTAAAAAGAAAATCTGTTGGGGCGATTGTGGGATATATTAGTATTACTTTACACACACAAAAATCTCATTACATCAAATCTATATATTTACTTATTGTCTATAATTTTAAATTCATTCTATGAGCAAGTTTTTTTTCCTGCTCTTCTAAATGTTTTAGGTTCTTCCAATTCATTGACGGGAATGGCCGTATTTTTGAAGGGTGTATTTAATATACCTATATTTTAAATATATAATTAAGAATACAATAGGAAATATTAAATATCGTTCCCAGAAAAAACATTCAGTACTATCTCTGAATTTTTGACACTGACATTAGCGACATTTATCTGTCAATTACAGATATTTTAATTTCTCAACTGGTTACCATATATATGCTGCAACAGATTATTTTATAGATTATATTTCTATGTCTTTAAATCAATAGATGATATAATACAAATGTGTCGGATAGAGAATTTTGTTTTTTAAGATTTGTAATAACATAAATTTTCAAAAAAATTATATTTAGAAGATTTTTGTTAAAATACTACTACTTCCGGTTATCCAATTGTTACCAGAACCTATTCAACTCCTCCCATTACTGTTTGATTGAGCACAGGCATGCACACACACACATACACACACAGACACATTATTGTAAAAATGTTATAATCGGATTCTAGGAACCTTAAAATGTGCTTATTAAATATTTTAGCATGAATCCAATACCTCTCTTAACGAGAGGTAAAAGGGAGAGATTTAAAAAAATATTATGACTTGGGCCCCGGTCTGCATCTAGGCGCCCCTGTCTATGATACTTACCTATAAGATAAAATTTATATTAAAAAAAATAACATTGCTGCAGTTTTCTATAAAATTTGTACAATAATATCTAAAGTTACTCATTAAATAATAAGCATTAAAATCCATCCTTTGTCATTGTTACAAGATTTTTTATTTGTCAAAACAGTTTCAGTTCCAGTATATAGTGAACTTATAAGTTTATACACTAGTAACTAGACTGTACTGTAGGTATAGGTTGTTAATTATTATTAAATATTTACAACGGATTGCTATTAATTAGGAATTAATTAATAATCATATTTAGTTATAATAAGCCATCTTATAATAATCCTCTAATCAATCACCCTGATTAGTATTACTCTCTTCTTTTCAATAACTCTTTCTGGTGGTGAAACCTTCTGTTGCTGTCTCTGTCTTTCCCGTACAGTACGTGCTATATACCTCAGCTACTTGATCCATTGATCCCGCAACTTGTGCTGCTAAGTTTGACTGGATTTGCCGGCTCACGGGTTTCCTTAATAATTCTTCTTTATTACCTCACCCGCCGCGTAAACGTCTACCCGAGCAGCAAAGCAGGAGTAGACTATACCGCACTACATGAGATGAGAATCATTCGCTAAGGAATAGAAAGCAAATAGCAGATATTAGGAAGAACATCTGATTGATATTGATTCTATACCCTTTTTGGGTGTGCGGGTTTTATTTATAAATATTAACAGTGTCATCTGGGTTTGTTTCAATACCTAATATATTATGTGGGGAATTTCTCGAAATCTCATTCAAACATTTTTTTATTCTATTACAACACCCACGTTTTGGTGTATTCCTGCACCTACTTGTAAGTAAGTAGGACATCTTTTGTACACAAAATACACTCGTTCTTTATATTCAGTTTTGCAACATAGTACAAAAATTCAAAAAAATTACATACGCATCAGTTTGCTCTTAAATTCGACAACAGTAAACTCCAGGAAAAGGCGCAAGAGTGCACCGAAACGTGGAAGTTGTATCGGACATAAATAGAGCGACTCTGCAGGAACTAATAAGAAAATAATCCCCTATATTTTAATTATTCAATATATTTTCAAATTTCTTATATAATGTAAAGGTAACATATTCATAAAACCTTCCAATTTTAAATGACGCAAAATTGTCCTCTGTGTTGTATTCTCAACGCCAGCAATGAGGTGACGCTTGGTAAACGTCCGTACCGAAATCTGTGTACAAAGCAGAGTAGCACACCCAGCAATAGGTAATATGCTGTGATAATATGTTTATTTATTTTTCCGTCGACCGTTTATTAATAGGCTATCTTAATGTATAGAAAATCATTCATTAATGACCCCTATTAATGCATGATTTTTGATTAATAAACGATTTATTGGGTGTGTTCACCATATGGAACACAGCATGTATTGCTAACGCTAAGTTGTAGCAAAAAGGTAGACAGAATTAAAAGTCATGCTTTTGACACTTACTAGCTAGGTATATTCACGTAGCATACCTTTAAAATTAATTTGAAAGAATAAAATTCCTCAAATAACATAAAAAACCGCTTGTGTTGTCTAGCATTAAGTAAACTGAACGCACCCACTGAAAACTTATTGATTTTCTGACGTAAAATTTGACGTTCGGTCAACCATTACTAACCTAAAAAAAATTGTCATGGAATAAAATTAGATTTTCCATTTAAGTAAGATACGGTCAACGAAAAAATATTGTAACTAACACGTGTGTTAATTGGCGATTAATGATCTCAAAATGTCTCGATCATTAATCACCCTCATTAACACACTTGATAGTTAAATAACTATTAAGACATACCTGCATGTTTACTAATGCTAGAAATTATGTATATTAAATTCCTTTCCATATAACTATTGATTTCTTTACAATTTTCGTTTTAAAACGTTATTATTAATAATTTGAAATTATGTATATTAAGTTCCTTCCCATATAACTATTGTTCTATTTTACAATTTGCTTTTTAAAACGTTACTGTTATTCATTTGAAATCATTATTTTTTCGACAGTGACATTTATCTGTCAGTTACAAACATTTGAGCTGAAATGTGTAACCATGGAGTTGTGTTTATAGCATAAGTTCGGAGATATAATTTTGATACCACTTTCTTTATAAATTCATCCATAAAATATATAGAAAAAGTATTAATGCAAACCTGTAGAAAATGGAATAATCTTTAATTTTTATAATAACAAATTGCGAAAAAATAACATGTAAAGATATATTTTGAGCTTCAAGTTAACTGCCACTTCCGGTTATCCGATTGACACCAAAATTTAATGGCTTCTTTCCGTATTAGAATAAGGTTGAAAAACATGGTTTCAAAAGTTTCTGAATGATGGTATTTGAATTAGAGTGTCCAGAAGATCCACACACACACACGCACACACACACATACACACACATATATACACACCCACAGACATCATCGTAAAAATGTTAAAATTGGATTTTACGGACCTTAAAACGTGGTCATTTACCAAAATCTCGATATGCGATTTTTAGCACGATCCCTATACCTCCCTTACCAAGGGTAGCGGGAGCGGGAGATAAAAGAATCTGATGTGGCCAACACAATACCTTCAGTCAATCCTGTGTATTATGTATAAATTCCATACATAAATTTCCTTGCAAAAGATTCTAAATTTTCAGTAAAACTATGCAAATTGCACTTGATACTGACATCTTCTTCTTTAGCTTTTCCCATTCGTTTAGGGTCGCTATTTTTTATTTTCTTCTTCCATTCATTTCTGTTTTGCGTGTCGTTCTCATTCAGTACCTTTTCTTTCAAATCTTCCGCAATACAGTCCTTCCATCTTATGTTTGGTGTTGCTCTGTTTCTTTAACCTTATATTACTAAGCTATTTATTTATCTACCAATATATTCTTCATCTCTCCTTATGACATGTTCAAACCAATGTAATTGTCTCTCTAGTATCTTTCTCGAAACTTTTATCACTAGAGAAACTTTCCTTATTCTTTTATTCCTTACCCTATCTTTTCGTTTCTTCCCCAACATCTATCTCAACATCCTCATCTCTGCCACATTCATTTACTTTTCATTGATATTGACATTTGTCAGTTTGATTTATCTGGATATATTAGCAGTTTCCATGGGTAGCATAGCTGGCTGATTTATAAAATTTTATATCTTTATAATACTTTAACTCTATATCTGTTGAATAAGAAGTATAAAATGTAATCAAATCGTGCAGAGAATAATATATTCTTTAAATTATAATAATATTTAACTCAGTTTTTTCAAGAAAAACTGTTAAAATATTCAAATGAGGGTACTTCCGGTTGATCAATTATAACCAAAATCTAATCACCTCTTCTTTTGGATGTAAACTTGAGGAATACGAAAAAAATATATTTTTGGAATCGTGGTATTGGAGTTATGCGAGCCGAAACTTTCGTCACACAAACACACACACACACAGAGACACATATATACAAACATCATCGTAAAAATGGTAAAATCGTAGTATATGGTCCCTAAACGTGCTTATTCACTAAAAACTCATCATTGGTTTTTTTTTGATCAAAGACAATACCTTCCTTACCTAAAGGTGACGGAAGGTAAAAAATGATATTTAACAGCGTTTTTCAAGAAAAACTGTTAAAATCTTCAAATGAGGGTACTTGGGTTGACCAATTATAACCAAAATTTAATTACGTCTGCATATGTATGTAATGAAGAGGAATACGTAAAAATAGCAAATTTTGGAATTCTAGCATTGGAGCTATCGCGGCCGTAATTATGGTCACGTACACACACGCACAAATACACACATGCACACACACACACACACACACACACACACAAATACATACATACATACATACATACATACATACATACATACATACATACAGGCATCATCATAAAAATAGTAAAATCGTATTGTAGGGATCATAAAATGTGTTTATTCATTGAAAACTCACTACCGAACTTTTTGACCAAGGACAATACTTTCCCTACCTAAAGGTAACGGAAGGTAAAAATTGGACGTGGAACAGACCAATATAAAATCGCACGCACACCATTCGACTAAAAAATCGAGGTATATGGCCTTGTCGACAAAATAAGCCACATTAATCATTAAACGACTATAAATAAATTTCAAATTATGTGCTCTTTTTATAAATTATCAATACATTATTTTTATTTCATACTTGTGATTATAGAAATAACAGAAATTTTAATTATTATTGGTCCTTGAGACCAGGTGCATGAACTGATGAGTTAAACAGTAAATACAGTAGATTATATCACTCTCATCCTATAGTTGCCTAGTTGTCTATTGAATCATTTATTCCTTATTCAAAATTAAATTCCTCCATTGTCTTCTAGTTTCTTGTCACTTGTCCCCTCTTTCGCCATAAATTCTTCCATTTATGATTTCCATATATCAATCAATGGCATATGACACCATGACGCAAGCATTCTCTAATTATGCATACGTAAAGATTTCTCGGTTAATTTAGTCTCTACCACTATGGTCCCTCACAGTCTAACCCCCCTCGTTGCCCTTAACCTCAATGTCAGGGAGGTTAGACTGTGTAGCTCGTGAGGAACCACTTTGGAGCCGTCGAGAATACCTTATTACGGAGAGTTAGACTGTGAGGGTATTTAGTGAGTGAGGGTGGAAATGGAGCAGTCTAACAGAAGAGAGGAAACGTTGTCATGGAAACGTGTTGGGGTATTGGAGAGGGGCACGCGCCATTTTGTCCCCAAGCAGGGACGGATCGCGAGAAATTTACAGGAATTTTCTTGCAAGATGCACAATAATTGTCGCCAACTTTATTTTTTGGAAGTAGTTTCTCAACCTCATTACCTGTGAGGTACATCTTTCCTAGATGTTAGAAATTCACATGTAATGTGTTTCCAATTTTTTTTTCCTTTTTGTAGAGTCAACAAACTTTGTTACTGTGGGTGACGGGCTCACACGTGACCTTTAGTCTGTAGCCAATCCATGTTTGGGGTGAGACTGTCACTTTGCGTTGGTTTTGCTGAATTTTTTCATTCTTAGTGTGTTTTGTTTATTGTTCTTTTAATTTTTAATGCTACTTTGAACTTATTTAATATTTATTGTTTGTGTTGTATTATAGTATTTGTGTTTTATTATACTGACTTTTTGAAGAGCATGGTTTCCTTAAAAAAGACAATCTAACAGAACATAAATACACCCAACGTAAACAATAAATATTAAATAAGTTCGAAGTAGCAGTAAAAATTATAAGAACAATAAACAAAACAATCTCAAAGAGTCAAAAAATGTTATAAAACAAAAATACAACAAAACTTCAAGCAATTACAAAAAAAAACCTAACTCTTTAAACGTTAATTCAATGCTTTACACCCACAAAACACTAATATTCAAATTGCCGGCAACGCAAAGTGACAGTCTCACTCCAAACATGGATTGGCTACAACTAAGCGTCACGTTAGTTAGAGCTAGCCAAATAATTGAACGGTTCGCTAGAATCTTGCGCTGATACATCGCTAGAAGAAATAGCTAGTAAGACATATTTCGCTAAAACATCTAGCGAACTAGTGGGCAGCTGCATGCGTCATGTTTGGTTGCAACAAACGTCACTTTCTAACATATTTACTACTTAGTTAATAAATATTTACTTCGGGTGCATCTTCTAACAGTTCAAGTAATAATTTCTATTTGAAAATGAAGTCTGCGAGCTTTCAATATTACACAGATAGAACTGTCAGTTATTTTCTTACGTTAAACAGCGCTTGCGCACAAAGTTTTATACATGAATACCGTTCAGTACGCATCTAGCGCTAACAAATAGCGCTAATTTTTGCTAGTTTAGCGCTACCTCAGCTGAACGCGAGTATAGGTGGTATTTCAGAGGACAATGACCAGTAAAGATACGTGTCATAATTCTAAGGTCTGGACACTCAAATACTATCATTCGGAATATTTTGAAACCATGTATTTCTATCTTATTCTAATATGAATAGAAGCCATTCGATTTTGGTGTCAATCGGGTAACCGGAAATGGCTCTTTACTTGAAGCTGCAAATAGTTTTTCTTCAAAATTTTTTTTTAATGTTAAATTTTTGCAATATGTTTTTATAAAAATTAAAGAATATTCAATTTTCTGCAGGTTTGCATTAATAGTTTTTCTATATATTTTATAAATAAATTTATAAAATAATATAAAAATTATATCCCGGAGCTTATGCTTTAAACACAAGTCCATGGTTACACAGTTCAGTTCAAATGTATGTAACTGACAGATAAATGTCACTGTCAAAAAATAAACATTTCATAGTAATAATAGTAACGTTTTAAAAAGAAAATTGTAAAAAGAACAATAGTTATATGGAACGGAACTAAATGTACATAATTTTTAGCATTAGTACACATAGAGGTATGTATTTAAATAAAAAAATAAAAAAATATATCATCACGGCATATTACCCATTGCTGGGTATGCTAATCTGCTTTGTACACAGATTTCGTCACCCACCGTCAATTTTGTGCCATTTAAAATTCGAAATATTTGGCGTTGATCGGGATCGAATCCGGATTCCCAGATTCGCGACCAGACACTCAGGCACGCGGACACGAGACCCCATAGGTATGTATAAATAATAATAAAAATTAAATGGCGGGAGGTATTGTGTTGGTCACATCAGATTTTTATTATATAGGCACGTTGCTAAATCCTAAAAGAAGTTTACTCTGTGTACTTTTGCGCTTGCGTGTTTGTGTAACAAAAAAAAGTTCTAAAAATAGTTTGAAACCAAAATATCATTCCATGTAAAAGTGACAGTTGTCATAATTACGATATTTATAGTTTTATTATAGTCATTTTTTCTGACTATACTTTTGTATGTATACTGTTTATAGAACTAAAGCACTTCAATATATGACTAAAAGTCTAAATAACAGTTTCCCGCAGATTCTTTTACAGTTAGACTTTAGTTCTAGTTTCTTCCTGGACTACAAAATCAATTTCAATTTGGTCAAAAATTGACATTATTTGTACCAAGTAATTTTCTAACTAGTTTTATCTATAGCACTTTAAGATTTTACTGACATGTCTTCATGACTTTAGTTCAATGGAATTCTTGTTGGTTGCTTTACACTTTACAGTTGGTTACACAATCTGTTCCGTCAAAAATTTACTTAAAATGCAACTCTTTCGATAGATTTCGAATTGCGTCTTCTCCGTGCGGGAATATTTGTCGCTCCGGGCCTGTTCCGGAGTAGAGACGTTGTGCCGGAGGCTCCGGGACGTGCGGGAGTCCGGGCGTCGGGCTGTGGAGTTAGCGGGACCGCCACAAATTTATATCTGCCTCATCCGCCGGCTCAGCCGAGATCATTACAAAAGCTCTCTACTCAATTGCGGATACACCGTGGACTTTGATCTATTTGTGTCCAACACAACCTTATTTATTTCTTAACGGAAATTCACACCGTCAACGATTCAATTAGTCACTACGAAATCACTAATAGACCAATAATAATCCAATAGTTTTCTTTAATAATTTGAAAAGCATTTTAGGTTACATATTTTTGACTAAAATTGATTCTGTATCGGCTAATAATTTTTAACAACGATGAGAGCATTTACCAGGCGTCACCTCACAGTCTGTAACAGTCCCTTAAAATTGACGTGGAGACAATACTTAATTGTTATCATTTAAAGACCACCACTCCTACAAACTCATATAATTTTCTACGACTCTAGAAGAGTGCTCTGTTTTTTTTTTTTATTATTTCTCTTCGTGTGATATTCTGTGTGCTTTATACCCCTGTTTCCTTAACTACGCCGGGGAAGCTTTGCTAATGAATACCGGTCGCTATGGCTGCAATAAAGTGGAATCTTCTTCCGCCTTTGAAAAAATACTCACAGAGAGAACCAACCGAGTCGTCATTACATACAAGACTTAGGCAAAAAAACATCGCTTTAAATGCACAAAAAGAAAAAAAACTAATATGAACCACTGGTAAATTTGTTTAATTTTTGTCTACAACATTTACCTCAGATTAGAAATACAGGATTGTTCGTTTCGGTATCAAAATGACTACTGCAAAACTATGCTTAGTAAATATTATAAAGGTGTCTTTGAAATAGGGATGTGGCTTAACCACAGATTCTTGGGCCCAAATTAAGACGATTTAACTAAACTTACCTAATTCTGAAAGAGCACCGTTTAGCCAGTATTCTGATTCAAAGTCCTTCTAAAAATTCTGATGTGGTTAGCAAAATACCTTCCGTCAATCCTGTGTATTATGTATAAATTCCATACATAAATTTTCTTGCAAAAGATTCTAAATTTCCAGTAAAATTATTTCATAAACATACTATGCAAATTGCACTTGACACTGACATCATCTTCTTCCTTAGCTCTTCCCATTCGTTAGGGTCACTATTTTTTATTTTCTTTTTCCACTCATTTCTGTTTTGCGTGTCATACTCATTCAGTTCCTCTTCTCTGAAGTCTCTGCAATACAGTCCTTCCATCTTATCTTTGGTCTTCCTCTTTTTCTTCAACCTTCTATTACTAAGCTATTCATTATTCTTCAAATATATTCTTCATCTCTCCTCATGACAAGTTCATACCAATGTAATCGTCTCTCTTTTATCTTTCTAGAAACTTCTAACACTAGAGTTATTTCCCTTATTCATTCATTCCTTACCGTATCTTTCTGTGTCTGCCCCAACAAATACTCATCTCTGCCATATTCATTTACTTTTCATTGATACTGACAGCTGTGAGTATTGTCTGCATATATTAGCAATTTCCATGGTTATAGCATAGCTGGCTGATTTATGAAATTTAATATCTTTATAATTCTTTAACTCTATATCTATTACATATGAAGTATAAAATGCGATCAAATCGTATAGAGAATAATATATTCTTTAAGTTATAATAACGATAAATGTCAATAAATGATAATTAACTGGGGGTTTTCAAGAAAAACTTCAAATGCGGTTGACCAGTGACCAGTTATAACCACAATCTAACAGACATCATCGTAAAAATGGTAAAATCGTATTATACGGCCCTTAAAGCGTGCTTATTTACTAAAAACTCATCATTGAATTTTTTAACCAAAGACAATACCTTCCTTACCTAAAGGTGACGGAAGGTAAAAATAGTTTTGCTTATAATAACGAAACACGTTCTTTGATTTGAATGAAATGTGGTATGGCATTCCATATGGGTATAGTTCATCTTTAAAGATATGGTATTTGTTATTGTTAGTGAACCACTAGTGTATGAAACTTGGGCGTCACGACTATGATTAGACCATAAATTTTTAATTGCAACATCAATAACTTATAATTATTGTTTTTCGGAAAAATACATTCTGTCTTTTCGTAAGATGTGATGTCTGTAACGGTTTAAACAGAATAAAATAAAATGTAAGAGACTGCCCCGTGTAATTTTTAAAATAAATGTTATTTAGCAGCCTTTCCAAATGACAGTAACAATTGTTTATGAGTTGTCAATCTTCTCAAGTTGTTTAGTAGTGAGCTAACATTATTTAATCGTCTTATTATAATAATGGCTGCAAAACACTAATAGACCAAACAAACGGATATATTACTAGTTTTAAAATACTATATTCACATTCATATTCATTCATATTCATATTTATTTGACCATTTCTACAATTACAAGTTGTTTATGGCAAGTCAAAATAATAATATTGTAAAGGAAGTTTTTGGCAACCGATAAACAATTGTTCCTGTCATTAAAAAATAGTTGTATGACATTTGGGTAGACTGCTGGACACAATTTATTTTAAAAATTACACAGCGAAGTCACTTACATTTTATTATTTTCTGTCTAAATCGATACAGATATCCCAACTTACGCAGAAACAGAAAAGTTTACTATTGAAAGTATTTTCTGAAAAACAATAATTTTACGTTATTTACGTTGCCATTAAAAAGTTATTGTCTAATCATGGTCGTGGCATCTAAGTTTCATACACTAGTGGTTCACTAATAATAACAAATACCATCTTAAAAGATAAACTATATCCTTATGAACTGCCATAACAAATTTCATTCAAAACGAACAAAGCGTTTCGTTATTATAAGCAAAGTTATTTATTTGTAGAACTTTGAAGCAGTATATTGGCTAAACGGTGCACTTTCAGATATAGCTAAGTTTAATTAAATTGTCTTATTTTGGGTCCAGGAATCTGTGGTTAAGCTATGTCCCCCTATTTCAAAGAGACCTGTATTTGCAATTGAAGAGCTTTTTGAAAAATCAACCTTAGTCCATATTTTTAATGAACTGTTTCACATTTTTTGAAATGTATTTTAAATGAAAATTTCCGCAAAATATTTCTTTGTAATAACTTGTTTTTTTTTTACTAATTTGTTGTTATTTTCGTAAATAATTAAACAAAAAGATTGGCACCAAAAATAGCCATGATAAACAATTACCCACTCCTGTGACGTCCTAGTATACATACATTACGTTATTCACAGCCACAGTTTGTCCATCACCAATCTTTTTATATAAATAAAAATAGGCGATAGCTTGTCACATGTTAAGCTCTATGTTCTTTGATGTTACGTTCTTTTTCAGATCACGTGACTTTTTCAAAATATTGTTCAAATTTCAAAAATTAATTGTAAAATACATATTAAATATTATGTGATATTTTCAGTTTTGAGGCTATTTAAAAAAATCTGTTGTGGCCAGCACAATACCTTCCGTCATTCTCGTGTATAATGTATAAATTCCATAATTTTTCTTACAAAAGATTCTAAATTTCCAGTAAAATTATTTCATAAACAAACTATTCAAATTGCACTTGACACTCGCACCTTCTTCTTCTTTAGCTTTTCCCATTCGTTAAGGGGTCGCTATTTTTGCATGACGTTCTCATTCAGTTCCGTTTCTCTCAAATCTTCCGCAATACAGTCCTTCCATCTTATCTTTGGTCTACCTCTGTTTCTTTAACTAATCTATTCATTCTTGTTCCAATATAATTCTTCATTTCTCCTCATGACATGTTCAAACCAATGTAATCGTCTTTCTTGTATCTTTCTAAAAACTTGTAACACTAGAGTTATTTTCTTACCGTATCTTTCCCTGTATTCCCCAATATCTACCTCAACATCCTCATATCTGCCACATGAATTTACTTTTTATTGATACTGACATCTGTCAATTTGAATTATATGAATATATTACTAGATCCCAAGTTTGGCATAGCTGGCTGAATTATAAAATTTAATTTCTTTAAAATTCTTTAACTCTGTATCTATTAAATATGAAGTATAAATTGTAATCAAATCGTATAGAGAATAATATATTCTTTAAGTTGTAATAACGTTAAATGTCAATAAATCAAATTTAACTGTTAAATCTTCAAATGAGACTACTTCCGGTTGACCAATTATAACCAAAATCTAATCAGTTGTTCTTCTGGATGTAAACTTGAGGAATACAAAAAAATTATAATTTTTGGAATCGTGGTATTGAAGTTATGGAATCCGGAAATTTTGTTACACACACACAGACACACAGACACACAGACACACATACATACAGACATCATCGTAAAAATGGTAAAATCGTATTATATGGACCCTAAAACGTGCTTATTCAGTAAAAACTCATCATTGAATTTTTTGACCAAAGACAATACCTTCCTTACCTAAAGGTGACGGAAGGTAAAAAGCTATCTTTTTAAATTTAATATTTAGAAAACATAAAAATTCTTGCAACAGCCATATTTGAGATAATTAAAGAAACAATTTTCTTGGTTTCTCTAACTTAAATTACCTTAGGATTATGTCTAAATATTAGAAAATTATTTACTGGATGTTAAGAAATAGAAGAATAGACATTTATGAATAATGAGGTCATTTAAAAAAAATCGTTATTTTTTTATAAAATCGTGAAATCCGTCTTTTTTAATAAATATAGGAATATAAAGTAACATGAAATATTCGACTTTTCATTCATAAATTTGCTAATCAACTTTCGCGGCTGTAAATTTCATGACATCACGGTTTGTTACACAAAGACATTCCTCTCTCTCTCTCTCTCTCTCACACACACACACACACACACACACACACATACACACACACACATTTACGGTCTACGTGGTTTCCGTTTGCTTTTGTAAACAAACGAACCTAAAATTGTGACAGGTGACATCAGAGTTAAGAGTAAAGATATGTATGTAAGTAAAACATTTATTAAAATAAATTTCAAAAGTTGTATGAAATATGTTTTTAGTCAACAATATATTGTCACAAAATCAAACTGAAACGTGATAACCCAAACAATCATATTTCCAAACAAAACCGGTAGAGCTCTACTGCCACATCCGCTAAGCCGTGACGTCAGCGTTCAAATATGTGAAATGAAAGACAACTTTTTAAAATCATATCTCTGACTCTAAAGATTTGTAAGGTGTAAAACATACACCTACATATTTAATTTATCGTATTCTTTCAAGAAAAAAATAAATTAGAAAATTTGAAATGACCCCATTGCGAGTATGTAATAATTAAACAAACTTATAGGACGATTTTGTGAAAACGCACAAATTTTAAAATGTAATAACTTTTGACTAAGATACTTTTTGCGAAAAACAGTTTTACCAAACTATTTGGCATTCTCGATAATACATCTCGCTGTATGTAACTCATATAATACAATATTTGGACTATTGTTTCTTTTGCTAAGAGACTTTTTTCTGCTGCCAGTGAAATGAAGATACGTTTTTAACTTAAAGGTAAATTATTGACGCAAGTGAGCGAAACAAAGAAACATATTATTATAATTAAATTAAATAGTCAAGCACTGCTACTTGCAGTTATTTTTGGGATGGATGATCACTCAAACATAAATTGATGATCACTAGTTGCGATATTTTTGCAAAGTTTGATTAAAATTTGCTTGTGTTATGAATCCAATTAGCAATAAAGCAACGCCGTTTCGTTGTAGGGGAAATTAGAGTCGGCGGTAAATTCCTGCATAACCGTAACATCTCAGTCTCTATTTAAATTCAAATAACAGGGGTTGCGAAGGGATGGGTGGGTGTCGAGACGAACCATCGCTTGGTTAATGCGGGGCTGGAGTCCTGGAGTCCTGGAGCCAGAAGCCTACCGTGCCTGTGCTCTCTTCCTTGCTTGAGGATCGCTATTCACATAATTAACTTGCCTTATTCTGCGGCGGACGACTTAAGGGCTTTGCATGCGGAGGAATGCCACCCCGGCCTAACCCTATTTGTTTATACCATTCTACTGGAATTTGTTACTATTCTCTAACTTACCTTCAAGTTGGAAACGTGTGTGTATGTGTATGACGGACTTTTCGGATTGCATAACTCCAATACCACAATTCCAAAAATTATAGTTTTTTCGTATTCCTAGGGTTTACATCCAAAAGAAGACGTGATTAGATTTTGGTTGTAATTGGTCAACCGGAAGTATCTTCATTTGAAGATTTTTAATATTAAAGAATATACTATTATTTACACAATTTAATTGCATTTTATATTTCATATTCAATGGATATAGAGTTAAAGAATTATAATAATAATAATATTTTGTCGGCTTAGTTATAGCCCTATCTAACACATTTTATTTATTATATATTTTTACAATTTGTTTTACATACATATTATAATATTGTATTAGAACACACTCACAGACATCCAAGCTCCTAGTCGGAATCGAATCCACGACTTCAGCCAGCTATGCTATAACCATGGAAACAGCTACTATATTAAGAAAATTCTAGTTGACAGATATCAATGTCAATGAAAAGAAAATGAATTTGGTAGACAGATGGGAATGTTGAGATGGATGTTGGGGAAGACACGGGAAAATAGGATACGGTATGAGAGGATAAGGGAAATGGCTCGAGTGATAGAAGTTTCTAGGAAGATACAAGAGAGACAATTATATAGGTTTGAACATGTCATGAGGAGAGATGAAGAACATATTGGAAGAAGAATGAACAGCTTAGTAGTAGAAAGTAGAAGAAACAGAGGAAGACCAAAGATAAGAAGGCTGTATTGCGAAGAACTTGAGAGAAAAGGAACTGAATTAGGACAACAAGTAATGTAGAAATGAATGGATGAAGAAATTCAAGAACAGCGACCAGTAACGGGTTGGAAAAGTTTGAGATCCGTGACTACCGCTATAAATCAGCTATCCCCATAAAATTTTAAAATTGATTTTCTCGGTTATGAAATGACAAAAATAAAATCTTATTACTAATTCGGGTGCAGAATTTAATTCTCTACAACATTCATTCGAAGTATTTTTATCTAAAATAATTTGGGAACATTTGCGCAAGGAAAAACTGATTTTCCATGTTAAACGCGTGTGGCCAGGTTTTTAATTAACACACTGTATATATAAATATGTAATAGTTGTGTACCAAAGGTCTAATTCATCCTGCCAAATTTTAGGATAATCAAGTAAGGCATTTAACTTTATTATTTTTTTTAAGAAAAACAGTTAAAACCTTCAAATTGTAACCAAACTCAATCAAGTCTTCATTTAGATGTAAGAATGAGGAATACAAAAAAATGTAATTTTTGGAATTGTAGTATTGAAGATATCACCAACAAAACGATCGTCTTACACACACACACACAAACACAAACACACACAGACATCATCGTAAAAAGTAGTCAATTTGTATTGTAGGGACCCCAAAACGTGCTTATTCAATAAAAACTCAACATCACATTTTTAGACCAGACAGTACCTTACTTACCTAAAAGTGACGGAAGATAAAAAAAACTCGTTCCACCCTATTCCCCATGTTACATGTTTGTCATTTCTCAAACTATTATTTTCTGTTATTTAATTTCCAATTAAATTCAATTTTGTCTATTATCTTCCTACTTGCCGTGCTTTTCTTATCCAATTTGTCTTTTCCTGCAAACTTGTTGGTGTTCCCTGCTTCTATTCCCTGTTTCGTATTGCAGTGCCTCTGCCTCTCCTTGTATAGTGGGCCGTGATCCGTGTGATACGATTAGTAAACGTTGCGACATAATTGATATGTCTCGATCTCGTTTCCGGAAGCCGGATCCCGGAGTTGCCGGAGTCTGCTGATAGAATGCTTTGATGATTTGATGATCCGGTGAACGCAAATGCCAATTTGGGGTCCGACAATGTCATCAGATAACAAAATAGACCAAAGTTATATTGTACAGAATGTTATGAGAATGGGAATAGGAACACCTTAACATTAACCTTAAGGTATAAGCGGTCAAAATTTACATATCAGCATTTAATTTCTAGCTGCTGTATCTTGATAATATGTATAACTATAATATTTTTGACAGACGCAGCGCTGGTAAACAATCAGTATAACCAATGGGGACTTATACAATTCAAATATGTATTTTGGTCGCCATCTAGCGTGTAAAAAAGTATTTAATAATTAGTTATGTAGTGAGCAAGATTTAATTCTAAGTTTGACGTTTATCACGTGATCCATATTTGGTCCCACGTGATCACAACAACCATTGTTTGAAAAGATACATGAACATGTCTGAGACTGAACACGGAAGTTGAAATAATATGATTAATATAAACTGAATATGAATTAGTAATGTATTTACAGGAACCTGTGATAAAAAGGAAGTCTAATTATGTACAAAATAACAATAAAATGACGCAAATCTATGTTTGTAAAGTGGACAAACATAATCAAACTTATATTGGAAAAATAAGTACAGCAACTTTAATAAAGCTGTCTACTAACAAAGAGACACAAGTTTATATTAATAAAAACACATATAAAAATCTGATGTGGCCAGCACATAACCTCTCGCCGTATATTTTACCTGGCTGTATGCATAAAGCAAAGAATATTTTTATAAATACAAATAATATATTCATATAAATCTATGACGTATAAACTTCTTTATTATTCAATAATAGCATGTCTCAACATGAAGATATTTTACCATAAATTATGTTACAATAAATTACAAAGTAGAGTTTACCATATATAAATATTAGGCTGGTAACTGCAATTTTCAATTCGAACAACGTTGTTTACTTTCTCTTCATATTCTTCTAGTAAAAACATTAATTTTGGGCGGTCTAAAATGTATATATGGATTGTGCATCTATTCTTACATATCTTCTTTTACATTTTATTTTTTCATACATGTTATATCTAAATAACACTAATTCCCTTTAATAAAGTGACGGATAGATTGCACTCCGATTATTCTTATATCGATGTGTAATTTTGTCAATATTTACAAGTTACTTGAGAAGAATTTGATAGCTTTTTCGCAATTCAAAGGTACTCTAGTCTACAGTACTGGTGTACATTGTCCCATAATGTTTGAAACAAATTTAAGTCCTTCAACCTAGACTTGTCATCTCCATAATAGTCACAGATCAAGAATTAAGGGATTCTCCAAATACATTTTTCTTTCATTACTCATTATTTCTGACACTGACATTTATCTGTCAGTTACAAATAATTTAAATTTGCAACTATTTTTCATGGCATCCTTTCGGTTGTAAAATTAATTACAACATTATTTTATATATTATATTCCTTTTATCTCTAAATCTATAAAATATGTATAAAAAAATATTTAAATGTATCAGAAAGAGAATTTATTTTTCTTTAATATTATCAAGAAAAATTTTCAAAAAATAATATTTAGAAGATTTTTTTTCAAGAATCTTCTACTTCCGGTTGTCCAATTGTTACCAAAACCTTTTCAGATCTTCCCATGAATGTCCGATTGGGAAATACGTTGTTAAACAAATTTTAAGTCTTATAGTTTTTGAGTAACCGTCCTTCCAACATCCCACACACACACATCCACACACACACACACACAGACACACACAGACATCATCGTAAAAATGTTAAAATCGGATTGTAGGGACCTTAAAACGTGCTTATTCAATAAAATCTGGATATGCGATTTTTAGCATGAATCCAATACCTCTCTTAGCGAGAGGTAAAAATTGATAATAAGCAGAACAACTCCACACAAACAGAAATAAAGATTAATAAGGAAAGTAGTACCCAAACAGTCAACAATTATTATTATGTAAAAAAGTTATTTGGTGCTGCAGAGACATCGAGAAATGAAACTAAATTTGTCAATAATTGGAAACTAAATTATAATTTATTAAGCAATGATGCTGTAAAATTTATATATTTCAACGAACATTTTAATGTTCTATATGATTTATTAAATCCCTCAGTTATACCACAGTTGAAATACAGATATTTCCAAAAAACGCCAAAGAAAACTAAATTTAATAATTTAACATCCAGAGACAAATTATGTATGACTTTAATAAGATTAAGACGTGGATATACAATAAAAGAAATTTTATTATTTTTTCCATCTCTCTCAACATTAGAATTTGTAGTGTTTACATGGATTCAGTTCATGTTTTTACCTCTCGCTAAGAGAGGTATTGCATTCATGCTAAAAATCGCATATCCAGATTTTATTGTATAAGCACGTTTTAAGGTCCCTACAATCCGATTTTAACATTTTTACGATGATGTCTGTGTGTGTGTGTGTGTGTGTGTGTGTGTGTGTGTGGATGTATGTGTGTGTGTGTGTGTGTGTGTGTGTGTGTGTATGTATGTAGGATGTTGGAAGGACGGTTACTCAAAAACTATAAGACTTTAAATTTGTTTAACTACGTATTTCCCAATCGGACATTCATGGGAAGATCTGAAAAGGTTTTGGTAACAATTGGACAACCGGAAGTAGAAGATTCTTGAAAAAAAATCTTCTAAATATTATTTTTTGAAAATTTTTCTTGATAATATTAAAGAAAAATAAATTCTCTTTCCGATAAATTTAAATATTTTTATATATATTCTATAGATTTAGAGATAAAAGGAATATAATATATAAAATAAACTGTTGTAATTAATTTTACAACCGAAAGGATGCCATGAAAAATAGTTGAAAATTTTAATTATTTGTGACAGATAAATGTCAGTGTCAGAAATAATGAGTAACAAAAGAAAAATTTACTTGGAGAATCCCTTAATTCTTGATCTGTCTCTATTATGGAGATGACAAGTCTAGGTTGAAGGACTTAAATTTGTTTCAAACATTATGGGACAATGTACACCAGCACTGTAGACTAGAGTAACTTTGAATTGCGAAAAAGCTATCAAATTCTTCTCAAGTAAGTTGTAAATATTGACAAAATTACACATCAATATAAGAATAATCGGAGTGCAATCTATCCGGCACTTTATTAACGGGAATTAGTGTTATTTAGATATAACATGTATGAAAAAATAAAATGTAAAAGAAGATATGTAAGAATAGATGCACAATCCATATATACATTTTAGACCGCCCGAAATTAATGTTTTTACTAGAAGAATATGAAGAGAGAGTAAACAAGGTTGTTCGAATTGAAAATTGCTGTTACCAGCCTAATATTTATATATGGTAAACTCTACTTTGTAATTTATTGTAACATAATTTATGGTAAAATATCTTTATGTTGAGACATGCTATTATTGAATAATAAAGAAGTTTATACGTCATAGATTTATATGAATATATTATTTGTATTTATAAAAATATTCTTTGTTTTATGCATACAGCCAGGTAAAATATACGGCGAGAGGTTATGTGCTGGCCACATCAGATTTTTTCAAATTGAAACGATGAAATCGAATTTGTTTTCCTTCCGTGAGAATCAGAAAGATTCGATTCCGCAATGTTTCATTAATAACAATCACTACACATAATAACATAACCAAACTTTGCTAACTAAATAACAAATTAAGGGATCAACGGGGAGGTGCTGAAGAGGGAAAGGATTTGATCGACTCGGCCATGGTATATCACCTCGCTCTTTCTAAAAATTTCTTGTCCCTTTCTAAATTGTGTAGAGGGAGGTCCGCTGCCGATCCGCCGCCGAAGACGTCAAAATCAAAAGTCCCCACTGAATGTAGAAAACGAGACATATCTAAAAAGAATTCGACCTTCGGCGGAGAAAAAACATATTGCGTACTTGACGGAGTTGGGGCCCTAATGCCCTTTAAAGTAGGCCCGTTGCGCCTCCACACATTTAGCCCACCGATCCTTTCACTGCTGGAAACACCACTTGAAGCCTCTTTTTAGAATGGTCTGCAGCTCCGCCGTCGTGTTTCGCTTTATTTCTTCTCTACTCTCAAAATGGGATCCTTTCAGTGGCCTCTTTAATTTCGTAAACAACTACAAGGTCGCAAGGAGCCATGTCTGGAGATGCGATTAATGACTTGGAGTATTCTCATAATGCAACTGCCAGTTTTTCACCTTCCAGAAGTCTGGTTTTTTGCGTCGAACTGCATCACGGAGACGGCGGAGAAATTCTTGATAGTACTCTTTTGTTACTGTTTGTCCTTCCGGTATGTGTATTAGTGTAGCAAAATGCCACGACTTTTAAAGATTATGATCAACATTCTCTTGATTTTGTCTCGAACCTGTCGCGCTTTTTTCGGCCTTGGGAAGCAGGGATGCTTCCATTGCGATGACCGGTTTTGTTTCCGTACACCCATAACTCATCTCCAGTTATCACGGTGTGAAGCAACTCAGAATCAGCGTTGGCAGTGTCCAGTATTTCGAGCGAATGACGCACCCGATGGTGAAGCGAAAATTCAGGCACGCGCATGAAGGTTTCCCTCTCCAGTGTGGAAAGTGGCGCCGACCTATCGTCATTATTTTTCGCGGGAAAATTAAAGGTCGGATTCTTTTTAGACAGGCCTCGTATTTAACCCTTTACAGGAAACACAAATACAGCAAAAACGACTTTATTTCTTTAGAAAAACATCTGAGAAACCTCTTCCCTAAGTGAAATAATTAAAAGCTCCCGGCTCTGTATTTTTATGTGGGTTGGTCGCGAAGATTTACTATCGTTATTACCCTGAGTGCCTTAGTTTACAGCCCCGTGAAGAAGAAACAGTTGACGATCTAGCGGCGGGGTGGCAGGGGGTGTTGCGAGGGTGTGCTCGATGCTCGTTTGTCGGCGAGGGAGAGAAAACAAATGACCGCTAGTCCCGAGATGCGATGTCATTTACATAACCGAATAGAGACTGATAGTTATTGCCAGACTCAACATACCGGCTAATTCAATTAAAATATGCACTTTTTGCAAAGAGATATTGATTGTTATTGCCCAGCACTTAAAAGCTTCGTTAGGGAACGATGTTCCGTAATTCACTATACGTGAAATATGGAAGATTTTTGCTCGTATTCATAAAAGTCAATATAACGCTTCGTAACAAAATGAACCATGATATATAACAGAGTATGTACTCACAAAAATTAAACAAAATATATATAACGCTTCGTTTTGTAAGGAAAGATTTGGAATAATTCCTAGTAATATTTGATATTAAATTCTAACATCAGGTCAAACAAAAAAAAAATGTGTGAAAATTTCAAATGTAATACTGTCAGTTGCTTAATCAGAAGAGAAGGACAAAGGGAAAACATATTTAATAAAAGAAATTTTTAATAGACAATGCGAAAAGTGATGCCGAAAATATGTAACAGTGAAATGATGGTTTTCCTGGCAAAAATATCACAAAAAAGTCAATGCTCTAAAATGTATATAGTCAAGGTGAAGAAGCATATGATGATGATGATATCGATAAGAAAGGTGACATTTTCCAATACTTGTATTTATGTAATTTAATAATATCCTTAAATCGATTCGATCCCGACCGACGCCAAATATTTCGAATTTTAATTGGCACAAACACTGACCCTTGTAGTGCACTCCCTACGTCAACAATGACTGTCCGTGCAGTGACGCGTGGTAAATGCTCGCAGGTTACAAATATGTTACCATCTTTACCGAAGTCTATGTACAAAGCAGATTGGCATACCCAGCAATGGATAATAATTATGTCGTGATATATTTTTTTAATAATAGTATAATTAAACCTATCTTATGACAATTATAATAAATTAATATGTACACTTGACATGACATTGTCAAAATTACATGCACTGCATTTCAACAAATGAAAATATTCTTTTTGTACGATCGTTTTTACCTTCCGTCACCTATAGGTAAGGAAAGTATTGTCTTTGGTCAAAAAAATTCGGTGGTGAGTTTTCATTGAATAAGCATGTTTTAGGGTCTTTACAATACGATTTTACTATTTTTACGATGATGTCTGTATGTGTGTGTGTGTGTGTGTGTGTGTGTGTGTGTGTGTGTGTGTGTGTGTGTGTGTGTGTGTGTGTGTGTGTGTGTTCGTGTTTGCGTGTGTGTGTGTGTATGTGTGTGTGTGTGACCGCTTTTTCGTCAACGATATCTCCAATACTAGAATTCCAAAAATTACAATTCTTGCGTATTCCTCTTCCTTACAACCATATGCAGACTTGATTAGATTTTGGTTATAATTGGTCAACCGGAAGTATCCTCATTTGAAGATTTTAACAGTTTATCTTGAAAAACTCAGTTAAATTTTATTATAACTTAAAGAATATATTATTCTCTATACGATTTGATTGCATTTTATATTTCATATTCAACAGATATAGAGTTAAAGAATTATAAAGATTGTAATAATTATAAAATTTCATATATCAGCCAGCTGTGCTAACTTAACCATGGAAACTGCTAATATATTCAGGTAATTCAAATTGACAGATGTCAATATCAATAAAAAGTAAATGATGAAAGAATAAGGGAAATAACTCTAGTGTTGGGCGTTTCTAGAAAGAGACGATTACATTGGTTTGAACATGTCATGAGGAGAGATGAGTATATTGGAAGAATGAATAGCTTATAACAGAAGGTGGAAGAAACATAGGAAGACCAAATATAATATGAAAGGAGAGAAAAGGAACTGAATGAGGACGACATACAAAACAAAAATTAGTGGAAGAAAAAAATAAAAAATACCGACCCCCTAACGAATGGGAAAAACTACAGAAGAAGAATATGTTAATGTCAAGTGCAATTCGCATAGTTTGTTTATGAAATAATTTAACTGGAAATATAGGATCTTTTGCAAAAAAAATTATGTGTAGGGCGCGTGCAGTGACGTGACTTTGCTGACTTTGGCAAGCAGATATTTGGACCCGTGTCAAAATGACAGCTATTAATTACGTCCATAACTTACAAATGCCATAATTTTTCATTCAAAGTTTATGATTTTCTTATTTCATGTGGTTTATTTATTATCAGGGATGTGGAATTCAGTTGCCGAGAAAAGGAATCATAAAATACCAAAAAAAGAAATTTTGAATGAAAAATTTTGATGTGAGAATAACCCGCAAAATAGAAATGAATGGAAGAAAAAAATAAAAAATAGCGACCCCTAACGAATGGGAAAAGCTAAAGAAGAAGAAAATGTCAGTGTCAAGTGCCATTTGCATGAAATAATATTACTGGAAATTTATAATCTTCTGGCAAGAAAATTTATGTATGGAATTTGTACATAATACACAGGATTGACGGAAGGTATTGTGCTGGCCACATCAGATTTTTTTTAATGGTTATTGATAGGGTTTCCAAAGCATCTAAATTTAGTTATTTTCCAAATTTATGTGGTTTATTTTCCTCAAGTAAATTCCACACTCCTAGTGACAAATTAACTACTTGAATTTAGAAAATCTTGAAATTTTTAATAAAAAATTCTGACATTTGACATCTATGTACATAATTACTATTGTTATTCTGACACCGGCCCCTCATATCCGCTTAGCAAGGCCAACAATGTCACGTGACTGCTCGCGCCCTATACTTATGTAGCGAGAGGTATTGTGCTGGCCGCAACAGACTTTTTAATTTTATTGTGCGTTGATTGTACAAAAAACGAAATCAGCATTGAGGTCAGTAAGTGCTCTTCTACAGGTATCGGCCTTTTTGAAATTTGAATCGTTAAATAGTAAGATGGATTTTATGAATAAAAAATTTGATATATTATGGGTGTTTTGATTATAACGAAGCGTTACTCTTGTTAACGACCGGTTATGAATACGGGAATTTATATTTTTAATGAAAAATTTTGGAGATCATTTTTGGAACGATCCTTTTCTAAAAGATCTCTGTATAATTTTTAAGTATGCTGTGGTTTATACCTAATTTGTTGGTGTTGCTTTATTCTTTACTATAAATAATTTTTATTTAGTGTTAAATGAAATTGACAGATATCGGCTATTCCAAAGAACATTGCGATGAATTTGAAGCTGCACAAGGCAAGTTGATTCCACAGAAGTCAAAAGACGTATACGAGAAAGAATACGAAAGTTTTACGAGTGGTGGTGTTAAAAAAATGTGATTTGTCGAATTTGTTGTGTTGTTTGACATTTATCCATAAACCATAATTTTGATGTTTGAATAGCTGTTGCCTAGCAACTTTATAGGCCCTCGGGCAATAAAAGTAAAATTGCGCGTAATTTTGAGGGCGAATAAACTAGTATATGATTCCAAAATAAAATAAAATTTCAACAGTTTTTAAGCTCACATTCACGTATGGAAATTAATCTTACGCAGTAGGCGTGATAGTATCATCGTTCACCCCAAGCTATTATTATGTATTTGTTATTATTCTAACATATTCTTGGTATAATGCTCTTATATTCCTATCAGTGTTGTCTGTATGCATGGATCTCTGCTCTCCCCTTGTGTGGGGGAAATAGGGAAGTTGTAGGGTTGCGGCCCACGCCTTGATTGGCTCTGGCTCCACTAATCCCACTTGAGCCCTGGTGGCCTGCCTCGTGCCCTTCTAGTAACACCAACTCCTGCCAATCGACTTGATTGCCTACATGCACCGAGAAGATGGACGGAATTAACTGTTTATAACAATATCAACACAACGTTCTACCAACAGACTTTTCAATAAAAAATCCCAGTTTTGCTATTATTACCTTAGGAAGGTATTGTTTTTGGTCAAAAAAAAATCGGAGGTGAGTTTTCAATGAATAAGCACGTTTTAGGGTCTCTGCAATACGATTTTACTTTTACGATGATGTCTGTATGTGTGTGTGTGTGTGTGTGTGTGTGTGTGTGTGTGTGTGTGTGTGTGTGTGTGTGTGACCGCGGTATCGGCCGCGATATCACCGATACTATAATTCTTACGTATTCCTCTTCCTTACATCCATATGCACACTTGATTAGATTTTGGTTATAATTGGTCAACCGGAAGTACCCTCATTTGAAGATTATAACAATTTTTCTTGAAAAAACACTGTTAAATATTATTTACACATTTAATGTTATTATAAATATTAAAGAATATTCTATTATCTATACGAATTGATTGCATTTTATATTTCTTATTCAATGGATATAGAGTTAAAGATTTATAAAGAAATTAAATTTTATAAATCAGTCAGCTTTGCAATAACCATGGAAACAGCTACTATATTAAGAAAATTCTAACTGACAGATGTTAGTGTCAAAGAAAAGAAAATTAATGTGGTAGAGATGAGTATGCTGAGATAGATGTTGGAGAAGACACGGAAAAATACGGTAAGGATAGAAAGAATAAGGGAAATAACTATTATAAGTTTCTGGAAAGATACAAGAGAGGATTATTAGGTTTAAACATGCCATGAGGAGAGATAAAGAATATATTGGAAGAATAAATAGCTTAGTAATAGAAGGTAGAAGAAACAGAGGACGGCCAAAGAAAAGATGGAAGGTCTGGATGGATGGAAAGTCTATATTGCCGAAGACAACCGAATGAGGACGACCAGCAAAACAGAAATGAATGGAAGAAGAAAATAAAAAATAGCGACCCTTAACGAATGGGAAAAGCTAAAGAAGAAGATGTCAGTATCAAGTGAAATTTGCATAGTTTTACTGAAAATTTAGAATCTTTTGGAAGAAAATTTATGCATGAAATTTCTACATAATACACAGGATTGACAGAAGGTATTGTGCTGGCCACATCAGATTTTTTTTTATAAGGACACTGAGCAACCACGGCTATTGTGCAGTTTTTTATTATTATTATTATTATTGCAATTGTAATTGTTGCTATTGTTTTAATGGTTTCTAATTATAATCGAAATAATAATTATTTTCTATTTCTTTTTATAAGGACACTGAGCAACCACGGCTATTGTGCAGTTTTATTATTATTATTATTATTGCAATTGTAATTGTTGCTATTGTTTTAATGGTTTCTAATTATAATCGAAATAATAATTATTTTCTATTTGCTGCCAAAAATTTTGTATGTTTTATGCAATGCTCTAGACCAGTTTGGTGACGTGGTCTGTTAGTAGTGGAGTCTCTTTTCTGGCGAATTGCTGTTCTCTGCTGACACACACACACACACACACACACACACACACACACACACACACACACACACAAATCCACACTGTAACTGCAACAAGAGCTACTGGTGCACACAACCACTACACACACAGTCACACACTGTATCTCAACGACACATCACGCTCTGCAGTCAGCACAATCACTCAGCGTCACCACAACACAGAACACAGAACACACAAGTTACACACCAGCTACAAACTATGCACTACACAGCGCTAGCTTGTCTCCGACTCATGCCCGGATCCATTCTTGGACCCATCGTTTATTGTATCCCAAACTAGTTGAGTATATTTTATTTGTAATTAGGCAGTCTTTTTGTAACTTTAATAGTTTTATTTCCCGCACTGTAATATATTACGGTCATCTTTTTACCTTCCCTCACCTTTAAGTAGAGAAAGTATTGTCTTTGGTGAAAAAAATTGGTTGTGAGTTTTTCTTGAATTAGCACATTTTGCAAAGCGATTTTACTACTTTTACGATAATCTCTGTATGTATGTGTGTGTGTGTGCGCTTGCGTGTGTGTGCGTACGCGTGCGTATAAGTGTGCGTGTGTGTCTGACATAATTTCGGCCGCGATAATTTCAATACTAGAATTCCTAAAATTACAATTCTTCCGTATTCCTCTAGTTATAATTGGTCAGCCGGAAGTACCCTCATTCTAAAATTTTAACAGGTTTTTTCTTGAAAAAACGCTGTTATACATCATTTTTTCACATTTAATGTTATAATAATTATTAAAGAATATTTTAGTCTCTATACGAATTGATTGCATTTTATACTTGATATTTATTGGATATAGAGTTAAATAGTAAATTGAAAAATCTGATGTGGTCAGCACAATACCTTCCGTCAATCCTGTGTATTATGTATAAATCCACAAACTATGCAAATTGTACTTGACATTGACATCTTCTTCTCTAGCTTTTCCCAGCTTTGGTCGTCCTATGTTTCTTCAACCTTTTATTACTAAGCTATTCATTCTTCTTCCAATACATTCATCATCTCTCCTCATGACATGTACAAACCAATGTAATCGTATCTTTCTAGAAACTTGTAACTCTAGAGTTATTTCCTTACCGTATCTTTCCGTGGCTTCCCCAACACCTACTTCATCATCCTCATCTCTGCCATATTCATTTACTTTTCATTGATACTGACATCTGTCAATTTGAATTATTTAGCTGTTTCCATGGTTAGCATAGCTGGCTGATTTCTGAAATTTAATATCTTTATAATTCTTTAACTCTATATCTATTGTATATAAATTATAAAATGTAATCAAATCGTATAGAGAATAATATATATTCTTTGTTATAATAACGTTAAATGACAATAAATCACATTTAACTTTTAAAATCTTCAAATGAGGGTACTTCCGGTTGATCAATTATAACCAAAATCTAATCAGTTGTTCTTCACACACGCATACACGCATACACGCATACACACATACACACATACACACATACACACATACGCACATACGCACATACGCACATACGCACATACGCACATACGCACATACGCACATACGCACATACGCACATACGCACATACGCACATACGCACATACGCACATACGCACATACGCACATACACACATACACACATACACACATACACACATACACACATACACACATACACACATACACACATACACACATACACACATACACACATACACACATACACACATACACACATACGCACATACGCACATACGCACATACGCACATACGCACATACGCACATACGCACATACGCACATACGCACATACGCACATACGCACATACGCACATACGCACATACGCACATACGCACATACGCACATACGCACATACGCACATACGCACATACGCACATACGCACATACACACATACACACATACACACATACACACATACACACATACACACATACACACATACACACATACACACATACACACATACACGCATACACGCATACACGCATACACGCATACACGCATACACGCATACACGCATACACGCATACACGCATACACGCATACACGCATACACGCATACACGCATACACGCATACACGCATACACGCATACACGCATACACGCATACACGCATACACGCATACACGCATACACGCATACACGCATACACGCATACACGCATACACGCATACACGCATACACGCATACACGCATACACGCATACACGCATACACGCATACACGCATGCACGCACACGCGCGCGCGCTCGCGCGCACGCGCACGCGCACACGCACACGCACACGCACACGCACACGCACACACGCACGCACGCACGCACGCACGTACGCACGCACGCACACACACACACACACACACACACACACACACACACACACACACACACACACACACACACACACACACACACACACACACACACACACACACACATACATACATACATACAGACATCATCGTAAAAATGGTAAAATCGTATAATACGGACCCTAAAACATGTTTATTCACAAAAAAACTCATCATTGAATTTTTTCACCAAAGACAAATACCTTCCTTACCTAAAGGTAAGGCAATCTGTTAAGGTACGAGTCCAAGAACGATTTTTACCTTTTCACCTTTAGGTAAGGTATTGCCCCATATTCCGAGCACACTTATAAGAATATAATGTAAAAGCACGCTTTGTGTGTGTGTGTGTGCGTGTGCACGTCTGTGTGTGTATGTGACGATCGTTTTAAATCGCATCTCTAATACCACGATTCCAAAAATTATAGTTTATTTGTATTCCTCCTGAAAATAATTATAATTTTAATGTATTTTTATTTTTTTCAATATTGTACGCCACAGTATATAGAGATTAAGCAAAATGTCCAAATATTGATATTATAGTGTGGCTGTAAGTTGTTCGTTATTTTATAAAACGTCTAGACGGATTGTAAAACATCACCAAGTCAACGAAGATTTGATAATCTGTTGGAGCTTAGAAATCGACTACATTTTGTTCCTAATTTTAATTTCCCTTTCATGTGTTTCTTGGTGGGTGCGTTAAATCTAGTGAAAGGTAGTGTTCCTCAAGGGTAACCCGGGTGTCCTGGTGCGGTGGAAATGAAATTACGTGGTTGCGTAGGGTCGTAGTGTGATCCTATTTAGGTAAATGAGGCGCGTGGCGTGGCTCGTGTGTAACTAGGGTAGATCTGTAGATCTGCAGTCTGATTGCGATATAATCTTGTTTCCGAACAATAAGCCTACAACTTACACCCTACAATAACACACGTTCAAACCTTTTACGAACGGAATACTATTACAACATGAAGATTTCCGCCGAAAATTAAAAAAAATCTGATGTGACCAATACAATACCTCCCGCCATTCAATTTCTATTACTTTAAATACATATCTATGGTGTCTCGTTGCCGCATGCCTGATGTTTAGTTGCGAATTTGGGGAACCCAATTCGACCCCGACCAACGCTAAATATTTCGAATTTTAAATGGCACAAAATTGTCCTTTGTGTAGCACTCTCCACGCCAGCAATGAGGTGACGTTTGGTAAACGCCCGTACGATATAAATATGTCATCATCACTACCGAAATCTGTTTACAAAGCAGATTAGCACACCTAGGAATGGATAATATGCCGTGATAAAATATTTATTTATTTAAATACATACCTGCATATTTACTAATGCTAGAAATTATGTATATTAAATTCCTTTTCACATAACTATTGTTCTCTTTACTATTTTCGTTTTAAAACGTTATTATTATTATTAATTTGAAATTATGTATATTAAGTTCCTTCCCATATAACTATTGTTCTATTTACAATTTTCTTTTTAAAACGTTACTGTTATTAATTTGAAAACATTATTTTTTTGACAGTGACATTTATCTGTCAGTTACATACATTTGAGCTGAACTGTGTAACCATGGAGTTGTCTTTAAAGCACAAGTTCAGATATATTATTTGTTATATTACTTTATAAAATTTATCCATAAAATATATAGAAAAAGTATTAATGCAAACCTGTAGAAAATGGAATAATCTTTAATTTTTATAATAACAAATTGCAAAAAAAATACATTTAAAGGTATTTTTTGAAGAAACACTATTTTCAGCTTCAAGTAAACTGTCATTTCCGGTTATCCGATTGACACCAAAATGTAATAGCTTCTTTCCATATAAGAATATGATAGAAATACATGGTTTCAAAAGTTTCTGAATGATAATATTTGAGTTAGAGTGCCCAGAAGATCCACACATACACACATACACACATATACACACACACACACACACACACACACACACACACACATACACACATACATACATACACACCCACAGACATCATCGTGAAAATGTTAAAATTGGATTATAGGGACCTTAAAACGTGGACATTTACCTAAATCTCGATATGTGATTTTTAGCACTATCCCTATACCTCCCTTACCAAGGGTAGCGGGAGGTAAAAAAGAATATATTATAATATAAATAAATAGGGGTAAATTTAATAAGTATTAGATGTTAACAGTTACAATTTTCAAACGCCAATGGATGGCATAGCAGTCGTACATTTTCTTTTTTGAGCTGTCTTGAAACAGATTAATAGATAAATTTTAGTAAAAGATTAAACAATTATTTAATTTTGTGCGTCTCTGTCTCCCTTCATTTCAAGTTAATGAAACCCTCCATTGAGTTAACAGTGACAATAAAAAATACAGGGAATTAATAACAGGGTGCGTGAAAAAGTGTAGTCGCGGTCCGTTGATTAATGAAGAGAGGTTAACGTAAACGTTAACGTTAAACAGAAGACCGGAGCGTACCGTAGCGTATGTTGGACACTCTCGTTGTTTTATTTATCGCTATTTGTTTCCACGCTCTGCCTAAGTGCACTGAAATATTGCACGATAAATTCCAACATTTGGAATATGAAAACTGCATATATCAACGTCACATGTGAATATGCTAAATTAGATGACACTGTAGTATAGAATGGATCTAACTATGAAGAGGAATAAATGGAGATATTATTATTATTATTTAGTTGAGAGTTTTAAGCACTACTCGTAGTTAATTTTGTCACTGTGTGTCGTAACATGGTCCTATTTTATATTTCTAGAAGCAGTCCCAAAGTTTTCACGAAGCCAGTTACTGCTCCAGGAATCAGTTTCCCGAGGTGCCTTTTACCTAGATGGTGAAATACATGTTACAAATCTACGTAGAGTATCGGACATAAATAGAGCGACTCAGTAGGAACTAATAACAAACCCCCCATATTTTAAATATTCAATATATTTTCAGATCAATATGAGAAGAAGAAAGAATGCCAAAGCAATGGGAGAAAAACATAATAGTACCTATATACAAGAAGGGGGAGCATGCTGTATGTGACAATTATAGAGCAATATGCCTGTCCACAACATGCTACAAACTGTATACAAGAATATTAAAAACTGGGTTAAGGACAGGACTAAAAGCCTCAAATAAAATAATAAAAATCATCAAAAGTGTATATAAAGAAGTAGGATGAGTAGTACAGATGGATGGAATTAGATCTAAAAAAATCTGTTGTAGCCAGCACAATACCTTCCGTCAATCCTGTGTATAATGTATAAATTCCATACATAATTTTTCATGCAAAAGATTCTAAATTTCCAGTAAAATTATTTCATAAACAAACTATTTAAATTGCACTTGACACTGACATCTTCCTCTTTAGCTTTTCCCATTCGTTAGGGGTCCCTATTTTTGCGTGTCGTTCTCATTCAGTTCATTTTCTCTGAAGTCTTCCGCAATACAGTCCTTCCATCTTATCTTTGGTCTTCCTCTGTTTCTTCAACCTCCTATTAATAAACTACTCATTCTTGTTCAAATATAATTCATCATTTCTCCTCATGACATGTTCAAACCAATGTAATCGTCTTTCTTGTATCTTTCTAGAAATTTGTAACACTAGAGTTATTTTCTTACCGTATCTTTCCGTGTTTCCCCAACATCTACTTCAACATTCTCATCTCTGCCACATTAATTTACTTTTTATTGATTCTGACATCTGTCAATTTGAATTACCTGAATATATTAGCAGTTTCCATGGTTAAGTTAGCATGGCTGGCTGAATTATAAAATTTATTATCTTTATAATTCTTTAACTCTATATCTGTTGAATATGAAATATAAAATGCAATCAAATGGCATAGAGAATAATATATTCTTTAAGTTATAAAGCGTTAAATGTCAATAAATCAAATTTAACTGTTAAATCTTCAAATGAGGCTACTTCCGGTTCACCAATTATAACCAAAATCTAATCACTTGTTCTTCTGGATGTAAACTTGAGGAATACGAAAAAAATATAATTTTTGGAATCGTGGTATTGAAACTTTTGTCACACACACACACAGACACACATACAAACAGACATCATCGTTAAAATGGTAAAATCGTATTATAGGGACCCTAAAACATGCTTATTCACTAAAAACTCATCATTGAATTTTTTGACCAAAGACAATACGTTCCTTATCTAAAGGTAACGGAAGGTAAAAAAATGAAATGTAATTAGGTGTGAAACATGGAGATAGCCTCAGCCTTTCCTCTTCATTATAATAGTGGATAGGATCTTAAAAAATCTGATGTGGCCAGCACAATATCTTCTGTTAATCCTATGTATTATGTATAAATTCCATACATAAATTTTCTTGCAAAAGATTCTACATTTCCTGTAAAATTATTTTATAAATAAACTATGCAAATGGGACTTGACATCTTCTTCTTCTTCTTTAGCTTTTCTCATTCGTTAGGGGTCGCTATTTTTTATTTTCTTCTTCCATTCATTTCTGTTTTGCGGGTCGTCCTCATTCGGTTGCTTTTCTCTTCCGCAATACAATCCTTCCATCTTATCTTTGGTCTTCCTCTGTTTCTTTCATCTTCTATTACTAAGCTATTCATTCTTCTTCCTATATATTATTTATCTCTCCTCATGATATGTTTAAACCAATATAATCGTCTCTCATATCTTTCTAGAAACTTTTAATACTCGAGTTATTTCCCTAATTCTTTCATTCCTTACCTACTGTATCTTTCCAACATCTATCTCAACATTCTCATCTCTGCCACATTCATTTTCTTTTCATTGACACTGACGTCTGGCGGTTAGAATTTTTTTAATATAGTAGCTGTTTCCATGGTTATAACATAGCTGGCTGATTATAAAATTTAATTTCTTTATAATTCTTTAACTCTATATCCACTGAATATGAAATATAAAATGCAATCAATTCGTATAGATAATAGAATATTTAATATTTATAATAACATTAAATGTGTAAATAATATTTAACAGTGTTTTTTCAAGAAAAACTGTTAAAATCTTCAAAGTTGACTAATTATAACCAAAATCCAAACAAGTCTGCATATAGATGTAAAGAAGAGAAATACGTAAGAATTGTAATATTTGGTATTCTAGTATTGAAGATATCGCAGCCGAAACCGCGGTCACACACACACACGCACACACACACACAAATAGACATCATCGTAAAATTTTTACAATCGTATTTTAGAGACCCTAAAACATGCTTATTTATTAAAAATTCATCAAATTTGACCAAAGACAATACCTTCCTTACCTAAAGGTGACGGGAGGTAAAAATAGTAATGAAATGGTTGTGTTTAGACAGCTGTCTTTAAAGCAGCCAGGCTATATGACATTATGTTGAATGTTGATCGTTTGAGACCTTGGTTTAAGTATACGTTAATCAATCTTCTGTGGTATGAAATGAAGAGACATCATATAAAAACTAATTCAAAGAAGAAATATTACCAAAACTTAACAATAATCTATACAATATTTTTTATACTTTAAAGCTTAACAATACATATGTACTCCATAAAAAAGATTTTCTCAAATCTTCCATACTTTAAATAAAAAATCTCTCCTGGATGTCTGTATTAAAATATGATCCTTGAGCATTTTAAATTTCATCTTTGTTCCATCTTCCATATTCTAAATCTCATCCTGGCTTCATCAAATTTATTTGTAGGAATCAGGTATTTATTTCTCTCCTGCTGCAATATTTCATGCTAGCAAAGAGAGGAGAGGAGAGAAAGCAGGAGACACAACAGTATTGTATTGTTGGCGTCAGATTTATTTTAGTGTCGCGTAGATGTCGCGTCGACCGCGATGGGAGTTTATTGTCTCTTACTGTAGCTGAAAAATGGAAAAGGAAACTGAAACTGGAAACCAGTATGTCTCTGGGGGAAAAGTAATTAAATATGAATTTTGTAATGGTAATATCTCGACTGGCATGTGGATAAGGTGTTAACAATTACTTGAAATTTCAGTCAAACAGCATTTATTATATAAAACCGACTTTTTGGTGGACACATACGCATCCTTTAGCGTGTACAAGTAATACAACAAAATAATACATACAAAATGGGTCAACAAACTTAAGGACCCAGTGGACAAGAACGACAAATCAAACGTGGTTTATAAAGTTCATTGATTCACTGAAAATTGAAAAGCCACATACGTTAGGACAACTAAACGTTATTTGAAGACCCAGATGAGCGACCATCGCAGATCAACACAGAACAACACGGCGAACAAATGTGCTCTGGCTGAACATTCCAATACACTAAAACACACTTTTGATCTGAATAATTTCAAGATTCTGGAAGAACATATTTACTCTAACATATGTTTCTTGAAATGCTACATTTCAGGGATGATTGCAACAACATTAATGCAAGAACTGATATGTAAGTACTTAACAGCGTATATTTTGCTGTATTGGAAAATTTCAAAAAGAAAAAAAATCTGCTTCCGTTTTTGGTTACATAAGTATAGGGCGCGAGCAGTCGTGTGACATTGTTGGCCTTGACAAGCAGATATTTGGGCCCATGTCAGGATTACAATTAGTAATTATGTACATAGATGTCAAATGTCAGAATATTTCATTAAAAATTTCAAGATTTTCTAAATTCACGTAGTTAATTTGTTACCAGGAGTTCGAATTTATTTGTTGAGGAAAATAAACCACATGGAATTGGAAAATCACTAAATTTAGAATGAAAAATTATGATATTTGACATGTATGTACATAATTACTAGCTATCATTATAACACGGGCCCGCATATCTGCCTGTCAAGGCCAACAAAGTCACATGACTGCTCGTGCCCTATTGTATTTAACATTTCTTGTATACCTATACTCTACACCAAAAATTCTACTTACATCTATTCTTTATATTTAGATTTTTAAATTTTAAATTATGAAGAAATTTTGTCCCATTCTAATTTTTCGAAATGTTTCCAATTCATTGTCGGGATTGACAGTATTTCTGAAGGGTATGTGTAATATATCTATAATATTAAATATTTAACTCTAATACAATAAGGAATAATACATGTATGTACTTCCCAGAATAAGTTTTCAGTAATGTCTCCGGATTTCTGAAATTTATTTGTTAGTTACAAACATTTTAAATTTTCAATTAGTTTCCATGGCATTATTTTAGCTGTAAGATTTATTACACGAGATTATTTTATATATTATATTTCTTTTATCTCTAAATCTATAGAATATATAATAAAATATTCAAATGTATCAGATAGAGAATTTATTTTTCTTTAATATTAGCAAGAACAAAAATTTTCAAAAAATAATATTTAGAAGATTTTTTTTCAAAAATCTGCTATTTTCGGTTGTCCATTTGTTACCAAAAGCTCTTCCCATTAATGTTCGATTAGGAAATACGTTGTTACACAAATAGTAAGTATTATAGGTTTTGAGTAATCGTCCTTCCAACATCCCACACACATACATACATAGACACATCATCGTAGAAATGTTAAAATCGGATTGTAGGGACCTTAAAACGTGCTTATTCATTGAAATCTGGATATGCGATTTTTAGCATGAATCCAATACCTCTCTTAGCGAGATGTAAAATAGAAAATTTCAGGCTAAATCGAGATTCAATTAAATTCCTCACATTTACTTTCTTTAAATTCCTACAACAATGCTACACAATAATTGGTGTACAGACGACCAATAAGAGCCCGTACCGATGATGTCACTAAGAATCCTTCCGCAAGATATTTCCGACCATTTTCCGAATTATTCCGTTGTCGATTTTGAGAGCAAATGGATGTGTGTGGTCTTTGAATTTTTTGTACGATGTGTAAAAACTGAATGTTAAGTAGTAATGTGTTTTGTGTACATGATATGTATCAGTCTGTAAGATTTTACTGCAAGTGTGATAATGTCCATATTATTTTGTATGTATTTTCTTGTTTTATTACTTTTTATAGACCCTGAAGAAGGTGCAAGTGTGCACCGAAACGTCGGTGTTGTAAGAATAAATGACTTTTGACTGACATTTCGAGATATTGTTAACACCTTATTTTGTATTTTGAAAAATGTATGAATGTTATTAATTATTTAATGGCGGTTTAAAAAATCATCTCAATCAAATATAATCGAAAAATTGATCGGACATACAAAAATACTGGTGTGATTATCAGTCCGGATAGAAATAATATAAACATTGTTGAACCTGTGTTAAGCAAACAACACATAACGAAACAATTTAATTAATCCGATTAAATATTAGTAGTGTGGGGCGCTGCGGCGCATCAGGTAATGTGAACTTCATTCAATCAGTTGACATATGTCGCTCACAGCAGAGGCGGCTCGTCAATAGGGGAAAGAGGAAAATAAATTTACAATATTTTATTATTTCACCATATCTTCAATGATAATGAAATTATGTAGAGTAATACTTTTACGGTAAAAGCACCGGTAGTTGACTTAAAGAAATAAAACTATATAATATTGTTGCTTTAAATCTTTCTTCCTTAATTTTAATTCCTTGATCCTACGGTCGGCTGGAGTTCAGTTTAGTAAGATTGTAGAAATTGCAATTTTTTTGTTGTTGTAATGTCTTCTTTTAACTAAAATAGAATAAGAAAACACAAAATTAGAGCGCAGAACGAGGTAATTATATAATATTTTGCAAAAATAAAGTTAAATTTTACTTACAATAAAGTTGTGTTTTCTGTAATGAAATGAACACTGAAAATGCTTGATATGAAAACACAGTACACTTTTCAATAAAATACCACATTAAAACATGAAAGTGGGGTAGCAAAGTAATTATTAATAGATATTTAAAAAAAAAAATCAACGTAACCTAAAATGATAAGAAAACGAACATCGTTCAAAATGAATCTCGGTAATATAGGATAAACCAGTGATAGGTACTTAAACAGTGGTCTCCTTTGTAAAAATCCTGATAAAACAAGTATCTAACGCACACTCATGTTTAAAGAATTTTTTTAAAAAAATCTTGACGAAAACAATACCTAACGCAAACTCAAGTTTTAAGATTTTTTTAAAAAAATCCTGACAAAAACAATACCTAACGCACACTCATGTTTTAAGATTTTTTTTAAAAAATCCTGACAAAAACAATACCTAACGAACACTCATGTTTTAAGAATTTTTTTAAAAAATCCTGACAATAACAATGCATAATGCAAACTCATGTTTTAAGAAATTTTTAAAAAAAATTTGACAAAAACAATGCCTAACGCACTCATTTTGAGTGAAATCGCACTATACTGAAAGAAAAAAAAAATCTGTTGTGACCAGCACAATACCTCTCGCCATTTTCATTTTATGTAGCATAGGGCGCGAGCAGTTATGTGACTTTGTTGGTCATGGCAAGCAGATGTGGGGGCCCGTGTCAGAATGAGAGCTAGTAATATACATAGGTGTCAAGTATCATAAGTTTTAATTCGAAACATTATGATTTTCCAAATCCATGTGGATTATTTTCCTCGACAAGTATATTACATACTAATGGATGACAAATAAACATCAGAACATTTTGAAATTTTGAATGAAAAATTATGACATATGACAATAATTGTGACATCTATGTAAAAACTACTAGCCGTCATTCTGACACGGATCCTCATATCTGCTTGCCAAGGCCAACAAAGTCACATGTCTGCTCGCTCCTTGTAAGTACACACAAATAATTGAAATTGTTTCTCTTCTTCCGTTCTATGAGAAATTTTATCCTACTATTCTATTATGTTCAAAATTCTTCAAATTCATTGACGGTATTAGCTGTATTTCTTAAGGATATATGTAATATTAACATACCTGTAATTTAAATATATAATTAATTAATAATACAATAATATATATTAAATGTACTCTTACCTCCCAGAAAAATCTGACACTGACATTTTGCATTTACTTGTCAATTACAAAAATTTAAATATCGCAACTGTTTTTCGGGCAACGAGATTTATTACAACAGATTATTCTATATTATTATATATTATATCTCCAAACCTATACCTACGAGATATTATAAAAAATTTAAATATGTCAGATTGAGAATTTAATTATCTTTAACATTTGTAGTAACAAATTTTCAAAAAATAATATTTAGAATTTTTTTTTTTCAGAAACTACCACTTCCGGTTGTCCAATTGTTACCAGAACCTATTCAACTCTTCCCATTACTGTTAGATTGAGGAATCCGTAGTCAAACAGGTCTTTAGTCTTATAGAATTTGAGAAATCGTGTCTCCAACAACCTCACACACACACACACACACACACACACACACACAGACATCATTGTAAAAATGTTAAAATCGGATTGTAGGGACCTTAAATCGTGCTTATTCAATAAAATCTGGATATGGGATTTTTAGCATGAATCCAATACCTCTCTTAGCGAGAGGTAAAAATCTTTTTCAATAATTAAAATTCGTGGTTCTGAAAAGAAAATAGTTTTAGTACCACTGTATATCCGGTATATCCACTATTTTCATGTTAGTGTACAATATTTCGACAGATGAACACAAAATTTTAAATGGAAAAATGTTATAAAACGAAGGAAAAGAAGGGAAATAAGACAGAGTTTTGCAAATATACATTAATTGAAACAGTATTATTCGTACGGAAGCGTAAATACCTACTTAAACATAGAAATATATAAATAGTTCACCTAACCTAATTTTTTACAAAAAAATGCCAAAATCTCTATAAATATCACTTTCCTCACCCAAATTTTTGTGGTATTTAGTGTTTTTAATGGTTTACCAATATATATATCCATCAATATAAAATTCTTGAATGTAGATTAAACTTCACCTTAGCCATAAAATTAAATAGGGTGTCTCATTTGAAATATGAACGTTAATGTCACTTCCGGTCAAACCTGAACTGCTACCATCATGCCAAATACCATGATTTGTGAGCCCCTAAGCCTAGTTTACAAATATTTAAAGAGAATTAGAAAATAGTTACACATAAAAAAGTTATTTTGAGTGGCCCGTTTTTCAGTGTCACGTGTATAGTTCAATTAATGCTTTAATACAAATTATGCACATATGTATAAGAATATATCATTTGCTGTTGTACCCGAATTTGTGTAGGAAATATTTATGCATGCACTTGTTTAACAATATAATATTTAGTATGAATTATATAATATACATACTTTAATGAGATATTTATATATATTTGCAAAGTCGTATATTCTATGTATGTAGTACAATTTCATATAGCTATTTGTGGTAAAATTAATATATATTATAACCCGTTTTACCAAATTTTGGGCATATATTTCATATTTTTTACAGCTCTAAAGTTTTGTTCCTTGCACTACACAAAAATGTTGTATGTTTGTTTGTCTACGCTCTGAGTAACTGTTTACATCTGATCTAAGCGAATAAGAGAAAAATATCATAGTACTCCTAAATGTGTAGAGTAAGACAAACGAACAGACCTTTTTCGGTATTACGTAAAGTGTTGTAGGAAATAATATTTTACAGTAAATAATGTGGATGCCAGAGAAGTAAGACAATTATATGTAATTTAAATATTATTTAGAACAGTTCACCAAGTGTCGCAATTGTACTTTGTACAGCTTTTTTTATAATTATAGAAATTCAAAAACTTTTTTTTTAATACACTTTCATTTAAACCTGGATATGAAACACAAACAATATTGAATTATAGTTCTTTTGTAGAACTAAATTAGCTAAACATATTTTTATAACTAACTATAATATAAATAAAATGTGTTAAATTATTACCTGTAAAGTATACAGATTTCTATAATTATGGATCAAACTTTAAGAGATGATAATACAGTTAAAAGTAAGTCAAAAAGTCATAATCCACAAAGACCTATTCTCAACTGTTTCCGAGTTATAGATCATCTAATTAACTGATTTTTCGTCTTTCTCCGTTAATATCTTAAAAACCAGTTGAAACTTTGGTCAAATGAGGTATTTTCTTTATATTTAATAGGTCTTCTCGTACGTGTTTTTATTTTTCCAAAAATTTCACAAAATATGACAATCAGCTGATTTTTTGCTGATTTTGTTTTTTAGGTTTAGACTTTGCGAATTACGACTTTTTAATTTAATTTTAACTGTATTATCATATCATCCCTTAAAGTTTCATCATAAGTACAAAAACGCCCTGTAAGTACAATATAAGAAAATTTAAATAAACTGGAAAGTGTTGTATTTTTGTGACCAGATGGAAATATCATGGAAATATATTTTTGTAGCAACTATCAACAAAATCACATTTAAACTGAAACATTTACTGTTTAACAAAATTAATTTAAAAGTTTAAACATGCACAGTGATGTTGGTTTTATGGTTTTATGTATGTAGCCAGCCCGGTAAAAAATATAACAACACTGTCTTACTCGTATTTGTATGGTCACCACTGTACCCTATATATTAGATATTTAAGTTAATTTTGAAAAAAATAATTTTCTACATATCGTTTGATATTCAATTATCGCAGTTAATTATTATAAAGGTTTCAAGTTCAGTTATTTACATAGTACACATATTTTCATTATGTAATATTCTATTATTGAAATGCAGCGTATTCAATATTCTTTGTTCTCTTATTCAAATAAATAAAGAATTTTGAGTTATATTTTTAATAAATAAACATGAAATATTCTTGCCATTTTATATTATTTATAAATTATTGTGTGGAATAATGAAATGAAGTAATGTTAATTATTTATATTTTTCATTGTTGCAGAATTCTTGCCACATCGAGACATCCTTCGCCCAGTTGCCGAAGGCCTGGTAAATTCAGCTCTTCAATGCTAGAGTTGGTCCCATTGTTGCAGACTATCCGCAGCCGCTACAAGACGTTTGCCGTATCCTGATGAATAGTTCCTGGAAAAATACAATATTGTACTCTCTTATATAAATGTCTTAGTTATATTTGAATTTTTGAGTTTACTCATAAATATATAGTAGAATAAATATTATTCGTTTTCGCATATACATGTATATGTACTTTAATAATATAAAAACTATACTGACATTTTACATACTTGCATACATACAAGTAAATATTCATAGGTCTAACATACAGGATAAATTTCAAACGTTAATATTCTTTGAAAAGTATTTTTTAAATACCAGCGAAATTCTTGTATGAAAAATTAGAAACCATTATTTTTACAATTCCTGAAGTATAAATCACGAAAAATAAACATGTTTGCGATCCACGAGCGGTCAACCAGCGAGCCCACCAGCAGAAACCCCACCACCCGTAGTCAGCCAGCGGTCTGGCCTACGGATTTGGTGGCCAGCGAGCCAGCAACCAAAATCAGAAAAAAAAAGCTGTATATAGTCCGTTATGTAATAATTGCATAGCAGAGTAACGCAGACAAGCGATTCGGACGGCCGGAGCCGTCCTACTGACGCCATTTTTTAATTCCAAGCCATATATACAGTAAAATCCCCTCTCTGAAGACTAGGATTCATAATTTTATGAATAAATGCCTTGCGCTGTGCGCTGTACTCTGCTGTGCGTTGGGTCAAGCGCTAATTTTTACCTTCCGTCACCTTTAGGTAAGGAAGGTATTGTCTTTGGTCAAAAAATTCAATGATGAGTTTTTAGTGAATAAGTACGTTTTAGGGTCCCTACAATCCGATTTTACCATTTTTACGATGATGTCTGTATGTATGTATGTGTGTGTGTGTGTCTGTGTGTGTGTGACGGATCGCATAACTTCAATACCACGATTCCAAAAGTTATATTTCTCAAGTTTACATCCAGAAGAACAAGTGATTAGATTTTGGTTATAAATGGTCAAACGGAAGTACCCTCATTTGAATATTTTAACAGTTTTTCTTGAAAAAACGCAGTTAAATATCATTTATTGACATTTATCGTTATTATAATTTGAAGAATATATAATTCTCTATACGATTTGATCGCATTTTGTACTTCATATTCAATAGATATAGAGTTAAAGATTTATAAAGATAATAATTTTTATAAAATAGCCAGATATGCTAACCTTGGAAACTGCTAATATATTCAGATAATACAAATTGACAGATGTCAGTATCAGTAGCACCGTTCAATGAAGTAAGCAGTTCAAGCAAATGCTAGGTAAGCAAACGAGACTTGTTTCTTAGTACACTGAAAGATTTGCTAACTATATGACGAACTGATATTCACAAATGTTATCGAGAAAGTTATACAGTTGTCAACTATAACATGTGTATCTCTCATATCCCACTTATTGGTCTGGAAAGTTATATAAAATGAATTTATAGGTAGGTACAGTTATTTGCAGATAGTGGAATTAATTTTGAACATTTTTTTTAGGTCTAAGAAAATATTTCAAATTTAACAATGTTATGCACATTCATCACAAAACTTTGAAAGCCTTTTTGACATGTAATTGATATAAACACACCATAATATGAGATAGAAATAGTACAAGTTAAATTCATATTTGCTAGGCTAGCAAAGTCGTTCAACAAATTTTACTTCCGATTGCTTGTTTTCGATACAGTAAGAAATGAAAGAATTACGGAAATAACTCTAGTATTAGAAGTTTCTAGAAAGATACAAGAGAGACAATTACATTGGTTTGAACATGTCACGAGAAGAGATAAAAAATATATTGGAAGAAGAATGAATTGCTTAGTAATTGAAGAAACAGAGGAAGACCAAAGATAAGATGGAAGGACAGTATTGCGAAAGACTTGAAAGAAAAGGAACTGAATAAGAACTACACGCAAAACAGAAATGAGTGGAAGAAGAAAATAATTTTACTGGAAATTTAGAATCTTTTGCAAGAAAAATTATTTTTGGAATTTATACATAATACACAGGATTGACGGAAGGTACTGTGCTGGCCACATCCGATTTTTAAATTTTGGTGACAGATGCTTTGCTATGGGCTGTATTTCGCCGATTTAGCGTCCTGAAGGTTAGAAATCGCGTGTAGATGGCCAGGATTTGAATTTTAGTGGATATATGCCTTGCTAAGAGCTGTTTTTCGATTCGGCATTCTAAAGGCTCGGAATCGTGTGTATATGCTCAGGATTTGAATTTTGATGGATATATGGGCTATATTTCGGCGATTCGGCATTCTGAAGGCTCGAAATTAATTTTTGGTTTTCTAAACAAGGATTTTGATTGCTAGTGCATTTACTGTATATTTATTGTTTGTTGAATTTGTCGTTTATAGTAATAGTTGACATTTTTTTAAAATTGTTATATAATTTGAGGATTGGAATTGGGGTGTGTAAAGCGGAGTTTGAAATAATAGAAAATTATGTAACAAAAAAAAATTAACAATGGATTTATTCAGAATATGATTATACAGTATTTACATTCAATTGTATTTACAACAATGATGAAAATGGCGAGATATATTTAATGTATATATTAATAAATTTTGTGAATAAAATAATGACATTTATGTGACATATATTAGTGTTTTACATACGACATAACATTTTTATGTATTTGGATTGCCTTTCTATATTGTTTTCTTAGTTTCCCTCCAACATAAGGTATTATGATACAGAGTGTAACATATAAAAATAAATAATACAACTTCATATGATTTTATACATGGTTTATTGTTAGCTATGCATTTCAGGGTAACTTAGATTAAAATACATTTTCATGAATTGTATGGGAGGGCGAAGACGTACTCTCTTTTCTAGAAATTCTTCCTTGTGTTCCCGGAAACCTCATACGATACGTGCAAGAAGAAATTTTCTTAAACTTCTGCATCTGTATACACATACAACAATTAGAATGCATTTTGTATTAAGGATGTGTCAACAAAAAATCTGCACAAACTTTATAACTTTATGTAACGAACTAAAACTATTTTACCCTCATATAAACTACAGTTAAATAACATAATCTGCAAAAAAATCAGCCGCTAATCTAACATTTCTGAAAATCCAGCTAATTTTGTGAAAACATTCTCGTTGTAATAACCAAGTGAAACGTGAATTCCAAAATTCTGTGGCCGCTAATGTGTGAGTCATTAAGTTAGTTATTTCGGAAAACAGTAGATATACGACATATTTTACAAGGTGTCTACTACTGGTACATTTATGTGTCAACTATTAAAAATTTGATAACTGATAAATGTTAACTACTAATGCATTTAATTTTCTCATTTTGATATTTTTGTTTTGTAAGACAAATAATATTAATTGTTTTTTTTTTAGACATATTACTTCCTAAGACGTCAATGAATGCGAATAATTGTTTGTAATTTTGCTAAACATCAAACCATGTTTTTGAACAACTCTAAAACACATTTTCATTTCTTCAAGTGTCAACTACCGGTTTTACTTTACCTTAAATATACTTATTGTTACTATTCTTTATTTTATAGTTAAAGAAACTAAAGTAATATTAAACACACATACACATATAATTAAATACATTTTTTTTTTTCAAAAATGCCTGGATACATCCTCTGGTTCTGGTCTTGTATATCTCTAAAAATTATATTGGGGCACCTGGAAGTTGTCCTCGAACTCACAATACAACGCCCAGACCCCTGGTCCAGACTTCACGACTGGAACCATAAAAATGACAAAATTATTTAATGTAAGAGTCAGGCTAGATAATAATTGGCAATTAAATTAAATTAAAAATAAAAATTAAAAAAATAAAATAATGAAAGCTATAAATTAATGTCTATGCATTGCATAAGAACTGTGTTTGTTTACCGGTTCAAATAACCTAAAAATAATCCTGTGGTACTTTCTTCACGGCACCGTTGAGGTGACGCTTAGTAAACGAACTAACAGTCGTCAGATCAATCGGATAACCGGAAATGGCACTTTACTTGAAGCTCAAAATAGTTTTTCTTCAAAAAATACCTTTTTGTGCAACCGGCCGCGAAATAGGCATTTCGCAGCCGCAACATAGGCCACGAAATTGAATTTCGCGGTTGTTGTTATGGCAACGGCCGCGAAATCCATTTCGCGGCCGCTGTAATGGTAGCGGCCGCGAAATTGAGTAAACAATCACTATGACAAGTGTTTTGTTTATCAAATGTCAATTCCATAGCTACCTTGAAAGTCAACTTTCAATTTACAGTGAAACTGTTTAAAATTAATAAAATTTGTAATTACATATTTTTTACGGTTACACAATATATATATATATATATATATATATATATATATATATATATATATATATGTATATATATATATATATATATATATATATATATATAATTTTAGAACGAAAATTGTAAATAGGACAATAGTTACATGGAAAGGAACTTAAATAAATAATCTTTAGCATTAGTAAATATGCAGGTATGTATTTAAATAAAAATATAAATATATTATCATTATCATATTACCCATTGCTGGGTGTGCTAATCAGCTTTGTACACCGATTTCGGTAATGATAATGACATTTGTATCGTGCGGGGGTTTACCAAGCGTCACCTCACGGGCACTTACTGATGGCGTGGAGAGTGCATCACAAGGGTTAATTTTGTGCCATTTAAAATTCGAAATATTTGGCGTTGATCGGTACCAGACATCAGGCACGCGGCAACGAGACACCACAGGTATGTATTTACATTAATAAAAATATAAAATGATGGGAGGTAGTGTGTTGGTCACATCAGATTTATATATATATATATATATATATATATATATATATATATATATATATATATATATATATATATATATATATATATATATATTTGAATCGGCAGATACTCGAAACAGACTGGATTCGATTTTGAGCTGTCATATCCCCAATCTTCTTCATATTCCTCACTCTCTCCCGATTGAACTTGAACTAAATATCTATATTCCTCTGCGTGTTATATTAAAATTCTCCAATTGAATGTGCGAGTCTTTGAGGAAGTAGGAAGTACATTCAAATTCAATCGCTAGTGTCCTGCTGGCAGAGGATATCGGCTCGGCAGAAGGAAAAAAATAAAGCCCAAAGAGGTGGGGGTGCAGCACACTTCCAATGCCTGTAAGCCATATAGGAGAATAATGTGCACGAGGATTTCCACGCTCGTTACAGGGATGGCCAGCCACAGGGGGAGGGGGAGGACATGGACGGAGACAACCTGAAAAGCTGAAAGATTCAGAAAACACTGATAGAAGAAAACGGTAGTTTTGAACATTTAGGCTAGGTATTTTGAAAGCCAGTGAGCCCAGTAATGAAACTTTCAGATTCCGTTGGATTCAAAATAATTTTCGCGGTCCTAAAAAAAAATCTGTTGTGGCCAACCCAACACCTTTCGTCAATCCTGTGTATTATGTATGTATCATAGCTAAATTTTCTTGCAAAAGATTCTAAATTTCTAGTAAAATTATTTCATAAACAAACTATGCAAATTGCACTTGACAGTGATATTATTCTTAGCTTTTCCCATTCGCTAGGGGTTGCTATTTTTTATTTTCTACTTCCACTCATTTCTGTTTTGCGTGTCGTTCTCATTCAGTTCCTTTTCTCTCAAGTCTTCCGCAATACAGTCCTTCCATCTTATCTTTGGCCTTCCTCTGTTTCTTCAACCTTCTATTACTAAGCTATTCATTCTTCTTTCAATATATTCTTCATTTCTCCTCATGACATGTTCAAACCAATGTTTCTAGAAACTTGTAACACTAGAGTTATTTCCTTACCGTATCTTTCCGTGTCTTGAATTTTTTGACCAAAGACAATACACCTTCCTTACCTAAAGGTGTCGGAAGGTAAAAAGAATAAATAAAAACCTATTGCGAGGAAATAAGAATTAAATAAATAAACAACTTATCGCCAAGGAAACATTCATCTCTTATAGACAATGAGGCGTTGCACAATTTTTTTGCTATAACCGAAAGAATAAGGAAAATATTTTACCCGTATTTTTTATTTTCTTTCTCATTACTCTTTATTCATAAGAAAATTGTCATTGAAAATATATTATTTAAATTGCCGCCTTTTCTGTCGCCTAATGACGTCAGAAAACTATACAATAATGAGGGAGTGGCTTACGTTTGCCACCAACAGAGTGACAGCTGTCAATTATATATTAGCTACTAGTTCTATCCATATTACTGTTTTTTATATTTTGTAAAGACTCAAACATGGTTTTAGAAAAGAGTTCTGTGCTGGTGTGCTTAAATAAGAATAATAATAATTACATTAATAATAATAATGTATTTATTTGTTATAAGGTCATTTTGACCCAGTAAAATTATTTCATAAACAAACTATGAAAATAGCACTTGACACTGACATCTTCTGCAATACAGTCCTTCCATCTTATCTTTGGTCTTTTTCTGTTTCTTCCACCCTTCTATTAGTAAACTATTCATTCTTCTTCGAATATATTCTTCAACTCTCCTCACGACATATTCAAACTAATGTAATCGTCTCTCTTGTATCTATTTAGAAACTTCTATCGAGCCATTTCCTATATCCTTTAAATCCTTACCCTATATTTTCGTATCTTCCCAACATCTATCTCAACATCATAATCTCTGCCACATTTTCGTTGATACTGACATGTGTCAATTTGAATTATCTGAATATATTAGCAGTTTCTATGGTTAGCATAGCTGGCTGATTTACGAAATTTAATATCTTTATAATTCTTTAACTCTATATCTATTGAATATGAAGTATAAAATGCAATCACATCGTATAGAGAATAACATTGAATGTCAATAAATGATGTTTAACTGCTTATTCTAGAAAAACACTTAAAAATTGCAAAATCAGGGTACTTCTGGTAGACCATTTATAACCAAAATCTAATCTGTCTGTATATGGATCTAAACTCGAGGAATACGAAAAAATTATAATTTTTGGGATCGTGGTATTGGAGTTATGCGATCCGAAACGATCGTTACATACATGCACACGCACCTACACACACATACACAAAGAGCGAGAGAAAGGCGCGCGCACACACACACACACACGCACGCACACACACACACACACATACATACAGACGTCATCGTAAAAATACTAAATTCTTATTCTAGAATCTCACTATTGAATTTTTTAACCAAAGACAATACCTTCCTTACCTAAATGTGACGGAAGGTAAAAAGATATATTCAGTTTTTTGCAATACCTCATAAAGAAAGACTTTCCGGTTTAAAAAGTGATCAGGAACAGTTCATTTTCCGAACGCTTGCGAAAAGAAAACTATAAATATCGTAATTATGGCAAAGCGGCATTTTTCTCACTCTTTGCCAACGGACCATTATTTGCGCCGCTCTATTTTCATTCCCAGAAAATATTATTTCAAACAAAAATAACGTTTATGTTAAAGGAACAGTAAGATTATTTTACTATACACAGAAGGTAGAAGAACCATCAATGTATGCGTTCTTTTCAATAGAGCGGTACAAATACTGGCATCCAATATTATATAGCAAACAGTGAGCGATATGCCGCTTTGTCATAATTACGATATTTATATTTTTATTCCTGGAACCGACAGAGACAATTTTTCTGTCTATAGAAATATTTTGTATATTGTCCTTTTTTTCTAGTGGGAAATATTTTCGGGACGCCGCTGCTTTGGCGTCGCGGCGGCAGTCATTCAGCGCTCGGGCGACGGGGACGTATCTCGATCAAAAACACGTTACATTTGAAATGAAGAAATAGAGAGTGAGCGCGGGATTTGAGAGGATTGCGGCGACTTTACGGGATCTCCAACATGCACTCAGAGACAGTGCCACTGCCCTACACCACCAATAACATAATCGGGTAGGTATCCAATAATAATTATTAAAAAGAAAAGGTGAACACAAAATTAAACATCACATAAGTACACACTAATAATGTATTAATATTAAAAGACACGCATTGAATTTATTGAGTAAATACAAGATGGTTTTGTAATAAGTAATAAATTTTAACAGTTTATTGGGAGGTACTTTCGAGTGAAAAAAGTCGAATAAACATAGGTCCTACTCCTTTTGTTACCAAAATACAAGTCAAAATATCAAAATCAAATTTTATATAAATACACGGTAGCATCATGAAAAAATACCCGAAATCGTTGCTTAGCGTCAAGCAAGTGATTTGGGTTGGCAGTCACTACTAGGGAAAATGTTGAGCCGCCTGATAACCCTTTTATTTACTGTCTGCGAAAGCTGCGTGTTGTTTCTTACAATATTTTTATTTTCGTTCGTCGGATTTTGAAATGTCTTCAGAGCAACGTGCAAACATCAAATTCTGCGTTCTGCAAGAGAAATCACCATCTGAGACTTTTCAGATGCTAGAGAAAGCATACGGAAATGAGGCAATGAAAAAATCAACTGTGTATGAGCGCCACAAATAAAAATTTCGCTAGGACAAAAGCAAAACAAAAGCGATAATGAGGTGTTTTTTGATTACCACGAATTTACTTCTCAAGGCCAAACTGTAAACAAGGACCTTTGTGGAGATCCTTCAACGGCTACGAGACGCAATCAGGCGAAAACGTCCTGAAATTTGGACAGAAAACAATTGAGTTTTGCTGCATGACAACGCTCCGATACATTGCTTTCGATGGCGAAACATTACTTTGTTATGTAGTCAATCGATTATTTAAAAAGTCTTAAAAGTCGACGTTTCGCTACACATTGTAGCTTCTTCAAGGTAAAAATCTAAATTACTTTTTCTAAAGAACTTCGACAGGGTTCAAAGGAAAAAATAATAAAATTTTTGGCGGTCCTATACGGGGTGATGCCTAAAATTTGAGACTTGGCATTTTTCAATATCAAATCTATTAAGCGTTAGAAAGATTGGTTTTGATTTGACAGTTAGAAACACAGTAATATTACTTTTCATCATTTATGATTTGAGTTTTTTGTATCAGAATTGTATCATCATGAATCGTGAACTATTAATTGAACGTATGTACGAGTTCTATGAATTACATATTTCAAAAGGAAATAAATTTGTGGTAGATCATTTTTAAAAGAAAATGTAAGAAAAGCTATTTTATACATTAAACGGTGAAAAAAAAGTATTTTTTCAAAACATAATACAGGGTTTGGTAGAAAAGCTACAAAATTGACGAAAGCCAACAACCGACGGCTAGATGAGCAAGTTAACAACAAACCTGGAATCTCAACCAGATTGTTGGCTAAAATGTTTAACTGGAGCGAGTCTCATATTACCAGGACACTAAGAAATAAATGCAACAATAGACAAAGATTGCCATCCTCGAGAGAATTGAGGATCAAAGCAAAAATATGTTCAAGATGTTAACGATTGCCAGAATTTTTTCCGGAAAATGTATTATTTTGAATGATGAAAGATATTTTATTTTTAAGAATTACGATAAAAATGCAAACGCTGAGTTTTACATTGAGACTATTCCTGATGAAGTCCAAGGAAAAAACCAAGACGAAATTCAAAAAAAATCTGTTGTGGCCAGCACAATACCTTCCGTTATTCTCGTGTATAATGTATAAATTCCATGATTTTTCTTACAAAAGATTCTAAATTTCCAGTAAAATTATTTCATAAACAAACTATTCAAATTGCACTTGACACTGGCATCTTCTTCTTCTTTAGCTTTTCCCATTCGTTAGGGGGTCGCTATTTTTGCATGACGTTCTCATTCAGTTCCTTTTCTCTCAAATCTTCCGCAATACAGTCCTTCCATCTTATCTTTGGTCTTCCTCTGTTTCTTTAACGTCCTATTACTAAACTATTCATTCTTGTTCCAATATAATTCTTCATTTCTCCTCATGACATGTTCAAACCAATGTAATCGTCTTTCTTGTATCTTTCTAAAAACTTGTAACACTAGAGTTATTTTCTTACCGTATCTTTCCGTGTATTCCCCAATATCTACTTCAACATCTTCATCTCTGCCACATTAATTTACTTTTTATTGATACTGACATATTATGTCAATTTGAATTATATGAATATATTACTAGTTCCCAAGTTTGGCATAGCTGGCTGAATTATAAAATTTAATTTCTTTAAAATTCTTTAACTCTGTATCTATTGAATATGAAGTATAAATTGTAATCAAATCGTATAGAGAATAATATATTCTTTAAGTTATAATAACGTTAAATGTCAATAGATCAAATTTAACTGTTAAATCTTCAAATGAGACTACTACCGGTTGACCAATTATAACCAAAATCTAATCAGTTGTTCTTCTGGATGTAAACTTGAGGAATACGAAAAAATTATAATTTTTGGAATCGTGGTATTGAAGTTATGGAATCCGGAACTTTTGTCACACACACACACACACACAGACACACGGACACACAGACACACAGCCACACAGACACACAGACACACAGACACACATACATACAGACATCATCGTAAAAATGGTAAAATCGTATTATATGGACCCTAAAACGTGCTTATTCAGTAAAAACTCATCATTGAATTTTTTGACCAAAGACAATACCTTCCTTACCTAAAGGTGACGGAAGGTAAATATATTCTCGTATGGTTGGCAATTTTACCTTTAGGGATCTCCCAACCATTTTTTGTCCTAAAGTACTGGAAATAAACCAGTATGTATTTTCAAATAAGTGCATTAAGTAAAGCTTATCCTTTTTGTAAAAAAGATATCATGTTAGCAACAATTATTTAAATTTGGACAGAGTTAAGTTCATCACATTAAGCCAAATATGTGGCAAGTGTATTTGTCGTTGAAAACATTTTTGTTGCGAAGAATGATAATCCATCTTGCGTGCCCGAATGTGTCCAATAAGGAATATTTGGTCAATACTAATAATAATAATGGTTTACATTCGCAAGCAAAAATGGAGACCGAGTTTCAGAATCGCATTAAATATTTTATCATAAAAGTTGATCTTCGTCTTGTACAAAAGATGGTTGAAGGAGTACCAAAAAAATTGGATCTCGGTCTGCGAACTGGAATTATTAAGTAATTGTTTTTATTTCTCATAATAATGCACCACAACTTTAGGTTTAAAACTCACCCCTTATCTAATTAATAAAGAATTAATTGTAATATTATAGTACATAGATCTTTTAACTGAGCGCTTTTCATTTGGCGAAATCCTGATAAATAATTTGTTCCTTCTTGTTCTCCTAGTGAAATATTGAAAGTTGGTGGAATTGATTCACTCCGCAGTCAATATCGCATTATTCAGGCCGAGAGCAAGAGAGGGATAGCGCCCTCATCCCCCGCAGTTCTTGTCGAGGATTCCAGCAGATTTTTATTTCAATTTTGTCGCGATTTGAGAGATTAAACTTAAATTAACACAGCATTTAGTTTAATAGCTTTTCGATACAACAGGTATGCAAAAAACTACAACCCAATAACGCCAAATGCCACTAAGCTTCGGAAGAGTAGAGGATTTTTAGTAATTTAATTACTGAGTAGTTATAGTTATTGTTATTACTTAATACCACACACAGTAATGTACTTGTTACTTTTGTTGCTGCACTATGCATATAACACAGATATCTTTTAGTTTGTGTTTATTTAATAAAATAACCGTAGATACTAAAATTGAAATATTTAAAAGTGTAACAGAATTTTGTTTAAATATTATATCTGTTGCTTAATCCAAGAGCAATCAGTTTCAATATTTCATAATTTTGAGAATCTAACGATACGTACTCGTATATTGACTGGAAAATCGGTTCGAAGACTGGGACCTATTGTACGCGTTCTGATCTTATTTACTTTAGCGTCACTAACGACCGAATTCACCATTCCTTAATCATGAGTTGATCCACAGATCAACGCTGATTCTGAGCCAATCCAATTTACCATTAAAAATCAAGCTAATCTACTGATTAAATTCAATGATCAACTGATTCGTCATATTCCATGAATGAAGGATTAATCACATCTTTGAATCCTGATTTTAACATTTATGGCTATGTCAGGATTCTGGCTGTTGTACTTATTTATAACTTTGTATCATACTTCTTCTTTATCTTTATTTAAAACCGCAGGTTTTATTATTTTCAAATATACTTTTTATATCTTTCAATTTCACTATATTTAAAAACATTCCTTTATTGGGATTAGTGTCCTTTCTACCCATATCAAAATAAAAATATATTGTTATTATAGAAAATTTATAAAATATATATTTTATAAATAAATTAAAAACTTACATATACTTTGGTTCACGAAAGATGACTATTCAAGGTCGCTTCTTCGAGAAAATAATACACAGCATTTTATATAGTAGTAGCTTAGCAACATTTGTTGTTAGAAAGAGAAAGATTATTTGACGTATGTTTATTTAATTTATGTTGTTTGAGAGATATACGTAAATGGTGACATTACTTTCTAACACATTACAAATAATAATGACGCAGAGTTATACATATCTAATTATTTACTACACTGCCCTCTGTGCTAATATTTACCCAGCGACGATTACATTTAAATCAAATTATTATTCCATATTATATGCTAAGTCTACGTTTTTGTGTTTTGCAAAAACATGGGTGAAGAGCATGAATCTTTGAGAAAGGCGTTATTTTAAAGGAAACATAATTTTCAAATAAATTACATTTATTTTTTTCAATTAAAATGTATCCATAAATATCTCATGTATACGAAATGCAGTGAAGTTATCTGCAAGTAATAGTATACCATACGGTCAATAAATGACTTTGAATAGTAATCTATATTAATACTTTTTTAACGGAAAGTACAATTACCACGAATAAAATTACATGTCGGTTTAATAGCGAATCTGTTTCTAACTTCTGCACATAATAAGTAAAATGGCGCCTGCCACTGCCAGCTGGGCTGTCAAACAAAACCTCAAAAATATGGCAGTTACTAAAATACCTGTATTCTCGGTGAATATTTACATCGTTAAAGACTTTCCTCTCATTTTATGTCGAAATATTGAAAAAAAAACGGCCTGGATTTCATATAAGAAGGACGTATTCAACACTCCCGTCATTTGATGGTTTCCTATGTGTAGGTCCCATTGCGCATATTTTCTATCTCTCGCCTCGGTGGTCGAGCCAGGCACGCTGCCTGGCAGCGCTCAAAGCGACTTCACTGCTCGGACCCTGGGGTCGTGGGTTCTATTCCCACCAGGGGCTTTTATTTTATGTGAGTGTCTTCTAATACATTATTATAATATGTACGTAACAAAAATTGTAAAAAAATATAATAAATAAATGTATTAGAGAGGGATATAACTGTAATAGTAGAATAGCCGACAAAATAATAACATTATTATTTTATATCTCTTTAAATTGAAAAGGTTGTACAAAATTATTTCGATTACTTTACATATAGACTTAAAACTTACAAAAACTGTGGGCCAAATGACGACCAACATTTAAAGGATCATATTTTAGTCCAGATTTCTCTTCTATGGAGACTGTTTTTGGTACAATATGAAAAACTTCGTAAAAATCAAGTGTGTAGAGAAAAACCTACCTTGTACCTTGCAAGACAACGTATATTCCATATGTTTTGGCACAAATTTTAACAATTCTTTTTGTAAAAAAATGAATTTCCTTTATGTTTTGTAATACTTAATAATCAACTGTTTCATAATCAACAAAACTATAAACATAAATTAAATAAAGATGGGCGTGTTCTTTCATTTATAGGTGTTACTTTTACATTTAATTTCAAGTTCACAGAGCAGAATAACCCAATATGTGCTTCTGTAAGTAAAATGTTAGGCTTCATAATTAGAATTTCCAAATTTTTCAAAGATATTTCTGTACTTAAAACATTATATTTTGCATATGTTCTCAGTAAACCAGAATATTTGGTTTCCTTATTACAATTATCAGGTTTCAGCTTTAGATCGAATCCACCGCAGGTTTCTAAAATTCCTAACCTTCAAAACTGACAATACATTTACAGAAAGAGGGATAGACTTAAATATTCTGCTTGAACGCCACTCTATGCCTTTCCTTGTCAGCAAGGCAAGAACTTCTTGCGACGAGGTTCCTTTGGAAACTGCTTTATAACTAGGTGGATGCTTCATATTTACTATCCTGTGTCCCATTCTACGTTCCGAGAATTACATCCAGGCAGTCGGGCATTTTCTACTTGGCGGCCGCCAACTCTGATGTACTTCGTTGCTCACCAATATACGTCATGTGCCATGTTGCCGATAAAAATGTCAAAGATATTTTTTTTGTAAATTTTATACTAACTTGATTATATACATATTCTTATAATTCTTATAATAAGTGTACAATTTATTGGATATGTAATTACCCTGTAAATGTATAACTGTTGGGTAAATAAATGTTATTATTATTATTATACAAAGTCGATTTCATTGGTTCTTTCCTCTTACAGAAGTTCCGAATGTATACGTAATATAATAATAATTACGATTTATTTAATTGTTCTAAATGTTTCTATTTGGTGTATCTGATTGTTGAATCAATTGGTGCACCTGGCACGCGTCCAGACGCTGGGTGGTGTCTTTGGCGTCAGCGTCGCACGCCAGGATATCGCCGGATTCCCGAAGTAAGTCAGCCTAAGTCCCGTGAGCTTTACCTCCAGTCATTTTATCCGCTTAACAAAATTTGTGCTGCATGCCATGGACGCCTTCCCGCCCGGTAAGCAAGCTACCATGGCACGTAGAAATCGAGAACATTAAAATAGTTACAAAAAAAGAAAGCAATAAATGTATCAAATTATTGTTTTCCTCATATTCGAATGAAAGTTACAAAACACAAAAATCTAAAAAACTTTCTTGTATTTTCATATATATAATACCACTGTTCACCATCAAATTTTTTGACCAAAGACAATACCTTCCTTACCTAAAGGTGATGGAAGGTAAAAACACAATTATGTTATTAGAAGTATCAAAGAACAAATTATTTTCTATTCGATTTGATTGCATTATTTTCTGCATATAAGCATTTATAAAGAAATTAATTTTCATAAATCTTGTAATCTGTATCACCATTGAAACAGTTTCAATAATTCAATATTGCTAATTGAAAGACGTCAGTGTCAAGTACGATTTACATATGTGTATGTGAAATAATTTTAATGAAAATATAAGAAATTTTCTGTGTGGAATTTATATTGAAGTACATAGAAATGACGGAAGGTATTGTGCTGGCCTCAACAGATTTTTACCTCTCGCTAAGAGAGGTATTGGATTCATGCTAAAAATCGCATATCCAGATTTTATTAAATAAGCACGATTTAAGGTCCATAGAATCCGATTTTACCATTTTTACAATGATGTGTGTGTGTGTGTGTGTGTGTGTGTGAGGTTGTTGGAGACACGATTTCTCAAATTCTATAAGACTAAAAACCTGTATAACTACGGATTCCTCAATCTAACAATAATGGGAAGAGTTGAATAGGTTCTGGTAACAATTGGACAACCGAAAGTGGTAGTTTCTAAAAAAAAAATTCTAAATATTATTTTTTGAAAATTTGTTACTACAAATATTAAAGATAATTAAATTCTCAATCTGACACATTTAAATTTTGTATTATATCTCGTATAGGTTTGGAGATATAGTATATAATAATATAGAATAATCTGTTGTAATAAATCTCGTTGCCCGAAAAACAGTTGCGTTATTCAAATTTTTGTAATTGACAAATAAATGTAAAATGTCAGTATCAGATTTTTCTGGGAGGTATGAGTACATTTAATATATATTATTGTATTATTAATTTAATGTTTTTAAATTACAGGTATGTTAATATTACATATATCCTTAAGAAATATTGCTAATACCATCAATGAATTTGAAGAATTTTGAACATATTAGAATAGTACGATAAAATTTCTCATAGAACGAAAGAAGAGAAACAATTTCAATTATTTGTGTGTATACAAGAAATGTTAAATTCGTTACGTATAGGGCGCGAGCAGTCATGTGACTTTATTAGCCTTAGCAAGCAGATATGAGGATCCGTGTCAGAATGACGGCTAGTAGTTATTTACATAGATGTCATAATTGTCATATATCATAATTTTTCATTCAAAATTTCAAAATATTCTGATGTTTGTTTGTCATCCATTGTCGAGGAAAATAATCCACATGGATTTGGAAAATCATAATGTTTCGGATGAAAACGTATGATACTTGACACCTATGTATATTACTAGCTCTTATTCTGACACGGGCCCCCATATCTGCTTGCCAAGGCCAACAAAGTTACATAACTGCTCGCGCCCTATGCAACATAAAATGAAAATGGCGAGAGGTATTGTGCTGGCCACAACAGATTTTTTTAAAGAAAAACAATTAACAGCTTCATATTGAGGTACTTCCGGTGGTTTAGTTGTAACCAAATTCTAATCAAGTCTTTGTTTAGATGTAACAATGAGGAATACGAAAAATTATTATTTTTAGAATTGTAGTATTGGAGTTATCGCGGCCACACACACACACACACACACACACACACACACACACACACACACACATACACGCACGCCCACACACACACACACACACACACACACACACACACACACACACACACACACACACACACACACGGTGACGGAAGGTAACAATACTGTAAGGTTTTGAACCTTGTTGATTTTCATTGTGACGACAAGATATTTTTGAATGATACAATATTTGTATTTATAATAAAAGGAACCTAATTTTTCATTCAATTAAATAATTAAATAGTAACTGTAGCTCTTTCTTGTTCTCTTTTTCTTGGCGTAATTCCAATTTGGCGTAATGCACTTTGTTTGCAACAATAAGATTGTTTGCGCTTGAAATTTTACGAGAGTGGAAATAATCATAAAAGAAGTCCACAATTCTACTGAGTGATTAACTTCAATAAAATAGATTTTGAAGTTTAATTGCTTCTGAAGCCATCGCCAGCAGTAACTGTGGACTACATGAGTTGGTTGTAAAACTTTTTACTACTTCTGGCGGTCCGTCGCGGTTGTACAATTCCTCCAACACGTAAATTTACTCTTTATATGCGTCATTTACATATCACACGAGAAGAAAATACTAACAGCAGAAGACATTACTCTTTTACAGGAGTTTTATTGCTTTTTCATGATCATATATGAATTTTATTAATATAGATTAGTTTTATTTTTTAATGGCAATGATTGTAATGATTGATATTTCGACTAATTATTACTAACTAATCTACATTAGTGGCGAGAAATTTATCCATACAATTAGGTTATATTAATATACACTAGTGGTCGTTGAAATCGAAATAAATGATTAAAATTTGGTATTGCTAAGAACATTCGTTCAGAAAATATATAGATTTAAACTTAATTATCAAGCAGATTCATTTATTCAATATTTCTTCGGTATAATATGATTTAAATTCAGTTAAAATTTGAACGTTATCAAGTTAACATGCCTCGTCGAAGACAGCAACGTCCATTAGAGCAAATGGATGATTTTGAAAGTGGCCATATGTCATATAGTGGCTCGTGTAACTCGCAGTATAAGCACGATTTCACGCATATGACAACAGCGTGCACAGACAGGTACAGAGAGACGGCAGACAGGATCTGAAGCATGCCGAAGGACATCAGCGAGAGAGGCCCGTCATCTTCATCTAACGTTACAAGACCGTTCTCAAACTGCACCAACTGTAGCACGGCAGTGGTGGACAGTGGCAAGATACCCACTATCTGTATGACGTATTCATGAAATGAAGAAATGACATTATCTTTTCTGACAAATCGCGTTTTTGTTTGTACCAAAATGACGCTCGGATAATTGTGAAACGACGCCGGGGTGGAAGAAGGAATGTAGCGTGCATTCATACGATCATAAGATGATCTAGGTGAACAATATATTTTTAAAATTTGTTTGTTGTAAAGAAGAAATTACAACTTACACAGTAAGATGATAGAGGTGAACAATATATTTTTAAAATTTGTTTGCTCTAGTTATAAGTAAAATAATTATCCTACCAAATGGATATTTTTCTAGCCTAATCAAAAATGCAGGGACAGTTATATTGAAATAATAACTGTGAAGATGTTGATTACAACAAAGAATATTTTGTTTATAGTTCAAGAATATTGATTACAAGAATGAATCCTACAATTGGACAATTAATCTATTATTTAAATAATTAGCATTTTGCTAAGAACTAAATGCTTAAATTTACAATTCTGAAATCTTAGTAGGTAAGATTTTTTTTTCTTCTGCCGAAATTTAATTTCCCTGATTTACTATTAAAATTTATCAGAAAAAAAAACCAAAAAAATATCATGTCAAACAGATAATTTTCTGAAATTTTTATGATGTTATGTTGAAATGCAAACTATAACTGTAAAATTGTTGATTACAATAAACGATTTTTATTATAACGTAGTAATATTGATTGAGAATATTTCATCAATATTTAAATCTCACATTTTCCGAAGAATCAAAAGTATGGTTTAAATATTAATGCGTGTATTAATTTGCAAATTATGCATTATGAGGGAACGGGGGCGCTGAATTATTATTTTGCACAAAGACGCCTTTTACCCACTGAGCGGCACTGTTCGTACGCGTCATTCGGCCAGCGTTACATTGACGAGATCGTAATAATGGAAGTTGCTCCACATATTCAATTCCATCCAGCGACCGTATTTCACCAGGACACAGTTCTTATTGAATTTTTCATTTCTTATATTTTTGATTTATGTGAAATTTCAATCATTTGTTCGTCTAATAAATAATAAACAACCTCTGTGGTAAATTTCGTCCGTTTATTTGTATAATTTTTTGGTGTTTCGATTTCAACGACCGTTATAGTTCATTAATACCTTAAGTAGGTATATTATTTATAAATAATTTAGAGTACAATCTTACATTGATATAAATCTATAGGGTTTACAAACATTTGCAAGAAATTTAACCGGAAAAAATGCTATGGGCTGTAAGTTAAACTAGGCGACAATATTAATCCAATCATTTGCAGTAAGGTATCCAAAGTGGCATGCCTAGCTCATGCTTCCAAATGGTAGGCTCCTTTTTCCCAGCAAGCTTCTAGCTCCATCGCTCCACGGCGGAGTGATTCCCGCGCCTGTAATTGCTTCTCGCGAGCACGTCGAAAGCAAAGAGGGAATAAGAATCGAAGAAAAGAGTGGATCCGTAGGAAAACAAAACGAAATATGTATGGAGGGTTGTGTTGGTTTATTTTATATTCTGATCCGAATGTTCGCAGAGGGAACCTTCCAACGAGTGAGCCAACTTAATACTGGGTAAGAAACGAGTGTTTCCACATGGAGTATCCACCAGGGTGACTGCACAGACAGCGAGAGAAATAACCTAGGATTACCAGAGTGCGTTCCCTATGATTAGATTGTAAAATACTGGATGTGACGTGTGCAAGGGTGGATAAATAAGACACATAAAACGGAAATGAAACAGATATAAAAATACACAATGGGTACTGCAAGTACATACTGAGAGACTACTCATTACCCAAGCCAAACTATCAAGATGTCGTCAGTCTTATCGTACGTTCCTTATCTTAATTTGGAATAAACAGGTACATTTCAAGATTTTACTTTCATATAGAACTTACATTATTTAATATAGACACTTGAGATATCGCCTGACAATCGTATGACGTAAAATTGCTTGCGTTCGATCGAGATAACGCTAACCTAGCAAAAATTAGCGCTATTTGTTAGCGCTAGATGCGTACTGAACAGTATTCATTTATTAAACTTAGCGGGCAAGTGCTGTTTAAAGTAAGAAAATAACTGATAGTTCTATCTGTATAGTATTGAAGGTTCACAGACTTCATTTTGAAATGGAAATTATTACTTGAACTGTTAGAAGATGCACCAAAAGTAAATATTATTAATCAGGTAGTAAATTTGTTATACAGTGACGTTCGTCGCAACCAAACCCATTAGTTCGATACATGTTTTAGCGAAGTATATCTTGTTATCAATTTCTTGTAGCGCAATATCAGCGCTAGTTTCTATAGCGAATCGTAGATTAGCGCTGGATGACGTCATGTGATCACTAGTGCTGCACAGAGCAACATTTCTTATCTTGCTCAATTATTTCTTGTAGGCTAATTCTTGTCTTGCTAGTAAGACTCTTGCTTATTTTTACCTTGCTTAAGCTTTATGTAAGCAAGGTATTGTCTTTGGTCAAAACATTCGATAATGCGTTTCTAATGAATAAGCACGTTTTGGGGTCCTTAGAATACGAATTTACTATTTTACGATGACGTCTGTATGTATGTGTGTGTGTGTGTGTGTGTGTGTGTGTGTGTGTGTGTGTGTGTGTGCGTGCGTGCTCGCGTATGTGTGTATGTCGTTTCGGATCGTATAACTCCAATACCACAACTCCAAAAATTATATTTTTTTCGTATTCCTCGAGTTTAGATCCATATGCAGACATGATTAGATTTTGGTTATAATTGCTCCACCGGAAGTATCCTCATTTGCAACTTTTAATAGTTTTTCTTGAAAAAGAAGCAGTTAAATATCATTGACATGGGGTCTCGTGGCCGTGTGCCTAAATGTCAGGTCGCGAATCTGGGGACCCGGGTTCGATCCCGACCGACGCCAAAAATTACATCGAATTTTAATGGCACAAAATTGACCCCTGTGGTGCACTCTCCACGCCAGCTATGAGTGCCCGTGAGGTGACGCCTGGTAAGCGCCCGCACGGTACAAATATTCCATCATTACCGATATCTGTATACAAAGCAGATTGGCACACCCAGCAATGGGTAATATGCCGTGATGAAATATTTATTTATTTATTAATGTTATTATACTTTGAATTCAAAGCAGAAGGCAGTAGGTTCCAATAAAATTTGACCATAAATATGTCACTTTATTATACACATACTTGGACGGACGTTTCGGACCAATATTTGTACATCATTAGCAAATATTTGAAAGAATTTTTTTTTGTTATATTTATAAATTTGTAGAATGTACTATGTATCTTACAAATTGTAACGTAGTATTACACTTTGATAAACTACATATTACAATACTAGTTAAAGTCCAAATTTTGTCAAGAATCACTGCAGAACGATATGACAAAAGTTAACATGGTAACTATAGGGCGACCGGTTGAGCACTCAACATTTGCGAACAATTTAACAAAATACAACTATGGTATTTATCATCAGCATCATCATTATCATCATTATACATAGTCTGTCATTCAATTTACCTTGCAGTCTAAAGTACATTATTTTGTTATAATATTTATTCTGCACCAAAATTGTCTATTTGTTCCAGTGTTGTTCCATAAGGAACAAATGTATTGACATTCAATTGTGCAAAAATTAGACATGAACACTTACGAAATTTTAAACAATATGTATTTTTACTTTTGGCAAATGAAATTATGGAAACAATTGTTGTTTGTGATAAGACCTAATTGATAAGATGATAAGCCTAGCGAGTAAAATGAGCTATCTGCTATCAGGTGACCAAGCAACTCTGTTTCTGGTGTGGAGTCAAACAAACAGAACACACAAAACATAATTTACAGCGCAAACACCACAAGATTTATACCCGTGTAAAAACCTCATAAAACTCTTAAAAGCTCTAATTGAAGTGTCTGAAAAATATGCCATAAACTCTAATTATTTAATTATCTACATGAATTTCGCAAAAACTTATCTAAAACATCTTCAATTTTTGTTTGACGTGCAAACAAAATTCATGTAACAATCAAAGGCGCCCGCAGGAATTTTCGTAAGATAGGGCTGAAAAAAAATTACTATTGTTAACATAAATTTATATAAAATTATTCTATTTCTTCCGACCTTTAGCCATAGTCGGTATACATATAAAAGTGTAATAAATGTATTGCATTAAAAAAAAAAATCATAGATGGGACTAGATGCCCTCCTCTGCGGGCGCCCATGGTAACAAACATAATGATTAAATGGTAGAATTCATCAAAAAATACTCTATCGAATAAGCTTAAAATTATAGGATAAGGGTTGTTTCTTAGCTGGGTAGTTGATAAAATGAAAGAGTTTCTGGAATTCAGCCACATTTACTACTTCAGTCTCGACAGTTTCGACACCACATGGCTGAATCACAGAAACTCTTTAATTTCATTAAAAAATATATACTATCCTATTAAAAAAACAGCAATTATTTGAGGTAGCTCGTTTAGCTATATATATATATATATATATATATATATATATATATATATATATATATATATATATATATATATATATACACTAGGTCTGGTTATTAAATAACGAGACTGCTTATGAAAAAGAGTTTTATTTTAAAAATTATTTCATAATCGAATGCTCCCCGTCAATGTACTCCTCTCCCTTTGCCACACACCGTTCCATTCGTTTTTTCCATTGGTCAAAGCAATGTTGGAAGTCTTCTTTTGTAAGAGCGTTTAGGAGCTCCGCTGATTTTCGCTTCGCCTCTTCCATCGACTCGAACCGGGTTCCTTTTAAGGGCAGACTTAATCTTCGGAAACAGAAAATAGTCACAGGGTGCTAAATCAGGCGAGTACGGCGCGTGTTCGAGCACTGGAGTGCCTCTAGCGGCTAAATAACGCTTCACAGACAGCGCGTTATGGGCAGGTGCGTTGTCCTGGTGCAAAATCCACGACTTGTTTTTCCACAACTCCGGACGTTTCTTACGAACTCGTTCTCGTAGTGTTCCCAAAACTTTCAAATAGTAAGTTTGGATTACAGTTTGACCCATTCAGTCATCACGATGCCGTTGATGTCGAAAAAACGATTAGCATGGGTTTAAATCTTCGGTGCTCTGTCGGCCTTCAGAAAACCGTTTATACCATTGGCAAACACGCGCACGAGATAGAGAATTCTCACCATAGGCCTCTTTCAACAACTTATAGCACTCAGTCAGAGTTTTTTTTTTTAATTTAACGAGACATTTCACATTGATCCGTCACTCGTGTTTTTCGTCACACATTGTTATCGGCACGAGAAAAAAACACGTTCGTTTCTAACCTCTATAAAAAAAATACTACTACAGCGACAAAAACGTGTTTTTGTACCGGAATAGTAGACACTTCCAGCTATCCAACGCTGCATTCTTTCCCCCCCCTGCCCCTCTAGGACGCCTTCTGCGCGCGCAGTCTCGTTATTTAATAGCCAGACCGCATATATATATATATATATATATATATATATATATATATATATATATATATATATATATATATAGCCAATGTTCTTACATATATTTCACACTATATGTATGAATTAAATAATTTAGTCATTGTGCTCAATTAAAAAAAAAAAAATTAAGAGTATGAATGCTATTGAATACATTTAAGTATCATCTCTGCTAAATTATCCAAATCCAGATCGAGATAAAATTTCTGTTTTTTAACAATAAAACTATGTTTTGGACTGTTTATTATTTATTCATTTATAAATACATATTACATTTATTCAACGAAATAAGTTATTTGCTGATGTTAAATAATGTTATTTTTTTATATCAGTTAGTGGATGTTTATTTCTGGTAACAAATGTAATCAATAATTATTATATGATTAATTTCATCAAATTTGTACTATTGTACTTAATGATGAAGACCAACAGAAACACAAACGTATATGATTTTTTCTTATATCTGTTACTGAGCCTTCTATACTACTTTTTTTCTTCCACAACACTATTAATAACAAAAAATATAATTCTTTTGGGTTTAGGAAATGTCAAAAACCAAGTAAATAAATGTCAAATAAGGAAATGAACTAACTTCATACTTGTATACATTACCATACAATAAATTGTATAGGAGTCACGGGAATACGAATTTCATACAATATCTTAAACTATATTGTTTTCAATACAAGTGTCACAAGAATAAGGCTGAAAGTCCTGTGTTCGGCTGTGCCGGACACTGCCCTGTGTATTATCAAGTGTATCTTATCCCTATTTTTGGATGGTACTATATCTTTCTTTAGTAGAGAATACTCGAATAGACTTGTCAAATTTAAAAAATAAATATAAATAAAAATATTGGACATAGTATAAATAATAAATAGTTGTATATAAATAATAGAAAATCAGTATGTATAGTGATATATTATTATAATTACAAAGGACATATAATTTCCATAATTAATGTATTTATTTCAACAGATTCATATTAATTTCATGCATCTTTCAAAGTGAATACCATTTTGTGTTTAATCAATTATTTTATTAATTACAAAATATCATAATACGAATGAGTGGACAGTCTAAACCACACACATTTCGATTAATATCAAAATGGACGGTTAAACATTTTCGAAAATTTATATTAATTATTGCAACATTTACCTAAAATCTGAAGACAAATTTACAATAAATATTTTTTTATACCCGAGAGAACAAATCAATTTCTATGGAATTAAAATTGAAAAAGAAGTATTTTCTGAAAAATTTGTGGATCTCACTGCAATATGAAACCACGATCCAAGATGTTCCGACCAATTTGAGCTACAAGATTCTAGCGAAGTCAGCGAATATTTCATAAGTCTATTTACTGTTATTTCTAAGATTTGAACAATTAGATCATAAAATATTTATTAATATTTTATTACTTCATCCTCCTCTACATTCACAATCTCTCCGAAACTTTGCTATACAATGGCCGCCCTCCTCCCCGTTGTGTTGCCTAGCAACCCCTGTATATGGGGGTGTATGCGGGGGCGTTTGGCCAGACGGCACGCACGCGGACGTGCACGACGCTTGGCTCCGACGTCCCGATGCAACCGACGAAGAAACAAGTAATGAGATTACTTCGGCACGGACCCAAAGTCAAGTGGAGAGCAAGACCAAGTATGATGATGATAAATAGGTACAGAGGGGGGGGGTTAAGGATAGGGGGAGGTGGACGATGTAGAGGTAACAAGTAATCGCAATATGTTTCTGAAGAACAATCATTACATTGACTTTTGATACTGACATTTATCTGTCGGTTACAAACATTTTAATTTTCCTTTTGGTTTCCATGACATTATTTGGGCTGTGAGATTTATTACAACAGATTATTATTTCCTTATATTTCTTCATCTCTAATCTATAAAAGATATAATAAAATATTTATATGTATCAGATAGAGAATTTACCCTTCTTCAATAATAGCAAGAACAAAAATTTTCAAAAAATAATAATTAGAAGATTTTTTTAAGAATCTGCTATTTCCAGTTGTCCAATTATTACCAAAACCGTTTCAGCTCTTCCCAGTAATGTCCGATTGAGAAAAACGTAGTTAAATAGGTATTATGTATTATAATATTATTCCAACATCCCACACACACACACACACACACACACACACACACACACACACACATACACACACACACACATCCACACACACACACACACACACACACACACACACACACACACACACACACACACACACACACAGACATCATCGTAAAAATAACATCGGATTGTAGGGACCTTAAAACGTGCTGAATAATTAAAATCTGGATATGCGTTTTTAGCATGAATCCAATACCTCTCTTAGCGAGAGGTAAAAAATGAAGATTGTATCAATTATAGAAAAACGTGGCAATTTGATAAACATTAAAAAACTAAAAACAGTTTAGAATGAAACTTTAATAAATAACTTTTGTTCACAGTTAATAAGGATCTAACGAAACTGAAAATATTTGTCCAAGACCTGTAAAAATTGGAGCAATAACCAGTGAACGTGATCTGCTTTTGAATACATAATACATACTTTATTTTATAAATACTTATATCATCACAGCACATTACGCATTGCTGGGTGTGTCAGTCAGCTTTGTACATAGATATCGTTAATGATGATGACATATTCGTATCTTGCAGGCGTTCACCAGGCATCACCTCAAGGATAAAAGATAAAATGTAACAAATATAGCTGACAATATATATTATATTAATTTTGTAATTAATAAAAAATAGTAGTAGGGACCCTAAAACGTGCTTATTCAGTGAAAACTGACCTCCGAATTTTTTGACCAAAGACAATACCTTCCTTACCTGGTGACGAAAGGTAAAGAGAATTAAATAAAACAATATTTGGGTATAGTTCTGTATAGATTCAATTATTTCAATATATATGGAACTATACCCAAATATTGTTTTATTTCATTATATTATGAGTTCTGAAAGCTTTTTACAATATTTGTAAAAAGAATTGTTCAACCTTGAGGTTGCATATAGTTTCAATCCAAAAACGTAGCTGAAGCTACGTCAAAAGTTTACAGTATATATTTAAATATAGTGTAGAATTGCTTAGTTATTCATGTGCCTCGGTAAATTTCATCCCTTGCCAATTAAAATTCCTTGGTAGTACTGCACTCAGCCCCACTCCACTCCCATCCCTTGTTAGCTAATGGCTCACAAAGGGTTGATACCCGTACACCTTTCCCTGCGCTGTCAAGCTGATCAGGATTGATGGCGAGCCGATACGTGCTGCTAAATAATACTAATGTATCTGTATCATCAACATTTATTGTACGTCGGGCAGTATAGCCAGTGCCCGGCTACCGTCCTCGTTCCTCGTCCAGGGTAAACACATTCGTTTCTGTCACCGACGGCTGAAATATTGCCGTTCTTTATTTTTCTGTAGTGATAAGAGATTAACGGATATAAATATGAGAGCACGATGGATGGATCGCATACGAATGATGGACTGCTTTCAGATATAGTTTTTATGCGGGTTTTTATTATTCCAATTTCCAATTTGTACATTTGAATGCACAGTTCGATATACAGGTATGAGGACATATCCAAAAATTCTAATTCATTCACATGTACAATAAAACAATGAAACAACCAAACAGTTAGCAAAAACAACCTTAGTTCATTTTTACCTCTCGCTAAGAGAGGTATTGGCTTCACGCCAAAATCGCATATCCAGATTTTAGTGAATAAGCATGTTTTAAGGTCCATATACTACATTTCCTGTAAAAAAACCTGTTGTGGCCAGCACAATATCTCTCGCCACATCCAGTATAGGGCGCGAGCAGTCATGTGACATTGTTGGCCGTGACAAGCAGATATGGGAGCCCGTGTCAGAATGACAGTTAGTAATTATGTACATAGATGTCAAATGTCAGAATTTTTCAATAAAAATTTCAAGATTTTCTAAATTCACGTAGATAATTTGTCATCAGGACACTGACATTTATCTGTCAGTTACAAGCACTTTAAATTTTCAATTGGTTTCCCTGACATTATTTGGGCTGTGAGATTTGTTACAACAGATTATTATATACCTTATTTTATATCTTATATTTTACCTTATATTTAAATGTGTGTAAATGACAAATAAATGCAAAATGTCAGTGTCAAAAATCATCATTACTGAAAGATTTTTCTGGGAGGTACGAGTATATTTATGTTATATATTGTATTATTAATTAAATATGCATTTAAAATTATAGGTATATTAATATTACATGGAACTGAAGAATCTTGAACATAGAAGTATAGGACAAAAATCCTTATAGAACGAAACAATAGATAAAATTTGAATTATTTGTATCTACAAGAAATGTTAAATTTGTTACTTATGTAACATAAAAGGGAAAAAGCGAGAGGTATTGCACTGGCCAAACAGATTTTTTGGAATTTGAGATAAAGAATACAATGTCTAGCTTCCTTTTATAGATTTCAGCAACTTAATTGAACTCAGGATCATGTTTAAATATAAAAAAAATCTGATGTGGCCAGCACATAACCTCTCGCCGTATATTTTACCTGGCTGTATGCATAAAGCAAAGAATATTTTTATAAATACAAATAATATATTCATATAAATCTATGACGTATAAACTTCTTTATTATTCAATAATAGCATGTCTCAACATGAAGATATTTTACCATAAATTATGTTACAATAAATTACAAAGTATAGTTTACCATATATAAATATTAGGCTGGTAACTGCAATTTTCAATTCGAACAACGTTGTTTACTTTCTCTTCATATTCTTCTAGTAAAAACATTAATTTTGGGCGGTCTAAAATGTATATATGGATTGTGCATCTATTCTTACATATCTTCTTTTACATTTTATTTTTTCATACATGTTATATCTAAATAACACTAATTCCCTTTAATAAAGTGACGGATAGATTGCACTCCGATTATTCTTATATCGATGTGTAATTTTGTCAATATTTACAACTTACTTGAGAAGAATTTGATAGCTTTTTCGCAATTCAAAGTTACTCTAGTCTATAGTACTGGTGTACATTGTCCCATAATGTTTGAAACAAATTTAAGTCCTTCAACCTAGACTTGTCATCTCCATAATAGTCACAGATCAAGAACTAAGGGATTCTCCAAGTACATTTTTCTTTCATTACTCATTATTTCTGACACTGACATTTATCTGTCAGTTACAAATAATTTAAATTATCAACTATTTTTCATGGCATTCTTTCGGCTGTCAAATTTATTACAACAGATTATTTTATATATTATACTTCTTTTATCTCTAAATCTATGGAATATATAATAAAATATTTAAATGTATCAGATAGAGAATTTAATTGTCTTTAATATTACCACGAAAAATTTTCAAAAAATAATATTTAGAAGATTTTTTTTCAAGAATCTTCTACTTCCGGTTGTCCAATTATTAACAAAACCTTTTCAGATCTTCCCATGAATGTCCGATTGGGAAATACGTTGTTAAACAAATTTTAAGTCTTATAGTTTTTGAGTAACCGTCCTTCCAACATCCCACACACACACATCCACACACACACACACACACACACACACACAGACATCATCGTAAAAATGTTAAAATCGGATTGTAGGGACCTTAAAACGTGCTTATTCAATAAAATCTGGATATGCGATTTTTAGCATGAATCCAATACCTCTCTTAGCGAGAGGTAAAAAAATATTTACATTGATGAAAAATTACATAATAACTAGACGTTTTCATAAGATGTTTTTCTAGAAACGCTTAAACTTTAAAATGTAATAACTTGTGAAGATACTTTTTGTGAGAAACTGTTTTTTTAAACTGTTTGGCATCCTTGAAAGTACTTGTTACTGTATATAACTTATACAAGATCTCAGGGCCGGCGACTTCTGATTTTGTCGTGTGTTGCTCAGGACCTCTCTTGAAAACGTTTCTACTATTAATAAACCTTTAGTTTTGACAGTTCAACATTTACACCAATTCATTGCACTTTATATTATTTTTAAAATAATGTAATGTGGATTTTTTGTTTGGACATTTTTCAATAATGCTTCATCAATATGTAACAATCAACAAAAAAAAACGACGTCTCCTATATTAAATAAGAGGTTATTATTCTAAACATACTGGGAGAAAATCTTTTCAGACAAAAATTACTTAAGAATGATATATTTATAATATCATCACGATTTTCTCCTTGTGTAAATCATGAGAATAAGATGTGTAATCCTGCATCATTTCTCTCGAAGTCAATGTTGGTTTGTGAGGGCTAGATGTTATATTGCCAGCAGGACATAAATCATTATCACTGCAAACATATTCTCGTCATCATCCCTTGCTGTCCAGCGTTAAGGGTGTCTATGCTTCTGCCTCTGCATGTGCAGCAAAGTGAACGTTTGTGGGCGTGCTGACATATCGCAAAAGGACATCCTTCATCCCACAAATAGAAAGAGAGACGCAGTGGCGTACGGGACGGGGGTAACATTGAGGAGCAAGGGAAAAATAAGCAGGAAATGTGGAACAAAAGTTTACCTTCCAAAGTCATAACATAAAACAAAACAGTAGTTATTGTAATAATTACGAAGGCGTAGAAAGGACATAAAAGAAATATATTTATATTTGCAAGTTTCATCTTGCAATTCGGCGTAATTATAAGTTTCAACTTGCAATTAGACATAATTGCAACTTTTATCTTGCAATTAGCCTAACCTAACCTAACCAAACCTAAACTAATTGCATGATTTATCTTACAATTAAGTTAGGTTTGGTTAGGTTAGGCTAAATGCAAGATAAAAGTTGCAATTATGCCTAATTGCACGACAAAATTTGTAATTAAGCTTAATTGCGAGATGAAAGTTGCAATTAAGCCTAAAAATTGCAATTATAAATATTTTTCTTTCATGTCCTTTTTACGCCTTCGTAAATAATAACCAATGTAACGATAAATCTGTGGCTTAATGCAAGAGCATCCAATGTCATTTTTAGACTAATCCGATTTTAATATTTTTACGATGATGTGTGGATGTATGTATGTGTATGCTGATGTGTGTTTGCGTGTGTGTATGTGTATGTGTGTGTGTAAGTGTGTGTGTAAGTGTGTGTGTGTGTGTGTCTGTGTATGTGTGTGTGGAGGGGGGAGGCTGGAAGGACGATTTCTCAAAAACTATAATACTGTTTAACTACGTATTTCCCAATCGGACGTTTCTGGGAAGAGCTGAAAATCTTTTGGTAATAATTGGACAACCGGACATAGCAGATTCTTTAAAAATATCTTCTAAATATTATTTTTTGAAAATTTTTGTTCTTGCTTGTATTAAAAAAGAGTAAATTCTCTATCTAATACATATAAATATTATATTATATCTTTTACAGATTTAGAGATAAAGAAATATAAGGTATATAATAATATGTTGTAATTAAATCTCACATTCCATATAATGTCATGGAAACCAATTGAAAAATTAAAATGTTTGTTTTTTCTGGGAAATACAAACATTATATTATCTCTTATTGTATTAATTAGTTAAATATTAAAAATTATAGGTATATTACATATCAAAAATACTGTCAATCCCGACATTTGGAAAAATTAGAAGAGGACAAAATTTCTTCATAGAATGAATTTAAAATTTTAAAAATCTAAATATAAAGAATAAACATAAGTAGAATTTTTGGTGTAGAGTGTAGGTTTACAAGAAATGTTAAATACAATAGGGTGCGAGCAACCATGTCACTTTGTTGGCCTTGACAAACATTTGCGGGCCCGTGTCAGAATGATAGCTAGTAATTATGTATATAGATATCAAATATCATAATTTTTCATTCCAAATTTAGTAATTTTCCAATCCTATGTTTATTATTTTCCTCGATAAGTAAATTCACACTCCTGGTGACAAATTAACTACGTGAATTTAGAAAATCTTGAAATTTTTAATATACATTATTACTAAACAATGTCACATGAGTGCCCGCGCCCAATACTTATGTAACCAAAAAACGGAAGTGGCGAGAGATATTGTGCAGGCTCAACGGATTTTTTTTTCCTTTCAACATTGGTAAATAATTATTATGTTTCGTTTCTTTGCTTGGAATATTGTATAACTTTTATTATCAAATTGTTAAAGTATGTTTATTCATACAAATAAACAAATGATCATTATCTTAATCTCCTTGTGGTACGATGGCAAATATTATAAAATATTTTTTTCATAACATTGAAAACATAATTAAAATGTATTCCCTCCGTCTATGCTGGTAATAAATATTGTTTGTGGGGCATATTGGTTAGGTATGTATCAGTTTCTTTGTCTGTGGGGTGAAATCTGTGTTTGCGATTTTATTACGTATGTAATCCCTCTATCATGGAGCCGATCAGCATAATAATACGAAGCTACCACACCCCATACTATATGTGCATATGGGCCACCAACATATGAACATCTGAGCTACTATACATGCGGTCTTTATGCTAATCGAATCGCAAGACAATGCAATAAATATATCATTATGACTTGTAGCCACATTGAAAACGGGTGGTTCAAATTATACTGAATATCATTACTCTATTTTGATAGAAGCGAAGTAGTTTAGTATATAGGTATATATGAAAAATTATAAGAGCTAGAAGGTATACATATTTTGAAAAATTCAAAATACTATTTGAGTTAACTATACGATTTGAGTTTTCGTCTACCGTTTACTACGTCTTTCTCCCTTGAAAATAAAGGGTTGCTTTTCCCCGTTAAGAATGTGTAATGAAGAAAATATGCAAAAGAGAAAGTGTCATCGACACCAGGACCTAACTGAGTTCGTGTCACTGAATTCATTAAAAGAATAACTAGTAAACTCTTAATTGTATTTTACACCGTTGCACAAATATTATCCTTCATTCTATTCAGAGTACTCTACGATCAAGATGTTTACTCTATAAAGAAAACCTTGATGATACGCACAAGATTATATAACCAAAATTTTGTTCAAAAACTTATAATACACTGACAATAAAATTTAATCATAGTGGAATATCAAACTTCCATACTTTCTTGACACGAAATAAAATGACAATTTTAGGATTTTGGAAAGGAAAATATCAAAAAAGTTGATTTTTTACCTCTCGCTAAGAGAGGTATTGCATTCATGCTAAAAATCACATATCCATATTTTATTGAATAAGCACGTTTTAAGGTCCCTACAATCCGATTTTCACATTTTTACGATGATGTCTGTGTGTGTGTGTATGTGTGTGTGTGTGTGTGGATGTATGTGTGTGTGTATGTATGTAGGATGTTGGAAGGACGATTACTCAAAAACTATAAGACTTAAAAATTGTTTAATTACGTATTTTCCAATCGGATATTCATGGGAAGATCTGAAAAGGTTTTGGTAACAATTGGACAACCGGAAGTAGAAGATTCTTGAAAAAAAATCTTCTAAATAATATTTTTTGAAAAATTTTCCTTGGTAATATTAACGAAAATTAAATTCTTTTTCTGATACATTTAAATATTTTATTATATATTCTATGGATTTAGAGATAAAAGAAATATAATAAATAAAATAACGTTATAATAAATTTTACAGCCGAAAGGATGCCATGGAAAATAGTTGACCAGTTGAACTGTTTGTAACTGACAGATAAATGTCAGTGTCAGAAATTCATAGATATTACTAAAGAGTTTTTCTGGGAAGTACATATACATTATATTATTTCTTAATGTATTAGTAGTTAAATATTTAAGATTATAGGTCTATTACATATATCCTTCAAAAATTCAGTCAATCCTGACAATGAATTGGAAACATTTCGAAAAATTAGAAGAGGACAAAATTTCTTCATATAATGAATTTAAAATTAAACAATCTAAATATAAGGAATAGATATATGTAAGTACAATTTTTGGTGTAGAATGTAGGTATACAAGAAATGTTAAATACAATAGGGCGCCTTGACAAGCAGATATGGGGACTCATGTCAGAATGATAGCTAGTAATTATGTATATAGATGTATCATAATTTCTCATTCTAAATTTAGTGATTTTCCAATTCCATATGGTTTATTTTCCTCGACAAGTAAATTCCACACTCCTGGTGACAAATTAACTACGTGTATTTAGAAAATCTTGAAATTCTGAATGAAACATACTGACTAATTATCATTCTGAAACGCGCCCCCACATCTGCTTGTCAAGGCCAACAATGTAACATGACTGTTCGCGCCCTATACTTATGTAACCAAAAAAGGAAGTGGCGAGAGGTATTGTGCTGGCCACAACAGATTTTTTTGTTTTGTTGTGCATGATGCAGATGTTTAATACAAGGCATGTATTCAAAGGTGTTAACAATTACTCGAAATCTTAGTCAAACAACGTTTCGGTGCACACTTTCACTTTCTTCAGAGCCTATAACAAGTAATACAACAAAATAATACATACAAAATAACATGGACATTATCACACATATACATAGTAAGATCTTACAGATTGTGACATATCATGTACACAAAATACAAAAAAAATCGTACTAAACATTCAGGGTGGTATCATGAATGACAAAACTTGGATCCGAGAACCCGAATTTCAAAATATCTGGATATCCGACGTGCGGATATTGAAGCGGGTATCCGAAAATTTAATTTGAATTTGGATCCGGATCCTGATTTGGAATCGAATCTGGACTTGGATTCGGATCCGGATTCGATGTTTTGTTTACGGATCCGGATCCAAATTTTAATTCTGGTTCCGATTCTTCATTTTTAATGTTAAGGCTAACATCTGGAATTAAGTTCAAATTCAAACTTCAAACCGTTAAAGTGGGCCGTTTATCTTTGCACCGGTCTGTAAACACTAGTAAATAAACAGTAATATATTTTATAATACTCCTCTAAAATAACCAGGTAATTTGTACAAATGTAAAGAAAAAAGGAATTTATACTTTCACAGTCTTATTTAGTAAATTGTGAATAAAAAACTAAATTTGTATTTTTATTACACATATACTCATATTCGAATCTAAGATCCGATACTCAAATCCTTTTCCAAGATTCGATATTAGGATCCGGATTCAAGATCCGATACTCAGATTCGGATCCAAAATCCAATTCTCAGATCCGGATCCAAAATCTGATACTCAGATCCGGATCCAAAATACGATACTCAGATCCGGATCCAAAATACGATAGTGAGATTTGGATCCGAGATCCGGATAGTTCAACATTCAATTATCCAGATATTTTTGGATCCGAAACCGAAACTATCCGGATCCGGATCCCACCACTAATTAAGAGATGACTAAAGAGGAGATGATTAGCAGTGTTTTAACTCTGTCAATCATTTATGGTTTACTTTAGAGGAAAGTACTTCAAATAAAAGTAGCGTAAAATTAAATTTCCAATACTGTTGAAGTATTTTTAAACACTGCTAGTCATCACCTCCCTAGTCATCTCCTAATCACCATTCATGCACACACACATTCATTTGTTCTCAAAATTGACAACAGAATAATTCGGAAAATAGCCGGCAATATCTTGCGGAAGGGTTTTTGGTGACATCATCGACACGGACTCCTATTGGTCGTCTGTTGTACATCAATGATTGTGTAGCATTGTTGTATGAATTTAAATACACTGTGAAGAATTTAATTGAATCTCAACTTGGCCAGAAATTTACTTTTTCCAATACACCAAAATATACGCTGTTAAGTCCTTGTATATCAGTTCTTCCATTAATGTTATTGCAATCATTTTATTTTAGAGAATCAGGCCACTCGACAGGACATATGTCCCAATAATGGAGTGGCACTTACAAAAAATTTACATATTAAATACAAAAGTAAAGACAATTAACAACTAAGAAGAACTATATCCAAATAAATCATTAAACAATAGAAAAAAATAGAACTTTTTACAAATTTAATTTTTATAAAATTCTGGCAATATTCTTTTTAAATTGTGATAAGGAGTCAGAAAAAACATCAGGCATTGAGTTATCACTAACAAGCTTATTAAAAAGAAAGGATATCCTATTTATAGGCGAATTAGCAGCATAACCAGTATTGACATTAGAGAGAAGGAACAAATTTTGAGATCTCGAAGAGTAATTTGGAATCCTAAAAGAGAATTGGTTTAAAGTAGAAGGAGTATCAATTAAGTTGTTAAACAATTTGAAAAGAAATGTACAATCTGCTAATTTCCTCCTTTTCTCCAAGGACAACAAACCTAGCCTGTAATTCGGAAATTTTGATACAAAATATTTTACAAATTTGTCTTGAATTCTCTCAATTCTTTTGATATAAATATCATAAGTAGGAGACCAAGACACCGAAGAAAACTCAAGTTGACTTCTCACTAGAGAGAAGTATAAGGATAGTATTGTGAATGGATTTTTAAAATTATTTGATGTACGAATTAAGAATCCAAGCATTGTATAGGCCTTTTTCGTAATATAATCTACATGCAAATCAAAGATCATTTTTGAGTCGAAAATAATGCCTAAATCTTTAATATGGTTAACACGCTCAAGTAACGCGCCATTAATGTTGTAGGAATAAGAAAAACTATTCCTATTACGAGTAAAAGTAATAGTAAAACATTTAGAGACATTAATTGATAATTTGTTCTGATGACAATAATTATAAAAACTATTTAAATCCGATTGTAATTGTTCGCAATCAATAATGGACTCAGTTGCATGGTAGATTTTCAAATCGTCAGCATACAATACAAAATTAGCATAAGAAAAACATTTGGACACGTCATTAATGAAAATGTTGAACAAAAGGGGACCAAGATGAGAGCCCTGAGGTACACCAGAGGGAACAAGGACTTCGTAAGACTTAAATCCATGCGTTACGACACTTTGTTTTCTATCAGTTAAATAAGATGTGAACCATTTCATCCATTCAACCATTATCATCCGTGATATGAAGCATTTCAAGAAACATTCTTCTTCCAAAATCTTGAAGTTATCTAAAATTGTGTTTTTGTGTATTGGAATGTTCAGTCAGAGCACATTTATTCGCCGTTTTGTTCTGTGTTGATCTGCGATGTTCGCTCATCCGGATTTTCGAATGTTTGGTCTTGCTAATGCATAAAGTATCATTCCCAGCTACTGTTTTAATTTTACTGTTTTAGTCGCAAGAATAGTATAGCATATGCCAGTTGTGCGTAATCATTCCCAGCGCATGTTTTAATTTTAATTCTAGTTTCATGTTTTAGTTTTACGAGTACCTATATGCGAACTCCTAACTTTCTAAAACTAAAAATTAAAACTTGACACAACAGTGGTTATTTTTATCGGCCGGGCTTAACCTAAAATCTATAATAACTAAAACAATTTTTTTAAATAAAGAAAATTGGTATTATATGGTCAACAATATTAAAAGTTTATTGTTAAATAATAAAATCTAGTTTAAAATGCAGTGCGCTGCATTGTGCACAGAAGTTGTGAAAAGAAGAAGGATTTGTGCTGTTGCTGCAGATGTTTTAATAAAAAAATGAAGAAAATAAAAAGAAACGTAGATCACCATGTTTGAAATAAAAACTAATACTAAAACTCAGCAAGAAACAGCACAATAGTTTTGCGATTAAAACATACAATTAAAATTAAAACTAAAACCTAAAATTAAAACTGTAGATGGGAATGAGGCTTTAGACTTTATAGTTTTCAGTGGAGCAATGAACTTTATAAACAACGTTTGAATTGTCGTTCATCTAGGTCCTTAAGTTTGCTGACCCATTTTGTACGTATTATTTTGTTTTTATTATTTATTATAGAGCCTGAAGTAGATGTATCGAAACGTCGGAGTTGTAAGAATAAATGCTGTTTGAGATTTCGAGTAATTGTTAACAACTTATCCACATCACAGTCAAAAAAATTTCCTACAATATATTTAAATAATGAAAAATGTGGCTAAATGGTTGAAAGGATTATAATATACTAATGAAATAATTAATTGAATATATATAGTAAAGTGACTTGATAGATTTATTGTACGTATGTAATTTGTAATTGTATTAACTTATAGAAGAAACAATGGTTTGTATAGTGTACCATCTGTGTCGGTGTGGTGTGCGGATATTTGCATATCAATAATCAGGCAAATAATTTAACTCTTCCACAAATGAGGCTAAGCCGTCCCTGAACAGTTGTTGCATTCATTCCACGGCCACCGCGATTCTATCATGAATATTAATTAAGCAAACACATTAAATTGCTAATATTGATATAATGAAATCTGGCGCGACAACAGTTTTAATAAAGCCATCACCTACTGTTCGTAGTGCCCTCTGCCATTGTCATGGAAATGAGAGAGAGCCTGCTATTGCTACGGTTTCATTTCGGATTCTATCAATCATGGCTAGGGTAAGACTAGTGACTCATAACTAATTTATTGCGGGATTAATCGCCAATTTAGATGTTACAGAATAGCAATAGATTGAAGATTGAGGTTGCTCATTCTAACTACAATGTCATTTACTTGTAACCTTTACTACCCCTTAGCTATGATATATTAATTTTTTATTCCTATACGCAGAACACGCGGCAAGAATAACATTCGTTTCAGTTACAAATTATACAAGCGAACCCAGGGTCATAATATTTCGGCCAGTTTACATTTTCAATAAATTATAAAACCTACGCAAATGGTGAAAATTTCTACCGACGAAAAAAACTGAATATTTCATTCAAATATTCCGCTACAAAGCAGTACTTATTGTTAATAGCCAATGTAACGATAAATCTGTGGCATAATGCAAGAACATCCAATGTCAATATTTGACCAAAATGAGAATGATTGTATAACTGGCTAAGTAAACTAAAGTCTTCTATAAAGAAACTTCTAAGAATCGGTACATATTGAATCAATATCAATCAATTTTCTTGCAAAAGATCCTATATTTCCAGTAAAATGATTTCATAAACAAACTATGCAAATTGGACTTGACACTAACATCTTCTTCTTTAGCATCTCCCAATCTTTAGGGGTCGCTATTTTTTATTTTCTTCCACTAATATCTGTTTTGCGTGTCGTCCTCATTCAGTTCCTTTTCTTTCAAGTCTTCCGCAATACAGTCTTTCTTTCTTATCTTTGATCTTTCTCTGTTTCTTCTACTTTTTACTACTAAGCTATTCATTCTTCTTTCAATATATTCTTCATCTCTCCTCATGACATATTCAAACCAATGTATTCTTTTCTCTTGTATTTTTCTAGATATTTCTATCACTTGAGCCATTTCCCTTATCCTTTAATTCCTTACCTATCCGTTTCTTTCCCAACATCTATTTCTACATCCTCATCTATGTCACATTCATTTTCGTTTCACTGACATTTGTCAATGGTTAGCATAGCTGGCAAATATATGAAATTTAATATCTTTATATTTCTTTAACTCTATATTGAATACGAAGTATAAAATGCAATCCAATCGTATAGAGAATAATACATTCTTTAAGTTATAGTAACATTAAATGTCAATAAATGATGTTTAACAGCTTTTTTTCAAGAAAAAGTTGCAAATGAGGATACTTCCGGTGGATCAATTATAACCAAAATATAATTATGTCTGTATATGATTCTAACCTTGAGGAATACGAAAATATAATTTTTGGAATCGTGGTATTGGAGTTATGCGATCCGTAACGATCGTCACATACACATCCACACACACACACATACACACACACACACACACATACACGCACACACACACATACAGGCATCATCGTAAAAATAGTAAATTCGTATTCTAGGGACCCCAAAACGTGCTTATTCATTAGAAGCTCAATATCGAATTTTTTGACCAAAGACAATACCTTCCTTACCTAAAGGTGACGGAAAGTAAAAACACAAAACACAAGGGAGAATGATTAAAATATTACATTTTTGTTAAATGCAGGAGTTTATGCAATTCTTTCTTTTTTTCCATTTTCCTTTTACAATGTCATTGTTAACTCCGTAGCAACAACTATAAGTAACTGTTTATTTACTAGCGAATTATTTTTCTAAACCACTCGCACAGAATTTTAACTCACACTACTAAAAATAATGCATTTAAAATAACATCAGGCACGAAAATAAAACCCACCACCGTCTTTATAAGACAGATCTGCCATTTTAATTATTTTTCGCGTCACAAATGATAGAAAATAAATCTTGTTTCTAATTTATAAATAAAGTACTTGATGTCTATTAACGACGATTGTTATGCACAACCTACTAATTGATTAGCATTTTTATTTTGTCAAAATTAAATACCCGTGTGAAGTTGGCACCCCCACGTAGAAATTGAGAGAAATAAACTTTTGCAAAATTTTGCCCAAGTTATTCCCAGTTTTGCCCAACTCTTATTTTTTGCCCAGCTCCCCATAACGTATGAGTCAAAAGTCGATTTGGTGTGGCACCCCCATAAGCGAATAATTAAGTATCTACCTAACCTAACTTAACCTAACCTAATCTAACCTATCCTAGCCGAACCTAACCAAAGTTATGCCCAGGTTTGCTCAACACTTGTTTTATTTTGCACAGCCCCCCCCCCCCCCAAACCAGTGAGTCAATATTCGAATATCTATGGTGCCACACCCTAGTAAAAAGCAAAAAAATAAGAATTGGGTAAAACTGGGCATAGTTTGGGCAATAGTTTTTTCTCTTAATTCCTACATAGGGATGCCAACTTCACTGCGATAAATAAAATTTATAATGGTTTGTCTTATTATTTCGTGAAAATTGAATAAAATATTGTACAAACCATTAAGATAATGTTTATTATTATTATTTATGAGTGTGTTAAATTCTTTGAGTGAATATTACACCATTTCATATTTAATATCTACTTTACACCCTGCAGAAAGTGTAAGTGTGCGAAATGTCGGTATTGTAAGAATAAATGCTGTTTGACTAAAATTTCGAGTAATTGTTAACACCTTGCATTAAACATCTGCATCAAGCACAACAAAACAAAAAAAATCTGATATGGCCAGTACAATACTTTCCGTCAACCTGTATATTACGTATAAATTTCATACAAAAAAATTCTTGCAAAAGATTCTAAATTTTCAGTAAAATTATATCACTTGACACTGATATCTTCTTCTTCTTCTTCAGCTTTTCCCATTGGTTAAGTGGTCGCCATTCTTGAATTTCTTAATCCAGTCATTTCTATTTTGCTTGTTATCCTCATTCAGTTTCTTTTCTCTTAAGTCCTTCGCAATACAGCATTTCCATCTTATTTTTGGTCTTCCTCTGTTTCTTCTACCTTCTACTACTAAGTTGTTCATTCTTCTTCCAATATATTCTTTATCTATCCTCATGACATGTTCAAACCAATATATTCGTCTGTCTTGTATCTTTCTACAAAACTTCTATCATTCCATTTCCTTTATCCTCTCATTCCGTATCCTATTTTTCCGTGTCTTCCCTTACATCCATCTCAACATTCTCATCTCTCTGCCACATTCATTTTGATACTGACATCTGTCAATTAGAATTTTCTTAATATAGTAGCTGGCTGATTTATGAAATTTAATTTCTTTATAATATATCCATTGAATAAGAAGTATAAAATGCAATTAAATCGTGTAGATAATAGTAAATTCTTTAATATGTATAATAACATTAAGTGTCAAAAAAAAAAGATTTAACAGAGCTTTTTCAAGAAAAATTGTTAAAATTTTCAAATGAAAGTACTTCCGGTTGATCAATTATAACTAAAATCTAATCACCTCTTCTTTTGGATGTAAACATGAGGAATACGAAAAAAATACAATTTTTGGAATCGCGGTATTGAAGTTATGCGATCCGAAACTTTCGTCTCTCTCTCTCTCTCTCTCTCTCTCACACACACACACACACACACACACATACCTTAAAATATTCATGTTATCTTTACTTACTATGTTGAAATTAACAATCCAGTTTCGATTTACCTGCTGAACTTGAATCCTATCCTGTCCTTTGATCTGCACCAGAATAGGTCGTAAATTTTATCCAAATATATTTATTTCAATAAATTCATTATTATAATTAATGCTATATTACATAATCACTACGGATCTCAATTAAATACGCCTGTCTCCTTCAGTAGTTGGAATAAAACTGTCAAATGCATTGTAAAACAACAATAAACAAATTTAAAAAAATAAAACATAGTTGCCAAGCTATTAGATTATAAATATTATAGTCTTACAACAATATATTTGAATTAATATAAATATATCTTACCTGATTCTGCAATTTTCTTTATGAATATTTACCTGAGAGTCTCAAAAAAATTTACGGGAAAAATAGGTTTGAAATAGTGCAATATAATAGTCGTTTATAATAATTTTATTATGACTAGAGAATTGAAAATGTAGATTGGTTACAAACAGAGTATGATAAGAACTATACATATTTGGTTTTTATGATAAATTACACATTCTACAAGACATGAACTCTTCTTTCACATCACGCATCGCATACAAACTTCTTTCGTTATCGTAATGGTAACATTGCACGTTGCAGCCTTTTGTACTATCAGTAGGGAACTAGGCCTAAGTTTCGAACTTGAGTCCAATGTAATCTCAATCTGCAATCTGCAGTAGTCTTTGCGTTGCATTGCATCACATTTTAACAGCTAGCCAAGAACGTAACAATAACAATAAAAATTATAATTTCACTGCGGGTAAACATCCTATACGAAAAGCACAATCATATTTCTTAACAAATTCACAGTAACTCAAAATATTTATACCCAATATTGCATAACATCGCTTGCAGTTGTAGAAGACAAAATAATCTGACTATTCGTTATAGTCTAGTTTTACCTTGCAAAAGGTAGTTTTTATTTTAATATATGTTCTTTAGGTCGGGACTCTGATAAAATAATTCAAATTTTCGACCTTGAGGAGGGTCGGCACAAGTTGCCATCTTTGATTAAAGGAGCAGAAAAAGTGTTTTTAGCCATTTTTTCAAAACCAGTGGCCCGTATCAAATTTTACAGGAGGTTCTTACATTTTTTACCCAGGATGACTTGTCAAAGAGTTATGCTAAAAAATATATAACCAGAATTACAATTTATGAAAAAAAATTAAATTACTCAAAAATAAACAATATTAGGCTTTTAATTATGGGTAATTTCTCGACTGTGTTGTGGATTAAGTGTTAACAATTACTCGAAAGTTCAGTTAAACTGCATTTATTCTTACTATACCAACATTTCGGTGCACCCTTGCACCTTCTTCAGGGTCTACAACAATTATACAACAAAAATGTAATACATACAAAATAACAAGGAGCATACACACATCCATTTGCTCTAAAAAACGACAACCGAATAATATGGAAAATACCCGGAAATATCCTGTATAAGGATTTCGGTGACATCATCGATACGGGCTCCTATTGGTCGTCTGTACACCAATAATAATGTAGCAAGTTGTAGGAATTTAAACAAAATGTAAGGAAACTAATGAAACTCAGTTTGGCCTGAAATTTACCTATCAATGCAAGAACTGATATTCAAGGACTTGGTGTATTTGAAAAGTTCAAAAAGGAAAAGGCAAATTTTAGGCCAAACTGAGTTTCGTTAATTTCCTTATATTTTATTTAAATTCCTTCAATTTGCTACATTATTATTGGTGTAAAGAACGACCAATAGTAGTCCTTATCAATCACCTGAATCCTTACACAGTATATTTCTGACTATTTTCCGTATTATTCGGTTGTCGTTTTTTAGAGCAAATGGATGTGTGTATGCTCTTTCGATTTTTTGTACGATGTTTAATAAATTAAATATATATTTTTATACAAAAAGGCGAACTTTAATTTTGCATTCTTGTAAAATTGTGATGCTGTGTGATACTGTTTTTGAAACACTTTTTCTGCGCCTTTAATCAAAGATAGCGGTTCGTGCCAACCCTTCCGTCGAAAACTTTGAATTTTACACCTTTTGTAAGGTAAAGGTCTTTTTTGGTCTCCAATGAATGGACTAATAACATAAATGCTATTTTTGTTGAAAATAAGTTTTAAAGAAATAAAATTTGCCATTACTGTCTTTCGTATAGGATACTTACATATCTACACTAAGAAGATTTTAAAATAATTTTCGTTTTAAATTTCAAAATCTTCTTAATCTTTTTTGGCACTAAAATAGGACAACACTTGAAAAAAATCCCACCTCAAACTATATACACTGTGTGGTCCTCTACTGGGGACTATAGTCCACTTCATAGAAGTGTCCAATAGTCCCTGGAGATCTAACTAAAGATAACTGAAGCCTTCTGGCATTTTCTTCCTTAGGCAGGTACGTATTACAATACTTGGTGCTTGTTGCCTAATAGGCAACAGAGGAAACGGTAGGGTAGGGCGACATCGAATCCAAACTAAACCCATAACGGTATGTACAAAACCTCCTAGCTAACCTACGGTATACGCTAACGGGGGCAAGGGAGGGTAAGGTGATAGTGGCGTTATTGTCCGATGCTATTATTGCCAAATTCGGTGTGCGCGGTAGAAGAAATAAACAGAAGACAATATATTGATACCTTAATGAGAATTTCCAGCGCTAGTCTTATTTCAAAAATTGGTATTATACAGGCTTTCCGAAAAAGTTTCCTTGAGCAATATGATATTACTTTCGAGAGAGATATGTATGCTATTTTCTAGACCAGCTGTTCCCAAACATATTCAGTCATGAAACCCTTAAGATACCGCTTGCGTATAGCGGAACCCCAACTTCATCCTACATTTTTATTGGTTATTGTAAATCCAAAACTACTATCAACAATATTTATTTGCCTCCAATGCGTTTCAAATTTTGCGCTTTCAAAAAAACACGTAAACGCCCTCAGTCTAGGTTATAATGCGTAGGAAATCCCAACATTTCGTTCGACCAACACCTAACCCCTGATTCCCACAAAGTCGAGGCTTATGTGAAAGCCCTTAATATTGCAAGAGAAGCGGATACGTTGATTTTTTGGCGCGATGATGTTCTTTACAAAATTTGAAAAAAGCTGCGAAAAAGTACTGCAGCTTCCGAATTCTGTTGAATTCAAGAGACTGTTTTCAGCAGCAGGTTGCATTCATACAGACTTGCAAAATCGCTAGTCTCCACAGAAATTAAGGATATCTTAAAAAAAAAATTTAAATGTTAATTTCTTTTAATAACTTTCCGAAAGGTATAAGCAAAATTTATGTTTCTTTGTCCAAAGAAATTTTGGTTTCTCAAGTAAATATGCAGCATTCATCTTTGTCTTTCTTTTATTTTCGGTATCGTAAAAATATTGAGAAGTACCAAATCATAAAAATTATAAAACTATTTACTAATCTGACTTGATTTTACTCTTTTAGCACATCTTTTTTATATGAGTTGTGTTTTTGATAACTTTTTCTATTTCTGAATTTCGTCTTTATTTGCTGAACCCTTTTGGGCCTTCCGCGGAACCTAAGGGATGGGAACCGCTGTACTAGACGACCACAAAAAATGACACTATTATTTTCAAGAATTTCATATACAATACATTTTTTTTTAAAATTAATCAACCATATCAACAAAGCAAAGCTGCCTGGCTCTGTCAATTTGGTCTCATCATTGCGATATAACTCGTTCTAATACGATATTAATATCTTGCAAGTGTACGATATTTTCAATTACTGTCGCGATATCTATTATTTTTTTAAGTGATAGTCTAAAAATATCATCATCACGGCATATTACCAATTGATGAGTGTGATGATCTGCTTTGCTCACAGATATCAATAATGATGACAATTAATTTTGGGGGCCCTAATTGTAAGCAACGATAAAATAAAAAATCTTTGGTCTGCGGATACATGTACGTATTAGTCTTTCTGATGATTATTTCCTTTCTACATAAACTCTTTGTGAACAATGGTACACCAACCTAAATTTCGTTTTCACTTGCTCCGTGGATTTCAGTTCAGTTAATCATTATAGTTATTAACGTCGGCCGATATAAAGCAAATAACGGACGCGGTTGAAGTTTGTAAACCGAGGCGATAGCCGAGTTTTATAATCAGCCGAGTCCGTTATTTGCATATCGGCCGTGTGGCATTCAATTTTTTTCGTAATACCATAAAGATCTTCACGATACTGTTTTTTTTTTAGAAATATTTTATCCTTAACGGCCGACGTCCATTATAATAACGGCCGCCGACTGTTATAGACTCCTTTTCACTTTTGTTTTTTGTTCGTGCGTCCGTTATAATCCTTAACGGCCGGCGTCCGTTATAGATCCCTTTTCATTTACGTGTTTTGTTCTGTTAAATCATAGTAACGGTATGGTATTACGAAGTTTTTTTTAACAGTTGTCATTATTAGACAAATATCTGCTGAAGTATAACTTTAAATTTAAACAAATGGATTAAGAAATAGACAAACAGAATAAATATCAAAGTATGAGGTTTAAATTAAGTGACACCAAACTTGTAGATTAAAAATTAAACAAACAAATCTCATTCAAAATCCATTCAGACTTTTTCGAAAACCTGTACCACATTTCTAAACTAAATAAAAAATTTAAGAATTGTCAATTCATCCGCGATATTCAACATAATATTTCTCTCACTTGTAAGATTATGAAGTCAGCAGCGTTTCTCAAAAACTTTTTTAAATTTTTATTGCGTGTAATTCGTGGAAATCCTCATTAGATGATTTTGTTATTTAGTTTTTATCCCTAAACAACGAAATAGGCCAACGTTTGACAGATCATGTTACAAATGAAAAATTAAGACATATAAGGTATTACCTTTGCGGGAAAACTCCAACCGGCACACATATAAAACGCGAACAGTAGCCACCATCACCCTAAGCCTCTTGCACATCCTCCAGTTCTTGCTCGGCCTCAAGGCCGCTCTCGTGTCCTCACCCCGTGCGCTCTGACACCCCCACGCCCGCATACTGACACGCCGACAAGCCTGCGGAGCCCGACCGCACGGGGCTGACTCCGCTGTAGGCGCCCACGAAGCCGCTGGAGTGCTGCTTAGCCTTGAGCCGTAACGATGCGATGCTGGACGTCATCGCCGTGCAAGGCTCCGCGCCTCGATGGTGGTACATGTAGGGGTTTGCGGGGGTGGTGTACGGGCAGGGTTGGGGGGTTACGGAGCTGCCTCCCGGGGGGATGATGGAGGCAGAGGCTGACATACTCGCCACCGAGGTTGCAGCCTGGAAGAGAAAATTTCATTTCAGTTAGGGTGTAGAACTTGTTGCCAACCTTGTGGTATACCCTGGAAGTTAGTAAGCCAATTCTGAGCAAATTTATAGGACCTGTAAGTAAATCTGTAAGGCCTGTAACTTCATACGATCAAATTGCAATTCTGATCACATCTGTAGGTTACAGAAAATCTGTAAACGCTTACGATGAGTGAAACCTAGGGAAGAAATTTGAGAGAAATAAGAAAAAGGAAGGTCAATTTCATTGGGCATATTTTCTTCAGAAAATTATAATTGAAAGAAAAATGTATGTCAGAATAGGTAAACAGAAATTTGGAATTTTGAAAGATGTTAAAGGCGGAGAGAATTACGAAAGGCTGAAAGAGGCGCAGGACTGGTTTGGAGGCAGCATTTCCGCCGAAACGATGATGGTATTACTTTTTAACGCATAATCGTATCCTAAAATTGACAGGTATATTTCGTTTTTTCGGTAATACGAGTATTAATAGTCCATTAATTAATCATTCATTTGGGCTTTAAAAATAATAATGCAATAACAATTTGTGTATACCTATATTATTTTTGCTTATTTAGTGAAAAACAGCATTGTGACAGCTATCCACAATGGCCCGTACTACGATCACGGTTTTAACTAATACGCTGTTTTAAGAAGTGTCAGATATCTTTATTTAATAACAATAATAAATAATATCGAATTTATCAAAATAAGATTTAAAAGCAGAACAAAGTTGTATTCAAACAAATATTTCTTTAAAAAATCGATCTTCAAACATACGTGCAAAATTAAATGTTGAAATTTGAATTTGACATTTTTTAAAACAGCGTTTTAGTTAAAACCATGATCGTAGTACGGGCCATTAAGTATAAAATGTTTATGAAGTTAGTCGCAAATGTTAAAACGTTACGAGATCGTAAATGATATGTCTGTAACTCGACTCGTTACAGATATGTGTTCAGAATTGCCAAATCTGTAAATCTGTAAATTGTATAGTTCCAGATTTATCGTAGCTAAAGAATTACGAATTTACAGTTTTACAGATAAATGTTCAGAATTTGCCTAAAGGTTTCCACATTTTTTAATAAGATCTAAACAATAACAATTTTCTCTTACCGGGAAGCAGTTGACGCTGACGGGCGACTGGTGATGATTAGGCGGTACGACTGGCCAGGGGAAGGTCTTCGTTCCTAACGGACTGGGCACCTTACTGGCCCAGTTGTTGTAGGAAGAATAGGACGAGTACAAGGTATCAGGATCCGTGAAGGGCTGCATCAGTCCGTTGAACTGCGTACCAAAACCGTTCTTGAAATCTGCAGCCGCGGCAGCAGCAGCATTCATGGCATTTCGCTCACGTTTTCGCCATTTGGCTCGCCGATTTTTGAACCATACCTAGAAACAATAGAAAATACAAATTTAGGGGTAATTTTACGCTTTCAAGCGAGTTATAAATATAGAACAGCATGGTTTCTACAGTGGGAAATTTGTTGACTCCTATTTCGTAGAATTCACAGATATATACTTGTATGTATGGACAAGTAGATGCTGTGTACACTGACTTCAGCAAGGCGTTTGACAAAATGAATCATTCCATTTTAATAGATAAACTAAAGATATACGGCGTACATGGTATTTTATTAAAGTGGTTTACATCATACCTAAGTCATAGACAACAATACGTTACAGTAAATGGTTTCAATTCTGACATGTATCCTGTAACTTCTGGAGTACTTCAGGGATCTCACCTTGGAGAGCCTTTTTATATTATTTATTAATGATATTAATTTCTGTTTTCAAAATTATAAATTCATAATTTATGCTGATAATCTTAAGTTATATAAAAAAATTGTTTCTTTGATTGTCTGAGTTTTCAAGAAGATCTTGATAGACTAAATATTTATCTTAAGCAGAATGACTTATGCATGCATCAACTACAGTAAATGTTCCATTATCTCTTTTTCACGTAGTAGAAATGTATTTGAATTTAATTACAATATTGATGGAAATGGTATCAGTCTTGTATCTCAAGTCAAAGATCTTGGGATCATTTTAGATAAGAAATTAATTTATTATGTACATATTGATAGCGTAGTTAAAAAGGCATATAAAATGCTTGGATTTATATTGCGAGTTGGATCAAATTTTAAAAATCCCACCACTCTCGTTCATTTAAACTATACTTTTGTCAGATTTGAACTGAAATTTGTTGTTGTATGTTGGTCTCCACATTATCAAATATATGTGAATAGAGTTGAGGGAATTCAGCGTAAATTTATTTCTGCACTGAAGTCTAAATTTCCTAATAATCTAATTTATTTCACCCCCTTACAAAAATGTAGAGGGATGCTGGACTTAATTTTTCTTTATAAAATTATAAATGGTCATATTGATAGTCCAACTCTATTGAGAAAATATCTTACATGTACCTTCATATTCTACTCATTCATCTGATATTTTTTCTGTAAAAATGTACAGGACTAATTTTGCAATGTTTTCTCCGTTAAATCACCTATTGTGTTGTTATAATATTACCTCTCGCTAAGAGAGGTATTGGATTCATGCTAAAAATCGCATATCCAGATTTTATTGAATAAGCACGTTTTAAGGTCCCTACAATCCGATTTTAACATTTTTACGATGATGTCTGTGTGTGTGTGTGTGTATGTGGATGTATGTGTGTATGTATGTAGGATGTTGGAAGGACGATAACTCAAAAACTATAAGACTTAAAATTTGTTTAACAACGTATTTCCCAATCGGACATTCATGGGAAGATCTGAAAAGGTTTTGGTAATAATTGGACAACCGGAAGTAGAAGATTCTTGAAAAAAAATCTTCTAAATATTATTTTTTGAAAATTTTTCGTGGTAATATTAAAGAAAATTAAATTCTCTATCTGATACATTTAAATATTTTATTATATATTCCATAGATTTAGAGATAAAAGAAGTATAATATATAAAATAATCTGTTGTAATAAATTTGACAGCCGAAAGAATGCCATGAAAAATAGTTGATAATTTAAATTATTTGTAACTGACAGATAAATGTCAGTGTCAGAAATAATGAGTAATGAAAGAAAAATGTACTTGGAGAATCCCTTAATGCTTGATCTGTGACTATTATGGAGATGACAAGTCTAGGTTGAAGGACTTAAATTTGTTTCAAACATTATGGGACAATGTACACCAGTACTGTAGACTAGAGTAACTTTGAATTGCGAAAAAGCTATCAAATTCTTCTCAAGTAAGTTGTAAATATTGACAAAATCGGAGTGCAATCTATCCGTCACTTTATTAAAGGGAATTAAGGTTATTTAGATATAACAAGTATGAAAAAATAAAATGTAAAAGAAGATATATAAGAATAGATGCACAATCCAGATATATACATTTTAGACCGCCCAAAATTAATGTTTTTACTAGAAGAATATGAAGAGAAAGTAAACAAAGTTGTTCGAATTGAAAATTGCTGTTACCAGCCTAATATTTATATATGGTAAACTCTACTTTGTAATTTATTGTAACATAATTTATGGTAAAATATCTTCATGTTGAGACATGCTATTATTGAATAATAAAGAAGTTTATACGTCATAGATTTATATGAATATATTATTTGTATTTATAAAAATAATCTTTGCTTTATGCATACAGCCAGGTAAAATATACGGCGAGAGGTTATGTGCTGGCCACATCAGATTTTTTTTTATGCTTCTCCGATATACCCGATATATTTAGTTTACTTAAGAAGTTTATAAAAAATAACTTCATTCATTTATCTACCTCTTTATGAATTTATTTCTCTTGTCTGTAACAAGATATTTTTTTTGTATTATTTATTATAACTGTGCTGTACTGTTATTGAGACCTTGTCCTGTTGTATGATCACTTTTGTAAATAAATAAATGCAATGAACGCGAAATTATTGTCGCTATCGCTGCGATTCTTTCGCGTTGATTTTGGAAAGCTTTTAACCGTAAAACGGATTCTAAGCCGTCCTTAAAGAGCGTACATTTTATAGAAAACAAAGAAAGAGTATAATCCCCAAATGTTTAATTGATTGAAGAAAATTATGCAATAATGGCTGCGAATACTAAAACGAATAACAGTTACAGACATGAATATTTCTGATGATCCGGGATGTAGATTTAACATCGTCCAAAGACAAATGAGACAAGGTATTAAAAAGCGCGTCGTATTGAAGATAATGGTCTCCTATCAATGGTGTAACACTAGATTTCCTATCTCCTTAGTTTATAGCAACAACCTATTGCTTCAATGCCCATCATTCCACGGTGGCAACTTGGGACGGTATTTATGTTTTTCATTTTTACAAAAACAATGACATCGACTGACGTAAACGACTGTCAAACAATAACTGAGTGTCCTAAATTGGTAAAATTTTAAGCAGTGTGATTTTATCTTAAAATTTATATCAGAGTCCTTTACAAAATGTCTCTCTCAGTTATCCATTTCTCCATGAATTTGTTTTTAATGGAGTGTCGTCTCGCCTTCGATTCTCCAGAGCTCTCTTCCAGACTGCCTCGTGCATGGAAATTGTTTAGAAACAAGTGCACCGTCTACAAACGCGTTCGTGTTTTATTCTTGTTGCGCCGGTGCAAGGAGAAATTTAATTATTTCATACGTGAGTAGAGTTGGCTAATGAATGGCTCTTCTTACGAGTGCACTAGTTTTTATATATTCATGAAAGAAAAAGATTGTAGTAGGTGATGCTAGGATTTAAGGATTCGCGGGAGTTAAAGAGCAAAGCTGCATAATTAATTTCTTTCTCTCCGGAGAACATGGCGAGAATTTCATCGTTTTACCAACGATTTTTAAATGCATTTCAATAGTTAACTTAACTGTCAGTTAAAAAAATCAGATGTGGCCAGCACATTGTCTTCCGTCAGTTCTATGTATTTTATACAAATTCTATACAGAAAGTTTATAGCAAAATATTCTAAATATCCAGTAAAGGTAAAATTATAATACAAACACAGGTACTATGTCAATTGCACTGGATACTGACAGCTTTCAATTAGAATTTTCTTAATATAGTAGCTGTTTCTATGGTTATAGCAAAGCTGGCTGCTTCATGAAATTTAATTCCTTTATAATTTGAACCTTCCATCACCTTTAGGTAAGGAAGGAGTTGTCTTTGGGCAAAAAAATCGGTGGTTAGTTTTCAATGAATAAGCACGTTTTAGAATCCCTACAATACTATTTTTACGGTGAAGTTTGTATACGTGTGTGTTATTAGGCCGCGATAACTCCAATATTTGGATTCAAAAAATTACAATTTTTATGTATTCCTCGTCCTTACACCCATATGCACACTTCTATAGATTTTGGTTATAACTAGGTCAACCAGAAGTACCCTCATATGAAGGTTTTTACAGTTTTTTTTTTGAAAAAACGCTGTTAAATATATATTCTTCACATTTAATGTTGTTATAACCATTAAAGAATATTTTATTCTCTATACGAATTGATTACTTTTATATTTCATGTTCAATGGATGCAAAGTAAAAAAAATATAAAGGAATTAAATATCATAAAGCATAAACTCTTTATCCATTGAATATGAAGTATAAAATGTAATATATTCGTATAGAGAATAAAATATTTTTTAATATTTATAATAACATCAAATGTGAAAATATGATGTTTAACAGCGTATTTCAAGAAAAACTGTTAAAATTTTGAAGTGAAGGTACCTCCGGTTGACTAATTATAACGAAAAGCTTACCAAGACTGCATAGGGATGTAAGGAAAAGGAATCGTAGAAATTGTAATTTTTGAAACTCTAGTTTTGGGGTTATCGCGGTCGAAATTATAGTCACAGATACACACAGGCATGCACATACACATACGCACGCGTGCACACATACATACTCACACACACAGATACGTACATACATCGTCTTAAAAATAGTAAAATCGTATTGTAAAGATCCTAAAACATGCTTATTCATTGAAAACTCACCATCGATTTTTTTGACCAAAGACAATACCTTCATTATACACTGATTTTGCTCACTTGATCTTCACGTCATTGATTTCTGAGCAAAATAACAAATAATTGTATATTTATCTCCGTTTTACTTATTACTGTCCTTTATTCTTTTTTCGATACGTATGTATAATAGCTTTGTCTTGCTTAGGCCCGAGCGTACCACTTCTAGTTAATGTAACAGTTTATTAACCATTAGTTAAGAATTAAACTGAAGGTTAGAAGCGATGCGAACAACAGTTTTAAGTTCCAGGTAGCTCTAACCAAATGTGGTAAGAATAATTTTGCAACATAACTGTTGGTTAACACTAACTGTCACTTTAACTAGAAGTGGTAGGAGCGCGCCTAAATTCAGGCGAAATTAGTGAAGGTATCCTTATGGATCATCCTGTTTACGTTAACTGTCACGAAATTGGAAAAGTATAATTTTCATTTTGGATAAAAAAATATGTGAAATATCTGAAATTTAGGTTTGACATTTTAGATGTGCCAATGTCATTGTTATGTTTATAATTTATTGGTGATATTTACCTTTTCTTAAACTTATTTTCGTTTCTATAATCTTAGAAATAATCGGAAAATGGAGTAATATTTTAGTTCAAGAATGGAAAAAATCATTTTAAAGTTGCACATATTTAGGTTAATATATGACGTAATTGCATTTGTACATAAAACTCTTTGAGATCTGCTTGTAATCACGTTTCCATCACTACCAATACCAATCGGTGAATACCTAAAGGTAAAAATCTATCGAAAAGCAGTTTTCATCCCACTAATTATCTGTATATCTTAGCATAACGTAAAAAACTTGGTAATATATATTTATTTCTTCAACGTATTAAAACCGCCAATACATTCTAATTTATCCGATAGTCTCCCCGTTGCTATTTAACCTTTGTTGGTGGCTGAGCTACCGTATTCCTCCTCCTGTAAATATCGCATTTCGGGGGCGCTTTTATTGGGACACCCCGCAGCTTTATACAATAGCCACGTGGCAGAAGCAACGACTGCCCTCTGGAATTAACATTACTTTATAACCACACAAGGGAAGCCAAGAACATCAACCCCTAAACGCTAAACACCATTCGAATACAATCAAATTGTCTCATAGTGTTAAGAAGATTGATGAAGGGTTATTAAAAAGAAATGAGATTGAAGAAGAATAAATTATTCTTTTTGTGAATATTGAATCGAGTATGCAGTTTAACGTGTTCGACGATTTTGCAATAGCAGACATTAAAGTTTTGTTTCCTGTCTGGGAAGTCAGCAACGAAAATTGTCGCAATGCTTCGGAGGGTTTACGGGGAGGAAGCTTTGAGCCAAGCGAGGCTTTGGAGTGGTTTTCTCGTTATAAAAGTGGCTGAATATTAACTGAAAATGACGTTCAACCAGAACATTTTAAATCACTGAAAAATCTGCGATGCGATCATGTCTGATCGTCGTAGAACAATCAATAAAATGGAGGAACTCATTGTAATATCCTTGTGTATATGCTAACGAATTTTGACTGAAAAATTAAAGTTGAAACATGGTGCAGCAAAATTCAAGTCTCCATTTACATTTTTTCACTTTATTGATCAATGACATTGTTCACTGTATTAAACATTCTTACTACTTACTATACGCTGATAACATAAAACTATTTAGAGTAATGAACACCATTGATGATTGTTTAAAACTTCAACAAGACATTGAAAATCTGTTGACTTCAATGTTAATAAGTGCAAGATAATGACAACACTACATAGAGAAACATCATTGATATCAAATATCAAATAAATCACATTTCTCTGGTCAGAGTTAATGAAATTAATTATTTGGGAGTAATTTTTGATCCTAAATGTCTATGTAACCTACACGTTAACTACATAACCACGACATCATACTGAAATAAAGAATTTGTATTGCAAAATGCTAAAAAAAATCATAAATAAAATAGCGTCAAATGGCATATGCAGACCAATGCAAACTAACTTATATTATTTTATAAATAATCTACTGTCAAATAAAAAAATGTTCTTGGTAAGGGAATATGAAGTATTTTTACTTAAAACAAATATTTTATGTAACATATTTTCTTTGTTTTCAAAAGTATGTTGGTCAATAGATGCTTTTGTAGGAAAATCATATTTCCTTTGATGCAACAAACCCCACATTGATAAATTTCTACACTCAAAAATCTATGGTCGGCAGCCATTTTTAATTTTGCTCTGAAATCAATGCGTACGATCACTCAAAAAGGATGATTCGGAAGGGAAAGGGGAAGGTTGTCTAGTGATCACAAAATGAGAAAATGGGGATAACAAATAGGAAACGAAAATCACGATTACTTTGATCATTAGATTGCGAATCACAGACCGAAAGAACATGGCTTTGGAATCCACTATAGAAGAACTCAATTAGAGCCATTGAATGTGTTCAAAGTAATTTTTTACATTGTTGTTGGTATAAATTCATGTTATGGACCTTTAACTTACAGATAACTTAGACCTAAATGAATTCACAAGTATGACGTTTGGGCAACAGGTTCAAAAAGGTGCCTAATAAAGGTATCTAACGGGAGAAGTCTACCAACCGACAGAAAATAATTCTCGTTATTTTTGGTCGTACAAATGCAACATGAATAATGTAGTGTGTGTTTGTAGTGTGACAATTATATTCCGTTGTGTAATAATACGTGCTCCGCTCTTTGAAATAATTCGTGTAGTGTATATAAAACACATGACTAATTAGAGTACATAGTAATTAATTATCCAAATGATGAGGTTTCAGGATTGTAGCAGCAATTAATATAATTTACATATACAAGTTCCCTGTGTGTATTTATACCTTGGTGTCCCACTACCCCGGTCATTATTTTTTAATTTTCCAAACCATATGAAAAGAATTTAAATGAAAATCAATTAAAAAATAAACAAAAAAGTAATTAAGGTTGAATATTGAAATATTCCCCCTCAATGAAAAGCAAATTAGATACCCATACATTCATTAATTAAATGAAAAAATAAACTGTGTCTTTCAACGGACGCGCCGCGGTATTATCGCGTCGATATTTTTTCAAATTATGTTTTTATGAATCATTTCTGGATATTTTTTGTTCATTATGCTGATACGGGCATTAATTACACTCATTATTTCACATACACACCCTTGGCATAATTTTGTCCATGCGTTTTAGGCATAGCCAAAAATTAATTACAAATAATTTAAAGAGTGTATACAACAGTGTAACAACTTTTACGGTTTAAGGATATTAAGCCTTTGTTTGCGACACCAAACTCATAACATTTCGGCCAGGCTACATTTTCAACAAACCTGCACTTATGGTAAGATATTTCCACAAATTTATTTCGACTAATTTCAAATATAGATTTTAAACTTACAAAAACTGAAAATGTTATTCAAGTATTACGACATTTAATATAATACCACCTTATATTCAATTAGGCATTGCTCGCGTTCATTCGGACCAGCGCTGGACTAGCAAAATAAATGAACGGTTTGCTAGAATCTAACGCTGATGTAGATAGCGAGAAATATTTCGCTAAAACATCTAGCGAACTGTTGGGTAGCTACATGCGTCATGTTTGGTTGCAACGAACTTCACTTTCTAACAAATTTACTACCTGATTAATAATATTTAATTTTGGTACATCTTCTAACAGTTCAAGTAATAATTTCTATTTCAAAATGAAGTCTGCGAGCTTACTATACATATAGAACTGTCAGTTATTTTCTTATATTATAGTTTTTTCGTATTTCTCAAGTTTATCCAAAAGAAGAGGTGATTAGATTTTGGTTAAATTGGTCAACCGGAAGAACCCTCATTTGAAGATTTTAACAGTTTTGCTTGAAAAACGCTGTTAAATCATTTTTTGACACTTAATGTTATTATAAATATAAAAGAATATACTATTAACTACACGATTTTATTGCATTTTAGAGAATTAAAATATTAAATTTCATAAATCAGCCAGCTATACTATAACCATGAAAACAGCCACTATATTAAGAAAATTCTAATTAACAAATGTCAGTGTCAATGAAAAGTAAATGTATGTGGCAGAGATGAGAATGTTGAGATAGATGTTGGGAAAGACACGGAAAGATAGAGTAAGAAATTAAAGGATAAGGGAAGTGGCTCAAGTGATAGTAGTTTCTAGAAAGATACAAGAGAGACTATTATATTGGGTTGAACATGTCATGAAAGGAGATGAATATATTGGAAGAAGAATGAACAGCTAAGTAGTATAAGGTAGAAGAAACAGAGGAAGACTAAAGATAACATGGAAAGGCTGTATTGCGAAGTATTTGAGAGAAAAAGGAATGTTGAGATAGATGTTGGGAAAGACACGGAAAGATAGAGTAAGAAATTAAAGGATAAGGGAAGTGGCTCAAGTGATAGTAGTTTCTAGAAAGATACAAGAGAGACTATTATATTGGGTTGAACATGTCATGAAAAGAGATGAATATATTGGAAGAAGAATGAACAGCTAAGTAGTATAAGGTAGAAGAAAGAGAGGAAGACTAAAGATAACATGGAAAGGCAATATTTGAGAGAAAAAGGAACTGAATGAAGACAACAAGCAAATAGAAATGAGTGGATAAAGAAATACAAGAATAGCGACCACTAACGAGTGGGAAAAGCTAAAGAAGAAGAAGATGTCAGTGTCAAGTGCAATTAAATAGTTTGTTTGTGAAATAATTTTACTGGATATATAGGACTTTTGCAAATGGAATTTGTACATAATACACAGGATTGACTGAAGCTAATGTGCTGTCCACATCAGATTTTTTTGTGTTAAATAGTATTTATTCAAAAAGATAGCTGCAGCTACGTCAAAACTTTACAGTGTCTGTATATAGATTTGTGAGTTAAATGCAATGATATATATAGTGACATATAGTGAGAAAAAAAGTACTTTTGTACTACAAAATTATTTTTCTTCATTTTATAAGAACATTGTGGTAAAAAAAGATTTAATTATATAAGTATCGCAGATTATATAACATGAATCTATTTTGTGCCCTTTAAAAAAGACAATCTCTAAACAATAGCTTAGTGGCCACTAAAGGCCTGTTTCACTTATGAACTAAGTAAAATGTGGTCGCAAATAAATATATTTAGTAATAAATTTCCCAGACTACTCCTAATTTCGGGAAGCAATCTGTGTTCATTGCTGACCACTACGTACCCTATAATACTATAATGAATTCCTAGTGACGAACCAGTGATTGAATCACTTTCTCCCCCTAGTGTAACAATGTAGTGTGTAATTACAAAGTAAATATCTTAATTTATATACCGTTAATCACGGGCCATTTGGTCAGCTTGACACGAGCGTGACCGATTCACGCTGTTACGCTGCAACATCACGTGACTGCCACGCGCGCAAAATTACCGTGAAGAGATTTGAACCAGGAATAAAAATGGGATTTTTTCAACAAATCGTAATGTTAATATTTTGTCTTTTGGGAATGAGTATTTTCAAATCAACACGATGATTTCAGTATGATATACGAGTAATAGAACATTATTTCGTGTCTGAAAGAGGGTAACCCTCTCGCAATTGTAGCGCGATTTCAATTCATCCCTGCATGATAGCATGCCCTCCGTTTTCGGCGCGGTGCGTCGCAGCCAATCACACGGCTCGTCTGTCTTCATTCCGTCGCCGCAATTAGACGCATCGTTGGCTCCGGCGTTCGCGTTCCCGACGCTGACGCCGATGCCAGCGTCGCGAGATGGAAGACGCGCGTAATGCAAGATGACGGCGCGAATACTACCCGGTTTCATGCACACCAATTTACCCCGCGCTCTAGCCATACATCACCCGACGGAAGGGTGCCTAGTGGACGGTAAACGAATCATTTTGTCGCCGGAGAAGATAACGGAAGTATTGTTGCAGTAGAACTTAAAACGACTTTAATAGTGTACTCTTTAAAATTAATTTTTACGCGAAAGTTCAGTCAAACAGTATTTATTCTTACTATACCAACGTTTCGGTGCACCCTTGTACCTTCTTCAGGGTAGTAAGATCTTACAAAGTGTTACAATTCATGTAAACAAAATACATTCGTACAAAGCATTCAGTTAATATATTAAACATCATAAAAAAAATCAGAGCATACACACATCCATTTGCTCTACAAAACGACAACCGAATAATTCGGTTGTCGTTTTATAGTAAGAATAAATGCTGTTTGACTAAACTTTCGAGTAAATGGTAATACCTAATCCACATTACAGTCGAGAAATTACCCAAAATTAATTTTTATCTCCCGCTATACCCTTGGCAAAGGAAGGTATAGAGATCGTGCTAAAAATCGCATATCGAGATTTTAGTAAATGAGCATGTTTTAAGGTCTCTAAAATCAGATTTTAACATTTTCACGATGATGTTTGTGGGTGTGTGTGTGTGTGTGTGTGTGTGTGTGGGTGTGTGTGTATGTATGTGTGGATCCTCTAACTCAAATACTATTAATCTGAAAATTTTAAAACCGTGTATTCTTACTCTACTTTAACATTGGAAAGAAGCCATTAGATTTTGGTGTAAATAAAATAACAGGAAATGACACTTTACTTGAAGCTCAAAACAGTTTATCTTCGAAAAATACATTTAAATTACATTTTTCGTGATTTAGGTTATTATAAAAATTAAGATCATCAAATTTTCTATAGATATGCATCAATTTTTTTGCTATATATTTTATGAATAAATTCACAAAATAATTTATTTTATTAATCCCGGAGTCTATGCTTTAAAGAAAAACGTATTTTTCTTCAAACGTCACAAAAGTAGCATCTTTTGTGACTCGATTCACAAGGTAGAAGTTTAATTTCTACGCCGCCGGCGTAGAAATAAAATAAGTAAATATCCATAGAAACTATACAGAATCAACGAATAAGAAGTAACTTAATAAAAGAAACCTGTAATATCGCCCTAAATGTCACTATAACACGCTAGGTAACATAAGAATAAAGTTACTAAATACCACCAACAGCTGTCAAATTTAATTAAATAACCTATGAATTGAAATATAAACAGAGTTTACTTTTGAGGAAATACCATATTAAAGAATAGCAGACTTACAGATTACAATTACAGGGACGGTAATGAACGTAAGAATACTTAGAATTAAAGTGATATAAGAAAAGTTTATATTGTTTTGCAGTGATTCCTGGACATATCTTTCCGCCACACTGTTAGATTTTAATCCAATTGATCAACTTCAGGGGGCATATAATATAATACTTCAAATTCCGACATAATTGCACACAAGGAGGATACAAATTTGCACAGTTTTTATTTAAACGTCAAAATGTGAAAATTTTCACTTCAATGTTTATAACAAAAAGTGAACAAATAAGTATCCATAGCTACAGGGTCATTGAAATCGCAAACGAAATTTACGTAAAATGTAACGTCAGTAGTAGATATTTTTCTTTAAATATTTACGTTTGAAGAAAAAATATAATGTGTCATTCAGAGAAAAAGTGTCTTTGTGTGCCTCGCGTGCATTTGTCCGACTCGCTTCGCTCGTCGTTTAAACTTCCACGCTCGCCACACAAAGTGTCACTTTTACTCCTAATAACACAATATACTATTCCTTGTTCATACAACTCAGATCTCAAATTTATGTAATTGAGAGATAAATGTCACTGTCAATAAATTAATTATTTCAAATTAATTATGGTAGTATTTTATGAAAAAAAAAAACATTGAATTGCGAAGGTGAACCCACTCCGATTAAGCTTATGTTGCAGAGTAAACCGCCAGTATAGTTCTCCGGTATTTCATAAAAAAATTGCGAAGTTGAACTGTATTTCCTGTCAAAATTGTATTTCTGTTTGACAAAGCCTCCACCATCATTCCTGTTATATATCATCTTTGTCTTCCATTAGAACTATCTTATCTCTTGGTTTGTCGAAGCGTGCGTGTTCATATGATGGCTCCTCATATCCGCCAATCCTACCTGACATTCGCTATCGCTTGAGATCCGAGTAAACAAACCAACAGCCGGCGGAGTCTTCGCGAAACTCTTATCTCCAAGCCGCACCATCTACTATTGGCTGCGAATTTGTATTTCGTCTTATCGGGGCCAGACAGTTTTAGCGACTGGCGAGTTGAAATAAACCAAGGAGGCGGCGCTAAACTAGAGCAAAGTTCATATGATAAGGTTTCAAAATTTTGGAGATTAGTTTGCAAAAATTGTTTGCCATATTCATGGATTATGTTGCCATTCTCATGTTCATTTACCAGTTAAGTTTTGCCAATTCCATAATTGAATTGATTATTTCTAAAAGGAAACTACAGTAAAATTTTTGAAAGATGTCCGAACAAGGTAATCTACGAATTGAATGAATTCGGATTTTTGCTCCGCCCATTTTGACAAATTCAGTATTGTCGTTTGCTTAGTTTTTATGAGGGTACATAAGATACTACTGTTATTTTATTATAATAAAAATATATATTACAATAAAAGCATTCAAATTTCAAAAATAAATCAACTGGTAAGTTTATTAGCAAATATGTGAAAAATAAGATACTGACACAATGTCAGTGTCAGTGATACTGACAGAAAATAACGTTATTCGTACGGCTATGAATCAAGGTAATGTATCTGAATTAATATATAAGCTTACGTTATAGCGAAAGTATTATCAACAACAAGCATCGTTTTAAAATAAAATGTTCTAACTTAGTCGAAACAATATGAATAAGACAAACGTGTTATATCCGTCCTTATCGCACACGCTTATAGACTGCAAAGGAGAGAGATAAATGTATGCCAATTTGTTAATTCGTTCATGGTACAAATAACCTTGATCGGACATCATTAAATAATTTTACTGTAGTGACCTTTTACTAATTTTACATTACACAATAACAATACTTATATACTGATGTATTTCATCTAGAGTTTTTATTTTGTTATATAAACAATATACATTGTTACAAACATTTAGTTAACAAATTCATGAAAATTAAATATTGCATCTTGCAAAAAAATATAATTAAAGTGACTGGACAAAAAAATGTCCTATCAAAAACAAATGACAATTATGTGAAAAAAAATATAAACGTTTAGTTAAATTAGACACCGAATATAAATTTTTAATTAACATTTGATCATCTCTGGCTTATTGGAAATCTAAAAAAAAGATTTAATGGCAATGATTTGGCAACTGGGAAAACCTAATTTATTTTTAACTCTTTCATGCCCTGAAAAATGGTGGCCAGAATTAATAAAATCTTTATACAAAGATTTCAAATTATGAAGCTCTAGCACAATACCTTTCGTCATTTCTATGTATTTTATACAAATTCTATATATACGAGTAGAAAGTTTCTTGTATTTTCAGTCAAATTATATATATTGTGTAAATCATACTTGACACTGATATCTGTCAATAAGTAATATTGAATTATTGAAACTGTTCGCATGGTGACATAGCAAAGATTACAAGATTTATGAATATTAATTTCTTTATAGATTCTTATCTCTAAATACGTCGAATAAAAAGAAAATAATGCAATCATGTCGTATAGAAGATAAAATATTATTCAATATTTAAAATAACATTAAATGTCAAAAAAAACCTTTAACCGTGTTTTTTTAAGAAAAACAGTTACAATCTTCAAATTAAGATACTTCATTTAGATGTGAGTATGAAAAAATGTAATTTTTGGAATTTTAGTATTCGAGTTATCACAGCTGAAATCACATAGCCAACTCCAACACCACGAATCCAAAAATTATATTTTTTTCGCATTCCTCAAGTTTAGATTCATATGTAGACTTGATTAGATTTTGGTTATAATTGATCAACCGGAAATACCCTCATTTGCAATTTTCAACAGTTTTTCTTGAAAAAATGCAGTTAAATATCATTTATTGGCATCTAATGTTATTATCGAGTTTAAGTAAGTGAAGATATACTACAGAAATGATTCTGTACAAAGCAGACTGGCACATCCAGCAATGGGTAATATGCCGTGATGATATATTTATTTATTTAATGTATTATAACTTAAAGAATATATTATTATTTATACGATTGGATTGCATTTTATACTTATAACCATGGAAACTGCTAATATATTCAGATAATTCTGACAGATATCAGTGTCAATGAAACGAAAATGGATGTGGCAGATATAAGGATGTTGAGATAGACGTTGGGGAAGACACATAAAGATAGGGTAATGAATTAAATGATAAGGGAAATGGCTCGAGTGATATAAGTTTCTAGAAAGATACAAGAGAGACAATTACGTAGGTGTGAACATGTCATGAGGAGAGATGAAGAATATATTGGAAGAATGAATAGCTTAATAGTAGAAGGTTGAAGAAACAAAGGAAGACCAAAAATAAAATGGAAAGACTGCATAGTTTGTTATGAAATAATTTTATTGGAAATATAGAAATTTTTGCAAGAAAATTTACATATGGCATTTGTACATAATACACAGGATTGACTGAAGGTAATGTGCTGGGCACATCAGATTTTTAATATTCAATTAATACGGTCATCGGTGGTCATGCGGTTAAAAGTGCTTGCCTGGCATCACAAGGTTTGTGCGTGTGGGACAGCGTTCGAATCCCACACGAGTCAGTTTCTAATAAAAAACCGACACACTCAGATGAGTCCGAGTGACAGCAGAGGTCACTATAAGCTACTCTGCATGTAACGAGGGTGCCAACAGAGAGTACTAACAATATCTCTGTATATATGTTAACTGTGAATTGTATATGTATGTAAATTATTATAATTTGAATAGATCAAATGACATTATAACAAATAAGTACATTATTATTATTATTATTATTATTCAATTAATTTCATTTAGATCATTTTGATTGACATTATCTAAAATAAAATATAATTGGTGGGGGGTATAATACTGGCCACAATAATTTTTCCCCCGAGTTTAGTAATTATTATTGTTGGCTGAAGTTCTGTATTGACGTTCGGTTAGATGTTTCTTGTTGGTGTTTCTGAACTGAATCCACAATCCCGGTATATCAAGCATCATAGGTCTCGACAGAACTCATCAGAGTTCCGTCTGGGCTGTTTTGTTGCTCAACAAACAAACAGAGCCCGCTCGTTGGATCAATACTCCGTGCGTCTCTAGCAAAGCAACAGAGCACACTTCAACAATTACAGATTGAAACACTCGGTTCGGGCTCGGGTCCAGAGGCAAATGAGCAAAGTTAAATACTAGATACTGATAGTGCTTGTGCAAGGCCTGATAGTCTTGTTTGACCAAGGTTGTTCAAAGCGGTGAAGTAGGATTGTAAACACGTGTTTTCTGATAAAACATGTTTGAGGTAAATAAATACTAAAATGTTTCATTCCTAGAAGGATTCTTCCAAATATTATATACAAATATCATAAATATTTTACATTCTTTTAAATTTAATGCTTAGAAATTTCAATTCAAATTCGCCTTTTCATGAGATGAGTAAATGTACGAAAAATGTTTTGCTTTTAATAGCAGAAGCCTTATTTATAAAATAAATAAAAATCCGCGGAACTTAAAAGGTTCAGTAGAAGCCTCATAAAGGGGGACAAAGACGAAATCTTGAAATTCGAAAAACCTCTCACTTAAAAAAAACCTAAAAGTAAAATCAAGTTACATCATTAAGTAATTTTCATTATTTGGTAAGTCTCAACATTTTCTTGGCCCACAATGAATAGTTACATATTTTCAAACTATTATTTCTTTTAATCCAAACATGTTATGCAAAAACATATTGTAAAGAAGCTTTGTTTTTTACCTTCCGTCACCTTTAGATAAGGAAGGTACAGTTAAATTTTTGAAAGATGTCCAATTAAGGTCATCTACGAATTGTATGAATTCAGATTTTTGCTCCGCCCATTCTGACAAATTTAGTAGTGTCATTTGCTTAGTTTTTAAAATACTACTGTTATTTTATTATTATAAAACTATATGTTACAATAAAAGCATTTAAAAATAAGTCAACTGGTAAGTTTATTATCAAATTTAAAAACAAATATGTGAAAAATAAGATACTAACACAATGTGGAATGTCCTAACTTAGTCGAAACAATATGAATTTTTGAAAGACAAGCGTGTTATATCCATCCTTATCCCACACGCTTATAGCTTTTGCAAAGGAGAGAAATAAATATATGCCAATTTGTTAATTTGTTCATGTTACAGATGACTTTGATCGTACATTTTTAAAAACATTTACTGCAATGTCAAAAATTTCGGGTGAGTCTTCAATGAATAAGCACGTTTTAGGATCTCTACAATACGATGTGTGCCTGTATGTGTGTGTGCGTGTGTGTGTGACTATAATTTCGACCGCGATAACTCTATTACGTATTCCTCTTCTTTTACCTCCATATGCAGATTTGAGTAGATATTGGTTATAATTGTTCAACCGGAAGTACCCTCATTTGAAGGTTGATACAGTTTTTCTTGAAAAAACGCTGTTAAATATCATTTTTCACATTTAATGTTAGTATAATTATTAAACAACATTTTACTCTCTATACGAATTGATTACATTTTATACTTCATATTCAAATATAACAGAATTAAAATTCATAAAACAGCCAGCTATGCTATAACCATGGAAACAGCTACAATATTAAGAAAATACTAATTGAAAGATGTCAGTGTCAAGTGCAATTGACATAGTATATTTATGTTATAATTGTACTGGAGAATCTTTGCTAGAAACTTTCTGCATGGAATTTGTACAAAATACATATATGTAACTGACGGATGGTAAAGTACCGGAAATATAGAATCATTTGCAAAAAAAACTTTATGTTTATGTTTATTTGATTTACTAAACAATTTATGTTTTAATTCTGTAATTTATTTACGAATATATTTTACAAAAAAAATCTGGCCAGCATTATTACACCCGCGACCAATTATATTTTATTTTAGTTAATGTCAATCAGAATTATCTAAATGAAATTAATTGGATATTAAAAAATCTGATGTGGCCAACACATTACCTTCAGCCAATCCTGTGTATTATGTGCAAATTCCATGCATACATATATTTTCTTGCAAAAGATCCTATATTTCCAGTAAGATTATTTCATAAATAAATTATGCAAATTTCATTTGAGACTGACTTCCTCTTCTTTAGCTTTTCCCATTCGTAAGGAGTCCTTATTTTTTATTTTCTTCTTCGACTAGTTCCACTGATTTCTGTTTTGCGTGTCGTTTCCATTCAGTTTCTTTTCTCTCAAGTCTTCCGCAATACAGTTCTTCCATCTTATCTTTGGTCTGTCTCTGTTGCTTCAACCTTCTATTACTAAGCTATTCATTCTTCTTCCAATATATTCTTCATCTCTCCCCGTTACATGTTCAAACCTACATAATCGTCTCTCTTGTATCTTTCTAGAAACTTATATCACTCGAGCCATTTCCCTCATCATTTAATTTCTTACCCTATCTTTCCGTGTCTTTCCAACATGTATCTCAACATACTCATCTCTGCCACATTCATTTTAGTTTCATTGACACTGACATCTGTTAATTTGAATTATCTGAATATATTAGCAGTTTCCATGGTTAGCACAGCTGGCTGATTTATGAAATTAATATCTTTATAATTCTTTAAATCTATATCTGTTGAATATGAAGTATAAAATGCAATCACATCGTATAGAGAATAACATATTCTTTAAAATATAATAACATGAAATGTCAATAAATGATATTAACTGCCTTTTTTCAAGAAAAACTGTTAAAAGTTACAAATGAGGGTACTTCCGAAGGACCAAGTATAATCAAAATCTAATCATGTCGGCATGTGGATCTAAACTCGAGGAATACGGAAAAATTATAATTTTTGGAATCGTGATATTGGAGTTACGCGATCCGAAATAATCGTCACATACACACACACTACGTTTATCTCGCAGTGACATAACCCGCTTAAAAATTTAGTGACTTGAAACTAACTCTTAACTCCAGCTCGTTTATATCGCGTTTTAAAGTGACTACATTATAATTAGCGTTTATCCACTGCAGTTAAACAAGGACAGATAGAAAATTTTGCGGATGATTTACTATAATAGTAATAACAAAACGCTCACGATCTTGAAGCAAACCTCGAAACGAATAGTTTTTAGAAGTTTTGACTGTAGTAATATATATTTTTAATAATTATTTACAAGTTTTTTTTATAAAAATGAAGTTAATCCATAGCCTTAACCGTTTATCTCGCAAAATTTCAAGTAGGTTAGTTAACTCAACCCATTATTTAAGTTTCTTCGCTTAGCGCTAAACTAACGTGTTTATCTCGCACGTTTAACCCGCTTAACTCAAGCGGGTTAGCATTTAAGTGGATAAACTAGTGCGAGATAAACGTAGTCACAGACGCACACACACACACATATAGACATCACTGTAAAAATAGTAAATTAGTATGCTAGGGACCCCAAACGTGTTTATTCATTAGAAATTCACTATCGAAATTTTAGACCAGACAATCTTCCAAACGATGACGGAAGATAAAAATAGAAACATGAACCAGGCGGGATTTAGACTCGTGAAAAATTATTACGGTATCTCGATTTAACGAACTCAGCTATTCAAAACGTTCTCATTCTTACTGATTTTAATAAATTATAAATAATAACTGTCAAATAGCATTATACTCTTGTAAATATTTTAATAATAAGCCATTAAATTAAGAGTATTAAGATACTCATCGATACCAAATTAAAAAAAATCTTTCTAACCATATCAAAAACTCCCATAATAGTCTTACGGGACAGATAATATTTGAAAAAAAACTGTTTTGCCACGTTAAATGCGTATAACGGTTTTCAGTATTCACTCTGTATACATTACATGTGAATGTTCAGCTGTGGCCGTAAGTAAACTTAGCAATCATGGCAAATGAAACTAACTCCTGGAGCAATAACTAGGATTTGAACTCAGGTCTAAACATACCAGCTTGTGCCTTGCAACCACAAAATCATTTCACTACTATCTATTACTACTCCTTATGCAATATATTGTGTGGTGGCCTTTGCACCTTGTGCAGACAGTTCGTGACCGATTTCCTAGGTCATGTGTCTTTGTTAGACGCGTAATCCTCTAAATGGCCGTCATCTCCGTGCTCCACTGGAACATATCCAGTATCTAGAGCTGCTGCACCCTGCACCAGACACCGACAACTCACGGCACCAACTGATTTACGGCCAGGACGTACCGGATTACCGCACAACATCCATCCCAACGGGAGGACTATCGGAAGTAAGGAGGGCGAATGCGAGGAATATTATTATAAATAAACAAAGTGTGAGACTGAATTTGTAAGATATTTCCTGTAGAAGATTTATGAATGATACGGTGGTTAAATTTATACGATAAAGCAATCAGCATCGTGGTGTATGTGGGTGTGTCTGGTGGACCAACAAACCTTTTAAGTGCCTTGGTTTACATTGAGTTTGGTTGATGCTTAGCCTTTTTTATGTTTTTAACTCTCGCTAAGAGAGATATTGGATTCATGCTAAAAATCGCATATCCAGATTTTAATGATTAAGCACGTTTTAATATCGCTACAATCCGATTTTGATATTTTTACTATGATGTCTGTGTATGTGTATTTGTGGATGTATGTGACACATCAAAAGTTAGGTTATCAGGCGCAAGGCGTTGTAACTGTGTTACCAATCTTAAATCTAAGTTAAAGTTGTCAAATTGTGATTTAATCTAGAAAAAAATATATATGACATAATTGTAAGAATTTAAAGTATGTATATCACTAAAATAAGGATTTTCAATAAAATTAGGAATTTATTTATAATTTTTACAATATATTTTTTGTAAATAACATTCATGTTGGTAACACTTCTATAGTTTCCTCTCTAAAGAGGAAGAACACATTTTCCTCACTATTTCGGGAGAAGAAAGTTGAGCTTTCTATGCATGTCGTGAAAAAAATAATTTTTAGGCAGCTATTACATAAATAACTGTTTTACGTACCCTTTGGCAACCGTAAAGTATCACTTTTATTTTGACATCTATCAAAGAGTACTTTACGGCTGCATTTACTTTACGAACTGAACTGTCAAATCGTTTGTTTAAAAAGCAAATAAAATCAGTATTATGTTGCATGCAGTTTCAATAATTTTAAGCGGAGTATTGGAACAATCTTTACCGCTATCACTGTAGTTTATTTTCTTGCTCAACAAATTACAAATTAGTTATTGCAGTTATTTTATTTTCATTTTTAGCTTGTAATATATTTTGATAGTAAGAAGATTGTTTTGTGAGTTGTTAAGATGATAACTCGGCACTCTACAAGTGACACGAATCAATCAGATATGAAATAGAGTATGTTTTTGAATAAAAATTAATAACTTTGTATGCATCTCGGCTTAAAAGTTCCGTTTTAGCCTCATCTGATTTCCTGACCTCGGCCTTCGTCTCTGCTGCAAACTTCAAATTCAGCCAAACATGATCACTTTTAAAATATTGATACACAAATAACTAATGTGTGTCTTGTATCGGCAGAAGTTAGGTACGAAAATATCAAAAATCATCTCAAAAATAGCAATATGGAATTCATATAAAATAAATAACAAATATCTAATGTCAAAATTTCCGAAAATATTCATTTTGAATTATGAAAGTTATTTTACTTTTAAGAACTTTGATAAGAATACAAATGACTATTCCTGATGAAGTTCAAACAAAAACCAAGAAGAAATTCGAAAAGATATTTTCGTATGGTTGGAAAATTCACCTTTTGGGATAGCCCAACTATTTTTCGTTCTTCAGCACTGGAAATCAACCAGTAGTAATTTTTAAATAAATGCACTAATCAAGGCTTATCGCTTTTATTAAAAGATATCATGTTAGCAACCAAATCAGTGGCAAGTGTATTTGTCATTAAACATATTTTAAAATCATTTAATCTTCATTGTAATAAAAATCATTGTTTCAGTGCCAAATTATTACTTCATTGATTTGAATAACCAATTCTGTAAATTTCCCCAATAATGCCTTTCGTCATAAGCAATAAATCTTTCTCTTATCAATTCATTTGATAAACTGTTTTTCTGCAGGTAAAATTTAATTTGATACGTAGTTGGACCGTTTGATAAAGTATCAATTAAAAATGGGTAGGCAATTAGAATTTATAGTTCAAAGACGGTTTTTATCTACCGATCGATTCTTTTCAAATTACATGAATGATAAGAACATTTATCTACTACTCAAGATGTGATACGGTTGTACAATTAAACAATAAATACACTTATAAAATTAATTGTAAGATATTATTACAATGGTTAAAATATTGAAAATCAGGATGACAGACACGAAATTTGATAATAATCTCTTTATGTATATACGCCTACAATTCAAAAAATCTGATGTGGCCAGCACAATACCTTCCGTCAATCCTGTGTATTATGTACAAATTCCATAGATAAATTTTCTTGCGAAAGATTCTAAATTTTTGGTATTGTGTGATTCTCTTTCTCGTCAACTGAATTCCATACTCATGATAACAAACAAACGACATGAAATAAGAAAATTATGAAATTTTGAATGAAAAATTATAACACTTGTCAGTTATGGACATAATTAATTGCTGTCATTTTGACACAGGTCCCCATATCTGCTTGCCAAAGTCAGCAAAATCATCTCTCCTCATAACATGTTCAAACCAATGTAATCGTCTCTCTTATATCTAGAAACTTCTAACACTAGTGAGTTACTTCCCTTTTTCTTTCATTGATTTACATTTTATTGATACTGACATCTGTCAATTTGAATTACCTGAATATATTAGCAGTTTCCATGGTTAAGTTAGCATAGCTGGCTGAATTATGAAATTTATATCAAATTTATTATCTTTATTCTTCTTTAACTCTATATCTGTTGAATAACAAATATAAAATGCAATCAAATCGTATAGAGAATAATATATTCTTTAAGTTATAATATTTAACTGAGTTTGCCAAGAAAAACTATTAAAATCTTCAAATGAGGGTACTTCCGGTTGACCAATTATAACCAAAATCTAAACAGGTCTGCATATGGGTGTAAGGAAGAGGAATACGCAAGAATTGTAATTTTTGGAATTCTAGTATTGGAGATATCGTGTCCGAAACGGCGGGGACACACACACACATACACACACACACACATGCACACACGAACACACACACACACACATACAGACATCTTGTAAAAATAGTAAAATCATATTGTAAAGACCCTAAAACGTGCTTATTCAATGAAAACTAACCACCGAATTTTTTGACCAAAGACAATACCTTCCTTACCTAGAGGTGACGGAAGGTAAAAAGATTTGTCGCATAGACTTTTCGGTATTTTCCTGTTTGCTCTCCATAAACATATATTATTCTTTCCAGCTCATGTCATATGTACTCGTAAGAGTATCATGTTCATTAGAACCCTTGACTTGGTATGTGCACCACCCAGGAATAACAAAGTCAAGTGGCGGAGGTGCAGTTGTTGGGGTATTAGAGAGAATTCCGTAAGTATCGTTTTCCGGCGCTGTGTGTGGGTGAAACAAAACAGCATCGCGGCGGCCATCGCGACCCCTGCATCATGTTGTCATGGTTACCACCCCCAAACAACAGCAGGGAACTCAACTGATTTAGAAAGAGAACAAATCTTACAAAACGAATTTACTCAACTGCGGGAGAAAATGCTCAGTGGACGATTTAGATTTAAAAGCTGTGTTACCCTAAATACAGTATGTTGTTGAAATCCAATGATAGAAATTCTGAAGAGTGGCCCAGACATAAACATTAGTCTTTTGTTTATCTCTAAATATGTAAAAATTTGACTTTAATGTGGAAAATTTCTTGACTGCGATGTGGATATGATGTTAACAATTAATCGAAATCTCAGTCAAACAGCATTTATTCTTACAACACCGACGTTTCAGTGTACACTTACTCTTTCCTCAGGGTCTATAACAAGTAAAACAACAAAATAATACATACAAAATAACATTGATAATATCACACTTGCAGTATGATCTTACAGATTGTTACAAAATACATTCGTACTAAACATTCAGTTTTTACACATCGTACAAAAAATTTAAAGAACACATACACATCCATTTGCTGCCTAAATCGACAGAAAAATTCGGAAAATGGCTGGAAATATTTTGCGGAAGGATTCTTGGTGACATCATCGCAACGGACTCCTAATGGTCGTCTGTACAACAATGATTGTGTAACATTGTTCTAGGAATTTAAATAAAATGTAAGGCATTTAAATGAATCTCAATTTGGCCTGAAATTTGTTTTTTCCTTCCTGAATTTTACCAAAATATACGCTATTTTAAGTCTAAGTTGTATAGGATGGCAACGGGCACAGCCGAACGAACATAAGACTAACATATAAAAACAGACTTTTCTAATTTCCTGTTTCCTTAATTAATTTTAGAAAAAACGCTTCAAATATATATATATATATGCCTTGTGACGGCAGATATTAGGTATGAAAATGTCGAAAATCACCCCAAAACTAACAATAACCATCGAATTGAGACAAAATAAACAACTAATGTTAACGATTTATCTGTGAAACTAGGTTAATTTATTTTTATTATTATTTGTAATTTCTGTGAACAAATATAAATTTAAATTAACAGATGATTGTTAACTGGAACAGAAATTAGAAATCATACCTAATAAAAATAAATTACCCTAACATCACAGATAAACTGTTAGACATTTGTTATTTATTCTGTCACAATTCCATGGCTATTGCTATTTTTCAGGTGATTTTCGACATTTTCATACGTAATATCTGCCGTTACAAGACATGTAAAATTATTTTTGCTTATTGATTCAAATACATAATTTTATGGTCTATAACTTTTATTTGAAGTTTTTTTAACTAAAATAATTAGGGAAGCAGGAAATTAGGAAAGTCTGATTTTACAAGTTAAAGTCCTATGTTCGTCTGTGCCAGTCCTCACCTTGTATATCAGATCTTGCATTGATATTGCAATCATCCCTGATAGCATTTCAAGAAAAATACGTTTGGAATAATTTTGTTTTTCTTCCAAAATTTTGAAATTATCCAGATCAAACGTGTATTTTAGTGTATTGGAATGCCTACGATAGTAGGCATGCTTTACAAGCAAACTTAAGAAACTAATGGACAACAACGACAAATCAATCGTGGTTTATAAAGTTCATTGGTCCACTGAAAACTGCAAAGCCACATATGTGGATAAGCGAACATAACAGATCAACACAAAACAACACAACGAACAAATGTGCTCTGGCTGAACATTCCAATACACTAAAACACACTTTTGATTTGGATAATTTAAAGATTTTGGAAGAAGAACAGAATTACTCCAAACGAATGTTTCTTGAAATGCTACATATCCGAGATAATTACAAAAATATCAATGCAATGACTATAAGGACTTAAGAATGTATATTTTGTAGTATTGGAAAAATTCAAAAAGAAAAAAATCTATTTTCAGGCCAAATTGAGATTAAAATAAATTCTTTACATTTTATTTAAATTCCTACTACAATGCTACATAATCATTGGTGTACAGACGACTACTATCAGTCCGTTTCAATGATGTCAGCAAGAATAATTCCGCAAGATATATCCGGTTTTTTTCCAAATTATTCTGTTGTCGATTTTGAAAGCAAATGGATGTTTGTGCTATTTTAATTTTTTGTACGATATGTAAAAACTGAATGTTTAGAAGGAATGTATTTTGTGTACAAAACATATAGCAATCTGAAAGATCTTAATGTAAGAGTAATAATGTCCATGTTATTTTGTATGTATTATTGAATTATTTTGTTATTTTACTTGTTTAGACTGAAAAGGTACAAGTGTGTACCGAAACGTCGGTGTTCTAAGAATAAATCGTCGCCGTTAAGGCAGAAGTCATTAAGTCCAAAACGTAAATTGTTGAGAGGAACGGTTTAATAGTTAGGACAGCTGTTTAAAATCCAGTACTCTGCGTACTTCACTTTTGTTCTATCACATTGCTAGATACAGGGGTTGAAATGAAAATGCACTATAATTATTTTTTAAAACTTTTGTGATTTCCAGAATTTTTAAAATAAATGGACTTAGTTATTTTAGTTTGTTAGTAAATGTGGACTTAGTTGGATAAGATAATAAAAAATATGCCATTAATATAAATTTTTATTGAAAAACTCGTGAAAACAAAATCATTAAGTCCAATATCCGCTTTACTTAATTTATGAAATGAATCACTAAGTCCATATAATGACTGGCAGATATGATATTGGACTTCCTGAGTTTTTAGGTATAAAAAGAAAGATATGGACTTAAATGCGTTAAAAACAAAAAAAAAATGAAAATTTTGGACTCAGTGACTTCTGCCTTAACGGTGACGAAATGCTGTTTCGAGTAATTGTTAACACCCTGTTTAACTTTAATTTTTTGGCTACATTTTAAACAATTGAATCGTCGCCTACAAATCAAACTATTCATATGCTCCTGGTCCTGTGAGTATTTCCCGTTGTACGGTGTAATCCTTGCATGATTAAGACCATAAATCTGCCGCGGATTATCTACTATCAAGATTGCCATGGCCGTTGGCTAGGCATCGTAGAGTGCTTTGTAAACAACTCACTGCCGTTACCGTGTTCATGTACATGTTCGCCACCCTGATGAAACAGATGAATGATTTACAGGCAAACTGATATTGATTAGATTGTTGTAAGGTAGCGACCATAAACAGCACATTAACTAGATAAAATTGTAAATTAATTTCACTTTTATACGCATCATAAATGATACCATGACATATGACATTATTGAGTAATAGATAGTATAGGACAACATTGCTGCAACAAGACTAACTGTTAAAATACAATATTGGCCATAAAGGTAGCAACTTTTAAAAAAATTCAATTACTCTCAAGGAAGAAGGGATATTTTAGAAGTAAATTACAGGATTAGTGTTCCCTTGCAACTACTTTATTTTACATTAAAATAACACAATGAATTAAAAAAAAAAATGTAAAACTTTGATTTTTATCTGGACACTTAGGCCCTCTTTTCTTCAATATATTTATTAACAACATCGCAACGTGTTTCAAATTTACAAAATTTCTCCTTTACGCGGATGACTTAAAAATATACCACACTATAGAATCATTCCACGACAATCTTAAATTTCAAGAAGATATATATAATTTAGTTGAGTACGCAAATAAATTGGAACTGTCAATTAACACTGATAAATGCTATTATATAAAGTTTACAAGAAATAGGAACATCTACAACTTTCAATATAAGGTAGAAGGAAATGTAATCAACCAAACTAATTATGTAAAGGATTTAGGTGTGATACTAGATAACATGTTAATTTCTGACATCGACAATTGTTAAAAAGGCTTACAAAATGTTAGGCATTCTAATACGAGCAAGCTTTAATTTTAGACACCCGTCCACTATTTTAACATTATATAACCCTCTTGTTAGAAGTCAACTGTAGTTTTCTTCTGTATGTTGGAACCCACAGTATGATATTTATATAAATCGTATTGAAGCGATTTAACGATTTTTTTTTAAATTTCTCTATCGTAAGTTTCCAACATACAGGCCTTGCGTTCTTACATAAACTTTTTAACAATGTTGACGATTCACTAGAATTATTATCATGATTTCATCTTGGAGTACCCAATTATGGTACTAGAACAAGAAATTTATTCAGCCATTCTTTCTGCCGTACTAATTCTATCCTAAATTCTCCCATCATAAGAATATCACACTTGTACAACTTCAATATGCCAGCTTCTCTTTAATTGGAAAATTTTCCTGTTGAGAAGCTAAACACTTATAAATAAATAAGTAAAGATAGTAACCATTTTCGTTTACTTGTTTATTTTCCGAATTTCAACATGTATATCACGTAATTTAAAAAATATGTATTTGTATTAATAAATCAGGGTTCGTAACAAGACTGTATCCAGGGAGATACGAAAATTAATAATCCTATCTTATGAAAATGGTATTTCACATAATGAAATTTCGAAAACATATATTTTAAATAAGTCTAAACTATCGCGTATAATAACCCATTTTCAAAAGTAACGATACTACTGTGCTTTCTCAATACCTGGTAATTGCGATAAAATTTCTTCAAGAGCGGTATGAAGACGACTACTTGGTGAAAGATTTTATAATCGTCAACCAGCAAAAAAAAATGCAGGCCCGATTAGATTTTGCAAAAAAAAAAAACAAGTAAACTAAAATAAATCGATACTTATGGCTCTATTCTGAACAAATCTGTAAGTCTTGCAGATCTGTAAATCTGTAAATAATGAACAAAATCGCAACGAAAACTGCTACTCTTATGTATAATTTTACAGTAGTCAACGAAAATAGATGCGTGTTTGTCAATTTTTTACAGATTTACAGATTTGTAACACACTGATTTGTTCAAAATCGGCCAATTAATTTATTTAGAAATGATGGTGTATGGCAAATGCGAAGACCTGAAGGTAAACAATTACATCCTAAATACACTATACCTACTGTAAAGTATGCTAAAGGATCTGTGATGATCTGGGGATGCTTTTCATGGTATGGGAGGGATCCTTACACCACACAAAAGGAAAAACGGATAGATTTAAGAACAAGGATATACTAGGGAATATGATAGAGATTTACACCTTTAAAAAATATTTTCAATATAATGGTTCAAAGCATACTTCGATGCTTATAAAAATTGGTTAACATAGATGAAAAGAAGTTTTGCTCAGTATCTTAAGAAGATCTTGGGGGGAAGTTGGCAAGGGTGTAATATTAAAATTACTAGATTCTATACTGAAACGATGTAGAGAAGTAATAAATTTTGATGGTTATTACACCAAATGTTAGAAATTATAATTTTCATTGCAATTTTTAAGAGAGTTGCTATCTTTATGACAAAAATCAAAGTTTTACAAATTAATTAATGTTAAATCCCTTTATTCACCCCTAACCGCCACCATCCTGTACGTTATTTTAACGTGGAATATACTAGTTTCAAGGGAATATTAATCCTGTAATTTATTATTAAAATTTCCCTTCTTACTTAAGAGTAACTGAAAAATTTTAAAAGTTGCATTCTTTATGGCCAGCACTGCATATTAAATTCAATAATCATTTTGATTCCACTAATCCAACATCTTTCACGGAACACAGTAATAATTGTACCAGTCATGTTATTAAAACAATATTAAAATCTCACTTACCCTAACTCGTGCTTCGGTGAGGTTTGTCCACATCGCAATCTCTTCTCTGGTAGACATATCCGGGTATCTATTCCTGGCGAAGGTGGCTTCGAGTTCTTGGAGTTGTTGTGACGTAAAATGCGTCCTCTGACGCCGTTGCCGTTTGTTCTTCTTGTCGTTTTTCGTTTCGTCATCACCTTGGGAACCATCGACACCTACCACGGCTTCTGTCTTCACGGGGTCTGGACCTCGGGGCACTGGAACAGGGGACGAAATAATGAAATAAAGAAAGAATATTTGATAATTATTAAATCTTTAAAAGTTGTAAACATTTTTTTAGAGAGCAATGCGTCAATTAGAATTTTATTAATACTTGTAGATTGTTACATCAAATATTCCTGTATATGTATATTCTTTCAAAATGAATTATTTTACTTATAACCCGTCAGGGCGGATCTGGCGACGTCTGTTGGACCCGTGCTCTAAAGGGCCGATTTTGTAACATATACAATATTATGTAAACTATAAACAAAAACATATGTTTCATAATAAAGGATAAGGAGCGCCGCAATGCATTAGGTAACTAGAGCATTTCCTAGGGGCAACAAATTCAGAAGGCTTCAATATTTGTAGATTAAAATAGTCTAGAACAAGAAAGGATGTATAAAATAGTTTTTTTTATGTTTAAGGTAGTGGTAGTCATTAGCCTATATACTTTTCGAGACGATTTTGAATGCTTATGTACCTGATACGGTCATTTCTGATCAGGACATTGAATCCGCCAAAAAGTGAGTTCAGTTTAGGTTCAGGTTAATTTGTTTTTGAGATATAGCTTTGCGTGTGGTCCTGGTTCAACCATTAATAAAATTTGCAGTTTTGTTCCGGGTTCAGATATTAGATTCAAGTTCAGTTCGAAATAATAAAAATTGAATTAACGTTTTTTTGAATAACAATCTTTATATTTAGATTAGAGACATTGGTTTTTATTTGACATTTAGAAACACAGTAATGTTACTTTTCATCGTTCATGATTTGAGTTTTCCAAGTTGTTTGCCCTAAAATGTGCCTGTTTACTAAAAACTCATCATTCAATATTTTGACCAAAGACAATATCTTCCTTACGGAAGGTAAAAATTGCACCTCCTTCGACCAACTGGAATTATTTAGTAATTGTGTTTATTTCGCATAATGAACCACAACTATAGGTTTAAAAATTTAGTTAAAATGGTTTGTATTTAACTACGTGTTTACTTTTTAGAGTCATTCAAAACTAGTCTCAAATTTTATGCATCACCCCTTACGGCGCAGACAATGTTTTACCAACTGAACTACAAAGTTTCCTTGAAGTCAATGAATTCTTCACAAGGACTTTGAAGCTCAGTTAGTAAATAGAGCATCCTTTGACAATTTTTACCGTCCGTCACCTTTAGGTAAGGAAGGTATTGTCTTTGGTCAAAAAATTCAATGATGAGTTTTTATTGAATAAGCATGTTTTAGGGTCCCTATAATACCATTTTTACGATGATGTCTGTATGTTTGTGTGTCTGCGTGTGGGTGACGAAAGTTTCGCATCGCATAACGTCATACCACGATCCCAAAAATTATAATTCTTTCGTATTCCTCAAGTTTACATCCAGAAGAACAAGTGATTAGATTTTGGTTATAATTGGTCAACCGGAAGAACCCTCATTTGAAGATTTTAACAGGTAAATATGATTTATTGGCATTTAACGATATTATAACTTAAAGAATATTTTATTCTCTATACGATTTGATTGCATTTTATACTTTATATTCAATAGTTGCAGAGTTAAAGAATTATAAAGATATTAAATTTCATAAATCAGCCAGCTATGCCAGCTAACCATGGAAACTGCTAATATATTCAGATAATTCAAATTGACAGATATCAGTGAAAAGTAAATGAATGTGGCAGAGATGAGGATGTTGAAGTAGATGTTGGGGAAGACACGGAAAGATATGGTAAGGAAATAACTCTAGTGTTACAAGTTTCTAGAAAGATACAAGAGAGACAATTATATTGGTTTGAACATATCATGAGGAGAGATGAAGAATATATTGGAAGAAGAAGATTGAAGAAACAAAGGAAGACGAAAGATAAGATGGAAGGACTGTATTGCGGCAGACTTGAGAGAAAAGGAACTGAATGAGAACGACACGCAAAACAGAAATGAGTGGAAGAAGAAAATAAAAAAAATAGCGACCATTAACGAATGGGAAAAGCTAGAGAAGAAGAAGAAGATGTCAGTGTCAAGTATAATTTGCATAGTTTGTTTATAAAATAATTATAATGGAAATTTAGCACCCTTTTGCAAGAAAATTTATGTATGGAATTTATACATAATATACAGGATTGACGGAAGGTATTGTGCTTGCCACATCAGATATTCTTTTCTGAAGACGAGACTGATGCTGCAATTTATGTTTATTTTAAAATTATTCGGTATTCCAAAAGAAGATTGGTTACAAGCTTTTAAGAAGTGGGCGGAAAGAATGATGAAATATATTATTGTTAAAGCGAACTACTTTTCTAGGTGAAAACAACAAATTCGTTAATAAAATGTGAAATCAATGGTATGACAAATAATAGTTTATAATGAGTTATGTTGTATATAGTTGGTTGTCCATCATTTGATTGTAGAGCGGGTGAGATAGAACAAACATCATTTATATGATGGCTGGCTGGCGAGATCCATTGCATAATTACCGGGTCCGCGTGTGTTGATAGGGCGCACCCAGGGATTTTACACCAGGCGGGCTAATCTCTTGCAAATGCTACAATAGCGATAAATGACCAATCCGCCACCGTCATAATTTATTGTAAATAATGCATCACGCCAATTTACCAACACACAGTGCAGTGCACAGTGCAACACCGCGTCCACAGTGTAATTTATGGAAATTGCTGGTGCATGTTTTAAGCGCCGAACGTCAAATGTGAAGCGAAGCGTTGACACCACGTATGAAGGGTTTACAGCGCCATCATGGATATTTTGTAATTAAAATTGAAGAGCATTTGCTGCACGGTTAATTCGTTTTTCAAATGATGGATTTGATTTCGGCCAGTTTTAGTTTCATATGGATCAACGGATTTACCGCACCGCACTTCTATGCATTATAATTTCACCCATCTATTCATTACAACGGATTTTTGGCATTTTTGATTTTGTACTAAATCATCCCTGGATAAATAAAAACACAAACAAACCATAACATTGCAACATGAATCACAATTTCTATAACACTGCATTTAAATAAATACGAGGTTGCGTCAAAGAGTACCGGTGTAATGAACATGAATGTATTTAATCTAAAAAAAAAAACGGTGTGCGGCTTACGAAATCACCGGGACACAGTGAGTCTTTAAGACTCATTTAGTTGGGCTGGGTTAAAATTTAATATGAGAGCCTTCAAAAGTTCAACATTTTGTAAAAGAAATTACTTCAAGTGAAACCGAATCACTGTGGCCAAGAATTGTGCCAGGCAGACTTCCTTCACTCCTAAAATCTACTGAATGTAGTAGTGTGTGTGTCTAGATGTGTGTGTGTGTGTGTGAAGTTGTTGTATGTACGATTTCTCAAATTCTATAAGATTAAAGACCTGTGTAACTACGGATTCCTCAATCTAACAGTAATGGGAAGAATTGAATAAATTCTGGTAACAATTGGACAATCGGAAGTACTAGTATGTTAACAAAAATCTTCTAAATATTATTTAAACAAAAAATTCTCTATCCGGCACATTTAAATTCATTATTATACCTTCTATAGATTTAATGATATAGATATATAATTTATAAAATAATCTGTTGTAGTAAATCTCATGATAACTACTTGAGAAATTAAAATGACTGTAATTGACAGATAAATATCACTAATGTCAGTGTCAAAAATTCAGAGATAGTACTGAAGGCTTTTTCTGGGAACGATATTTAATGTTTCTTATTGTATTATTAATTACATATTTAAAATTATAGTTATATTACATGAACCCTTCAGAAATACCGCCAATTCCGTTAATGAATTGGAAAAACCTCGAACATTTAGAAGAAATAGAGAAAACTTGTTCATAGAATGAATTTAAAATTATAGAAAATACGTAAATATAAAGATTAGGTGTAAATATATATTTTTGTGTGTATAAGAAATGTTAAATACAATACTTATATATACTACAATGGAAAGGGCGCGAGAGATGGCCACAACAGATTTTTAATTATATTTTGTTTGTTAAATTGGTATTAAAATTACTTTCCTGTTAATTTTAACACCATCGGTCAGAATTGGAATTAAATTAAAGATAAAGTCTTACCCCTGCTACCAAGATAGGTAAAATTTTGATAATAACTAGTAGAATACTACATTTGGTGATCAGCGTTGAGTTCAACTTAAGAGATAGTATAAAATTGCAATTTACTACATTTGGAAACATCGGTGGAATGATTTCACTACACCGCCTAGGACCTAGTAGGTGATCACTGCAGGGAAATTTATTTTTCATGGGTCGACAGCCACCACTAGGGAAAGCGTCGAGCCACCCGGCACCCCTTTTAGTTATTGTTTGCGAAAGCTGCAGATTGTTCCTTACAATGCATTATTTTCGTTCGTCGGATTTTGAAATGTCGTCTACAGAGCAGCGTGCAAATATCAAACCATGATAACATTAGGCAATACAGCGCTGTAGCCTTGATTATTCCCAGAAATACTGCACAAAATGTAACTCGGCGTCATTTTTAAACTGGGATATAACATTAAATGACGAATATCACAATGCATTTAAACATTGATTTATAACAATACTTACACCACAGTCAACTGTTATCTGTTTCTAAGTGGCATATGTTCATGGAATTGAAATTTTTACACGGACCTGTCGCCAAAGGTTATGCGAATATTTTTTTTGCCCTAGGATGTCCGTTGCCTGATCGAGTATAGCAGCTACGTTTTGCGTGTTCATAGGCACTAGGCGATGGAGTATTGAAGCTCCTTATTGTTCATATATGAATCACATTCCTATTCATGTTCATTAAATGAATAAGAATGCGCATGGAGATCAGGAGAACCGTTTTCAAAATATCACATTTCCTGAAAAATACCATTTGACAGAGATAGTAAAATGGTATGGGCTGGTATTTCGATGTATTGAAATATTGAGCTTGTTTTGATTAAATATGGTTAGTTGACGGCAGTTATGTAAAGTAGAAAATACTTATCTGAATCCGTAGTACCGTTTGTTTCATTTGTTTCCGACAATTTCATCTTAAAAGTAGAGACCATGCGTCCTAACTTTGCACATATAACAAATCAGCATATAATAAATCAATATTCGCTTATTACGATTATTAGATCGCAGTCCTGACTAAAATTCCTTCGAAAAATGTGGGATTACTGTATCACTAAGTGTTCAATATTGAAAGTTTACTAAACCATATGGTACAGCTCGGCGAGGCAATACATACTATTGCTTACTCAAAATATATCATACTTTAGCTATAAAACCTAATTAATAATGAAAAATAACTTTGCTATTTTTGTTCATTGTTCTGTTCCAGATTTTTTTTATTAATAAATAAAGTGTTTGCTATTTTTTTCTAATCTTACATTACAGATCAAATAAAACAAATAAACCCATATTTCGTTTGTTACAAATCCGGTTTTTTGCCATGAGTGGATAAGTAAAGGTAGTAGGTGTGCCAATACTTTTAGTATCGACGATGTATCTGTTCCGTTAAAGAGGAAACCTCCCGGGCTTTCGAAGCTTTCGCAGAGAGAACACCATAAAAACATTTTTTTGTTACTTGGCATTTTCTAATTTTCATGCTTCAAGTTTACGTCGGACGGAATTGAATACAAGTCGTCCGACTCATAAACGGTACATGCATATCCTCCAATGCGGCCTCACAATTTTATTTTTTTAATATATTTTATATTAGTATTCATGTTTATAATCACGCTATTGTACCAACTACATCTTGTTCAAATTCCGATATTACTGGTACCTATGTTTTGTAGTGATAACTGATAAGACTTTATGTGTTTGATAGGATCCGGCATCTGATAAAGACGTTTGCCTCAGCCGACGCATCAATCATCCAAATGACACTCTTTGTGATTGGTATTTTGCCGCTTTACCTTGCAAACGAACCGCCCAAAACTTTATCATCACTATCATCATGGTCGTCGAGGACAATCAAAAAACCACACAAGATTACGAAATTGGAAGCATTTCAATAAATTATTGTTTGTCAAAATATAAAATATCTACATCACGAGTATATAGTGTCTTTGTTAGCCTGTTAATATTTGCGAAATACGCTATGTGGAATATTTGAGCAAATATTTCTCTGATATGTTTTCTCTCGGCGTACATTACTTTAATCCGAGTTCTAAGTCACCGCAAATCAAAATACATGCTCTTACTGGATCCATTCACACAAATTTACTGCTATGTAAACAAAACGCTGAAATAACCATTCATTTCAGGTAGCCCACTCACTCTATTCAGAAATAGAAATTATATTTTTATTCCTGTTTCATTGGGTTGATTTGCAATCGCACGTGTCGTCAAGTATATCTCTGAGAGAGACATTGTGTCACAACATGGCACAATGTGTGTGGCAGAGGAACTCAGAAGACGCGACGTTTTATTTTTTAAATCTTTGGGATTAACGGGATTTAGATGATTTTTGTTGTAAAATATTAGAAGTTGAATGTTTCTTTTATTTGCTTTAGAAATAAAGTCCCTGGTTTACAGGAGATTAAAAGTGGAATTTATTCTGTTTTGATTATTTTTAGGTGGTCTTTATTTATTTCGTTTTCAATTGGCAACTTTCTCAGCATCATTTTACAGAAATAATGTTTCCAATTTTTCGAAATGAAGGAACTGTTTATATTAAAAACATTTCTTGTTTACTGAAGCGTTGTCACAATACTTTAATGATGATAGAGATTCTTCAATTAAGGGATGATGCCTAAAATATGAGACTAAGCATTTCTCATAACCAAATCTATTAAGAATTATATTATAACTATTAATTGAATGTATGTACGAGTTCTGCGAATTACATATTTCAAAAGGAAATAAATTTATGGTACATCCTTTTTATGAAAGAAAATGTACGAAAAGCTACTATACAGAATGTTAATTTTATTTTGCTCATTATTACTATCTCGAGCACTATAATATGTAGCTACGAGGTCGGTTAAATTAGCAGACAATTATATTATGAATTCAGTGACATAATATTTGCATACCCTTAGACAACAATTTTGAGAAAAAAATCATTTATATTAGTTTTATTTCATTATAGCTAAAATAAGTGTGCACTAGGACAATTCAAATGGATATGGATTTAGATTTTAGAGTGCTGTGACCTAAAATGAGGACTATTTGAGCAGAATTTGTAAATTTATGTTTGTTGTTTTTTGTTAGAAAGTAATTGTTTTTCACATCCATTTGTATCGTCCATAGCACTATAGCATTTTAGCCATATTAAAATAAAACAAATCGAAACATAAATTTTTACAAAAAAACAAAATCTGTTGTGGCCAGCACAATAGCTCTCGACACTTCCGTTTTTTGTTAAATAAGTATAGGAGCAGTCACGCGTGACATTGTTGGCATTGACACGCAAATATGGGGGCCCGTGTCAGAATGATAATTAGTAATTATGTACATAGATATCAAATGTCAGAATTTTTCATTAAAAATTTCAAGATTTTCTAAATTCACGTAATTAGTTTGTCACCAGGAGTGGAATTTACTTGTCCAGGAAAATAAATTGCATGGAATTGGAAAATCACTAAATTTAGAATGAGAAATTATGATTTGATATCTATGTACATAATTACTAGCTATCATTCTGACACCGGCCTCCATATCTACTTGTCAAGGCCAACAAAGTCACATGACTACTCGCGCCCTATTTTATTTAATATTTATTATATATTTACACTCTATACCAAAAATTATTCTTATGTCTATTCTTTATATTTAGATTTTTTAATTTTAAATTCATTCTATGAAGAAATTTTGTCCTACTGTTCTAATTTTTCGAAATGTTTCCAATTCATTATCGGAATTAACAGTATTTCTCAAGGGTATATGTAGTATACCTACAATTTTAAATATTTACTTATTAATAAAATCAGAAATCATATAATGTATTTACTTCCCAGAAAAAATATTCAGTAATCTCTCTGGATTTTTGAAACTGACACTTATCTGTCAGTTACAAACATTGTAATTTTTCAATTGGTTTCTATGACATTATTTGGGCTGTGAGATTTATTATAAAAGATTACATTATATTTCTTTATCTCTAAATCTATAAAAGATATAATAAAATATTTATCTGTATTAGATACAAATTTACTCTTCTTTAATACTAGCAAGAACAAAAATTTTCATTAAGAATCTGCTACTTCCGGATGTCCAATTATTACCAAAACCTTTTCAGCTCTTCCCAGTGTTGTCCAATTGAGAAATACGTAGTTAAACAGATATTAAGTATTAGTTTTGAAAAATCGTCCTTCCAACATCCCCACATACATACACACACACACATATATACACATACATACACATACATCCACACACAAACATCTTCGTATAAATATTATAGTCGGATTGTAGGGACCTTAAAACGTGCTTAATCATTAAAATCTGATGCGATTTTTAGCATGAGGTAAAAAGTAATTTAAGGTTATACAAATATTATATCAAAATAAAATTCTCTATCGAATAAGCAATTAAAAAACATATAGTTTCATTTAAAATAACAAACTTAGTCTCCACAGTTTGTGAACCACTGGTTGAAATAGTGGCCAAAATAAAATGAACATCTTGTATATCGCTACAATAAACGTTGAGAAGAAAGTATTTTTTCAAAACGCAAGCCTGGTTTTGGTAGAAAAGCCACAAAAATGACAAAAGGCAACAACCGTGGACTGGATGAGCAAGATAACAAATCTGGAACTCAACGAAAATTCTGGCTAAAAAAACGAGCGTCATATTGCCAGGACACTAAGAAATAAATGCAACTTTAGATACACAAAGATAATTACCATCCTCGGGAGTATTGAGGATCAAAATCAAAAAATAAATAAGAGTATTGATGCAAAATATCGTATATTTTTTAATAACCGTCCTACGGCAACTCTGTTCTGTTTGATGTTGTCGTGATCGATTTGGGTTTGGCCTAGGTGTCTGGTGCTGTATGTAGAGACTGGGAGTAATTGGCTCGGCACGACATGGATTACACCGTGACAGCTTGATAGCTGCGACATCTAACTCACAAGCGATCCTCCCACACCAGAAAACACAGTCCAATCATAATATACACCCGCCGGGAAATAATTCCTAAATTCACCAGAAATTGTGTCGAGAAATAAAGGTAAAATCTTTTGACCAAATAATCCAAAATAGTCATCATTTATTTTTACCTCGCTATTGCATTCATGCTAAAAATCTCATATCCAGATTTTAATGATTAAGCACGTTTTAAGGTCCCTACAATCCGATTTTAATATTTTTACGATGATATCTGTGTGTGTTTATGTATGTGTGTGTGTCATTACTGGGAAGAGCTGAAAAGGTTTTGGTAATAATTGAACAGAAGTAGCACATTCTTAAAAAAAATCTTCTAGATATTATTTTTTGAAACTTTTTATTCTTGATACTATTAAAGAAGAGTGTAAATCCCTATCTGATACATAGAAATATTTTATTATAATCTTATATTGATTTAGAGATAAAAGAATATAATATATAAAATAATCTGTTGTAATAATTCTCACAGCCCAAATAAAGTCATGGAAACCAGTTGAAAAATTAAAATGTTTGTAAATGACAGATAAATGTCAGTGTCGAAAATCCAGAGACATTACTGAAGATATTTCAGGGATGTACATGCATTACATTATTTCTTATTGTATTAATAGTTAAATATTTAAAATTATAGGTATATTACATATACCCTGCAAAAATACTGTTAATCCCGACAATGAATTGGAAACATTTCGATAAATTAGAAGCGTAGGACAAAATTTCTTCATAGAATGAATTTTAAATTAAAAAATCTAAATATAAAGAAAAGATAAAAGTAATATATAATTTTTTATTCTAAATTTAGTGATTTTTCAATTCCATGTGGTTTATTTTCCTCGACAAGTAACTAACTTCCACACTCCTGGTAACAAATTAACTACGTGAATTTAGACAATCTTGAATTTTTTATTGACAAATTCTGACATTTGACATCTATGTACATAATTACTAGCTATCATTCTGACACGCTCCCCCCCCCATATCTGCTTGTCAAGGTGAATAATGTCACATGACTGCTCGCGCCCTGTACTTATGTAACCAAAAACGGAAGTGGCGAGAGGTATTGTGCTGGCATAGATTCTGATTATACCGCATTTTCTTAGTCCATAAACAAAATCAAATACTATCGTTTTGAAAACACAAAATTCATTGACTACTTAGAAACCGCTTTACTTTCCAATGTCTAGACCGTCTCCAATACAAAATAAAACTGCAAAACTCTTTCACCATTACCATTCCCCACTTTTTCTGTCCCATCAGGTTTGTTTGAAGATCTGATTAAAAATTCCCGCGGTAAGCCGAGCTAAGTGAAGCCCCATTCAAGATCTAGCAATTATTTATCCTTTTCTGCTGTATATACGACAGTGAGAGGGAAAAAGATAGCGTGCTGTATGCAACGGATGGAGCTCCGGGTTTGAGTTAATTTTTCTAGTGAGATAATGAAATGTGTCGCGGACGCGAGAGGATATGTGTGTGCGAGGATCAACGGATAGATTGGAACTTTTTTCAGATGGGCTGGTGCACTCAAGTGCAGGATTACATACATTGTGATGATGAAATTTTGTATAAGCGGAATTTTTCACAAGGAGCGACAACTTTAAAAAGAGAGAAACAATTTGCACATACGAGACCAGACTAGTAAAATAGTTTGGCCGGTTTACATTTTCAAACAAATTATAAAAACTACACAAATGTGAGATATTTCTACAAAATTCTTTCGGTTACCTTAACACGTTCACTACCGAATTAATTTATTGTACGTTGCTGTATTTCGAGAAGTACTTGGTACATATTTTTAAATGATTTTAAGAGCGGTACTTTGTATGTGTCTTTTTGAGTTTAATGCAATGATGATGACCTGTAGCCATTATAGTGCCTTTCGGTCTATTTCAAGTTTCAAGCACTAACACAAGATTAATCCAACGGTCACTTAATGGCCGTTCAAATATACAAGGTGTTCATTTTATTTTGTCCACTATTGCTACCTCACTAAAATGCCTGTGAGTGTTGTAATACGCTCAGTATGTAGTCACAAATAAATATATACGATTCCATGACCAATATTCGTGAGTAAAAAAGGCGGAGCTAGGCGCGTGACGTAACAATATGGCCAGCCTAAGGTAGTCGTGTCGTTTCCTGCAACTGTCTATTTTCATACGCTGCAGCCTTTGAAGTGCAAAATAATATTAATACTATAGTTAATATTAAATAAAACTATTGTTTCATAGTATATGTAATATTTTGAAAACTCCTCCGCTTCATCTAGAAATTATGTTTAGCATTGTCTCGAATTTTGATTTTACATTATTCGAGCCTTTGTTTTCTTGAATTTGTTAGTACTGGATTATTAGTCTTTCAAAGATCAATGAAAGGACAAGTTTTACGATTTGAGTGTGTTCTTGATGCAGACATGTCTACAAGTTTAAATTTCATTACAAAATATTTTAATAAATGCATGTAGTATATAATAAAATCTAGGTGTATTGATGAAAACGCGTTGCTAACATTCGAATTAGTAAGCAAGATATGAATTTTTGAATGTCTGAAATTATTTGTAACGTCACAGGCCCAAGTTATTTATGCTTCTAAAAGAGTTAATTCTAGGGATATCTGCATTAAGCATATTCATACATATTTTCACTTATTTTTATTAACACTTTTCTTTGTAAAATTAATTAGTAACGAATACAGAATTTTTTAAAATAAATACCAATAAAATGAAACATTTTGAGAATGTCAATAGGATGACAATAGTGTTGCTATAGTTTTATATTTGTATTCGAACAAAAACAACGAATGGCAGGTTCAACCGAATTCATTCGAAATTTTACGATAATAATTTGGGCCGGTGACTTTGCGTTTACATTAACTATTTCAATTACGAGTGCAACGAAGAAATATTTCATAATATTCATTTTATATTCTTAGTTTAAAGTATGCTACCTTATAATTATTGAAGTTTGATACTTCTTTACAATGATTGAATACCCCATTACTATCATATAGTTATACTTGACAAAATATAATCTTTCTTCACATAATGCAAGTAGCACACACGTAGATTTTTGTTCAGTTCCTTTTCCATTCCAATTTTTAAAAGATGAATCCATAACTTACGTCCATCAATTCAAATTGCCCTAATAGAATTTTGGTTCCTATTTTCGGGAAATTATGGAAACTAATTTCTCAATGCTACCTACATTCGCCAACGCAACAAAAACTTGTTGAAGTTTTAGATTTTGTTATTAGTACTGGAAATTTCACTCCACTCATGATTTATTTGTCAAATAAGTAACAGAAACGTTGTGTTCGCCGCTACCTTGGCTGGAACTTACTACCGTACACTAATTCATATTGTCGTCGCCAAACGTCTTATTGCTCTATTTCACTAAAGATAGTGGCCACGGTTTACCATAACGAACCGCAAAGTCCACTACTAACGTGTTAAATATATATTTAAAAATTACAAAAAAATTGGGCTAAATTACAAGTGATAATAGTTGAGCCAACATTTAAAGGGTCATCTTCTAGTCCAGATTTATCTTCTACTGAGACCCTTTACTTTAGACACAATATGAAAAATCCAGTGCCTACAAATAAATTAGGTGTTAACAATTACACGAAAGTTCAGTCAAACAGCATTTATTCTTACTATACCAACGTTTCGGTGCACCCCTGCACCTTCTTCAAGGTCTACAACAATTATACAACAAAAAGCGTGAACCGAAATGTTGGTATAGTAAGAATAAATGATGTTTGACAGAATTTTCGAGTAATTGTTAACACCTAATTCACATCACAGTCGAGAAATTAACCACACCTACTAATAAAACCTACCATGCAAGACATATAGGACAATACTCTAACAGACGAATGTGTTTTGCTTGTGGATACAATGCCTAATAGAATTAAAGCTGCTATTAATAATATATGCGAAATAACCCAACATTAAATGGCGGAATAATTGAATAAGATATTTACTTTTTGTCAGTATATATTTTAAACTAGTCGCATTTGTAAAAAATTCTCACCATTTATATTTGTATAAGTTGGATAATTTGTTTGTTGAAAATATAAATCAATATTTACCGCATTTTCACTATCTTTGTTACAAATAATTTAAAAATTCCCAAAATATTTTTTCCACCTTGCGCAAACATTGAAACATTGTTTCATTTTGACACCTTCTTCAGGACGGATTGATATTCATCTAGGGTTGTTTGCCGAGCAGAGTAAGGGTTGCTAGCGTCTGTAGGAAATTAATTACCGCGCGCTCAACACTTATCTCCACCGGATTTTTTGAATTATTTTTGTGATCCTTTAAGCTGAACAAAGGATGCTTATAATTATGTTTTCCGCCATGAAAACATGTCTTACAAAAATAATTCCTCATTATAATGCGCGGAAAACAAAATATTTACATTATTATGTATTTTTCTCTTAGTTTTCTTCATGCATGTGTCCGGAACGACTGAGCTAGTCAGCAGGATTGGTACGTGATAACTGGGCGACAATTTTGTTAATTTACAGATCTATTATTTTATCGCCCAAATTTCCGGCGTCCAGTTGACTATCGCTCAGTCACTCTTGCTCTGTTGACTGTGTCCTCATCAAATTTACCGGTCAAAATAAAAATTCTAGTCCGACCTTTTACATAGTGTGTTACTAAATAAATGTGTTTCCATACCTTTCCTGTCCCGGGTTCGTGTCCTGCCGGTGGCAGCTGAAGGGAAGGACAGTTGTGCTCCATGGTCCATGGAGGAAACACTGGATGCCATACTGGAGTGGGTATTGTCCCGGAAGTCTCCAGTTTCGGCCCAAACTGTAACAAAATTCAGACATTGCTCGGTGTTCACACTATCAAGCTGAAAATTATGTTAAGAACACATCTCAAAGGATATCATACTCTCGCTAGAGTTTAGACCAGGGGTGTTCAACCCTTTGTATAACGCAAGTTATTTGCCGATCGACAGGCAATACAATAAATACAAATAAAACAAATAAATTGGAAGAAAATTATATATGTGTATATTGATCATTTCCTAAATACATTAATATTTATAATAATGTAAATAAACACTTTTAATTATTATGAAGTAAATCAATGTGAAATTTGGTAATGTCCTGACTTTGCAATACTTTCATAGTCAGATAGGTATGATCGTATGATGACGTACCTAATTGCAAGCATTGATCCAAATGACCATTTGTAACTTTGTAGTTTGTTTTTCATATTATTCATGTATGAAAATGCATATTCTGATAAATATGTTGATCCAAAATAAGACAGAATTTTTTAAGCAATATTTGTTTAATATCAGAAATTTCTTCATGATTAACTGTTTTTAAAACAAACAATTTAGAAATTTTGTCAATCGCCAAAGGTCAACTCCATTAGTCGTGGCGATCGACGAGTTGAGCACCCCTGGTTTAGATGAACATAATGCCAAGTTTCTATTTGAATACAGCTTTAAATCATATACCTATTAATTAATTGATCAGGACATGAAAAAGGAAAGGTCACGGAGAACTTCATACACTGTTCCCACAATTTTACAAGATAAACAACGGTTCTATATTTACATTACAAAAATGGACACAAATTGAATATTTTCATACATTCCCATTTATTTTTTGTAAATATATTTTTCTTGTTCTTGTCTTGTTCTTGAACAAAAGGTTGGTTGCAAGAAACAAGACAGGACTAGACTAGCATGGAGCAAGAACAAGATTTCTTGTTAAGAAATAAGCAAGAAGCAAGATATCTTATTTTATTTGGACACGCAAAACATAAATGTTATAATACGCCTATTTTAAGATTGCTGAAACTGGGAATGATAATGCAGTATATGTAATTTAAGACACTATTTTATTGTTTAACGTCTCGGTACAGTATAACAAAATACAAAAACTTAATTATTTGTGTAAATAAACTAAAAGTCGGCAAAAGTACACCACGACTGTATAATCGCTCACAGTGTTCCATGAATTTAAGCATAGTAAGCTTCTGGCTGATTCAGAATTCAACCGATTTCAGTGTTTTCTAATGACCAGCTATGCTTTTGAAAACAGTCTTTCTGATGAACCAGAAGTTGCTATGGTACTATGTCTTTAACCATTTTAGATAACATAGGGTACGTACACTCGTATTTCTTCCACCAGTTAAGAATATTTGTTTTTTCATCGGCACATCCAGACATAAAACAATACTGAAGTTCTTGTCTCCATCCGGATGTGCAAGAAAATGTTTCGTATTTGGTTTGATTAAATATCTGACCAAAATTTAAGTCGTCTTCATTGCAGATGATGAAAGCAGTACTTTCTTCTCTAATTAAGTGAGGTTTGAGGCAATATTACTTTTTTTCGGCAAAGTAATAACCTTTATTCGAATTATTTGATGGTGCTACTAAAGAGCTCGGTGAATCCCTTCGTTATCAAAAACAAGTATTAAGCACGAATCTTGTTAACAAGACAAGAATTAAGCTTACAAGAAATTTGCAAGACAAGAAATAACTAAGCAAGACAAGAAATCTTACTTTGTACATCACTAGTAAATACAGGGGGTGTAACAGAAATAAGTACATTAAATTTTACCAGGGATAGAACTCATCGAGTGCAAGAATATTTCTTAATAACTTTTTCTTATAAACCTTCTAGATATTGAGTTAAAATTCTTCAAAGTTTTGTCACATATTTCCTTATCCGCCTATGGTTGAATAACATAAACAAATGCATTTCGCAAAAGTAGAGCTCGTGCGTCTACAAACAGCTGTGTCCATTGTAGTTGGTTGTGACGAGCGTTATGCGCCATGAGTTTCGACTGAATAGAATAATTAGAAACATTTAAATAAATTGACAGATACACCAGAAGATGAAACTATACACAAATCGGAGAAGATAAAAGATAGAATAGAATACCTCGTCCTCGACTAAGGCAATATAAAAATCATGAGTCAAACTTTTGTTACAACAGTTGGACAATCCAAAAATGGTAGGATATTTATAGGATGAAGTCGACGAAGAACAACTCTACAATTGACGGAACAAGAAAACGCATAAAGATTATTAAAAGTGATACAGGCATACATGAAATCACAATAAATGTTCAAAATGGCCACGGTCATTGTCAATGAAGGCAACGATGAAATGAATCCTCTACTCTTTCCAGCATCTGCCTGTTGTTGAGTAAGCTTGTAGCTGCATTTTCAAAGACGTAACTGTTGTTCTTTCAATATCCTCCAAATTGTCATATGTGACACTACCATGATCTCAAGAGCAAACTTAAAGGACCCATGATCTCGGAAATGCTGAACAACATGACAAAGATACGAACATTTGGAAGATGACGATTCGGAGATCGTTCCAAATAAATTTGATGGGCTTGGGCAGCGTTTCCCTAAGTTTCACCATAGGCTAGCACAATATCTGTATACTCGCTATCCGTAAAGGCAGGCATTTTTACTGATTATAACTTTTATAATAATTATTAATCGATTTATTTGCCAAAATTTATTTGAAAATGTTGACAACTCATATTTGTCGAAAACAATTGTTTCATTGTTATTGCCACTGGATCAAATTATTATAAAAATACCTAAACGACTCATTAATTTATGGAGGATGGGGGGTAAAAATGTTTTAAAAAATGAGATTTCGAAAAAAAATATTAAGAAATATTGTTGCTCTCGACGAGTTCTATCACTGGTTAAATTTAATGTACTTATTTCTGTTACAGCCTGTATAATGAAATCACTATTTCATAACCAGCGAAGGCGATAAAAAGCGTGCCTGTAGCGAAAGTAAAGAAATTGCTGCTGTTTCGCGGACGTTTGCGCGATAACATCGCCCGCCACTTGACGCTGTGTACTTGCAGTCAACAACAATTTGGAAAAACGAAAGTTTTGTTATCGCTGCGAATATTTCGCCTTAATACAAGAAAGATCTCTTGTATGGTGTTGCTTGTTGACTTCATAAACGTACATTGTAGTTTAGTGTAAAGAACAAGATTACCGTTGAAGCGTTCATAAACGTCATCATATATTTTATGTGTTGAGTGTTGTTACAGCACACATCCACCAACTGAATAATTACTTCGTACGTTTACACATAAAAAATAACAACCATTTTCTTTCAGTCAACAGACGCATTAATAAAAAAAATCTGTTGTGGCCAGCACAATACCTCTCGCCACTTCCTTTTTTTGGTTACATAAGTATAGGGCGCGAACGGTAATGTTACATTTTTGGGCTTGACAAGCAAATGTGTGGGCCCGTTTCAGAATGATAATTAGTAATTATGTACATAGATGTCAAATGTTAGAATTTTTCATTAAAAATTTCAAGATTTTCTAAATTTACGTAGTTAATTTATCACCAGGAGTTTAAAGTTTACTTGTATGCCTTAGATATTTAACATTTAATTCTGCTCCACATGGAATTGGAAAATCACTAAATTTAGAATGAGAAATTATGATATTTGACATCTATATACATAATTACTAGCTATCATTCTGACATGGGCCCCCATATCTGCTTGTCAAGGCCAACAAAATCATATGACTGCTCGCTCCCTATTGTATTTAACATTTCTTGTATACCTACACTCTACACCAAAAATTCTACTTACGCATATATCTATTCCATATATATTTAGATTGTTTAATTTTAAATTCATTTTTGATGAAGAAATTTTGTCCTCTTCTAATTTTTCGAAATGTTTCCAATTCTATTAATACATTAAGAAATAATATAATGTATGTACTTCCCAGAAAAAGTCTTCAGTAATGTCTTCGGATTTCTGACACTGACATTATCTGTCAGTTACAAACAAATTAAATTTTCAACTATTTTCCATGGCCATTCTTTCGGCTGTAAAATTTATTATAACAGATTATTTTACATACTATATTTCTTCTATCTCTAAATCTATAGAATATATTGTAAAATATTTAAATGTATCAGAAAGAGAATTTATTTTTCTTTAATATTATCAAGAAAAAATTTCAAAAAATATTATTTAAAAGATTTTTTTTCAAGAATCTTCTACTTCCGGTTGTCCAATTGTTACCAAAACCTTTTCAGATCTTCCCATGAATGTCCGATTGGGAAATACGTAGTTAAAAAAATTTAAAGTCTTATAGTTTTTGAGTAACCGTCCTTCCAACATCCCACACACACACACACATACACACATACATCCACACACACACACACACACACAGACATCATCGTAAAAATGATAAAATCGGATTGTAGGGACCTTAAAACGTGCTTATTCAATAAAATCTGGATATGCGATTTTTAGCATGAATGCAATACCTCTCTTAGCGAGAGGTAATAAACAATTTTTTTTCTGAAGTAGGTACACCTAGCAACTAGTCGTACAGAAACACAGACAATTCTCATTGAAATATATTAATATGAATTAAATAAACAGTAACAAGAAACAAGAAAGTGTGGTATTTTCCCAGTATTTCTTTTTCTTTCCCCATATTTATTCAATGTTCTTTAGTTTCCCTTCAGAAAAAAGAAAAACAATAATTAGTCTTGTGGATTTTTTGTTCCATCCTTCACTGTCAGACACCGGGTGCGACTATGTGTGCTACAACACATGTAGATGAGTAGCGCGTCACTTCTTCACTGTTCGCACTCTGTGGAACATAAATTCTCCTCATAAAAACGTCACCTTCACTCACAAATCACACATAACTCGAAAACGGGACCCATTAACACCAATTACAAGGGGAATGGTGTTTTTGAAGAGTTTATCTTCAAGCGATTAGAATCTTCAAAAGATTTTAAATTTGTTTTTTATTAATCACAAGCAAAAACAAATGGATTAATAGATTCCAAGAAAATTATTCAGTGTTTTGAACTGGTACTTTCCGGAATTTGTACTTTCCATCCTTTAATACTTTTCGATGTTTGTACTTTTCATTCTTTGGTAGTTATTACTATATGCAATTATAATATTGCAAGTTAGATTCTTGTCTTGTCCTCCAAAGGAATATAAAACTCTTGTCTTATTCTGGTCTTCCTTCTGCAAGAACAACATAATAACAAGAAAAAGAAACTGTATGGAGGAAAAGGAATAAATCTCTACATGATAAAGGCTAGGATGTGACCCCCCGATAGCTAATGAAAGAGCATGCACCGTACATGAAAACAAAGAGCCATCACAAGTAGTGATAACGTATGAAAAACATTTGTTTAAGAAGTGCTTGAAAAGGCCAAAGCAGGTAGAGAAAAATTACAGTACACAGTAAATATAAATATAATTAGGGGAAAATATTGCATGGTACTATGTTAATTTAAATATAGCTAGAACAACAAAAGTGTTGCCAAACTTACCGCATGTAACTAAATAAAACACAAATACTCCTAACTACACTGAAATGAAGTACATTCAGTAATTTCAACATTACCGATATACTAAATTTTAGATATTACGATTAAAAAAAAGCCGGCGAATCTAAAAGTTTCTAGAACTAGCTAAAAGTTGGCGTTTCGCGTAAATGTCGTTCAAATATTTTAAAAGCGTGGTCTTTCAAATAATTATTGTCAAAATTTTAGACAAATCATGCATATTGTATAACAGTGGAATATACCACTCGCTAAGAGAGGTATTGGAATCATGCTAAAATTCGCATATCCAGATTTTAGTGAATAAGCACGTTTTAAGGTCCCTAGAATCCGACAATAACATTTTTACGATGATGTCTGTAACAATATATAAAAATAAAAAAAGTATTTGAACAGGGCTATAACATAAAAAAATCTGTTGTGGCCAGCACAATACCTCTCGCCACTTCCTTTTTTTGGTTACATAAGTATAGGGCGCGATCAGTCATGTTACATTGTTGGCCTTGACAAGCAGATGTGAGGGCCCGTTTCAGAATGATAATTAGTAATTATGTACATAAATGTCGGAATTTTTCATTAAAAAATTCAAGATTTTCTAAATTCACGTAGTTAATTTGTCACCAGGAGTGTGGAATTTACTTGTGGAGGAAAATAAACCACATCGAATTGGAAAATCACTAAATTTAGAATAAGAAATTATGACATATGACATCTATATACATAATTACTAGCTATCATTCTGACATGGGCCCCCATATCTGCTTGTCAAGGCCAACAAAGTCACATATGACTGCTCGCGCCCTAATGTATTTAACATTTCTTGTATACCTACACTCTACACCAAAAATTCTACTTATATCTATTCCATATATTTAGATTTTTTAAATTTAAATTCATTCTATGAAGAAATTTTGTCCTACTCTTCCAATTTTTCGAGATGCTTCCAATTCTTTTTCGGAAGTAACAGTATTTCTGAAGGGTATGTGTAATATACCTATAATATTAAAGATTTAACTATTAATACATTAAGAAATAATATAATGTATGTACTTCCCAGAAAAAGTCTTCAGTAATGTCTCCGGATTCCTGACACTGACATTTATCTGTCAGTTACAAACAAATTAAATTTTCAACTATTTTCCATGGCATTCTTTCGGCTATAAAATTTATTACAACAGATTATTTTATATATTATATTTCTTTTATCTCTAAATCTATAGAATATATAATAAAATATTTAAATGTATCAGATAGAGAATTTAATTTTCTTTAATATTACCAAGAAAAAAATTCAAAAATAATATTTAGAAGATTTTTTTTTCAAGAATCTACTACTTCCGGTTGTCCAATTGTTACCAAAACCTTTTCAGATCTGCCCATGAATGTCCGATTGGGAAATACGTAGTTAAACAAATTATAGTCTTATAGTTTTTGAGTAATCGTCCTTCCAACATCCCACATACACACATACACACACACACACACACACACACACACACACACACACACATCCACACACACACAAACACACACAGACAGACATCATCGTTAAAATGTTAAAATCGGATTGTAGGGACCTTAAAACGTGCTTATTCAATAAAATCTGGATATGCGATTTTTAGCATGAATCCAATACCTCTCTTAGCGAGAGGTAAAAATGTTGATAAGCCGACAAAATATTATTATTACGATGATGTCTTTGTGTGTGTGTGTGTGTGTGTGTGTGTGTGTGTGTGTGGATGTGTGTGTGTTTGTGTGTGTGTGTGTGTGTGTGTGTGTATGTGAGGTTATATGTACGATTTCTCAAGTTCTATAAGACTAAAGATCTGTGTAACTACGGATTCCTCAATCTAACAGTAATGGGAAGAGTTGAATAGTAGTAGTAGTATTTTAACAAAAATCTTCTAAATATTATTTTTTGAAAATTTATGTTACTACAAATATTAAAAATCAAAATTCTCTATCCGACACATTTAAAATTTTATTATACCTTCTATAGATTTAAAATATAGATATATAATCTATAAAATAATCTGTTGTAGTAAATCTCATAGCCTACTCACAGCCCAAACATCTCCATGGTAACTATTTGAGAAATTAAAATGTCTGTAATTGACAGATAAATATCACTAATGTCAGTGTCAAAAATTCAGAAAGAGTACTGAAGGCATTTTCCGGGAACGATATTTAATATTTCTTATTGTATTATTAATTATATATTTAAAATTATAGGTATGAACCCTTCAGAAATACCGCCAATCCCGTTAATGAATTGGAAAAACCTCGAACATTTAGAAGAAATGGAGAAAACTTGCTCATAAAGTGAATTTAAAATTATAGAAAATGCGTAAATATCAAGATTAGATGTAACTAGAATTTTTTGTGTGTACAAGAAATGCTAAATACAATACTTTTATATACCACAATGAAAAGGGTGCGTGAGGTATTGTGATGACCACAACAGATTTTTTTTAATTATGAATAAAATCGAGTTTCGTGCAGTAATGCCGAAACTGCATAAATTACGATTCTAATTAATCGATCTTGCACCTTACTCGCCAGACTTGACTCCCTGCGATTTCTTTTTGATTCTAAACCTCATAAAATGTTTAACTGGGAAGAAATTCACATTGTATAATAAAGTAATCGTAGCTGTAAATGGATATGGAGAGTTTAGATCATTCTTATTTTACTGAAAGAATAAAAGGTTTTGAAAGGCGTTGCACAAAATGTATAGAACTGAAAGGAGGCTATGTAAAAAATAAATATAATTTTGTCCCTAAAAGTTATATTTTTTATTCTAGAAACTTTCCGTTCCGCCCTCGTGTAATGAGCTGATCATTCTATTTATTATCAATGAATTAATAGAATTAGCACTTGTTTACAAAAAAATAATATGAAACCAATTTTATTTATCTGCATATTCATAAAAATGTAAACTCATAATGAATGCAAATAAATGACAACAAATGAATCACGTATTCATTGATTTAACTGCATTAAATTTACACGCACAAATAATATAAGAATATTATGCATTTTTAAATCATTTTGGATTACCGTTAAATCCCACGTTAAACACAGATAGTCAAGCCAGATCAGCGCTAAGCTTTTAATATGCTTACCGACTTAAAGACTTAAACAAGAAGATTTCACACAACAATTCCACAGGAGTGAAAAATTCTCTATTCTATACCAAGAAGAGAGCAAGAAAACTAGGGCTTATATAACAACAGCTTATCTGATGCGTTATCTAGTGTGTTTGATGTTAAACAATTGAAGACACGGGAGACAGAAAGTCTGACGGAGGTGTAAATCATATTATTTACTTTCGTGCGCAAATTAAATAAGAATCGTTTTATTTTGTGGTAAACTAAATTTTTTAACAAATTAATTTATACGTCACATTAGCAATTTCCCAGATACATACACCGGTAAAATTAAAACACCAAAAAAGGAAAGTATTTAAAAAAAATTACCCTCTGTCTATTATATTTGTGTTGGGAATTCTACATCTTCAACAAATAATAAATAACACCAAAATATAGCCACCTACAAAGGTTACTTATCATTTATCGAAGTGTTAGTTAAATATTGGTCAGTCTTTAGATTTATGGATGTTTAATTCAAGTTCACTATAGATCAAAGGTTAACAATTGTTTCTGCTTTTGATGTCGTTTCAAAACTATTTAGAGTAAAAAAATATTTTTAAAAACGGCCATTTCTTCAAAAATTATCTGTCTAGTCTAAATCTAAATAATTGAAACAACTAAAGCAGAAATGATTGTTAACCCTTGATCTACAGTGAAAAAGAATTAAACACCCATATTTAATGAGTGCCCGTGAGGTGACGCCTGGTAAGCGCCCACAAGGTACAAATATTCCATCATTACCGATATCTGTGTACGAAGCAGATTGGCACACCCAGCAATGGGTAATATGCCGTGATGAAATATTTATTTATTTATATTTAATAAAATTAAAAATCGAGCAATAGTTAACAATAAATGATAATGAATCTTTAGTACAGGGCTATATTTAGACGTTATTTCGTCATTTGTTATTTCTTGTACATGTAGTAAAATTATTTCGTAAACAAACTATGCAAATTGCACTTGACACAGACATCTTCTTCTTCTTCTTTAGCGTTTCCCATTCGTAAGGGGTCGCTATTTTTTATTTTCTTCTTCCACAAATTTCTGTTTTCCGTGTCGTTCTCATTCACTTCCTTTTCTTTCCAGTCTTCCGCAATACAGTCCTTCCATCTTATCTTTGGTCTGTCTTCTTCAACCTTCTATTACTAAGCTATTGATTCTTCTTCCAATATAATTTTCATCTCTCCTCATGACATGTTCAAACCAATGTAATCGTCTCTTTTGCATCTTTCTACAAACTTCCCTTATTATTTCATTCCTTATCTATCTTTCCGTGTCTTCCTTCTCAACATCCTCATCTCTGCCACATTCACTTACTTTTCATTGATACTGACATCCGTCAATTTGAATTATATGAATATATTAGTAGTTTCCATGGTTAGCATAGCTGGCTGATTTATGAATTTAATATCTTTATAACTCTTTAACTCTATATCTATTGAATATAAAGTATAAAATGCAATAAAATCGTATAGAGAATAATGTATTTTTTAAGTTATAATAACGTTAAATATCAATAAATGATATTTAACTGCGTATTTTCAAGAAAAATTGTTAAAATCTTCCAATGAGGGTACTTCCGGTTGACCAATTACAACCAAAATCTAATCATCTCTTCTTCTAGATGTATACTTGAGGAATACGAAAAAAATATATAATTTTTGGAATCGTAGTATTGAAGTTATGCGATCCGAAACTTTCGTCACACACACACACACACACACACACGTAAAAATAGTAATTATATATATATATATATATATATATATATATATATATATATATATATATATATATATATATATATATATATATATAGTAATAGTAATTTTAAAAGTATAGTACATCGTACATTTCTGTAGATGTAAAGCAGTTACTTACTTGTGGATTACATACTCGCTTGAAAGCTCATGAGTAAATTATTCCACTCGTGTTTAATAAGTTTCTTTTACAATGTAATATATTGTAATACTATTTTACATTTAAACTTTGGACTTTGGACTTTGGTTGTTCTTGTATATACAAATATAGCGTTTTTAACCCATTATAGGCTGTTCTTTTATAAAACGACAGATTTATTTATATTTATACAACAATATGTTTATAAAAACAAAGCTTATTATATAATACAATAATAACTTAGTCTTATAAACATTGTTTCATATTTATCCGAGATAAATATGTAGTTATTTTTATCATTCAACGATGAAAAGCCTAATAAATAAAATTTCTTATTTATAACAACTGACAGTCATATGTACGTCAAGAAAAAAGTTAAATATTAACAACATAATTCATTCTTACGATTGTGCAATATGATAATTGCAAAATTTTGCACTGTTGGTTCAACGTGATCAAAGTGTGACAGTCATATGTCTTATTAATTGTTACTAAAATTATTTGCTCGTCTAAGCCGTTCTAATATGGGATACAAATATTAGAAGTCCATTTCCTGAATGTAATCTCATTTACGCACATTTTATATAAATAGAATTTAGATGTGTTACTTTATACGTAAATTAAAGAAAAATAGTCTTTATCTTTATAGACAATGTGGTGCAATAGTAATAAAAATTGAACAAGTCAGAAATATTTGAATGATGACGATAAACTTTGTATTATCTAATCTTTGTATATCATTGTTGCATAAATTCTATATCTGTAAGATAACAATGAAATATTACTGCAAAATTTATCACATTTAATAACTGTGTGAAATTTATTTTTGAAAAAATAACGATTTTCAACAGCTTCAAACTAGAAAATGGCGAAGGATAAGAAAAAAATTGAACAAGAACTATTTTATGCCAAATTTTGTCAACTTTAATTTTGTCTATAAAAACGTGTTCGCTAGGACCAACAATTATCGAAATATAAGCGAAAAACCAAAAAGGGACACATCTTGCTATGCACTGAAGTTAGCTCACCTCGAAGACCCCAGGACTTTTGGTATATCATCTCCAGACACCTCTCAAAAGTCAAAAAAGTGCGCACAAAAGTCTGTCTACAACCCTGTTTTAAGCATTCGTTGACTGGACTAACAAAAATGTAAACTTTGTAATTTCACATGCACAATATGAAGATAATGTCATACTTGTTTTAACAGTCAGAATCATTGATAATAAATAAACATAAATGGAAAGAAAATAAGAATTTTAAAAATATTACTAATTATACTCTGAGGTGCATCAATAACAAATAGTATTATTTTTGTCCTTTTAAACAAAAATTTAAAAATACAGTCTATAATGTATGTAACAAAAGTTTAGAGAAAAATGGAATGCTTCAAAATTTATTACTAAATAGGGCTAATCTAGTTGTCACTGGACATAGTTATTTTAAATATACGATTTTAAAAATGTCATAAAAGTTTTGAGAGATGTTTATATATATATATATATATATATATATATATATATATATATATATATATATATATATATATATATATATATATATTTTACAACCTTTAAAATGATGTATCACACATGGGGTAGTGCCATTTAAAATTTTGGGGTGGGGGTGGCTGGAGGGGAGGGTGAAAGTTTCCCAACTAATTGGAATAGGTTATTAAATGTCCCCCTCCAAAATAACATTGACCTGTTTTCGTGATTTTTGTTAATTTTATTAATTAAAGAGTTATTCAAAGTGGGAAGTTTTCAAATGATCACCCGGTATATATATATATATATATATATATATATATATATATATATATATATATATATATATATATATATATATTCGGTGTATCAGGACTAGTGTAAAAAAAATAATAACATATTCCTGACATCATTTTGAGTAAAAAATGTTATATGAACATAGGTTTTATTCCTTTTGGTTACCAAAATATAATAGATCAATGTTTTACAAGTAGCAGCAATTTTATTAATTTTTTTAATCAAGATACATTTAAAACATAGTAATAAACAATGGAAACATTAAATATATTCATTTTGTCTTATAGTAAGTGTTCAAAATGTGCCCCTCGAGCTCGAATGCAAGCTTGACATCGACGAATCATAAACTAAATTAATTGTATTTTGGTTGTTACGAATGTCAGCATGTCAGAATGTCTGCAGCGTTTCTTATTCTTTCTAACATTTGGTTGCGTGTTTTTATTTGAACACTATATACCATTTGCTACATGTGTTCCCATAAATAGTAATCCAGAGGATTCAAATCGGGAGATCGTGCGGGCCATCGGACAGGACCTCCGCGTCCTATCCATCCATTCGGGTAATGCTGATTTAACCAAGCAGTCACTTATCCTCCGTAATGAGGAGGGGCGCCGTCATGCTGATACCACATTTGTTGTCGTATCTGGAGAGATACTTCTTCCATCATTTCACAATGTCTGCTTTCTAAAAATTCTCAGTATAGCTCCGAAGTTAAATGGTTATTTAAAACTTCGATTTCCAGAAATGATTATTAAATATACCAGCCCAAATATTTACGTTGAAACGTTGCTTATTACTTTGGATTGAAGGTATCTTGATTAGAAAAATTTAAAAATGTCTGCTATTTATAAAATTTTGAACTCTTGTATTTTGGTAACCAAAAGAAATAAAACCTATGTTTACATAACATTTTTTACTCAAAATGATGTCAGGAATATGCTACTATTTTTTTACACTAGTCCTGATACACCCTGTATATATATAAACTTTAAATATGAAAATCTATCTATAGTTTAGTTGGAAGATAGCCAAAACGTGAAATTGTTCACCTTTTCGGGGATCAAAATATTGGACATACGACTATTTACCGAACTATACGGTAACATGAAGAAGGTGTAGTATGTATTAATTTACCAAATAGAGGGCGACCCGAACTTTTGCCCCCAAATCGAATCAGCAGACTCTTTCAAAGTTAGAACGTCATGGCGTAAATTACCTCGACAGTTTAGAATTTTAAAGATGATTGTTAGCAGAACTTTGCAGAGCATTAAAGGCTCAAAATTTTATACAAAACAGAGAAAGTATAATCCCCCAAATGTTTCTTAGGCGCGACTGATTGAAGACTTTTGCAGAAAAGTATACAATAATGGCTGGAAATACCAAAACGCACAACTATGTCGCATTGAAGATAATGGTCCCCTATCAGTGTTGTAAAACTAGATTTCTTATTTCCTAAGTTTATAAGAATAAGTCCTTATGTCAATGTTTCAATAAAAAAATTCTTTCCATATGATGAACTGGTCTAACTTTTCTCAAAACTTTTCTTCTTGGATTGTTGATATCTCGTTTAATTTTCGTGTTATTGTTAATTGAATGCAACGTATTTAAGTGTTAGTAGCGATTTTTAAAATGTGCGATTTTCTGGAGCAACGATGCAACATAAAATTTTACATGAATCTGGGGAAAACTTTCACAGAAACATTTCAACTTTTGAAACAAGCTTACGGAGATGATGCTCTAGGTCGTACGTAATGTTACGAATGGTTTTCACGATTTAAAAGTGGTTGTTAGTCAATTGAAAATGATCCTCGGTCAGGAAAGTCTTCGACTTCAACTGATAACACCCACGTTCAGAAAATCAACGATCTGGTGCGTACAAACCGCCTATTGACTATCAGAGAAATAACAGAACAGGTTAGAATCTCAACTGGGTTATGCCATAAAATTTTGACTTGTCGGCAACTCCTTGAACAAACCAATAACGATGAAACATTCATGCAAAGGATCATAACGAGAGACGAATTAGAATCAGTGCGGAAAGGGCGTCGTTTTCAGACTATTGATGACATCAAAACAAATTTGTCACAGACTTTAAAGGCCATTTCAAATGAAGTTATCCAGGACTGCTTCGCGAAATGGAAACAACGCTGGGAAAAGAAATACTTTGAAGATGACAAGGATCAATAATCTGTAAAATTAATTTAAAAAAAAAGTTGGGTTATTTTCCGAAGAGACCTCGGGCCTTGTTCTCAGACAAAATTTTCTACATTGAGAATCCAAAAATAATTAATAATTGAAAATTCTACTTCTAACCTTTTTACCTTTCGTCACCTTTAGATTATTATTATTAGTACGCTGATGTCTGTATTTGTGTGTGTGTGTGTGTGTGTGTGTGTGTGTGTATGTGTGTGTGTATATCTATGTGTGTGTGTGTGTGTTATAATTATATTTTTTTCGTATTCCTCAAGTTTAGATCCATATACAGACATGTTAGATTTTGGTTATATTTGATACCCTCATTTGCAACTTTTAACAGTTTTTTACTAGTGGTGGGATCCGGACCCGGATAGTTTCGGTTTCGGATCCAAAATTATCCGAATATCCGGATAATTGAATATTGAGCTATCCGGATCTCGGATCCAAATCTCAGTATCGGATTTTGGATCCGGATCTGAGTATCGAATTTTGGATCCGGATCTGAGTATGGGATTTTGGATCCGGATCTGAGTATGGGATTTTGGATCCGGATCTGAGTATCGGATTTTGGATCCGGATCTCAGTATCGGATTTTGGATCCGAATCTGAGTATCGGATCTTGAATCCGGATCCAAATATCGAATCTTGGAAACGAATTTGAGTATCGGATCTTAGATTCGAATATGAGTATGAGATATGGAATTCCAGTATCCGGATCGACTCTCGGATTCGAATATTCTCAGTATTGAACCTTACATTTCAATATTAGCATCGGGTCTCATCAAAACCAAATAAATCTTATGACAGTCCACAATACATTTTTGTTTGATGTAGTTAATTAATAGTTGGCAGATATAAATTTCTGTTGGACAACTTTTAGCATCCGCCAAGAAGGAAATTCTTCGATTCCACAAAACTATAAGTAACAAAAACAACCCCTTTTATGTGAAACACGTGCACGATAGGCATTTCGCTACCTACAACGAACTTATGGCCATTTATTCTCAAATTTCTTTTTTCTTTGCATTTGCACATACTACCTGGTTCTTTTAGACGGGTATTATAAAATGTATTACTGATTGTGTACTGTGTTTACAGACCGCTGTAAAGATAAACAGACCCACTTTAACGGTTTGAATTGGAACACAATTCCAAATGTTAGACTTCACATTCAAAATGAAGAATCGGATCCAGAATTAAAATTTGGATCCGGATCCGCAAATAAAACATCGAATTCGGATCCGGATCCGTAAACAAAATTTCGAATCCGGATCCAAATTAGGATCCGGATCCAAATCAGCATCCGGATCCATATCAGGATCCGGATCCGAATTAGGATCCGGATCCAAATTCGAATTAAATTTTCGGATATCCGCTTCAATATCCGAACGTCGGATATCCGAGGATCCGGATATTTTGATATCCGGGTTCTCGGATCCAAGTTTTGTCGGATCCTCACAACACTAGTTTTTACTTCCTTGTACGTAAGTAAAGGAAGTATTGTAATCGCGAAAAATTTCGGTTTTCAGATTTCAGCGGAAATATCCATTTTGATCATCCCTGAATCCATTTTGACTAATTTCGTCGTGACGTCTGTACGTACGTACGTATCTCGCATAACTCAAAAACGATAAGCCGTAGAAAGTTGAAATTTTGTATTTAGGACTCCTATAACATCTAGTTGTGCACGTCCCTTTCTGGTTATTATACAATTTCCAGAAGTGGCACTTTACATGAAGCCTATAATAGTTTTTAATGGAAAACTGTTTTAAAATATAATCCAAAACTTTTCAAATTTGGTATACAAGACTTTTATGTCAATCGAAATAACATAATTGATTTTGGTTAAAATAGGCTAACCGGAAGTGATACATTACTTGAAGTTGTTAACAGTTTTTCTTGAATAAAATGATTTTATTTTGATTTTAGAAATAAATGCTTCAAATAAAAGTTTTATAGAATTTCTGCGTCTAGCACATCAAGTATTATTAAATTAGCCCTTTATATAAGCGAGATATGTAAATTTAAAAATTATATACTTTTTTGTTTTTGTAATAAAGCTTGCTATGGATTAGGACAAAAACATTGAAAAAATGTTCATGTCAAATTACGTTAAATACGTGCAATTTTATGATTCGTACAATAACAAATATTATATTTTTATTGTGAAATTAGTCATATTCATTGTTGTAATCAAATATTTCTTTGTTGTAATCAAAACTCTCTTTAAAAAGAACCGGGTTAGATTATGGTCGCTATATATCTTACTGTTTTGAAGGTAAAATTAATATTTTGTAATTTATTTATTAAAAAAATATGTATAGTTTAATAATCGTACAAGGAAGTCGTGTGGTGTCCACATCAGATTTTTTATTTTTTTTGAAAAAAAGCAGTTAAATATCATTTATTTGACACTTAATGTTACCATAAAAATATATTATTCTCTATATGATTAGATTGCATTTTATACTACATATTCAATAGATAAGAATTAAAGAATTATAAAGATATTAAACTGCTAATATATTCAGATAATTCAAATTGACAGATGTTAGTATCAATGAAAAGAAAATGAATGTGGCAGATATGAGAATGTTGAGATAGATGTTGGGGAAGACACGGAAAGATACGGTAAAGAATTAAAGGATAAGGTAAATTACTCGAGTGATAAAAATTACTAGAAAACACAAGAGATACGATTACATTGGTTTGAACAAGTCATGAACAAAGATGAAGAATATATTAGAAGAAGAATGAATAGCTTAGTAGTAGAAGGTAGAAGAAACAGAGGAAGACCAAATATAAAATGTGAGGACTGTATTGAGGAAGACTTGAAAAAAAAGGACGACGCCACGCAAAACAGAAATGAGTGGAAGAAGAAAATCGACCCCTAATGAATGGGAAAAGCTAACGAAGGAGATGTCAGTATCAAGTGCGATTTGCATAATTTTTTTATGAAATAATTTTACTGGAAATATAGGATCTTTTTCAAGAAAATTTATATATGGAATTTGTACACAATACACAGGATTGACGGAAGGTAATGTTCTGGCCACATCAGATTTTTTGATAGTACTGTAAATAAAAAGTACATCACACCACATTAATAATGGTAGTGAAAGTATGCATTCCAGCCCATTTTATGTAGTAAAACATCATCTACCCCTCATTAATTTTGCACGCATTTCGCACACATTTTGCACTTGCACAATGCCTATCCTAATTTACCGTGGGCGCATGGGAATTCGACAAGTGTTTTAAGATATGACAACGTTGGCAGAGTTGCCAGATTAGCGTATTTCATAGCCCAGTGCACGGGTATTATGCACATGCACCCTCTGACGTTTTATACAACCACACAGTTCCATATTGATGGATTGTATGGAGAAGAATGGACAGCTATTCACTGGGAGACTGGATAATAAAGGGCTATCAATGTTAGGATTACAATGTAGGGATAGTAGAGTAAAAAGGGCATATTGTTTTCATTGACACCACCGTATTATGAGAATAACATATTATAGACATATATTAGAAAATTAGTATCCAATAACCTGTAACCATATATCTAATATCCTCATTTTTACGATGATGTCTGTATGTATGTATGTATGTATGTATGTGTGTGTGTGTGTGTGTGTGTGTGTGTGTGTGTGTGTATGTGTGTGTGTGCGTGTGTGTGTGTGTGTGTGTGTCTGTGTGTGTATGACAAAAGTTCCGGATCGCATAACTTCAATACCACGATTCCAAAAATTATAATTTTTTCGTATTCCTCAAGTTTACATCCAGAAGAACAAGTGATTAGATTTTGGTTATAATTGGTGAACCGGAAGTACCCTCATTTGAAGATTTAACTGTTAAATATGATTTATTGGCATTTAACGTTATTATAACTTAAAGAATATATTATTCTCTATACGATTTGATTACATTTTATACTTTATATTCAATAGAGTTAAAGAATTTTAAATAAATTAAATTTTATAATTCAACCAGCTATGCTAAACATGGAAACTACTAATATATTCATATAATTCAAATTGACAGATGTCAGTATCAATAAAAAGTAAATTAATGTGGCAGAGATGAGGATGTTGAAGTAGATGTTGGGGAAGACACGGAAAGATACGGTAAGAAAATAAGTCTAGTGTTACAAGTTTCTAGAAAGATACAAGAAAGACGAAGAAACAGAGGAAGACCAAAGATAAGATGGAAGGACTGTATTGCGGAAGACTTGAGAGAAAAGGGACTGAATCAGAACGACACGCAAAAATAGCGACCCCTAACAAATGGGAAAAGCTAAAGAAGAAGAAGAGTCTGTTGTGTCCTAAATTTTGTACTTACTCTTCATTTGTGTTCAACTTGTGCTTGAATGTGTAGCATTTAAAATTAATATGATATTACTATTAGGGTTCGAAGGATATTTATTATTGATATACCTAAATAATTAGAGAACGAAGTTATGAACGCCAAAAATGATTACACAACATTCTGTGATGATTAATATAAACGGTAATTGATAGTTTCTTTATTAATTGGAGCCAGATTGTGATGTAAGGACCATTCAAAGGCCAAACGTGTTCCGCTGCGAAGGCTCAGTGGCTCAAATAACACAGTACGACTCGGTGCTGCTTCTAATAGTCTGATTTTAGTGCTGTTTCTGAAAGAGCACGGCTCGGTGCTGCTTCTAACAAATATATATATATATATATATATATATATATATATATATATATATATATATATATATATATACATATATATACAAGGTGTGTTCAAAAACTATCGCGAATTTTGAATTTTCGCGGGTTACGTATATTCGAATTTCGATCTTTTTGTGGCTTTATGTTGGTACTCATGTCTCTCACTTATGTCGACAAGCTCGGCCATTTTGAATGTTCACTTACTTGTTGACAGCTGCTTTGCTTGCACGTGTTTTGGATCGTCTTCGATTTTTACCTAATGTGCTTATTCGTTAAAAAGTGACTATGAATTTTTTGACCAAGACAATATCTTTCTTATCTAAAGGCGACGGAACGTAGAAAAAAATAATTCATTTAAAATTTGTCATTGTCATAAAATGTTTTTATCAAAGAAGTTATTTCATTTCTACTCGTAGAAACATAAAAACATTTTATGACAATGACAAATTTTAAATGAATTATTTTTTTCTACGTTCCGTCGCCTTTAGATAAGAAAGATATTGTCTTGGTCAAAAAATTCATAGTCAGTTTTTAACGAATAAGCACAATAGGTAAAAATCGAAGACGATCCAAAACACGTGCAAGCAAAGCAGCTGTCAACAAGTAAGTGAACATTCAAAATGGCCGAGCTTGTCGACATAAGTGAGAGACATGAGTACCAACATAAAGCCACAAAAAGATCGAAATTCGAATATACGTAACCCGCGAAAATTCAAAATTCGCGATAGTTTTTGAACACACCTCGTATATATATGTATATATATATATATATATATATATATATATATATATATATATATATATATATAAATATATATATATATATATATATATATATATATATATATAAATATATATATATATATATATATATATATATATATATATATATATATATATATATATATACAGGTGCTTCCCTAATTATTTTAGGTAAAATGTTTCAGTAGGGCTTAAAATTCTGTATCTGAATCAATAAGCAAAATTAATTTCACATACTTTGTACTGACAGAAATTAGGTATGAAATGTGTTTCTATCTTCCGGTCCAAGGAGAGCAGGACTATATCAAATTATTTAAAAAAATATCTAAGAATAAAATATCCAGAATTGAACGACGTTCTTGAAGAGATGTGAGTGATAAAATGTTTCCTGGATATTTCCTAGTTAATATTATGGACAAAACTTAATTTTGAATTCTATCAATTCTACATTTAGACAAATGTAATAAGGAGACTTGGAGGCCAACAAACTGAAGCGAATTCAAGTTGACAGCGAACAAGACAAGTACAAAGATACATAAATGCCTTCAAACGAACAAATGTTTTACATATTCTCAAAATAAAACCTAATAATTTAAAGGCTTTTTTGACGATAAAGTCAATATGAACATCAAAAATCAGCTTACTGTGTAAAATAACTTCAAGATCCTTAATGCTGTAAACTCGATTTAATCGACAGAATAAGGGAATTCAATACAATTTCTCTTTCGAGTAAATGTAATGGTAGAACACTTGTGAAATTTAAATACAAATAATTACGTGTTAAGTAAATTCTCAATGAATTCATATCGGATTGTAAATATTTCCTCGACCCTACGGCCTGTTTCTCGATTAAAAATGTTACTGTTGGTAACAAATAATTCTTATCAACGTTTAAGTGAAGGTAAGCAGATTCGCAACAATAATATAGTGCACTGCTCGTGATGAGTATTCATTTATTTCGTTAAAATAGTGTACTCTTGCCTACGAAATTTGACTTGTGAAAGATTCATTGACTTCGACAAGAGGCGATCTTCTTGCTCAGTTGGTCAGAACGTCTCAATAGATATGAGAAGGTCCAGGGTTCAAATCCCTGCGAGGTCCATGAATTTTTCACAAATTTGTTCTTCGTTTAATTAAATATTTCCTCGATCCTACGGCCTATTTCTACGAAAAGTCATCAGCATACATAATAAATTTGGAATTTTGAGAACATTCCTTAATATCATTATTGAAAATGATAAAAAGAAAATAACCCAGATGAGATCCCTGTGGGACACCGGAAGCGACTGGAAAATATATAGCCACATTGTGTATTGAAAAGTTAGTCAAATAAAGAATAGACTATCTGGTCGATTAAAAAATTCGATAGCATTTATTTCTGGTGTGTTTACGTTGTCTGTTGCCGTAGCCCGTACCGTGGCTAGCTAACCGATTGATCGGTAATGCATACGCTACGCACCTGATAGACCGATAAAATTTCCGGATTAAATAATTTCAATATGAAAATATTTACCGCACGAGCGAGCTGTTTTAATTTGCCGCCGGCGGCTGCAGCACGTACATCCAGTCGAGAGGAGTTTTTATAATTATTTTGCCGGTGTATTATCGGGGTTAGGTGTGCCAACAACTAATCAAAATAAATTTCAAAACAAATAAATTTAATTGGTTTTATTGCTTTTTAAATAATACTTTTAATCAACCGTGCTGATTTTTTGCAAGCGTAATTCAAACACAAACTAAGCCATCATTATGACGATGTTACACAACTTGCTTTTTGATTTTTTGATAAAGAGGCTTCTCCATTTTCTTAAGAATAAATCACACTTGTTTTCACAGATTTATTTCATTTACTTTGCCAACTATTTCACAAATTCTCAGTAAAAAAATATGATGTGACCAACACAATACCTCCCGTTTAATTTAATTTTTATACATGTAAATACTTAAAGTCAAATTAAATTTAAATACCGGGTTCGATTCCGACCGACGCCAAACATTTCGAATTTTAAATGGCACAAAAATGACCCCTGTGGTGCATTCTCCACGCCAGCAATAAGTGCTCGTGAGGTGACACTTGGTAAACGCCCGCACAGTACAAATATGTCATCTCGTTACCAAAATATGTGTACAAAGCAGATTGGCACACCCAGCAATAGGTAATATGCCATGATGATATATTTATTTATATACTTACCTATATTCATTGCTGACGTGGAGAGTGCACCACAGGGGTCAATTTTGTGCCATTTAAAATTCTAAAATATTTGGTTTTGGTCGGAATCAAACCCGATTCCCCAGATTCGCGTAGTGATTGATAATATAATTTACGTTGGATAATTTTAAATGGCACAAAATTGACTCCTGTGGTGCACCGGCTACGCCAGCAATAAGTGCCCGTGAGGTGACGACTGGTAAACGCCCGCGCGGTATAAATATGTCATCATTATTAGTGACATCAGTGTAGAACGCAGATTGGCTCACTCAGCAATGGGTAATATGCCGTGATGATATATATTTTTATTATCTTACCTATATTCCTACATATTTACTTATGCTGGAAACTGTATTAAGTTCCTTTCCATATAATTATTGTTCCATTTACTATTTTCTTTTTAAAATATTACTATTATTATTTGAAATGATTAGTTTGTTGACAGTGACATATCTGTCAGTTACAAACATTTGAGATCTGAACTGTGTAATCATGGAGTTGTGTTTAAAGCATAGGCTCCGGAATTAAAGTTATAAAATTTTAGAAATTTATCTATAAAATATATATAAAAAGTATTAACGCAAACCTGTAGAAAATTTAAAAAACTTTAATTTTTATAATAACAAATCTCGAAAAAATAACATTTAAAGGTATTTTTCGAATAAAAACTATTTTGAGCTTCTAGTAAAGTGCCGCTTCCAAAAGTCTTCATTTAGAAGTAAGAATGAGGAATACGAAAAAAATGTAATTTTTGGAATTGTAATATTGGATTTATCGCGGCCGAAACGATCGTCATACAAACACACGCACCCAGACGCACACACACGCACACACCTAAGGACATGAACCTAAAAATAGTAAATTCGTATTCAAGGGATCCCAAAACATGCTTATTCGTTAAAAACTCAACATCGAATTTTTTGACCAAAAACAATACTTTCCTTACCTTTGGTGACGGAAAGTAAAAAAGTAACTCATTTAATAAAGGTTTCAAAACCGAAAAACGAATTCTAGGCATTCTCCTGAATTTATATAAACTAATAGATCTGTTGTCCGTGGAGCTCCATAAGGGTTCCGTGAACAAAGAATAAATTTAGAAATGTAAGACTATCATCACGTATAAAAAATATGAAGTAAAGCGTAAAATCAAGTCACATTAGTAAGTAATTTTGTAATTTTCATGATTTGGTACTTCTCAATATTTTCATGGACCACAATAAAAACTCTTATTTTCAAACTATTGTTTCTTTTCAATTCAAACATGTTATGCAAAGAATTTTTGGTACACGAAGCCTTATTTTGTAGGGATGCACCCGAATTGTCGAAAAACATCGGCGATATCAATATGAACAAATAAATTTTAGAAGAAAGTAAAGGAAGACAAAGGTTAATACTTCATATTTACTTGTGAAACCAAAATAAAGAAACACAAATTTTGCTCATACCTTTCGGAAAGTTAGTAAATAATTACATTACAATTAAAAAAATTGTATTTAAAGAACATTGTATCCTCGATTTGTGTGAAGACAAGCGATTTTGCAAGTCTGTCTGAATGAGACCTGCTGCTAAAACAGGCTCTTGAATTTAATAGAATTCATCTGGAAACTGCAGTAATTTTGCGCAGTCTCATCGCGTCAAAAAAACAACATATTCACTTCTCAGGTGTCAAGTACTTAGAAGGTTGGTGGAACGAAACGAATTGTTGGGATTCCCCACGAATTCTAATAACTTGAGCTCGATGTGTTTACATGGTTGTTGATGCGTGAAATTTGAAACGAATTGGTATATCGGTAAATAAATACCGTTGATTATGATACACCGTCTCAAAGACAATATCGCCGATATATCGGCATCAGTTGCATCCCTAGTTTTGGATACACAATGGCCAATAAAAATTTAGGATGGAGTTGGGTTCCGCGAAACACAGGCTTTTTCGTAAGGGTACCATGTTCTTGATCGATGCATATCTAACTGTTTTCTGATATCTGTAAAGTCAATGGTACCAATCGTTACAAAATTAAATTTAATAAATTTTCTCTTTCAGAATTAGAACGTAATATAATATACTAGCACCCTTAATTTTGTTATGCACACAATTCATTTTTCTATAACTATTGTTTCAAGTATTTTTCTCTAAAATAACTGTTCACTAAACACCCTTAATAAGTTATTCATACTAACGACGATAGTGTTTAAAATTTGTTAAAAGTTTGTCTATTTATTATTTCTATTTTAATAGCTCTAAACCACCCATCTCCTAATATAATATATCTTCGTCAATATATCATCTAATTCTTCCACTATTAACTCTTCTGATAGGAAGAGTAATGTCTGAAAAACAAATAAAATTCCGTCCCATTGGTAAACATCTCTGACACTAAAATAAATGAGTTTGGGTTTCTACAATAGGTGACATACTTTGTGGTCAACCCCATCCTATTATAAACTGGGGACGTGTTGTTGTATAGCCTAGAGAACATGACTTTGTCGCGTGGCAGATGGTCGCAAATACACTAAGAATATGCCAGAGTATAGGGGAGTAATCCACATTGAATTGCGAACAGATTTGCCGGAAACAGAAGATACAGTAACACAAGAAAATATCTTCAATAGTTTAAACATATTTTTTTTTAAATCTGATGTGGCCAACACATTATCTTCCGTCAGTTCTATGTACTTTGTTCAAATTCTATACAGAAGGTTTTTTTGCATAATATTCTATATTTCCTGTAAAATTATAACATAAACATACTAATTGCACTTGACACTGACGTCTTTCAATTAAAATTTTCTTAATGCTTCATGAAATTTAATTTCTTTATAATTTTTACTTCCGTCACTTTTAGGTAAGGCAGGTATTGCCTTTGGTCAAAAAATTCGACAGTAAGTTTCTAATGAACAAACACGTTTTGAGATTCCTAAAATACAAATTTACTATTTTTACAATGATGTCGTTATGTATGTGTATGCGTGTGTGTATGTGTGACGATCGTTTCGATCCGAATAACTCCAATACCACGATTCCAGATATTTTTTTTTTCGTATTCCTCGAGTTTAGATCCATATGCAGACGTGATTAGAGTTTGATTATAATTGGTCAATCGTAAATACCCTCATTTGTAACTTTTAACAGTTTTTCTTTTAAAAAAGTAGTTAAATATCATTTTTTGACATTTAATATTATTATAAAGGTTAAATATTATATTATTCTCTATACGATTGCATATTATACATCATAATCAGTGGATATAGAGTTAAAAAAATTATATTTCATAAAGCAGCAAGCTATGCTATAACTATGGAAACGCTACCATATATTAAGAAAATTCTGATTGACAGATGACAGTGTTAAAGTGCAATTGACACAGTATGTTTGTGTTATAATTTTACTGGAAATATAGATTCTTTCTGTATGGAATTTGTACAAAATGTTTAGACCTGACGGAAGGTAATGTACTGGAAATAGAATCTTTTGCAAGAAACTTTCTGTGTAAAATTTGTACAAAATACATAGAACTGCCGGAAGGCTGGCCACATTGGATTTTTTAACTCTATTTTCATTGAATATGAAGTATAAAATGTAATCAATTGTTATAGAGAATAAAATATTCTTTAATATTTATAATAGCATTAAATGTGAATATATACAAACATTTCAGCTATGCGAACATGAAAACGATGCAAATAAAAATGTCAAATAATAACCTTGAAAGTATAAACCAAGGAGGAACGTATAAACATACAAATTATGTTGCCAAGTGTAGCAACAAATAAACGAATAATATAAGGTAGATGTACATTATTTATATATTATTCATATCATATATGGTATATATTAAACTCCAGTATACATCTTAATAATAATTCTACAAGTCTATACACTTTTTGACAATTAAAAATGACTGAAATTTTATTTCAATTTTCCATATTAGTAATTTTAATGCAGTCAGGTTTTCTCCCCAAGTGATGACGTGCATTGGCTGCATATCCGATTTGAGTATATTTAAGTGTTTTTTTTTTCAAAAAAAATGTTAAAATCTGCAAATGAGTGTACTTCCGGTTGACCAATTATTATCAAAATCTAATCAAAATTGTATATGGGTGCAAGGAAGAGGAATACGTAAAAATTGTAATTTTTGGAATTCTAGTACTGGAGTTATCGGAAATTATAAGCATACACACACGTACGCACACACACACACGCATATATATATATATATATATATATATATATATATATATATATATATATATATATATATACAGACATCATCGTAAAATACTAAAATCGTATTGTAGGAAACCTAAAACGTGCTTATTAATTACAAACCCACCATCGAAGTTTTTGACTAAAGACAATACCTTCCTTACCTAATGGTGACAGAAAGTAAAAATTGCAATATAATTATAAGCATACACACACGTACGCACACACACACGCATATATATATACAGGGTGTCCCATAACTTCAGGTACATATTAGAAGGGCATATAGTCCTTAATGTCCTGATTACGGAACAAATAGAATTTTTTCAAAATTCAAACATTAGTTTTTGAGGTTTTTGAAGGAAACAGTTTTGGGACACTGGTTGAATAGGTAGTTTTAATATTTAATATTACGTTGTGTTATATCTAATTAATAAGAAATGTTTGCATAATACAATCATTTCATTAGGTTTCATTGTTAAATTATTTTATGTAATAGTTATAACTAATTTCACTATTCCAAATATTATAGTATCCAGGGGTACAAAAAATGTTCTTCTTAAGTGAACTACTCTTAATTATAGGAATTTTGAAAAAATTCTTTTTGTTCCGTAATCAGGACATTAAGAACTATATGCCCTTCTAATATGTACCTGAAGTTATGGGACACCCTGTATGTATATATATATATATATATAAGAGGTTGGCAACACTGTGTAATGTAGTGAAGCTGCGTGTCAAACGCTCTAATCTTAAAATATTTATTTTATTATATAAATAATTTAAATATAGTGTGTTCAAGTACTCATTTTATATGCATTATCAATTTTAATATAAAATTTAATGAATATAGTCAATGTTACATCGGTAAATTCAGCTTCGAAGTATCATAACCTATACAACCACGTGGCGATGTCCGCAAACGATAACCCAGTTTTGCAAGAAATTCTTGCGAAACTCGATAAATTGAACGAGCTGGACAAAATAAGCCAAATAAGCAAAGATGTCGAAGAAACAAAACTACATATCAACGAACTTAGAAACTCCTGGCAACAACTATTTGAAAATTATGAAAAATTGAACGATGTTATACACAACCAAGAAGCAGCAATAATCTACCTACAACAACAAATAAAGAAGAAAAACGTCATTATCAAAGGTTTTGAAGAAGAGGAAAATGAAAACTTACCAGTTGCTATCATAAAATTCCTAAACGACATTCAGGTCAGTTTAACCACTAACGATATCGACGATATATATAGAATTGGCCATAAATCTGAACAATCCAACTTTCCACGTCCAATCCGACTCACACTTACTACACTAAAACTCAAAAATTCTATAATAAACAACAAAAACTTACTTAAAGGCACTAAAATATACATCTCTAATGATGTACCTAAACAAATTAGAGATGAATGGAAAAAGCGCAACGATGGCAATAAAAAGAGGCATAGAAATCGAGAATCCTCCGAAGACACCCCACCGAGGCCTCAACCGAAGCTGAAAAAACTCCTGGACACAACGAACCAGCCCGTAGGATCTCAGCAAACCATAAACACCTTTTTTCGTCCCAGATAAACATATTTCCAGTCAGTTGGTGTTTCCCATGCCGCAGCCGTCAAACCAGGAGCAACAACCACAACCAAATCAGCTAAGTACATCTAGTATAACTGATTATTCTACAAACCTGTTAAATATAGCATTTTGGAACATAGGCGGAGTATCCAATCTGTTCAATCCGGATATTTGTCTTAATAACAACTTATTGTCATGTGAAGTAATTTGTTTATGTGAGACGTGGTACCATAACGAAAATATAAACCTACCTAAGTCCTTTCAACCTTTTAGTAAAAATATTTATATAAATCCTGCAGTCAAAGACAAGCAAAAAGGCAGAGCGAGCAGTGGCTTTTTGATTCTTATTAAAGATAAAATTTTTGACACCATTAAACTAATATCTCAATCCCAATTTTACACATTCCTTGAGTTAACCATAAAAGGAAATGTTTATATTATTGGAACAATATATCTCAGTCCCTCTCTTAATGATTTTTACTGCTTACAGGTACTTTTTGAGATGGTGGAGGAGGTGATGAACTATTATCACGAACATAATATCTTACTGCTTGGTGATTACAATGCAAAAATAGGCAACTTAAACCAAATGGAATCTGATATATTTACTAATCTCAATATCTTCAAATCGAGAATCTCTTCAAACTTGCAAATTAATAAAAGAGGATCTTTATTAGTTGACAAAATGGAAGCCCTCGGTCTGTTTGTATTGAACGGACGTACAGCCGGTGACTACCCAGGTATGAGCACTTTCATTAACCATCACGGCTCTAGCACAATTGATTTAGCTTGGGGTAACCTAAACCTCATAGAAACAATAGATAAATTCAATACTAACCCAACTCTATCATCCTCCGGCCATAGTGTATGTTATGTATCATTGAACTTTCATGGAAATATTCTAATTAAACCGCTAACTCCACATCCAATAAAATCTAATAATGTCACTAAATTTAAGTTTTCACAATTTACCATAAATAATTATACTTGCTCTTTAATTAATTCTAACTCAATTTACATAAATAGCAATGACGTCAATCTGCAAAATCAAAATATAATTCATGCTATCAAAACAGCTGCTTACGATTCTTCAATGTGTAAATCATTTAACCCTTCAAGTATAAACGTCCAAAAACCTAAACAAAAACCATGGTTCGACTCCGAATGTTTGAAGCTCAGGCGTATGGCGAAAAAAAACTTGAATAAACTTAGAAAAAATAATAGCAACGAAAGTAGGACTCTATATATACAAAGTAAAAACCATTATTTAAAAACTGTTAAACTAAAAAAGTTAGAATTTGACAAGCACGTCACTGATTTGCTTAGCAATATAAAAAACAACATTCAGTTTTGGAATATAATAAATAGTCTCAAATCAAAAAACCATATCACAAACAATATAACATTGCAAGAGTGGGAAAACTTTTTTCTAAATTCAAATCCTCAAATTAACTCCCCCTCCCCATGCAACTCTAACTTTCATGACTGCCTGCATCCCGTTTTGGACGTAAACATAACTCTGGATGAAGCTTTACAAAGTATCAGTAATTTAAAATCCGGTAAAGCGGCCGGCAGTGATAGTATCAACATAGATTTTTATAAAAATTTACCTTCGAATTGGCTTCACTATCTTCAAGATTTTTTCAACAAAATACTATCTACTGAAAGTATTCCCACTGAGTGGGGTAATATTCACCTTTTTATGGTTCATAAAAAAGGTGATGTTACTAACCCGCAAAATTACAGACCGATTGCTCTAGTTAATTCTATAACAAAAATCTTCACTACTATTCTAAATTGTCGACTAATTAATTGGCTGGAAAATAATAACATCTTAAATGAATTTCAATGTGGTTTTCGTAAGAACAGAAGTTGTATCGACAACATATTTTCTTTAACATGCATAATACATCTCCAATTAAGATTACAACGTAATTCTGTTTATGCCATCTTTATTGACTTCAAACGAGCATTTGATTCGCTGCAACATAATATACTATGGGCTAAGCTATACGAAAATGGTATTAGCACCAAATTCATTAGATTAATTCAAAACCTTTATTCCGAAGCAAAAATTTGTGTTAAGAATGCCAACACGACCTCAAACTACATAAAACTCTCAGAGGGGGTCTTACAGGGGGAGGTTTTAAGCCCTGCACTCTTTGCGTTATTCATTAACGATATTGATAACTTCTTTAAATCTCAAGGTGCACGCGGTTTAAACATAGATGGTCAAAACGATTTATTAACCTTAGCCTATGCCGACGATTTGGTATTACTTTGCTACTCATTTAAAGATACCCAGTTCAAACTTAGAATCCTTGAAAAGTATTGTGACACTTTCAAATTATACTTAAATACCAATAAAACTAAAATACTCAAATTCCATAAAGGGCGCAAAAGCTCCATCAATACTAGTTTTAAATATAAGGAAGATATAATTGAAGTAGTTAATAACTACACATATTTAGGAATAAATTTTTCTAGCTCCGGTAAATTTGTTCAAGCACTTAATAAAGCAAAATCGAAAGCTAATATTGCCATAACTAAAGTAAATACGCTTCTAAGTAAAGGAAAATCAAACTGTTGGCCAGAAAAACAAAAGTTATACGACTCAATCATCGTAGCGACCGGTCTGTACGGCTCAGAGATCTGGGCGCTTCGATACCTAAAAGAAACGGAACAAATTCAAACTAAATTCATTAAACAAATTTTACAGTGTGCACGAAACACACCTGGTTACATGTTGCGAGCTGAAACGGGTGCAGACCATATTCAAGTAAATATACTAAAAAGAGCCCTGAGTTGGTTAAACAAACTCTTCCTGATGGAGGATGATAGAGTACCTAAACTTTTATTAAACCGCCTTATTAATCTGGACAACTCTGAAAACAATAAAAAAGAATTCAACTGGGTAACTCAAGTGAAAGAGCTGGTGATGGAATCGGGATTTGAGGATATCTGGGAGTCCCAAATGTTTACCAAAAACAATATTAAATTAATTACTGATAACTACGAATTACTTCTTCGGAATAAAGACATGGAAAGAATTTCAATTTCTTCCTTCAGTAGCCATTATAAGCTACTAAAAGATTCCTACTCTGTTGAAATATATCTTTCGGGAACTGCTCTAGCAAAATCGCGAATTATCTCTCAAATAAGGCTTTCTGGTAATCAGTTCATCACTTTCTACTACAATCGCATCAAGTATTCTCTTAATGCATCCGATATTTGTTCTATTTGTAACACGAATAAACAAGAAAACTTATTTCATTTTTATTTTATCTGTCCAATATATAAGCACTTTAGAAAAGAGTATCTACAGCCATTGTTATACGGCAAAGTTTTCACCGAAACAAATTACGAAAGCTTGTTCAAGAACTTAAGCACTGACTCAATAAACAAAATTTTTTACTATACTATTCAGTCTCTTAAAATTAGAAGTTTCATGCTAAATGAATAAAATATGAAACTCCAACTAAATAATTAAACAAATCTTAATACCAGTTATACTATTTGTATTTAGCACTATTTCTATTAGCATATTTTTAAACAATAATTTCATTATGGATATATAATATATTATCTTGATTTTTTTTTTATTTATTTTTTTGTATACTTATCCTTAATTATAGTCATTCCTAACGCTTGTAAGATTAATTTATTCTTGCGTTGACAGCGTAACTTTTCCTTGTATTTGTAACTATAAATAAAATTTTCAATTTAGGGTTAAATGAATAGGGTATTTAAGTATATTATATAATATTCTGGCTTATACCCTCTTATTATATTATATCTTATCTATTATAGTTATCTATAAATATTTGTAGTTTCGTAAACGTAAACTCCACTACTGTAAACAATTTTATATGTATCATTCTATTGCAATGCCACCCATTTGTAATAAGTTCTATTGTACTTTTATACAAATTAAATAAATAATAATAAATAATAATAATATATATATATATATATATATATATATATATATATACAGACATCATCGTAAAATACTAAAATCGTATTGTAGGAACCCTAAAACGTGCTTATTAATTACAAACCCACCATCGAATTTTTTGACTAAAGACAATACCTTCCTTACCTAATGGTGACAGAAAGTAAAAATTGCAATATAATATGTTCCATCCTTTTCACGCTAACAATTTGTATTTTAATTTTCGAAGAATTAAGTGATGTTTTATGCCGACAAATTGTACCGTCAAAATAATTATTTCCAGCAAATATTTGCTAGAATTTACAGTTTCTTCAATGTTATAAATTTCTTAACATCCCAAATTTATTATCCCATCTTGTAAGCAATAGTTCCGTCGACTGAATTTATGAATACAAGCCCAAAACACTGTCCAGCTTCTATTTTTACTAGGACATTTTTTCTTGTCGGTTAATATGTTAAACAGTGGAACTATCAGTGCAGAGAATTCTAAAAATACTCGAGAAAAAGTGTCGCAACTGGTGCGATCATTCAGGGAGGAATAAATGACTTCCTAAAATGCAAAAGGATACTTGGATTAGCGGAGGATTACAGTACGTGTTAGAATAGCAAAACTGGGAATCAACTATGAAGATGATGTTGTCTTCTCGTTATAGAGAAAAGACTAACAGGTGCATTTTATGTTAAGGAAAACATTCCAAATATCAACAAAAAGATTAACAATATTTTGGTATATTTATCACACATTAGTAATTATATCCATACGATGCAGTAACGATTATTGTAACCAATCTATTGTGTAACGGTTAATTAACAAGTCGTTTAGGTATTTTCATAATAATTATGACCTATGGTAAACCTCAGTGAAACGCTGCCAAAGTCAAGCATTATTTGGACCATTTTCCAAATCGTCATCTTGCAAACGTTCGCACCTTTTTACATGTATGTAAACAAAATAAGGACTGATTCTCAGCCAGGTTTTAATACTCAAAGAATAGCACTACAACACAAAATGTCACATATGAAAATTTGGAGGATATTGAAAGAACAACAGTTGCATCATATCATCGACGCCTTCAGAGTGTATTGACAATGACCGGGGCCATTTTGAATATTTATTGTGATTTCAATTGGGGCTGCATCACTTTTAATCATCTTTATGCATTTTCTTGTTCCGTCAATTGTAAAGTTGTTCTTGGTCGACTTCATCCTATAAATGTCCTACAATTTTTGGATTGTCTAACCTGTTGTAACATAAAAATTTGACATATGACTTTTTTTTGTTACCTTAGTGGAGGTATTCTATTCTATCTTTTATCTTTCCCGATTTGTATATAGTTTCACCATTTGGTGTAAAGGTCGGTCAATCTATTCAATAGTTTCTAACCTTTCTTCTGTGTTGACAAATTCATTCAACCATCAACCTTTCATTGTATTCAGTCGTAGTCACAACGGAAACGATTGGTTGTAGACGCTTGCGCGATCCATTTTGAATTCAACTATAGCGGGTAATGATATATGTAATAAAACTGAAGAATTTTAACTCAATAACTAGAAGGTTTACAAAAAAAAGTTATTAAGAAATATTATTGCAATCGACAAGTTCTATCACTGGTTACATTTAAAGTACTTATATCTGTTACATCCTATATACAATTTCCATAGGGTAATCAGATATGGGGGCCCGTATCAGAATGACAGCTATTAATTATGTCCATAACTGACAAATGTCATAATTTTTCATTCAAAATTTCATGATTTTCTTATTTCATGTGGTTTATTTATTATCAGGAGTGTGGAATTCAGTTGCCAAGAAAAGGAATCATACCAAAAAATGAAATTTTTAATGAAAAATTATGACATTTGTCAGTTATGGACATAATTAATAGCTGTCATTCTGATACGGGCCACCATATCTGATTACCAAGGTCAGCGCCTTGTGGAATTTGTACATAATACACAGAATTGATGTTAGGTAATGTGCTGGCCACAACAAATTTTCTTTTTTTGGAGTCCATAATTATGACAAAAGTAAATTAAATCTTGAGCAATAAAAGATTAAACAAAATGTGAAAAGAGCAATATTAGGAAAAACTGCGAACTATGTATAAATGAAAATTAACTGCTGATATTAGGAGGTTTTGTGTGTATATATAAGAATCAATCAGTGCAGCTTCGGTTGGCTCTGTTTTGATGGAGCGACAAGTACAAGAAAATTTGTCAAACATTAATAATTCCCCGAGTGGGTCTGAGCCTATGCTCTACAGTCGCTTACAAGTGTAATGCGGACGGATTAAGTGTGATCATTAAAATTATGCCTGCGGAATTATGGCATAAAACTTGATAGGCCATCGAAGATTAGCTGGGATCTCCAGCGTCACTCTCATACACGCACACACTTACAGGAAACAACGAACGAATCATTTTCATTTATTTTAAATTAATTATAACCTATTAGAAACCCTATTTACGTTGTACGGCACAAGCACATTATTTATTAATAAACCACCTGTCCCTGTTAGCATTTCGGATTTTTTTTACTTCCTATACAAATTCGCCATCAAGTTATCAAGTATCAAATATCCCAAAGTATCTTGTTCAGAGTTGTAAACAAATGTAAAACCAATAACATCTTCCAGATCTCATAAATTTTGTAACCACTGCGGTCAGCCCTGCATATATTCGTTCTGTGGTAACTTGATCTCTTAGTTCTACAACTACTACCTACCACTAGACACTGGTGATACGGATGAATGAGAGTGAATGTGGCAGAAACACACGTTTGACACGTCTTGAAACAGGAGATTGTAAATCATCAACATATATGATAAAGTACGGGAAGATGCCAGGAATTAATAGAGGATATTGAGCGACAAATCGCAGTTTGTTTAAAGAGGATTAGTAAAAGATTAGGGGATTATGCGCGATTAGCAGTTATTCTAAAAATTTTGCTTCATATTTCCATAATTTTATTCATACCTATCAAGATCTAGAGATTGCTGAGGTAGCAAATAAAATATTTATGTCACTTATCTTAAATATCATGATTATTTAGGGTTTAGTTTTATAAGGTGTTAACATTACTCGAAATCTCAGTCATTTATTCTTACAACACCGACGTTTCGGTGCAAACTTGTACCATTTTCAGGGTTTATATCGAGTTGTACAGCATACTTTTTCTGCGACTAACGAAAATACGAACTGTAGAAATTTGAAATATTATTGAAGATTATTAATTTTTACGATCATTTGATTTACTTGTTGTCCTTGACAAATGCCATTATGAATAATGGCATTTGTCATTAAAATTATGTTTTATTTTATATACAATGTTATTACTTACTGCTTACAATTTTTCTAATTTATTTAGCTTGTGACTACACTTCATTTAAACATTAAATCTTTCACACTTTTCTACTATATTGTGAAATTATTGTCATATCTAAAAAATTTAATGTGGCCAGCACAATACCTTCCATCAATCCTGTGTATTATGTACAAATTCCATACATAAATTTTCTTGCAAAAGATTCTAAATTTCCAGTAAAATTATTTCATAAACAAATTATGCAAATTCATCTGACACTGACATCTTCTTCTTCTTCTTTAGCTATTTAATTTTTTCGTCCATTCATTTCTGTTTTGCGTGTCGTCCTCATTCAGTTCCTTGTCTCTCAAGTCTTCCGCATTACAGTCCTCCCATCTTATCTTTGGTCTTCCTCTGTTTCTTCTACCTTCTATTCATTCTTCTTCTAATACATTTTCATCTCTCCTCATGACATGTTCAAACCAATGTAATCGTCTCTCTTGTATCTTATGGAAACTTCTAACACTAGATTTATTTCCTTTATTCTTTCATTCCTTACCGTATCTTTCCGTATCTTTCCCAACATCTCTGCCACATTCATTTACTTTTCATTGATACTGACATCTGTCAATTTGAATTATCTGAATATATTAGCAGTTTTCATGGTTAGCATAGCTGGCTAATTTATGAAATTTAATATATTTATAATTCTTTAACTCTATATCAGTTGAATATGAAGTATAAAATTGAATCAAATCTTACAGAGAATAGTATATTCTTTGAGATATAATAACGATAAATTTCAATAAACGATATTTAACTGAGTTTTTTCAAGAAAAACTGTTAAAATCTTCAAATGAGGGCACTTCCGGTTGCCCAATTATAACCAAAATATAATCACTTCTTTTTCTGGATGTAGACTTGAGGAATACGAAACAATTATAATTTTAGAATCGTGGTATTGAAATTATGCGATCCGAAACTTTCGTCACACACACATACATACAGACATCCTCGTAAAAATGCTAAAATCGTATTATATAGACCCTAAAACGTAATTATTCACTAAAAATTCTTTATTGATTTTTTTGACCAAGGACAATATCTTCCTTACCTAAAGGTGACCGAAGGTAAAAAGATAACATTGATTTATTAAATGTGACATTTCATACTGGTCTGGATCTCATTTGATCTGGATAATTTCAAGAATTTGAGAGAAGAATAGAATTACTCCAAACGTATGAAATGCTATACATCAGGAATGGTTGCAACAACAATAATGCAAGACTGATATTCAAAGACTTAACAGCGTATATTTTGGTGTATTGAAAGAGTTCAAAAAGGAAAAAGCAAATTTCAGGCCAAATTGTGAATCCTTATATTTTATTTAAACTCCTACAACAATGCTACACAATCATTGGTGTACAGACGACCAATAGTAGTCCGTTTTGATCCTACCGCAAAATATATTCCGGTATTTTCCGAATTATTCTGTTGTCGATTTTGAGAGCAAATGGATGTGTGTGTGCTCTTTGAAATTTTTGTAAGATATGTAAAAACTGAATGTTTAGTACGGATGTATTTTGTGTACATGATATGTAACAATCTGTAAGATTTTACTATAAGTGTGATAATGTCCATGTTATTTTGTATGTATTATTTTGTTACATTATTTGTTTTAGACCCTGAAGCCGGTGCAAGTATGCACCGAAATGTAGGTGTTGTAAGAATAAATGTTTTTGACTAAGATTTCGAGTAAATAGTACACCACCTTATTTTACAAATAGCGACTTTTGTCGGCTTTCGCGCCACAGCTAAAATCTTAACTCATACAGTTCAAAGATGACCTTAGTAATGTGCTGGCCGAAATTTTGACTAACCTAATTTCAATGCATTATTCGAATCTTCTTCAATGAATTTTCCAATTTATCGCCATATGTCGCATACCACATTGTGATTGTTTGCAGATGAAAGTATTAGCAATTCTCCAGAGATAAAGGGTTCAACATAAGGGGTTAAAAGGGCAGTGTTGCAGTCAAGGGGTAGTTATGTCCTTTGTGAGGTTGGTGTGAGTATGCTCAGTCCCAAGACACCACTGTAATTACTAATTTGCGCAGAGGGATGCTCTGCAAAACACAAACACATATGGGGCAAGGAAGTTAATAGATACGAGGATACAAGAAAAGGATTCGTAATAAATGTGGTTAAGGGTTTATTGCTGTTCTGGGGGTTTTGAGTTGATGTTTTGACTCTTGTACATTATTTATTTTATTAATTTATTGAAGATTTTAAGCGCTAACCACTTTTGTAACTGCGACTTGTAAGATCTATTGTAACTTGTAACATAGCCCAATATTAGTTTTCTGGAAGCGGTGGCAGATATCCCATGAAGCCAGTTACTGCTCCAGGAATCAATTCCTGATCTACCTTTTACCTTTTACCTTTTGAGATACATGCGTTTTAATATTCAGACGGTTATAATAATAAATCTGTTTATGAACTGTTACGTATGTAGTTATATAAAATTAATTTGGCCACATTCATGTATTACAGTGAATTAATTTGCTATAATATTATTTTAAAATAATGCAAATGTGGTACATTTTAGACCTACATACATTCGAGGTTTAGGTTTTAAAAATTTCAAGGTTCAATTTACTTATAACATATTCGTGCCTATGGCAGATAAAAGTATACTAACCAAACAACATATTGGTGTATTAAACTTAAAATCGCTAAATTTGCACATTCGTGCCTTTGGCATATAACTGGCGACCATTCTGTCTCGAAGTTTCTTCGTCCTCTTCGCAGAAACGACAGATAAGATACCCGAGGAGACAAATCTTCTAAATATTATTTTTCTAAAATTTATGTTACTACAAATATTAAAAAACAAAATTCTCTATCCGGCACATTTAAATTTTTTATTATACCTTTTATAGATTGAAATATACAGATATATAATTCATAAAATAATCTGTTATAGTAAATCTAACAGCCTGCTCACAGCCCAAACATCTCCAGGGTAACTACTTGAGAAATTAAAATCTGTAATTGACAGATAAATGTCACTAATGTCATTGTTAAAAGTTCAGAGATAGTACTGAAGTATTTTACTGGGAACGATATTTAATTTAATTATAGAAAATACGGAAATGTAAAGATTAGGTGTAATTAGAATTTTAGTGTGTACAAGAAATGTTAAATACAATACTTATATATACCACAATGAAGAGGTATTGTGGTGGCCACAACAGATTTTTTTGTATGAATTGTCGGGGGACTGTAGAAATATTCGTCTTAGTATAAGTTGAGGCTGCTGGAACTGACAAAAATTTTACAGCAATATTAAATAGCTATTGGCCAATAATTCCCTTCCATCAGGTATTGGGTACTGGGACTCATATTTTAATTTTCAGCAGAATTCCATATGAACTGTTTGAATCATATTCCTTCATGTGCGAAGCACCAGAATACCACATCCCTTGTGGCTGGTTTGAAGGATAGCTAACAGACACAAGCGCGCAATAAGGTTATACATCTTTTAAAATTTCCCAGTAAATTTCCAAAAATTATAAGTTTTTGGAAAAATCCCAGGAAAAACACATCCCCGGCGGTATTTTCGGCGACATATCACTAATTGGAGCTATTGGAAAAAAAATTGCATGCCCAAATGACTCAGTTTAAGTTAAATATGCAAAATGTTTATTTTAATATCCTATGTAAAAGAGTATTATTACTCAATTTTTGTCAAAATGTTTCATTATCATAAGTGACCTATACTACCATTACTAAGGCACCAATTTATTTTTTAGGAATATATTTTTATATGATAATTATCTTAAAAAACGCTGGTTTTTAACTATTTACCTCTCGATTGGATTCATGCTATAAATCGCACATTCAGATTTTATTGAATAAGTACAATTGAAGGTCCATAGAATCCGATTTTAACATTTTCACAATGATGTCTGTGTGTGTGTGTGTGTGTGTGTGTGTGTGTGTGTGTGTGTATGTGTTAAGTTGTTGGAGGCACGATTTCTCAAATTCTATGAGACTAAAGACCTATTTGATTACATTAATGGAGAGAGTTGAATTAGTTTTGGTACCAATTGAGAAACCGAAAGTAGTTGTACCTTAAAAAAAATTCTAAATATTATTTTTTTGAAATTTTTTAATATTAGTATAATTCTCTATTCGATACATTTTGAAGAATTTTTCTGTGATATTGGTACGTTTAATATTTCTTGTTGGATAACAATAATATCAATTAAATATTTAAAATTATAGTCATATACATATACCCATCAGAAATCCCGTCAAGAAATTGGAAGAAATTTAGAAGTGTAAGGAAAAACTTCCTCAAAAAATAAATTTAAAATTATAAAAATAATCTAAACATAAAGAAAAGACATAAGAAATTTATAAGGCGCGAGCAGTCATGTGACTTTGTTGAACTTGACAAGCAAATATGGGGGCCCGAGTTAGAATGACAGCTAGTAATTATGAACATAGATGTCAAATGTCAATTTTCCATCCCAAATTTCATGATATTCCAATTCCATGTGGTTTATTTTCCTCGACAAGTAAATTCCACATTCCTGGTGACAAATTAACCACGTGAAAAATTGACATTTGACATTTATGTAAAAAATTACTAACTGCCTTTTTGACTAGGGCCTCCATAACTGCTTGTCTAGGCCAAGTATGACAAAATAACTACGTGAATTTATAAAATATTGAAGTTTTTAATGAAAAACTCTAACATTTTACATATATGTTCATAATTACTAATTGTCATTCTGACACGGGCCCCCATATCTGTTTGTCAAGGCCAACAATGTCACATGACTGCTCGCACCCTATACCTATGTAACCAAAACCGGAAGATGCGAGAGGTATTGTGCTGGCCACAACAAATTTTTAGACTTATAATGAAACAAAGTTTAACATGAACAAAGCTTTTTTAATAAAGATTACTAATTATCCAAGGTTTACCAATCTTACATAGATGGTATTTCATAGGTTGTTTGATTCGTAATTGGTTTTACCGGTTTCAACTGCAAAAATTCATTTTTGATTTTGTTTTATTTTCTTTCCCATAATGAAAACTTTTGTGATAGTGGTGTAGGTTAGGTGGTATTGCAGTGTGATTGTGTTTGGATAATGCAGATGCTTGCGAGAAGACTCTGCACAGCTACAGCTCGGGTGATTCATTAACTCTTGGCCGGCTTATCGGTAAGTCCTCGGATCACCCGGGTATCGAGCTAATGGCTGCTTAATCCGAATTACCTACCGGTCTAACCCACACCTGCATTACTTTCATATTTGTTCCACACCGACAAGAATACTATTATTAAAAGCAAAAGTAACCTAATTAAGTTACACTTGAGATATCATCATCAGTTTCTATTCTTCAAAAATACCTCCTGTGGATTTTTATCTGTCATGTAAGTCATATTACGAAAAAATATATAAATGTATAAGTATTCTTCTTCCACATGGAACATATCTGTAAAATAATCAATCTTAACTCATTTTTGAGTGAGTGAAGCCATTTTTATTGGCTGCCTCGATAAGCAGTCCAAATATTTTTACGATCGGTGCATCAAAGAAAAGCCCTCTTCCACACTAAAGGTGTGCCCCATTCCTGCAGACCTCGCTAGAATTTATTTCGATTTATGTGGAAACTTATCAGTTCGGATGTTTTGAAGTGCGATGATAAAATTGATAAAGTAAATAAACATAATTTCCAATGATAAAATTAGACCTAACGTTGTTCAAGCGTTAGATAGCAATACAAGTTTCTCGGACAGGAAAAGTTTATACAATTTTTAATTATGAACTTATCGGTAGGTAATTTGTTTGTGTAATCAAAATTATCAATATATATATATATATATATATATATATATATATATATATATATATATATATATATATATATATATATATATATATTTGTTCGAGATAATTTGGTGTGTTTGTGTCTATTATGAGCAGTGGAGATGTTTGCAATTTTGTATTGTTCCCTGAATTAAGGGTGACTTACAACTAGGTACCCCTTATACCAAGTGTTGGGTTACACATAGGAATAACCATTTGCTATAATCATACAGAGTCGTACTTTATTTTTTCAAGAGCATTTATTATGGTGGCTTCTCCAGATCAGCTGTAAAACCAAAGATATAAATATACGAGCCCAAACTCATGTGCTAACATGCCCCATAAGTTTTAGCTGAAATATCAACAGCATTTTTTTTATTTTTTGTAGTAAAAATGCATTTACTTATTAAATTTTGTAATACTTCATAATTAACTGTTTCATAAACAACAAAATTATGAACTTTTATTAAATAAAGAGGGCCGTGTTCTTCCAATTAGGATTTAGGCGAAATTGATTTCTCGGACATTCCTAAATTCCTGTATATTCTGCATTAAAATTCGTCCTCATTTTGGGCTTCCCAACCTCCAACGTGAACTTACCAAGATAAAAGAGCCCAAAACACTTCTATGGGACGAGCATAGAGAAGGTTATGCGATTGTCATTTCGCAGAACTAAAGAATACGGCCATGTTTATTTAATTTAAGTTCATAATTTTCTTGCTTATGAAACAGTTAATTATGAAGTATTACAAAACTTTAAATGCATTTTTATTACAAAAAAAAAATCTGATGTGGCCAGCACAATACCTTCCATCAATCTTGTGTATTATGTATAAATTTCATAAATAAATTTTCTTGCAAAACATTTTAAATTAAAATCATTTCATAAACAAACTATGCAAATTGCACTTGACGCTGACATCTTCTTCTTCTTCTTCTTTAGCTTTTTTTCCATTCGTTAGGGATCGCTATTTTCTATTTTCTTCTTCCACTCATTTCTGTTTTGCGTTCATTCTATTCCTTTTCTCTCAAGTCTTCCGCAATACGGTCCTTCCATCTTATCTTTGATCTTCCTCTATTTCTTCAACCTTCTATTACTAAGCTATTTATTCTTCTTCCAATATATTCTTCATCTCTCCTCACAACATGTTCAAACCAATGTAATCATCTCTATTATGTCTTTCTAGAAACTTCTTACACTCCAGTTATTTCCCTTATTCTTTCATTGCTTACCGTATCTTTCCGTGTCTTCCCCAACATCTATCTCAACATCCTCATCTCTGCCACATTCATTTACTTTTCATTGATACTGACATCTGTCAATTTGAATATATTAGCAGTTTCCATGGTTAGCATAGCAGGCTGAATTATGAAATTTAGTTTCTTTATAATTCTTTAACTCTATATCCATTAAGATAAAATGCAGTCATTTCGTATAGAGAAGAATATTCTTTAATATTTATAATAATAAATATAATAAATGTCAAAAAATAATATTTAACAGCGTTTTTTCAAGGAAAAATGTTAAAATCTTCAAATGAGGGTACTTCCGGTTGTGCAATTATAACCAAAATCTAATTAAGTCTGCGTATAGATGTAAGGAAGAGGAATACTTAAAAATCATAATTTTTGAAATTCTAGTATTGGAGTTATAAATATAGTCGCACACACACACACACATACACACACACACACACACACACACACACACACACATACAAACATCATCGTAAAAATAGTAAAATCGTATTGTAGGGACCCTAAAACGTGCTTATTTATTGAAAACTCACCACGGAATTTTTGACCAAAGACAAACCTTTCTTATCTAGAGGTGACAAAAGGTAAAAAAAATGTTGAAATTTGTGCCAAAACTTTTAGGATGCCTAAAAGAATTAAAGCAGGTGTTACTAATAAAGGCGATGTAACCCAATATTAAATGGCGGAATACTTGAATAACATATTCAGTTGTTTTAAGTTTAAAATCTATATTGTAAGCAAGTCGATAAAAAATTGTAAAGATTTCTCATCATTAGCGTAGGTTTCACAATTGGACGTGGCTAAAGTCACGAACGCGGGGCCATGTTGAAAAAAATTAAATCCCGAAGAGGCGTGGTAGACTAATTAAATCCCGTTGAGGAGTGGTTTAGTACTAGAAACGTTCGGGCTTTGTGCAAAAAAAAAGAAAACCCGAACGCAAGACCGTTGTTGAATACCTTACATTCCTTCGGGCTGTTATTCGCAATCTATATTATTGAGATGATCATGATTAAGAAGTAGGTTTTTTCGTTGCCTATTCGTTATCCCCACTTTCTCATTTTGTGATCACTGGATAACCTTTCCCCTTTCCCTTCTGAATCATCCTTTTTGAGTGATCACACGGATTTTTTTCAGAGCATATTTAAAAATGGCTGACGACAATAGATTTTCGAGCTTATAAATTTATCAATGTGGGGTTTGTTGCATCAAAGAAAATATGATTTTCCTACAAAAGCATTAATGACCCACCATAGTTTTGAAAACAAAGAAAATATATTACATAAATGATTTGTTTTAAGTAAACATATTTCATATTCCTTACCAAGATTTTTTTTTATATTTCTATATGATCCATTCATTTTTAATGCTCACTATAACACTTGACAGTAGATTATTTATAAAATATTATATAAGTTAGTTAGCATTGGTCTACATAGGACAATTGACGCTAGGTGGTGTTTATATTATTCAAGTTGTTTTCTTGATATAATTTTTTAATAATGATTCAAAAGGATCACGATTAAACTAATCAGGATTCACAAAATCACAATCACAGCGCGAAGGAACACGGCTATTGCTTGTATATTTCTCTAAAAACAATAACCTCGCCTAACACAAAAAATCATCCTAAGTTTTCCAAGCAATTAATTTTGTGCGTTAGGTTAGATCATGTTAAAATGTACTTTAAAAAATTGCGTAAACCAGGCGTATTCGATATTTTTTTTAAACTTGCTTTACAAATTGTTTGTAGAAAATTTAAACCGGCCGAAATATTATGGGTTTGTGCCATAGGTTTAGGCATATTACCCATTGCTGGGTGTACCAATATACTAAGCACACAGATTTCAGTACTAATGAAGATGATATACAGTAGGCACAATTTTTAAAATCAGCATTCGATGACGATGGTAATTTTTTAAATATCTTGATAATTTTTTATTCTATTCTTTCCACAATCTAATCTTTCCCAATCTAATTTGTGAGAATATCTGACCAAAGTTATTTTGTCATACAAGGTCCATGCATTCTAAGAACGTATAATGAATCATGAATCAGTGATAAAAGTATATTGCGTTTCTATCTATAGATAAATGCATACATGTCGGTATTATTACATCACTAATTTTGTAGTTTTCTGTTTACATATTGCATAAAAGAATACGTGACAGATAACATCGATAAACTATTATTTTTCGTAGTTATAGGTTTATTACACCACAAGAAATTTTTTTAACGAGGTAGATATAATTTATGATATTGACTCATCAACTATAGAAAACAAGTGTAGCTGATGTTTTTTTTTTTCAAATTTTATCTTTTCAGTATAACAGTATGCGTGCTTTATACATAAAATTCTTAATTTTTGGGTGTTAATGATACAATTATTTCAATATATTAACCAAATAATATCACAACAGTAGGTTTTTCACATTTAGTAAACACCATTCCTAGACAACGTCATATTCTCCCTGTACTTGACGAATGCCTACGATATGTGTCTAGAGTGAAATAGAGAACTGTAGAGAGAGAGGAGAATAACAGCCTGCCATTCTGTATTGTGCTATATGTTGTAGCTGTTTTTAAGCAGCTGAATTTAGTATTTGCGGTAATGGTTCTACATCATATTTTCTAAAACAGGTAGAAAATGTTTTATACTTTTGTATACAAGTGGGTACAATAGTAATAAGAACATAGTAAGTTTATTTTCTGTACCTAAAGATATTATTACCCTAAAGAAGTGGTGAAGACAAATTCTGAGAAAAGACAGAATTTTATCCGTGAAAGACTTTCTTTTTTAAAAATATTTCTGGGATGAAGATGTAGTGGTGGTATAAATGCGATAAGAAATAATTGTTTAACTGGTACAGTAAGATGTAATGGTTGAAAAAGTTGTTAAGGTTATGATTTATATCATGCTCCTTTTTATACATTTTATATATATACGCAGGAAATATTTTAATGGAATATATTGATTCCGAAAAAGTATACCACGAAACTTAAAAATATTATCAATAATGGAAACTTACAATCTTTCTTTTCCTGGTATGGAACATAAAATCATTGTATTTGCACACGAAATTATTATTATTATGAGAGTACGACAGTATCTATTATCATGCAAAACAAAAATATAAGATCTAAATCTAAGGAATACAAGAAAACATCAAAATTACTTACCAACTAATTGTTTTGAAATCGCCACATAATTTTTTGTACATATGTCCATATATACATACATATGATCCCCACGTCATTAATTTCTGATGCAAGAATTACTAAACTTGTATCTACCATCTTTGTCGTACACACATGACATACCTATATGAGACTTTTATTCGCTATCTCATTATCGTCGGTGTTTCGAAGGGGTATACGCTATCTCCGTCTACCTGACGGGAAAAAATGAAAAAGAAACTGTATTGTAACCGCGGTAATAAATGTAATTTTCAAATATTTAAATTTTTTGAATATTCATGTTATTCTGTCAGTCATGTGATAAAGATGTTTTTTTGATTTTGGCGTCGATAATTTGTTTCGTTATGTGTTGCTAGTTTTGTTAATTCTTGGTATTATATTGTGCATATTGCTATTGCAAAGACGGTGTTTCTAAGATTGCCGACAATTATTGCAACATAGTGCTTTTGGACAATATAAAGGTATCTATATTGCATCCATTATACTTATATCGTATTTATTCAATTCGTTTAGTATTGCTAAATAAGTATTTATACCTCGAATTTTGATAAATAAGAAAACTGACACAATATAGGTTATATTTATTATTATACTGTCAGTTTTGACATTAAATCATAATTATTCAATTGATTTATTATTGTGAAATAAAGGTCTTACTTCGAATTTTGATGAATAATAATATTCACACGGTATAAGTTATACTGTACGTCAGTTTTCAGTTTTGATTTATATGACTACTACGGAAATCAGACGATTTCACCCGACAACATGACGTCATCAATTCCCTCCCACCCCTGACGATTTGAATCATATGGTTACGATTGATGACGTAGGGTTCAAGTCGTGGAAACAGAGTTTATATATATATTATAGGTATTATTTTCTGTATAAAAATATATTACTATTATATTAAATAAATAGTTTATTTGTGTATTATTTGTATTTATATTATCATTTCATAGCCATGTTTGAGCGCGAGTCTCCTCTCCTTCTATATATTACTTTGTGGTCGACACTCATTCCTTGAAATAATGCATACTAAACGTCTATTTCTTTTCTCATATATGTATAAAATACGAAAAAAGTAGCTCCTGTTCTAATGTAAATCGTATTTATATTCTACACTGAGGTTCAAACTAAACTCTGTCTGTTTTTATTAGGTAATTTCTTTTAAATATAAATTACCCCCTAGTCCCCCTCTGTTTTTAAGTCACGGCTAATCGAGCAGGGAGAATACAGGGTGTGATTAGTTTATAAGTGTTGGAAAAGCGAGGGTTGCAACGCCGTCAACCAAGCGACGGATAGAGTCGGTTTCGCCTCGTCATCACACTTCGCATGAATATGAATGGGAAGCGAGCACCGAGCTGATGGAAATACAGACGCAGGGTGCACGATAATGCACAGAAGAACACTGGAGATATTTTTCAAGATTGCAACAAAGTTTAGAAAATTATTAGCTGATCTGTTTTAACACTTTTACCATAACACAGTTTGTACATAAATAGAGAGACTCCGTAGGAACTAATAAAAAATACTCCCCTTATATTTTAAATATTCAGTATACTTTCAAACTTCTTATATATTGTAAAGGTGACACATTTGTAAAACATTATGGTCGTTAAGTAAGTAATTCAAAAATATCTTCAAATCTACTAAGCACTCTTCAACAACAATCAAGCAAATACATAATAGGAAACAAAAATTTATATCCAATTTAAACCGCGTTATAATGTCTTTAACGTCGGAATGCTGGACCATTTAAGAGAAATTTTCCTATCTGAAACTGTTCAAAATATTAAAGAAATTTCTTTGGAACTGAAGTTATATTTGTGGACCACTCATTCTCTAAAATTGTGTAATACATAATAAGAAACAGAATTTCATGCTGAATTCATATTTTGAAACCGCGTTATCTTATTTTTAACCGTGTCAGAGTGATGAATGACAAAATAGTAATAGTAAGACAATTAACACTAATAAATGCTATTATATAAAGTTTACAAGAAATAGAAACACCTATAATTTTCAATATAAGGTAGAAAGAAATGTAATCAACCAAACTAATCATGTAAAGGATTTAGGTGTGATACTAGATAACAAGTTAATTTTTGACATTCACCTCGATAATATTATTAAAAAGGCTTACAAAATGTTAGGCTTTCAAATACGAGCAAGCTCTAATTTTAGACATACATCCACTAATTTAACATTGTATAACTCTCTTGTTAGAAGTCAAGTGGAGTTTGCTTCTGTATATTGGAAGCCACGGTTGATATTTATATAAATCGTATTGAGTCAATATATTTTTTTTTCTCAATCGTAAGTTTCCAACATACAGGCCAAAATTGTTGTCATTAGAAAATAGAAGTTAAGCGACCTTGCGTTCTTACATAAACTTTTTAACAATGTTGTCGATTCACCAAAATTATTATTATTATCATTTCATCTCAGAGTATCCAATTATGGTACTAGAACAATATATTTATTGTCATTCTTTCTGCCGTATTAATTCTTTCCTTAATTCGCCCATCATAAGAATATCACACTTGTACAACTTAAATAGTCCAGATTTATTTTCCACAAGTTTACAATGTTTCAAACGCTCACTTCAATTTTATTAGTTATATTCCTAATTTAAATATGTTTTGCTCTTTGATATTTTTTTTTTCTAAACATTTTCTTACTAGTTTTTATATGTCATATTATGATCATGTGTACTGTATCTAATTGTAAAGGTTGTGCTTCTCTTTAATTGGGAAATTTTCCTGTTGAGAAGCCGAAAACTTATAAATAAATAAAATATATAAATAAGAAGTTTGAAAATATATTGAATAATTAAAATATGGCGGAGTATTTTTTATTAGTTCCTACGGATTCGCTCTATTTATATAGTAAGATCTGAACGTGTACAATAGTTCCTAATCTTCAAACCATTCACCTGGTATGGGACCATTAGATGGAAATATTTAAAATAAAAATTTAAAGATAAAATAACATCGCAAGGTACAATCGAATGTCATCGCACTATAGTAAAATAGTAGTAATATTCTTGTCCCAAAAATTAAGCCATGCATGTCTAAATACAAACTATATTAAAGTGTAACCGCGACTAGCTCATTAAATCAGTTATGTTTCCTTAGGTCGTATTACAATGATTTGGATAACTGTGGTAATTCTACAATCTACGCTCTCAACATATGACAAATTTGACTAATTTTAGCTCATCGTATGCTTTTGGAACGCCGACGTATCTTTCAAATGTCTGTCTTATTAACTGTCGATGATAGGATCTGCGCCTACCAAGGTTGTAACGGATAACGGAGAAACAGGATTAGACTTCGGAGTAGGAGTCTGAGAAAGGGCTACCTCGTCCTTAACACACTCTAGGCTAAAAAGATAGAATAGGCGCCTAAAGAAGATAGCAAAATTGTGGCGTTCTACACATAAGAGCTAACTTTAGGGGACCGATTACTTTTTGGACCCCTAATAATTTAGAGAGGGATTGACTCTCTTAATAATTTATAGACATCAACAATAATACTACTACTAATATTAACAGTGTTTTTAAAAGCAAAGGTGGCAAGTTGATTTATTTTTTTTTGCCCCTTCAAAGATGCATTCAAGTTGGCTCCTACGGCCTTAAGGCCGCCTACTTGGCCTGTACAAAAATGAAAATTCTTTTCACCATTCTGCCTTAATCCTAAATATTCCTATTTGCGACTCACCACGTTTAAGCTTCTCCAATGGCTCATGCCCCAGATGTACGTGAGCGGCTTCAGCGACGTGGTGCGGGGATACATGGTGGTGCAGCATTGAGCTGGAGGAGGACATGATGCCGGAGATGGCGGAGCTGACGGACACGGCCGCGCTGTCGTGCAAGTGATGTACGCCGTGAAGTTCGCTTGCCACCGACGTGCCACCAGACACCAGGTCTTGGAGGCAGATCGGCTCGGACATTTGCTCCATGCGGTCCATCCTATCGCATTGCTCGGGGCACTATCTGAAAAGAAGAAGAAGACAGTGTTAGAATGTTTTATTTGTACCCACTGGTTGAAATGGTTATAAGGATTATTGGACCGACTCTTATTATACCAATCGGCCAAACAATTTCTAACAAATCATTTATTTTATTAAATCCGAATAACAGAGTGGGTTAACATATAAACATCCATATCTTAGCGGGATTTAAATCTGAAATCTCTAGCGTGATTATAACTAAGAGCCGTTGCTCTAAAAATTGAGCGATTAGAGCTGATATAAAAACTATAATAATAAAGAAATAAACAAAAACAAATGTTTAACAATTTAAAATCTAGGGCCAATAAATTTAGAAGGGCGTAATCGCAGAATCAAAACAGATAAAGGGAAAATATGCTTTGGTACAAGAACTAAGTTCTTTTACCGATGCATTACGATAGTACGACTTTTGAAGTTAAATCTAAGACACACAATAGCAATTGACCAAAAAAATTGGTTTAGAATTTGTTTTTGGCGCGTATTCATAGTTTGAATTCCCTAGTATAGGTTTTATATGGGAATTTGATTTTACGAATAAAAAAAAGATATTTCGTAAAATAAATTAAGCAGCTCTTGTGTAAAAATTCGATACTTAGTTTATTCAGTAATAGATTACAACAGTTCAAACCCCTAGAGAAAGTAAAGTAAGAAAATTACTAGAAATTAAAATGCATTCATTGAATTTTGTAGTGTTGTATTTTTGTTTAAATAATTATAAACTGTGTACAGTTCATGTGAATATTATTGTCCGAATCTGGAAATAAAGGATCGGTCTAAGTGCTACATATAATTCTTTTCGTAATTTTATGAAATTTCTCGGCCTTTAAAGTTGAGCAAACATTTCTTCTGTAAGAATACACGGGGATCAAAATTATGTTCTCGGCGTTATGAACTGAGTTTGAATTTGGCGCCTATGTTTGACCGTTACGCTTTTCTGGTTTATTGAAGATCACGTAGCAAAACCAAATACATCATCAATGTCTATATTCCTATTTTTTAACATCTAATAAATAATTTTCTAATATTTAAACATGATCCTGAGGGAAATTGCATAGTAGAAATCAGAAATCTATAAAAGCAAGGAAGTTAGAAAGTTGTTTGTTTGATTATCTCAGATAAAAAAAAATCTGTTGTGGCCAGCACAATACCTCTCGCCACTTCCTTTTTTTGTTACATAAGTATAGGGCGCGAACAGTTATGTTACATTGTTGGCCTTGACAAGCAGATGTGGGGGCCCGTTTCAGAATGATAATTAGTAATTATGTACATGGATGTCAATTGTCAATTTTTCATTCAGTATTTCAAGATTTTCTAAATACACGTAGTTAATTTGTCACCAGGAGTGTGGAATTTACTTGTCGAGGAAAATAAACCACATGGAATTTGAAAATCACTAAATTTAGAATGAGAAATTTTAATACTTGACATCTATATACATAATTACTAGCTATCATTCTGACATGGGCCCACATATCTGCTTGTCAAGGCCAACAAAATCACATGACTACTCGCGCCCTTTATTTAACATTTCTTGTATACCTACACGCTACACGAAAAATTCTACTTACGTATATCTATTCCTTATATTTAGATTGTTCAATTTTAAATTCATTGTCTTCTAATATTTCGAAATGTTTCCAATTCATTGTCAGGATTGACAGTATTTTTGAAGGATATATGTAGTATACCTTTTATTTTTTAATTTTTAACTATTAATACATTAAGAAATAATATAGGTAATGTATGTACTTCCCAGAAAAAGTCTTCAGGAATGTCTTCGGATTTCTGACACTGACATTTATCTGTCAGTTACAATTTAAATTTTCCATGGCATTCTTTCGGCTATAAAATTTATTATAACAGATTATTTTATATATTATATTTCTTTTATCTCCAAATCTATAGAATGTATAATAAAATATTTAAATGTATCAGATAGAGAATTTAATTTTCTTTAATATTACCAAGAAAAATTTTCAAAAAATATTATTTAGAAGATTTTTTTTCAAAAATCTTCTACTTCCGGTTGTCCAATTGTTACCAAAACCTTTTCAGATCTTCCCATGAATGTCCGATTGGGAAATACGAAGTTAAACAAATTTAAAGTCTTATAGTTTTTGAGTAATCGTCCTTCCAACATCCTACATACACACACACACACACACACATCCACACACACACACACACACACACACACACACACACACACACACACACACAGACATCATCGTAAAAATGTTAAAATCGGATTGTAGGGATCTTAAAACGTGCTTATTCAATAAAATCTAGATATGCGATTTTTAGCATGAATGCAATACCTCTCTTAGCGAGAGGTAAAAATAGACTAAGGTTGTTTTTGCCAAGACCTCCCCAATAATTGAAGACTGTCCTACCGAAAGTAAAACATTTGACAACACTATTCCAGACGGTAAGTCCTAAATACAAAATCAGATTTTTTGGACATATGATCAACATTTGGAATATAACTTTTTTCTACGAAAAATAAATATGTAATCAGAACCATAAACTAATGACTTTGTTTCTGGTCCAACTCCAACCAAACCAAAAGTTTCAAATGAAATACATAATAGAATTGTGTACTTCTAGTCTAGTCAGCCTGTTTTGATTAATTTAACTACTATTCACTATCTCTATGATATCAAAATACTCGTAGATATAGCCGTGAAATATATTATTACAAACATAGATACACATTATGAATATTTACTATTTATCTACAATATTATGTTTGAAATTAAGCCAGTATTTCGAAAAGAGAAAACACTGTTATCCTTATGAAGATCGTTTAAAAATATGGTTATAGCAGCCGATTTGCAAAAATCATTGTATCCAAATGGGATAGGTTTTTTTAAGACACTGGTAACTTGGTAGCAAAAAAAATCAGATGACAACTTTTGAGATTTTAAAGTCATATAGTAATAAAAAGTGTATGATTTTCAACGACATACGTAATGAAAATAGTTTCTTTTTGCCACACAGGTTATAGAATCTGTCCATATGGCGACGTATGTCGTAACACTGTTCAGGAAAAAATTAGGAACTATCAACAGTTTGTATTTCAGTATTTTTACCTCCCGCTGCCCTTGGTAAGGGAGGTATAGGGATCGTGCTAAAACTCGCATATCCAGATTTTGGTAAATGACCACGTTTTAAGGTCCCTAGAATCCAATTTTAACATTTTCACGATGTCTGTGTATATGTTGCATGTGTTTGTATGTGTGTGTGTGTGTATGTGTATGTGTGTGTGGATCCTCTTTACGCTCTAACTCAAATATTATCATTCAGAAAATTTTGAAACCTTGTATTTCTACCTTATTTTGACAAGAAAAGAAACTAATGGACTTTAGTGTAAATCAGATAACCGGAAATGGCACTTTACTTGAAGCTCAAAATAGTTTTTCTTCGAAAAATACCTTTAAATGTGTTTTTTTTTTCGAGATTTATATTATAAAAATTAAGATTATTAAATTGTCTATGTATTTTATGGATAAATTTATAAAATTATCTATTATTAAATCCCGGAGCCTCCGCTTCAAACACAACTCCTTGGTTATGCAGTTCAGAACTCAAATGTATGTAACTGACAGATAAATATCACTGTCAAAACACTAATCATTTCAAATTAATAATAGTAACGTTTTAAAAAGAAAATAGTAAATAGAACAATAGTTTTATGGAGAGGAACTTAATACAGTTTCCAGCATAAATAAATATGTAGGTATGTATTTAAATTAATAAAAATTAAATGGCGGGAGGTATTGTTCTGGCCATTAGATTTGTGTGTCTTGTTTTGATTTACTTGATTTATCAATAGAAAAGGGCTAGAATAATGGTTTGTTTTTATATGCATTTCTTGATGCAGAAAAAGATAGTTTCCTAATAGGTGTCAACACAATTTTTTGAGCAAATTGAACTACCTATAAAACATTATTGCGCAATATCATTTTTGCTATATATTTATTTCTAAATTATTATCATAGACACTTACTTAAAAAATTGAGTTAAAAAGTATTGGTTGATAACTTTTTTATTATGTTAATAAATAAACTAAAACACTTTGAATATAAATATTTTAGTTAGTATATAATACACTTGTAAAAAATATAGAAAACATTATTGTATTTGTAAAAAAAATATTTAAAGTTTTAATCACATTTTCAAGGAGGAATCACTGTCACATCACCAACAAGAAAACATCACTTTGAATATCACGTGAACATCTGAATGTGAATCTTCCATTCAGCTGTTAAAGCTGTGGAAAACAATCACCGATCGACGACTAATTTAAAAGCTCGTCAGCAAATCCAGGTGCTCGGTTCAAGCAAAGACTAAAAGTCGGTTAAGTCCGCGAAAAAAGATACGGGGCTTAAAAACAGCTTTAGCCCGGTTTAGTCGGATAAAGCTCGTCGCGACGCGCCCGCCGTCGGTCTGAGAGCTTTGGCCGCTAAGCTCCCGCCCCACCACGGCGTCGGCGGGGAAAGCGCAAGAGAGAAGAGGGGGTAATTTCACTAAGAATTTTTACGCTATGTGACTAAGAAGACCTGTTGGATAGGATTTTTAAATATACGACGCGGACGGATTGTCATGTGTGTACGATAAGAATGTGGAGACGGATAGACTTCTGGTTATAAAAGCCAGAAGTTTACTATGTAATTTTTCCCTGGTACGGTAAAAAGCACCGGTAGATGACAATTTAAGAAATGAAAATGTGTAATATTGTTGTTTAAATGGTCATCTGTGGTCGTGCGGTTAAAAATGCTCGCCTGGCATATGGGACAGCGTCCGAATCCCATGCAAGTCAGTTTTTAATAAAAACCGAAATAACCATACATCTTATAACAAATAAATACATTATTAATATTGCTCCAAGCAATTATTCGCATTCATTGACGTCTTAAAAAAAATGCCTATAAAAATAATTAAAATTTCTTATAAAAAAAAATATCAAAATGATAAAATGAAAAGCATTAGTAGTTGATATTTGTCAGTTATCAAATTTTTAGTAATTGACTCATTCGTTTTTTGCATTTTCGTGTTTTTTTATGTATCTTTTCTTCCTCTTCTAACTTGAAAATATACACGCAATAGGGTAGCTGCATTTATAGGAAATCAAACAATGGAAATACTATATTTAAAAAAAAATGCCCTGTATTATTGCCAGCGGGTAACTAATAAAAAAATGCAATAAATGTATATCAGTATTTGACATCTCACAGGCGGCTGCAATATAACCTAAAATCACTAATATTTTATATAAAAAGGTCTCTTGCTTTTAAATCCATTATCAACAGTAAAATTTAAAAAAAAATACTATTAGCGATTTATTACAACATATTTATAATTTTATCTTTTTTAGAGGAATGGTTACCTCCTGTATTAAATATGATGCGAAAATTCAAATAAATTGTTCCTGTACTAGAACTATTAACATTTTTAAAAATTCAACATTAGACGAACATACTTCTGATATGAACCTACATTTTAAAAGAATAATTATTGAAATTTATTAATACTAGCCTTTGATTTTAATGGGAAAATCAAAATTCAGTAGGATTTCTTGTTTTCCCATTACACGTTTTATTGGCATGAACCAATGTTATGTTGTAATTTGTTTATTTTATTGTAATTTAAACTCAAAGTGACAACAACTAATGCAATTTCTGTAAGATGTGAAATGTATTTTTTTTTTGTGGTTCCGAAATTAAAATCCTTTATATTTTTCTTGCTTGGTACTTGTCCGCGCCACATGATTAGAATGAACGAAGACAGACCGGTACAGTAAGACAAATATGGATGACGACCGTGATTGAAAAAAGGGACCGAGGAAGACCTAAAGACAACTTGGACAAGGTAATACTGAAGATCTTGGAGGAGAAAAACACGACGTTTCGTAACATTTTCGTTAGTTCATTTATAATCCGGTACTGTTATTCAACTCGTAGCATAATTGTGCATAATAATATGTATATCCAGATAGTCCTCGCAAGTGGGTATATAGTGTAAGTAGCTTGGTGTACACTGATGAGTGTATAATACGTGAGGACGTGTGGAGGCTGAAGGAGCTCGGCTTGTTAAGCTCTGGATTGGCCCGATTGCAGGATCTCGTGGCTTCATCCGCAGATCCGCCGGATACTAGAGTATACTGAAACCGCCACACTGCGCTAATAGATATATTCCTGACTGAGAAGGCAATAATATATAATATTTTTCTATAATTTTAATACAAGGGATAATATTTGTTTTGTTTACTCCCTTTGTTAACACGTTGGATGCCGCTGACGCTTATAAGCGCTTTATTCGCATTGATACTTTCAATTTGTCGGGACAGCGGTTGTGTGCGTGTATGTAAGCAGTCACTCGAGTAAAGGATAAATAAATTTTGGAATCAGGTAAAGAATGTCTAAATTAAATAGTTATCCAGCTAGTTGATATATGACTTATTCCTGGTATTATCAAACATGGTAATTTAACATCAACTTGTAAAAATACGTGTCAATTTTTGAGGCGACATTTTTCGTTTTAACTTCCAGTCAGAGACCGTTTAACTAGAGATTAAACTACCAGTTCTTAACGTATTGGTTTCCATATGGTACTAAACATTTTAATCCATTAGGCGCTATTAATGCGAAAACGCAACATTATATAAACTATTTTTTGTGGGAAATTCCTGGACTGTGACATATCACATAGATTAGGTGTTAACAATTACTCGAAAGTTCAGTCAAACAGCATTTATTCTTACTATACCAACGTTTCAGTGCACCCTTGCACCTTCTTCAGGGTCTACAACAAATATACAACAAAAATGTAATACATACAAAATAACATGGATATAATCACACGTACAGTACCTAAGATCTTACAGATTGTTACAATTCATGTACACAAAATACATTCGTACAAAACATTCAGTTAATTTATTAAACATCGTACAAAAAATTCAATACATCCATTTGCCCATAAAAACCTCTTTAGAGCAAATAGATGTGTGTATGCTCTTTGAATTATTTGTACGATGTTTAATAAATTAACTGAATGTTTTGTACGAATGTATTTTGTGTACCATGAATTGTAACAATTTGTATAATCGTACTACCTTGAAGAAGGTGCACGGATGCACCGAAACGTTGGTATAGTACAAATAAATTCTGTTTGACTGAACTTTCTAGTAAATGTTAACACCTATTTATTTTTTTGTTTAATCAATTTTTATAGAAATTTGTTCATAACATATGAGACTCAGTTTTGGCACAAATTTCAACAATTTTTTTTTTTCAAATAAAAATTTATTTAATTTAGGTTTTGTAATACTTAATAATTAACTGTTCCACAAGCAACAAAATTACGACCTTAAAATAAATAAAGAGGGCTGTGTTCTTCCACAAGGCGCAACTTTCTGCGGACACCTTGCACTAGGTTTTAGGCAACATTTACATCGATTTATCGGATATTTCTGAATTCTTTTGAATCTCGTTCTCATTTTGTTCTTCCATCCTCCATCGTAAACTTTTCGATATAAAACAGCCAGAAAACCTCCTATGGGACTAGCCTGGGGTAGGTAAAGGGGATTGACTTTCGCGGAACAGCTGGTACGTTTTGGTCTGTTAGCCAATTTTGAGTTTTTTGTTGAAACAGGACGCAAGGTCTGGCCAGAAAATAAAATCGTCCCAATAAAATTAACCAATTTTGTTAGATGAACCTTTGACTATCCAGGGCTTCACCTCATTCGGCCCACGTAGGGCCTGGATACAGCCCTTGTGGAAATAGCGCACTATACCAACACCTTACCTGCGAATTTGACTTTTTGTTTATATCTGACATTATTATAGGGACCTCAGCAATATTGTCAGTGTGAAGTCTGATAGATCGATGAAAATGTCGCCCAAAACGGAATGCTAATTGTTCGTAGAGAGTTGCGCCTTGTGGCAGAACTGGCCCATCTTTATTTAATTTCATAATGTTGTTGCTTACGAAACAGTTAATTATTAAGTATTACAAATTTTTAAGTAAATGTACTCTTTATTGCAGAAAAAAAATGTTTAATAAATAATAAAATATATATTTTTTATCCAATTGAACAATCAACCTCATTTTTCACAAAATTTGCCATTGATTGTTTTTACATTAAGCTACAGATTAGTTTATTATCCATTTATAAATTGTAAAATAGTTCTGTTATTAGAGGCATAAAATATTTTAAATATGTGTTATCTATATTATCAGTACCTATGTACACATATATGAACATACGAGTATTTTAGCGACGGCCAAGTAACTCTACTTACTACGACAATTTTCAGAACTTATTATTATATTATAGTACTTGATTTTATAAATATAAATAAATAAATATGTACGGATAATGCCATGAACAGCCTCGAAAGCGGGCGCAATTTGGTTTTATCGCCCGAGGGCCTACAAAGTTACCAAGCAACAGATATACAAACAACAAAATCGTAGTTTGGATAAATGTCAGACAACACAATAAATTCGATAAATCACATTTTTTGAACACCGATACTCGCAAAAAATTTCATATTCTTTCTTGTATACGTCTTTTGATTTCTATGGAACCAATTTACCATGAGCAGCCTCAAATTCATTCTATATTTCTTTTAAATAATCGATAACTTAATTTTCATTTGACAATAAATTAAAATTGGTTATAAACAAACAATATAGCTAAAAACCACAACATACTTAAAATTCACAACGTCAGTACTGGCCAGCACAACAGTACCAAGTATATACCAAATGAATTATTGAATTTCGAAAACCAAAAAAAAAACATTTTATGTATGTACCACGGACATAATCAAGATTATAGCGTTCGGAAAATTAAAAAAAAAATTAAACATTCCCCTGTGGTACAATCTTTTGACTATGCCCTTAAAATTTAACCAGATTTAGAACATTAGACCGGTTGCAGATTTAACAATAAAATTTTGCTCAATAATAACAATATGAAACAATATACTTAATTATTTAATAATTTAAAATTGAACACAAGCATTAAAAAATAATAAATTAAATAGGTATCGCTTTTTGCATTGTCTTATATAAATTATTCAATATCTGTCATACAAATTATATTCAGTACCCTTGTCCATGAGTAAAAAACTAATTACACATTCGTACATTTGATTCTGTATTTGATTTAACCATTGATCCATATACAAACAAGTGTCGATTACAAAGTCCAAACATACCTTTATGTCTTATTAATCTGTGCGAAAGAGACGCCGTGCGTCGCGACGTCCACGAAACACTCACTCACTCGGCTGTCCGCGGGGCATCGGTAATATCTTTACAAATCACTGCCGGCCAAATACAGCATCAACGCGGTTTACACTAAATCCTATAAAAGTATTAAAAAGTCTTATGTGCTTAGCGCGGTCGCGGTGCTATAGACGCTATCAAAGCTCGCCTGCGCCTCTAATCTCGGACACTTTCCACCGTGGTTTAACCGTAAGTCTCCTACTCTATATATCATTTGCCCTACACATTGGCTCCGCATGCCCTTTCGTACCACTTCGGCTAAGTTCGACTTTATACCCATCTCTTTTCCACACACATATTCCCCTATCTTTTGTGTTCTCGTCTAAAGTTCGATCCCTGCTAGCGTACTGTGTTATCAGCTACAAGTTCCAAAGCTAAGCCACGCCCCCACGGCAGGAAAAGCTCTGCGCGCGCATTTACACGCCCCTATTAATAAAGCTATCTTTGTTTAACACACAGCGAAAGGGTATATCAAATACGAAGTTACTATAAAATGAGGCGGGGCTTATAAGGCTAGTAAGTCAAATGTATTAAAATATTGAATGGATTCTTTTGAGTGAATGGATGTAGCGAACTCGATATACAGATTGTAAGAGGATAATAGTACTAAAATTAATGCATGGTACTATACTTGAGTGCCTGGTCGCGAATCTGGGGAACCGGGTTCGATCCCGACCGAAGCCAAATATTTCGAATTTTAACTGGCACAAAATTGACTCCTGTGGTGCACTCTCCGCGCAGTACAAATATGTCATCATCATTATTGAAATCTGTGTACAAAGCAGTTTGGCACACCCAGGAATGGGTAATATGCCGTGATGATATATTTATTTTACTATACTGAAAGTTCCGGGTCCAAATCGCGCTCAATTACATCAACAAAAATTAAAAAGTTGACGGTTGTACGAAAATTTGTCTTCCAACCCGGATTGGGTCACCATAGAAGAATCCAACTGAACTTTTCTCCTAAGCAGTGAAGAGTGCTTGCACTCAATTTAAGGCAACAGACTGCCGAAATTAATATTGTCCATGACCAAAAGTAATAGTATATTACATCCGCGGTGGGATATGTTTTATTATTACTATCGAGGGCTTATGTATATTACTGAGAGGTGAGATAGCACGAGGCTGTAATCAAACTCCCACCGAGGTATGTTTACTATTTTATTCACAATCATCCTCTTTTTAAATAAATAAGTTTCAGAATAAATCATTGAGTTATAAACCTTTAATTTTCTTAATATTTTTGACAGCTCTATTAAAATTTGTTTAGCCTATCTTATTATGTTGCTAGGCAACCTCTACATAAACATTTCCAGCCCGTGGGGTGGAAGTGAAATCTATAATTTTCCACCCAAGAGAGTGCCATATTGCAGTTAGGAATGAAGTATTTCCCAACCTCTAAAAGATTAGGAATCGACATATTACTATAATGATTGTGAATAAATGCCAATTTCCATGATATCAAAATTGTGAGAGAAGTATACCAAATATGAACATTTTTCCCCTAGGGAATATTTTATTATTTTGACAAGTAATCACATTTCATGCTGACAAACAAATTTCTGCTGTGTAATGATTCAACTGTCATAATTTTTTGTTGGCTCGTGTAGGTACTTATTCAAAGCCTACTAAATGTAATACAATAAAATTTTAAAATTATTTCTGTAAAAATACCTCTCTCGGTTATGAAAAATATATTTTGTACAGTATCGAACATATATAGAGCAACTCCATAGGAACTAATAAAAATATTCCCTCATATTTTAAAGAGTCAATATTTTTTCAACGTTTTTAATATAAAGGTAACATATTCATAGAACTTTATGCACGTTAAATAAGTAATTCAAAAGTATCGTACTATAAATTTCACAAGTACTTCTGTATTTGAATACAGATGAGAGGTGCGACAAAAATAGAACACTTAGAATCTTATATTTACTTTAAAAAAATTAACAAGAATAAAAATATATGAAAGAAACTTAAATTAGACAGAAAATAAACAATGTATATTTAGTACATGGAATTAATTAATTATCGATGATTTTGTAGGGTATAGATTTCCATGCATCCGTAATAATTTTAAATAATTGCTTGGAATTGTTAATATTATTCCTTGCAATATTTTTTCCTCTCGCTAAGAGAGATATTGGATTCATGCTAAAAATCGCATATCCAGATTTTAATGATTAAGCACGTTTTATGGATGTATGTGTATGTGGGTCGGTTGGAAGGAAGATTTCTCAAATACTATAATACTTAATATCTGTTTAACTACGTATTTCACAATCGGACATTACTAGAGCTGAAAAGGTTTTGGTAATAATTGGACACCGGAAGTAGCAGATTCTTAAAAAAAATCTTCTAAATATTATATTTGAAAATCTTTATTCTTGGTAGTATTAAAGAAGAGTAAATTCTCTTTAGAAAGAAAGAAATATAAAATAAATAAATAAATAAATATTTCATCACGGCATATTAGCCATTGCTGGGTGTGCCAATCTGCTTCGTACACAGATATCGGTAATGATGGAATATAAGGTATATAATAAATTTCACAGCCCAAATAATGTCATGGAAACCAATTGAAAATTAAAATTGTTTGTAACTGACAGATAAATGTCAGTGTCAGAAATTCGGAGACATTACTAGGAAGTACGTATATATTATTTCTTATTGTTTTAATATTTAAATATTTAAAATTATAGGAATATTACACATTTACTAGTAATCCCGACAATGAATTGGAAACATTTCGAAAAATTAGAAGACGACAAAATTTCTTCATAGAATGAATTTAAAATTAAACAATGTAAATAAGGAATACAATAGGGCGCGAGCAGTATTGTGCTAGCCGCAACAGTTTTTTTATTATGATTATAGTTTGTTCATAATTTAATTTTTTTTTAAGTTCCGTTAATTAGTAGCAATAACCATGACCTTATGACATTGTAGAAAACAATATTATTTTAGTTCGCGTCCTATACCTACTTATGTAACCAAAAACGGAAGTGGCGAGAGGTATTATGCTAGCCACAACATATTTTTGTCAATGGTTTCAATAGAATTTCTATTGTATTACAGGTCAGGTGACTATTTGCGAGTTATAGACACATATTAAAATCGGCTCATTACTCTTTTTTCATTCACCACTTTCATACGGTTAAAAATAGGACAAGACGGTTTCATAATATGAATTTAGCATGAAATTCTCTTTCTTATTACATATTACACGATTTTAACGAATGAGTGGTACAAAAATACAACGCACTTCAATTTCATTGACACTGATTGTTCTTCCAAACAATAAATTCCTTTCAATTGACTACTTAAAGTCGAGAAAAATAATCAAATACACCAAATCTCAATCCCACATATTTATAAGTTCATTTTCACCTAGTGTATCAATCCATTCTATAGACTTCTCCACATCATGCCCTCTCTCTCTCACTCCCATATCTTGCTATCCCCATATTCCTGCCCTTAGTACCCCTCTCTCTCGCACTCACAGAATTCCCTATCCTGCTGCTCCGCCTTTGGAAGGAGGCGTGGCCGCACAACATGGCGCCGCAGCAGGAGAAGCGGCAGTGCAGTGCTGCCACTGCAGCCGACAGCAGGAAAAAACAAAACAAAGCAGGAGAGTGATTGAAAAGGGTGAAGAGTGTTAGTGTTGTGAATGGTGAAGAATAGAAGGAAAAATTGTTAGTTGCTTTGAAGAGTAGAATAAAATTTGAGAGTGCTTGATAATGGGATGAATATGGACGCATTGTTTTTGTTAAATAGATGAATGATATGTGTGTTGCCCTATTTATAATATAACTTTGTCAGTAGTAGGTAAAATATTAAGCGAATTCTTCATCTTCATGAAGGTAATATATTTTAATATCTTTATTTTTTAATATAAAACACTTGAACCTGATATTTCTCTAGTATTTAACATATAAATGATGTATGTTACAGTTATATTCTTATTTATTAAAGATACAATAAAATACTACATAACAATCTTATAGAAGACCAAGGGCGACATCCGATTAGGGTTTTTTTTTGTACCAGTGGTTCTTAAGTCGCAACACAAAGTTATATATTTGGCTCGATTTGGGTTTAGTGAGAAGTAAAAAATTGCATTTTTTTTTGTTGTAATGTGTTCTTTTAACTAAAATAGAATAAGAAAACACAAAATTAGAGCGCGCAGAGAGGTAATTATAAAATATTTTGCAAAAATAGAGTAAAATTTTACTTATAATAAATTTGTGTTTTCTGTAATGAAATGAACACTAAAAATGCTTGTTATGAAGACACAGTACACTTGTTAATGAAATACCACTTTAAAACACGAAATTGGGGTAGGAAAGTAATGATTAATAAGTATTTTAGTAAAAAATCAACTTAACCTAAAATGATGAGAGAACATAATAACACGAACATCGTTCAAAATGAAAGTCGGTAATATAGGATAAACCAGTGAAACTAAAACAGTGGTTTCCTTTGTAAAAATCCTAACTTAAACAATTTTCTTTAAAAAATCCTGAGGAAAACAATTCGTAACACAAACTCATGTTTCAAAAATTTGTAAAAAACCCAGACAATAACAATACCTAACGCACACTCACGTTTTAATAAATTTTGAAAAAAATCCTGACAAAAACAATACCTAACGCACAGTAATGTTGTAAGATTTTTTAAAAAAATATCCTAACAATAACAATACCTAACGCACACTCATGTTTTAAGAATTTTTTTTAAAAAATCCTAACAATAACAATACCTAACGCACACTCATGTTTTAAGATATTTTTTAAAAAATCCTAACAATAACAATACCTAACGCACACTCACGTTTTAATAAATTTTGAAAAAAATCCTGACAAAAACAATACCTAACGCACAATAATGTTGTAAGATTTTTTAAAAAAATATCCTAACAATAACAATACCTAACGCACACTCATGTTTTAAGAATTTTTTTAAAAAATCCTAACAATAACAATACCTAACGCACACTCATGTTTTAAGATATTTTTTAAAAAATCCTAACAATAACAATACCTATCGCACACTAAGGTTTTAATTTTTTTTTTTAAAAATCCTAACAATAACAATACCTAACGCACACTCATGTCTTAAGAATTTTTTAAAAAAATCCTAACAATAACAATACCTAACGCACACTAATGTTTTAATAATTTTTTAAAAAAATGCAGACTAAAACAATACCTAACGCAAACTTTTGAATCGTAAAAAACAGTTTTAGTATCACTGTATATCCAGTATACCCACTATATTCATGTTAGTTTACAATATTTCGACAGATGAACACAGAATTATAAATGAAAAAATGTTATAAAACGAAGGAAAAGAAACCAAAATTTTGCAAATATACATTAATTGAAACAGTATTATTCGTACCGAAGCGTAAGTACCTACTTAAACATAGAAATATATATAGTTCACCTAACCTATTTTTTTACTTAAAAATGCCAATATCTCTATAAATATAACTTTCCTCGGGCAAATTTTTTGGTATTTAGTGTTTTTAATGGTTTACTAACTATATATATCCATCAATATAAAATTCTTGAATGCTCACTAAACTGAAATTTAGCCATATATTTTTTTAAATAGGATGGTATATATTTTTAGGCCCATTCAATTTTTTTAAATGAATACAATCATGTGATTATTTTATGACCTTCCATAACAAAAATATTGAGAAAAATTCAATTGAAATTTAAAAAAAAAAGATTTTTATAGTTATTTTTCAGTATGTATGAAAAACAATTGAGCTTAAATTAAAAAGAAACAAATATTTATTAATAACTTTATAAACAGTGTTCTATTTGATTTCTATCTTAAATAATTCAAATTAACAAATAGCAGTTTACTATAAAAATTTTATGTGTCAAGGCACTGAAGTTCTATTTTTTATTACGAATGTAGAATTTATTTGCCGAGGCCCCTAGGGCCGAGGAAAATAAACCATATGTGTGATAAAAAGGAACTTCAGTGCCGAGGTGTATATTTATTTTATTATTGTGAAAATAAAGAGAATATTTTTTTATAGGTTAGTTATCGTAAAGAGCACTGAAAATTGTGTTTTATCTCAAACTTATTAAATGGTTGAATTCAGAAAAAAATTCTCTATCGAACAGGCTTGAAAAAATTATATCATCCCATTTAAAAAAATATAACATTGTACTGAACTTGAGAACCACTGGTTTAAAAAAATATTTTCTTCCCTACTTTCTAATAATAAAGAAATTACTTAAAGTAACTTGTTTAGCTGTTACATCCTGTATACATATACAGGGTGTTAATTAAAAAGCGGGCCACAAGCTTGTTTTAGATTGGAAGTCAGTTTTTCATTGCACAAAATTTACCAAATAATTTTGGGCAAAAATGTTTCTTATAAAAGTGTGTATACAAGTGACAGCCATGGAAATTAAACAAAATTATAAAATGCATATCGTTTGATATGTCTAAAAATTGATTTAGGTTACAAAATTTGAAGAATAATAATATTAAAATAGTTATTTTCGTGTAGAATTTAAAGATAAAATTTGCTTATTGATTTAAGTGTTTTAAAAATGCTATAATATTTATTTGAAAATCAATTTCTATAAATTCGTATTAATATTTTTCCCAAATATTGCAAAATTTAAATTTATATTTTTTAATTTAGCAGTATATGGTTTTTCACCTTAGCACAACTCTTTAGTTATACATTTGATATTTTCAAATATATGTAATTAATAAATAAAAATAAATAAATTTAAATTAATATTGGTTTTGAAAAGAAAATATTAATACTGCATCCCTTAAATATTTTAAATCCATTAAAAATGAATCTACCCATCCACCTGCTCCCTGCTCCTATTTGAATAACAAAACACCGTCGCAGTGTCACCTATTAACAAAACACCATCATCAGTGTGCATCATGAAACAGATGACATCCTAGTAGCGATGCTAAACAAAAACGCATCAATCACGCTGGCCTTTCATTTTTTAGCGCAACACGGGGGTAGTTGGCACCCCTGCAGAGAGCTAGAGGGTGATCAGGTGTGCCAACCCCTAAAAAATACTTAAAACTCAATCAATTTACAGATGGAGATGGTGTCATTATCATTACGACCACCTAGGTGGTCATCAAAAAGAGAGAGATTCGATGGTGAATGTGCATCAATAATGGTGATTAAAGATCGAAGACTTTAAATTGATTTTTAATATCTGTATGTATTGTATTTTTTGTAAATACAGTCCCGTCAAAATATTTATCCCAATGAATAAATTTTTGTTTTTTGATAAAGCCTCCTCTGACTTTAATAATGGGTTAACAAATTTTAGGCATATTTTGTATTCGTTTTTGTAATACTAGAAAATGATTTCCTAATGTTTTGCAAATTCTCATATAACTGATTAACATTGGTTAATCTATTTTTATGACTTGTCTCTTCATTTTATCTCACAGAAGTTCGACTGTGTTCAAAAGAAGAAAAGGTAAAACCGGAACAACAATACTAAAATAAAGTGTATGATCCCAACACGACTCTCTTGACGTGTAAATACAAAATCAGTAGAAAAAATCTGATGTGGCCAACACATGACCTTCCGTCAATTCTATGTATTTTATATAAATTACTCATAGATAAGGGTGTTCTTGCAAAAGATTATATATTTCCAGTAAAATTATTTCACGAACGATGCAAATTGTACTTAACACTGAAATCTGTCAATTAATAAAATTTTCTTTTTCCATTATGGTTTCAATGGTGAGCTTGCAGCAGCAGTAGCATAGGTTGCAAGATTTATGAAAATTAGTTTCTATATATTTTTTTATTTCCTGATACATTGAATATAGAGAAGAAAATGCAATGATCGTAAAGAGAATAAAATATCCTTTAATAAGTATAATAACGTAAAATGTCAAAAATGGTATTTAACAGCATTTTTTCAAAGAAAATAATTTTAAAAAGGGTACTTTCGGTTTGCCAATTATAGCCAAAATCTAATCAACTCTTTATACGGACGTACAAAGGGGAATGTGAAAGAATTATACTTTTTGGAATTGTACTATTGAAGTTATCGCAGGAGATATTTTTGTCACACACACACGCACACAACACACGCACACATACACATCATAGGAACAGGAAAATCGTATTCTAGGTACTCTAAAACGTACTTATTCATTAAAAACTCACTATCGATTTTTTTGACCAAAGACTATACTTTCCTTACATAAAGGTGACGGAAGGTAAAAACGTCACAATTTTTGAAAAAAATTAGTCCGCCTTAATTAATACTATCAAAGTTTCTTGGCAAATTTTTACACCTAAAGCCCAAACTCATAATAGTTCAGTCGGTTTACATTTTCAAGAAATTATAAAACCTACACAAATGGTTAGAATTTTCTACAAAATTCATTCAGCTACTTTAACCTTCACCGAATCATGCTAATGGTACACGCGTTATAGACCGTGCGGGGTAACACAGCTACCCCAGTATTTTTTTTTTTTATTATTTTTGGTACCTTACTTGTTTTGTATTTAAGTTTCAGTTAAAATGAATGCAAGAAAACATTTTTTATAAGTTTCTTATTTACAAATTATAAAAATAAAATAACTAAAAGTAATACCAATTCTGAACAAAACAAAAAAATAACTAAAATTGCAACTTTTCACAGTCTGAACAAAAATATTTTTTTAATTCCTTCCTGTGTATATTTTTCCACATGAATGGTGGCAATCCTAGACTTCCGATCATGTTTCCTAGAAAAAAATCTGATGTGGCCAACCCATGACATCTCGCCATTTCCATTTTATGTTACATAAATAAATAATAAATAAATATATCATCACGGCATATTACCCATTGCTGGGTGTGCCAATCTGCTTTGTACGCATGATGAAATAAGTGTGTGCGCTTATGAGGCGTTACCTCGCGGGCAGCAAATTGCTGTCGTGGAAATTAAACCACTGGGGTCAATTTGTGCCATTAAAATTCGAAGTAATTTTTGGCGTCGGTAGGGATTGAACCCGGGTCATCATTAACGAATTTAACATTTCTTGTACATACAAATAATTCAAACTGTATCTATTCTTTGGTTCTACGAGGATTTTTCTCCTACTCTTTTGATATATTAAAAAAAATTATATTCACTGAAGGTATATTAATAAACCTATAATTTTAAATATTTAATTAATAATACAATAAGAAATTTTAAATGTACTTACTGTACCCAGAAAAAGCTTTCTGTAATGTTAATAAAACTGTTGATTCTTGACACTGACATTTTGCATTTACCTGTCAATTATAAACAATTAAATTTCACAACTGGTATCCATGGAATTGTTTGGCAGCGAGATTTATTACAACAGATTATTCTATATTATTATATAGGTAATATATCTCTAAATCTATATAAGATATAATATATTTTTTAAATGTATCAGATTGAGAATTTAAAGATCTTTATTCCTGTATTAACATAAATTTTCAAAAATAATATTTAGAAGATTTTTTTTAAGAAAAACTTCCGGTTGCCCAATTGTTACCAAAACCTATTCAACTCTTCCCATTAATGTTAGATTAAGGAATCCGTAGTTAAACAGCTCTTTAGTTGTATAGAATTTGAGAAATCGTACACGTACGCACACATACACACACATCCACACACACAGACATCATCGTAAAAATGTTAAAATCGTATTCTAGGGACCTTAAAACGTGCTTATTCAATAAAATGCGGATATGCGATTTTTAGCATGAATCCAATACCTCTCTTAGAGAGAGGTAAAAATTATAAAACCTACAAAAATGGTTGGAATTTTCTACAAACTCCATTCAGCTACTTTAAATATAAACTTAAAACTTACAAAAAATGACGGGTGATAATAGTTCCACCGGCATTTTAACGGTCAACTTTTAGTCCAGATTTATCTTTTACCGAAACCCTTTATATACTTTTGGCACAATAAAAAACTTGTAAAAATCCAAGGTGTACAGAAAACTTACCTTGCAAGATATATGGCACAATGCGCATAAGAAAATTTACAGGGCTTAAGGCTACAATGCCTAATAGTTTAATGCTCGTCTTACTAATAAAGGCGATGTAACCCATTATTAAAATTTTGAATCTGTTTTAAATCAGTCTAAAGAAATATATAGAATTTTTTCCCCATTTGCCGAAATATGGGTTTGGACTCGTAAATATTCAAATTGTGTGTCAATTAACTTTTTGTTTAAAACTCTCTCACCTACAAAATTTAAAGTATATTTAGCATCATACACATCATCCCCTACAATGATTGGTGTTATTTCTCCTACCGCTTGTTCCGTCCCCCTCCCCTAGTGTCAGACTGCTCTCTGACAGCTCATTGTTGCGTGCTGGAGATAAATGATTGTAAAATAAAACAAACTGTTCTGTCTCTCTTCTCTGTGTATCACTAGCATTGCTCCAGCATCCCCTCGCTAGCAGAGCCAGCAGAGTGGTAAAGTGCGCGCCTAATGTAGCGAGAAATGTGGACATAATCGCCGATATTCAATAGGGGTACGAGAAAATAAGGGAATTAGGGTGAAAGAATGAACAGGAAATAGGAAGAGTTAGTGCATGATGATAGGATGTGGTGACGGATGAATCAAATATATAAAATACCTACTCGTGGAATAAGCTCAATTCATTCAAAAGCGTCCGGTTGAAGTCCTACCGATAAGGTATATTAGATACACTACGAGCCCAGGTTAACATTTTCAATAAATTATAAAATCTAAATAAATGGTTAGACATTTCTAAAAAATTCTTTCGGCTACTTTAAATATAGACTTAAAACTGTGTACCAAATGACTGGTGATAATAGTTCGACCAGCATATTAAAAATCATTTTCATCAGCTTCTACCGAGATCCTTTACCAAACACAATGAAAAACAACTACACATAAATGCAGTGCGTACATTAAAATCTACCTTGCACACATATGGGACAATATTCACAGGAAAATCTGCTTGGCTTAGGGATACAGTGTCTAACAGAATTAAAGCTGGTACTACTAATAAATGCGATGTAACCCAATATTAAATGGCGAAATACTTGAATAACATATTCAGTTTTTGTAAGTTTATTGTGTAGGTTTTATAATTTAGTTAACCGCCCGAATTAATATGATTTTGGCTCGTATTATCACTATTATTATTTATATCGAAATATCAAATAGAAAATCAGAAAATGATCTTCACAAACACAACATTAATTACAAAAATCTGTTGTGGCCATCACAATATCTCTCGCCCTTTCCATTGTGGTATATACAGTAAAAAATTTGAAAGATATTCGATCAAGGTTGTTTACGAATTGTATGAATTCAGATTTTTGCTCCGCCCATCATGACAAATTCAGTAGTGTCGTTTGCTTAGTTTTTATGAGGGTACGTAAGATACTACTGCTATTTTATTATTATAAAATATATATATATTACAGGAAAAATATTCAAAATTCAAAAATAAGTCAACTAGTTTGTTTATAAGCAAATGTAAAACCAAATATGTTAAAAATAAGATACTGACACAATGTCAGTGTCAGTGACTCTGACAGAATATAACGTTATACGTACGGCTATGAATCCAGATAATGTATCTGTATTAATAAATAAACTTACGTTACAGCGAAAGTATTATCAACAACGAGCATCGTTTATAAATGGAATGTCCTAACTTAGTCGAAACAATATGAATTTTTGAAAGACAAGCGTGTTATATCCATCCTTATCACACACTCTTACAGCCTTTGCAAAAGAAAGAGATAAATGTATGCCTATTTGTTAATTCGTTCGTGATACAGGTGCCCTTGATCGGACATCTTTCAAAAATTTTACTGTATAAGTATTGTATTTAACATGTCTTGTACACACAAAAAAGTCTAATTACACCCAATCTTTATATTTATGTATTTTCTATAATTTTAAATTCATTCTATGAGCATGTTTTCTCCTACTCTTCTAAATGTTCGAGGTTCTTCCAATTCATTGACGGGATTGGCGGTATTTCTGAAGGGTTCATGTAATATAGATATAATTTTAAATATATAATTAATAATACAATAAGAAATATTAAATATCGTTCCCAGAAAAAGCCTTCAGTACTATCTCTGAATTTTTGACACTGACAGTGACATTTATCTGTCAATTACAGACATTTTAATTTCTCAACTGGTTACCATGGAGATGTTTGGACTGTGCGATTTACTACAACAGATTATTTTATAGATTATATTTCTATACCTTTAAATCTATTAGAAGATATAACAAAAAATTTAAATTTGTCGGATAGAGAATTTTGTTTTTTAATATTTGTAAAATATTCCAAAAATCATATTTAGAAGATTTTTGTTAATATACTACTACTTCCGGTTGTCCATTTGTTACAAGAATGTATTCAACTCTTCCCATTAAGGTTAGATTGAGGAATCCATAGTTACACAGGTCTTTGTAGAATTTGAGAAATCGTACCTCTAACATACACGCACACACATACACAGACACCATCATAAAGATGTTATAATCGGATTATAGGGACCTTAAAACATGCGTATTCCCTAAAATCTGGATATGCGATTTTTAGCATGATTCCAATACCTCTCTTGGCGAGAGGTAAAAAGAAAAAATCACAAAATTGCAAATTAGTCAAGAGAGAATTATTCATAATTTAATGTGATTGTTGTTAAAGTTCTATAACTGATTCAAAATCTATATTAGATTCCAAATTCGTCATGAAGAGACGAATCTACGGACAAGTGGTTTCTTAATTTGTTTTTACCTTCCGTTACCTTTAGGTAAGGAAGGTATTATTGTTTTTGCTCAAAAAATTCCATAGTGAGTTTTTAATGAATATATGCACGTTTTGTGGCCCCTAGAAGTTACTACTTTTACGATGATGTGTGTGTATGTGTGTGTGTGTGTGTGTGTGTGTGTGTGTGTGTGTGTGTGTGTGTGTGTGTGTGTGTGTGTGCATGTTTGTATATGTGTGACGTGACGATGGTTTCAGCTGCGATAACTCAAATACTACAATTCCAAAAATTACAATTTTTTCGTATTCCTCATTCTTCCATTTAAATGAAGACTTGATTAGATTTTAGTCACAATTGATCAACCGGAAGTACCTTAATTTGATGCTTGTAACTGTTTCTTTAAAAAACGCAGTTAACTATCATTTTTTGACATTTTATGTTATTGTAAATATTAAAGAATATTTAATCTCTAAACGATTTGATAACATTATTTTTTTTTTCAATTTTCATAAATCTTGAAATCTTTGCTGCTTCACCATGGAAACAGTTTCAATAACTCAACATTACTAATTGACAGACGTTAGTGTCAGGAATAATATACATATCAGGTGCGTTCAATGAAGTAAGCAAATCAAGCAAATGCTAGGTAAGCAAACGAGACTTATTGCTTAGTACCTGGACGATTTGGTAGCTATATGACGAACTGTCATTCACAACTGTCATCAAGAAAGTTATACAGTTGTCAAATATAACATGCGTATCTCTCGTATATCTTTTATTGGTCTGGAAAATTATATAAAATGAATTTATAGATACGTTCAGTTATTTGCAGATAGTGGGAATAATTTTTCAAGATTTTTTTAGGTCCAAGAAAATGTTAAAACATTCATCACAAAACTTTGAAAACCTTTTTGACATGTGGTTGACACAAACACACCATAAAATGAGATAGAATCAGTACAAGTTAACTTCATGTATGTATAATTTGTATTTCCCGCCACTATATTTGATAAATTGGCAAGACAAGCGAGAAATTTGGCGCTTGGATTGCTTGCGATCAAATCAAGCAAATGCTAGGCTAGCAAAGTCGTTCAACAAATTTTACTTCCGGTTGTTTGTTTTGCTAGGCTTCGTATGTGAAATAATTTTACTGAAAATACAAGAAATTTTCTGTGTGGAATTTAGATAAAGTACATAGACATGATGCAAAGTACTGTGCTGGCCACAACAATTTTTTTATGATCGGCATTACCGAAAAACTGTTTCAATATTATCTTTATTGCAAAACTTGTTATATTTCTGATTATGTATTTTATTCATCTTTAATCTAAATTATATCAACTTTTGCCCAATACATATACAGATACAGTAGCTTCAAAAAACTATTTAACTGTTACGCGTAAGTCAGTATACATCAGTTATGCTGATTTAGCCCACGGGTCTTTGTAAACATATTATTTTCAATACATTATGAATTATTCATTGTAATACACTACCCTAAATTTAGGTATTACATTTAAATGGCAAATGCATAATTGTGTTAAGGTAGGTATTTTCAATATATTTTAGTTAAAAAATCACCCTAATTTGTATTGTAATGAGAAGCTTTTATGAATTAAATTATACATAAATGAAATTACTAAAATACGTATAATAATGCATTATGTAGCATACTTGCAACAATAGGAAATAAAAGTGTATCATCCAATATTGGAAACAATACGTGCTACGGGCTTATTGAATTCCCATGCAGTTTTAATAAAGCAAGATAATTAATTTTGTATTGTATCCATTTTCCATTTTTGCGTTGAGGGCTTAGTTCGCCGTTAGCATAAGTCCGTGTTGATAATGTAAATGCAGGTGAAATTAAAAAGTTAATAGTTTCATGAGAGGATGCGAAAGCCAGTTAATTCCATATAATTCAGGTTAAGCGTGATTTCCATAAAAAAATCATTGAATTTGCCGCGGGCGTATTTGTTGAATTAATGCGAAATCTGTTTTATTTATGCATCCCATCATATTTTATTTGTAATTATAATGACAGTGCTAGCTGATCCTGGATTGCCACAATGCTAGTTTGTAAATAATTGATTCGATAATGGATACAATATTAATTACTCTCCAATCCAAATGCTTTTTTCAAATACTTTTCGGAATAATGGATCATCATTTTCATATCAATTATATAAATATACATATACTACTACCGATAAATGAATTTTATAGTTTTTTTTTATTTATAGCAGTAAGTTTTAATTTGTTTTGTGAAATGTCATTAATTTAATGTTTGTTTGTGGAAATTTATTGTTTGCTTTTTAATTTTAATTAGGGGATGTGGACATTTTAAAATAATGATCATTGCACATTCATATTCGGTGTATTTATATTAATATGTTTTGAAAGCAATATGTGAACATTTTTGTATAAATAACAAATATATTAATACCCATTATATAATTTGTACTATTTGTGCAAAATAACAAAATCATACACAAATTGAAGAGCTCTTAGCATAAACAACCTTGGTCCATTTTACCTCTTTTGGTACGCAAGCCTTAGACGGTCTAGCTATTCCGCTATGGCAACACGGACTATATCTATCGCTAGTTCCCTTACTACAAATGTGTACCAAGAGAACTTTCTACAAGAACTTTTGAAACCCCTGAACAACGTACTCTTTCCTGGCAAACACTGGGTCTTCCAACAGGATTCAGCTCCAGCACACACGGCCAAAACCATGCAGGGCGAAGACTAGCCCTCTGGCAGTCCAGAGCTGTGTGTGTGTGTGTGAATGTATGTATGTGTGTGTAGGGATGTTGGAATGACGATTTCTCAAAAACTATAATACTTAATATCTGTTTAACTTCGTATTTCTCAATCGGACATTAATGGGAAGAGCTGAAAAGGTTTTGGTAATAATTGGACAACCGGAAATAGCAGATTTTTTTAAAAACATCTTCTAAATATTATTTTTTGAATTTTTTTGTTGCTAATATTAAAGAAGAGTAAATTCTTTACCAGATACAAATACATATTTCATTATATCTTTTATAGATTTAGAGATAAATAAATATAAGGTATATAATAATATGTTGTAATAAATCTCACAGCCCAAATAATGTAATGAAAACCAATTGATGTTTGTAACTGACAGATAAATGTCAGTGTCAAAAATCCAGAGACATTACTGAAGATTTTTTCTGGGAAGTATATACATTATATTATTTTTTATTGTATTAATAGTTAAATATTTCAAATTATAGGTATATTACATATACCCTTCAAAAATACTGTCATTCCCGACAATGAATTGGAAATAATAAGAAAAAAAATTAGAAGAGGACAAAATTTCTTCATAGAATGAATTTAAAATTAAAAAAATCTAAATGTAAAGAAGATATTTAAGTAGAATTTTTAGTGTAGAGTGTAGGTATACAAGAAATGTTAAACACAATGGCTGTACAAGCCTCGTTTTAACTAAAACGATGTTTTAAGAAATGTCAAATTTCATTATTTAATATTAATAATAAATAATATTAAATTCATCAAAATATGATTTTAACGCAGAACATAGTTCATAATCAAACAAATATTTTTAAAAAAATCGCTCTTAAAACTTAAGGGTGAAATTAAATATTGAAATTTGAATTTGACATTTCTTAAAACATCGTTTTAGTTAAAACCAGGCTTGTGGTACCAGCCAATAGGGCGCGAGCAGTTATGTGACTTTGTTGGCCTTGACAAGCAGATACGGGAGCCCCTTTCAATATGATAGCTAGTAATTCTGTACATAGATGTCAAATATCATAAATTTTCATTCTAAATTTAGTGATTTTCCAATTCCATGTGGTTTATTTTCCTCGATAAGTAAATTCCACACTTCTAGTGACAAATTAACTACGTCATTTTAGAAAATCTTGAAATTTTTAATAAAAAATTTGACATCTATGTACATAATTACTAATTTTCATTGTGACACAGGCCCCCACATCTGCTTGTCAAGGCCAACAATGTCACATAACTGCTCGCGCTCTACACTTATGTAACCAAAACGAAAGTGGCGAGAGGTATTGTGCTGGCCGCAACAGTTTTTTTTTATTATGATTTTAGTTTGTTCATAATTTTAAATTTTCCGTTCCGTTAATTAGTAGCAATAACCATGACCTTATGACATTGTAGAAAACAATATTATTTTAGGTGTATTCTATCAAAAAAAAATATGTGTAGAAAATAAATTAAATAATGAAAGTTTATTCGAATAAGGACCTTGTCATCATACAGAAATATTGTGGTAGAAATATATCCCTATGTTCTCCCCTAACCGCCACTACCCGGTATATAATACATATTCAAGTAAGTGTGTGTGTGTGTGTTTCCTCCTCTATAAAATGCTCGCCAATCTTCCACCTTCAGTTAGTGAAAAGTGTCATCGTCGGTAACGCATTGCACAAGTATCAGAACCTCATTACTTACCCCCCCCCTCCACCCTCCAACCCGTGTTACACTTCCAGTATAATTTGTTTCATTACTCTATACTTCTGTAGTCACTTTTGCAAGTCGTGTTATATCTCCTCTATCTACTTGTATCTATCAATCTACTGAGCAATATCTAATAAACAATCTACCTCCCTGCACTATCCAATAATTCCGTCTCACTAGCTGAATGTATTTAATCATCATTGGTAACTGTAAACCACAAATACTATGCGCAATCTACAAAACAAATGTCCTGGGCAAGTTGATGTTAGACTCTATCCTGCTGTTGTATCGGCTGCATCTGCAATGTTCGTGACTCCTGCAAGCAGCAAGGGATTACCAGTAGGATCCCGCGGATTCCTGCGGGCCTTACGGAATATTGAGGAGAACATGCGGCCGAAATAGATATAACTTTATAAATACATACGACAGCAGGAAGTTTATCAATATTTTTGGGAAGTAGTGGTAATGATAAAAAACCGACGCATCCAAATATTTCTAGAAAAAATTCCGTAATGTTTTGGTTCATGTGCCCCTTTTTGCGTAGTCCCCTGCGCCACTGGGTAACCCCGGAAGCCATGTTGATGTCCGCCCGCCGCGATTAAAGGATTATCGGGTGATCGCGTATTGAGCCCATCGAAAATATATTTTTCCCAAAATGCCAAACACCTTTTCACCTGCAGGCCACACTGTTGGCATAGTATGTATGTGTGTGAATGTATTACACTGTAACTGCATCCCGTATTATACGCTCAAATATTATGTAGGGTTGCAAAAACCTACTCATTAATCATGGCAACATACATGCGTCAAAAGTTGCACAATGCAATTCGATACGAGAGAGGTAAATGTACTATTGTTACAGAATACCTCTAGGAATTATAGGATATATGTTTTCTTTTTTGGATAAATGATGGTATTTATTTATAGATTGCTTTTTAAAACTGCTATTCGATGGAAAAAGTCTAATATTTTTTGCATCTAACTTTGGCATATATTTGGTCAGTAATAAATGAGTTGGGCTGGGATGTTAATGTTTATCACATATAGAAATACAAGATTTTTACATCTCGCTAAGAGAGGTATTGGATTCATGCTAAAAATCGCATATCCAGATTTTAAGGTCCCAATAATTATAAAATTTTTGCGATCATGTGTGTGTGTGTGTGTGTGTGTGTGCGTGTGTGTGTGTGTGTGTATTGAAGGTAAGATTTCTGAAATTCTATAAGACTAAATACCTGTGTAACTACGAATTCCTCAATCTAACAGTAATGGGAAGAGCTGAATAGGTTCTGGTAACAATTGGACAACCGGAAGTGGTAGTTACTAAAAAAAAATTGTAAATATTATTTATAAATTTATATTACTACAAATTATAAAGATAATTAAATTCTCAATCTGACACACTTAATTTTTTTATTATATCTCTTATAGTATATAATAATATAGAATAATTTGTTGTAATAAATCTCGTTGCCCAAACAACTCCATGGAAAACAGTTGAGATATTTAAATGTTTGTAATTGACAGATAAATGCAAAATGTTAGTGTCAAAAATCGTCAGTTTTACTAACATTATTGGAAGATTTTTCTGTGAGGTAGGAATACATTTAATATATCTTATTGTATTATTAATTAAATATGTATTTAAAATTATAGGTATATTAATATTACATATATCCTTAAGAAATACCGCTAATACCGTCAATGAAATTGAAGAATTTTGAACATATTAGAAGAGTAGGACAAAATTCCTCATAGAACGAAAGAAGAGAGACAATTTCAATTATTTGTATGTACAAGAAATGTTAAATTCGTTACTTATAGGGCGCGAGCATTCATGTGACTGTTGGCCATGGCAAGCAGATTTGGGGGTCCGTGTCAGCTAGTAGTTATTTACATAAATGTTACAATTGTCATGTCATAATTTTTCATTCAAAATTTTCTGATATCACATTTATTTGTCATCATTAGTATGGAATATATTTGTCGAGGATAATCCACATGAATTTGGAAAATTATGTTTTGAAGGAAAAATTATGATACTTGACATCTATGTACATTATTACTAGATGTCATTCTGTCACGGGCATCCATATCTGCAGTACATGCTTCCACAACAATTGCAGATTGTTCAAATTTATTAAGAAAAGCATCGTTCAGTCGCGGCAAGTTTACGTGCGGCAGCAATAAACTTCGATTGATATAATCGGCCAACTCGAAGAATTATTGAACGATTGGTGCAGAAATTCGAATCAACATTAAGTCTCCGTAATGCCTACGGCACACTGGTCGAAGAGCACTTTAATGAAACAATACGTACCCATCATCGATGGATTTCTGTTTCATCGATGACAAATACACCGAATTTTTCTGTGACAGAAAAAAGTTAAGTTAGTAATAACACCAGTGAAATATTCCTATGCTGTCGGTTTTTAAATTGATATTTCCCTAGTTTATTGTTGTCTACAGGTTGTTTTCAAAACAATGTTTTTTAAATCAAGGAAATATTTTGTGATAAAATACTCATTACGTAAAATAGTTGTTTATTTTCGTTTTATAAAGCAAAAATAAAAATATTAGCTGAGTAAATCTACACAATAAATTACTTCACCGATTTTCGAGAAAGTAAATTTTATTCTATTTCTATGTTTAAATATGTTACGGGTGGTCACAAATAATTCTTATTAAATTTTATTCTGTAGAATAATTTAGACACATGTGAACATTAATTAAATTAAATTCATTACAAATTTCATCCTATCCATTATTTTTGCATTTGCCGCTTCTTACGTCTGTCTGTTTATTTTCTATTATGTTATTATAATTTTTAGTTATCTCTAATATGTTTTCTTTGCCTATTTCTGATTAATTTGGGCCTCCAGAAATACAATTTGTGGCGAATTTTGCGGAGTACACCCAGTACCGGTCAGCTCAGTGAGGGCAAAAAGATCAACAATTTAGGCAGATCTTCCCTCGTGCATTCCTTTTTTAAGGCAGCGCAGATGACCCATTATTTGTTATTGAGTAGATTGGTAGTCCTAGTTGTACTTACATATCATTAAAATTTAGTGACTTGTAATATCAACAATACAAGTTACAATAAATATATTTTACAAATAATCCAGTAAAGAGTGAAGTAGCATTTGAATCCAATGAAAATTGGCTTGAACATATGTGGATAAAGGAATAAACGCAAAGAAGAAGATGAAAATGATTCCAATTTTGAAAAATGCATTCCATCTCAAAAAATCTATTGTGGCCAGCACAATACCTCTCGCCACATCCGTTTTTGATTACATAAGTATAGGGCGCGAGCAGTCATGTGACATTGTTGGCCTTGATAAGCTGATGTGGAGGCCCGTGTCAGAATGACAATTATGTACATAGATGTAAAATGTCAGAATTTTTCATTAAAAATTTCAAGATTTCCTAAATTCACGTAGTTAATTTGTCACCAGGAGTGTGGAATTTACTTGTCGAGGAAAATAAACCACATGGAATTGGAAAATCACTAAATTTAGAATAAAAAATTATGATATTTGACATCTATATACATAATTACTACCTAACATTCTGAAACGGGCCCCAAATCTACTTGTGAAGACCAGCAAAATCACATGATTGCTCGTGCCCTATTGTATTTAATATTTCTTGTATACCTACCCTCTACACCAAAAATTCTACTTACATCTCTTCTTTACATTTAGATTTTTTAATTTTAAATTCATTCTATGAAGAAATTTTGTGCTCTTCTAATTTTTCGAAATGTTTCGAATTCATTGTCGGGATTGACAGTATTTTTGAAGGGTATTTGTAATATACCTATAATTTTAAATATTTAACTATTAATACAATAAGAAATAATATATGTATGTACGTGGTATGTACTTCCCAGAAATAAATCTTCAGTAATGTTTCTGGACTTTTGATACTGACATTTATCTGTCAGTTACAAACATTTTAATTTTTCAATTGGTTTCCATGACATTATTTGGGCTGTGAGATTTATTACGACAGGTTATTATATACCTTATATTTCTTTATCTCTAAATCTATAAAATATATAATAAAATATTTATATGTATCAGACAGAATGTACTCTTCAAGAACAACAATTTTCAAAAAATAATATAAGATTTTTTTTAAGAATCTACTACTTCCGGTTGTCCAATTATTACCATAACCTTTTCAGCTCTTCCCAGTAATGTCCGATTGAGAAATACGTAGTTAAACAGATATTAAGTATTATATATTGTCCTTCCAACATCCACACACACACATATACATCCACACACACACATATACATCCACACACACACACAGACATCATCGTAAAAATATTAAAATCGGATTGTAAGGACCTTAAAATGTGCTTATTCATTAAACTTGGATATGCGACTTTTAGCATGAATCCAATACCTACCTCTCTTAGCGAGAGATAAAAATTTAGGTCCAGCACATATACTGCACATCCCAGCTAGTTCATTGCAACAGGGGGTTGTAAACCATGTCCCCAACCCAAATCTGTATAGTTCCCCACTTGTTTATCCAGACATGAGTATACAACAGTATAGTGAGTACACAGAGATGAACAAACAGAAACACACGACACACGACCTACACGCGAAAGGGCGAATGCACATCTCGCACGAGGCAACCTGATTACATTATAACTATTTGTTCTCATCTCTCATTTTCTTATGGAGAAGAGCACACTATTTACTTGGTTTATAATCGCCGTAAAAACATAAAAGAGGAGAGGAATGTTGATTCTATGTAGATTATCAAATACTTAAGACATTGTGAATTTTTTTTACGCCTTTCGAGCGAAATTTGGTTACAGATAGTGAATAATTGCAAACTAAAACTCTTTGCAGACCTTTGCTAATACACTGGGAGATCTAAGGATGGACAAAGAAAGACCTGTGAAGAAGATTTGGACAGCTAAACGAAGAAATGAACTACAATACATGCAGTAGACAGGATAAAGTATGTGCACACCCAACTCCATCCTACATTTTTATTGGCCGATGTATCGAACTCGGCGATATATATTTCCCGATACACGTATTGACATTTCGATTTCGCTCTTTCGAAAAATCACGTAATCACGCCACGCCCGAGTTATTATAATGCGTGGGGAATCCCAACATTTCGTTTCGTTCGACCAACCACTTCAGGACCTGAAACCTGACCTCTGATTCCCACAAAATCGAGAGATATTTTAAAGACCTTAATATTGCAAGCGAAGCGGATACGTTGAAAAAAAGCTGCGCAAAAGTACTACAGTTTCCAGATAAATTCTGTAGAATGCTAGTGCTGTGAGGATCAGACAAAACGTGGATTCCGAGTACCCGGATTTCAAAATATCCGGTTCTTCGGATATCCAATGTTCGGATATTGAAGCGGATATCCGTAAATTTAATTCGGATTTGGATCCGGATTTGATGTTTTGTTTACGGATCCGGATCAAAATTTTAATTCGGGATCCGATTCTTCATTTTGAATGTGAAGGCAAACATCTGAAATTGAGTTCAAATTCAAACCGTTAAAGTGGGCCTGTTTATCTCTGTAAAAACTATACTTGCCGTCAAATAAGTAACTTTGCCAACTCATGGGTAATGTTGAAAATGCTAAGTTATGAAGAAATTGTAACACCTTGCATTTCCTTCTTAGCGGATGCTAAAAGTTGTCCAACAGAAATTTAAACATCAGAAATGTGCAGACTATTAATTAACTACATCAAACAAAAATACATAAAGAGAATATTCGAATCAGAAAACCAATCTGGATAAATTCTATATCTAAAATCCGATTCTCATACTCATATTCGAATCTAAAATCCGATACTCAAATTCGTTTCCAAGATTCGATATTCGGATCCGAATTCAAGATCCAATACTGAGATTTGGAACCGAGATCCGAATATTTCAATACTCAATTATCCGGGTATTTTTGGATCCGAAACCGAAACTATACGGATGAGCAAAATTTGTGTTTCTTTGCCAAAATAATTTTGGTTTTACAAGTGAATAGCATTCACCTTTCTTATATTTTTATTTTCTTCTCAAATTTATTTTTTCATATTGATATCGCCGATAATATATATAATAATATCGATATCGTATCGGCATTGTATCCCTAGAAAACAAAGCTTCTTGTACCAAATGTTCTTTGTATAACAAGTTTGGATTGAAAAAAAACAATAGTTTGAAATTGTGGTCAAAGAAAATACTGAGAAGTACCAATCATAAAAATTATAAAACTTGCTAATGTGACTTTACTCTTTAGCATTCTTAGTTTTGGGAACCGCGAATCTACTTCTATTTTCGTATAAAATGTCCGAAGGTCGGTACGTATCTCGTGGAAAGTTCGTACGGCATATTTTATCAAAAATAATTTTTATCGCGGTGTGAGTGATCGGTCATAAATCTTTCAATTTTTATCAGGTGAGAAATGATATGACGAAGAGCGCCGCCGTAACAACAAATACTATCAAAAACTACAATGCTTATAACATAGGTTCTAATGAATTAATATAACTTTCAAAGTTTTCCTTGTTGCTAGTTTGCAAAATAAAATGTTCGTAAAAATTTGTTTGCATATCTAATCGACCTTGTACATTTTTGTGTTTATGGCGTATGTTGTACTAACGTTATCATACATATCATATTTTATTGTTAGCCATGACGGGTTTATTGCTGCTGACTGCTGTTAGGTAATAATGGTAGGGTGTATATACCAGAGTAATTGACAAACAATATTTTTAATCTTCATTGCCCTATTATAAAATAATTAATAAAATCAATACTACAATAAAAACATAAAGAATAGTTGATGCATTTGATAGATAAGAAAAATGACGTCCAAATTTCATTACTAAATACAGTCTAATGTAGTTGTCACTGGACATAATAAATACAAAGTAGTTGTTTTATATATTGTCGTATAAATTGCAATAGGAATTTACGTTATAAGTCAGGTAAATGATTTTTACGGGATTTGCGGTATTTCTGAAGGGTTAATGTAAAATACCTATAATTTTAAATATCTGATTAATAATACAATAAGAAATATTAAATACCGTTACCATAAAAAGCCTTCAGTACTATCTCCGAATTTTTGACACTGACATTAGTGACCTTTATCTGTCAATTACAGACATTTTAATTTCTCAAGTAGTTACCAAGGAGATGTTTGGGCTGTGAGCAGGCTGTGAGGTTTACTACATCAGATTATTTTATAGATTATATATCTATATCTTTAAATCTATAGCAGGTAAAACAAAATTGAAATGTGTCGGATAGAGAATTTTGTTTTTTAATATTTGTAGTAACATAAATTTTCAAAAAATAATATTTAAAAGATTTTTGTTAAAATACTACTACTTCCGATTGTCCAATTGTTACCAGAATCTATTCAACTCTTCCCATTACTGTTAGATTGAGGAATCCGTAGTTACACAGGTCTTTAGTCTTATAGAATTGGAGAAATCGTACCTACAACATCCAAACACACACACATTCAGACATCATCGTAAAAATGTTATTATCGGATTCTAGGAACCCTAAAACGTGCTTATTCACTAAAATCCGGATATGCGATTTTTACCATGATTCCAATACATTTCTTAGCGAGAGGTAAAAATGATAAAAACCCGGGTAATTGATTTTTAAGGTGTACACGATTTTTTTACAAGCCAGTGTACGATCTAGATAAGTACTGTCTTATTGTTTGGAATCCAATATACCAATTGCACAATAACATTGAATGGGTACAAAGAAAATTTGTACAATACTGTATGAGAAAAATTACAATAAATTTTAATTAAATTACAATTATTTGCGACAATGCAGGCCTAACTAATGTATACTTTCATATTCCACGTCTTACATCTAGAATATGTATATCATTTTATATTCCTCTTCTTAGGAGAAATTACTTTTTGAGTCCAGTTACACGAATGTGTTTCATTTACAATAATGTCGAAAGGAAAATAGATATTGAGGTTGACATTTTTACCTCCCGCTACCCTTGATAAGGGAGGTGTAGGGATCATGCTAAAAATCGCATATCGAGATTTTGATAAATGACTACGATTCAAGGTCCATAAAATCCGATTTTAACATTTTCACAATGATCTCTATGTGTGTGTATGTGTGTGAGTGTGGATCTTCTGGACACTCTAGCTAAAACACTATCAAACGCAGAATTTTTAAACCTTGTATTTCCACCTTACTCTAATATGGAAATCGTACTTTACTAGAAGCTCAAAATAGTTTTTCTTCTAAAAATTCGTTTAATTATCATTTTTTCGCGATTATGTTATTATAAAAATTAAAGATTATTGAATTTTCTACATGCATGCATCTATAATTTTTCTATAATATTTTATAGATAAATTAATAAAATAAATAAATTTTATAAATCCCGGAGTCTATGTTTTAAAGATAAACACAATTTCTTAGTTACACAATTCATATTTCAAATGTATGTAACTTACAGATAAATGTCACTGTCAAAAAAATAATCTTTTCAAATTAATAATACTAATGTTTTAAAAATAAAATTGTAAATAGAACAATAGTTATATGGAAAGGAACGTAATATACATAGTATCCAACATTAGTAAATATACAGGTATGTATTTATATATATCTCGGTATATTTATATTACCCATTGATGGGTGTGCTAAAATGCTTTGTACAGAGATTTCAGTAATGATGATGTGATATTGGTATCGTGCGGGCGTTTATCAAGCGTCACCTCACGGGTACTCATTTCTGGTGTGGAGAGTGCACCACAGTGATCAATTTTGTGCCATTTAAAATTCGAAATATTTGGTGTTGGTAGGGATTGAATCCGGTTCCCCAGATTCGCGACCAGGCACGTGGCCGCGAGACCCCATAGGTATATGTAATTAAGTTAATAACAATTAAATGGCGGGAGGTATTGTGTTGGTCACGTCAGATTTTCCATATAAATTACGTTGCATTTAAAAGCATCTTGCTCGCCCATTTACGTACATTTTGATAATGAACGTCATATATTTATATGTATTTTTTTTTTCATTGTACATATTTCGTATATTCCTATGTTTATGTATATATTATGTTTTTGTTTTGGTATTTTCCGAATTGAAACCTACTGATAGTGATAAAAACCGATTCATTGTCGGTAAAATGGCCATAAGCCATAATTTTCTGCAAACGTCATAATACCTTATTTGCGATATCGAGAGTGGAAAAAAAAACATCAATGTCCGACTTCTCGTCTTTATCATTCTGTGATCGAATGACACTTTTTAAAGCTTAAATTTTAATTTCGTTTGTGATGGCATGTTTGCAGGAGCTTAGGTGGAATTGGCCTGTGAAGTCAGGGTAGCTTGGTTACCCCATCTCTACTGTCACTGTTCCAGAGTTCCAACTCTCGCACGGAACATATTGTTCGGACTGTGGACTGTTTACTCGGTCCACGTGCCCGCCATGTAGATGGGGAGCGCGTGAGAATCTTTTTCAGATTGTTTTTCACTCTCATTTTAATTAGAATTTTTGAATAGGAATAAAAGTGTTTGTGAAGTGGAGTGTTTTCAATGGTTTTGATTTTTGAATTAGTTTAAAATTGAAGGACCATTCTTATACAATGGAAAGGGTTAAAAAATGTAAACCTGACCAAAAAGATTGGGAAATTTCTCGATTGTGGTATAGATTAGGTATTAACAATTACTAGATATCTCAGTCAAATAGCATTTATTCTCTTACACAACCGACGTTACGGTACACTCTTATCTTCATCTGGGTCAATAAACAATACAAACAATATAGTACATACAACAACAACAACAACAACAATAACAACAACAACAATGACATTATCACACTTACAAGTAAGATCTTATAAAAATTTATGAACGTATTTTGTGTATTGTGTACATGAGAATATGATGACATCTGCCAGTTGCAGTTTCGGACTGTAATGTTTATCATATCCCATTACTCACTAAAGCAAAACTTGAAAAGTTTTGTTCAAGAATCACACGTACTTGTTGCGTTCGGAGAAATTTTACCCCGCACTGCGAATTAAATAGTTTTTGTTCAGATTCCCGTGGGTTCGGATTAAAGGATCTCTAAAAATAAATAAATATTTCATCACGGCATATTACCCATTGCTGGGTGTGCCAATCTGCTTTGTACAGTAAAATTTTTGAAAGATGTCCGATCAAGGTTGTCTACGAATTGTATGAATTCAGATTTTTGCTCCGCCCATCATGACAAATTCAGTAGTGTCGTTTGCTTAGTTTTTATGAGGGTACGTAAGATACTACTGTTATTTTACTATTATAAAAATATATATTACAGGAAAAACATTCAAAATTCAAAAATAAGTCAACTAGTAAGTTTATAAGCAAATGTAAAACCAAATATGTTAAAAATAAGATACTGACACAATGTCAGTGTCAGTGACTCTGACAGAATATAACGTTATACGTACGGCTATGAATCCAGGTAATGTATCTGAATTAATAAATAAACTTACGTTACAGCGAAAGTATTATCAACAACGAGCATCGTTTATAAATGGAATGTCCTAACTTAGTCGAAACAATATGAATTTTTGAAAGACAAGCGTGTTATATCCATCCTTATCACACACTCTTACAGCCTTTGCAAAAGAAAGAGATAAATGTATGCCTATTTGTTAATTCGTTCGTGATACAGGTGCCCTTGATCGGACATCTTTCAAAAAATTTACTGTATACAGATATCGGGTAATGATATCGTCGGTGTTTCGTCCAACCGACGGCAAAAATAGGTATCTATATTTCATCCATTATACTTATCATATTTATTCAATTCGTTTAGTATTGCTAAATAACTATTTACACTTCGAATTTTGATGAATAACAAAACCGACATAGGTTATATTTATTATAATAATGTCAGTTTTGACATTACATCATAATTATTCAATTGATTTATTATTGCGAAATAAATTTATTACTTCAAATTTTGATGAATAATAATATTCACACGGTATAAGTTATACTGTATAGTCAGTTTTCAGTTTTTATTTATATGACTACTACGAAAATCAGACGATATCGCCCAATTTCACTCGACAAATGACATCATCAATTCCCTCCCTTCACTCGCGATTTGAATCATATGGTTACGATTAATGACGTAAGGATCAAGTCGTGGAAATGGAATAGAAGACCAAGTGGGACATCTGATTAAAGAAGAAAATATTTTTTTAAATGGGATGATGTATACTTTTTAGGCCCATTCGTTTTTTTTTCTGAATTCAACTATGTAATCATTTTATATCTTTATATAACAAAAATATTGAGAAATATTCAAATGAAATTTAAATAAATGACATGGTTGAATTACGAGAAAAATACTCTATCGAATGGGTCAAAAATATTTATATCATCCCATTTAAAAAAATCTGTTGTGGCACAGTACCACTCGCCATTTTCATTTTATGTTGCATAGGGCGCGAGCAGTTACGTGACTTTGTTGGCCTTGGCAAGCAGATATGAGGGCCAGTGTCAGAATGATAGCTAGTAATTATGTACATAGGTGTCAAGTATCATAAGTTTTCATTCAAAACTATGATTTTCCAAATCCTTGTGTATTATTTTTCTCGACAAGTATATTCCATACTATTGATGACAAATAAACATCAGAATATTTTGTAATTTTGAATGAAAAATTATGACATATAACAATTGTGACATCTATGTAAATAACTACTAGCCGTTATTCTGACACGGATCCTCATAATTGTCTGCCAGGGCCAACAAATTCACATGACTGCTCGCGCCCAATAAGTAACGAATTTAACATTTCTTGTACATACAAATTGAAATTGTATCTCTTATTTCGTTCTATGAGAAATTTTGTCCTACTATTCTAATATATTCAAATTTCTTCAAATTTATTGATGGTATTAGCGGTAAGGATATATGGAATATTAACATACCTATAATTTAAATACATATTTAATTAATAATACAATAATATATATATATATATATATATATATATATATATATATATATATATATATATATATATATATATATATATATATATATATATATATATTAAATGTACTCGTACTTCCCAGAAAAATCTTCCAGTAATGTTAGTAAAAATACTAATTTATGACACTGCTATTTTGCATTTATTTGTCAATTACAAAAATTTAAATATCGCAACTATTTTTTGGACACCGAGATTTATTACAACTGATTATTCTATATTATTATATACTATATCTCCTATACGAGATAGAATAAAAAAAATAATTAAGTATCTTTATTATTTGTAGTAACAAATTTTCAAAAAATAATATTTAGAATTTTTTTTTTTCAGAAACTACCTCTTTCGGTTGTCCAATTGTTACCAGAACCTATTCAACTTTTCCCATTACTGTTAGATTGAGGAATCCGTTGTTACATAGGTCTTTAGTCTTATAGAATTTAAGAAATCGTGTCTCCAACAACCTCACACACATCAACACACACAGACACCATCGTAAAAATGTTATAATCGGATTCTAGGGACCTTAAAACGTGCTTATTCATTAAAATCTGGATATGAGATTTTTAGCATGAATCCAATACCACTCTTAGCGATAGGTAAAAATATATCTTTGTATTGTAACTTCAAGCACCACTGGTTTAAAAAAAAATTGCTTCTCTAATCAGATGTCCACTTTGTTCTTCTATAAGGTTGTCTCATAGTATTTTATTGTATCTTTCATAATATAGAAATTATTTGAGGTAGCTCGTTTAGCTGTTATACCCTGTATATATCATCACGGCATATTACCCATTGTTGGGTGTGTCAATCTGCTTTGTATACATCGGTAATGATTAATATTGATGATTGACGACATATTCGTTCCATGCGAGCGTTTACCAGGTTCCACCACACAGGCACTCATTACTGGCGTCGCGAGGGCACCAGGAAATCCAGGGATTACATATGTTCAAATTCAAACCAATTTAGGCATCAGTCGGGATTGAACCCAGGTTCCTAGATTCGCGACCAGACACTCAAGCACACTACTTCAAAAACTGTCAAATAACTTTATAGAGAATCTTTTAGTTTTATACGGACTTTGTATTTTTAAAGGTAAAAGAGTGAAACTATTTGCTAGCGAAGGGCAATGCAAGTGGTAGTATGTCCGTATTTAGCGAATATCCTTGGTGTAGCGTATCTGGAGCTAAGTGAAACTAACTTCACGTAATGAGACTCGCGTAATCCTGCACCTGGCTGAGCATACAGTACACTCTGGCTTCATTTACACGCTGCACCACATCATCAATTAATTGCAATCCTTGCTCTCTTCCTTACAAACGATCCTGATCCTTGCATTCACTTCATTATACATAAGAAGATACTTCAAACTACGCGCTCATTTTTTGAAATGACACGCTAGCAGTGCAGGAAACCAAAAATAATAAGAGTAAATAGTGTTAACCGAAATGGAGAACATTATTTTTAAAGCGGTTGTATATTAACTGGATTAATAAAGCTGATAATAAAATTATTCCGGAAACAAAAAACACAAAATGTGTTTTCTCCCCTTACCCTTGGTGAAGGAGGTATAGCGAGATTTTGGTATGACCACGTTTTAAGGTCCCTAGCACCCGATTTTAACATTTTCACAATTATGTACGTAGGCGTGTGTCTGTGTGTGTATGGATGTTTGTGTTTATGGGTGTATATGTGTATGGGTGTATGTGTGTGTGCCTTTAGATTCTCCTGACGCTCTGAAAAATACCATTAAATTTTTTTTTCGCAATTTATATTATTATATAACTCCTTGATTATACAGTTCAGAACTAAACCGTTCTTTTTACCTGTCGCTAAGAGAGGTAGTGGATTCATGCTAAAAATCGCATATCCAGATTTTAATGAATAAGCACGTTTTAAGGTCCCTACAATCCGATTTTAATATTTTTACAATGATGTATGTGTGTGTGCGTGTGTGAATGTGTGTATGTGTTTGTGTGTGTGTGGATGTATATGTGTGTGTGTGTGTGTGTGTGTGTGTGTGTGTGTGTGTGTGTGTGAGGATGTTGGGAGGACAATTTCTCTATATGCGTAACTACGTATTTCTCAATCGGACATTACTGGGAAGAGCTGAAAAGGTTTTGGTAATAATTGGACAACCGGAAGTAGCGGATTCTTAAAAAAAAAACTTCTAAATATTATTTGTTGAAAATTTTTGTTCTTGCTAGTATTAAAGAGGAGTAAATTTTCTATCTGATACATATAAATATTTTATTATCTTTTATAGATTTAGAGATAAAGAAAGGTATATAATAATCTGTTGTAATAAATCCCACAGCCTAAATAATGGCATGGACACTAATTGAAAAATTAAAATGTTTCTTACAGACAGATGGATGTCAGTGTCAAAAATCCAGAGACATTACTGAAGATTTTTTCTGGGAAGTATACATACATTATATTACTTCTTATTGTATTAATAGTTAAATATTTAAAATGATAGGTATATTACATTTACCATTCAAAAATACTGTCAATCCCAACAATGAATTGGAAACATTTCGAAAAATTGGAAGAGCGGGACAAAATTTCTTCATAGAATGAATTTAAAATTAAAAAATCTAATTATACAGAATAGATATAAGTAGAATTTTTGGTATAGAGTGTAAGTATACAAGAAATGTTAAACACAATAGGGCGCGAGCAGTTATGTGACTTTATTGGCCTTGACAAGCAGGTATTGGGGCCCGAGTCAGGATGATAGCTAGTAATTATGCACATAGATGTCAAATATCATAATTTTTCATTCTAAATTTAGTGATTTTCCAATTCCATATGGTTTATTTTCCTCGACAAATAAATTCCACAGGTCCTGGTGACAAATTAACTACCTGAATTTAGAAAATCTTTTTTATTTTATTTTCTTCGTCCCTGCCCCCGCGAAGTACCACTTTTGAAACAGGATCAAATAGATTCTGAACTGATCCGGAATGTCAATGTTAAATGACAGAAATAGAAGAAATTAGTTTGTTCGATTCGAAAAAGAAACGTTATATCATGTTTCATTACCATAAGAAATACATCCTTATTTAAAATAATTTAAATGTATCAAAAACAAATCACATATACAACAGATTATAGCCACAAGCAAATTCAGCAGATTATTATGGTATAAATATAATTCTGTATATGTCTTTATTTTATACTTCTTATATTAAAAAAACACTTTTCTTTTTTTAAGTAGTTCAGTTCAGTACGAGGTAAAATTAATTAATTTTCCCCCTAAACAGAAATCATCTAATGACAGATAAATGTCACTGTCAATAAACTAATTATTTCAAATTATTAATAGTAACGTTTTAAAAAGAACAGCATTTCTCGTTTTCCCTAGAAAATTCAAAAGTCAAATACTAATATATTTCAATAATACTTTTTTAAATACAGGTTTACATCAGAGGTATGTTCGTCTAATGTTGATTTTTTAAAAAATGTTAATAGTTCTAGTTCAGGAACAATTTATTTGAAATTTAGCTTCATATATAGGCAGGGGTAGCCAATCCTCTTAACAAGTTTTTAAACCGCTTTAAAAAATCTGTTTCTTACCTACATATCTGTTTCCTGCAAAGCTTTAAATTTATCAAGACATCTTTGTGTACTCGTAATTATTTTTAATGACAAACGTGTCATATAAAAAAGGACCAAGTGTCAGTTTGTAATTATAGTTGTCAAGAAGTGTTTTCTTCTAAATAAATATTTAAAAATGGGTGCTGAAGCATTAAAAAAACCAAGTTTTTGGCTAAAACTTATAGAACTAGTACGTATACACAAATATGCATTTAGTATGTCACAGATTTGTTTTCAACATAGTAGCATTATTAACACGGAAAGTTTCTTGGTGTTTTAAATCACACATTCTTAAAATTATAAAAGTTGATTTTGAAAAACTTGTTTCCTCTTTCTAAGGTTTTGGTCATCTTCGGCACTGTAATTTACACAGCTCTCCTTCCCGGAGAGCATTACTACATGGATCGCTCGACAGAGATGGCTCTGGCGATGTGTCAATGCAACGCTATCATTACCGTAACTGTACTTATTGTTCTTTTGTTGTTGGGTGCTGAAAACGGTCTGCTGGAGATGTGCCTCTCTGGCGCTGAAGGTGTCACCAACATCGCAGTAGGAACGCTCTTGTTTTGTCACATTGGATCCCACTCCGCCATGTGGTATCTCATCATTGCGATCGTTTGTGTCGCTACTGGAGTCGTTATGATTATAGATCTTATTGTACTGATCAAGAGTTCAGGTTCAGGCGGGCCGAGTTTCGCATCATAAGGCAATGTAAAATGTATGTAGATTATATAAATAATAATAAAAGTGTAATTTTTCTTTAACCCTATATGCTTGCGGGAAATTTTTGTATACGTCATCTGATGTTAAGGGTTATTTATATAAAATTCCTGTGTTATTATTATTATTATTATTATTAAATCTTATATGGTTTTAGATGAAATAAAAAATTAATCAAGACATTTCGTCCTCGCAGATTCTAAATACAAAATATAGTTCAGTCAAACAGCATTTATTCTTATTATACCAATGTTTCGGTGCACCCTTGCACCTTCTTCAGGGTAGTAAGATCTTACAAATTGTTACAATTCATGTACACAAAATACATTCGTAAAAAACGACAACCGAATTAGAGCAAATGGATGTGTGTATGCTTTTTGAATTTTTTGTACGATGTTTAATAAATTAACTGAATGTTTTGTACGAATGTATTTTGTGTACGTGAATTGTAACAATTTGTAAGATCTTACTACCCTGAAGAAGGTGCAAGGTTGCACCGAAACGTTGGTATAGTAAAAACAAATGCTGTTTGACTGAACTTTCGAGTAATTGTTAACACCTAATCTACATCACAGTCGAGAAATTACCCACAATTACAGAATATAGTTTTTAATATGTTATTCAAGTATTCCGCCATTAAATACAGGTTTACATTGCCTTTATTAGTAATACCAGATTAAATCTATTAGAAATTGCTTAAAATGCCGGTCGAACTATTATGACCACTCATTTCACCCACAGATTTTTAAGTTTGAAATCTATATTTAAAGTAGACGAAATAATTTACTAGAAATTTCTAACCATTTGTCTAGATTTTATAACTTGTAGAAAATGTAAACTGGCCGAGTTAAGGGTTTGGGTTCGTTTATGGGCCTCAAAAACCCCTCCGTGATAATGATTAATATATTTTAGAAAAAGTAGTTAATTTTCACAAACATACAATTTATAGTTTGGTGCACTCGCTACGTCATCAATGAGTGTCCGTGAGGTGAGGTTTGGTAAACGCCCGTACGATACAAATATATTCCTTGTTACCGATAGCTATGTACAGTGATTTTTTAAAGATTTCCAATCAAGGTCATCTGTATCATGAACGAATTAACAAATTGGCATTTGCAAAGACTACAAGTGTGTGTGATAAGGATGGACATAATACGCTTAACTTTCAAAAATTAATATTGTTTCGACTAAGTTAGGACATTCCATTTTAAAACGATGCTTGTTGATGACAATACTGTAACGTTTGTGGAGCCGACGCCACTGAGTCTAGCCCAAACTCAACCGCCGCCACTGGTAGAGTGTTGAGCGATGACGTAATCGTCGGCGGGGTAAACACACCCGCCTAGACCTGTTTAATTACATACTGTGGCCTGACCCTTTTTATTCGATGTTATTATCGCGTCGAATGTTCCAGTAAAAGGACGCCAATTATATAAACACGGTCAGGGAAGCCAGCGAGGACATTATGATATGACACGCATCATTGGTGAACATAAATATAGTTATATAAATAAATATTGTTTTTAGTGTTTAAGTATTTAATAATATTCTTACGGCCGAATTCACCATTCCTTAATCATGAGTTGATTTACAGATCAACGCTGATTCTAAATCAATCCAATTCACCATTAAAAATCAAGCTAATCTACTAATCAAAATCAATGATCAACTGATTCGTCATATTCCATGAATCAAGGACTGATCACATCTTTGAATCCTAATTTTGACATTTATAGCTGTTAGGATTCTGGCTGTTGTACCCATGTGTAACTTTGTCTTATCTTTCTTCTTTATCTGTATTTAGAACCGCATTGGTTTTATTATTTTCAGCTATACTTTTATATCTTTCATTTTCACTATATTTAAAAACACCCCTTTATTGGAATCAGTGTAATTTCTACCTATATCAAAATAAAAATATAATATTATTATAGGAAAATTATAAAATACATTTTATAAATAAATGAAAAACTTACATATTAATACTTTTTTACGGGAAAGTACAATTACCACGAATAAAATTACATGACAGTTACATTAACTGTCAAAAACATAAACAAAACTGTGAATCAGTTGATCATGATTCCTTGATTCAGAACTCATACGTTGATCTACAGATCAGCTTGATTCCTTAATCAACTGATTATTAATCAACGGATTAATGGTGAATTCGGCCGTTAGTCTAAAATTAGTGTTTATAATTTTAATCATAGTGTTAATTATTTTTATTATCTTTCTCTTAATTACATATCTTTTAATAAACTTTTATTTTTAATTATAATATAATGATATTTATCTGATTTTTACACTTCACCCAAATAAATACGCGTTACAATACTTTCGCTGTAAGTAAAATAATGCAGATATATTACCTTGATTCATAGCCATACGAATAACTTTATTTTCTGTCAGCGTTACTGACACTGACATTGTGTCAATATCTTATTTTTCACATATTTGGTTTTACATTTGCTAATAAACTTACCAATTGACTAATTTTTAAATTTGGAATGCTTTTACTGTAACATATTTTTATAATAATAAAATAACAGTAGTATCTTATGTACCCTCATAAAACTGTAAACGACACTATTAAATATGTCAGAATGGGCACACTCAACAATGGGTAATATGCCGTGATGATATATGCATTATTATAATATTGCATTTTTTTAAATATTAAAAAAACAAAATCTTAATATTACTGTCAACTTAGTATCAACCATAAAGTGTCAGTAATTACAACTGTCACGTAGTGTTCTTCCCTAAAAATTGGTGCCAATCATATCCATTTTTATGAAAACTTGTCCAACTAGTAAGTAGATATACTCATATATTCATTTAGCAAGAAGTACATTCTAATAAAAGCGAACTTTTTAAAACGTTCGGTGGAAATGAAACTGGTATTGGTTTACTTTTTTTTTAGATTGTACGCCCTGTGAAGCCACCTGCATGGCCAATATGGCCGACGTGGATCACTCGGCTCGCATGGCGATGGCAATGTGCGAGTGCAACTGCATCATCACCTTAGGTGTCCTTATAATCCTCCTCTACCTAGATGATGAAAGTCTGTTCTTCAGTGGTGCTGCGGGCATCACCAACATTGCAGTGGGGACGCTCTTGTTCTGTCGTCTAGCCACCAATACTCCACCGGAATATCTCGTCATGTCAGTAGTGTGTATGTTTAATGGGATTGTTATTATTATGGATATGATTCAAGTGTTTAAGTTTCAAGATTAAAGAAAATTTTACGAAATATTGTGTTTTTTTCAAATGATTTGTGAATTTTTACCTCTCGCTAAAAGAGGTATTGGATTCATGCTAACAATCGCATATCCGGATTTGAATGATTAAGCACGTTTTAAGGTTCCTACAATCCGATTTCAATAAATTTACAATTATGTCTGTGTGTGTAGATGTATGTGTGTGTGTGTGTGTGTATGTGTGTATTGTATGTGTGTGGGGAAGTTAAGGACGATTTCTCAAAAACTATAATACTTAATATCTGTTTAACTACGTATTTGTCAATCGGACATTACTGGGAAGAGCTGAAAAGGTTTTGGTAATAATTGGACAACTGGAAGTAGCACAATCTAAAAAAAACTTCTAAATATTATTTTTTGAAAATTTTTGTTCTTGCTTGTATTAAAGAAGAATATCTATCTGATACATTATGGTATTAATAGTTAAATATTTAAAATTATAGATATATTACATATACCCTTCAAAAATACTGTCAATCCCGACAATGAATTGGAAACATTTCGAAAAATTAGAAAAATACAAAATTTCTTCATAGAATGTATTTAAAATTAAAAAATGTAAATATAAAGAATAGATGTAAGTAGAATTTTTGGTGTAGAGTGTAGATACACAAGAAATATTAAATACAATAGGACGCGAGCATGCATGTCACTTTGTTAGCCTTGACAAGCTGATATGGGTGCCCGTGTCAGAATGATAGCTAGTAATTATGTACATAAATGTCCAATATCATTTTTCATTAAAAATTTAGTGATTTTCCAATTCCATGTGGTTTATTTTCCTCGACAAGTAAATTCCACACTCCTGGTGACAAATTAACTAGGCGAATTTAGAAAATCGTGAAATTTTTAACTAATAATTCTGACATTTGACATCTACTAATTGTCATTCTAACACGGGGCCCCCATATCTGCTTGTCGAGGCCAAAAATGTCACATGACTGATCGCACGTTATACTTATGTATAAGTGGTGATAGGTATTGTGCTGGCCACAACAGAGTTTTTGGAGAGTTTCGCAATTGAAAATCGAAACAATAAAGTTTCAGTTGTCATCATTTAAAAGTGTCCAGAGGTCTCCGTTTATTAGTTGGAGAGTTGGTGCACCTTCCTTGTAGGCAATGCCATGAATCGTGGCTAATCCCGAATGTGTCCCTACGCTCCAGTAGTGTTTGCTCAGTGCGTGTGGCTCTATGTGCCTACGTGTGTAAGATGTGATTGTGCGATGCTGTTTAGATAAAGGGACTGTTTGAATTGCCAATTATGAGATTAGTCCACACAAGGAGGAACAGGAATACGAGTAGATTGTTTGCTTATTGCAATTTGAATACGCAAAACTGTGAGGATTCAAATGATAACTAAAAATAATATGAAATTTATTATCGTATATCTATACCTTACAGGAAAAAATCTGATGTGGCCAGTACAATACCTTCCATACATAAGTTTTCTTGAAAAGATTCTAAATTTCCAGTAAAATTATTCCATAAACAAATTATGCAAATTGCACTTGACACTGATATCTTCTTCTTCTTCTTCTTCTTTAGCTGTTCCCATTCGTTAGGGGTCGCTATTTTTATTTTCTTCTTCCACTCATTTCTGTTTTGCGTGTCTTCTCATTCAGTTCCTTTTCTCTCAAGTCTTCCGCAATACGGTCCTTCCATCTTACCTTTGGTCTTCCTCTGTTTCTTCTACCTTCTACTACTAAGCTATTCATTCTTCTTCCACTATATTCTTCATCTCTCCTCATTACATGTTCAAACCAATGTAATCGTCTCTCTTATATCTTTCTAGAAACTTCTAACACTAGAGTTATTTCCATTATTCTTTTATTCCTTACCGTATCTTTCCGTGTCTTCCCCAACATTTAGTCAACACCCTCATCACTGCCACATTCATTTGCTTTTCATTGATACTGACATCTGTCAATTTGCATTATCTGAATATATTAGCAGTTTCCATGGTTAGCATAACTGGTTGATTTATGAAATTTAATATCTTTATAATTATTTAACTCAATTGTATAGAGAATAATATATTCTTTAAGTTATAATAACGTTAAATATCAATAAATGATATTTAACTACGTTTTTCAAGAAAAACTGTTAAAATCTTCAAATGAGGGTACTTCCGGTTGATCTATTATAACCAAAATCTAATCACCTCTTCTTCTTAATGTAAACGTGAGGAATACGAAAAAATTATAATTTTTGGAATTGTAGTATTGAAGTTATGCAATCCGAAACTTTCGTCACACACAGACACACATACATACATACATTCATACAGGCATTATCGTAGAAATGGTAAAATCATATTGTATGGATCCTAGAACGTGCTTTTTCACTAAAAACTCATTGAATTTTTTAACCAAAGACCTACCTTCCTTACCTAAATGTGACGGAAAGTAAACACTGCGGGTCAAATGACGGGTGATAATAATTCTACCGGCATTTTAAGAGTGATCTTTTAGTCTAGGCTTAGCTTCTTCCGAGACCCTTTACTTTTGACACAATGAAAAACAACTTCGTAAAAATTCAGTACGTACACTAAAATCTACCTTGCAGAACCTATGGGACAATAATCACATAAAAAATTGCTTGGTTTAGGGTAACAATGCCTAATAAAATTAAAGCTGGTATTACTAATAAAGGCGATGTAACCCAATATTATAAAATCTATATTTTAAACTAGCAGAAAGAAATTTGTAGAAATCTCTCACTATTTGCGTAGATTTTATAATATGTTTGTTGAAAATGTAAACCGGCCGAAATATAATGGGTTGGGGTGATATATTATTCATAGCGTATATTTTGTCCCTTGTACTCGTTTAGAGTGAACCTGGCGTATCCAGGATTTTTTCACGTTGTGAACATCTCTGTTAAAAGAAATCCGAGGAAAGGATGAAATTTTTAGTGTAAACGTTTGCAGTTGTCCAATTAAAGAAATAAGTTGAGATGATTGTAGTGTCGGTTCGTTTAGCGTAGCGCCGTAGCGAGTTTGCGTTTGGTGGGTCTTCGCCCCACTAACATAATAAACCTTGGCTGAGTAAGCTGGGTGTACTCGGACAAAGCCTCGGCCGAGTAAATTGCCGGGTGGGATTACGGGGATTTGCCGGGCTGCAGAGGCGGCAGAAGCAGTCGCACACCTTACCTGCTCTGCTCCGTACTCCACCGGACTATTGTCCGGAAGGATTTTGTCACTTTTTAATTGAATGCCCGGAGTTTATTGTTTTACTGCCCGGAGCTACACGAGTTTTAATAACGAAGACTAAGACCACGCTACCGAAGAGGGTTTCATTTACTTTTACGCCTTATTTATTTATTTATATTACACAACAAGATTCGTACAATCACTAACAAGAAAATAAAATATACCATATAAATACTTCTTGCACTTCATTAATAATTGAACCTACATTCAGCTAGTAATAGTAGTTTGTCAATACAAAGTTCTTTTTCCGTCAATACCAACTTTTTACCTCCCGCTACCCTTGGTAAAGGGAGGTATAGAGATCGTGCTAAAAATCACATATCGAGATTTTGCACGTCCCTATAATCATATTTTAACATTCTCACAATGATGTCTGTGGATGTGTGTTATATCTGTATGTATGTGTGTATTTGTGTGTGTGTGTGGATCCTCTTTACGCTCTAACTGAAACTGTCATTTTGAAAACGTGCATACTCTACTTTAATATGTAAAGAATCCATTAGATTTTGATATAAATCAGATAACCGGAAATAGCACTTTACTTGAAACAAACAGTTTTTCTTCGAAAATACATTTAAATTACATTATTTCGCGATTTATTTATTATAACAATTAAAGATTATCAAATTTTCTATAGATATGCATTACTACTTTTTCTATATTATGAATAAATTTGTAAAATAATTTATTTTGTCATACTGGTTTCTAAAGCAACTTTTTTTGAACGATTTATAAAACAAAAAATCTGTTGTGGCCATGACAATACCTGTCGCTCTTTCCATTGTGGTATATATGTACAGTAAAATTTTTGAAAGATGTCCGATCAAGGTCGTTTACGAATTGTATGAATTCAGATTTTTGCTCCGCCCATTATGACAAATTCAGTAGTGTCGTTTGCTTAGTTTTTATGAGGGTACGTAAGATACTACTTTTATTTTATTATTATAAAAATATATATTACAGTAAAAGCATTCAAAATTCAAAAATAAGTCAACTGGTAAGCTTTTAAGCAAATGTAAAACCAAATATGTTAAAAATAAGATAATGACACAATGTCAGTGTCAGTGACTCTGACAGAAAATAACGTTACTCGTACGGCTATGAATCAAGGTAATGTATCTGAATTAATAAATAAACTTACGTTACAGCGAAAGTATTATTAATAACGAGCATCGTTTTAAAGTGGAATGTCTTAACTCAATCGAAACAATATGAATTTTTGAAAGACAAGCGTGTTATATCCATCCTTATTGCACACTCTTATAGCCTTTGCAAAAGAAAGAGATAAATGTATGCCTATTTGTTAATTCGTTCGTGATACAGATGCCCTTGATCGGACATCTTTTAAAATTTTTACTGTACAGTATCTTTTTTTAAAGATGTCCGATCAAGGTTATCTGTATCATGAACGAATTAATAAATTGGCATACATTTATCTCTTTCCTTTGCAAAGGCTATAAGCGTGTACGATAAGGATGGATATAACACGCTTGTCTTTCAAAAAATTACTTAAAAACGATGCTCGTTATTGATAATACTTTCGCTGTAACGTGAGTTTATTTATTAATTCAGATACATTACCTTGATTCATAGCCGTACGAATAACGTTATTTTCTGTCAATGTCACTGACACTTACATTGTGTCAGTATTAAGATATTTGGTTTTACATTTGCTAACAAACTTACCAGTTGACTTATTTTTGAATTTTGAATGCTTTTATTGTAACATATATTTTTATAATAATAAAATAACAGTAGTATCTTATGTACCCTCATGAAAACTAAGCAAACGACACTACTGAATTTGTCAGAATGGGCGGAGTAAAAATCTAAATTCATTGTATTTAACAATCCTTGTACACACAAAAAAATCTAATTTCACCTAATCTTTATATTTACGTATTTTCTATAATTTTAAATTCATTCTGTGAGCTAGTTTTTTCCTATTCTTCTAAATGTTCGAGGTTCTTCCAATTCATTGATGCGATTAGGGGTATTTCTGAAGGATTCATAATATACCTATAATTTTAAATATATTCCCAGAAAAAGCCTTCAGTACTATCTCTGAATTTTTGACACTGATATTAGTGACATTTATCTGTCAATTACAGACATTTTAATTTCTCAACTGGTTACCATAGAGATGTTTGGGCTGTGAGATTTAATACAACATATTATTTTATAGATTATATTTCTATATATTTAAATCTACAGAAGATATAATATAAAAAAATTAAATGTATCGGATAGAGAATTTTATGTTTTTTAATATTTGTTGTAACAAATTTTCAAAAAATAATATTTAGGAGATTTTTGTTAAAATACTACTACTTCCGGTTGTCCAGTTGCTACCAGAATCTATTCAACTCTTCCCATTACTCTTAGATTGAAGAATCCGTAGTTACACAAGTTTTTAGTCCTATAAAATTTGTGAAATCGTACTTCCAACATCCAAACACACACACACATATCCACACACACAACACAAACACACACACACACACACACACACACACACACACACACATACACACCATCATAACGTGCTTATTCACTAAAACCTGGATATGCGATTTTTAGCATGAAAAAGTGAACATTAAAGTCCTAGAACTTTAAAATGTCATTTTAAAGTTCTATGACTTTAAAATATCATTTTAAAGTTCTAGGACTTTAAAATTTTACCTTCATACTGAGTCCTTTATTTATGCAGTATTAAACTGTTCTTCACCTCAGCAGCTTAATCCAAACTATCTCGAGGAATGTATTTTTCAACAATTATAGCGATTGAATATTAACGAAACGAGAAAAATTCAATTTCAATCTGTCGATCTGTCAAAATTTTGGTAGGGTTTTTGAACAATTACGATATTCTGTAAAATATTCGCTTAACGCATCGTTATAACAACGAAATCGTTATTATGAAAATCGTTATTTCTACTTAACGATAATCGTTATCTTCATATCCAATCCATATTCTGTAACACATTTTAAAAAATAATTACCGTGGGATCAAGTTAAGAACTTTATTTCCTAAATTCAAATTATAATTTTAAATGAAATACATAAAATAATTCAATATCACACAAAACTTCTAGGTTAGATTAGTTCTGATGGGAGTCTGCTATCAACCTGTCAGCTGTCAGACCCTTTCTTCTTCTTGTTGTGAGCTATGCTAGAGCTACTACTACCATCTGTAAATAAATTGGGAAGCTTGCGCTAGGCGCTAGGAATAAAAACTTATTCAATTATTTTAATATTACCTTGCAAAAACCTATAATATGACGGGTTATTGATGTCACTATTCAACATAATAGCAATTTTATTTTGACACGAATAAAAATACTGAATTATTGACAAAACGTTTATGTAACGAATGATTTTTCCAGTCGTTAAAAAATAACGTTATCGTTACCTTTTTTTCGTTATGTAGAATTAAATTATTGTTTACAGAATACCACTTCAACGATTATCATTATATTAACGATATAACAATGCATAATGTCGTAACGAACGTTTATAGAATAAACTTTGTCGCTATTTTTTTAAAATATAAGTAGGCATGTACATTTTAGGATTTTGAATTACCAAGGAAACTTGATGTCATTGTAATTATGAAAAAATAATAAAAAGATTATTCGAAATGTCATATTCAAGTACATTTTTTCAGCGTTCTCTATAAGATTTTCAGCGCAAATTTGCTCTATATAAGAATTTCCTGTTATCAGAACGAAAGTTAAAGTGTCAAGATCGTCTGAGGCTACATTCGGTAGGACATTTGCAGGTCGGGATACATTTAAAATTTAGAAATACATATTTGATTTCACAAGCCTATTAAACGATTTTCGTTATTTTTATAACGATATAACGTTTTAACGATTCGTTATGTTACAACGATGCTTACAGAATAGCCCTTTTAGCCTATTTATATAAAACTCAAACTGCTACAAATTTCTGCATATTTGTTTTAATAATTTAATAACTAGAATCGAGTATGATATAAAATTATGTATGTACCTTACACGAAAAGTGTCTTTAAGATACTCATAAGTATTTACGACCTCGGCTCTCGAACCTTAAAGATTCACTTTTCGTCCTAGACTCATAAAATACTATTATAAATCTCGGAGTCTATGCTTTAAAGATAAACATATGTCATTGTTTACACAACGCAGATCTCAAATGTATGTAACTGGCAGATAAATGTCACTGTTAATAAATTAATCATTTCAAATTAAAAATGAAAAAGAAAATATTAAAATATGAATTTATAAAATATCTAATTAATAAATCAATTTTCATATGTTTGTAATTGAAACAAAAATAACGTCACTATTACAAAATAAAATTATGGTAAGATTCTAGAGAAGAAAATACGGATAATACATAATAAATTGGAACAATAGTTATATTACTACGAGTATATAATGCAAAGGAACTTAATGCAGTAGCCAGGATTAGTAAATATGTAAGTATGTATTTAAATCGTGATTTAAGTTAACAAAAATTAAATGGCGGGAGGTATTGTGATGGCCACATCAGATTTTTTTGATCAAAGAAAATGCAATAAAATAAAGGACTGTGTGATAGAGTCGTAAATATCTGTTTCGTATCCTACGTGAGGTAAAAGAAACGACGACATAAACAAAAGTAAAAAACATTGAGGTAAGATAGGAAAATTTATTAGGTACTACGTAGATTTGCAAGTAATCGATCAATATTTGCATTGTTCTCATATTTGGCTTTGACATCATTAAGAAAAGATAATTAATTTCTCTTTAAGAATAAATAATGAATAAATAAACATTAAAAATAAAAAAACGGTAATAATGAAAAAAATATTAAAAAAAAAACATTAAGAAATTTATTAAGCCTCGTCTTACATCATCACATCAATTGACTCACCCGCTACAAATAATAACTAACATAAATTTTCGCCAATTTTTAATAATATTACGGACATTTTGTCGTTCCAATGACACATAGCAAAACATGTTTTCTAACTGAAAACAATTTACACGAATTTAAGTTGTAAGGATGTTAGATTTTATTAAATAAAATGTCTAAAAGAATTACAGTAGTAATTTACAGTTAAAAAAATCTGATGTGGCCAGCACAATACTTTCCATCAATCCTGTGTATTTTGTACAAATTCCATTCATAAAATGTCTTGCAAAAGATTATAAATTTCCAGTAATATTATTTCATGCAAATGGCACTTGACACTAACATTTTCTTCTTCTGTAGCTTTTCCCATTCGTTAGGGGTCGCTATTTTTTATTTTTTTCTTCCATTCATTTCTATTTTGCGGGTCATCCTTATGTCAAAATTTTTCATTCAAAATTTATTTTTTTGGTATTTTATGATTCCTTTTCTCGGCAACTGAATTCCACACCCCTAATAATAAATATACCACATGAAATAAGAAAATCATGAAATTTTGAATGAAAAATTACGACATTTGTCAGTTATGGACGTAATTAATAGCTGTCATTTTGACACGAGTCCACATATCTGCTTGCCAAAGTCAGCAAAGTCACGTCACTGCACTCGCCCTACACATAATTTTTTTTGCAAAAGATCCTATATTTCTAGTTAAATTATTTCATAAACAAACTATTCGCATTGCACTTGACACTAACATCTTCCTCTTCTTTAGTTTTTCCCATTCGTTAGGGGGTCGCTATTTTTTATTTTCTTCTTCCACTAATTTTTGTTTTGTATGTCGTCCTCATTCAGTTCCTTTTCTCTCCTTTCATATTATATTTGGTCTTCCTATGTTTCTTCCGACTTCTGTTATAAGCTATTCATTGTTCCAATATACTCATCTCCCCTCATGACATGTTCAAACCAATGTAATCGTCTTTCTTATATCTTTCTAGAAACGCCCAACACTAGAGTTATTTCCCTTATTCTTTCAGCATTTACTTTTTATTGATATTGACATCTGTCAATTTGAATTACCTGAATATATTAGCAGTCTCCATGGTTAAGTTAGCACAGCTGGCTGATTTATGAAATTTTATAATTTTTATAATCTTTATAATTCTTTAACTCCATATCTGTTGAATATGAAATATAAAATGCAATCAAATCGAATGGAGAATAATATATTCTTTAAGTTATAATAAAATTTAACTGAGTTTTTCTAGATAAACTGTTAAAATCTTGAAATGAGGATACTTCCGGTTGACCAATTATAACCAAAATCTAATCAAGTCTGAATATGGTTGTAAGGAAGAGGAATATGCAAGAATTGTAATTTTTGGAATTCTAGTATTGGAGATATCGTTGACGACCCGGCGGTCACATACACACACAAACACACATACACACACACACACACGCACATACGAACACACACACACACACACATACAGACATCATCGTAAAAATAGTAAAATCGTATTGTAAAGACCCTAAAACGTGCTTATTCAATGAAAACTCACCACCGAATTTTTTGACCAAAGACAATACCTTCCTTACCTAGAGGTGACGGAAGGTAAATATGGCTGGTACCACAAGTCTTCTTTTGAAAACGCTGTTTTGAAAATGTCAAATTTCAATATCTAATTTCACCCTTTGTTTAAAAAACCACTTAACGTTAGGGACCAGCAGACTTGCACAAACCAAAGTTCTATTTTTAGACTGTTACATTTGGTTTATTTCGCATAGAATATATTTATTTCTATTATTTCTAAGCTGGGAAATTAAAGTCAGCGGAATTTTAAACATTTTTTTTTAAATATTGATATAAGAAGATTGTTTTACAAATGTATATTTTATTCATAATTGAATTTATTACCGAGAACTTCTTTTTGATAATATATCTTTTATTTGAAATGTTCGCAAAATGACTATTTTATAGCGTATAATATCGGAATTAAGCCATCAATGTAACGTTTGCCATCGATATATCAAAAATTCAGCATGTAAATAAAATTACGCGGTCCATGAGCGTGAAACAAGTGCCACGTGAACAAATTCGTTTCATTTAATCTGCGTCCCTCAAACTTTACAAAATCCTACCCCATCTTTATAACAAAACTCATTGGCAGTCCAATATATTTTTGTAATATCTTTGTAATAATTACGAATAGAAAATAATATATTATCATTTTTCTTAATACCTAGCATCCATAGCTAATACCGAATTTGCCATAAAATATATCATAATCGTTAATTTTTTAAGATTTTTTTGACATTTATATTAATTGTTTAAGAATGGATACCATTCTGCTGTAAAGAATCAATTAATAGATATGTATACACCAAGTAAATTAAGATGTTTAAGCCATTCGCCCTACGGGCTCGTGGCTTAAATTTTTGAGTGAATAAACATTCTTAACTCACGTAGTTTAAACAATATTTTAATCAATTTTGACTAAATAATAAAAACCATTATAAAATTTAATTTTTAAAAAATAAAAAACTAAACAATTTAGTAGGCTGTGCAAGACAATCGTCGTTCATAGACCTCAAACCTGTAATTGTGTCGTGAAAAATAATGAAAATGACCGATCTGTCTGATAAAGACTGTGGTGATAGTGTTATTTTTATGCCTGATCTTATTTTACATATATTATTTGTTGCAGAGAGAGATAAAATTCTGTGAGAGTGATCGACAATTTTTTTTTCTATAGTCTACATAGAAAGTATCCATTTGCGCTCTTTTTTGTCAACGCAAAATGTGACTTCGCTGCTCTAGCGCGACAAAGTAGAAAAAACGCTCGCTGTCCAAATTTCTAACTATACAATGATGAGAAATGAACTTGTCTACATTTTTAATGGAAACGTTTAGTCAGGAACTAATGGCACTGTAGTGACACATTTACCATCTTTACAAATCAATCTGACATATAACTGCTCTGTAGGTATATTACATAACCAAAAAAATGCCGCACTATTATGAAAATAAAATGAAGCATTCATTTACAATAACGAAAGTATAAAATGTTTAGATTAGATTGAAACAATAGGGTCAAGAAGAATGGGAAATAACGATAAATTAAAATTAAATATAAAAGAAGTTTTTTCTTTATATTTATCCTTATTAATTGAATAGTAGTGTAAATACAACGTGTACATTTTATTATTTTTTGTTATGGTGGAGAACCCGACTGTGGCGACTGTAGAAAAAATCTTGTGTGTGTTTCAAGCGCAAGTGGACATTGTCGATTTCGAGAGAATGCCGCGCGACGCAGAAGCGTGGCAACAACCTCTCAATCGACAATGTCCTATTTTGCGCTTTTAATACACAAATAGCTGTAATTTACTGCCGTTGCTTCATACTAATTTGACGGCAGCTATAGCAAATAAACAGTTACTTATAGTTGTTACTATGGAGTTAATAATGACATTTTAAAACGTCAAAATACAATAAAAAAACACGTTTGTTAATTTGATTTTAAGAAAGTCATTCATACTTAATAAAATTCTATAATATACGAATGTAACACCCTTTTAGGTTCCAAAATTGTGTGTCAATGTGAACCTATATAGACTCTTTGATATGTTTGGTTGTTATGGATACATAACGGAAGTTAGCTTCTTCTACTATGACGTTACTAAATCTTCAAGTTATTTTTATTTTTTCTAATAAGTAAAAGCATATAAAAATAAAACATATTTTGATTCTGCGTTGTAGGCAAAACCCCACTGAAAATATTGCCATTCCTTAAAGAACTAATTATTGTAAACTATCCCAAGTATTAAAAAAATGTTATGGTAGATTGTTTTGGATCTGGCGTATGTTCTTTATTCGGTTGTCAATATTGACATCTTCCTGAATAGATAAAATGCAGTGCCGTTCGAGAGAAAGTTTCACAACCCCTGTATTGATGTGGGGGCATTGTCCTACCCTGTCGCACGCCACTGTGCCTAGTCACAGCCAATAATCACTCCGTCATCATTAGCCACGGCTCATATATTATAATGCGTTCACAGCACCACCGATTTTTTATCTAAATGTCCTCATTTTTATTCAAAATTCACTAACAACATTGAATTTTGCCTCATTTGAATCAATACACCCTCTAGTTAATGATCTTGCTAATATTTTCACCAGGATGAAAAATATAATAAATTTATATGATTTATTAGTTGGCAAATTTAATAGGTAGTAGATTTATGAAATATTTATCTGGTGTGCATTCTATAATAACTACTATTATAAATAGGTTATCTCTAGTATAAAGAAAAGTTAAATAAAATGAAAGTCATGATTTCTCTTGATTTTCTTAGGGGGTGGTATGTTTTTTTTGTGCCACTGCATGGACACGTGCTACTATTCGAGGTCCTACTGAAACCCAAGTTTCATCTCCAGTAAAAATCCGGATCGAAACTTTGTAAACTGCTAACATTTTTTCAAAAATGATCTGAGGGTATTTTCCTTCACGGAAGGTTTTGTCTGGTCAAAAAAATCGATGGTGAGTTTTTAATAAATAAGCATATTTTAGGAGCCCTAGATTACTGTCTGTGTATGTGTGTGTGTGTGTGTGTTCATGTATAAGCGCGTGTGTGTGTGCGTGTATGACGATAATTTTGGCCACGATAACTCCAATACTACAATTCAAAAAATTACGACTTTTACATATTCCTCTTCCTTACATCCATATGCAGACGTGAGTCATGATTAGATTTTTGGTTATAATTGGTCAACCGAAAGTATCCTCATTTGAAGATTTTATCATTTTTTCTTGAAAAAACGCTATTAAGTAACATTTTTTTCATATTTAATGTTATTATAAATATTAAAGTATATTTTATTCTCTATACGATTAATAGGGCTCTACTGTAAGCATCGTTATGACATAACGAATCGTTAAAACGATATATCGTTATAATAATAACGAAAATCATTTAATAGGATCATTCTGTAAACGTTCAATATGACATTATGCATTGTTATATCGTTATAGATAGAACTGTGAGGTACTGAAAATATATATTTTTTTTTTTGCAAAACTTTCTGTATGGATTTTGTATAAAATACATAGAATTGACGGAATGTAATATTCTGGCCACATCAGATTTTTTTTACATGGAATACGAAGTTTATTAATGTTTATTTTTGTTATTATAATTGTCAAAAGAATTATGAGAAATTGTCTACCCTAAAAAACGTTTGGTACGGTTAGTCAATATATCACATAGTGCATATAGGCGGACAGCAAAATAAGGCGTATTCACCTTCTATGTGTAAACATATACTATTATATTTACTGCCCTTATGATAATGCAGGGCATTGTGGCCGCCCTTAATCGTCGCTTCCTTTTGTATGGCTGCTGCACTTATTATTGTTTCATCCCCTATTTCTCGCTCTGTAAACTACCGAGTAACGGACAATGGGAAGTTAAACTTACTAAGGGATGATTTTAGGGAGTTTCACATATTTTAGTGTTTGTGTGGTAAAGTAAATAAATATACTAGTCTGATTGTTGTTATAAAAATCAAATATTTCGGGAAAATAGTTCAGAACCCACTACATCACCGTAGACCGTAGCCTTGAATATTTCCGGAAGTACCGCAAAATTGAATGACATTTTTGTTTTCTTAGTTACGTATTAGAAAATGATTAGTAATAAATATTGAATATAGATAAATAAATGTGGGATATGTGAAACATAACAAATTATAATTGACTTAAAGCATAAATACCCGTGCCCATAAAATTAAAATTAAAATTAGAATTTTCTATGAAATATAACTGACTGGTGCGTAGATAAAAATGTATGTATATAAAGAAATGGAAAATTTTATTAGTTATTTGATTTTACATTTCTCAGAAATTATGATTGTTAACATTGCGATCAGCACCCGAAGAGTTTTTCCGCAAGTCAAATAACGATAATGTGTACCGCATTTCTAGGTTCTAAATTGTCCAGGATCTACAAAAATTGGACTAATAGCCAATGAACGTTACCTGTTTTTGAATACATACTTTATTTTATAAATAAATAAAAATAAATATATCATCACACATATTACCCATTGTTGTGTGTGTCAATATGCTTTGTACACAGGTATCGTTAATGATGGAGTTTACTAGGCGTCACCTCAAGGATAAAAAATAAAACGTAACAAATGTAACTGAATATATCATTTTATTAATTAAGCGAGTGATGCTTGCGCCTAACAAATTTGGCAATAATATTTATCTTAAAAAACTATTTTCAAAATTTTAAAAGTATTTTAAGATAAATATTCTTGCCAAACTTATTAGGTGCAAGCATTACTCTCTCACAAATTAGATAGAGGAATTACCACGTTACCTTCCATCAATTCAGTGTATTATGTAAAAATTCCATATAAATTCTCTTGCAAAAGATTATATCGCTCATTAAATACAACATCGTCATAACTCAAAAAACCTTATTGCCAGAAAAACACATTTTAAAGTTTCGTATTCTGTTATTATATTTCCAGTAAAATTATTTCATAAACAAACTATCTAAATTGCCCTTGACACTGACACCTTCTTCTTCTTTAGCTTTTCCCACTGGTTAAATGGTCGCTGTTCATAAATTTCTTCATCCACTCATTTCTATTTTGCTTGTTGTCCTCATTCAGTTCCTTTTCTTTTAAGTCCTTCGCAATACAGCATTTCCTTCTTATATTTGGTCTTCCTCTATTTCTTCTACCTTTTACTACTAAGTTGTTCATTCTACTTCCAATATATTCTTCATCTCTCCTCATGACATGTTCAAACCAATATAATCGTCTCTCTTGTATCTTTCTAGAAACTTCTATCACTTAAGCCATTTCCCTTATCCTCTCATTCCGTATCCTATTTTTCCGTGTTTTCCCCAACCTCCATCTCAACAATCTCATCTCTCTGCCACATTCATTTCCTTTTCATTGACACTGACATCTGTCAATTAGAATTTTCTTAATATATTAGCTGTTTCCATGGTTATTTAAGAAATGTAATGTCTTTATAATTCTTTAACTCTATATGAAGTATAAAATGCAATCAAATCGTGTGGATAATAATATATTCTTTAATATTTATAGTAACATTAAATGTCCAAAATTGTTTTAACAGCGTTTTTCAAGAAAAACTGTTAAAATATTCAAATGAGGGTACTCCTGGTTGGCCAATTATAACCAAAATCTAATCACCTCTTCTTTTGGATGTAAACTTGAGGAATACGAAAAAATTATAATTTTTGGAATCGTGGTATTGAAGTTATACGATCCGAAACTTTCGTCTCACACACAAACACAAACAAACACACACACACACACAAACACACACACACACACACACACACACACACACACACACACACACACACACATACACACACACACACACCAAAGTTGACGGAAGGTAAAAATATTTTAAACATCGCTTTATGTATTCCATGCTGAAGATGAGAGCTATTGTGGTTCTCCAAACGTCCATAACATTGCTTAATAAATGCAACGCATGATTGGTTTTTTAATAACAATCACTTATTTGCCTTGAGAAGGCGAACCATAATCCTTATTTTAAAAATTTCATTAATGTACAAGGTACTCCAGCACTACAATATAAAATTTCGAGTAATTGTTAACACCTTATTTTATTTATTCTTCCCTCATGTTTCTTCTGCATATTCCAGAACTAACTACCGTCCAAGTTCATTAGTGTAGTTATTGTAATGTATACCTTTATTTTTTGTTTATTCATGTAGTTTTTATTTTACAAAAAAATAATATCAAGTAATAATGACACCATATATTAAATCACCCATATTTACTGCGTAAACATCCTCCTTTTATATTGTCAAAAATCATATCTATAAATCATATCTTCTGCATCCTATAGAAATTAGACATGTAACTACCCCTGTGAAAGGAGCAATTTCTCGGCACGTTAGGCCTGTCAGCATTATACACCACACAGTTCTAACAGGTCGGGGTCGCAACATATCCCATAATGAGTACCATCTGCTTATAAAAAGATATGTTTGTTGTGCATCCCTGGCGACCAGTAGGGATGACTACAAGTTAATAGGATGGAAGATGGGAGCATATCAATACAACAAGAAAAGTTAATTTCACTTTTATGTCTTATTACCAAAGACTAACAAAAAAATTTGGCCACACTTATTAATTTTTTAAACTTTGCGAATGTTTATTATACACGGTGTGTTTGAAATAGGGGAATATGGCTTAACCACAGTTTCCTGGGCCAAAAATAAGACGATTTATATCCGAAAGTGCACCGTTCAGCCAGTATTCTGCTTCACAGTTCATCCACAAAAAAATAATATGGATATAGTTCATCTTTTAATTTTTAAACAATACATTAAATGTCCAGGTAACGGACATAATAAAAAAACACAAATCACCGTCGCAAACCTAATAATTCTACCAAATATGTCCCTTGATGGAAATTGCCAAATATGTAAGGAAATCACATAAAAGTAAGCTTCAACAGAAAAAATAGTATAAAACACGCGTTACAGAAAGCAATTCATGTGTGTCCTCTCTGTGTGTGTGTATGTGTGTGTGTGTGTGTGTGTGTGTGTGTGTGTGTGTGTGTGTGTGTGTTGTGTGTGTAGATGTATGTGTGTGGGGGAGGGGATGTTGGAAAAAAGACGATTTCTCAAAAACTATAATACTTAATAGTGGGTAAATTTCTCGAAAAGTTCAGTCAAAACAGCATTTATTCTTACTACTAACGTTTCGGTGGACCCTTCCACCTTCTTCGGGGTAGTAAGATCTTACAAATTGTTACAATTCATGTACACAAAATACATTCGTACAAAACATTCATTTAGTATATTAAAAATCGTACCAAAACTTTCAAAGATTGCAAGATCTTACTACCCTGAAGAAGGTGTAAGAGTGCACCGAAACGTTGGTAGTAAGAATAAATGCTGTTTTAACTGAACTTTCGAGTAGGTAATTGTTAACATATAATACTTAATATTTGTTTAACTACGTATTTCTCAATCGGACATTACTGGAAAGAGCTGAAAAGGTTTTGGTAATAATTGGACAACCGGAAATAGCAGATTTTTTAAAAAAATCTTCTAAATATTATTATTGAATTTTTTTGTTTTTGCTAGTATTAAAGAAGAGTAAATTCTCTATCTGATACAAATAAATATTTTATTATATCTTTTATAGATGTAGAGATAAAGAAATATAAGGTATATAATAATCTGTTGTAATAAATTTCACAGCCCAAATAATGTCATGGAAACCAATTAAAAAATGAAAATGTTTGTAACTGACAGATAAATTCAGTGTCAAAATTCCAGAGACATTACTGAAGATATTTTCTGGGAAGTACATGCATTATATTAGTTCTTCTTGTATTAATAGTTAAATATTTAAAATTATAGGTATATTACATTCACATATACCCTTCAAAAATACTGTCAATCCCGACAATGAATTGGAAACATTTCGACAAATTGGAAGAGTGGGACAAAATTTCTATATGGAATGAATTTAAAATTAAAAAATATTTTTGGTGTAGAGTGCAGGTATAAAAGAAATGTTAAATACAATAGGGCGCGAGCAGTCATGTGACTTTATTGGCCTTGACAAGCAGATATGGGGCCCCTGTCAGAATGATAGCTAGTAATTGTGTAGATATGTATTTATATAAATTTAGTAATTTTCCAATTCCATGGTGGATTATTTTCCTCGACAATCTTGATTTTTTTAATGAAAAATTCTGACATTTGACATCTATGTACATAATTACTAATTGTCATTCTGACATTGGCCCCCATATCTGCTTGTCAATGTCAACAACATCACATGACTGCTCGCGCCCAATTCTTATGTAAGTGGCGAGAGGTATTGTGCTGAACATTTTTTTTTCTGTTTAAATCCTTACAAATACCACAACTTACTCTGAGACAGAAAAGTTTACTTTTGAATGTATCTTTCTGAAAAACCATAATTTTATGTTTTTGACGTTGGAATTATGATCTAATAATGGTCGTGAGACTCAAGTTTCATGCACTAACAATAACAAATTCCAACTTAAAAGATGAACTATATCCATATGAATTGTCTTGCCAAATTTCATTCAAATCGAACAATGCGTTCCGTTATTATAAGCAATTTTTTTTAGAACTTTGAAGCTGACTGATTAAACTGTGCACTATGGAATTTTAAGTTTAGTTAAATTGTCTTATTTTAGGCCCAGGAATCTGTGGTTAAACCATGTCCCCTATTTTAACCACACCTGTATATCTCTCCATTTTGGTGAATATCTCACGTAGCCCCCTTGTGAAATAATTACATTCGTCTGTGGGTAATGTTTAGATTTGTTGCGGTTGGTTATTACGTCCGCGAGTCCAGGCCACGGACGGAATATACTGCCGCGGTGGTACAGGGAGTGTGGGGCTTTTATAATAACTCATAATTAACTTATGCAAAATGTATATTAAACGTATCATTTATTTGGCTAAGCAGTGAATGCGGTTGTTTGTATGGTGAGGTATAATAGAGGGCTTTGCATTGTTACATCGCGGCGGCTGTGGAAAGTGGAGAGGGAGCCCGGATGCTTTTTAGGGACACACTTAAGAAGAATACAGATAGTTGTAATTATTATTAGTATCTTAGTAATTATTGTTTTTACACGGTTATTTTTATCTCCAAGTTGATCTTCACGTCATCTATTTCTGATGCAAGAATTACTAAACTTTTATTTAGCTTCTTTGTCGTACACATATGGCATATATGAGATTTTTATTTGTTATCTCATTATCACAGGTGTTCCAGGGGGGTATACACTATCTCCGTCTTACCAGCGGCAAAAAATGAAATAGAAACGGTATACTAACTGCGGTAACAAATGTAATTTTCTAATATTTGAATTATTTGGAATATCCATGTCATTCTTTCAATCATATGATTTAGGGGATTTGGGCGTTGATAATTTGTGTTTCGTTGTGTGTTGGTAGTTTTGTTAATTCTTGGTATTATATTGTGCATTTTGCTATTGTAAAGACGGTGTTTCTAAGATTGCGTTCAATTATTGCAACATATTGGACTATAAATATAGGTATATTTCATCCATTATACTTATATCGTATATATTCAATTCATTTATTATTGCTAAATAACTATTTATACTTCGAATTTTTATGAATAACAAAATTGACACATTGGTTATATTATAATACTGTCAATTTTGACATTACATCATAATTATTCAATTGATTTATTATTGCGAAATAAATGTGTTACTTCGAATTTTGATGAATAATAATTATATTCATACGATAATACTTGAAAAATCACACGATTTCACCCGACAATATGACGTCATGAATTCCCCCTCCACACCTGGCGATTTGAACCATATGGTTACGATTGATAACGTGGGGATCAAGTCGTGGAAACGGACTGTGCCGACACAGGGCACACGTTTACTCTGTGTACTTTTATATATTTTGTTTTGTAAATGTTAATATTTTTATATAGCAGCCTATATTTGTATTGATATTTTCGTCGTTATGTATTTTACAACAGAAGTTATTTGTAAATGAAAGTGAAAAGTCACAAATAAAATTCTTCCGAATTATTCGTTTAAATTCTTCCATGACCCCAGAAGGTTGCGTGTTCATATCACGTCGGGGTCACCAATGTAATGATAGTAAAAGAGTAAATGTCTTTTACTAACATTAACAATTTCGGATCATCGAAGAAGAGAATATTAACATTAACAAAACAAATTATATAAAAGTAGACAGAGTAAACGTGTGCCCTGTGTCGGCACGGGCAACACTATAATATGTGTTTAAAATCGTGTTGCCTGTACCGGCACAGGACTTTACATCTATTATTTTATTGGCCAGTTGTTCATAGCCCTGTTTCAGTTGACCATTGCTCAGTCATCTTTGTCCAGGTAACTGTGTTTGAATATGTTAATGTACCAGTGTCTTACTGCGTCATTCGGTTAGGATCGTTTATTTGGCTGTTGCAAGTTATTGACTACTGTGCTGTAATGAAATTATTGTCTGGCCCAAGAAAGGCAATTAAATGGCATTTATGTGCTAAGTAAGAGCCTTGATGCCGAAGACGATACTCGCGATAGTCGCGATGACTGAAGAAAATGTGACGGCTGCAGGAAAAAATCTATACAAGGTGAACGAGTGGACAAAATAGTTTTGCCTGGGAAGAAAAGGCACTTATGAAAATCCTCGCAATGATCGACCAATGGAAATGAAGACTACGAAAACTATGTGTCATATCAAGAAGGTAGTGCTTCATGATAAACTGCGGAATTTGAAAGATACGAGGATCATTTCATAAATATTGCACACAATTGTACGTTTATTCATTTCTTTATTTTTATTACATCATCTCTACAAGCCTTCAATATAGTCTTCCTGCTTCTCAATGACCGAGTCCGAACGTCTGGGAAGCTTTACTATTCCATCCAATTAACTATCTCTGTTCATCTGTCGAATGTCCTCGCATAGGCTGTTTCAGTTTTGGGAATAGGTCGAAATCTGTTGGACTCATGTGCGGACTGTAGGGATCATGAGGTAACACTTCCCAACCATATTCATGCAGTTTTTCGGTTATACTATGCGCAGTTTTTGCATGAAGGCCCGATAATAAACTGCTGTGACACTTGTTCCACATGGAACTCTGTCTGTCATGATGATTCCTTTGTAATCATAAGCAAAAATCATCATTTGTTTGACTTATGATTGAGCTCTCCGATTTTTTTTTGGTCGTGAGGAATTTGGACTCTCCACTCGTTGGACTGTTTCATCAATAGCGTCTATTCGATACAAAAAGGCTTGATCTTCAACGTCGAATCTTTGTTAAATACCCAAGACACGAGCAGGCTCCATTTCTAGCTTCTTCCCCAAACCTTTTACTAGAACTGACTTAAATGTCATTGTTGTGGCATCATCCAAATCACAGTGTTGCCAACCTGTTCATTATTTCTGAAATAACCCACGTATTTCAACAAGGTTGGGATTTTCCGTAACAACTATTTTTCAAATCTATCAAGAGAAGCTTTTCGTAACAAAAGTTAGTGCATATGGGTGTTTGACTTGACTATTTTCGAATGTTATTTCTAAGGCTACAGTGTGAACCGAGGCTTTCACAAAATAGAACATCTCAAAACTGAAGAAAGACTTTCAAGAGAGATCATTTTTGGATGACAATGATGTGAAAGATGAAGTTTTAGGATCATCTGGGAGGAGAGGACATTGATGATAATCCTGACGATAATCATTCAGTTGAAGTGATGATTGCGAAAAATGTGACAATGGTTAGGTGTTCCGACTTATCTGGTGTATAAACTGTTATTTCTACGACCGCATTGAAGATGTAACAAAAGAAGAAAACTATCTTCATGGCGCGAGTAATGGCTGCAAAACTTCTTGACTGGAACAGTGATTGTTATTTATTAATGTTACTTAAATTCTACATTTTCACCTCCTGAAGAAGACACATGAGGTGTCGAAGCCGGTAGAGGCGGAAATAAATAATAATTGACTGATATCCAGTAACATCTTCTTCCCAATTATCATCTTGACGTTTGTTGCCAACGTAATAGACGACAATTCTATCGACTAGGTCAATATGACCAAGGAAAGGTTATTTCTTTCTTTTCCGGTGGTTAGCGATGGGTAGAAGAGCGCACAGGCTGGATTGAATTGCGATCTGCTGGGAGAATGGACTTTTTTCAAAAGTGGAAGATGAATAAACACGTTTTGGAGTCCCTAAAATACGAATTTACTTTTGTTCAATGATGTCTGTGTGTGTGTGTGTGTGTGTGTGTGTGTGTGTGTGTGTGTGTGTGTGTGTGTGTGTGTGTGTGTGTGTGTGTATGTGTGTGCATGTAACGATCGTTTTGGCCGCGATAACTCCAATACCACAATTCCAAAAATTACAATTTTATTTAATTAAACAACCGGAAGTGAAGCTATTAAGTGTCTTTCTTAAAAAAACACAGTTTTGACATTTAATGTTTTATAAATATCAAAGAATATTTTATTCTTTATACGATTTGATTACATTATTTTCTTCATATTCAATGTATTTAGAGATAAAAATCTTGTAGTCTTTACTGCGTCACCATGGAAACAGTTTCAATAATTCAATATTACTAATTGATTGTCAGTGTGAAGTACAATTTACACAATATGTATGTGAAATAATCTTACTGAAATTACAAGAAACTGCATGGAATTTATATAAAATAATAAAAATGATGGAAGGTATTTGTGCTGGTCACAACAGATTTTTTTTGATAATGAGACGAAAGAAGCTTATGATAAATAACAACGTTGCTTCTTTCTAGCATTTCAAAAAATTGATGAGGTAGGAAACTTTTGGAACCCCCCTTGCCCATATATTCTTCTCAACCCCCTGTTTGTAAATGCGCCTCCTGGCCACCTCATGCATATTCATCAACCAGTAATTAATCATCCCTGCTTACCCCCTCCACTTCGCTTTGTTTCGTCCGCTAGTGCCCTTTACCCCCCAACCCCCTTGCCAAGCTCGGCTGCCTACGATCTGTGCGGTGTCGCTTTTATTATGCAAGTGTCACCACCTCTACTCTACTACCGCACGAGCTCGAGCACGGCACTGGGATCCACACAAAAAGAATCCATACAGAGAGAGGTTTTTTACCGGATTACGGAATGAATTTTGAATTGCGGATGGGATGGGGCATTGCTTGTCAGATAAAGCATAAAAGTATAATAATTGGAAAATAAATTGTGGAAAGTATGTGCCGACTATCATAAGTACCCGTAAGGAGATGCCTAATAATTAATTTTGCACAATCGGTTTTTTTTAACGTTTACCGATTGGGTTTCCAAGGCAGTAGGTTTTATTTACAAATTACTAATCAGTAAGTGATGTGAATCCAGTTACCGATCAGAAGGCGGAGGCAGTAAATAAAAAAAACAACGATTAGAACATTTTAAAAATGATGACTAAAGTGTTTTTGCCTCGCTAAGAGAGGTGTTGGATTCATGCTAAAAATCGCATATCCGCATTTAATTGAACAAGCCCGTTTTAAGGTCCTTAAAATACGATTTTAATATTTTTACAACGATGTCTATGTGCGTGGATGTGTGTGTGTGTGTGTGTGTGTGTGTGTGTGTGTGTGTTAAGATGTTGGAGGTACGATTTCTCAAATTCTATACATCTAAAGACTTGTTTAGCTACAGATTCCTCAATCTAACATTCATGGGAAGAGTTGAATAGGTTTTGGTAACAATTGGACAACCGAAAGTGGTAGTTTCATAAAAAAATCTTCTGAATATTTTTTTAAATTTTTATTAATACAATAATAAAGATCTTTAAATTCTCAATCTGATACACTTAAAAAAATTATTATATCTTCTATAGATTTAGAGATTTATCATATAATAATATAAAATAATATGTTGTAATAAATCTCGCTGCCCAAACAACTCCATGGAACCAGTTGAGGTATTTAAATGTTTATAATTGACAGATAAATGCAAAATGTCAGTGTCAAGAATCAACAGTTTTATTAACATTACAGAAAGCTTTTTTCTGGGAAGTACATTTAAAATTTCTTATTGTATTATTAATTAAATATTTAAAATTATAAGTATATTAATATTACATATATCCTTAATAAATACCTCTAATACCATTAGTGAATTTATAAAGAATTTTGAATATATTAGAAGAGTATAGGAGAAAATTCCTCATAGAACGAAAGAAGTGATACAATTTGAATTATTTATTTACAAGAAATGTTAAATTCGTTAATTATGACCTGAATTCGATCCCGACTGACGCCAAAAATTACGGTACAAATATTTCATCATTTACCGATATCTGCGTACAAAGCAGATTGGCACACCCAGCAATGGGTTATATGCCGTGATGATATATTTATTTATGTAACATAAAATGGACATTTTGCATTTATCTGTCAATTATAAACATTTAAATATCTCAACTGATTTCCATGGAGTTGTTTTGGCAGCGAGATTTATTACAACAGATTATTCTATATTACTATATAATATATCTCTAAATCTATATAAGATATAATAAAAAATTTAAATGTATCTGATTGAGAATTTAAAGATCTTTATTTATTATATTAACATAAATTTTCAAAAAAAAAAATATTTAGAAGATTTTTTTTAAGAAACTACCACTTCCGATTGTCCAATTGCTACCAAAACCTATTCAACTCTTCCCATTGATGTTAGATGTTAGATTGATGAATCCGTAGTTAAACAGGTCTTTACTTGTAAAGAATTTGAGAAATCATACCTACAACATCCTAACACACATAGACATCATCGTAAAAATGTTAAAATCGTATTCTAGGGACTTTGAACGTGCTTATTCAATAAAATGCGGACATGCGATTTTTAGCAAGAATCCAATAGCTCTCTTAGCGTAAGGTAATAAGATTTGAAAATTATATTTTGATATAGGTATTAAAAAAAATAGTTGTCAATTTTAAAGTAAGCTTTGAATAATCATATTGCAAAACACTTATAGCCCATCATAGGGTAATGAATTCAGACAGGGAATTTTTGTAGTTAGTAAACGATAGATTTGATACAGTGCCTAGGGACTTACGAAAATATACAGTTTTTGAAGATATTCAAAGACCACGAAGAGAAGAAGCCATTTCTCTGCCATAGTTTTGCGAACGAATTTCTGTATTGCCAATGAAAAGGAGAAGAAAATTTTAAATAAAAGTAAATGGTACTAATTATATACAAAAAGATAGTATGACACAGTAACTACTAAAAAAATATTAAATACCAATTCTCACATTTTTCTGATTCATTTTGAATTACCAATGTTATTTTTCTTTGGTCGAATGCAACAATTGAATTAGTAATTTCCCGTCACTGTGCATTGCGCTGCCATCTGTTGCCCGGTAGCCCAACCATTACTGACAGATCCCAGTCGCCTTTGATGCAAATTCAGTGAAATTATTATTGGCTTATGTTCCCGATGATTTGAGATTAGAGTATGATTAGACAGAAAGACCAACCCCCGAGGGATGATGGGTAAAGCCAGGGAGATATATTAGCTTAGAATTGTATCTGACGTTCAGTGAACAAGTCAAACGCGAAGCGCAGTATCGAATATCTTGCACCCCATGTGTGTTATTGGTAATGACTCTATGGGAATTTGTAAACAAAGGTTTTTCACCCGGAATTAATGATGACAGACAATTATATACGCACAAAGATACAGTCACATACTAGATTAGTAAATGGTAATCTTTTTGTGACACACTTTTTGAAAATTAAATTTGTGCATGTATTCTAATTGATACTGAAATGTGATATTTTACTGCAGATTAATTTCTAACATACTTTATTATTAATACATACAATAAGTATGTAAAAAAAATAATACATGCATATTTAGAAAATATTTTTTTAATTCAATAATTTCTTAATTTTGTTTTATTTATCATGGAATATAAATAAAACTTTAGAAATAAATTATATATTTTTCCTATCTACTTACGAGCCCAGACTCATAATAGTTCGGATGGTTTACATAAATAATAAAATCTACAAATTGAGTAATTGCTACAATATTCTTCCACTACTATCAAAATAAAATTGTGGACCAAAAGAAAAGAGAAACAGGTACTTAAATACTGTAACGTCGCCGCCACCGCCTCGCCGTAGCCCTCGCCGCCGCCGCGCCATAGCCGGCGCCGCCGCGTCGCGCCCGAATCTCCGCGCGTAACAGACATGTTCGGACTTGTTTAATTATTGCGGTGACGTGATCTATTGCGCACGATGTTTTTATCTCGCGAATGTTCTAGTCGTTACTGGAACAAAAGTCGCCGGGGTATATAAGTACCGTCGAGAAAGGCAGCGGATAGTCTGTTATATAGAAGCAACGAGCAATGAACACGGGGTGATATAAATAAACATTCCATGAGTTGTTAACATAAATAAATGTAGTTACATAAATAAATATAGTGATATAAATATTGTTTAAATAAATAATCTTTGTGTCTAAGCATTTAATAATATTCTTAATCCTAAAATAGTGTTTATAATTATTTAATCATGGTGTTAGTTATTTTTATTATCTTTTTAATATTTATTCTATTTATTTATCGTTTAATAAACGTATTATTTTAATTAATAATATTCTGTTGATTTTTACAGTTCACCCATATAAATAAAACGTTACAATACAAATCATTTTAACTAAATTTTTAAACCTATAAATGTGATTGATTATGAAAAATAACATATTTACTAAATAATTAAAGTTTCCTGAACAAGGGTCATTTTTCTGTACGCCTTTTAACCAGCTTTTGTTCAAGGCTATGATCAACTTTTATGATAAAGATGTCTCAAGCTCGGTGTCAATTTTTGCTTGTCAATCTTTATGTAAACCTTTCTCTTAAATATTGATCAAAAATTCCCCATTTATTTATTTATTAATAATCTGGCCAACAGGGTTCAAGACCCCAATTATAGGTTGATTATACTTAACGTAAATATTAAAGACACAAATAATAAACTTAATAATTCATATAGCTGTGTTTTACACAATATTAGAAAATAGCGGTATATTTTCATGAACAACAACAATTGTATAAAGCATTTTTAAATATTTCAATCTAGCTCAGAAAGATGTCAAAATAATCAGGTAAATTATTAAAATTGTAAGAAGGAATACGAAGGTGACTCTACCACATAGTTCGTTCGAGGAGTATTACAATAAAAGGTATATATAAACCAGGAATTATGCCTAGGATGATGGGATCATTTATGACACAATGCAACATTTTATAAAGGAACAACCAGGGACCTGAACCCAAACATATTTATGGTTCAGATTCGGTTCAGGTTCAAAAAATAAATGTCGGTTCAGATTCAGTTTCGGTTCAAAGAAAATAAAATTATAACGATATTGGGTTTGGCAGTAGCGTAACTAAGGGGGCGGGGGGTTAGGTGGGTGCGCTCAGCCACCTGTGAAGATTTTCAAGATTTAGGCGCCTTTTCAATAATTTGATTAAATTCATTAATATTTTTTTTAAATTTGATCTTATGAATAAAAAAATTATTAATACAATCTGCAATCCTTCTTATCCTAATATTTTTAATATTTTAATGTACTAACTTCAACATAAATATATTAAATAAGTACGTTTAATTAGTTTTAGCTTAGTTTAGCAACAGTCGAAAGGAGATTTAGTCGATTAAAAACATTAAAAGTTACTTGAGGTCAACAATGGGTGAAGAAAGACTTAGCACTTACAAACATTCAAAGATATATAGTTGAGAAAGTCGATCTAACCCTGGTGTTGGATGAATTTAAGAAACATAAAACTCATAGGTTCAACTTTTAATTATACCGGGTGATCATTTGAAAACTTCCCACCTTGAATAACTCTTTAATTAATAAAATTATCAAAAATCACTAAAACAGGTCAATGTTATTTTGGAGGGGGACATTTAATAACCTATTCCAATCAGTTGGGAAACTTTCACCCTCCCCTCCAGCCACCCCCACCCCAAAATTTTAAATGGCACTACCCCATGTGTGATACATCATTTTAAAGGTTGTAAAATTCTCAATATTTTAAAGCAAAGAAAATTAAAATCGGCCGAGCCGTTCATGAATTAGAGACAAAAATGTATGCCCATTTTGAGTGGTTGATCAAGCCATCTACCTACGTTTTGCTTTGAAACAAAAGAACGTGCGTCGTACAAGTTCAAAGTGTCAAGTGTTGTAGAATTCAGGAATTAAATATCGCCGCTTCAGATAACTTTAGATTACTTTGATTTGGGGTAGCGTTTGTGCCAATTGTGTCACTGAAATGACATACACTTTAGAAGAGAGAATTGAAATAATTTTCATTTATGGAGCTGAAAATCAGTGTGCTCGACGTACAGCCAATGAATTTAATGCAAGACATCTAAATAAACATGTATCCCATCGATACGTTTTAGATTTGGTAGAAAAATTTGAAGAAACTGGATCAGTAGCAAATAGAAAAAGGACACAACCTCGAATTGTGGATGAGGACTCTCAAATAGAAATATTAGGACAATTTGCTGCAAATCCTACGTGCTCAATTCGGCAAGTGCGCAACATAACTGGTTTTTCGTATGGGTCTGTTCATAAGGTTTTAAAACTTCATAAATGGCATCCATACAAACTTCAAAATCACCAAGCTCTAAATGAAGATGATTTCGATAGACGAGTTCAATTTTGTGAACAAATGACTGTGATGATAAATACCACTCCAAATCTAATTCAAAATATTTGCTTCAGTGACGAATGTACTTTTTTTTGAATGGCTATGTTAATCGTCATAATTGTCGTTATTGGGATGATGAAAACCCGAATCTATTTAGAGAAACGCATACTCAGTGGCCACAAAAAATTAATGTGTGGGCTGGTATACTGGGGGACTCGGTCATTGGTCCGTTATTTATTAATGAAAATTTAAATGGTACTATTTATCTCAATATGTTGGAAGATGTCATAGACCCCTTGATTACGAAAGCAATAGAAAATCAAGTAGACGACGAAGGAAACTTAATTTTGGATGAAAATCAAGTTTATTTTCAGCAAGATGGTGCCCCACCACATTTTGTGGTACCAGTTCGAAACTGGTTGAATAACAAGTTTCCAGAGAGGTGGATTGGAAGAAGAGGAGCAGTAGAGTGGCCAGCAAGGTCTCCTGACCTAACCCCTCTCGACTTTTTCCTTTGGGGCCACCTTAAATCCATCGTCTATCAAACTCCCCCAGCCAACATCGACGAACTGAAACAACGAATAACATCCGAATGCCGATTAATTCCGCGGCGAGTTTTCGAAAATGTTAGAAGAGAGTTTGAACATCGGCTTTATCATTGCCTAGCAACCAATGGAGCGCAATTCGAGCATCTATTACGATAAATTTAATTGTTTACGTTTGTGAGTTTTAGTTTTAGGTATTTTGTAAATTTTCCGGTTTAATACATTTTTGTCTCTAATTCATGAACGGCTCGGCCGATTTTAATTTTCTTTGCACTGAAGCAAATATTTTGAATTAGATTTGGAGTGGTATTTATCATCACAGTCATTTGTTCACAAAATTGAACTCGTCTATCGAAATCATCTTCATTTAGAGCTTGGTGATTTTGAAGTTTGTATGGATGCCATTTATGAAGTTTTAAAACCTTATGAACAGACCCATACGAAAAACCAGTTATGTTGCGCACTTGCCGAATTGAGCACGTAGGATTTGCAGCAAATTGTCCTAATATTTCTATTTGAGAGTCCTCATCCACAATTCGAGGTTGTGTCCTTTTTCTATTTGCTACTGATCCAGTTTCTTCAAATTTTTCTACCAAATCTAAAACGTATCGATGGGATACATGTTTATTTAGATGTCTTGCATTAAATTCATTGGCTGTACGTCGAGCACACTGATTTTCAGCTCCATAAATGAAAATTATTTCAATTCTCTCTTCTAAAGTGTATGTCATTTCAGTGACACAATTGGCACAAACGCTACCCCAAATCAAAGTAATCTAAAGTTATCTGAAGCGGCGATATTTAATTCCTGAATTCTACAACACTTGACACTTTGAACTTGTACGACGCACGTTCTTTTGTTTCAAAGCAAAACGTAGGTAGATGGCTTGATCAACCACTCAAAATGGGCATACATTTTTGTCTCTAATTCATGAACGGCTCGGCCGATTTTAATTTTCTTTGCTTTAAAATATTGAGAATTTTACAACCTTTAAAATGATGTATCACACATGGGGTAGTGCCATTTAAAATTTTGGGGTGGGGGTGGCTGGAGGGGAGGGTGAAAGTTTCCCAACTGATTGGAATAGGTTATTAAATGTCCCCCTCCAAAATAACATTGACCTGTTTTAGTGATTTTTGATAATTTTATTAATTAAAGAGTTATTCAAGGTGGGAAGTTTTCAAATGATCATCCGGTATATTATACCAATCATTTGTTACATTTTTTGTTAAACAATTTTATTTGTATTACTAATATATTACTAATGTTAATTTTTTTATATATTACTTTAAATAAATTACGAATTTATTATGGCGCCTTTTTACTGAGAAAAAATCTGATGTGGCCAGCACAATACCTTCCGTCAAACCTGTGTATTATAATGGTATTATGTACAAATTCCATACATAAATTTTCTTGTAAAAGATTCTAAATTTCCAGTAATATTATTTCATGCAAAAGGCACTTGACACTGACATCTTCTTCTTCTTTAGCTTTTCCCATTCGTTAGGAGTCGCTATTTTTTATTTTCTTCTTCCATTCATTTCTGTTTTGTGGGTCATCCTCACGTCAAACTTTTTCATTCAAAATTTCATTTTTTGGTATTTTATGATTCCTTTTCTCGGCAACTGAATTCCACACCCCTGATAATAAATAAACCACATGAAATAAGAAAATCATAAAATTTTGAATAAAAAATTATGACATTTGTCAGTTATGGACGTAATTAATAGCTGTCATTTTGACACGGGTCCACATGTCTGCTTGCCAAAGTCAGCAAAGTCACGTCACTGCACGCGCCCTACAGATATTTTTTTGCAAAAGATCCAATATTTCCAGTTAAATTATTTCATAAACAAACTATGCGAATTTCACTTGACCACAGACGCAATATATATATTGCGTCTGTGACTTGACACTAACAGTTTTTCCCATTCGTTAGGGGGTCGCTATTTTTTATTTTCTTCGTCCACTAATTTTTGTTTTGTGTGTGTCCTCATTCAGTTCCTTTTCTCTCTTTTCATCTTATATTTGGTCTTCCTATGTTTCTTCCACCTTCTGTTATAAGCTATTCATTCTTCCAATATACTCATCTCTCCTCATGACAAACCAATGTACAGTCCATACGATTTAACTTGGCGACTCAAAAAATGTAATTCAGTTCACTATTCCTAAGTTGCGTTTTGTCAAATATTTACTTTTACTTCAATGCCGCACAGCTTCAGAAGTGAAATAGTGATTTTACAATGTTTTATTGCCTTATACAAAGCAAATTTCATCCTAATACACTCAAACTCGGGGTGTCAGGTACTTTTCAACCCAAGAAGTTATATTCATACATAAGCGTTGGTGCATTTTTTTCTCAATAGCAATAGAAATTTTATTTTCTTAACTTTATTAATTTAAAAAATAATTAATTATAATATGATTTATATAATAAATAATTCATTCCAATATTTGTAATATATGTTTTTGTATAAATAATTTCTTTTTTTTTTGTAATATTCGTAATTTTATTGAACTTCATTTTTCTTCAGTACGCCTATGGATTTTATAACTTTCCCATTACCGCAGTGATAATATTGTAACGTTTTTTTATTTATATGGGTGAAGTGTAAAACATAGACAAATATTATTAACTAAAAGAATACGTTTATTAAACGATCAATAATTAAAGATTAAATATTAAAAGATAATAAAAACAACTAACACTATGATTAAATAATTATAAACACTAAGAATATTATTAAATGCTTAAACACTACGATTATTTATTTAACTAACATTTATATCACAACACTTATTTATATAACTACATTGTAACGCGACATACCTGGCCTCGTCCATCTCAAGGTTGTACTTACCCTACGTTGTGTTTATTTTTAATAAGTAACCCTTACTTCGTTCGTAATACAGAGTAGCTGTCAAAAGTGGGGGAATCGGGAGAGGTAATTGATATAATTAAAGAATAATGTTCTCTCCAAAAAGCAGACAGAATATGTCTATCTTTGTGCATTTATTGAAAATGAATAATGAAAGCAAATAATAAATAATATGAGAAATATAATTGGGTGTAATGATTTGAACATGGCACCCTGCTGTGGAATGGTCCGCTCTCTGGCACACGCCTTACGTACGAGGGAAACCACAGCTAAAACCTCGCACAGAGAGTCATCGAGACACAATTTAAACAAATGATTTTATAACAAATTAATCCAAAAACACATAACGGTTGTCCCAACAATTTGATATTAGCAACTTTGAAAATAATATATTAATTAGACCTTGTATATTGATAGACAATTACAAACGCATTTGTGTGCGTGCATGTTTGTGCATGTGTAAGTTTGGTAAGTTCGTTTTCCCGAACTGCCATGGCGCTCGGCTGAGCCGACGGGCCGTTCTTTGTATGGTCATATGGACAGCGTGGGGTTAGCAACACTATCTATAGATTCGCAGCTGAGCTGCCTCACCTTTAATTAAACAGGACGCTCGGCGACGCCGGCGGGCCATTCTTTGTATGGATAGCGTGGGGTTAGCAACACTATCTAGGTTCGCAGCTGAGCTGCCTCACCTTTTGACCAGGACGTTCGGCGCCACCGAGACGTCTGTAGAGTGTGCGTCTGAGTCGCCACACTGTCTGATCCGACGAGTACCTGTGTCGTACTCGTCGGGGGTGTTTTGTTAAGTGATACCCAAGTGAACGTGGACAGGCCAGCGCTCGGTGCTGATACGGCACACATCTTGAGCTTGAGTGGTTGCAAAGCAACGACCCGCAAAATTACGTTTGATTGTCAACCAATATCAGATCATATAGATAAAAATTCATTATATCATTGTGACAACAATAAACCATAATATGTTGCTTGTCCAAGTTAAGTTCCCCGTCGAAGGTGAATGGGGAGAAGTAAGTAGGATCCCCAAACGTGCCTGGCATAGCCATAGCAGCTGGATGGGGGGATAGTAGGATCCCCAAACGTGCCTGGCATAGCCATAGCAGCTGGATGGGGGGAAAATATGTAGGATCCCCGAACGTGCCTGGCATAGCCATAGCAGCTGGATGGGGAGAAAGTAGGATCCCAAACGTGCCTGGCATAGCCATAGCAGCTGGATGGGGGGAAATTAGGATCCCAAACGTACCTGGCATAGCCATAGCAGCTGGATGGGGGGAAAGTAGGATCCCAAACGTGCCTGGCATAGCCATAGCAGCTGGATGGGGGGAAAGTAGGATCCCAAACGTGCCTGGCATAGCCATAGCAGCTGGATGGGGGGAAAGTATGTAGGATCCCCAAACGTGCCAGGCATAGCCATAGCAGCTGGATGGGGGGAAAGCAGGAGGTATTGGAAAGTAGGGTCGAGGTTAGACCTGAAGAACTTACCTCGGACAAGCCAAGGGTAAATTTTTGTTGAGTCCGAATTTTAAATTACTCAACGTGTGAACCACGCCAGAGGTAAAAAGTCGGTGATGTCAGAATCCCAGGTTACTCAACGTGTCAACCACGCCAGAGATCCGGTATCTGTGAGTCCTGCCGAAGCAAGACTGAAGAATACAGTTTCTGTCCCAGTATTTAAACCAAAATATCCCTCTTGTCCCTTCCAGATCTAGGGTGTTTCGGGAGTAAGATTTGCCCTGTCTGTCACCGGTGTGGGTGGGTGCTTTGGGTGGATCATCGAAAGTTCTAGAACACCATAAATTTGCCATTGATATTTAACACATGTGCAGGCCAGATCTCCGAACCAGCCCTGTGACGCCAGCTCAAGTGCTTGCATTCTCTTCGCTAACTGCCGGGCCTGTCCCTTGACCGCCTAGTGCGACACACAAAAAAAACAACAAACACATGTGCGACTAGATATCTTTGCAATGGCCATCACAACGAAATAATTACTACGTATTCTTTTTACATTAACAATAATAATATTAGTATAACGTACTTCTTCAACATTTATTTATGTTAACAACTGTTAAACTGTTTATTTATATCACCGAGTTCATTTCTGGTTGCTTGTATATATTAGACTGTCCTCCCGCTGTTCTTCCGACGGTATTTATACAGCCCCTATCATTCTAGAACTCTTCTGAAGCGACAATGACCTGTATACAAAAGAAATGGGTCACGGCGTAGTTTTCTAGCCGACGCGTCGCGGGGATTTCAACATCGCTCTGGTACGTTCTTTCGAAGGGATTACGTCATTGTTCGCGAACATGCTATCAGTAGCGGCGCAAGCATACTTTTCTCTCAGGGGCGCACGTCACACTGCCCCCTCTTTAAGACTGTTTCGTCCCGGAACAGTTCTTCGATGGCGATATCTGCACGTATTACCCTTGGTACATTTGGAAGTCCACGTGGTACACCAAACCGACATACACACACTTTGACTAAGGTTTCAGCGATCGTGATGGCTTCTTGGTTGGGTAATAGATAGGCTTCAACCTACTTGGTGAAGTAGTCCATGACAACCACGATGTATTTATTTCCATCTTCTCTTTCTGGAAATGGTCTGGCCACGTCAATCGCAATGCACTCAAATGGACTGCCCACATTGTATTGACGCATTGGAGTTCTTCGCCGTTGCTTCCAGCGCAAACCACACATTTCTTACACCAGTCTTTAAGGTCTTCCTTGCACTTAACAGTAAAATCGCTGACGCAATCTTTCTAATGTTTTTGTTGACTCCCAAATGGCCACCTCCAGATCCCTCATGGATCTCTTTTAACACGTCTGGTACTCTACTCTTAAAAATAACCAACTGAGTTCTCTTCTCAGTTTCATGGCATTCTCAACCACACGATTTAACAGGTCATCAATCACCATGGAGTCACATTGCGCCCAGTACGATTTTACAATCTGTGACTGTGGTGCAACATCTTCCCATATTGGTTTGCTCTCGTCGCTTTTCATTCCAGTACTATTTTCAGTCGGGTCCTTTCGTAGTCCATCGGGCTGCCTACTATCGTTGACTACTGTTATTCTGGCAATGGTGGAATGTTTTCCTTCCAGTCGACTACCATATTTGCCTCCCTTAGCATGGCCTTCTGAACAATGCGTCGACGCTACTTCCCTTCCTTTCAAGTTCCTTTCTCTGTCTTGACTTTCTTCTTCCTTGTGGTGAGAGGTATGGCATCATCGTCATCGTTATCTATCTCGAGTTTTCGTTTCCCACTCGAGCTGTCCATACGAATCGCCAAGGGCACGTCTTCCTCGCTGTCTTCAGGCCCCGTTCCAAAGTCCTTAGATTGCAATCGCAGCTGCTCGACGGAGAACTATCCACTTCCGGTTGGCTTTCCTCTACATCTGGAATTTCTTCCTAGATTTCTTCTGTAATTCCTTGCTGAACCCGCTCTCTTTCTCTCTCGCGTTCTCTTTCTTTTTTTTCGCTTGCGTGTTCTTTCTTCATATCCACCCTTGACATCAACGGATTAGTCCTTTACCTCTAGAATTTCTGCCTACACATTTTTTTAATTTCTTACTAGACATGCTTTCTTTCTTTTTCGCGTTCTCTTTCTTTTTCGCTTCCGTCTTCTTTTGTAACAGTGGAGTTTCTTTCTTCTAGCAAACACTTCGTTTATAATTCGTCGCACTTTTTCACCTATGGTTTCGATGTTTTCATTTCCCTCAGAATAAATTTTACGCACTCGCGAATGGTTACGTGAAACTTGTTTGGCAGCTTCATAATCTGATACATATGAGATTGCGTTAACCATAGTTTTTGGGCGACATAATTGCAGTGCTTGCTGAGTATTGCTGTCTCGAACTCCGGAGATGAGTCCCTGAGTGGCCAGGTACTCCAAATCGCTGTCAGGAGCCGTAGGATGTGCGTGACGACCCACACGAACCACAGTGGCCCCAACCTCCAAAAGGCTGTCTTCAGTTTTTCTAGAAGTCTTCTCCAATCCTTGTTTCAATTTTTGCTCCAGAAATCCAGAATGCTCCAATTTTCGCTCCAACATTTGCTCCATGTCTCCAGAATTCACCTCCAATTCCTGGTCCAAAATTTCATAATTCTCCTCTACTCTTCCAGAATTCGCCTCCAATTCCTCTTCCAATTTCTGCTCAAAAATTCCAGAATCTTCTTCGGCTTTTCAAGAAAACTCGTTCAATTCACGTTCCATTGTTCTAGAATGTTCCATTAATTCTTCGTCCAGTACTCCGGAATTTTCCTCCAATTTTCTAGAACCTTCATGCAATTCCCTTTCCAATGTTCTAGAATATTCCTTTAATTCTTCTTCCAGTGCTCCGGAATTTACTTCCACTTTTCCAGAACTTTCATGCAATTCTCTTTCCAATGTTCTAGAATGTTCCATTAATTCTTCTTCCAGTGCTCCCGAATTTTCCTCCGCTTTTCCAGAACTTTCCTCGAATTCCCTCTCTAATATTCTAGAATGTTCTATTAATTCTTCTTCCAATGCTCCGGAATTTTCCTCCGCTTTTCTAGAACATGCATGCAATTCCTTTTCCAATGTTCTAGAATGTTCCTTTAATAATTCTTCCAGTGCTCCGGAACTTTCCTCCGCTTTTGTAGAACTTTCCGCCAATCTCCTCTCAGAACTTCTAGAACTTTCTTGTAATCTTTCTGCGAATACTTTATAAAACTCGGAATAGTAACACGGAACTTCGAATAAGTAATCGTCAGGATTTTCACCAGCTTCGATTAAAGCTTGCCGCAGTCTTTCTTGAAGCTCTTTTTTTCCTCCTGTTGCCTCCAAATCCAGTTCTTCCACTTCCGTCCTGAGATCACATACTTTCAATTCACTTAATTTTAATAGTTTAGGCATTTTATTTATTTTTATTTACACTTCACAGTTATGAACAACCCCACATCTGACACCAATTGTAACGTTTTTTTATTTATATGGGTGAAGTGTAAAACATAGACAAATATTATTAACTAAAAGAATACGTTTATTAAACGATCAATAATTAAAGATTAAATATTAAAAGATAATAAAAACAACTAACACTATGATTAAATAATTATAAACACTAAGAATATTATTAAATGCTTAAACACTACGATTATTTATTTAACTAACATTTATATCACAACACTTATTTATATAACTACATTTATTTATGTTAACAACTGTTAAACTGTTTATTTATATCACCGAGTTCATTTCTGGTTGCTTGTATATATTAGACTGTCCTCCCGCTGTTCTCCCGACGGTATTTATACAGCCCCTATCATTCTAGAACTCTTCTGAAGCGACAATGACCTGTATACAAAAGAAATGGGTCACGGCGTAGTTTTCTAGCCGGCGCGTCGCGGGGATTTCAACATCGCTCTGGTACGTTCTTTCGAAGGGATTACGTCATTGTTCGCGAACATGCTATCAGTAGCGGCGCAAGCATACTTTTCTCTCAGGGGCGCACGTCACAATATGAATTGCCCCAACTCGCCAAGTTACATCGTATGGACTCTAGTCGTCTCATATATTTCTAGGAACGCCCAACACTACAGTTATTTCCCTTATTCTTCATTTATTTACTTTTTATTGATACTAACATCTGTCAATTTGAATTACCTGAATATATTAGCAGTTTCCATGGTTAAGTTAGCATAGCTGGCTTATTTATGAAATTTTGTAATTATTATAATCTTTATAATTCTTTAACTCTATATCTTTTGAATATGAAATATAAAATGCAATCAAATCGTATAGAGAATAATATATTCTTTAAGTTATAATAAAATTTAACTGAGGTTTTCAAGAAAAACTGTTAAAATTTTTAAATGAGGACACTTCCGGTTGACCAATTATAACCAAAATCTAATCAAATCTGCATATGGTTGTAAGGAAGAGGAATACGCAAGAATTGTAATTTTTGGAATTCTAGTATTGGAGATATCGTTGACGAAACCGCGGTCACCCACACACACACACATACACACACACACACATACACACACACTCACACACACACGCACACACGAACACACACACACACATACAGACATCATCCTAAAAATAGTAAAATCGTATTGTAAAGACCCTAAAACGTGCTTATTCAATAAAAACTCATCCACCATCGAATTTTTTGACCAAAGACAATACCTTCCTTACCTAGAGGTGACGGAAGGTAAAAAACCCGCCTGTAGATTTTCCTAGTTACACCACTGGGGTTTGGGTTCGAATTTCAGTTCAGGGCACAAGCACAAAAATATGGTAATATGTATTACATATTTTTTAAATATTAATAATTTAATTTGAATTCACAATTTTTAATGCTATATTTAGCAGATCGAATCGAATCTAAATTTAAATCGGTTTAAATTTGGTTCAGGTTTATTGACCTTGACTAATAAATTGGGTTCAGATTCATAAAAAAATCGGGTTTTCGGTTCAGGTTCGGGTTAAGCTTCAGGTTCCTGGGTACAACGATGATTGAATTTTTCTACGATTATCAAGATACACAATACTAAATTCACACATGTCTTTGTAATCTGTTTCAAAGCTGGGGATAATGTCTGAAACGTTTGAAAAAGCATAATTTAACAAATTTGCGTTGAATAGATTCATTTAAATGGGTGTATTTATTATAAATTGGAAACCAAACTTGCTGACAATATTCCAGATTTGTTTTTAGAAACGAGAAATATAATTTCTTTAGGGTTGAAAATGAAGCCTAATTTTTTGGGCACAATTCGGGCACACAAGGTGGATTATAGTTGTTCTCAAACAAATGATGTTTTCAACTACAAATACACTTGCCACATATTAATGTGATAACTTAACTCTGTCCAAATTTAAATACAGTTGGACCTCTTTAATACGAACTAATTATTGCACAGTTTGATTCGGAGTATCGTACAAATGAAGGAAAATATCTATTTTCTTAATTCTCTAATAATTTTGACATTCTCACAATAAAAAATGTTTTTTTTTTCAAATATAAATTTAAAAAACAACTATACTTACTACATAAATCTATACTAAAGTCAATAGTAAATCTAAGAAACTGTGAAAAATACGGTGATTTTGTTCTGTTTAATGTTCACTTCTTCTGCCTTTTGGCTCGTTTTTTCATTTCCGATAGAATTAGAATGTGGTGTTCCGATTTATCATTTTCTTCAGCCCACTTCAAACAAGTTTCAAAACTTCTGACTGCCTTTTTGTGCTTTACATGTCCTAGTATCACTTCTACTTTTTCGTCGGAGCTTGATTCATTCTGAATATGTTCCAAAATATCCACATCATTTGTGGATTTCCATGATGCTTCATGGCCGACAGCCCACTCAAGAGCTTCTTGTTGTGTGACATCTTCATAAATTTGATTTATTAGCGCAGTAACCTCGTTTATTTGTCTTTCTATACCCTCCAACTCCATTCTGTCCTTCCACTGTAATAGTGACTAATAGGACTTTTGGATAAGTTCCACCCTCACATCTTACCATCCTCTTGATAATCCAATAACAACATCTTTCAAATTAACTTTCTTCAGTTCTGCAGAAATATCTGCACCTTCGGAAGCAACATTTTATTTTTAAAGCCTCTTGCGGTAATTTAACTTGATCGCTTGAATCACATTTTGGTCGATCGGTTGCACTAAGGGAGTTACATTTGGCGGCAAAAACATTACAATTTTTTTTTATCTTCAGAACATTAGTCTTCAGGGTATCCTAGGGCATTATCTAAAATCAAAAGTGCCTTGGCTTTTAAATTCACCTGTTGTATTTTTTTTGCACTGCTGGAACAACATCTGTGCAAAACCAGTCCTAGAAATCAATGGATTCCCTCATTTAGAAACCAGAATACATGAATCTACGGGATTCCCTCATTTAGGTAACACAGAACATGAAACCATGTGATTCCCTCATTTAGGTAGCAGGTATCTCTTTTCTGTTCGGATTAACGAGGCGTTGTTCGGATTATGGCTCCGAGTTGACGCTGTTCGGATCACTGGAGGTTCGGATTAGAGCAAATTCGGATTAAAGAGGTCATACTGTAATTGATGCTAACATGATATCTTTTAATAAAAGGGATAAGCCATTGCTTAATTCACTTGTTTAAAAATGCGTACTGGTTGATTTGGATGAAATTGTCAACCATACGAGAATATCTTTTCGAATTTCTTCTTGGTTTTTGCTTGAACTTCATCAGGAATTGTCTCAATGTAAAACTCTGCATTTGCTATTCTATCAAATTTCTTAAAAGTAAATTAACTTTTATCATTCAAAATGAAACATTTTTCGGAAAAAAAATTCCGGCAGTCGCCAACATCTTCAACATATTTCTTACTTTTGATCTTCGATAGCAATCTTCTTTGTTTATCTAATGTTGCATTTATTTCTTAGTGTCCTGGAAATATGAGACTCGATCCAGTTAAATATTTTAGCCAGTATTCTCGTTGAGATTCCAGATTTGTTATTAACTTACTCATCAAGTCGACGGTTGTTGGTTTTCGTTATTTTTGTGGCTTTTCTACCAAACCCTGGCTTGTGTTTTCAAAAAATACTTGCTTCTGTAGTGATATACAATAGCTATTGATATATTTTCTTTTGAAAAATGATGTCATAAATTTATTTCACTTTGAAATATGTAATTCACAGAACTCGTACATACGTTTAATTCGCTATTCATGATGATACAATTCTGATACAAACAACTTAGAAAACTCAAATCATGAATGATGAAAAGTAACCTTACTGTGTTTCTAAATATCAAATAAAAACTATTGTTACTAACGCTTAATGGATTTGATCTTGAAAATTCCTAGTCTCAAATTTTAGGCGTTGTCTACCAGTGGCGGCTTGTCAGGGTAGGCAGATGAGGCAATGTCTCACCAGAAAAGAAATAAAGCTGCAAGTAAAGTAGTATGTAAATTAAATTTCAACTTATTCGTTAATGCTTATCTTTATCAACATTAAAAGAATAATTGAAGCCACGACCATAACTAATATGTAATGCAGTTCACCTAATTTACACCCTATAAAGTGCTTCTCGAAATGAATAGTATAACTACCCAATGTTTTTGATAAAGCATTCATTCCAGTAAGAAATACGTGCGCTAGACAAAGAGCTGTTTGAGGCAATGCTTCAAATGCTAAATGCAATGAGAGCGTAAAGGATAAAAGATAGTCGCTTTACCTTCCACGCGGCCCTATAGAGGCCGTTACCATACATGAATACAATCAACGCCACGTACTGATCAATTTTGTAAGTAGGTTCACGACATTACTGCATATTTTTGCAAGCAAGATTAAATAGTTGCAAATTGCATTCGACAATAAACAAACATAACATAACCTGTCTTGCCTAGCACTTTTATTATAATAGGCTCTGGTTTGCGACTGATACGTATTGTAGTAAATATTTAATTCTTTTATTTTTTTTTTCGTTGTTTTTATATTTTACCCACGTAGTGTTTTTGTAATTTGAATTTTAGTTGAAAACAAAAAAACAAATAATGGCTTCGACTTCAACTTTAAAATAATTCAGTGACAATTTAAGGAATTCTGAAGATATTGTTAATTTTTTAATTAACAAAAATTCATTTAATCAACTGTCTTATGAAGATAAACTATTTGTCAACGAATTTCTTAAAATGTTCTGTGATCTGGCAATTTATTTTTGTACATGAGAGTAGAAAAATATGCATTTGCACATTCTTTGAAAAAATGTAACTTTCAATTATAAGGCATTTGACCTTGAATGAAAAAAAATATTTTTTTTCTGGATACCTTGCCTCACCAATTAGGTTGGGTTTGGTTAGGTCAGGTTAGGCTAATTGCAAGATAAATATAGCAATTATGCCTAATTGCAAAATAAAAGTTGCAAATAAGCCTAATTTCAAAATAAAACTTGCAATTATAAATATTTTTCTTTCACGTCCTTTCTACTCCTTCGTAGTCATCCCGTAGACTCGTGACCAAAAAAAGGAGTGAAGTGCGACCGGCAACCATGCTTGTGTTTTTTATGGAAATCGGACATGTGCCGATTTTTCACATATGGTATTGTTAGTCATGATCAGTGATGGAAAACGTAACGTAACGATACCCGATAACGTTATAATAACGTTTCATTTATTAATTTTCTTGAATAACGTAATAATTACAAAATAACGTTATGTAACCGTAATATAACAAATAACGTTTCACTGATAACGTTCCCCAAGTTTACAAATTTTACAAGATTTTTGCCGTTTGAAAGTATAATTTCTTGATAATCTATTTCGTGTTTTATAATGAATAGAAGCCACTATTGGTCAAATGTTGAACACTTTATTTTATTTCTAGAATAAAATAAGTGTGTAGGTTTTTTTAATACATTGTTTTTAATTTTACTTTTTAATAAAATTTTATTACGGTTATTGTAACGTTATCTAGGGGACCCGGGTTCGATCCCGACCGACGCCAAAAATTACATCGCATTTTAATGGCACAAAATTGACCCCTGTGGCGCACTCTCCACGCCAGCAATGAGTGCCCGTGAGGTGACGCCTGGTAAGCGCCCGCACGGTACAAATATTCCATCATTACCGACATCTGCGTATGAAGCAGATTGGCACACCCAGCAATGGGTAATATGCCGTGATGAAATATTTATTTTATTTAATTTATTTATAATAACGAAACAAAAAAAAAACGTTATTATAACGTTAAATAACGTTATTTTATTTTTTATTAAGTTTATGTAAATCTTAATATTCATATCTACCTCCTGAAAATATGATTACCTCCTGAAAATATGATTAGTGTTTCATTAATTTCTGGTATTCCCCTGAACTGTGGGATTTATGCTACCCACACTCACTCTGAACATTCACTATCATTATTCTGTAGTGCGGGTTGTATACGGGGAAGGCGTTTTTCCGTAATACAGGCTGCATAAGTGAAAGGTGGTCGTGGAACAAAAATTTTGCCATTTTATCACCGATATGTCATGTGACATGCGTAAAAGTTTGTTACTTATAGACACGTGATCTTGTTATGTTATATTAGAGATAACTTATCTATAGGTATACAAATGTCAACAATAAATAAAATATACTATTTATAGCAAGCAATTCTACTTCGTTGACTACTACATTTCTGCTTTATTTTCATTTCGATTTAAATTTCCCGCGCTTTGTTGGACCGCTACTATGGTAATCAATACACATCCTTTGCCGGTGTTTGTTCTGTTTGTTTTCCAAACGTGACATATTTTGAGAAATTTATTGTTAGTATAATTATCAAGAGGAATAAAACTGTACAAATAACAAGATATATTATTTAAATAAAAGTGATAAAGTTTTTGTTTGTGACTCAAGCAGTTGTGATGGTGCGATCGAAAGTAACAACAACGCAAATAGTCATAGTATCAGCTGAGCTGACCCTGACATGACAAATAAAAGAGTACGGAGTTCATCTTATTTATAATAAGGTTTATCGAGTGAAATAAATTCTAGTGTTAATTATGTCGACAATGAAGACACTGGTGTTTTTGTCGTGTATTTTCTTTTACGGTAAGAGGGTTCTACTATTTTCTATGACATTGACAGGACGCTTCTGCTTCATGTACCTCGCTTAACGACAGGGGACAACTTTTTATTATAATTGGATTTTTTTAAAACGGAAATTTATTATAATACTACTGACATAATAATTATAGTTTTTTTTTATCTTGAGTCGAACTGATAATGGTTTATACAGGATAGTGCAGAAGTAAAATTAAAAGAAAAACTAAATATTTATTTTATAAATTATAACGTGATCGTTTAAGTTATTGTCATTTTTAAGTTATTTGTCATATATCTGGCAAATGACGTCCTCTTATTATTCACTTAAACTTGAATGTTAACAAGAAGAAGCATACTTTATGTTAAGATTTTAAAAACACATATTTAGCTCATTTTTTCTTATTTTTCTTTTTAACTTTAAAATTGCCAAGCAACTTTTTGGTACAGGATTAATTAAAATTAATGTTACCACTTTTTTTGTTTAAAATATTCTGTGCCTAATATAGTAATGTACTACCTACAATCCTGCAAAATTTGGTTTCTTCGTTTTATTTAACATATCAATATAGCTTCAAATTTTGTCCTACCTGAAATATATATATACTATACGGAAAAGATAATTTGCTGACCAAAAATACATAAATACATGAGTTTATGCTACCGCCCATAAACCACGCTTACAACCCTAGACAGATAGACTTTACTTCGACTATTACAATTTTGCATAAAACCGGTATTTTAGTTAATGCTACCAATTGCTACCAAGTTCATATTGCACACGCATATTTCGGTGATTGATGTGGTTATGCTACCACTCATAAATCATCCCTACAACCCCTGAAAGATAGACTTTACTTGTGTAACTATTACAATTTTGCTTTAAATTCAGTGTTTTAAGTAATGCCACCAATTCTTACCAAGTTCATATTGCACACACATACTTCGGTAATTGATGTGGTTATGCTACCACTCATAAATCATCCCTACAACCCCTGAAAGATAGACTTTACTTGTGTAGCTATTACATATTTGCTTTAAATTCAGTGTTTTAAGTAATGCCACCAATTTCTACCAAGTTCATATTGCGCACGCATATATATACTATACGGAAAAGATAATTTGCTGACCAAAAATACATAAATACATGAGTTTATGCTACCGCCCATAAACCACGCTTACAACCCTAGACAGATAGACTTTACTTCGACTATTACAATTTTGCATAAAACCGGTATTTTAGTTAATGCTACCAATTGCTACCAAGTTCATATTGCACACGCATATTTCGGTGATTGATGTGGTTATGCTACCCCACATAAACCATCCCTACTACCCCTGAAAGATACACTTTACATATGTAACTATTCCAATTTTGCTTTAAATTCAGTGTTTAACTTGTATTATCTTTAAAGCAAAACTGTAATAGTTACACCAGTAAAGTCTATCTGCTAGGGGATGTAGGGATGGTTTATGGGTAGTAGCGTAATCCTGTTATAGTCAAATTTTTTGACTCTGTCGGGTACAGTAATAAAACTATAAATGAACTATAAATATCGCAATTATGATAAAGCGGCATATTCTTTACTTTCTGCAGTATAATACTGTTTGGCATCAGCCCATATTTTTGAGCCGCTCTATTCATGCATTGAATCAAACGTCTACCAGGTATGTATAGGAAAATAGCCTTACAGTCCTTTAACATAAATGAATAGAGCGGCTCAAAAGTATGGGCCGATGCCAAACAGTATTAAAATACAGAAAGTGAAGGATATGCCGCTTTATCATAATTGCGATATTTATAGTTCATTTATAGTTTTATTACTGTACCCGACAGAGTCAAAAAAAAAATTGACTATAGTTACCGAAATAAACGTGAGCAATATATAGTTGGTAGCTTTAATTAAAACACTAAATTTAAAGAAAAATTGTAATAGTTACTCAAGTAAAGTCTATTTGTCAGGGATTGTTTATGGGCGGTAACATAAACTAATGTATTTATGTAGATTGTATATACAATATAAAGATGAGAATAAAATTCATAAGTCACGTGTCATGTTTTCCGCCAATCTACATTCAGAATCTCCCTAGTTACATGTCTATCACAACGATGATAAAAAAACAAAGAAATTATCACCTTATTTATAATCGTTACTCAGGGCTTTGTTTTCTTTATTTATAATATTGCCAATTAATTTTGAGTATAAAAATTAGTTATAACAATAATTCAAACTCAGATATATTAAATAAAACTCCTAAGTACAATGTTTTAGTACAATATGAATCAAAAGTTAGGTTAGCAGCACAAACAATATGTTGCAGAATTTCATTATATTCTCTCATTAAATATATGCTCGTGATATGATTAATAATCGAATATTACTCGTGAAACCGAATCAGCACATTTCACTCGTCCTTCGGACTCTTGAAATCTGCGGCTCGGTTTCACTCGAGAATATCATCGATGATAATTATATCACTTGTTATATTACGTATGATAATAGTACACCATGAAACTACTACTTTTTTTATCAGTAAATTACGCAGACCCGACCCGGTATTTTCATCTCTGGTTAAACTGGCAGCTTACATACTGTTGAGAGATGAATATATTGGCCTTAAGTTAAGTAATTATCCTAATAAAGACGATAGGATTATATTATTTATCGTAAAGTAATTCCATTAATACATACTAAACTTTCTTTGTTAATGTTTAAACTTTCAAAGTATGTCTTATTTATATTATTTTCTCCTATTTATTTTTAGCTTTTGCGACTGAATCAAAACAAAGAATTTGCACTACGTTGATATTTGATTGCTATAGTTGTTTATATATCTTAAAGAGCAAAGTTCAGAAAAACATTTCCTTTGTCAATATATCTTTTCTTTTCAGCTTTTAGTGTATTGGGTTTACCAACATCTACGCTACCTACAATTTCTAGAAGACCTCATCTGTTAGGTAGTAAAGAATGCACCTGGGGGCCCTCTTATTGGTGTGGAAATCTAACGTAAGTGTAAATGATGACTTAATATTTAAATATTCATTGTGCTCTAGTTTTTTTTATATATATATAATGAGGGAATAAATTCTTTGTTTTTCAAATATAATAATAGTTTAATGATGGAAAGATGTATCTAATTAATGACTTGACTTGCGTCATTATTTACTATTCATGGAAAAAACAATTCACTTTTGAACAAAGTTGTCTGACTAGAATAAGAAATATTTTTAGAATGTGAATGCTGAATGAATAATTATACTTGCTTCGCAATTGAATAAAAATAGTTGACACTTTATTGTTTAAACAATTATCAAAGATTTGACAATTGGCAACAAATTTATTAAGCAATAGATGGATTTAATTTTTTTAACTAGTTTCTATAATTTTTTATTTTTAAAAACATTGCTGTTATATGTAAGATCATTTCAGTCCTCGAAATAGAGCAGCCATAAGTTTAGACGTTAGACGGTAAAGCGTTACACCGGCAGTGTAAAAGTCTTGGGTTCAAACCCGGTGACGATCTTTGCACAATTTGTATCTTTTAATTTTTTTAGTATAAATGAATATTAATAAATAGATATATTTTATAAGAGCCGAGAAATTTGGACAAATATTGCTAACTAATATATACTGTGAACATAATTTTATAAAAACAAAAGTGTTGCCCAACTTACTGTACATAACTGATTAACAGACAAATATTCCTAACTTCACTGAAGTGAAGTTCATACAGTAATTTTAATATTGTCCATATAATGTAGTAAATTTTAAATAAAACTAGATGAGAAAAATTATATAGTATAGTAAAAATGATTAGGCAGAAGACGCATGTCATCATCATGAAAAAAACTTTATAAAATGAAATATAACTTGTAGAAATTATTGGGTGTTATTTATTTTTTAAAAAAGAAGAAAAAGTAATACTAGTATTAAGAAATGTATATATTAATAAAATTTACAAATATTTCTAAGTCAATCATTATTCCTTTTACGGAATATTTGAAATAACTTGGCCATTCTCAGTAGTGCCAATGTATGATAAGAAAATCAACTACAATTATTTCAAATAATTTTATATTCCGCAAAAGGAATAAGGATTGACTTAGAAATAATTGAAAATATCGTTAATATACACGTTATTTAATACTAGTAATATTTTTCTTCTTTAAAAAATAAATAACACTCAATAATTTCTACAATTTATATTTCATTTTATAAGGTTTTTTTTCAGGTTGATGACTATACCAACTTATATTAACCCAAATATGTATGTGGATTCAAAAGTGATAGCAAACTTGCGATTAAATAAAAAAAACATATTCTTAACTGCATCAATATAAAGTTCGTACAGTAATTTCTATATTATCAATATAATATGGTAAATTTGAAATATAACTAGTTGAGCGGCCTTGAAGAGCTTCGAATCAGCTGATTTGTGTGCGCTTGTCATTTTGACAGCTTTGGCAGGATAATATTATTTATGATTTATTATTATGATTTTGAACGGCTATTTATTATTTTACAATTTTCAGACAGTAAAACACATCAAATTAAAAATAATAACTTTTTATCAGTTCAAAAACAACATATGGTTCTTGTCAAAATGACTAACGCACATAAATCAGCTGATTCCAAGCTCTTCAAGGTCGCTTGAGTCACGTGTGTGTTCGCGCCTTATACGAACCCAAACTCTTATTAGTTCGACCGGAGTGTTGTCTCATATGTCTTGCAAGGTAGATTGTAGATTTTACTGTACGCACTGGATTTTTACGAAGTTGCAAAAGTAAAGGGTCTCGGTAGAAGCCAAATGTGGACTAGAAGATGACTCTTAAAATACCGGTCGAACTATTATCACCAGTCATATCGCCTACAGTTTTTTAAAGTTTTAAGTCTATACTTAAAGTAGCCGAAATAATTTAGTAGAAATTTCTAATCATTTGTGTAGATTTTATAATTTGCTGAAAAAATGTAAATCGACCGAATTATTATGAGTTTGGGCTTGTATAGTATATAAGCAGATTAGTATGAATAGTTAACAAGGTCACTTTGATTCCTAGACAGTATTTATCAATAAATCAATATTTAAAAATGGCATTATGAAAATACAGATAGTGAATATGTTTTTAATAAATTTTCATCTGTGCTAATTTTACTTCTTTTATAACACTCATTATTAATGACATATTTATAAATATATCACTTTAAATATATATTATTTGCAACTTCAGATTTACGTTTATAGTAATAAATAAAACTTTTATTACTAGAAAGGTAAAAACATAAATAATTTATACTTTTTTGCAATTGAAAGGAGGAAAAAAGTAAAAAATACACAAACAACAATGTAGAATAACCGGTAGTAATATATTACATAATTGCATGTAAATGCTCATCCTTGTTTACCTGTGAATGTCGTTTCAGATGAATTTAATTTATAGCTTTTCATAAAATACCATGACCGGAACTAAAGAGATACATGTATATTGTTCCTCATTTAACAATTATTAGAAGGATGATTAAAGTAAAAAATCTCATGTGGCCAGCACATAACCTCTCGCCGTATATTTTACCTGGCTGTATGCATAAAGCAAAGGATATTTTTAGAAATACAAATAATATATTCATATAAGTCCATGACGTATAAACTTCTTTTTTATTCAATAAGAGCATGTCTCAACATAAAACAATTTTCACATATATTTACCAAATCTATAGGATATTTTACCATAAATTATGTACAATAAATTACAAAGTAGAGTTTACCATATATAAATTTTAGGCTGGTAACAGGGATTTTTAATTCGAACAACGTTCTTGTTTACTTTCTCTTCATATTCTTCTAGTAAAAACATTAATTTTGGCCGGTCTAAAATGTATATATCTGGATTGTGCATCTATTCTTACATATCTTCTTTAACATTTTATTTTTTCATACATGTTGTATTTAAATAACACATTAATTCCCTTTAATAAAGTGATGGATAGATTGCACTCCGATTATTCTTATAACGATGTGTAATTTTGTCAATATTACAACTTACTTGAGAAGAATTTGATAGCTTCTAATTTTTCGAGATGATTCCAATTCATTGTTGGCATTAACAGTATTTCTGACGGGTATGTGTAATATACCTATAATTTTAAATATTTAACTATTAATACAATAAGAAATAATATTATGTATGTACTTCCCAGAAAAATTCTTCAGTAATGTGTCCGGATTTCTGACACAGGCATTTATCTGTCAGTTACAAACATTTTAAATTTTCAACTATTTTCCATTGCATTCCTTCGGCTGTAAAACTTATTACCACATACTATTTTATATATTATATTTCTTTTATCTCTAAATCTATAGAATATATAATAAAATATTTAAATGTATCAGATAGAGAATTTAATTTTCTTTAATATTACCAAGAAAAATTTTCAAAAAATAATATTAGAATATTTTTTTCAAGAATTTTCTACTTCCAGGTTGTCCAAAACCTCTTCAGATCTTCCCATGAATGTCCGATTGGGAAATACGTAGTTAAACAAATATAAAGTCTTATAGTTTTTGAGTAATCGTCCTTCCAACATCCCACACACATACATACATACACACACACACACAGACATCATCGTCAAATGTTAAAATCGGATTGTAGGGATCTTAAAACGTGTTTATTTAATAAAATCTGGATATGCGATTTTTAGCATGAATCCAATACCTCTCTTAGCGAGAGGTAAAAATGAAAAAATTGTTGAAAATGTTACCATATTTCGTGCATTAGATAATATACAAATATTCCTAACATAGTACTGCTATAAATACTGTCACATGGTTTATAGGCTGCTAAAAATTTGTAAAAATAATTCTACTATGGCAACAGATCATATCTGTCGGTACTTCCCTCACTGCCTTCTCCAAACTTCTCTTTAGCTGGTCAAAATTTCGGTGGGGTTTAGCGCATGCCTTCTCTTCTAAAACTGACCACAATTCTAAAGGGTTGAGGTCTAGACTGCTAGAGGGCCAGTCTTCAGCCGCAATGAACATTGGCCCGCAGCCATATATATTACTGTAAATAGTCGAGTCAATAAATGATTTCTATTACAAAATGTATTATTATTTTTAGCATACTATAAACCACATGACAGTATTTACGGCAGGACTGTGTACACTTCGAAGAGTAATTTCTATATTGTAGAGAGGCAATGTACCGGATCTAAATAATGATTAATTAATTAGTAGATGGGGGCTACATATAGGATATTCCTATTAAACTTTTATTAGTTAATGGAAATTTCAAAGACCAATTTACCTTTTTTTCTTTCCATAAATTACATATTATTTTAAAAATAATTTCTTATCGTTTCATGCTGTTTACAACTATTACATGTAGATAAGAAATAAAAGCTAGTATCACGTTTTTTACAAAAATATTTGGCAAATAATTTTATGAAAAAACTAGCAAAGATAGAACGGGAACATTTCTATAGTTAGTACTATGAGGACATTTTAAATTCCTTTAAAATTATTCCCGACCACGAACGACAGGCTAGTGTAGAGATTTGCTTAAATTTTGTTTGCAACTAAACATCAATTTAAAATGCCCGGTGGGCCAAATAATTTAGCAGATGGGGGGGCCAACTGATTATTAGATTTTTTTTTTGTTTAATTAAAAAATTAAACTATTGTTAAAAATATTATTTATCATACTCTCTAAAAAAATTAAGTACATACACACATACAGTGTTCAAAGATCTAGTTCTTTTGTTATTCATGCGTCCGTAATACGTTACACATATAACAGCATCTTTCTTTTTCCTCCTGCGCTGGTATCATTAGCCATATTTGGGTGTTCCTTCGTTCATTTTTAGGATTAGGTAATTTAAATATCACATTAATAATTAATGTTTAAAAATTTGCAAGGTAAAATACTGTAAAATGATACGTATTTGAGAGTTTTATTTATTTCTCATTTTGTTTTGTAAATATCTGATAGGATCTAATCTTTCATCATGTTTTACTTAAAGATAAACAAAATGCAAGTAGACTCGCAAGTAGATATTCAAGATAATTTAGGGCAGTGCCAAATTGGCCAATTGTAACCAGCACAAACAAACGATACAGTAAAGGAACTAGGATCAGAAAATATTAAGATACAAGAGTCACATGAAAAACCGCAACATAATTTAAATATAGCAAGTAGCACTGACTCTGATTCTAAAACGGAATAAGTAAAAACATCTTATTCAGCTGTTATCTTTCAAGATAGATGTTCCCTTAACCTCAAACGATAAGTACTACTGAATTAAGAAAATTGGTCTGATGTTTTGTATAGCAAAAACCAACTTTAGAAATGAATATGTGGAGAATATTAATGTTTGTTTCTATCAAATAAAAATGTTAATGCATTTTTCAATGCATAAAATAAATAAATATAGTTTATCAAATGGACTAGGACTAGACCTTAATTTGTCTATACGACATAATGAAATTAAAAACAATTTTCACAATGAAATTTCTATTCCTAAAATTTAAGTTAGGTACTTCTATATTTTATAATAATTACAATTCTTGAATTGTTACTATTCATTTACCTATTTTTAAAATTTAATGAATTTTATCTTATATTTAATATTGAATACTTATAGATATTAATATTTGAATACAATTATAAGAATGTATTTATTTTAGCATCTTGTAATGTTTTTTTTTTTTTATTATTAAATTAAAACTAAAGTCTACTGGAGTCGTGTTCCGCTATATAAATTTATTTTACAACGTATATTTGTGTTTTTTAACCCATTACCCGCCAATGTCCAATTTTTGGGACGTTTTTTTAGTCTAAGATATTTTTAAACCTCTGCATTGGATTTAGTTTTTCACCACCTTACGAGGTTGTTACGACTCAAAATTAACCATTTTTGCAACTAGTTGCGAAATTATATTTAGAGAACTTATTTAATTATTTTTAAAAGATTGAATTTTTTTCATATTTTGATATAATGATTTTGATCATAAATATTTTTTATATTGAATTTAAATATTGAATTAAATATACGGTAATTTGTTTGTACATTCTTGTTCAATATATTAGTACATTTTTCATATTACAAAACTTACATTTGCTATAAAAATAGGTTTCTTTTTGTTTACGTCCTAAAAATGGGACATTGGCTGGAAGCATGAGCATGTGGATTATAAGATTGATAGTTGTATTTGAAGTTAGGGTTAGTGTAGTTTTGTCTATAGTGAGATTATTTTACATTTTTGCACAAAAATGAGTTAAAAACAATTGCTTCGTGTCGCTGATATAGAAAAATTATTTGAAAGTGAGGAGTTTTTCAAAGATTTTGAAGAATGTAGTACAAATGAAGTTGATATAATCATAATTCCACCTGTACCAGATGAACAAACTGATTTAGAAAATTTTGATGAAAATAATCTTTCTGATGATGATAAGGTACATGATGTAGGAGGTACAATTGAACTATTTATGCCTACTGATGACGGTTTTAATTCTGATGATCAGATACCTTTATCTGTTCTAAAAACTAAATTAGGAGAACTAATAAGTCTGTAAATAAAAACAAAAAGCAGAAGGAAGTAAATATCACAGAATGGAAAAGGATTTCACCGACATATTTCTACACAAACACTCCTTCAAAAAATAAATATGAAAATTTGTCTGTCTTACAAGAGAAAAGTGCCGTTGAAATATTTGAAGAATTTTTTACCGCCGATTTGCTTCAGTTCTTGACAGAACCAACAGAATTATAAGCTGCACAAAAAAATCAACAAAATTTTTTTTTTTGAATGAATACAAGCTAAAAACATTTATTGCAATTTTATTATTCAGCGGTTACCATAAACTGCCCCAAGAAGACTTGTACTGGGGGCAAGCTCCTGATGCTGGAGTACCATTCGTATATAATTCTATGAATGGAAGACGTTTTAGAGAAATAAAAAGATTTTTACACCTGAATGATAACTCTAAAATTATAAAGGAAGACAAAATGTACAAACTTCGACCTTATTTTGAGAAACTAGCTACAAATTTTTTGAAATTTGGATTATTTCATAGTCATTTACCTATAGACGAAATGATTTATAATGTTGAATTTAAATTTATATATATGTATTTGTACTAAAACATCAAATTAAATATATAATATCTTTTTATTGTCATTAATAAAAAAGCTACCTCTTCCCGCCAACGTCCCAAAAATAGGACGGTTAATTACTCGTTAATTAATAATTAATTTTTTGAAATTTCAATGGAAATGTATTTCTTGTAACATATAGAATGCAATTCAATAGGACAATATAGTAACACATAACACTTTGAATTCCGGCGGGTAATGGGTTAAATATTTTTTTTCATGCGTCAAAAATGTATTTTACCCGGTGGGCCAATATCTATCAGTAATAACCTCACCTAACGCACAAAACTCATCCGGATTTTTCCAAGAGTGTCTTTTTGCAAGAAGGATTTAGAATTAATAAATGAAAATTATATAATAAAAGCAAATGAAGGAAAAAATGGATTGCATTCAGAGAAAAATTAGCACATCTGCTAGTTTGTTAAAAGAATGAGCAAACAAGGATATACATAAATTATTTAAAAATATGTTCGCCTTCTATAGTTTGGTTCACGAAAGATGACTATTCAAGGCCATCTATAAGCCGTGTGTATAACATTACTTGCACATATCTTCACTGCATTTTGTATGCATAGGCGTACAACATGCAGTATTTATGTATACATTTTAACTTAAAAAAAAAATTAAGTATAATCTATTTCAAAATTATGTTTCTTTTTAAATAATGCCTTTCACAAAGATTTACATTCTTTACCTATGTTTTTGCAAAATACAAAAACAGACTTGACATAAACAATGAAATAATAATTTGATTTAAACGTCAACATCACTGGGTAAACATTAACACAAAAGGCAGTGCATATAGTAGATAAATAGATATCTGTAACTCTACGACATATGTCATTATTATTTGTAGTGAGAACGTGATGTCACCATTTACGTATGCCACATAACATAAATTACATAGACATAGGTACTACTTCAAATTCTTTCTTTTTCTAACATGTTGCTAAGCTACTGCTGTATAGTGTTGTCTATTCTTTCTTCAAACTAGTGACCTTGAATAGCTCGCTGGCAATTTTGGCAATGTAATTACTGTACCGACTTCACAGTAGTGTCTTTAGGAATATTTATTTTATCTTTTATTTAGTTATATACGGCAAGTTTGGTAACACTAACACTTTAATTTTGTAACTCTCCATCAAATTGTATACAAGATAATGTCCTATGCTCTACATAGGACAAATGATAGAACACATTATTTATGATAGTTTTGTTTTTGTTTGGAAAATTTTGGCGGCCTGATAATTTTTTTGTTTTAATTATTTCTTAATAATAAATGATATCAGAATCACATATTTGATATCTTGTTACTACTAATCATCTACTAACATACCATATTGTCAAACACAAATGAAAACGTTGACATTTCTGTTTCAGTATCATTATGATAAAGCAAATATTTCTAAAAAGTATGTTGAGTCATATAATTACAAGACTTATAATATGTGACTCATATTGTATCCATTTAGCAAGCGTTGTCCATATTTCCGTAAAACACGTGATAATCAATTATTCCCGGTTTAAATTTACATTGTTGAGTCTAATACTGTATTACCCATTGTTTTTTTATTAAAACTTATCTATCGAGTACTACTACAAAGGACATCAGGCCCCTTGCACACTTTGCCTATCGGTAAAATAACTATAACCATGGAAGGTTTGACAACTCTTGTTTAAATCTAGCTTTGCACACGAATCAGTAACGATACTTTTACTGGAAATCACCGGCTGGGTGATGTTTCATTTTGGCCGGCAAACACACAGCGATTGAAACTGCTAATAGATATTCGCATATAATTGAAACCAACTCTTAAGCCTGGAAACAATGTCTGGAAACTCCTACTGCACTACTTTCATCTATTAAAAGATGAATCCATAATTATCTCAATTTATAATATTTTCTCCTCTTATGCAGTGCATACAGAATTGCCATTTTTAAAGCAACTTTCATATCGGCGTAAGTACGTCTTGTGTGTAGTAAATTATAATGCGGTACTGGCAACAATCTACACTAATTTTGCAAAGGCTTTTGACACGATAAATCACGATGTATGTTCCTATATCACAGACAGTAAACAACTTGTATAGTACAAAAATCTGATTTTTTACTCCTCACTCCGGTGTACCTCAGGGTTCCAATTTGGACCCTCTTGTCTTTGTTTTATTTATTAACGATATTACTAAGTGTTTGGAATTTTCAAATACTCTTCTATATGCTGATGATTTGAAACTATTTGAAGTTATAAATATTCTTACCGACTGTCATGAACTTCAAAAAGATATATAGCGTGGTCGTCTACTTCATATCTATTTTTCTAAATGTAAAATTACGTCTTATTCCATGAATCGCAATCAGATAATTGTTCCGTACTGGATGGAGGCCCAGTGTCTAAACAGATTAACTATCATAAGGATTTGGGAGTTGTATTTGATTACTCTTTGATTTACATTATAATTATATTGTAAATGTTGCTTATAAAAACTTAGGTTTTATAATACTCAACTCGCAATTCTTCACAAATCAAGAAACTCTTAAATCCCTTGTACGATCTAGACTTGAGTACTGTCTTATTGTTTGGAATCCAATATACCAATTGCACAGTAATAACATTGAATGGGTGAATGGGTACAAAAACAATTTGTACGATACTGTACGAGAAAAATTGCAACATATTTTAATTCGTTAAATTACAGTTATACTGCTGCCCTGCTAAATCTCAATATGTTTACATAGGAGTCCATGCGTAAGATGTACACTCTGTTGATTCCACGTCATTAATTTCTGATGCAAGAATTGCTAAACTTTTATCTAGCATCTTTGTCGTACACACATGACATATATGAGACTTTTATTCGCTATCTCATTATCGTCGGTTTTTCGGAGCGGTATACGCTATCTCCGTCTAACCGACGGCAAAAAATGAAAAAGTAACTGTATTGTAACCACGGTAACAATCATGTTATAAAAATTATTTTTTGATTTTGGCTTCGATAATTTGTGTTTCGTTCTGCGTTAGTAGTTTTGTTGATTCTTGGTATTATATTGTGCATTTTGCTATTGCAAAGACGGTGTTTCTAAGACTGTCGACAATTATTGCAACATATTGGTTTTGGACAATATAAAGAGATCTATATTTCATCCATTATATTTGTATCGTATTTATTCAATTCGTTTAGTATTGCTAAATAACTACTTATACTTCGAATTTTGATGAATAACAAAACTGACACAATATGGGTTATATTTATTATAATGCTGTCAGTTTTGACATTACATTATAATTATTCAATTGATTTATTGTTGCGAAATAAATGTCTTACTTCGAATTTTGATGAATAATAATATTCACACGGTATAAGTTATACTGATACTGTCAGTTTTCAATTTTGATTTATATGAATACTACGGAAATCAGACGATTTCACCCGACAATATGACGTCATCATTTCCCGACGATTTCACCCGACAATATGACGTCATCATTTCCCTCCTGCCCCTGGCGATTTGAATCATTACGATTGATGACGTGGAGATCAAGTCGTGGAAACTCTCTAACAGGCAAAATTGATGACACTGCAGGCCTAACTAATGTATACTTTCATATTCCACGTCTTACATCTAGCATACGTACGCCATTTTATATTCCTTATCTTACGAGAAATTACTTTTGGAAGAGTCCAGTTACACGACTGGTTCATTTACAATGATGTCGAAAGGAATATAGATATTGAGGTTAACATTTTCCACATAAGTTACGTTGCATTTAAAAACATCTTGCTCATTAATAAATAAATAAATTCACCGACGACGCTTCGGCAATATGAAACCTCACCGTCCGTGTGTGCAAAAGGCATAGGATTTCGTTGTTTTAAATACATATTACCAATTGTTGCTTATTGTAAATTTATTTCAGAAACGCGAAATCATGTAATGCAGTCAAACACTGCATCCAGACAGTCTGGGAGCATCAAAATCCCCCTAAAGACAATGACAGCGTCTGCGAGATTTGCGTCAAGATGGTCAAAGAAGCCAGAGACCAGCTTGAAAGCAATGAGACACAGGAAGAACTTAAACAAGTCTTTGAGGGCAGTTGCAACCTAATCCCCCTAAAACCCATCGCTGCTGAATGCCGAAACCTGATAGACCAATTCATTCCAGAATTGGTGGATACCTTAGCATCCCAAATGAACCCTCAGGTAGTTTGCAGCGTTGCAGGCTTGTGCAACAACGCAAGAATTGACAAATTATTGGCAGAAGCTGCCATTGATGCCAAATTCGAAGCAAGTACGGCAATGATACCAAAAGAAGATAAATGCGAAGGGTGTCATACAGTCGTAGAACAGCTAGAGGGAAGGTTTAGGACTATGAGCAGAGACCAAGTCCTCCAAGGGATGCTCAGGGTGAGAAAAATATTTTTTAAATTTTATTAATAAATGCTAAATGATTGTCTTTCTTTTTAGGTCTGTGGTCGTATGAGTTCTTTCAGTGAGTCATGCACTAACATCGTTCTTAATTACTTTAACGAAATGTACGAACATCTTTTGAACGATTTGAACCCAGACGCAGTTTGTCTTATGGCTGGTGTATGTACCGCCCAGTTTCACATTCATAATCAAGAAATACCCAATGTAGAAGTGCGACCTCTGTCGAACTCCGGAAAGCTTAGTGTAACGTAAGTATAATAATATTATACTCAAACTTTAATCATAGCTTAAAGAGTAAATATTATTAGCCTTAATTTTTTGTATGTTGTGATGATTAGATAATATACTCCTGGCAAAAAAAGCCGGACACTTAAAAAAAAGTTTTTATCGTCTTCAAACAAACAAAATAAGTGCTTGTTATTTTTTGTTAAATTATGAATAACTGATCTGTAAAGTAAAATTAGAATATAAAAAAAACATTAGCAAATACTTCATTTATTAAAAAAAGTTTATGAAATAGAAAAATGAACAAAAGTAGCAAAATTATTTTTGTTTATTGCGTAGGTTTTATAGCTAAGGTACGATTTAATTTGAGTAAGTAATAGTGTGTATTGCCTCCACGAACTGTAAAGACTTCTAACATATGGTTTGGTAAACTTTCAATACACTCTTCGTTGTAATTATTTTTCCATTCTTCAGAAAGAGGTTAGATAATGAATAGTTTTTGGTTCAGATTATCAATGCTGAACACTTTGCCTAAACGTAATTCTATATTTTTTCGTAGAAATTTAAGATAGGACTGCACTCTGACCATTGTAATAATCGAATATTGACTTATTTTAAATGCTGCTTTGTTATGTATGCAAAGTTACGACGCATGTTGTCAACTTTTAAAATGAAATTCTCGAGAACAAATAGAGCAGAAGATACTACGGAGCTGTGCACCATATTTAACCAAAACTAGCTTAATATTTCAATACATCGAAATACCAGCCCATACCATTTTACTACCACTGTCAAATGGGTTTTTTCATGGTTTGTAATATCTTAAAAACGGTTCTCTTACCACGCGCATTCTTGTTCATTTATTGAACAGAGACTGAAATGGGATTCACATATGAACAATAAGGAACTCCAGTGTTCCATTGCCTAGTCTCTATGTTCTCGCTCAAAACGTAGCCGCTATACTCGACGTGCTACGAGTACAGCTGGGCAATCAAGGGACATCCTAGAACTTGAGCAATATTTGCATAACCTTCAGCGAACGGATCCCGCAGAAATTTCAATTTCACGAACATCTGCCTCTTGGCAAAAGACAATAGTTGGTAGTACGACCCATTCTTGTAGTACAAATATTGCTATAAATTTATGTTTAAACGGGTTTGTACATAGTGTTCCTAATGTTCGTCATCGGATGTATGCTCCTATTTGATAATGACGCCCAGTTACATTTTGGGCAGTATTTCTGGGAATAATCAAGGCTACAGTGATGTTTTGAATAATGTGATCATCTTTACGTGAAGTTTCTATTCAGGTTGTATTTTCGGATTGAATTGTAACAAATTAATTCACATTCAGTATTATAAGTACTAAATGCAATATACTACACACCAAGAGTCATTAACCAACAATAATTGAAGAATTTAAAGTTATGATTGAATTTTTAAAAATAGATAATTTTGCACAGATATAGTTTTCTTTCTTTTTCTTAATAAATAAAGTGTTTGCTACATATGTTTTATTTTATAATCTTACTTTACAGACCAGTTGTTCATATTTTAACATAAAAATAACAAATAAACCCATTTATCATTTATGTTATAGCAAAAAAACGATAGATGAGTTTTTAATAGATATTATATTGAACTTTTTGTGAACAATGGTGACGACTACAAGCGTGTGCAATAAGGATGGATATAACACGCAACTATTTTTTGTTTCTAGTGCGAGAGAAGACCTTCCCTGTGAACTATGCGAACAACTAGTGTCTCATCTCCGAGACCTCCTAGTGGCTAACACCACCGAACAAGAATTCCAAAAAGTCCTCCAAGGACTTTGCTCGCAAACCAAAACATTCAAGGACGAATGCCGCAGTTTGGTGGACCAGTATTACCAACATATCTACGGCTTTTTGATGAACGAACTCAACCCGAATTCAATCTGCGTTATGATTGGTATTTGCCACATCGACACCGCCGAAGATGAAGGACCGATGTGGGCAATGTTACCGCCAGAAACCGCCATAAATTCAATCAAAATTCTCAAGGGGGCCAAACCACAAACCGTGATTGGTATGGATGAATCCATGAGCTACAAACCCAAAAATATTGAAATTGTCCAACATGGCAAAGAAGTTCAAATCAGTCATCCGGAATTTGTTCAACTACCAATCGAAAGAATGATGCCCCATTCTTTAACCCTAAACGGAAACACTGAACTTTGCACTTTCTGCGAATATTTCCTCCATTTCTTGCAACAAGAAATCACCAGTCCAAAAACAGAAGCCAGCATCAAAAATGCAGTAGAACATATATGCCAAAAACTACCAAGAACAGTTTCACAACAATGTGCTTCGTTTGTTGAAATGTATGGTGATGCATTCGTGGCATTATTGGCTCAAGAAATTGATCCCAGTCAAGTGTGTCCACTTTTGAGCTTATGCCCAGCTAATTCGGTCCAAGAAGTCGAAATTTTAATGCACTCAAAACCAGAAGACAAACCAAACTGTCCATTGTGTCTTTTTGCAGTTACTCAACTTGAAGACATGCTTAAGAACGATAAAACTGAAGTAAGATTTCATTGGAAAATTAAATGTTGTCCTAAGATACCCAAAAAATTTCCTGTATATAGAAAGTATCCCTAATAAATCCTTCCCAAAACGTCTACAATTTATTTTATGAATAGAAATGTCTCTTTATTTAGGATACCATTCGCAACGCTCTAAACAAACTGTGTGTTCATCTCCCGAAGAACTTAGCGTCAGAATGTGAAGATTTCGTCCATACTTATACAACCGAACTTGTTGAGATGTTACTGGCTGATTTATCGCCGCAAGAAGTGTGCGTTTACTTAAAACTCTGTGAAGATAAGAGTCCGAAACATAAGGAAAATCCTATGTACAATACACACATGAACCACGACAACGGAGACTGGACATGTAAGAAGAAATTGTCGATTTTATGGGTAAATTATAAAGTTGATATTTGTTTCAGTGACAAACGAAATTCCAGACAACACCAAAGAAGGAAAAGTGGAAGGTATGTGGACATTCTTTTTGAAATATACTAGTGGTCGTTGAAATCGAAACCCCAAAAAATAAGAGGAATAACTGAGTCGCGTGCCTGAGTTTCTTGTCGCGAATCTGTGAAACCGGGTTCGATCTCAAATACAAATATAAAAACAAAACTTCATACGTTTCTGTTTTATAGTATTTGAGATTTTTTAGCACGATCCCTATTATCCTCCTTACTCAGGAAACAGGGGATAAATATATGGAAGTTTATAAATTCAAAACTACAATAAAATGTAGAACCACGTAGAATGCTTGCAAAACCTATATTGACCAACGTTTGTAAATTGTTTGAAATTTCGTCCAATCCATTGAAAAGGTTATGATACCATCAAAGTCTATAGAATTGAATTTAAATTAATAATAATCGCCAATTGGATAAAAACTATTAAAAAAATTGTTAAACATTCAAATAATCATATACATATTGATATAAAATGGTAATTGAAACCCTACACAATTGTGAAGATCAGTTATTCCACGGTGTAGACAAATGATGTATAAAGTACATTACCTACAACATAAATTTGCACACATTAATATAAAATTATAAAACAATTGTAAAATAGCCTATGAAACAAGAAAATTATTTGTTTGATAACAAGTGACCGTTAAAATTTGAAACAACCGACTGTTTGTGTGTTTCACAGCTTGCTAAAATCTAAGCGAAATGCACAGCTACAGTTGATCATTTATATTGTATCTATGTTAAAGATTTGAATATTACCTTATACTGTTACACAGAAAACTGTAGACCAATGAAATATGACAGTACATTATGTTATAAATCTGCAAACACTATTACAATGGGTAACAAGTTTCCGTTAAAAATTGAAACAACTGATTGGATGTCTCACTTTTCACAACTTGCTGGGACCAACGATCACAAATACACTAGATAAAACCATAAAACTTCTTAGCATTAGTAATGTTTTCGGCTGGATAGAAAGAGCCAACTAAGGATGATGTCACTGCTGGTTCTTATACTATATTTGAAACATTTGAATTATTATTAACGAAAACCAATTATAAAACGCATGAAACAAACTAATATTAGTATTAAGAAAGGATAAAAAGAAATGTATATAATTTATTTTATTCTATTGATATTTAAACAATATTTTTCGTATAAATGCTTTTTATTCTATTTGTACTTTTTTCTAAATTTATTTTCGTTTCATGGTGAATCCGTATTTTGATATGAATGTCTAAAATTAAATTGAGTAATTGAATGCCATGATTATTTAATGGATCCTGATCCAGCATAATATGGTTATGAAGACAGTCTGAAATACTCGTAGGTAAATTTCTCATGGTAGTATTTATAAATTGATTTTTTATATTATTTCTAAAAATGTTACCGTTTGCTTTTACATGGCTTATGCATTTTTCTGTAGCTCTGCACACGTCTATAACAAAATCAGGTACCTGCTGTAAATTGCTGTACAAAATGAATAAGAACGTGATGAGTTTTTAGAATTATGCACATCTTATTTCAAAACTAACTTGAAAAAAGCATATTTATAGAATAATAACACCGGAAAACAAACACAAACAAAATAGAACGACTTCACAACTGCCAAAATCCAAACAAAGGAGTAAAATGTTACAAATATATTATAATGACCGTAGAGACATCTCTCGATAAACTTGAGAGTAGACTTTATATATACATAACAAACAATAATGAAGTATAGGGCATGTTTTGTCTACTATATTTGTGGTCGTTGGCTGGGACCTAAGCGAGATGTTATTGCGTATACTCATGTACGCTTGATCGTTTATATTGCATATTAAAGATTTTTATTTTATAACATTATTTCAAAAAATATATTTAATGACAATGTTAAAAATATTTATTCAGTAAAACTTATTACACAAACCGACCTACTATGATTTTATTATGAAAAATTATTTGGACAGACTGTTCCATATTTAAAAAATGAAAATTTAACAACGATGTATTACATAAATAATAAACTAATACTAAATTAAACAATTCAAACTTGCCTATGTCTTCGTAAAACATACTAACCTCTGTCTGTAACAGCTGAGTGCTCGCTGCTTGGCTGCTGTTCGTATTATGACTCCAAACAAATGATATGAGCCATCTTTCACGTTTTTCATCTCTTTTTCTAGAGCCTTTTACAAAAAAACAACTTTAGTCCATTGTTTTGAATTTGAGATAATCAAAAAAACTTTATAGTTTCCTTACTTTTATAGATTTCTGTAAGTGAATGTGTCTTGGGATCATGTTTATATATTACAAAATATTTACTGGATTTTAAAAAATAGGTAAATTAACATTGATGAGCAATTACATAATAATTAGACATTTTATAGGACATTTTGTAGAAACGTTCAAACTTTAAAATGTAATAATTGTGACTAAGATACTTTTTGCGAAAAACAGTTTTACCAAACTGTTTGGCATCCATAAAAGTATATGATGATGTATATAGTTCATATTTACAATATTTGGATTATGGGTTTTTTTGCCAAGAGCTGTTCAGTATGGATTTCCAAGTCTACGGCTTTTAAAAAAATACTTATTGGATATCAATGTTCATCATGTATAAGTAATATTAAGGTGACTATAATCGTTAGTTTACCTGATTTTTATTACCCTAATATCAAAATATAACTAAAATACATTTAAATTGAGCGCATAAAATTCAGTATCAGCCATGTTTGCGACGTGATGGACACTGGCAGATGCTGTTGGCTAATGGCTGTTCGAACGCGCGAGCCACGCCTCCGCCATGTTCAGCTCTAGAAACGTATGTTTCGCTGTTGATGATGTCTTACGCACTGTCAATTTTTCGGTCCTCATTTATTAGCCGCTTTCTTTTTACCAAGAAGATCAACTCCGACTAGCACATATCCACCCTAAACCGTTCTTTATAAAAGGGGATGATAAATGATCTTGTACTACCCATTTTATTCGTCCCTACCTCCGCGAAGCACCACCTTTGAAACAGGATCAAACAGATTCTGAACTGATCCAGAACATCAATGTGACTGACTGCTATAGTTGGTTCACGAGAGATAATAATTTAAGGTCACTTGTTCGAAGAAAGAATACACAGCACTTTATAGAGCAGTAGCTTAGTAACATTTCATGTTAAAAAGAGAAAGATTATTTAACGTATGTTTATGTAATTTATGTTGTGTGACAGATATATGTAAATGGTGACGTTACTTTCTAACACACTATAAATAATAATGACGTATGTCGTAGAGTTACAGACATCTAATTATCTACTACACTGCTCTCTATGCTAATGTTTACCCAGTGACGTTGACGTTTATATCAAATGATTATTCCATGATTTATGTCAAGTTAATGTATCCAAAAATATTTCATGTTTCACGGCCTATGCATACGAAATGCAGTGAAGTTATCTGCAAGTAATATATCAGACGGCTTATAAATAACCTTGAATAGTCAATTTTTTAATTAAATTTGAGAAACTGCTATTTTTGTACGCCTTAGAAAATCCTTCAAAGTTGTTACGTAGAAGGTCCTAAATAGAAAGAGATATCAAACTAAAGAAAAATTAAGTATTTTTATTAGCATTTTTTTTATGCTATTCGTTTGTTTATTGCGTCGTTAGTGGTTTATTACGTCTGTAATACTACGCTATTCTATATCTTATATGAAAGCTTGGCTTTTGTCGGCTGATTCCGCCAAAAACGTCAAAAAAGCTGCATACGTCATCAGAATACATTCAAATTCAAAATATATATATTGTTTTTTTTCTTCAGTTCCTCAAAAACCATCCGTCACCGTTGTAGGCGTATCAGACAACTCGCCCCAATGCGTCATCTGCGAATTTATCATGTCTCAAATCGAACACGAACTCCAAGATAAATCCACTGAAGAAGACATCAAACGCATTGTCCATGGAGTCTGCAACCATCTCCCAAGAAACGTCGGTAAACAATGCAATGACTTCGTGAATAAATACGCGGATATGATTATACAACTGCTCATCTCTACCATGGAACCTGGAGAAGTCTGCGGCTTGATGAAGATGTGCTCAGGTGAAGCCTTGGTGGTTACAGGTACACAAATCTTCACACAAAAAAAAACACTAAAAATGCATAATAACTATTTCATAATTCAGGCGAATGAGATGGGTGGAAGGTTTTATGCAATTTTTATTTATATTTTAGAGGAAATTATGGATTGTGCTATCTGCGAAACGACTGTTAACGCCCTGGACAAATTGCTGGATAATCCTAAAGTCGACCATAAAATGGAACATGTTTTGAAGAAGGCTTGTTTAGCTCTACCCGATAGAAATCAAGCAAAAGTAAGTCACCATATTTGTTTATTAATCTTTTTCCAATATTTGATATTATTAGAGATAAAGTTATTGACTAATTATTTTTCCGTGTTTATGATACTGAAAACTAAATATAGTAGGTATTTATTTATTCTGATCGCTAATCACCTTTAATCAGTTGTTTATGGTACTAACGTAATTTCTATTATAAATGGTATCATGAACTTGAACAAATTTAGTATTTATATTAGTTAAAATCCATTATTTTTTTGCTATTATTAAATAGTTTTCAAAAATTTATTTTTGCGCGCCATAGAAACTCCTTAAATCCTGTGACGTAGACGGATATACATAAAGAGAGACAGAAAACAGTAAAGATAGCACTTAGAGACGGGTTGAAATCCCGAGCGTGGTTTGGGCTCCGGCCAGCATGCAGTAAAGATGGGATAGCTACGTCGCTGAAATGTATGGGTAGTGTGGGCGCCAGTCACTCATACAGAGCCTACAAATAATTTTTAATGCGGGTACAAACAAAATCTCTTAGAGACAGGAGTTTTAAATTCCGAGCATGGTTTGGGCTCCGGCCAGCATGCAATAAAAATGGGATGAGCTACGTCGCTGAAATGTATGAGTAGTGTGGGCGCCATTCACTCATATAGTACCTATAAATAATTTTTAATATGGGTACAAACAAAAAACACTTATTAATGAGTGACAACTTTCTTTTTAGTGTCGGTCAATGATTGACGCATACGGAGATAGTTTCTTCCATTTAGTGACCCAACTATCCGACGCCAAAAGTGTGTGCACTAAAGTGGGTCTTTGCTCAAACCACGCCACTGTTACCATCTCTAGGAGTCCCAGAGAAACACAAAAACCTTTAGGTAGGAACCCTTGCACTTGGGGGCCGAGTCATTGGTGTTCCTCTTACGAAAACGCAGAGAAATGCGAGGTAGGAAATTGTAATTGACACATTTTATAATTGTTATAATTTTCTTTTTTTTTTCAAGGCGTTGGAGCATTGTCGAAGTAAAGTTTGGAACGCAGACAGACCCAGTCAATAATTAACGGGTAAAGATCTGATTCACTTATCTCCCTAGACATTGTGTATATTCTATAGTTAGTTTTTTTTTAACACCAAAGCAGGAGGTGAATTTACATAAGTGATTTTTAAATAAGTATTTTAAGGTTTTCATAAAATTTGCTTACAGTGTTATTACTTTATTTCATTGTCAATATGCCTTGCTATAGGTGCATTGTATGACATTACATGTAATCACAGTTTATTGGAAGTTAACTGATAGAATATAAATAAACTGTGATAAATAGATATGTATAAATAAATAAAAAAATAAAGGTTTATTCATGATTTTCATTTGTAGTTAGATTTTATTTTTAATTTTCAGACATTTCACAACAAACTGCTAACTGCGCTTCAACTTTTTATGTACTACGTATTTATTTATTTATTTAATATCCCATCCATCCCACAGGATCGAAATCCCACTAACGGGGTGGATGCAATAGAGTATATAATAGTTACAAACAACAATGTTGCAGCACAAAAAAAAATCTGTTGTGCCCATCACAATACCTCTCGCCCTTATTGTATTTAACATGTCTTGTACACACACAAAATTCTAATTACACCTAATCTTTATTTACTTATTATTCTGTAATTTTAAATTCATTCTATGAGCAAGTTTTCTCGTACTCTTCTAAATGTTCGAGGTTCTTCCAATTCATTGACGGGATTGGTGGTATTTCTGAAGGGTTCATGTAATATACTATAATTTTAAATATATAATTAATAATACAAAAAGAAATATTAAATATCGTTCCCAGAAAAAGCCGTCAGTACTATCTCTAAATTTTTGACACTGCATTAGTGACATTTATCTGTCAATTACAGACATTTTAATTTCTGGTTACCATGGAGATGTATGGGCTGTAAGATTTACTACAACAGATTATTTTACAGATTATATTTCTAGATGTTTAAATCTATAGAAGATATAATAAATAATTTAATGTTTTTTAATATTTGTAATGACAAATTTTCAAAAAATAATATTCAGAAGATTTTTGTTAAAATACTACTACTTCCGGTTGTCTAATTGTTACCGCAGGATCTATTCAACTCTGCCCATTACTGTTCGATTGAGGAATCCGTAGTTACACAGGTCTTTAGTCTTATACAATATGAGAAATCGTACCTCCCACACACACACACAGATATCATCGTAAAAATGTTATAATCGGATTACAGGAACTTTAAAACGTGCTTATTCACTAAAATTTGGATATGCGATTTTTAGCATGATTCCAATAGCTCTTTCAGCGAGAGGTAAAAAATATGTACATGAAAATCATGTAAATATATTTACTAATGCTTGCTTGAAGTGTCTTGAGTGATAAGTATCAATATCTTTTGGAATATTATTAAAAATATAGCATAATTGCCTGATGGGCGATCTTGCCTTATAGTTAGTTCTTAAAAGTGAACATTGAAATGTAATTTTTAGAAGATAGTCCCGGAACAGAAAATACGATCGTCTATAATATTGTTGACTAATTATAAATACATAGATCGAGGATTGCATTTTTCTTCTATTTTCTAATGGCACAAAATTGAAAAAAGGATAATAAGTTATCGAATGATATATCATGAGTAGGATAAACATCAAGACTGCTAGTATTAACAAGTGATTAACGATGATTAGTGAGCATTTGACTAGCATTGTTTTATCCCTGCCAATCGTTTATTATTATTTGAGGGAAAAATATTTCAAATAAAAGATAGAAAAATTAATTGCAAATATTTTTTATTTGAAGTATATATCTCTAAAATAATAAATAATCGATCGACAGAGATAAAACAATGCTAGTCAAATGCTCGTTAATCACCCTTAATCACTGTTCGTACTAGCGGCCCATATATTTTATAATAACAGTACTTTACAATTATTTTTTTTTGTATTCTTTCGATGCTGTTGCATTATACAGGTTGATACTGAAAAACGGGCCACTCAAAATAACTTTTTCATTTATAATTATTTTTGAATTTTCTTTCCATATTGGTAAACTAGGCTGTATAAGTTCTTAACCTATGAAAGGAACGACAATTCCGAATTATGAAGCCTAGATTGTTATAGGCTGATCTTACAATGTAATTTATATGCGCATTGAAAGAGAGCTTAACATCAAATATTACTCCTAAATCTTTAAATTCTGTAACTCGATTAAGTAGATGGTGTTCCATTTTATAAGAATAACAGGCTAAAGTGTTTTTTTACAGAATTTGACAATTTTACATTTTTTGATATTTAGAAATTGTCGCTCTTTCTGTAAAACAACTACACTACAAAGCTTGTATTGTGCATTTGTCCGCTCTAAGCTAGAATATTGTCTACAAGTCTGAAATCCAATATATCATAAATATATATCTAAGATTGAATCAGTCCAGCATAAATTCATCAAATATTGTTATTTTAAAATACATGTACAATATCCTAACTTTACCCATGATTATTTTGTTTTATTATCTGAAGTGAACTTGATGCCATTAAGTAGCAGAATAAATTTACAATTATTTCTCTACTTATACAAATTAATTAATAATTGTATTGATGACCAATGTAGTCTTGAGCTAATACCATTTCACGATCCACGAGTCTAAATTTAAGAGTATATTAACAAAATATTTTTCGTATTAAATTACTTGTTAAATTTATTATATGTTTATCAATTAATTAATGTACTTACTGTTTCAACACATTCGTTTTTATATTTGTATATCATATGATCGTTCTGTAATTATTGGGATCTTGTATCATGTTGGATCGATTTATTAATAAATAAATATTGAAATGTAGTTTTGCAAAATTTGGACCACTCTAGAATGCTGTTTATATCCTCTTGCAGCATTAGTAATGTCATTAATAAATAATATAAATAGCAAAGGACCCAGGTTTGAACCTTGTGTTGTGATACACCAGACGTAGAAGTATACTGATCAGAAAGATAGTTATTATGATTTACTTGCATTTTTCTTTTAGTTAGATATAAAGAAAGGAAAGCTATGTAATGATATTATTTTTTGTTATTGTTAATTCGGACATTTCTTTTTACCGTGTACCCATTTAGCCCTATCGCTTCCTCCTTTCCCGTATCTTGCGTCGAATTATTTAGTGCAGAGGGCTTGTTATATTCAATTACCTTCTTATCTGGACTACGCCGCTCTCAAACCGCTTACACCATCTGGGCGTTGTAACAAAATTGGGCCTCTCCTCTCTCGTCAATAGCGTTTCGTCAAGGATCTCTCGTGAAAAGCTCTCGTTAGAAGAGTCTTGCATATTTAGTTATTTCAAACAAACCCTTATTGTGTTCATCCCTATTTTTGCACTGCGCCACTCTCAAATCGTTTGCACGGGCCTACCCATCTAGGCATTGCAACAAATATGAACATGTACTGCTGCAAGAATAGCTGTGAAATGCAAAAACAAGGTTTGAAACATATATAATTATTTATTTCTTTGATCACAATATATTTGCAATACAATATAATGTATAAATAAAAAATAAATATGTATAAATTTTATGGTTAATACAGTTATATTTATGTGGGTAATCTGGCAATTTCGGGTTTCATTTTAGGCTGATAAGGATTATTTTGTAATAACCATTCTGCGAAAAATAATAATGGTTCTAAAGGTTTTTTCTTACATAGTTCTACAAGAGCATTCAATAATGTTGGATTTACATAAATTGCCAAATAATCAGTAACTTCCGGTTCAGTACTTAACAAGGGCTCCAAGATCACTGTAAAGAAAAATTCATTATTGTATCGACTTATCGAAATTGTTTCTCTATTCATTCTCACAAAATTGACACCAGATTTTTTAAATATACCTACCATTATAATACTAAGGTATGTTCTAAAAGTTTTGGCACAAATTTCAACATTTTTTTTTTTTTGTAATATAAAATGCATTTAGTTAAAAGTTTTGTGATAATTAATAATTATCTGTTTTATAAGTAACAAAATTATGAATTTAAATTAAATAAAAATGCGCGTGTTCTATCACAAGGCGCAACTTTCTACGAACACCAAGTTTTGGATAACATTTACATCAATTTCTCAGCCTTCCTACTAAGCCACACTGAAATTAACGGAATTGGTCGTTTTTATACTGACAATATTGCATCGATTAGATATAAACAAAGGCCAAAGGTATGGTACGTTATTTCCACAAGGGGTGTATCCAGGCTTTATATGGGCCGAGTGAGGTGAAGCCCTGGATAGTCAAAGGTCAAAGGTACATCTAACAAAATTGGTCAATTTTATTGAAGAACACGATACGGATGATTTTATCTTCTGGCCAGACCTTGCGTCGTCCTCTTATTATGCAAAACAAACTTAAATTGGCTAACTGACCAAAATGTACCATTTGTTCCGCGAAATGACAAACCCACAATCTTTCCCAGGCTCGTCCCAAAGAAAGTTTTTGGGCTTTTTATCTTGAAAAGTTCACAATGGAGGTTGGGAAGCCCAAAATAAGGACGACCTTCAACGTAGCATATACAGGAATTCAGGAATGTGTAAGAAATCGATGTAAATATCTTCCAAAACCCAATACTAAGAAATGTCCGTAGAAAGTTTGTTGCTTATGAAACAGTTAATTATTAAATATTACAAAACTTTAAGTACGCTATATACCTGTACCAAAATTTGGTAACAAATGCTAAATGTTTCCATGGTAGTATTATCTTACTTTGTGGGAAGAAGAACCTGACTTCTCTATCAGCATTCTCTATATCTTCACTGGCGTGAAGGACATTATCCATGCTTCCATGACGTCCAAATCTAACCCGTAGAGCTTTAGGCAAAAACCAATTGCAGTTGATGGTTCCTGTACCACGTACTAATTGTCGCCATTTGGTCACGGCGTCTGTGCAAGCTAGACAAAGAACTATAACAGGTCCTGAAGACATGGAGACGACCAGAAATGGAAAGGAGGCAGTACCATAGTACTGGGTATACAATTCGGAAACTTGTTCAGGCGTTAGATGGATTTTTCTTCGCTTAAAAAGAAGTTAAATTTATATTTTCATTAATTCATTGTTTTAATCAAAATTTCAATTGTAATCAACAATTTCATTGTTGTAATCAACGTTTTAAATTTGGTTGATCGTTTAACTCCTGCGTCCTACACGTGAGGTGTAGGAAACTCCAAGCGTCGAAAATTGCACATAACTTTTGAAAATTTGCGCTTGGGAGTTAGGTGAATTCTGTAGCTTCCCATTTTAGTTGTCTCTGTGGTATTATCATTTAAAATTATTTATCATTCCTGTCTTAATACGTTTTAAATTTGTATGTTCATGAAGATAATGAAATCGGGTTGTTACTTTAGGTTTCAATGTAATAAACGTCTGTTTTAATTCTTATTGTTGTTTATGATCATAGTATTTCAGAAACTAGTAAAGTGGAAAACTACGAGCAAGAAATTAGCAAAATTAGAGGCGAAGTATCAGAACCCCTACTAAATGGTCAACAAGGAAGATGTCAAGATAATCCTTGTGTCCGTGATCAGTGCCGCTCCGTGGATAAAAGGCGCCTTTGTGCAAAATTATATTTTAGCGCCCCACATAATGCATAATTTGCAAATTAACATACGCTTTAAAGTTTAAACTATACTTTTAATTATTCGAAAAATGGTAGATTTAAATATTGATAAAATTTCCTTTGTTAGATTCATTCTTGTAATCAATATTATGAGATTATCAAAATCCTTTGTTGTAATCAACAATTTTACGGTTATACTCGTCATCATAACAATGCTAGAAAATTATCCGTTTGTCGGGATATTTCTTTTACTTTTTTTCTAAATTCAATATCGGCAGTAAAGAAAAATAAAATTATTTTTACTAGAATTTAAATATTGGATTAATTGTCGGATTCATTCTTGTAATCAATATTCTTAAACTATAATGAAAATATTCTTTGTCTTCCCAGTTATTATTTCAATATAACAATGCTAGAAAAATATCCGTTTGGTATTGATAATTATTTTGCTTATAAGTTATACCTAACTAGAGTTTTAATGCAAACAAATTTTAAAATTCTTCACCTCTATCACCTTACTGGGTAAATTATAAAGTATTTTTTTCTTTACGAATAAGAACTTATATAATAATTTACTATTATTTACTGTCTTGAAATGGCGCCCCTTATGGCCAGACGCCTTTGTGCGGGGCATAACCTGCCCCCCGGTATTGAGCGGCCCTGTCCGTGATTGTAAAACAAATAAGTTTGTATAGCGCGCAATAAGCTTATATGGCTGGAACACTCGAAAATGTATAGAAGTGGCAGAAGTTGATGACCAATAACATTTTTTTTTTCAATATATATTTTTCTTGCTGTTATAATTTTCTAATGTTTATCTTTAGTGTTTTCAAGCTATTTAATTTTTATTTTAATATTTCATATGCAATAAACTATTTTGAAGCAAATTGTGTTTTCTGTTAATAATAGCCATTTTTCACAAAAGAGATGTTACAGAATACAAATTCCATTAACATTATTCCAAAATGCTCAAAATACATTTTTAAACTAAAAAATAGTTTGGGGTTTCTCACACTGCACATGTCTAAATATTTTACACAATCCCACGTGTAGGACGCAGGGTTAAGTAAACCTGCATATTCCAAATTCCAAAATAATACTATTTATGTATATTAATATTTCGTAACATAAAGAAATTATTATCTCATTTACTTCCAATTTAAAGTGAATATTATTTTGTATTTCGCAATAACTAAAATAAAACATGTATTTATTTATGTTTATTACTCATGCAGTGAAAGTATTGAAATAAACATGAGATTGAAATGAAAATTATTATAACCATATAACTTTTACTATTCTCATTTGAATTCCTATTTCTACAACTAATTGTTAAATGGAATTCCAAAAGCAATATGTAGTTTGCAAATTCAAAGGTTTTCAATTACGACAAGGAGTGAAATAATTTTCAATCGTGTAATGATTTGTAATTAAGTAATATTAAGGCATTGAAAGCGTGAACAAATTAAAATACTTAACTGTTGAAATGATGTTTTCTAATTATTATTTCTGCTTTGTTTTAGTTTATTCTAGACAAAGAAATTATAGACGTAAATAATACCTACTCTAGCCAGGAATTCCTTGCTTTTTTACATAACTAGGGCAATTGTATTTTTCTCTTTTTTGCAAAAAATAATGTACTCATACACAGCGTGTGTATAAAGATTTAAAACACAAACTATTTTTGACTAACCTTCGTCAACATCCCCTCAAGACTAACTTGAGCGATGGTCGACCCTTATCTCCCTCAAGTTTTATTAATATTGATTCAGTACAGTTCTCGTATGGGCAGTTTCTTGATCTCTTAAATCTGCCTCGTCATGGATGCATTTGTACGCAATCAAATTGTGTGTTCGTTTGTGCAAAAACCAACCTAATCATTTGCTTTGGTGTAAAAGTGTTTGGGGAACCTTCATTGTCTCGTTGCCACGTTTTTGGCTGGCAAGAGCAATTTCGCGTTGGGCGAGAACCCAGATTTCAAAATATCCGGATCCTCGGATATCCGAGGTTCAGATATTCAACCGGCTATCCGAAAATTTATTTCGAATTTGGATCCGGATCTCAACTTGGATCCGGATCCAGATTCGATGTTTTGTTTACGGATCCGGATCCAAATTTTAATTCTGGATCCGATTCTTCATTTTGAATGTTAAGGCTAACATCTGGAATTGAATTCAAATTCATACTTCAAACCGTTAAAGTGGGTCTGTTTATCTCTACAGCGGTCTGTAAACACTAGTAAACAAACAGTAATACATTTTTCCTCTAAAATAGCCAGGTAATTTGTACAAACGTAAAGAAAAAAGGAATTTATACTTTCACAGAGTCCTATTTAGTAAATTGTAAATAAAAAATTCAAATTTGTATTATTTTTATTACACATGTAAAGTAACATATAAATATGGCATGATTTTCATTAATTTATTATGTGCTTTTGATGAGACCCGATGCTAATATTTGATTATAAGGTTCAATACTGAGAATATTCGAATCCGAAAACCGATCCGGATACTGAAATTCCATATCTAAAATTCGATACTCATACTCATATTTGAATCTAAGATCCAATCCTCAAATTCGTTTCCAAGATTCGATATTCGGATCCGGATTCAAGATGCGATATTAATATATATATTTATTTGTTTCAAGGTTACAAAACCTCATACAAAATATAAAAAATATATGTACGAGTACCTCTACTAATAACTATACGATAACGATATTCAGATTCGGACCCAAATTCCAATACTCTGATTCGGATCCAAAATCCGATGCTCAGATGCGGATCCAAAATCCGGATAATTGAATACAGAACTATCAGGAATATCGGATCCGAAATCGAAACTATCCAGATCCGGATCCCACTATTACCTAAAACGTTATAGCCTGATTGTGTATTATAACATAACGGAATAAACGTATTTATGAGAAACCCAGACCGCAGAAAATCTTAGGAAAAAGATTTTGCTTACCTGTAAAATATGGAACCCTTGTTGCAGTATCTTCCTTATAACAACATCTTCATAGTACACTGCATCAGGCCTAATAATTGCGCATGTTCTTTCCAATCTATGTAGTTCAACACTCGAAGATTTAGACGAGTAATAACTATAAGCTCTGTATTCCCCACTGTAGCTTCCTGGAGGGACTTGCAGATATTGGTAGTAATCATAGAGAGACCCATAATCCTCCGGGTGTAAGGTAGTCCTTGTCACAGAGGCGGGGGACATATAATGGATAACAGAACCCATATTGGTGTCGGATTTTTCATCCACGTGCTGTGGATGCTGAAGCCCGGAGAACCTCGCCGACGGTTTGTTACTCATGCTAGTGGGTTTGTCGCCTACGTGCGGTGGAAGCCCGGAAAACCTCGCTGAAAGTTTGTTACTCATGCTGGCGAGTTTATCGCTCACGTGCTGCAGATTTGGAAGCCCGGAGATTCTCGCCGAAGGTTTATTACTCATGGTGGATTTAAGTTGAAGAAAATTATATGTCAGGTTGACAAATAAAATATAAGTTGTCAGTCAAAAAAAGAAGAGTTGTCATAGTAATTATACATAGTATTGTGAAGGATTTCAAAATTTTTAATTCTTATTTTAAATTGGTTGAAGTCATGCACTTTTAATTATTTAAAAAATTCCAAGTAGTATGTTTTCTATTTTTGTCTTGTGGGGTATTCTAATTTTTTTCCGAAAGTTTCAAATATTTGTAATCTAAAATTTTGAGTTAACTTCCGTCACCTTTAGGTAAGGAAGGTACAGTATTTTTTTTTAAAGATGTCCGATCAAGATCATCTGTATCATGATCGAATTAACAAATTAGCATACATTTATCTCTCACATTTGCAAAGACTACAAACTTTACAAGAATTGGCTGTTGTCTATCAAAAATTCATATTGTTCGACTAAGTTAGAACATTCAATTTTAAAATGATGTTTCTTGTCCACAGTACTTTTGCTGTAACATAATTTTATTTATTAATTCACTTATATTACCTTGATTGATATTCGTCCGAATAACGTTATTATCTGTCAATGTCACGGACACTGACAGTGTGTCAGTATCTTATTTTTCACATATTTGGTTTTACATTTGCTAATAAATTTACCAATTGACTTAGTTTTGAATTTAGAATGGTTTTACTGTAACATATATTTTTATACTAATAAAATCACAGTAGTATCTTATATACACTCATAGAAACTAAATTTCATAAATTAGCCAGCTATGCTATAATCACAGATACAACTAGATTGTGTGTTTTTGTTATAATCCAAACATAATATAATTACATAAAAGAATAGCGCTCTTTAAAAAAATGCAAATTAAAGCTGGACCCGTACCCTATTCTACACTTTGTCTGAATCTTTTGCAAGAAACTTTCTGTATAACTGTCCGTATGGAATTTATACAAAAACGTAGAACTCGTAGAACTGACGGAAGGTAATGTGATGGCCTAGCCGATTTTTTACCTCTCGCTAAGAGAGGTATTGGATTCATGCTAAAAATCGCATATCCAGATTTTAAAGATTAAGCACGTTTTAAGATCCTTACAATTCGATTTTAATATTTTTACGATGATGTGTGTGTGTGTGGCTGTACGTGTGTGTGTGTGTATTGTATATGTGTATGTGTGTGTATATATATATGTATGTATGTGAGTATGTGTGTGTGTGTGTGTATGTGTGTGGGGATGTTGGAAGGACGATTTCTCAAAAACTATAATACTTATTATCTGTTTAACTACGTATTTCTCAACCGGACATTACTGGGAAGAGCTGAGAAAGTCAACTGGTAAGTTTATTAGCAAATGTAAAACCAAATATGTGAAAAATAAGATACTGACATAATGTCAATGTCAGTGATACTGACAGAAAATAACGTTAATCGTACGGCTATGAATCAAGGTAATATATCTGAATTAATAAATAAACTTACGTTACAGCGAAAGTATTATCAACAACGAGCATCGTGTTAAAGTGGAATGTGTTAACTTAGTAGAAACAATATGAATTTTTGAAAGACAAGCATGTTATATCCATCCTTATCGTACCCGCTTACAGCCTTTGCAAAGGAAAGAGATAAATGTATGCCAATTTGTTAATTCGTTCATGATGCAGATGATCTTGATCGGACATCTTTAAAAAAAATACTGTACATTATATTATTTCTTATTGTATTAATAGTTAAATATTTAAAATTATAGGTATACCCATCAATAATACTGTCAATCCCGGAAATTGGAAACATTTCGAAAAATTAGAAGAGTGGGACAAAAATTTTTCATACAATGAATTTAAAATTTAAAAAATCTAATATAAAGAATAGATATAGGTAGAATTTTTGGCGTAAAGTGAAGGTATACAAGAAATGTTAAATACAATAGGGCGCGAGCAGTCATGCGACTTTGTTGGCCTTGACAAGCTGTAGAAATTATGTACATAGATGTCAAATATAATTTTTCATTCTAAATTTAGTGACTTTCCAATTCCATGTGGTTTATTCTCCTCGACAAGTAAATTCCACACGTCTGGTGACAAATTAACTACATGAACTTAGAAAATCTTGAAATTTTTAATGAAAAATTCTGAGATTGGACATCTTTGTACATAATTACTAATTGTCATTCTGATACGGGCACCATATCTGCTTGTCAAGGCCAACAATGTCACATGACTGCTCGCGCCCTACACTTATGTAATCAAAAACGGAAGTGGCGAGAGATATTTTCCTGGCCACAACAGATTTTTTTTTATTTAATTTAATAATTTAATTTAATAATTTAAATATTAATTGAATATTTAAATTTTACCGGATGCGGTGTAGGAGGAACTGATGATATTTAAGAAATATATAGAAAACTTATAAACATTGAAATGTAATGAAACTAACACAATAAGACAGTTGACCCAATATTAGTGGCAGAAAAACTGCTTCCTATTAACAGGACAATTATATGTACAAAATTTCTTAGAAACGTTTTCAGTCACTAGTACGTCACAAACCACGTGATAACTTTTTAGCGCCAAAATAAATAACAAGAAAATTCATGTTTGAAAAATAAATTTTCGTTTTTTTACATTATTCGGTTATTTATATAATTCAAAATCGTATAACATTTTTACCTCCTGCTATTCTTGGTAAGGGAGGTATAGTGATCGCATATCGAGATTTTGATAAATGACCACGTTTTAAGGTCCCTACAATCCGATTTTAACATTTTCACGATGATGTCTGTGGGTGCGTGTGTGTGTGTATGTGTGTGTATGTGTGTGTGTGTGTGTGTGCGTGTATGTGTGTGTGTGTGTGGATATTCTGGACACTCTAACTCAAAAACTATCATTCGGAATTTTTTTAATCCATGTATTTCTGCCTTATTCTAATATGAATTGAACCCATTGGATTTTGATGTTAATCGGATAACCGGATATGGCACTTTACTTGAAGCTCAAAATAGTTTTTCTTCAAAATATACCTTTAAATGTTATTTTTTCGCAATTTGTTTTTATAAAAATTAAAGTTTATTCAATTTTCTACAGATTTGCATTAATAGTTTTTCTATATATTTTATGGATAAATTTATAAAATAATATAAAATTTATATCCCGGAGCTTATGCTTTAAACACAACTCCATGGTTACAGAGTTAAGCTCAAATGTATGCTCAAATAAATGTCACTGTCAAAAAATAATCATTTCAAATTAATAATAATAACTTTTTACAAGAAAACTGTAAAAAGGAGCTAAATATACATAATTTTTAGCATTAGTAAATATGCAGGTATGTATTTAAATAAAAAAATAAATAAATATATCATCACGGCATATTACCCACTGCTGGGTGTGCTAATCTGCTTTATAACAAACTTCGGTAATGATGATTTACATAGCGTTTACCAAGCGTCACTCACGGTCAATTTTGTGCCATTTAAATTTCGAAATATTTGGCGTTGATCGGGATCGAATCCGGTTTCCCAGATTCGCTACCAGACACTCAGGGTACGCGGCCACGAGACCCCATGGGTATGTATTTAAATTAATAAAAATTAAATGGCGGGAGGTATTGTGTTGGTCACATCAGATTTTAAATTTTACTACATTAGAATACCTCTGCAGCTCTAATAATATGTTAGATATTTATTTCAAAACAGTTTCTGTATAATTAGTTTCCAGTATTAGTTACTAATTTTCTTCCATCAAGGTTCAATTTCACATATATTTCTTGTGTTCATGTATACAGTGACTATTACTAATGATACTTTTGAAATATGTTTCGCTCTGTTGGCTTGAACAAACGTGCGCGCTTCTGTATTTTTTAAACAAAATTTAGCATTTGTTTGCGATCTGTCTTTCAGTGATGTTCGATGTCGCGTTATATGTTTAGTGTATTGTTTGGTGACTTTAAAATTGTGTATTGTTGTTCTCAAAGTGATTGTTAGTTGTTGAATTGTTGTTTGTGATTTAGAGACTTAGCAGGACTGGCTATTTGGCAAGGATTATCGGATGTGCCATGCTAGGAGAATTTTATACAAACATCGAAAGGTAGGACAACTTTTTTGAGACTGTAACAAACTGTTTAATAATAATGCGAAACGAATTTCAACAATAAGAAAGAATTTGTTTTTATTATAAATATATTTTATTTATTTACTCCATATTGAAAAAGTGTAGACTTCCCCATCATAAAATAAAATCACATAACTATTGTTCAATAACAAAATAATTGTTTTTGAGTTTATAATAAAATATATACAGAGAAAAATAATGATAAAATGAGCGGTTTTGAAATGAGACGTTTTTATTTTTTATTTTGCTTTTCAACAAAATATTTTGAAAGTAGTAGATTTTCACTAAAATCTATTTTGTGATTCTGTTTCCTTATTGTTGTTACGCAATGTAAACAGAACTTTCTCCAAGAAATTTAAACTTTTACAAGTGCATTACATGTTATAAAATTATTGTTTGTTTAGAAAAAAAAAAATTTTATTTGTGGATATTTTGAAACTACTAAAACATTCACATACAATTTCATGCTAGTGCTACGTGAAAAATGTATCATGGTATTCCAAATACTGACCCTTGGTGCTCACTGTAAATACCCTAGAGAACGATTTACTGTCTTCACCGGAAAAAAGACTCAGCAGTGGATCATGACCCAAAACTGTTTTAAAAATTCTGATGTGGCCAGCACAATACCTTCCGTCAATCCTGTGTACTATGTACAAATTCCATATATAAATTTTCTCGCAAAAGATTCTAAATTTCCAGTAAGATTATTTCATAAACAAACTATGCAAATGGCACTTGACACTGCTATCTTCTTCTTCTTCAGCTTTTCCCATTCGTTAGGAGTCGCTATTTTTATATTTTTATTCCAGCCATTTCTGTTTTCATATTAAAATATGGTCTTCCTATGTTTCTTCCACCTTCTATTAATATATTCATCTCTCCTCATAACATGTTCAAACCAATGTAATCGCTCTCTTATATCTAGAAACTTCTAACACTAGAGTTACTTCCCTTATTCTTTCATTCATTTTCTTTTTATTGATACTGACATCTGTCAATTTGAATTACCTGAATATATTAGTAGTTTCCATGGTTAAGTTAGCATAGGTGGCTGAATTATGAAATTTATTGTCTTTATAATTCTACACCTGTTGAATATGAAATATAAAATGCAATCAAATCGTATAGAGTATAATATATTTTTTAAGTTATAATAATATTTAACTGAGTTTTTCAAGAAAAACTGTTAAAATCTTCAAATGAGGATACTTCCGGTTGACCAATTATAACCACAATCTAATCAAGTCTGCATATGGTTGTAAGGAAGAGGAATACGCAAGAATTTTAATTTTTGGAATTCTACTCGTAGTATTGGATATCGCGGCCGAAACTGCGGTCACATACACACACACATACACACGCACATACACACGCACACACACACACACACACAAGACTTTGTTGGCCTTAACAAACAGCTATGGGGGCCCGCGTCAGAATGACAACTAGTAATTATGTACATAGATGTCAAATGTCAGAATTTTTCATTCAATATTTAAATATTTTCTGAGTTCACGTTAATTTGTCACCATTTACTTGTCTAAGAAAATAAACCACATGGAATTGGAAAATCACGAAATTTAGAATGAAAAATTATGATATTTGACATTACGTACATAATTATTAGCTATCATTTTGACACGGGCCTCCATTTTTGCTTGTCAATTCCAACAAAGTCACATGACTGCTCGTGCCCTATTGTATTTAACATTTCTTGTACACCTACACTCTACACCAAAAATTTTACTTACATCTATTCTTAATATTTAGATTTTTTAATTTAAATTCATTATACATTTTATGAAGAAATTTTGTCCTACTCTTCTAATTTTTCGAGGTGTTTGCAATTCATCGGGATTAACAGTATTTCTGAAGGATATGTGTAATATACCTATAATTTTAAGCATTTAACTATTAATACAATAAGAAATACTATATGTATGTACTTCCCAGAAAAAGTCTTCAGTAATGTCTTTGGATTTCTGACACTGACATTTATCCATCAGTTGGAAACATTTTAATTTTTCAATTGGTTTCAATGGCATTATTTCATTATTACAACATATTATTTTTTATATTATATTTCCTTTATCTCTAAATCTATATAAGATATAATAAAAATATTTAATGTGTCAGATAGAGAATTAAATTTTCTTTAATATGTGCAAGAACAAAAATCTGTTACTTCCGGTTGTTCAATTGTTACCAAAACCCTTTCAATTCTTCCCATTAATGTCCGATTGGGAAATACGTAGTTAAACGGATATTAAGTCGTATAGTTTTTGAGAAATCCTCCTTCCAACACACATACATACACACACACCATCGTAAAAATGTGAAAATCGGGTTGCAAGAATCTTAAAGTGTGCTTATTCATTAAAAGCTAAATATGCGATTTTTAACATGAATCCAATACCTCTCTTAGAGAGAGGTAAAAATGATATTTTAGAATCTAGGTATTTTGTATGGGACCTGCATAAAATTACATGTCAATGGCAGCCTATATTAAATGCCAGACATTTTCAATCGGTACAGGGGGCGCTAAAGCCTTTTATTGCTGTGAATTTTACCTATTATTATTTTTTTTTGAAGAGCTCATTAGCTAAAAAACCACACTTATAGTCAACCGTTGGTTACAAAATTGCAAATTTGAGTATAATTTAGTACGTAAATTGCTATGAAATACTCGTAAGTGCCAGACGATATAATAGTGGTGCATGGTGCAATGTTTTAAGTATTATTTCCATGTACAACCACCGTTATAACAATGTTTTCATAACGGAATTACATATTTATATAATAAAGATGTCACCATTGTAAATGGAGCAACTTTCAACTGTTCTAATACCCCCATTTTTTGAAACATTTATGTACCTATGGCATTTGTGAATTTTAAGTGACTGACGAAATCGCAAGGGTGCGGGGTGTCTGACCATAATATTTTGTGTCTTTTAGGCAAAAAATTGCCAGTTAACTAAAGTCCGGATGGAATGACATGGATAATTTTTGATAGGTAAAATTCACAACAATAATAGGCTTTAGCGCCCTCTGTAACCATTGAATAAGTCTGGCATATGTTATCGGCTACCATTTACATATACATAATGTCATTTTATGCAGGTACCATACAGAATATCAATATTTTAAACAGTTTTGGGTCATGATCTACAGCTGGGTAGATCGTCTTTTTTCCGGAGAAGACAGCAAATCGTTCTCCACGGTATTTAAAATGAACACCAAGGGTCAGTATTTGGAATACCATGATATGTTTTTCATGTAGCACTAGCCCCCGGTCTAAATAGTAACATGGTCAGAACGACGTTTCTATTTTTATTTTTTATAGTTGCCATCAAATAAGTATGAACATTATTATTTTATTATTAGAAATACTCGAAATTTTCATAATATTCAAGCAATTTTCTCTTTGTTTTTCTCAATTATTCGTTCTAAATTGGAATACTGTATGGTTATTTGGTATTGTGATGTGCGCCCCTGAGAAAAAAGTATGCTTGCGCCGCTACTGATAGCATGTTCGCGAACAATGACGTAATCCCTTCGAAAGAACGTACCAGGGCGATGATGCAATCCCGGACGCGTTGAGACATGTTAATTACGCCGTGACCTAATTCTTTTGTATGCAGGTCACTGTCGCGTCCGAGGGTTCTAGAAGGATATGGACTGTATAAATACCGTCGGGAGAACAGCGGGAGGATAGTCTGATATATATATATATATATATATATATATATATATATATATATATATATATATATATATAAGCAACGAGCAATGAACTTGGTGATATAAATATACAGTTTACCAGTTGTTAACATAAATAAATGTAGTTATATAAATAAGTGTAGTGATATAAATATTGTATGGATAAATAATCGTAGTGTTTAAGCATTTAATAATATTCTATGTGTTTATAATTATTTAATCATAGTGTTAGTTGTTTTTATCTTTTAATATTTAATCCTTAATTATTTATCGTTTAATAAACGTATTCTTTTAGTTAATAATATTTGTCTGTGTTACCCATATAAATAAAAACGTTACAGTATCCTATTTATAATGTTCACATTGCTGCTCTTGAGGCAGTTCAAAAGAAATTTAAAAATAATGAATTATTACCCACCTCGAGATATATCACATAATATTCTATTAAATATTTTTCAAATGAAATCTCTTGAGCAAGAACAAAAATTTGCTTCACTCATTTGCATAAATTAATTCAATTTCGCATTGCTGTCTCTCACCTTAATTTCCATATTTCCTATTCTTTTACTAGACATTATAGAACATTTTACTTGCCTAGACCACGCTACTAACATCGCTTCACGTTCTCCTATTAATAATATGTGTAATATTTATAATTCGATACATAATTGTTTTGATATTTTTGATAACAATGTTGTTCTAATTATTAAATGTTTATTTAATGATAATTTTGTAAAGTTAAGTTAAAACATTATTTGTTACATTGAGTTTGTTTGATGTTATGTTAAATTGAATATTTTGCATGTTATTTGTTTATTACATTATAGTATGTATTATCATTATTCTTTGCTCATAATTGAGTTTGCAACCTGTCGAGCATTATATATTTAAAAAATAAAATAAAACATATGTTGCTAATTCAGTGGCAATGTTGAAAATGCCAAGTTATGATTTTGAAGAAGCGACAACACTGTATGGCAAGGGTTAGGGTGCGGAGAAGGGAGAAAGTACTATAGTAATGTACAATACACAAGAAATATGTACATTTAAAAAAAATGTATAATAGGTACTTTAGAGACCGACAAAAATTAATACCTCTGTACATATGAAAATTTACTTGGCCCGAACCAACAGTGAAACATTATTAAGATCAAAGTACCCTAGAATTTTATTTTCTGAGGAACTATTGGTGTTCTCTAAGACTCAGAGACATCGTTATAAAAATAATTAAAGAATTCGCGAAACTAATTACTTATTTATATACGTTTCTTATCTACAATATTATCTATAATTACTTTATTCTAATTATGATATACATATACATACTTGAGAGAGAATGTCATAATTATCTACTTTTCTCTTAAAAATGATATTTTAATTGTTTGTTTCGTACATATAATTTATAAGCTCAATATGAAATGTAATTATTTAAATAAATTTATGAAAAATTATATGAATTATCATGTTAAGTAGAATAAGAAATACCATATCTTGTTTAACATATCTAGATTTCTAGATAAGTAAAAAATTATCCACAGAGTAATTGCAATCATTATAATAAAAAATTATCTAAGAAAATAATTAACATTTTTTAGTTGTTTTACATCGCTGCAGGCTGCAGAAGCAATTTAGTAGTATTATGTTTATTATTATAATTTAGAGGGCTTTGGTCTTTGGCGCTAGTCATTATCTATTATACTAAGGTCTCCAATTTAGTAGTTTCAGATTTCTCATGAAACCATTACTACCCCAAGCTCCAGGAATTAGTTTCTCGATTTTATTGTGAGCGAACTAATTTGCATTTTCATTGCCCACTTGTAAAACTCCCTCATGCCCCGGTATCCACCACAATATAACGTGGTTGTGTTTGGTCGGCTGTTGAAGGGTGTCGTTCCAATTCTATAATAGCTCTAAAATTATAAGTGTAGGCGCCTAATGCCTTTAAAGTAGCCTGACTATCAGACATTAGGTTGATTGATGCTCTTTTGATAATTGCATTACCGTATGTTTTGTTACTGTAAAATGTTATGGCTGTTTTAACTTAAGAAATGTTTACAACAAGCTTCAATTAAAATTAATATTAAGTACCAATCAGTTCTGGAGAGTTATCATTTTATAGATTGAGGTAAATAATTCTATTCTAGTTGAATGATATTGTAGATCTTGTTATTATCTGCTACATATTGTGTTCGTGTTTAGCGTTGTGGTCTTGTGGTTAGCAAGTTTAATTATTCAAATCGAAGTTCAAATCACACAAGTGAAAATGTTGTTTTTGCACTTTTATTACTTTGTATTTTAATGATTACGCATACAATGTAATTGTTTATTATATTGTATATCATTTGTTGTAAAATGTATTGTTATATTTTGTTTAAAGCTGCTAATATTCATAAATTTGTTATTCATACGTTAGGTGCTACGTGATCGGGTGGTTATCACGCTCCAGCGGGATCGCGCTAGGGATCGTAAGTTCGATCGCACATGAGTTTGTATTTTGTATATTTTTTTATTATTTAAAACAGCGAGTATTTGCAGGATGAGTACAATCAATTTTAAACCTTTTTATGCATTTTTAACGGTTTTTCGGGGTATAAATACGGGTCCGTACTACAGTTTTCGGAGTGAGAATATGTGCTCTCTCAAGAAAGCGTTAGCTCTCCATCGAACCTAAACGGTGTGTGCCGTCTACTGCAAACTTGGTGATTGCCGGGCGAGCAAGTTGGTTATAACCTTGGCTGCCTCTGACTCAGCGCTGTTGGTGTGTGCCGACAGCTCGTGAGAGAGTGTAGAAGCCACTGAACTCTAATACTTATGTGGAAGTCGCATGTCCTATTCCACTGTGTATACGACAGTGAAGCAATTTGAAGGAGATTGTTGGTCTACTCGAGAATTTTCGTGCGCTGCCGAAGTTAATCGAATAGATCTTGTTCTACCATCTAGTATTTTGTCCTTGTCTATCTATGTTTATGATTTTGTGGCATTGTGGTTAGGTTTGTTGACATTAAGTTTTAAGTGCCTTATTTTCGGAACCGCTTTAATATGCCGAAATATTTCTCTTATAAACATTGTATGAACAATACAAATGACAACATATATAGTTTCCACAGGTAAGGCGACAATTAATAAAGTATGTAATAATTTACGTCTGACACAGCCTTAATTTTTTTAACAAATTTGGTAACCAATTTTCTTAGCTAAATTTTGTGATCATGTAAAACAGATTTATAGTGAAATTTGTGGTTGAATAGAAAATCCTGCCAGAACTCAAAACATTCGTTTTCAATGAAACCAAATTTTTAGCAAAAATGATAATAATTTATGATCGTGTCACAAGGGCTTTATACAATGTAGTTTTTATGTTACGTATAAGAGAAACTATTGATTAAATTGTGTATATGTGTATGGTGTGTATATACATAATGCTGAGATATGTTTAATTAAATTATATTTTTGTATATCGATATACAGTTTATTTAAATTTCCCGCACTAATTTTCCTCTAAACATTTGTAAACCGAAGGCACACGAAAAGACACGAATGTGTCCCGAGTAGACCAAGCACCATCGTTCAAATTGCTTCACTGCGTGGTATTCATGCGACTTCCAGATAAGTATTAGAGTTCAGTGGTAGAAGCTGTACCATACCGGTGTCCGTAGCCGGTTATTTCCGTACAGTGGGGTCTGCCACTGTGTACCGTAATCGCGATTGTCGATGAGTGTTGGTGAGTGCCAACACGATCCCGTTTCCGTTCCGAAATCGCGATTGTTGATGAGATTTGTCGAATGACAACATTGTTACCGTTTCCGTTCCGTTTCCCATAACTTTGGTGTGTGCCATTGTTGACCGTCCGTAACGTGGTCCCGTAACTCTGGTGTGTGCCATTGTTACCCGTTCTTACCCCCCCCCCCCATTGTTGACCGTTTATTGTTGACCGTCTGCTATAGTGAAAAATCCTACAAGTATCGCTGATTTAATTATATTCGCCGATTATATGCTAGCGATTGCTATTTTCATTTTGTTTTGCTATTATCGTTTTTAATACATTTTAATAAAATATTAAAATTTATTATATTTGATTTTATTGTCAAAAACCGAACTCTGTCTTCACTAAGCTACCCGAGCCCTTTTTGGTTCTTTTCAGCGCCGCTATAAGAGCGTCGTTTTCAGGATCTACCACCTCTCCTGTGCTATGTTACCGACCGACCGATTGGCGCCGCAAACCGTTCGCCATTACAAAATGGCCCCCGAGCAGGGACCCGTTTGGCCATTTTACAAGATATTGAAAAATAGATTAATTATTACGCCATTGTGATACGCGATAATACAAAAAATATATCAGAAATTTGTTTACGATTATATTAAAAAGTAAGAGACTCAGATGGCAACCTTGGGGTACACCAGAAGTTACGTTGATCAAGCGAAACTATTAATACACTAACTGATTGTCATAGGGCTTCTGCATATGTCCTACTATAACCATGTTTATTATTATTAAAAGGCACAAGTCCACAAAATCATAAAATTGAGTTAAGGTCGGTACTGCCATCTATGACCCTAAACACGTGGTTTATGATGAAAAGACACACTTACTTGTAAATATATGGCTGTGTAGAACAACGAAAAGTTGACATTTAGACAAGAAATGGCATTTGTTCAGGAATCGTGCCATTTCAATAACAAAGTGGTCAAAGTCAATATTTACACAATAAATTACTAATATTACTGAATGTTTCACTTAATTTTGAATTTTGCTAATGGCTCCAAAATCATGGATCTTGTCATAACGGGTGTGCGTGTGTATATGTTTTTGAATGGCCATATATGAGTCTTCCGGATCACAATGGTAAATTATAAATTTGTCATTAAACGAAATGTACTCATGGACAATAATTTTGTCAAAAGAATTAAATATTGGAGCATCCTTCAACCAAAGGAATATATGCTCATGAGATGATCCCCGAATTTGAAATTCCACCCTCTCTCTTTCACATAATAATTTTGAGAAATTATCGAATTTTATTTCATATATTGCGCACAAGTAACTGGGTCGTTTTGTATTCCATTTTTTCATATTCTTCTAAAATGAGAGCTTCATTGTAGAAATAGTTTTAGAAATAATCAATTCAATTATAAAAGAACCTATATCAACGTTAATGTACTCGTATATAGAAATTATTCTCTCCTTTCTTGAAAATTTATAAATTATCTTCCATTTCAGTCACGCTTTTGTAATTCGCAGATCTGTGTGTCCACTGAGTTTCACTCTTAATATAATTTAGTAGAGAGATAATATACGTACACATCACATATACATGTGTGCACGCATGGTACAGCTCGGCATATGGTTATCAGACCGAGAACACATATTCATTTAATTTTGCTAACGTTACGGGGATCAAATCCTGTGTTATTACTGTTATTCATACAAAGGTGACATAGATCAAGAGAAATTATATTAGTGAAAAAAGTAGCTTAGTGGTTATTGTGATGGTTTCATGCTAAAAATCGCATATCCAGATTTTATTGAATAAGCACGATTTAATGTGCATAGAATCCGATTTTAACAATTTTACAATGACTGTGTGTGCGGATGTGTGTGAGGTTGTTGGAGACACGATTTCTCAAATTCCATAAGACTAAAGACCTGTTTGGCTACGGATTCCTCAATCTAACATTAATGGGGAGAATGAATAGGTTTTGGTACCAATTGGAAAACCAGAAGTAGTAGTATCTTTAAAAAAATCTAAATATTATTTTTTTGAAATTTTTATATTATTAGTATTAAAGAACGTAAAATTCTCTATTCGATACATTTTAAAATTTTATTATATCTTCTATAGGTTTATTGAGATAAAAAAGTAATATATAAAATAATCTGTTGTAATAAATTTCAGAGCCTAACCAACTCGGTAGTAACCATCAGATGTTTGTAAATGACAGAAAAATGTCAGTGTCAAAAACCAACAGTAGTTCATAAACCTATTTGGGTGGTAATTGCGCTCAATTCTAAAACTATAGACCTTAAATCTATTTACATGACAGTGGTAAAGAATCGATTCAAAATTTGTCATAGTACGAATATGGTTTTATGTAGATTTTAGCTGAAACTAAATCTTAGAAATTTCTTTTGGCAACATTGTAGTAAAACGTCAAATTACGCTTTTACATTAAATGAAGTTTAACTGACATCATGGAAGAATTTCTCTGTTATATTAATAAGTTCACTATTTCTTGTTTTATAAAAATAATAACAATTAAATATTTAAAATTATAGCTATATACATATACCCATCAGAAATACACTCAAGAAATTGGAAGAAATTTGAACAATTAGGATTGTAGGAGAAAACTTCCTCAAAAAAAAAAATTTAAAATTATAAAAATAATCTAAACATAAAGAAAAGACATGAGAAATGTTTAGGTCGCGAGCAGTCATGTAACTTTGTTGGACTTGACTAGCAAATATGGGGGCCCAAGTTAGAATGACGGCTAGTAATTATGTACATAGATGTCAAATGTCAATTTTCCATCCCAAATTTCATGATACTCCAATTCCATGTGGTTTATTTTCCTCGACAAGTAAATTCTACATTCCAGGTGCCAAATTAACCACGTGAAAAATTATGACATTTGACGTTTATGTAAATAATTACTAATTGTCATTTTGAGAATGGCCTTCATATCTGCTTGTCTAGGCCAAGTATGACAAACTAACTACGTAAATTTAGAAAATCTTGAGATTTTTAATGAAAAATTCTGACATTTGACATCTATGTACATAATTACTAATTGTCATTCTGACACCAGGCCCCCATATCTGCTTTCAAGGCCAACAATATCACATGACTGCTTGCGCCGTAACTTATGTAACCAAAAATGGCATTGGCGAGAGGTATTGTGCTAGCCACAATAGATTGACATGAACTTATTTCTTATAACTTCAAATTTTAGTGTAAGTAATTTCTTTCGAACATATCCGACGTCTATCTAGACGTCCAAATATTTTAAAAAGACGTGGTACAGCTCCACGTTTAGACGTCTCCGTCTACATGACGTAAGTAATACGTCATAGTGATGTCGATTTTAGATCATTTGTGTTACTTGGGTAGTAACTTAGACTGGCGCCTAAGAAGTGAAGTTCTAAAATTAAAAACTATATGCCGAGGACGCGTATAAATTTGAAATGCCACCATTTAACGGCACTAACTTTTAGTTAAAAAATAAATGTAGAGGTCGTTCAAATTTTTGTAATGTGCTATTCGCGATTCAATTAAATTAATACGTCACTCAATCTGGTAGCTAAATTTTGAACTAAAAATATGCCCAGAACGTATTATTTCCTTTCTTTTACAGAAATTTTCTGGATAATTTAATAAATCCTTTAACATAAGTTTCATGTTTTTAAATTTCTCTAAAAAGTGTAAAATGCAGTATCAGTGACAGATTGACAGCTTATACACCCCAATTGTAACGTTACGACAGGGCTATATAGGAGCGGGAAAAATTAATTTGAATCGCCAAAATGGATGCGAATGGATCTTCAGGAAAAAGGAGAAAAAGGACTTGACTTAAGACTTGGTTGTATGTAGCGAAGATGAGAGAACTATTTCGATACAAATTAAAAAATTGAACAAATTTTGAGCAAGGATTGTTGTTTTGCTTATATAATTTCTCCAGTGCAAAGTGCAATTATAAATATTAATGTAATTACATAAAAACGCAAGTTTCATATCTTAATTTTCTCGAAAAGAAAGTGAAATATTTTCTAGAAAAATTAATAAAATGTTTATATCACGCATACATTTAGAAAACGTCTGAATAATCATAGGAATTTTTATTATTCCAAATAAAAACCAAGTGATTCCTATTGTATTATGTTGAAATGAAAACATAATTATTTGTATCATTTTTAATTATAAACAAACTATGTAAATAAAAGATATTGCAAAGAAATATACAAAATTTTGAAACAATTTTGAATAATATACCAATTTATCATAAATAAAATAATGTTACAATGTTCATATAAAAATACATGAGTTTTTTTATTGTAACCTTGTAAACTTAAATTGTTTATATTGTATGTAAAATTATTAGGTAATTGTTTATTTCCGGAAAATAATTTTCTACTTTTGCGCAGTATTTTAATAATAAAGTAAACATTTTTTTAAGGCAGTCTCATTTGTCATATTCATTATTCATAATTCATCTTTTATTGGTTCTTCGAGCCGGATAGTCTGTACCTAGTGTTCATTTATTATCTGGTGTCAATTGTTTTAGAGTCAATTTACTACAAATGGATCATATAAAATAAAAAATCTTTTTTTTACTAATGCTGAAAACTATATTAAGTTATTTTGCATATAACTATATTGTTCTACTTATTATTGTTTGACAGTGACAATTATCTGCCAGTCACATACATTTGAAATCTGAACTGTGTAACTAAAGAATTGTGTTTATCTTTAAAACATAGACTCCGGGATTTATAAAATAGATTATTTTTTAAACTTATCTGTAAAATATATAGAAAAAGTTTTAATGTATACCTGTAGAAAATTCAGTAATCTTTAATTTTTATAGTAGAATAAATTGCGAAAAAATGACATTTAAAAGTGTTTTTTGAAGAAAAATTATTTTGAGCTTCAAGCAAAGTGTCATTTCCGGTATTCTGATTTACACCAAAATCTAATGGTAAGCATTGCTAAGCATTGTTAATAATAATAAATCTCTGTATGATGTGCTCTAATAATTATTTTCTATGTAAAAACTTTATATTTGACTCGAACATATATTATACAGATGTATGTACATGAGTACATGTAATGCATATGAAAAGTGAAACGTACACGCAATAGTTTTCCACTATATCTACTTTCAGTTTTTATTATAATTAAGAAGAATTATTGCAAAATAAAATAGTCCTTTTCAATAGTCTAAATTCGTATGGAACGGTGATTTTTGTGTTAACAAAACAACGGAAGTAATTACCAATATAGAACAAGAATACAAGGTCAAAATAATACAAAGGGTAATTTTCTATTTTAAATTATTATTTAATTTATTGCTGGAAGTTTAAATAAATATATTATTTGAATTTTTGTATATGTTTCGAAACGAGATAAATTCTATCTTTATCCAACCGATCTCCATATTACCGACCAAGTATAATTGTCACTATGTTCAGAGCATAGAAAAAGTAATAAAATGTTATTACTTTATCAAAGTGTAACGTCTTGTAAAAGTTGGTATAAAAATCAGGTAAACAGAAAAGAGGGTATAATAATTATTACTTGGTAAGTTTCTATTTTAATCTGGACATATCTACATATTTATAACAAGGCTGCAAATAATCTTGTGAGTACATGTCCGTTTGAAAATTAGTGGCTTTCTTTCGGTTCACTATCACAATCAGATCGGATTGGCGTGATCTGATTGATGACGTCAAAAGTGATTGCAATCCGTACAGCAAAAGAACATTTTTTTTTGTTTTGATATGATGATAAGTTGAAAATTGTTTTTACCACGGACCAGAAATGGTTCTTGTTTTATACTCAAGATGAATATTAACGAATTGTTTGTGATTATTAAATATGTAGTTATTTAAGTATCAGATAAATGTTAATTACCCTACATATAATTTTCATTACTATTTTTACATTTTAAGATGAATTCACCTAACAGTTAACTTCTTCGTCATCTTCAAGTTCATTGAAAGGATCTTCTGAATCTGAAAGCGATGATAGCAGGTAATTTGTTTATACTGTGCTTTTTTTTATAGTATAGTAACAATCCGATCAGTCGGATCGCTATAAAACAGTGATTCAGGAGGGGCAAGGGGATAACTGATTGCAATCCAAAATTCGGTAGTGGGAGAACTTGATCCTAGAGCAAAAGAACATATATGATCTGATTGGGATCGCTTAAATCGGATTTCAGTGACCGAAAGAAAGCCACATAGGTTATATTAAAACAACTAATCACACAAAAAATTAATTAGTTGTAAGATTATTTGTGGCTACAGGGTGCTACTTTTAATAATAACAATATTGACGATTGGAATTTGTTTATTTGCTTGCAACACATATTCATTACTTGTGAAGTTGGACGCGCGTTTTTTATCCATAGAATAATAAAATATGGAGTGTTTGTTTCACTTTACATATCGTTACATGAGGTACTTGTAATAAATGTTTATGGGTTGTAAAAATACACACACCGGCAAAGTTAGGGGAAAAACCAAAAAAGCTATGTATTTGAAAAAGTATGAACCTTTTGTCTTTCATATTTGCGTTGGTATAATTATATATCTACAACAAATAGCAAATAACGATATAACACCTCACCTAAATATAGCCACCTACTAAAGATTGATTGTCATTTATCAAGTTGTTAAATATTGCTTGCTCTTTAGTTTTATTAAATATGGCTGTTTAATTCGTATTCACTATAGATCAAGGGTTAACTTTCATATCTGCTTTTGTTGTTTCAAGTCTAAGTATTTAGAATAGAAAAATAATTTTAAAAAAGTAAAATTATTATTTTTAAGTAATAATTAATAATAATTTATACCTAATGGAAAATTTTGTTATGTTTATTATTAATTATTACTTAATAAATAATTTTCCATTTTTTTAAAATAATTTTTCTACTGTATATACTTAGAATTGAAATGACAACAAATGCACGAATTAAACACCCATAAATATTTAGTAAAACTAAAGATCGAACATTATTTATCACCTCGATAAATTACAATCAATCTTTAGTAGGTGGCTATATTTATATGTTATATCTTCATTTGTCATTTGTTGTTGATGTAGAATTACCAACACAAATATGAAAGACAGAGGGTTCACATCAACGACGAAATATAACTAGACAAAACATTCCTTATCCCTCCTGACTGAAAGAGACAACTAGAGATAGAGATATATTTAGTCTAGTTCGAGCCATTTCTCACTATATGTCATCCAGTGTTAGTCAAAATTTAAGCGCCAATACGATGAAAAATAGATTCATCGTTATAAAAATTAAAAAATTCAATGCAAAAAAATATATATCATGGATTATAATTACAAAATACAAAATTATTGACTTTACCGAACAATAAATATGTACGAAAACAAACTAATTTCACAACCGACAAATCAGTTTTCAGACCTATTCTTGCAACAAAGAGGCATTTTTAAATACATTTTATAAATGACAAGACCCACTGGTAGTTCGCCATTTGGCTCCAAATATTTAAAGGCAGAAATTTGTTACAAGATATTTTGCAGGATCATATATTTGATCAAGAATCTCTGAACAATCACGGAACACAATTATTAAATTTAATTTTAGATATTTATTTTAAAATTAGAATACACCACGAAACGAAAGTTATTGTAAACAATGCAACAAGAATAAGAAGTTTTTATATTCCGGTATTTTATTTACTAAGTACTGAATTAATCGACTTAAAATATCTTGGATTATAATTCGTTTGTTGGTTTACATCATAATTTAGTAGTTTTATTTTTTATTTCCAAAGAATATATTATTAAGAACACTTGCGCCTCTAGTGAACAATGCTCAAACTAGACTAAACATAACTCTATCTCTAGTCTGTCTGGCCACCCGAAATCAAAACAAACCAAATGAAGTTTTATCTAGTTATATTTCGTCGTTGATTCATATAGATTTTTTTGTTTTCCACTAATTTTTGCCGGTGTGTGTATTTATATTTTTTCTTTTATTTCATTAGTATTAAGTAATAATTTATATATTGTTGTAATAATGTGATGTTTCTATAGTAATATTTAAAAATTATATATAGTTCATGTTCAAATTATTAACTAATTTTAAGGAAATTCAATTGTATGGATATTGAATCTATACAATAATTCTGTTACAGAATTCTTCCCAAGATCTGTGTAATCTTCAGTACTTGTATTATCACATTAAAAATTAGTATTTATTTATTGACTATAATATAAATATATCATCTTTGAAGTTTGTCCGTAAGCGAATATATGCAATGTACGAAATTATGATCTGATAAAATAAAAAATACGGTATATTCTGTTTACAAATAATACAAATAGATATTACGCTAAAATAATAAGTTGATAACATGTAATTCTATAGAAACGTGTCAAAAATTACCAATTATTGTTTAATAGTATTGTACTCGAAGTATGATAAATAATAAACGTCATTTTGTAGTGTGTCATGAAACAATTCTGACATATCTAACAATAAAATATTTGAAAATGTCAAAAATGGAAATCACCTTAAAATATTTAATAATTTTGATTTAAAATTTTTGTACATCGTTTTTATCTATATGTAAGTACTCATAATATTGTACAATGCTTAATACACTTATTTTATAGTTTTAATGTTTAATAAATGGTTGGCGTTTATGCATAACTTTCATATCCACGTACACCACGTACATACGTCAACTAGGAAGAAGAGTTTTGTTTATTAGTAATGCTCGCCAAGCTACATCACGAAATATAGGTGGATCATTATATATATAATCCCTAAGATAGGACACACTTCTCTATGTAGTCCCTTTTGGTCTGACAATACTTCAAAAACCGTAATTATTCTGGAAAACAACTAGTTGTTGTTTCTCCAACCATTTATTTACTGCTGTCATCAGTGTCATACCTGGCCCCCCTAAGTTGTTCTTATTTTTGTTGTTATTGGTACCGGATCTTCAAGTGAAGCCAAACGCACTTACCTAGGTTTTTAGGCCTATTGTGTAAGAACTTTTTGGGACACAAATTTTATCTGAAATTTCAGTGGAATTTTGTTGTATGACTCATATGACATATCACTATTTTTGAGTGTATACAAGCTTCTTGTGGGCCCTTGTGGTGCACTCGGTCACGCAGCTAAAAGTGCTCTTTTTGGTGAAGGACGTTATTGCAAAACACTAAAAAGCATTAATCGTCCTTTTTCTTGTCGGGACCGGGACCTCTAGTGAAGCCGCACGTACTTACCTAGGTCTTTAGGTATGAAGTTTTTAGGACACAGATTTTATTAGAAATTTCAATGGAACTTTGTTGTTTGAGGCATATGACAAATAACACTGTTTTTGAGTGTATACCATCTCGGTAAAGTGCCCGTTTTAGTACAGGAGTTTACTAAATCGATGTATTTCGCCTTTTGAAACGATTTGGAGACATGTCTTAAAGAACAGTGTTTTAACACTGGATTAGACCGTTTCAATGTCTGAAACGAAAGTTTTGTTTGAACTTCTTATGAGCCGTGTTTCTAGAGTACTTTAACCGAGTCACGCTGTTTCTCTAGCAGAAGACCTGAATGTCGCGTGGCTCTATAAATATAACCTGCAAATGTCTGCTTCTAGTCATGGTTAAAGCCACAGAAGATGTGTTCTGTTGAATCCTCGACAAAACTATCTTCTGCAAGTTGTCTTCTATTATTCCGATTGCCTTTAGATTTTTTCAGATGATTGTTTTTTGTTACTTAGATGTAAAAGCAAGGATTAGGGGGGCCAAATTATGTATGTAGTTCTTGAGACCCGTCTGTCTAACGTAGTCAAGTTAGCTATTATGTTGCTATAGAGCTCTATAGAGCCAACAAATGTCTGCTTCTGGTGATTTTTAAAGCTAGATATTGGCACAGAACGTGTGCATGCCCTCGTTTATTATGCCAATTGTCTTCAAATATTTATTAATTTTCCGTGTCCGGTCAAACAAAATTTCCAATAATTTGCAACTGAAATTGCCTTTCTGAGTACAAGAGGCATTAGCTCCAGTCGGTAGCAGGTTCCATTTTTGTAGGTTTTGCATTTCGGCATTACTACTCTCATGCGGTTAGGTGGTCTCCATATTATGCCAATTCTTCTCTAGCCAGAATATCTGAGTTGTTTAGTTAATTTTGCCATCTAGCAGTTTGGTTTGCTTCAAGCGTTCATACCAAAACCCTTGTTCTTGACATGAAACTCTTCCTGGATTTAAGATGATAAATGTTTCGTATATTCATATGTTCATGTATATATTATGATTATGTCTCTGCGTCAAACATGTTTTTGGTTTTTGTTAACTATTGTATTTCTGACCCCCTTCTAATTGGGATATTAAATCCTGTAAGGATGTCATTAATACATAAATAAATAAACACATGTAAAACCCCGAGACTATAATTTTCTCTCGTATGTGAGAATATACGAACGAATGTACCTAATAGTATATATTTTAGGTCGTAGTTTTTCACTTATCCAGTGCCATGTAATCCGGCGAAAATGTCTAAGAAAAAAGAAGCGATCGAGATACAAACTGACATCGTTTGTACCCCGCATTTACTGCGCGAAGGCGATCAGGCAAAAGTACAATGCAATCAGCTTTTACAAACTCTGGCTTCGTCCCCACCGAATGCTCCCATCGAAGACATTTACGAACAGTTAGAACGTGTAGATTGTGATAAGATCAGCGCGGACAGTATCAAGATTATGAAGTACAAGATACATTTTGATGTACCAGATAATGAAGATAATATTAGCTTCATCTCTGGAGAGGCTTATTTCCCGAAAGAATACGATTGGGATACAGAGTATGTGAAATATTTAGTACACAATATATATATATATATATATATATATATATATATATATATATATATATATATATATATATATATCGCCACGGCATATTACCTATTTCTGGGTGTGCCAATCTGCTCCTATTCGCAATCATATTGGAATTTCAGAATTGTATTTAGTGTCAATTTTTTTTACTTTAACCTGCTAATTTGTTAATTGTAATTTTTTAATTAACATGAGCACTGATTTTTTTGGGAAGTGGCAAATCTACTATGTATATACTGTATTTCAGATAAGAATAAAGTTAGTGGCGCTGCGGAGCCAGCCTGTTTTACATACATAAAACTTATGAATTAGTTTTGTTTCGTACATGACATACATACTTAATTGACAGCTCGAAACGTCAAAATTAGATAACTTCTAATTCTTTAGCAAATAAACAGTTACTTAAAGTTGTTAGATAGATTTTAAAGTTAAAATGGAATAAATAATATACCTGCTTGCCTACATATCTTCCAATCTTCACATTTCTGTAATAAAAAGAAATAGGTAAAGACGAATAATTTTCAGAAGACTAGTAAATAAGAAAATATTTATGAAGAAACAATAATAATTAAACAATATGTAAACTATATAGATATATATGTATCGGACGTTCTCCGCCTTCTTCTGATTCCTAAACGCTATTTGTCAGGCCTATGAAACTCGAACAGTTGGCCTGTTCTACTGTGCGCGAATATAGCTTCTCATTACCTTGCCGACCGTTGAATATGTTTCATAAATGACAATGACATTTCATATAAGTGAAATTGATTTATTGAATTGAAACCGCATTGAAACTATAATCAAACGAAAATAAATATATTCATGTATGAAAAAATGCAAATTGCATGGGTTAATTTATTGTTTTGCTTATATTTTAAAAGACGGTAAGTTAAATTTCGTCTCGAAGTAGGTATTATTTCGAACACTAATGGAAATTTGTAAATCTTTAAAGGTTTAAATGAGTAACCATCAAATAAGAAAGATATTTAAATATCTGCTGCGAACCAAAAAGAATCAATCACTGTATCTCATCAACCAAGTTTAGAAAATAATATTTCGTTGAAATCTATACAAACGTCAAATTCATCAATAAACTGGGAGTAAACTTTAAACTACCACATGATCAAACCAAAGAATAATTTTACAAGAGGCTAAAAGAACCTCGAACAAACTTTAAGAAAAAAAAATCTGTTGTGGCCAGCACAATACCTTCCGTCAATTCTGTGTATAATGTATAAATTCCATATATAAATTTTCTTGCAAAAGATTCTAAATTTCCAGTATTTTTTTCTCATAAACAAACTATGTAAATTGCACTTGATACTGACATCTTATTCTTCTTTAGCTTTTCCCATTCGTTAGGGGTCGCTATTTTTTATTCTTCTGCCACTCATTTCTGTTTTGCGTGGCGTTCTCATTCAGTTCCTTTTCTCTCAAGTCTTCCGCAATAGAGTCCTTCCATCTTATCTTTGGTCTTCCTCTGTTTTTTCAACCTTCTATTCTATTAATTCTTCTTCCAATAAATTCTTCATCTTTCCTCATGACATGTTCAAACCAATGTAATCATCTCTCTTTTATCTTTCTAGAAATTTCTAACACTAGCCCATATTCTTTCATTCCTTACCCTATCTTTCCGTGTTTTTCCCAACATCTATTCCAACATCCTCATCTCTGCCATATTCATTTACTTTTCATTGATAATGGCATCTGTCAATTTGAATTATCTGAATATATTAGCAGTTTCCATGGTTAGCATAGCTGTCTGATTTATGAAATTTAATATCTTTATAATTCTATGTGTTTATGATTCTTTAACTCTGTCTATTGACATATGAAGTATAAAATGCAATCAAATCGTATAGAAAATAATATATTCTTTAAGTTATAATAACGTTAAATGTCAATAAATGATATTTAACTGTTTTTTCAAGAAAAACTGTTCTTCCGGATGTAAACTTGAGAAATACGAAAAAAATATAATTTTTGGAATCGTGGTATTAAAGTTATGGGATCCGAAACTTTCGTCACATATCTTTTCGTTTCTTCCCCAACATCTACTTCCAACATCCACATCTCTTCCACATTCATTTACTTTTTATTGATACTGACATCTGTCAATTTGAATTATCTGAATATATTAGCAATTTTCATGGTTAGCATAGCTGGCTGATTTATGCAATTTAATATCTTTATAATTCTTTAACTCTATATATACTGAATATGAAGTATGAAATGCTATCAAATCGTATAGAGAATAATATATTCTTTACGTTATAATAACGTTAAATGCCAATAAATCATATTTAACTGTTAAATCTTCAAATGAGGCTACTTCCGATTCACCAATTATAACTAAAATCTAATCACTTATTCTTCTGGATGTAAACTTGAGGAATACGAAAAAATTCACACACACACACACACACACACACACACACACACACACACACACACACACACACACACACACACACACACACACACACACACACACACACACACACACACACACACACACATACAAACATACATACATACATACATACATACATCATCGTAAAAATAGTAAAATAGTATTATAGGGAGCCTAAAACATGCTTATTCACTAAAAACTCATCATTGAATTTTTTGACCAAAGACAATACCTTCCTTACTTAAAGGTGACGGAAGGTAATAATGACAATAGGTAATCTTTCATACATATGTAGTTTAAATTATTAATTATTTAAATTATTTTCAGTACAATTATATCTAAAAACACAATAAAATAAATATCTTTTACAGCTAAATCAGTGGTTATTATTTCAAATTTTGTATGTCTATAAAATATTTTTATAATTATAAATTTCCATAAGCTACTAAATCCACCTTTTGTATTTTAGTTCGAAGTATGTTCATAGGGGCAATGCAAATACGGTAACGCGATACTATACGCGACTTGCACATCTTTTCAGTGTAGTGTGATCTGCGCCGCCTGACATTTTATCAGTCGATGGTATTTTTTCATTGTTCATAAAAAAACTGCACAATTCGCCATATTGTTTTCTTTTGGTCTTCGTCCAGTTTTTTCGTACGTCAGTTTTTTTTTGTACTCCTGTGTTTTCCCTTTCTTTGACAATATTCCACATGCTGCATATCTACCAATGCCCAGTGGCATTGTAGTCATATTGGTACAAATTATACGCCATAGTTTTTTGTCTATTCATGTGTTTTTCACTTTGATTTTTCATGTACAAGTGGTTTTCTTTAGTATTATCACTCAATCTATGAATAAAAGAGTATAATACTAAATTTTATTTCCCAAAAAATTGTTCATGGGAGTATACCTAATAATAGTATATAATAGAGAATCACATATTAGACTTCAGCTACGACGTTCGCACTGACTATAACTCATTCCACTACCATTATTACTAATTTTACAGCTACCATAATTTTTTTGTTGTGAACATGTAAACGACACTTCATTCCAGTTGACAGCTGACTGAAACGTTTTGTTTCCAAGTTTTTCGCTATTGTAAACTTAGTTTTTGTTTAGACCAATTAAAAAGCTGGAATCCTAGGCCCTATCTTACTCCTAACTCTATTCTTATCTGAAATACAGTATAGTGCTGCTTTCTCTGTTTTAGCCCGGGAACATAATATATACCTATTGGTGGGAGGTAATGTTCTGGCCACATCAAGTGCCTTCATTCTATTATTTCCTTAGGGCCCCAGAATCTATACCCAAAGAAGGTCACGAGCACAAAGAAATTCAAACTAAATTAATGGTCACTCCCCATTGTTTGCGTCGAGGAGAACGGGCTGATGTCGTATGTGACGTTTCCACACAAACGGCTGTAACCTGCGAACCTCAATGCTCTGTAACCGAAATAGTTCCCAAGTTCATTACATATCTCGATCATTCGTCTCACCCAAATGTAACTGCGGGGGACAATGCCCACAATAAAAGCATTTTGGACGTGATTAGCGATATACTAACTGAAGTAGATGCAACAAGTAAACAAAAATTTGTGGAAGAACCAAGTCAGATAACACAATCAGTGACGAATGGAAGAAAATGGCCTGAATCTCTGGATCTTACAGGACGTACAATTATTCCAATACAGGTCATGGAAAAGGAATTATCATGTCAAACGTGTGAACAAGATAGCGTTTTAAAACTTCGAACACAAAAATTGTTAAATGTGAAATGTGTTACTGAATGTGCACATCCAGAAGTTGAATGCAAATTTGAAAACTGTGATCTCTTTCCGAATGTATCTTTCGACCAATGTGTTCCCTGTCAAGAAGGCGGTGAGAAAATGGGATACATAAAACTTATGCAAAATATTTGTAAAGATGAAGCTATTCCTCCCGTTACAATCGTAAGTACAGAATGGAATTTTGGCATACCAATTGTACAACAATCAGAAGCAGAGACCATTATATATTGTACTCCAAATAAAGGTTATATTGCGCAAGTGATGAACAACGATACCACCCTAATACAAACTGTAGAAGGGGATGATGTTCTTATTCAAACAGAAACCAACTATTATTTATCAACAAGATATAACGGGGAACTTGAAGAAAAACTCACCTCAGCAGAAAAAAATGCTGGAGGAGACGATAATTGTTGTACTGATGATTGTCGTCGTCGCTCTGGTTCCGATGAGAAAAAATGTCAATATTGTCTTTGCAAAGGTTTCAAAATAAATTTATGCATCAAAAACTTTGGTTTCACATGTGCTGAAGAAACAAACAAAATAAAACTGGATCTCAAACTCCTACCAGGTTTAAAAAAGTTAGAAATTAAAGGAAAAATGAAAGAAGAAGAAGATGTATCGGAAGAAGAAACATGTCTGCAAGATTGCTGTCCAGCTAAAAATGGCAAAATGGCTACATGCCCTTTTATTATCAAACGAATGGGTGCAGGAAGTAAAACTTATTTTGTCGAAGAAGAACAAAGAGGTTGTTATTGTAATATGCCAGATTGTTCTTGCTGCGGCGATAAAAATCAAGAAACAGGAAATGAAAATCGAGCAAATAATAGCGGAACAAATAAAGACGAAGAAAACAAAAATGGATCAAACAATGAAGCAAATAATGTTGAAGCAAATAACGTTAAAACAAATGATGTTGAAGCAAATAAAGATGAAGCAAATAATGATGAAACAAATAAGGATGAAGCAAATAATGTTGAAGCAAATACCGATGAAGCAAACAATGATAAAGCAAATAATGATGAAGCCAATAATGGTAAAAAAGATGAAGAAATTAAAGAAACGCAGAAAGCCCCCACAGGTATAGAATTCTGCCAAAAAACTTCAATTAAGAAAAATAAATCTTTAGATATTTTAAACTGTCGAGTAATGAGTATTTGCAATTTAATGGGCGGCGCTATTATGGCTTTAGTCAGCCGAAATAAAGAAGGTTTTGATGTAATAATCAACATCCATAATCCAAGATTACAAGGTGATGGTGAAGGCATAAAATCACCGCAAGAAAAAACAGTAAAATGTCCATGTACTTCCGAGCCTGTAGCTCCAACAGAAAATATTAGAAAGTGTACCTGCCCTTCTATAGACTGCAGATGTTCCAGATCAGGCAGTAAGTCTACATCTGCAGAAAATATTAGAAAGTGTACCTGCCCTTCTATAGACTGCAGATGTTCTAGATCAGGCAGTAAGTCTTCATCTGCAGAAAATATTAAAAAGTGTACCTGCTCTTCTATAGATTGCAGATGTGCCGGTTCAGGCAGTAAGTCTACATCTGCAGAAAATTTTAAAAAGTGTACCTGTTCTTCTATAGACTGTAGATGTGCCAGTTCTGACAGGAAGTCTATACAGTCTGAACCCCTCTCTTCTGACAGTAAATCTACAAAATCGGAACCAGGCCTTCCTGACGATAAATCTGTAAAATCTGAAACAGGTCTTCCGGACGGTAAATCTGAACAATCTGAAAAGAAATCTGTACAATCGCAACCAATTTCTCCTGAAGGTAAATCCGAAAAATCTGAACCAGGGCTTCCGGACGATAAATCTGAAAGATCTGAAGCGGGCCTTCCGGACAGTAAATCTGAACAATCTGACAAGAAATCTGTACAATCGCAACCAATTCCTCCTGAAGGTAAATCCGAAAAATCTGAACCAGGGCTTCCGGACGGTAAATCTGAACAATCTGACAGGAAATCTGTACAATCGCAACCAATCTCTCCTGAAGGTAAATCTGTAAAATCTGAACTAGGTCTTAAAAAGTGTACCTGTTCTTTTATAGACAGGAAGTCTAAACCACTCTCTTCTGACAATAAATCTGAAAAATTTGAACCAGGCCTTACAGATGGTAAACCTGAAGAATCCGACAGGAAATCCGTACAATCGCAACCAATCTCTCCTGAAGGTAAATCTGTAAAATCTGAACTAGGTCTTCCGGACGATAAATCTGAAAAACCTGAACCAGGGCTTACAGATGATAAACCTGAAGAATCCGACAGGAAATCCGTACAATCGCAACCAATCTCTCCTGAAGGTAAATCTGTAAAATCTGAACTAGGTCTTCCGGACGATAAATCTGAAAAACCTGAACCAGGGCTTCCGGACAACAAATCTGAACAATCTATTAGTAAATCTATACAGTCTCAACCAATTTCACCTGACGGTACATCTGTAAAATCTGAACCAAGTCCTCCTGACGGTATATCTGAACAATCTGGTAAAGTTTCCCCTGAAAGTAAATCTGTCCAATCTGCACTAGTTACTCCTGACGTTACGTCTGAACAGTCTGTGTCAATTTCTTCTGACAGTAAAACTAAACAAGCTGAACCAGTTCCTCCTTTAGAAAAACCTAAAAGGTGTTCTTGCACATACCAATTCTGTAAGTGCAATAATCCTATAAATGCAACTAAACCAATCAGAGAATCCATAACGAAGCCAATCAAAGAATCCGTAACTAAGTCAATCAAAGAATCCGTGACCAAGGAATCAATCTCCCGGAAATCTGAACAATCTGAACCAGACCTCCCAGACAGTACATCTGAACAATCTGAGCCAATCTCTCCTGACAGTAAAACTGATCAGAATGAATTAGTTCCTCTAGAAAAACCTAAAAGGTGTTCTTGTACATATCAACACTGTAAGTGCAATAATCCTATACCTGAAACTAAACCAATCAGAGAATCCATAACGAAGCCAATCAAAGAATCCATAACTAAGTCAATCAAAGAATCCGTGACCAAGCAATCAGTCTCCCAGAAATCGGAGCAATCTGAACCAGGCCTCCCAGGCAGTTCATCTGAACAACCTGCGCCAATCTCTGCTGACAGTAAAACTGATCAGAATGAATTAGTTCCTCTAGAAAACCTCCCAGACAGTACATCTGAACAATCTGCGCCAATCTCTGCTGACAGTAAAACTGATAAAAATGAATTAGTTCCTCTGGAAAAGCCCAAAAGGTGTTCCTGCACATATCAATACTGTAAGTGCAATAATGCTATACCTGTAATTAAACCAATAAAAGAATCCGTTACCAAACCAAACAAAGAATCCAAATGTGGTTGTTCATCTCCTAACCCAGTTTCTTCTGAGAAATTGGTTCCTAGTGAAGATCAAAATATATCCAACGAAAAATTGGTTCCTAGTGAAAACCAAAAGAAATCCAAAGAAACTTGCGAACTTAGTGACAAAACTTGCAAATGTTTTGAAGACGATGAACCAGCGAAACCTTTGGAAAATAATCCTATCCAAGAATCCAAATGTATCGCCAAAACATGTGGTTGTCAACCTCCAAATCCAGCTTCTTCCGAAAAATTGGTTCCTAGTGAACACCAAAATATATCTAACGAAAATTTGGTTCCTAGTGATGACCAAGATATATTGAATCAAAAATTGGTTCCAAGTGAGGACCAAAATACATCAAACGAAACTTGCCAGCTTAGTGAGAAAACTTGCAAATGCGACAAATTGGATCCTTGTGAAGACCAAAATATATTGGACCAAACATTGGTTCCAAGTGAAGACCATAATATATCGGACGAAATTTGCAATTGCGAAAAATTGGTTCCTAGTGAAAACCAAAATATATCTAACGAAAAATTGGTTCCAAGTGGGGACCAAAATATATCGAACGAAACCTGCCAGCTTAGTGAGAAGACGTGCAAATGCGAAAAATTGGTTCCTTGTGAAGACCAAAATATATCGAACCAGATATTGCTTCCAAGTGAAGACCAGAATATATTGGACGAAACTTGCAATTGCGAAAAATTGGTTCCTAGTGAAGACCAAAATATATCGAACGTAACTGGCCAGCTTAGTGAGAAAACTTGTAATTGCGAAACATTGATTCCTAGTGAAGACCAAAATATGTTGAACCAAAAATTGGTTCCTAGTGAAGAGCAAAATTTATCCAGCCAGGTTAATGAAAAAACATGCAAATGTTCTAGTGACGATGAATCTGTGAACTCTAAAATAGAGGAACCTTTGGAAAGTGCTTCAAAAACATCTAAACCATTAATATCAGATCAATCGGTTGCAATTTGTGAATCTGGCGCAGGAATACTTGAAATAGAAGTACCAGAAGATTCTGAAAATAAAGATGAAACTAGTGAATATAAAAAACAGGAAATACCACCTTTACAATTGGAAAGTCCTCGATCTGACAATGAATATGAAACTTGTAGTGAGGGCTTAAGTCCTTTCTTAACTCCACACTGTGAGCCTGGAAATATATGCACCTATTGTATTTCTAAAACAGACGATACAATGCTTAAAGAAGATACTATGGCTGTTGGTGAACCTGAAAAACTCCCCGAAGAAATAGTAGAACAATCTATTCCCCCTTCGAGATCTTCTGAACAATCTCGAATTCCGACCTTAATTAGATTTACAAAAAAAAAACATTCAAAATGTTCAAGTTGCTCAAGAAATTATGACCAACTATCCGACGAACAAAAGGAATACAAACACAAGTGTAACGCTAATTGCCGTAAAAAGAAATTTCCTAGTACACCAAATAATTCTTCAATTGATGTTGCCATTGATGGACCTATAGAGAAAATACAACTGGATAACTTGGATAGACAAGTGAGAAGATCGCTAGAAAATATTCAACCGGTATTCGCTACAGAAGAGAATCCTAATAAGCGTACAAACGTAAGTAACCTATCATTTCTTATATTTCAAATACAATGTAAAATATATACATAATATACGAGCCCAAAAGACTCATTATAGTTCGGTCGGTTTACATTTCCAACAAATTATAAAAAATGTGCAAATGATTAGAAATTTCTGTAGAGTTGAATTTTAAACCTACAAAAACTGAATACGTTAAGGGATGAGCCTAAAATTTGAGACTAGGTATTTTCAAGACCAAAGTATTAGAAATATTATTTTTTATTTGGCATTTAGAAACCCAGTACGACAGTGGTTTGAAAAGTTCCCGGAACTACATTTAATTTTCTACATAGTCCCCTCTGACGGCAACACACTTGGTCCAACCTTTTTCTAACTTTTCGATTCCCTCCCGAAAATGGTTTTCTTTGAGGTCCGCAAATTAAGAATTTACTGCTTCGATGCCTTCTTCTTTGGATCGAAATCTCTTTCCAGCGAGGAACGTTTTAAGTTTCGGGAGAAGATGGAAGTCCGACGGTGGATGGGGGACGATGTTAAACCTCAGTTCGGTCAATTTTTGTTGAGCAATACGACTTGAATGAGTTTGCGAATTGTCGTGGTGAAACAAGATCTTTTCTTTGCCATTCCCAGGCGTTTTTTTTTTTAATTGCTGCTTTCAGCTTCAAAAGTGTGGCGTAGTATTATCCAGTTACAGTTATTTCTTGATCAAGATAATCAAATGGCAGATTGCATCACCTTTCCTGCCGATTGAACTGACTTAGCTTTCTTCGGGGCAGACTCACCAATCCATGCCTTCGACTGAATTTTCGCCTCTGGAGTATAGTGGTGTATCCAAGTTTCATCCATGGTTATGAAACGTCTTTTAAAAACAACTCAAAATTTTCGGCTGAAGTTTGTGCCCGAATGCGCATTTGCTCCTAATTAAGAAAATGCGGCATCTACCTGACGCACATTTTTCTCATGTCCAGCTCATTATGTAAAATATGAATTACACGTTCATGAGACATCCATATGGCTTTCTCAATCGCACGCGATCTTCCAGAACCATATCATGGACTTTATCCACAATTTCCGGTGTGGTAGACGATTTTGGTATTGATCTCCGTTGCCGTCTTTCCTTCCAAATAGAAATCCATTATCCATTTAACGCTAGGTAGATCGGCACAGACGCTTTTCACGATTAAACTGATAGACAGATTGTACTGATTTTTTTGACAGTACTAGTCTCAGATTTTAAGCATCTCCCCTTATTCAATTATTCGACCATTTAATATTGGATTACATTGCTAAAGTGAATGGTCCCGGTAGATACATTATATGCCGGGCAAACTATTATCATCCGTCATTTGACCGACAGTTTTTTAAATTGTTATTAGAAATATAAGAAAATTCCTAATATAAATCCAAACTTTTCCCATAAAAGGTCATGGTTAAAGATGTCCCAGATTCTCTTGTACCAGCAATAGTACCTACAGAACATCCTCTTGCTCCTCCTTCACCAGTAAAAGAACCTACAGAACAACCTTTTGGTCTTCCTTTATCAGTAAAAGAACCTACAGAACAACCTCCTGATCTTCCTTTACCAGCAGTAGAACCTGCAGAACACCCTCCTGATTCTCTTTTACCAAAAGAATTACCTACAGAACATCAAGTTCCTTTTTTACAAGTACAAATATCTGGACATCCTCCTTTACCAGTAGAAATACCTACAGAACTTCCTCCTGTTCCCCATTTACCAGTACATATTCCCGAACATCATGTCCATTATACACCAGATAATATTAAAATACCAAGTGCTCATACAATAATTCGACTACCTGATAATAGTGTTGTGAAACTACGCTTAACACTAGATATGTCTGGTGGAGAATCCAGACCTAGTAAAAAAGATTCTATAATATTACCAACGCAAACAGTTGATTCTACACCTCAAACAGTTAATTCTACACCTAAGGATATACAAAGTAGTGACACCATTCCATCTGGAGTTGAGCCATACAGAACAGAGAAAGTATTTGATATTAATAAATCTAGGGAATCTTTGGCGACAGTTGGCTTTTTACAAGAAGTAAATCCTGTTCTATATTCTGGATCTAAAACTTTTGAGATATTTCCATCACAGACCGCAGACCTTCTTGAAGTTATAAATCCAGAAAGCAGTGAAGCTGTGCCACATAGGACAAGTTCTCTCAAAGAAAAAACCCCGTATAAATCTTCTCCAAACATTTACTTCGACAGTAACGAAGACGTAACAAGTATTGGTACTCCGGAAAATGTTAGTAAGACCGTTTTAAGAGAGTCTAAACAGGAACCAGAAAATAAAGACATAGTATTCATGGCTTACAAAACTTGCGAAGAAGAATTGAAATCTTCGTTCGATGCTTTGAGAAGTATCAAAGAAGAACTGAGAAAATTGAATATGCCGGAAGTTGATTGTATTTTCAAACAAGCAGACTTATATACACCAGTATCAAAAAGTAATACTAAGTCTCAAGAGAAATTAAGGGCTAAAATAAAGTATAGTTTTATGAATTCGAAGCTAAGTAGCGACACAATTTGTAAATGTTCTCTACAAACCACTAGACCAAGATTTGAAGCAGTTAACAGTCCTCCTCGGCCCAGATCAACGCCACAAAATCAATCAACAAAATGTAGATACAAAAATCCAGATTTTTTTGATAGTCGATGGAGTATGCCTGAAGATAGATCAAAAATGTCAAGAAAAGTCCACCCAAAACACGTATCTGGTAGTCCCAATGTTTCTTCGTCAAAATCATCTGAAGCTGATACATTATGTTGTCATCGACAAAATTCTTCGTTTAGATTAACCGATAAATCAGATTCCACTCAGAGTCAGCCAATTTACTCCACAGGAAAAATACCTACTACATCTAAAAACTCTACCAGTCATCATTATACGAAAGTAAAAATAAAAATATGTGACAGCAAACTCAAAAATACTACCAGTACAACGACATATCAATCTCATTCGAAACATAAAAACGGCGCGTATGATTCTGCCTATTGCAGCTATCCAACAACATCTAGTGTCTACCCAACTTATTCTTTATCAAAACAGAGTGTCCCAGAATCATATTGCTCGCATTCACTCGAAAAAGCAATCCAAAGTGATAAGTATTCAGCAAATTCTTTAAGAGCTCGTGCTTCGTCACGAGCAGACCAATCTACATCTTCGGCAGTATCATCCCATGTTTCTTCCGAAGAATTCGTGTGTCCAGCGAAGCATAAGAGCAATAAAGGAGGAAAAAGAAGAAAGCACAGTAGATGTTCTTGTTCTTCAATTATGTCTGCGTGTCCTTTCTTAGAAGCAATGAAGTCAGTTCTTTTCTCAGGACAATTTAGGGGATCCAGACCACGGAAAAGAGAAAGAAGACATCAGCATTAAAGGATAGTGTGAAGTCACGTGGTTTATTTATCGTTTAGTACATATAACAAATTTTTTGTGTAGTATTATAAGTTGTAAATATATTTTCGGTATTATGTCGTTTTATTGAGAGTACACGCTTTAAGTAGCTGGTGATCAACTAAGAGTTACAATTTAGGGTCATACTCGACAATTCAGAATTTTGTTCTAAGGGTATTATAAATATATCTTGGTAACATACCTATTAACTAATATATTGCTAATGCTCCTATCCTTTACATAGAGACTGGCTGAAGCCTTGACTGAGAGATAGGAATAATGATATTCCTGTGTAAGTCTCACTCAATTTCTCAAGTTTTGATTATACGCATGCACGTAATATTTGAATTCTATTGGTATAGCGAGCTAACGAATGCATGGTTAAGTTTCATTTTCTGTTGGCACTTTGAATGTTTGAATCGTTAGCATTGCTTTGTTGTGCTTACAAAAATGTACATATTAAAACGAACATAAGTAATGCAAAATGCCAATTGCTTAGTGGACGATATTACATATTACAGGTCTCTTCAAAAAGGATTTTTTTAAAAAATCCTGTTTGTGAAGAAGAGTCTGTAAGTGTTAATATATTATTTGATCATGACTACATTAATACTATGTAGGATCTGAACACCTATGTTGAAAATGTAGCTCATTTTGTTTGGACTACTTGTGCTCTGATACAAGAGAGAGCATACCAATTGATATAAAAAATCGGTGGAATGTCCTATACACCTCAAAAGATAGGATATTTATTTGTATAAAGGCTGATAGGATATTCAGGCAAAATCAAGAACAAATGTTTAAAAATAAAAAAATCTGTTGTGGCCAGCACAATACCTCTCGCTATTTTCATTTTATCTTGCATTGGGCGCGAGCAGTTATGTGACTTTGTTGGCCTTAGCAATCAGATATGGGGGTCTCTGTCAGAATGACTGCTAATAATATACATAGGTGTCAAGTATCATAAGTTTTCTTTCGAAACATTATGATTTTCCAAATCCATGTGGATTATTTTCCTCGACAAATATATTCCATACTAATGGATGACAAATAAACAGAATATTATGGAATTTTGAATGAAAAATTATGACAATTGTGACATCTATGTAAATAACTACTAGCCGTCATTCTGACACGGATCCTCATATCTGCTTGCCAAGGCCAACAAAGTCACATGGCTGCTCGCGCCCTATAAGTAATGAATTTAACATTTCTTGAACACACAAATAATTGAAATTGTTTCTCTTCTTTCGTTCTATGAGAAATTTTATCGTACTATTCTAATATGTTCAAAATACTTCAAATTCATTGATGGTATTAGCGGTAATTTTTAAGGATATATGTAATATTAACATACCTGCAATTTAAATAAATATTTAATTAATAATACAATAATATATATTAAATGTGCTCATTCCTCCCAGAAAAATCTGACACTGACATTTTGCATTTATTTGTCAATTACAAAAATTTAAATATCGCAACTGTTTTTCGGGCAACGAGATTTATTACAACAGATTATTGTTTATTATTATAAACTACATCTCCAAACCTATACGAGATATAATAAAAAAATTAAATGTGTCAGATTGAGAATTTAATTATCTTTAATATTTGTAGTAACAAATTTTCAAAAAATAACATTTAGATTTTTTTTTTTTAGAAACTACCACTTCCGGTTGTCCAATTGTTACCAGAATCTATTCAACTCTTCCCATTACTGTTAGATTGAGGAATCCGTAGTCAAACAGGTCTTTAGTCTTATAGAATTTGAGAAATCGTGTCTCCAACAACCTCACACACACACACACACACACACACAGACATCATTGTAAAAATGTTAAAATCGGATTGTATGGACCTTAAATCGTGCTTATTCAATAAAATCTGGATATGCGATTTTTAGCATGAATCCAATAACTCTCTTAGCGAGAGGTAAAAACTAAAACAACAGATGGTTTTTAATGTATTGCAACAATGTTTTGCATATATGTGTTTAATACAACAGAATTTTTAAACCACGTCAAAGAACACACCATTTTAGATAATCATAAAACGTGAAGTATAAAAATTATAATTGATACATTTTTAAAAATTAGATTCTATCATGAGACTAAGTTACTCTCGGAGAAAGACGATTATATTAGAAATAAGTTTAACAAAATTGTGTTATTCAGAAACCAATAAATATTTTAAAAATTATTTCTTTTGCTCTTTATCTTCACCGAAATAAATTAATCTTGACCAGATTGAATTCCTATTATTTTTACAGTACAACAAAGTAAATTATTTTTTAATTCAAATTTAGCACTAGAATATTTCATTGTTTTTTATTATCACTAACATTTATGTTTAAGAATTTACACACAAAATAAATATAGGTACACTACTTTGAACTTAGATATCGTCGTTAGCCAATAGAATTCAAATATTACGTGCATGCGCAAAATCAAGATTTGGGAAATTGAGTGAGATAGACTTATGTAGCAATGATATTCCGATCTCTTAGTCAAGGCTTCACGAAGAGCAAGGGATCCGCAATATATTAATAGGTATATGATATAATTTAGGATGTTAATAAGGTTAGAATTTTGTGAAAACAGAACACCAAAGAATATAACTGTGCAGTTGAACTACGCTCTTACAGATGGCTGCACGAACTATATTCCTATAAAGCTGTAGTGTCTCTCTCAAGCTTGTTTCGGAATCGCTCGGCAATTTTCGCTCGTAATATGGACGTCAGCTAACTCAGTTGCCAGTGTAGTGAGTGACTCATGCATTAACTGTTTGTCTTTAGTGAATTTTCAATAAACTAGTGCAATATATTCCTATATTTACTATCTATATTAAATAATATATATATATTTAAGTAACTTCTAAAATATTAAAGTCTGTAACTAAGTGTAATTTTAAAGTGTAGATATTAATGTGTTGTGTTGCAATTGTTTAGTGAAACGAACAAATGAAAAATGGACAATTCACACAAATTAAAACTTGGTATACAAGTACAAGGGATCGAAGAATTCGAAGAATCATTTTGACATGAGTAGAGGATATTACACTGGGGCTCCCTTCTTATATACGGTAATAATTTTACACCAGTTCATAAACTTAGGTTAGAGAAACATATTCGTAGAACTACTTACTATCTCTTTAAGGTATTTTATTTATCTAAATACCAGGTACTTACTTGATAAGAAAAAGTTTACTAAGTCTGTTTGTTTTATATTTATATAAACAAAATGATAAAATGATGATGCATTGACGACATACAGAAAAATAAGGTCGTTCGTCTTCGTAAAAAATCTGCAGGTTTTTTTTTTTATAGACAACAGTTAGGTAACTAATTTGTTTTTATCAAAATAAATCAACAGATTAACCTGGTTTAGTCGAGTACATAAAGGGTGTGTACTAGGTCTTCGATTTTTCAATTAAACTTTTTTGACTGAATGAGTGAATGCACTTACATTACATTGTTTTGTTTTATACGTCTATTTTCAAATATCCATACAAATTAGTATTGGGAAATACCTGTTAATACAAAAATACCAAAATAATTTCGTATATTATAATTTCAAATTGTATTGTAACTAAAAGAAGTTGTGCTCAGCTAGTACCAAGTTATAGAGACAACTTAATTTCCTACATGTTTCACATTTTTAACTCGAACAGGTTTTGTGTAAAAACTGTTGAAAATTGGTACATTGAAACAATGGATCTTAGTACTCTTTGGAAAATTTAAAAAGAACACTGTCGTGTCACATATGACAAGTTACTGTTAGCATTTCGTGGAAATTATTTTTGAAATAAGATCAATTTTGAATAAATTATATCCAAAATAATAAAAAATATGGAGGGGAAAATGTTTCACACACGTTCAAATTTTTATTTTTTTTTGTTTTTTTATATGAAAAATGTTGCCAAACTTGTCGTTGTAATATCTTTAATGTGCGTCTTTATTACAAACTATTGGAGAAGGGAAATAAGATCCTCGAAGCAAACACAAAATATCAGACGCCCATCTACTACTACTGTCTATAAACGACTGGCAACATTTTTTCATCAACATCGTAATAATATTAGATACTTATATAACAGCCAGTAATGATTTTATTAACGAACAATACGTACCTACTATTTTTGTAATTTACTTAATTACTAACAAAACATTACAGCTGTATATTACTATACTACTACCACTTGAAGTTGGTACAGTAATTTCGGTATTACCAATATAATATGTATAGTAAATTTTGAACATAACTAGATGGAAAAGTGTTGCCAAACTTGCCATATGTAACTAATTAAATATAAATATTCCTAACTACACTACTGTGAAGTTGGTACAGTAATTTTTTTATCGCCAATATAATATAAAAAAATATTAAATATAACTAGATGAAAAGTGTTGCCAAACTTGTCGTATGCAACTAACAGTGTATTCCGAATTAACCATAGTAACCACTGAAAATGGTTACAGTGTAACTGCGGTTGCTATGTTATAGTTTGGTTAAAATTATTTGGCGATTGCCTTCTCAGCTGGTATTCCGCAAGAGGATTAAAGAAATTTATGAGGCCATACTTACCAGGGTAGTATTTAATAATATTTTGTTCACTTGAGTTTTTCATAAAGGGATGCAAATAATAACAAAAAGAGAAGAAATTTTGCAGGAAACCAAATACTTACATATAAACACTTGTTTTAAAAAAAAAATACATGCATAATTTCTGTGTTTTTTGAGAGGTATACCTTCACTAATTATCTTTCTAACTGTAGTACAAGGCACTTTTTTCATTTCTGCCGTTTTTGATATTGACGCACTCTCGTTATCGTCACTTTTTAAAAAAGTTAAACACATTCAGAACTATTTGTTTCACTGTGACAATGCTGTTGAACTAATGAGTTTAAAATGTCGTTCTAGAGAACAACTAAAATGGTATTTATAAAATTTTCCTACTTAACAGTTTTCTGCGAAACAACTGTATTGAAAAGATTACATTGCTAAATACAACCGAAATCCAATCTCGAGAAAGGAAATGCAAAAATTACTAAATTCACTCCTGAACACATTTAGGCTTAATACCTGCTGAGAAGAACCAGCCTTTTCCTCCGAAATTACAACCGATTACTGAAAAAGTAACTGTGGTTAGCGTGGTTCAGTATCGGAATACACTATAAATAAAATACAAATATTCCATATACACTACTGTGAAATTGGTATACTAATTTCTATGCATCTAATATAATTTAGTAAATTTAAAATATAACTACATGAAAAAGTGTTGCCATACTTGTCATATGTAACTGAATAGACAAATATTCCTAATTAAACTACTGTGAAGTTGGTACAGTAATTTCTGTTTTACCAATATAACGTAATAAATAATAATTATAACTAGATGCAAAATTATTGTCATTTGTCGTACGCAACTACGAAATATAACTAGACGAAACATTCCTTATCCCTCCTCACTGAATGATTTGATTTCGGCAGGCTAGTAAGAAACAACTAGATGCCATCCAGCGTTAAAGTCAAAATTTAAGCGCTAATACGTTGAAAAATAGGTTTGTCGTTATAGAAATTAAAAAATTCAGCGTAAAATATTTATTATGTATTATAATTACAAAATACATTTTTTTTGACCTTACCGAACAATAAATATGTACGAAAACAAACTAACCTCACAACCGACAAATCAGTTCTTCTTATAAAGTTACACTAAGTTTCTTTTGTTTTTCTTTCACTTAGTATTCTAAATAGTTGAAACCCTTTTAAGACCTATTCTTGCAACGAGAAGGCATTTTTAAATACATTTTATAAATGACGAGATCCACTAGTAGTTTGCCATTTGGCCCCAAATATTGAAAGGCAGAAATTTGCTACAAGATATATTAACACCTTTGCAGGATCATATACTTTATCAAGACCCTCAGAACAATTACGGAACACAATTATTAAATTTAATTTTAGATATTTATTTTAAAATTAGAATACACCACGAAACGAAAGTTATTGTAAACAATTTAACAAAAATAAGAATATTTTTTTATCCGGTATCTTATTTGCTAAGGTAGATAGGTACTGAATTAAACGACTTAAAATATGTTGGATTATAATTCGTTTGTTGTTTTTAATCATAATTTAGTAGTTTTATTTTTTATTTCCAAAGAATATATTATTGCACCTCTAGTGAGCAATGCTCAAATGAGACTAAACATATCACTATCTCTAGTTGTCTCTGTTTGTCCAGCCGAAATCAAAACACACCAAATGAAGTTTTGTCTAGTTATATTTCGTTGTTGGTAACTAATTAAAAGATAAATATTCCTAACTACACTATACTGTGAAGTTGGTACGGTAATATCTGTATTGCCAATATAATTTAGAAAATGTTAAATGTAATATAAATATTTTATTATCCATATTTTTTAATTTATAATGTTTGTTAAAATAATTATCAATGTTTTATATTTAAAATAATATTTTTTGTATACATAATGCAATATTTTATATTTAATATTAGTTCTCAAATAAATATCATATTTCTCCTTAATTACAAATAGCTACTATTTCAAAATAATTTTACAATTAACCTACTGGTACTATACAATTAAGATATAAAATTCATACAAATTTTAATTAAAGTGACATATTTATGAACTATTCTTTTCGTGTGACGGAAATGTAGCGTTTGTAGTAGGAGTCGAATGAAACCGGACATACCTCATACACTAATTTGGGAATAATATATTAATGACTTGCCCTCAATTCCTAATTTGCTCTACGTCTATGGGCACAGATGTAAATAATAGAAGAAAGAAGAAATCAATTGTGAAAAATTATTTAATAAATAATTCTTCATCCATGTAATTATAACAGTTTTTGTATTGTTGTTTTATTTAAATGTTCTTTGGTGATTATAATATTAGAATTTCTATTTATAAATATAACTGTAGCTTTTTAAATAATGGGGCAATTGACAATACGTAGGAAATTGGATTAATTAAATTAACACAATAATACAAAGGAAATATTTATTGAATATAAAAACTTAGCAATTAATGATTAATGAAGTAATTGTACTCATTTTACTTAAAAACCTTGTATTTTAATTTTTTAGAGAAAATGTAATTATTTTTATGACATTAAAATTTAATTTTTGACCTTTAATGTGTTTCCTATTTCGTATATTCGAAATTAACAAAAAAGAATATTAATAATTTCCTGAAACTGTATCTGAATTCATTATGTCATAAAACAAAAAAAAAATACTTATTGCAATAATAATTAATGTATAATTTAGGATTGATTATCGCTATTGTTTAACTAAATATCATATGGTATATACCAGACTCAATAGAAAATGAGTTTGTAATTATACTTTTATTTAATACTATCAGAAAAGTTTACTTTAATTTGTTGTGGCCAGCACAATACCTCTCGACACTCTCGTTTTTGGTTACATAGGTATAGGGCGCGAGCAGTCATGTGACTTTGTTGGCATTGACAAACAGATATGGGGGTCCGTGTCAGAATGACAACTAGTAATTATGAACATAGATGTCATATGTCAGAATTTTTCATTAAAAATTTCAAGATTTTCTAAGTTAACGTGGTTTATTTGTTACCATACCAGGAGTGTAGAATTTACTTTTCTAAGAAAATAAACTACATGGAATTGGAAAATCACGAAATTTAGATTGAAATATTATATTTGACATCTATGTACATAATTACTGGCTATCATTCTGACACGGGCCCCCATATCTGCTTGTCAATGCTAACAAAGTCACATGACTGCTCGCACCCTATTGTTTTTTACATTTCTTGTATACCTACACGCTACACCAAAAATTCTACTTATATCTATTCTTTATATGTAGATTTTTTAAATTTAAATTCATTCTATGAAGAAATTTTGTCCTACACTTCTAATTTTTCGAGATGTTTATAATTCACTGTCGGGATTGCCAGTATTTGTGAAGGGTATATGTAATATACCTATAATTATAAATATTTAACTATTAATAAAATAATATATGTATGTAGTTTCCCTAAAAAGTCTTCAGTAATGTCTATGGATTTCTGACACTGACATTTATCTGTCCATCACAAACATTTTAGTTTTTCAGTTGGTTTCCATGGTATTATTTCGGCTATAAGATTTATTACAACAGATTATTTTATATATTATATTTCTTTTATCGCTAAATTTATAGATATAATAAAATATTTAAATATATCAGATAGAGAATTTATTTTTCTTTAATATTGGCAAGAAAATTTTTTTCAAAAAATAATATTTAGAGAATTTTGTCAAGAATCTGCTACTTTCGGTTGTCCAATTATTACCAAAACCTTTTCAACTCTTCCCATTAATGTCCGATTGGGAAATATGTAGTTAAACAGATATTAAGTCTTATAGTTTTTAGTACATACATACATACATACAACATCGTAAAAATGTTAAAATTGGGTTGTAAGAACCTTAAACCGTGCTTATTCTTTTAAAACTAGATTTTCGATTTTTAGCATGAATCCAATACCTCTCTTAGCGAGAGGTAAAAATGTAATATTTTAACCATTCGCCATTGTATTTTTTTACCTTCCGTCACCTTTAGGTAAAGAAGGTATTGTCTTTGGTCCAAATTATTCAATGATGAGTTTTTAGTGAATAAACATGTTTTAGGGTCCCTATAAAACGATTTTACCATTTTTACGATGATGTCTGTACCTATGTATGTGTGTCTGTGTGTGTGTCTGACGAAAGTTTCGGATCGCATAACTTCAATACCACGATTCCAAAAATTATATTTTTATTTTACCATTGCGTAAAACTGGAATTCCCGCAGAAAACTTATGCTGCAGATTTATAGACATTTTAATTTAAAATAAACTTCGTTTGAAATTTTTTCCATAATATTTAAAATAATCTAGTTATTAAAAAAGAATAGACCGATGAATATTTATTTTTATAGTGTGGAATTGAATTTCCTTGTTGCAATATTTCTGATCTACGTAGGTCATTGGAATAAATAACAATTTTGCGAATGTGAAAGTGCGTACTCGTATAATTAATATTATTTGTCAATGAGAATTCAAATGTCACATTTTATATTAGAAAAACTACAATTAGATGGAAAATACGCACGCAATGTGAGCATTAAAAATGAAACTTGCGTTTCTCTGCAAAAATACGCAAAATAAATGTAGTTAAATTACAAAATTGTAATAACTTGACTACAATTCGTAATATAATACTCAGATAAAACTTTTGCTTTCTTTCGTTGGAAGTTGAGAATTGAGATGCAACGCCTTAAGTTAGTTGCAAGCTTCGAAAAGTATAACATTTTTAATTCAATAAAAACACACCGTTCTTTTTTATCTCTTTGAGGTTAGTAACACATCTTCTTTGCGAAAGTTGAAAATTAACAAACGAACATCTAGCCTCCGCCTTGCCTGGAAACCCACTTCAGGTTCGTTCGTCATTTGTCTTGGATTTCACAGTCACAGCCGTCTTTACATCTGTTTACCCTTAAATTATTCACACGTAAAGTAGACGCGTTTCGTTGTTTCGTGGTTCTTTTGTTTGCTTCTGACTTGCTTCTTTGCCAAGAACATGTAGATCTGAATTTGTTTTGATTTTTTTAATAGCAACAGATGAAATATCGTTGTTTTCTGGCCTGATTAATACGGTTGTCAAATTTAAATTTGTTCTTGCTATTTGTGGGGAGAACCATGTATGTGTGTATTCTAGTTTTTATTTTTTTGTTTGACACATCAAAATAATATTTTTGATTTTTCAGTATCTAAAGCTTTGTTTCTGCGTATAATTTACAATTTTAATCCGGAGCTTACACATTCCATTCTCGCTTAGTGTGCATGCCATAAACCACCCTACGTAACTTTAATTACATTAGGGTATTACGTTAATGCTGTTACTGACTGTTACGTTACAACAGCTTACACCCGTTATGTATACAGACGCCTACGTGGCAACGACGCATTGAATAGACGTCAGAATAACCTTCACATGACAAGCAAACACAACTGGATTTTTATTTCACCGACAGTGTTTTGTTTGATGTTTTATTATGATTAATGAAAAATTAAATTAATGTAAAAAGTAAATTAAGTAGAGCTATATTGGGAATTTAATTTTGGTATAAAATAAGGACTTCAAATAAGACAAAAGCCATTCTTTCATCAAAATCAATTTATTCGTCAATGTACATTCTCTTGGCGCGGTCCTTCAGTCCATTCAAGGCATCTGAAAGACTGAAACTGAAATGCTGTTCAATACCTATTTTTTACCTCTCGCCAAGAGAAGGAATGGATTCATGCTAAAAATCGCTTAACCAGATTTTAGTGAATAAGCACGTTTTAATGTCCCTGTAATCCGATTCTATTTTTTTACGAAGATGTTGTGTGTGTGTGTGTGTGTGTGTGTGTGTGTGTGTGTGTGTGTGTGTGTGTGGATGTTGGAGCTACGATTTCTCAAATTCTATAGACTAAAGACCTGTGTAACTACGGATTCCTCAATCTAACAGTAGAAGAGCTGAATACGTTCTGGTAACAATTGGACAATCGGAAGTGATAGTTTCTAAAAAAAAAAATTCTAAATATTTTTGAAAATTTATGTTACTACAAATAATAAAAATAATTAAATTCTCAATCTGACACATTTAAGTTTTTTATTATATCTCCTATAGGTTTAGAGATATATGTAGTATATAATAATATAGAATAATCTGTTTTAATAAATCTCGTTGCCCAAATAACTCCATGGAAACCAGTTGAGATATTTAAATGTTTGTAATTGACAGATAAATGCAAAATGTCAGTGGGAAAAATCAGCAGTTTTACTAATATTACTGGAAGATTTTTCTGGGAGGTACGAGTACATTTAATATTTCTTATTGAATTATTAATTAAATATGTATTTAAAATTATAGGTATATTAATATTACATATGTCCTAAAAAAAATACCACTAATACCGTCAATGAATTTGAAGAATTTTGAACATATTAGAAGAGTAGGATAAAATTCTTCATAGAAGGAAAGAAGATATATAATTTCAATTATTTGTCGGTACAAGAAATGTTAAATTCGTTGATGTCATGTTGTTTATTTGTCAGTATGGAATATACTTGTCGAGGAAAATAAGCCACATATGGATTTGGAAAATCATGATATTTTGAATGAAAAATTTAGATACTTGACACCTATGTACATCATTATTAGCTGTCATTCTGACACGGGCCCCCATATCTGCTTGCCAAGGTCAACAAAGTCACATGAGTGCTCGCGCCCTACGTAACATAAAATGAAAATGGCGAGAGGTATTGTGCTGGCCACAACAGATTTTTTTTTCGTTAAATCTTCGACGCTAGTCAATCGAGCTGTTTCTTTGGTGATGTCCATTTGCTATGCAACAATCTAAATCGCAACACTTCGATCGATAACTAACAGTTGTGGAACTACTTCGATATATCGACGTTTTTGCTTGATACGCCGGTCACTCCGTAGGTCGTCTTTATTTTCATTTCGCCATCACGAAATCATGCTTGCCAAGCAAAAACGTCGGAACGAGTCAATGAAGCCTCTCCAAACTTATTTTGGACTATAGCAAATGATTGTGTTGGTTCTTTGCACAAACGAATACAATATTTGATTGCGTATACCGCTGTTCGACGGATGCATACATGACGAGGCAGAGGTCTAAGAGGTCAAATTGAGATGGATGCTGAAGGTTAGCAAGAAATTCATAAAAGGTGTTGTTAGTTGACTACAGAAAATTTATCCTAAAACTTTATAGGCACACTATGAATCTGAAAAGATCTCCAAAGAAATCTTGAATTTCTACATAGATTTCATATCTCCGACACAATATTGTCTTAGTTTATCCACGAATAAATACTCAAACTCTACACCTATTAGTAGAAGAGCTTTGTGAAATTATATCTAAATGTCTATTAGTATTCCATTTAGTATGTCTTTTGAAGATCGTTCACCCCTATATATTATTATATTTCTATCATAACTAACACGATGTAAATATTTATTCTTGTCGGATATGGTTGGCACGTGGTCACGCATGTTGTGAATGTGTTTCCGGTGTCTGTACAACCGGAAGTGGCTTAGGACTCAGAGCAGAACGTTTGTTGTGTCCAACCACTGAAACGAGGGATAAAACTTAACTATTGACTCATATATGCTACACACTGTTATGTGCACCTGTAGTATATGAAGAAGAAATAAAGGCAAGGCTAGTTCAAAAAGTGTCACTATGTTATTAAAGGTAGTAGGGTATTGAGAACGTTATAAAGACGTTAAATTAACGGACAAGATACGAAAGAATTAATTTTATGATACTATTAATATTTTTTTAGATTGATTGATGAGTCGTACTTATTTTCTTGAATAAATTAGCTCAAACATCCTATTAAATAATTATTATACTACAGAAGTATAATTATGTCTTTATTCTTCCTATTTCCGTGCTAAATATAACAAATAAAAGTCTGTTTTATATATAATAAATTAACCAATAAATTCTAATTGTCAATATAAAATTCATGAGAAAATAATGTAACAAATTTTTTGAGAAAAAGTTGGACAGTTGGACCTCTTTCATCAAATAGAAAGACTTTTACCTCTCGGTACGAGATATTGGATTCATGCTAAAAACGCATATTATCCAGTTTTTAGTGAATAAGCACATTTTAAAATCCTTATAATCTAAATTTAACATTTTTACGATGATTTCTTTGTATGTGCGTGTGTGTGGATGTGTATATATGTGTGGATTGATGTGTATATGTGTGTATGTGTGTGTGTGTGTGTGTGTGTGTGTGTTTGTGGATGTTGGAGGTACGATATCGAATAGGTTTTAGTAACAATTGGACAACCGGAAGTAGTAATATCTTTAAAAAAATCTACTAAATATTATTTTTTGAAAATTTATGTTATAACAAATAAGAACATAAAATTCTCTATGCAATACATTTCAAATTTTTATTATAACTTCTATAGAGTTAGAGATAAAAAATATAATATTATGTAAAATAATTTGTTGTAATAAATCACAGCCCAAACACCTCCATAGTAACCAGTAGAAAAATTATTATGTTTTTAAATGACAGATAAATGCCTGTGTCAAAAATTGAAAGATATTACTGGGAAGGACATTTAATATTTCTTATCTTACTGTTTTATTAACTATTTAAAATTAGGTATATTACATACACCCTACAGAAATACCGCCAATCCCGTAAATGTATTGGAAGAATCTCGAACATTTAAAAGAATAAGAGAAAAATTGCTTATAGAATGAATTTAAAATTATAAAAAATATTTAAATATTAAGAAACATGTAATTAGAATTTCTGGTACAAGAAATGTTAAATACAATACTTATATAACCTACAATGGAAATGGCGAGAGGTATTGTGTTGGCCACAATTTTTTTTTTATTGAAACGTTAACATAAGGTGTCGTTTCTATAAACTAAAGAGGTAGAAACCTAATTTTATAACACTGATTGGGCACCATTATCTTCAATGCGGCACAGTTTTTTAATACCTTGTCGCATTTGTTTCTGGCCGTCGTTAAATATATTTCCCGGATCGTCAGAAATATTCTTGTCTCTGCTGTTCGTTTTGGTATTTCCAGCCATTATTGTATACTTTTCTGCTAAGAAATGCTCAAAAGTCTTAAATTAGTCGCGTCTGGGAAACATTTGGGGGATTATACTTTATCTGTTTTCCATAAAATGTTAGACCTTAATGCTCTGCAACATCTGGAGATTCGCTCCAGCTGGGCCTCTGTCTATTTAGTTACATTATTTCTTTTACGAAATTTTAAATTTGCTAACAATAATCTTAAAATTCTAAATTGTCGAGTTAATTTGCGCGATCACGTTTTAACTTTATCTAGAGCACTTTGAATGAGTCTGCTGATTCGATTTGGAGGCAAAACTTCGGGTCGCTAACTTTTTGCTAAATTAATACCTTCTTCACATTCCCGTTTCCCGTATAGTTCGATAAATAGTCTGTCCAATATTTTGGTCCCCAAACACGTCAACAATTTAACGTTTTGGTTATCTGTCCAACTAAACCATAGATAGATTTGCGTATTTCAAGTTTGTATAACATTTTTCAAAACTTTTTATGGCAGTTTTAACATGGTATATTATAAAACAACTATTACCTATGTATTTATTATGTCTGATGACAACTAGATTGTACTTTAAAATTTGGAGCGTATAATTTTTCTCAAAACATTTGTTACGTTTAGTACCAATGCAAATTTAAATTCCTATTTATTGTTATAAATAACATTCTTCCAAAAATTTTATAGAAAGTGTAACCAACTAAATTTCCCTATCCTTTTATTTCCGGATTTGCAGAAACTTTCATAAAAAAACTTGTGATAGTTGTTATATTATTCCGATTCTATAATTCTTCCTCAAGGTATAACCATAGAATTAATATTTATTACTTAAAAATAACAATTGAGAAAGTTATTATTCAACATTTAAGTCCTTTCACATAAGTCAGAAAAAAGTGGATAGGAATTTTTATAAGCCCTTTGAGAATTCATTCAATTTTTTATGTTGGGAAGTGGAATGACCAGAAGGAGAATATATTACGGCACTGGTTAAGCCTGTTTTACACAATCATATATTTACAATTAAATTTACATAGAAAATATTTTCATTTTTACATATAATTTTTGATCAAAATCTTTTCGTTTTACACGGCCAAATATTTGTGACATGTTTGATTGTTGCCAACTTAAGTACATTTTTATATGTTGGTAACAGTTTACTACTACGGTTTACTAACTTCTCAAATGTTTACAGCTTATATTTTCATCTGTGTGTCGCGTTCGTTTACACTTCAAAATCTTATTTCGTGCATTAACAACTACGACATATACAAATATTTTTTTAATTTTTCTATTCATTGTTCTTCATTTGAACTTGACGTTTGGTTTTGTGAACAGTTTCATAGAACAGAGTAGCCAATTACCTGCAACTACACATGAAATGTAAACTTTTGTTTAATGAAAACCCTAAATATCACCAAAATGTGAAGCAAATGACCTTCAAAATTAGAACATGCCCTATTTGAGAATTTTTTACAGCATCGTATGCTACCATAAGAAGTTGTAAATTTATTACCGTGTAATCATTGAAATTTTGTGATCAAATACGAAGTTGTAAAAATGCATCTAAATTTATGATAATGTAAAACAGGCTTTAGTAACTTATCGAATATCTTAAGGATATTTGGGTATTACAAATACAAGCATTAGAAATGTAATATTGGTGGAATATTTTTTTTTTGAGTAGATTCATTTTGGAAGTTTCAAATGGCAGTCTGTTTTTTTTTTTGGGATCATACCAATACTATATATCCAACTTTCGTCGCGACTAGGTGCATAGCTTCTGTACAACCTAATGGTTCTGCGAGATAGTGTTGATTGCTGTTTAATGAAAGCACGTTTTAGGACCTCTAGAATACGATTTTAGTATTTTTACGATGTCTTTACGTATGTCTGTGCGTGTGTATATGTGTATGTAACCATCTTTAGGGTCGCATAATTCCAATACCATAATTCTAAATATTATAATTTGTTCGTATTCCTTGAGTTTACACCCAAACCAGTCTCAAACTAAGAGATGATTAGATTTTGGTTATATTTGGTCAACGGGAAATATCCTCATTTGCAACTTTTAACAGTTTTTCTTGAAAAAATGCGGTTAAATATAATTTTTTGACATTTTATGTTATACATATTAAAGATTATGTTATTTTCTATACGATTAATTTCTTTTATATTTCATATTCAACGGATATAATTAAAAATATATATAAAAAAAAATCATAAATTAGCCAGCTATGCTATAACCATGGAAACAATTACTATATTCAGATTTCAGATAATTCTTATCGACAGATGTCAGTGTAAAGTGCAATAATTTATATTGTATATTTGTGTTATAATTTTACTGGAAATATAATATAATTACATAAAAGAATAGTGTCCTATAATAGGTTCCTATTCTAACCTCCGTCCGAATCTTTTGCCTTTCTGTGTGGAATTTGTACAAAATAGATAGAACTGCCGGAAGATAATGTGCTGGCCACATCAGATTTTTTACAGAGGTTACACTTTCAATAATTGTATCATCAAAACGTCACAATCTTTTTTTTTAGTGATAAAAGATGAAAATATGTCACAATAAAATTTATGTGCTTACTAGTTGGACGAAGCATCAAGAATACAGCTCTTAATTATGTGATTCGTATAATTTTCTTGTCATCTGCTTATACTTAGAAGCTAAAAGCATCTAATTTCAAAGTCAAATGTATACATTGTATGTCTGTAATCCATCCTGTATCCCTAATGTATCGTCTATGCTTGTATATAATCACAAAATGTGAATGGTAGTTATTCAGTTTTAATTCTTCTTCGGAGCATGTTCTCCCATCTCAATTCTGTTTTGATTGTATCTTCGTCTCCAGGATTATAGTGGAGAATCCAAATTTCATCAATTGACGCAAAAAATAGATTCATGTCGTTTGAATCGATCCAACAAGGTCTTAGAAATGTTAATTTGAAAGCGTTTTTTGTTGAAAGTGAGCAACCAGGTTATTGTTTTACATTTTTCAAAATAGTCGATATACTTATACAATTTTATAACCCAAAAAAATATCGACATTACCGTTCCGGCCGATGGAACCGTCTTCGACTTCTTCAGAGTAGGTTCACCTTTGTAATCCACTGTTTGACTATTTCTTCATCTGAGGAGTAGTGATGGATTCAAGTTTCTTCATCTGTCTCAAATCGACGCAAAAAATTAAAAATCCAAATCGTTTTGTTGAATCGCTCAGACAGGGTCTGAAGAATTGAGAGCAAAAAAACCTGCCCATTTTTTTAAATTTGAGGTAAAAAAGAAACAAACTTTCTAGCGTCCTTATTTTTATAGATTTCTGTAACTTAATTTAACTAAAGATTATGTTTAAATATTAGGAAATTATTTACTGGTTGTTAAGAAATATAAACGTAAACATTGATGAATAATTACATAATAATTATGCTCAAACTTTAAAATGTAATAACTTTTGACTAACATGCTTTTGCGAGATATAGTTTCAGTATTTAAACTGTTTGGCATCCTTCAAAGTACGTCATAAGGATTGTGGACGATAAATATATTATTGTAACTTTTATAATGTTGTACCTAGATCTATCTGTTTGCGCTTGAAATACAATCAAAGTATCGCTATTTATATCTTTATACTGTAACTTATATTAATTGTTTAATTTAAAAAAATATCAGCTAAACAAGAAAATGAAGCGCTGAATACGATGATCGACTGGTAGTAGAATGAAAATTGGGAAATAATCGGACACGCAGTCTGTGTAAAATTATTTATTTTCATGCCTACGTTTCGACTTTGACTAAAGTCTTTATAATTGACAATTTCTAGCCCTGATGTAGACTTTAGTCAAAGTCGAAACGTAGGCCAGGAAATAAATAATTTTACACAGACTGCGTGTCCGATTATTTCCCAATTTTCATAAACAAGAAAATGTTCGGAAAATATCAGCTAAACAAGAAAATGTTCGGAAAAGAGTTGGTACACTCGATAAAATATTTCAAATTGGTTTTCAAGAACTTGCAAAACAATTGTGTTTACTGAAGCCTATAGTTCATAATGTTGTGAAATCTTTTAAAGTTGGTTTAACAACAGTAAGACAGCCTGGAACTGGTAAAAATCGCGTGGCATTAATTCTAAGACAGATTGAAGAGTTGAAAGAAATTTTGGAAAAATCCAAGCTTAAAAAGTTGATATGTGCAGAAAGTAAAAAATATGAAAGTTAAGTACCTACAAAGTTCAATGGGGAAGTTTAGTGTAGTTTATTTTATTTTATTAAAAATGTCTTGAAAAGTGATATTCTATATTGTATTTCACTCAAATATGCATAGATTTCTCAAAAAATGAAATTTTCTAAAATGATGACGTCAAAGAACTTCACGCACCTTAAGCAGGTGCGCGCTGGATTCACATGGCAACAGGGAGTTTTAAAAATGGCATCCACATGTTTTGACGTTATTATAATTAGCTTATGGCATTACATACACAAATATAAATACATAATAAAAATAGTGAAATGAATATTTATTATAGGTCCAAGTCACGGTTGTTCAACCATACGATAGCTTCTGGAGTAACTTAAAAGAAGTCTTCTATTGTTCCCTGGAATGCTCGAAGTAACAGTTCTGTGTTGTGATTATATAGTTTTGTTGTTCTTCTTGTGCAAACGACTGGTTCTATTTATTTCATTTAGTGTATTATTGTATTCATTATTAAAAATTAAATGTCGTATAATAGCTTTGAAAATAAATACAATTCCAATTCAAACTAAAAACTCATAACCTCATTCCCCGAAAACGTAACCAACCCAACGGGACTTAGCCAGAAGGGAAGTAATACCTCAACATACGTTCAAAAAGTCAGGTCTCACCATCCTTTCTAGGCATGCGCATACGTCACTTGTGACGTCACAAAAGTTTGGTGATAAATAATTAATTATAAATAAATAGGAACATAATTTTAACTTTCAATTACATTTTAAGTTATAATTATTCATATATTTACGATTAAAACATATTTCACATGTAATTTCAATCACGCTAAACTTCCCCATTAGTTTGAAATCGCAGTGGTAAGAAAAATTTGGCATCTAAAATTCGAGATCGCAAACTAAACACTGAAATTTTGATAGATGGGCGACGAAACATACGATATAGTTGATTTAGAACAACTCCCAGGACAATATTTCTTTACTTCATACAACATTTTGAATGTTTAGGAGAAATTTAAAACTTGAAAAATGTCAAAATTTCTATAAAAATTCTTGTGATGCAAGTAGTTTGTACATGTGGAAAAAGTCAGACTTAAAAAAGTGTCTTCCAAAACGTTTATTGCCTTTTATTACCAACATCTAGACTTCTGTTGTGTTTTGGCCTGATTTGTTTTCATATCATTAAGCAAAATCTATTACGCAGTGGTAGGATATGGAAATCAATTTAACGGTTCCAAAAAGTATAGTCTATATAATTGCCCAAAACTATGCACGATAGTGACTTACTGGGCAATTGAGAAGCGGAAATTAAAAAAGGCTATTAGTGTGGTCAATGATTTAGCCAACAAGAAAAAATGGAATTTTGCGTCAAGTTTTAGAAGTTATTGTACAAAATTCTATGGCTAAAGTGAAATGTAGGGTCCGATTATTTTAATAAAATAACAATTACGCTTAATTCAGTAGTTATTAGGTGTTAACCTGCTCTTAATTTAAATTAATAGTATTTATTTACAATATTTGGACTAAGCTCCTCAATTTTTTTTTCCTTTTCCATTGATTATATTGAATAAAAGTGTATGTAGTTTACAGCTTTGGCAACCTAGTTACGATATCAGCTCGCCATTGTTATTGGTCTTAAGAACAGTATTCCTGTTCCATAAAATTTTATTTTTACTTGTAAAATACGTACAGAAAATGAGGTCAATATTTTTATGTTTCTGTAAGTGCCTCTAAAGTCTACATAAATTTTCGTTAACCGGTAAATAAGTCATAATTATTTACCGTTACTCTCGGTAGCAGAATAAGGCATTTAAATACCAACAATATAACAATACACAGTTTAAATATGAAAAGAATTGCTAACTAAAATTAATATTTACGCAGATCTGCGATAAGAATCCTTTTAAACTAAACCCACAACTACGAGTCTATAGTTAGCGAACAAAGAAGAGGAAGAGTACAATATTTTCGTTTACAGTTCGCTGACTGCAGTAGGCTTGGAGTTTTTACTAGCGATTGTTTTTAAGGAAATCACGTATTGTTGCGTGGTCAGCGGGTGCTGAATCATCACAATTTTTGTTTATTTTGACGTTGAAAAATGAATGTTTGGTGGCCTTGACATTTGGCATTTATAATAAAATAATGATACTTAACTAGGAAGTAAATACACTATAGTGGTCGTAGAAATTGCATCACCAAAAATCAGTGCAAATAAATGCATGAAACTCAGATTAGAGTTGTATTCTTTTTGGTCAAAATCTCAGTTCGTCGTCTCAGATCACTTCCGATAAACTCAGTAAATTATTTTTGTCCTGAGCTGAACGGTACATCCCTCCTTACCGATAATGAATTACCCGCGAAATAAACTCAAATTGATCTGAGCCATTTAGTTCAGTAAAAGCGTAATGTTGTGAAAAGAAGTGTTCGTTTGCAGATTTATTTATCGTATGATAGTAAGTAACATAAAAAAAGGATATAATAAAATAGAAAAAAAAGGAATAAGAAATAAACAAAAGTCCCAAACATATAACTAAATTATGGATGTATTCCAAGGCAGTGTCGGAAGCTGACAAAAAATCTATGAAGTTCCCAGCGTAGGCCCTAGTCCTAGTCTCGCATGCCCTAATAATGTGATGCACAGTTTGCCTTTCAGCACCGTGGAGATGGTATTTTACCCCGTTTGTACAAACGTACAAAGCATGCATCTCCCATGGTTTATGCGTATTCTGTTAATGACAGATATATTGCCATTTCAGTTTCCAGGAGTTTACGAGGCTAAAATCGGTACTAAATAGCACCTTGGCGGATAGAATAGCTGGGTGTCTGGATCGCAGTCTATTTTTTTCTAGATTTGCAGTATTTATATGTATTGGAAACTCTGGATTATCAATAATCTTGGTGTATGCTCTAAAAAGTGCCTTCTTCCGTCGGAAATCGGGAGGAGGTACGTGACTCAAAATTGGCAGCCAATCCGAAGGAGTAGACCTGATGGTTCCGCTGGTAATTCTCATTGTGTTATTGAGCTGTATACTACTGCCATACTGTATTCTGCAGATGGATAAACTAATCCAAGTGCTGAAGTGCGTAAAATGTCGGTGGAGAAACCCCAGATGGTACCACACAGTTTATGTAAGATATTATTTCGAGTTTTCACCTTAGCAGCGGTACATTTCAAATGATTTTTATATGTAAGTCAGCGATCTGTCTAGAACAACCCCAAGATATTTTGGATTCATTTTGTGTCTTAGAAGATTATTTGACATTTGTTATTGTTATTGTTGTTGTGTTTGGTTGAATTGCAAACGAAAATAATTTTGGGCAGGTCTCTACCTTTACCGGCAATGTGAACATCACCCCACTATATACTTTTACTGTAACATATACAAATAAATAGATAAATAACATTCTGTAGATTAGATAAATAAATATTAATAGATAAATAATAAATAAATAACTGATTCTGATATATGTATGTACAATATCTAGTCTACAGGCTTGGATAGCCTACGTCACAAAATAATAATCTTTCCACCGCAACCTTGGATCTGGTAAAAACGAAAAGTTCACCTAACAGAATGAACAATTAAAGCAATTAATTAGCTAATAACAGATTAAACTCGAATTCGTTTGATATCCACCACGCGCTAGACATCAGGTCGTCTTTTTATTAACCATTAGCCACTTTTTGTTTCTGCTTGGAAGTTTTTCAAACCGTTACTCTATGCATGGTCCAAAATTAATGTTGGAATTACTAATATCAGAGGATACAAGCATTAAGGTGTTAACCAGACCGAGACGGTTGGAAAAATATTATTAAAGTGTAATAATTGTACGTAACATCCGGTAGATTTAATTACTGAGGTACTTCCGGAAATGAAATGATTTGATTTTTAAATCTTTATAATCAGTCATAGTCCGGAGCACAAAATAAATGAATTTTAATTAAGAAAATATTTTAAATACTGCATACCTTTTACTCTTATTTAAAAGAATTTATAAGTAAAAATGTGAGGACCCACCGCGTAGAAATTTTTAGGAGATGCCCAAAGTCTCTGCCATTTCTCGAACTTCGGTTCACCTATCAACCACGACCATATCGTTAATTAAATTGAAGTTATCTTCAGTGGTAACAGTTTTAACTGACCATTTATTTACCACTGTATAAAAAATAGCGAATTAAAATAAAATTTCTCAAAAATACCAATGGGAGTTTAGATAACATAAAAAAAATCTGTTGTGGCCGGGACAATACCTCTCGCCACTTTCGTTTTTGGTTACATAGGTATAGAGCGCGAGCATGTGACATTGTTGGCCTTGACAAGCAGATATAGCGGCCCGTGTCAGAGTGACAATTATTAATTATGTACATAGATGTCAAATATCAGAATTTTTCATTAAAAATTTCAAGATTTTCTAAATTCACGTAGTTAATTTGTCACCAGGAGTGTGGAATTTACTTGTCGAGGAAAATAACCCACATGAAATTGGAAAATCACTAAATTTAGAATGAAAAATTGTGATATTTGACATGTATGTACATAATTACTAGCTATCATTCTGACACGGGCCCCCATATCTGCTTGTCAAGGCCAACAAAGTCACATGACTGCTCGCGCCCTATTGTATTTAACATATCTGATATACCTACACTCTACACCAATAATTCTACTTATATATTCTTTATATTTAGATTTATTAATTTTAAATTCATTCTATGAAATTGTATCCTACTCTTCTAATTTTTCGAAAGGTTTCCAATTCATTGTCTGGATTGACAGTATTTTTGAAGGGTATATGTAATATACCTATAATTTTAAATATATAACTATTAATACAATAAGAATTGGGGAGCTTAGTAAATTGGAATGTAAACCATGAAGAAAAAAATTGATGTGGCCAGCACTATACCTTCTGTCAGTATTATGAATTTTGTACAAATTCCATATAGTAGGTTTCTAAAAAAAGATTCTATATTTTCAGTATAATTATAATTCAAACATACTATGTCAAATTCATTTGACTCTGACATCTAAATCAGAATTTTCTTAATATTGTAGTTGTTTCCATGGTTATAGCATAGCTGTTTCATGAAATTTAATATAAGATAAAATATTCTTTAATATTTATTAAATGTGAAAAAATGCTATTTAACAGCGTTTTTTAAAGAAAAATTGTTAAAATCTTCAAATTAGAGTACTTCCAGTTGATTAGTTATAACCAAAATGTAATCAACTCTCTATATGGACGTAAAAACTGAGAATACGAAAGAATTATGATTTTTGTAATTTTTTGTCACACGCACAGACACACACACACACACACCCACATACACCCACATACACACACTCACATACACACATCCACATACACACACACACACACACACACACAAATATACAAACATCATCGCAAAGATAGTAAAAACGTATTCTAGGGATCCTAAAACGTGCTTATGACAGAAGTAGAAAATTGGTTCGAAAGATAGTCAGGAATCAGATAGTGTTGAGAAGGATTGGAGAAGAAAGAAGAATTTCGAAAGGAAAGCTAACTGTATATAGAAAATTATAATTGAAAGAATAATACATGGCGAAGGGGAAGAGGATGAAGAAAATTTGAAATGTTAATAAATATTTGGACAGAAATATTTACGAGGGGTTGAATAGACAGACGCAAGACAGACTAGTGTAAAAGTAGTATTTCTGCACAAATAAATACTGTTGCACATGAAATTTTGCAAAATTAACACTTGTGTCATCATTTAATTTATGGCTTTTAATTTATCAAAATCATCTAGTGTGTTTGTGTTTATTTATAAAAAGTGAAGCTATAATGTAATGAAATCATCCTTGGTAGAACAATGGCTTACAGCAGTCAACTTGGTAGCAACAGAGGTTGGCCTTCATTTAGATTGCGACACCAGATTACATATTTCGCATGTAATTATACTTAGCGCACTTTACAATTTATCTGCAAAACCAAAAACAGCAAACTTATTTTCTTACGGAACATTAACCAGAGATATATAATAAATTTATGTCTGTTTCAAATGTTGCAATTTTTTTGTACAAATGTTGAAGTGTGCAAGTAGTTTTAAAAGTTATAATTAATTTTAAGTGAAGTTGATTGTAATTAAATCATTTATAACAACCAGCACAAACTTAACCTTTCACAGCTTTTTTTTCTACGAACTTTCAGTTTTCCTAAATTAGTTTCGCGCAGTTTTCAATTATCAATCTGTAATTTTTAACATCGATGTAGAATACTAATTACCTAGTCGTATAGATAATCAACAGAACGTTAATTAAATCTATCTTTAATGGTACATTGTAAAGTTCAACGGTATAATATAAGTACATATTTGTTAATAATAAGAAATATTCCAATATTTATATTGTCTAATGTATGTACTACTTTCTACAAGTAATTAACAAAGGCTTTCATATACATATTGTAGAATTTATTATGGAAATGTCTCGACTTTTCCAATACCATTCTGTACAATACTACTCAATTAGTTTTATTTTATGTAGTAGCGAGAAATTTTTACAAATGTGACATAAATTTTCGGAATTTTTTTAAATGGACTATACTATCGTTTATAAATTTATAATAATAATTAGTATTTTACAAAATAAAAACAAGACCCGGGCGAGATTTGAAATCGTGTTACGGTGTCTTGATCTACCAACTCAGGTATTGAACACGTTTCCATGATTACTGCTTTTAATAAATTATAATCAACAACTGTCAAATAGCATTATACTTTTGTAAATATTTCAATAATAAGCCATTAAATTAGGAGTATTTAGATACTCTTCGATACCAATTAAATAATCTTTATAAACTCCCAATATAGTCTTACGGGACAGATGATATTTGAAAAAAAATCTGTTGTGGCCAGCACAATAGCTCTCGCCGTTTTTGGCTACATAGGTATAGGGCGTGAGCATTCATGTGACTTTCTTGGCCTTAACAAGCAGACATGGGGGCCCGCGTAAGAATAAGAATGACAACTAGTAATTATGTACATAGATGTCAAATGTCAGAATTTTTCATTCAAAATTTCAAGATTTTCTAAGTTCACGTAATTAATTTGTCACCAGGAGTGTGAAATTTACTTGCCTAGAAAATAAACTACATGGAATTGGAAAATCACTAAATATAGATTGAAAAATTATGATATTTGACATCTATGTGTATAATTACTAGCTATCATTCTGACACGGGCCCTCATATCTGCTTGTCAAGGCTAACAAAGTCACATGACTACTCGCGCTCTATTTTATTCAACATTTCTTGTATACCTATACTCTACACCAAAAATTCTTCTTATATCCTTTATATGTAGATTTTTTAAATTCAATCTATGAAGAAATTTTGTCCTACTCTTCTAATTTTTCGAGATGTTTCAAATTCATTGTCGGGATTAACAGTATTTCTGAAGGGTATATGTAATATATCTATAATTTTAAATATTTAACTATTAATACATTAAGAAATAATATAATGTATGTACTTCCCAGAAAAAGTCTTCAGTAATGTCTCCGGATTTCTGACACTGACATTTATCTGTCAGTTACAATTTTTCAATTGGTTTCCATGCCATTATTTGGGCTGTGAGATTTATTACAACAGATTATTATATACCTTATATTTTTTTACCTCTTAATCTATAAAAGATATAATAAAATATTTATATGTATCAGATAAAGAATTTACTCTTTCAAAAAATAATATTTAGAAGATTTTTTTTTTATAATCTGCTACCTCTGGTTGTGCAATTATTACCAAAACTTTTTCAGCTCTTCCCAGTAATGTCCGATTGAGAAATATGTAGTTAAACTTATATTAAGTATTACAGTTTTTGAGAAATCGTCCTTCCAACATCTCTACACACATACAGATACACACACACACACACACACACACACACACACACACACACATACATACATACATACATACATACATACATCCACACATTCACACACAGAGACATCATCGTAAAAATGGTAAAATCGGATTGTAGGGACCTTAAAACGTGCTTTTAATCATTAAAATCTGGATATGCGATTTTTAGCATGAATACAATACCTCTCTTAGCGAGAGGTAAAAACTGTTTTCCCATTTAAACGCCTATGTCACGGTTTTCAGTATTCACCCTGTATGTTATCACTATTACCGGTATCTGTATATAAAGCAGATTATTACACATAGCAATAGGTAATATGGCGTGATGATTATATTTATTTATTTTATTTTGATCAATTTTTAATTAACATAACCGGACCTAAATTGGTACATAGATATTTTAGGCTACTAACGTTGAACTCGTTAGGCTGTTAAGAAAGATTGTGGTTGTTATAGATGTTTTGTAAAAAAAAATGCTCACATTAGATTTATAAATACTAAGCATAAATATTTTGGAAAGGAACATTTTGTTGTAAAGGTCCATATAATAAAAACATATAATTACAACTACAAGTAAACCTTGACTTTACTTAGCAAGTAATTTAATTACTTCTACATTAGCGGACAATTTTCTTAATACAGAAAGTACTTATTATCACATAATTTATATACTTATACGGAAATTGAAAAATATTGGTTATTATTAAGCTTTCTCTTGACAATAAAAAATAACTGTTAAAATGAAACTATTATTTTTATAACTTGAAACTCCTTTAAGCTATAAATCCACTATTTATTAATAAAATATTTTAAGGTTATCAGACAAGTAATCGTAAAAAAAATGTCCTATTCATGAAAAGGAAATAAGAATTATCATACATACATCTGTTATTTATTTAGAAATCTAGAAAGTACGCAAAAATTTCTCAATAATTTTTTAATAAACATTAATCCATCATAAAGAATAAATCTTACTCGAATCAGTCAAAACTTATAATTTCACAACAATGGTTGAAAAGTTCATTTCACTTTTTTGAAAGAGTTGACAAGTATGTTTCATAATTTATATTAAAATAAAAATATTTCATAATTTATTCTATGTAAAATTCAAAATTTACATTATAATTGTTGAATAATAGTTGCATATGATCTTAACATTTCTTGTGAAATTATATAAACAATGGAGAATGCAATATGATAATGATAAATTTATAACAAGAGTATATGCTAATATTCATGTAAGAATTATAATAAGAATTATAATTAATATAAAAATTTGTAAATGTATTGTATATTGTATTCGTTCACTGTAAAATTTAATAAGCACGATGTAAAATATTAGGTCGCATAAGTTCGTGCAGTAAAAAATCTGATGTAGCCAGCACAATACCTTTCGTCAATTCTGTGTATTATTTACAAATTCCATACATAAATTTTCTTGCAAAAGATTCTAAATTTCCAGTAGAATTATTTCATAAACTATGCAAATGACACTTGACACTGAAATCTTCTTCTTTAGCTTTTCTCATTCGTTAGGGGTCACTATTTTTATTTTCTTTTTCCACTCAATTCTGTTTTGCGTGTTGTTCTCATTCAGTTATTTTTTCTATTACTAAGCTATTCATTTTTCTTCCAATATATTCTTTATCTCTCCTCATGATATGTTTAAATCAATGTAATCGTTTCTCTTGTATCTTTCTAGAAACTTTTAATACTCGAGTTATTTCCTTTATTCTTTCATTGCTTACCGTATCTTCCCCAACATCCATCTCAACATCCACATCTCTGCCACATTAATTTTCTTTTCATTGACACTGACATGTCAGTTAGAATTTTCTTAATATATTAACAGTTTCCATGGTTATAGCATAGCTGGCTGATTTATGATATTTAATTTCTTTAACTCTATATCCATTGAATATGAAGAACAAAATGCAATTAAATCGTATAGATAATAGAATATTCTATAATATTTATAATAAAATTAATGGCCAGTTGCACAGCTTATAGTTAAATTGTTAACCATTGGTTAAATTGACATGAGGGTACTTCCGGTTGACCAATTATAACCAAAATCTAATCGAGTCTGCATATGGCTGTAAGGAAGAGGAATCGTAAAAATAGTAAAATCGTATTGTAGAGACCCTAAAACGTGCTTATTCATTGAAAACTCACCACCGAATTTTTTGACCAAAGACAACAAATACCTTCCTTACCTACGGGTGACGGAAGGTAAAAACAGTAAATTCGATCCAAGATTGCGTAGACTTACAAAATAATATTAATTGTTTACATAAATTGTATGTCGATAATAATATGCCAATATATATATATATATATATATATATATATATATATATATATATATATATATATATATATATATATATATATATATATATATTGCCAAATGTAACATTATGTTATATAGTCGAAGGAGGTGTCCACATACCATATTGAACATTGGGTGTTATACCGTGCATACTCAACCCGAAACTTTGGCATTACATTTGATCCACAGATTAAATTTGCAAATAAACAAAGCTGCCACTTTGACTTTGTAAGTACGTATATGTGTTTGTAATTGGCAAAACTAATTTTCTTGTCATTTAGAAAATAAATTCCGCTCAAACTTATCAACTCGGCACAGAATCTAATAAATCAAATGATTGTTTCTACTTGGTGTATGACTAGGCAATAGCTTAATTGTGTACAGTTAATAACAATGGCTGCAATGACAGCATATGAAACATGGGACTACTGAAGATGTTATCTTTTCTTGATGAAACTTTCTTCTATTTTCACCGAATTCTGATCGAATCTACTTATTGGAATTGACAACTTTGATAAGGTACCTTTCATATATTAATTAAAAAGATAAAATAGTTGATAGCCATATACATACTTAATAGTATAATTTAAAATGACGTGAAAAAAATCTGATGTGGCCAGCACAATACCTTCCGTCAATCCTATGAATTATGTATAAATTCCATACATAAAATTTCTTGCAAAAGATTCTAAATTTCCAATAAAATTATTTCATAAATAAACTATAGAAATTGCACTTGACAGTGACATCTTCTTCTTCTTTAGCGTTTCCCATTCGTTAGGGGTCGCAATTTTCTATTTTCTTCTGCCACTTATTTCTGTTTTGCGTGTCGTTCTCATTCAGTTCCTTTTCTCTCAAGTCTTCCGCAATACAGTCCTTCCATCTTATCTTTACTCTTCCTCTGTTTATTCAACCATCTATTACTAAGCTATTCATTCTTCTTCCAATAAATTATTCATCTCTCCTCATGACATGTTCAAATCAATGTAATCGTCTCTCTTGTATCTTTCTAGAAACTTCTAACCCTAGAGTTATTGCCCTTATTCTTTCATTCCTTACCGTATCTTTCCGTGTCTTTCCCAACATCTATTTCAACATCCTCATCTCTACCACATTCATTTACTTTTCATTGATACTGATATCTGTCAATTTGAATTATCTGAATATATTAGCAGTTTCCATGGTTAGCATAGCTGTCTGATTTATGAAATTTATAATGTCTTTATGATTTATGAAGTATAAAATGCAATCAAATCGTATAGAAATTCTTTAAGTTATAATAACGTTAAATGTCAATAAATGATATTTAACTGTTTTTTCAAGAAAAACTGTTAAAATCTTCAAATGAGGGTACTTCCGGTTGACCAATTATAACCAAAATCTAATTACCTCTTCTTCCGGATGTAAACTTGAGGAATACGAAAAAATTATAATTTTTGGAATCGTGGTATTGAAGTTATGGGATCCGAAACTTTCGTCTCACACACACACACACACACAGACATACATACATACATACATAGAGACATCATCGTAAAAATGGTAAAATCGTATTATATGGACCCTAAAACGTGCATATTCACTCATCATAGAATTTTTTGACCAAAGACAATACCTTCCTTACCTAAAGGTGACGGAAGGAAAAAAACGGTGAATTCTCATTCTTCGTTCGTCAGTTCGTCTATATTTCCTAGACCAGCAAACAAATAAATTTTAATAACGATGTACATGTTTCCATATACTTCAGAGACCAAAATTGTTAAGATTTCTGGCATAATCTACCTATAAACCAATTTGATTTTGGAGTCTCTATTAATGTTTAGAACTTAATACTTTTCTTGTACTTCAATTTATTTGCAATTAATGTCTCCGTTAATTTCGTCATCGTATAGAAAGTATTTAAGTGTCTTCATAATTCTTATTTTATTAATCATCTGTGGTATGTAATATATTAGCTATCTTAACCATTTATTTATTTCTTGTGGTGACGAAAAAATTGCACACGAGATGAAAGTGATTCTTTGTAAAATGTTAATAGAAACTATATATTAATTATTAATTAATGGCTATAGTATGGAATTATATGCTAACGAAATGAAATAAAATGTATGCAACTTATAATTGACTTTAAGAGTTTGATATCGACAAGAAAGACTCAGTTTCATTTTTCATTATATTTCCTGTTCAATTTTTACGTAACTTTATTGTGTATTATTACCATTTTACGATAATGCTTCTTACATAAACATTTCCTTGATTTTTCTCGAACCTTTACGGTAAATTAGCACTAACCTTGCAACTATCTTTAGTTTTGAAATAAAGCAAATGTAGATATAATTTTTTGTTTGTACGAATAAGTCGCAAATAATTACGGTGACTTATTCTTTACTGCTTCCTGTCAATGTTTCAATCTGTCACAATTTCCGTAAATGTGGTAAATACGAAACATGAGACCTAGACGCAAAAGACAATGCTTTGCAAAAACTTGGTCGGTAAAAGTTTGCTTGTAATATGGTTCTGAAATGTATTGTTTAGGTGTCTAAGGTGGTTGAGTTTTTGTAATGAAGGTTGTTATTTTCTTTATTTCAATAAGAAGTGTTTTAGATTGTTTTTTCAATTTATTATAAATTTTATTTACGAAAAGGGAAATTTCTTCCTAAAAACATTCATAACCTAAAAATTAATGGAATATGAAGAAGAAATTTTTGACGTATCCCGTCGAAACTTTCTGGCTTTTTTTGACAATCTTCAATTAATATGGAAATATAAATACATATATCATCACGGTATATTATCCATTGCTAGGTGTTCCAGTCTGTTTTTTACACAGATATCGTTAATTTGATTTGTCGTCGGTTGGGATCGAACCAGGTTTCCCAATTTCGCGACCAGACGCCCACGAGACGCTATAATAATAAAGAAATGTTTTTAAAATGTAAAATCATATTTTCGTAATTTCCTGCTTCCTAATTATTTTAGGTATAAATTTTTCAAATAAATGTGGAATGTAAAATTCTGCAGAAGTCAAATTATTTTTGCATTCTTTGTGACGGCAGAAATTAAGTATGAAAATGTCATTACCACGAAAATAGAGATAGCCATGGAATTGAAACAAAGAATAACAAATGTTCAAGGATTTTTCTGTCAAGTTAGGTTAGTTTACTTCTATTATGAATTATGAGTAATTTAAAACTTATTACCTTCCGTCAGTTCTATGTATTTTATGCAAATTACTACAGAAAGTTTCTATATTTCCAGTAAAATTATAAAACAAACATATTGTCATACTTGACAATGACATCTTTCAATATAATATAGTAGTAGCTGTTTCCATGGTTATACATAGCTGGCTCCTTTATGAAATTCAATTTCTTTATAATATTTTAACTCTATATCTATTGAATATGAAGTATAAAATGCAATCAAATCGTATAAAGAATAAAATATTCTTTAATAATTATAATAACGATAAATATGAAAAAATTGCGTTTTTTCTAGAAAATTGTTAAAATCTTCAAATTATGGTTCTTCCGGTCGACCAATCTTATCACTCATATGGATGTAAGCAAGAGGAATACTTAAAAATATAATTTTTTGGATTTGTAGTATTAGAGTTCTTGCGGCCATAATTATCGTCACACACACACAAACACACACACACACACACACACATATGCATACATACATCATCGTAAAAATAGTAAAATCGTATTTTAGAGACTTTAAAACGTGCTTATTCATTAAAAACTTACCACCGAATTTTTTGACCAAAGACAATACCATTTAATAAGAACTTATTAAATGACAATACCTTCCTTACATAAATTGGGAGAAAGACTATTTTCGACTTTTTTATACAAACATAATATTCAAAAGTAGCATTAATCCCTCACACATACAACCATGGAGGTGACGTCATTCTTAGAAATCGGCTTGAGGAAAAATTTCGGTTTTTGACTTTGTTTGCAAACAAATCCTGGAAAATAAAAGCCAAAGAAATGTAAAACCCAAGAATATTTCAAACACATTTCGTAGTATAGTGCTAAATATGAAGATGAGGGTTTTTGGGCCCGAAAAGTACAAGTTAAAAACGAGTGTAAAAAGTTGACGCATCTGAGAAAAATTCCTTACATAAAGTTGATGGAAGGTAAAAATGGCTTCCTATAGAACATAAAATGTCTGTGAAAAATGATACACCCATTTATTTTCAAAACCTTAAATTCTTGTGCGTAAAGGTAACTTATAAACTCGTAGTTTAAAAGAAATATGTACTTGTTCTTTATAAATAATGTATTTTGTGCAATAATTTAAATGTCAAATAGTTGTTTTGTGTTTTCGCAAAACAGAGAAAACATTTCAACCTACAAATCTGAAAGTTTGTCACCATGCCAAACTTTCTTTAATTCGCGAAAACTAAGGCGAAAACATTTGTTTCTCACTTTGTTTACCCCAGTGCCTAACAAACGACAATCTGGCACTATAAATCACAGTTCTTTATAGAAAGTGCTGTATTGATTGTCAATTGTCGATCTGGAACAATTAGCATCGCCAACTGGATCAACGGAAGTCTTGATTTGTAAATAGATAAGCCATAGGCTTTCTTCGTGTATTGTCCGCCATGGCTATGATACTATTAATCTTCTGCTTATTTTATTGGAATTTAATTGTGACGGAGAAGAGAAAATCAATTCGTATTTCAATGATACGGGTATTGGAAATTTATTGTAGGATAACGGATGTTTACTTTCTTAATGGAACAATAGGGTTAGGTTTTGGAAAAAATGATAACAGCACGACTACAATAGGAAACAATTACTTTAAGGTTTTTATAAACTAGGTACAGTAAGCATGACATCGTAAATAAAGAAGAAAATATATCATTGTACGAGTTTATACCTTCTAAGCATATTTAGAATGACAGCTCTGAACATAAACAAACGAGATAGTAGATATTTTTTAAACTTGGTGCTTTTACAAGTTGATAACGTAAGTCTCGAAAATTTTGGCACAAATTTCAACAATTTTTTTAAAATAAAAATGCATTTACTTAAATTTTTGTTATACTTAATAATTAACTGTTTCATAAGCAATAAAATTATAAACTTAAATGAAATAAAAAGGGCTACGTTCTTCCACTAGGCGCAACTTTCTACGAACACATAAGATATACTGACAATAATTGTAGGTAATTTCTCGACTGTGATGTAGATTAGGTGATAAGAATTACTCGAAAGTTCAGTCAAACATCATTTATTCTTATTATACCAACGTTTAGGTGCTCCCTTGCACCTTCTTCAGGGTGTACAACAATTATACAACAAAAATGTAATACATACATAATAACTTGGATATTATCACACGTACAGTAAGATCTTACAAATTGTTACAATTCATGTACACAAAATACATTCATACAAAACATTCAGTTAATTTATTAAACATCGTACAAAAAATTCAAAGAGCATACTCACATCCATTTGCTCTAAAAAACGATAACCGAATAATACGGAAAATAGCCGGAAATATCTTGTGTAAGGATTCTGGTGACATCATTGATACATTTCAAGAAACATACGTTTGAAATGTTACATATCAGGGATAATTGCAATAACATCAATGCAAGAACTAATATTCAAGGACTTAACAGTATATATTATGGTGTATTGGAAAAGTTCCAAAAGGAAAAGGCAAATTTCAGGCCAAACTGAGTTTTATTAATTTCCTTACATTTTATTTAAATTTCAACAACTTGCTACATTATTATTGGTGTACTGACGACCAATAGGAGTTCGTAACAATGATGCCACCAGAATCCTTACACAGGATATTTCCGGCTATTTTCCATATTATTCGGTTGTCTTTTTTGTAGAGCAAATGGATGTCTGTATGCTCTTTTGTACGATGCTTAATAAATTAACTGAATGTTTTGTACGAATGTATTTTGTATACATGAATTGTAACAATTTGTAAGATCTTACTGTAAGGATGATAATGTCCATGTTATTTTGTATGTATTACATTTTTGTTGTATAATTGTTGTAGACCCTGAAGAAGGTGCAAGGGTGCACTGAAACGTTGGTATAGTAAGAATAAATGCTGTTTGACTGAACTTTCGAGTAATTGTTAACACCTATACTGACAATATTGCAGAGTTTCCTAATGTCAAATATAAACAAAAAGCCAAATTCGCAGATAAGGTGTTAGTATGGTGAGCTATTTCCACAAGGGGTGTATCCAGGTCTTACGAGGGCAAAGGTACATCTAACAAAATTGGTTAATTTTATTGAAGTACATGTTGTGGACGATTTTACCTTCTGGCCAGACCTTGCGTCATGTCACTATATAACACAAACTCAAAATTGGCTAACAGACCAAAACGTACCTTTTGTTCCGCGAAACGACAATCCTTCTAACCTTCTCCGTGGTAGTCCCATGGAAGATTTTCGGGCTCTTTTATTTTGAAAAGTTTACGATGGAGGATGAGAATCCCAAAATAAAGACGAACTTCAACGCATACAGGAATCAGGAATGTCCAAGAAATCCATTTAAATGTCGCCCAAAACCTAATGCAAGGCGTTTGCAGAAAGTTGTACCTTGTGGAAGCATACGGTCCTCTTTAATTAATTTAAGTTCATAATTTTATTGTTTATGAAACAGTTGATAAAGTATTACAAAACTTTATGCATTTTTTTATTTCAAAAAAAATGTTGAACTTTATGCTAAAACTTATGGGACATATGTTATCTTTAAAAAACTCTTAGGGTCGGTATTTTCATCTCTGAAATATCCTCATACATATTCTATTTTATTTGTTAGTGTTTACCATCGCAAAATTCCTAAAACGTTTACAAAACCATTTTCCTCTATCCAATGTTTAAATCTCTATCCACGTGCTGTTCGCTTAGAATCCCTGTAATCTGTTAGAATGCCGGAGCTATCTCAGGTCCATCTCGTAACTTTATGTGTATGTTGTTCATGTTATATGTACTTGAACGTGTTCTGTTTACTCGTATGTACTCTATGTACTCTTGTGTTGTACGCGGTGCAATGCATTAGAGCACTGTTTGCAAGACAAAGTTTTAGATGAATGTACCTCAAGGGAGCAGCAGAGTCTGGATTTAGTTTGTAAGGAAATAAAATAAGAAAAACACTCGCAAAAATAAGAGTAGACATAAAGAGTTGGATTGGGAATTGGATTCAACCGAAAAATCAACACTACTTTGAAAATACATTCACAATATCGATTTCATAAGGGTATCAGTCGGATGATGCTTATTTTGTCCTCGCTACTTATTAAAACTGTGACAGGACGAAGAAATTTCCGAACACATTTTATGTGAATGTCCGGCTATGTTCATAAAATGGACTTCTGGAGCAGCAACAGGCGTCATGAGAATATTTTACAACTATTTCCAGAAAACTAAGTTAGGGATGCAATATTGTCACAAGAGTAGGTTGACAACATGTGAGATGCACTTGGCCAGATTGGACATTGGAAATTTGTGAGTGTTCTTAGGGCAATCATATATTGAGATTGACAGTTCAAAGTGTGAGAAAGACCTTAGAACGCTCGCAGATTCCAAGTGCATGAATGACCATGTGTTCCACCATGGTATCAATTTTCATTCGGAGAATTGGCAGCGTCTGTTTCACCCTGGCGGACCGACTCAAGATGGTTGACCCATAGATGCTCGAGATTCTCGGATGGAGGTAAGGCAGCAGCAATAAGGTTTTAGAGTTTGAAGCTCCCGTCAACATGTAGCTAAAGAGAATATACCATAAAGTGCGGCCCGCGCAAAGTTTAGAGTTATTAGTCATGTTTAGTTTTAATAATAAATTAGTGTAAAAATTTGTACAAATGTAAATAAAAGTTAGTTTAAATCCCGTATCCAAGTGAGTTAGTATGTATCATCCCATCCTCCAGCCAGCGTCGTCATCAATCAACACTAACTCAACAAGTAGCGGCGTCATTTTGTTACAATAGCTTGCAGTGACAAAAGTGCCTGGCGCTTCAACCTCTCGATCTTAAGTTACAGGATGGCAGATTCTTTCACCCATCACTTCTTACCATGGGATATCAGTTCTGTGTTGTGTTGTCCTTAATTCTTTGGTGTTACAACCTTCTCTCCTAGGTAGAGTTGACGACTTGTATCTAAGCATAGATCTGGTGAAAAATTTGTCTTCGTAAATAGCTCAATTTTTTTTTGCTTATACTAACACCCTAATCTGAAGACATGCATCTACAAAACTCATTTAAATATTGTAACACGAGGGGGTGGAAACGGACGATGCTTATGTTTGTGGACTTACATCTTCACCAACGATAACGACTTTAACTGACTGGTGGTCGCTTGGATGGTCGACCCCGACTATAGTGAGGACGATAGATGTAAACTTATAATGAACTGATGAACACTTTAACTATGAACATGGATTTTTAACTATTTTATTATTTACATGATTAAACTGAACATAACTAAATCCTAAAGATGCAGCTGCATCCTTAGGTCAAAATATTTGCGTTACGCAGAACACTAGCCAAAACTAAAACTACACGTTTACTCTATAAGAGTACACACCAAACTACTTCAAAAACAAAACTTTATCTTCTTGAGAGGATATCTCTGAGTGCTTGAAGGGTATCATGTGGCATCCATATCAAAATATCAACCCTGCACGTAGGCTTGCAATACCTTCTAGACTTAATTGTCAACAAATAAATGTTTGAAACACTAACATCTAGACTAAACAGATAATTAATAGAAGAATGATAATTATTTCTAAACAGAATTTTGACTAACAAAGATAACAAAGTTGAAATATAATGAAACTATAATTTAGAAAAGGTTATAAAAAGTTTTTATTGCACTTGCCTTCGCCCTGTCACAATATGGTGTATGTATTGTTTTGTCTATGAATTCACCCACATCCCATTAACAGTGTAATTGATATCGGTTTTAGACACCTTAGACCAGGTTTCTTGGTGCAAGCCCGAACCAGGTCTGTATACCATTGCCTTGAGATGAGTACTATACCTGATTCACCCTGATCATCTAGTTGTTTGCTGCCACCATCTTCGTTTAGCGTCATACTATGTATTTGCAGTGCCATATCTTGGAACACTGTGAGTAAACAGAACAACAAACAGAAATCTCTACGTTTGTTAATTGGGACACCCTATATTTTACATAGTCTATTGGACTAGAGTAGTGGTAGCGTTGCCGTTTTATATGCCGAAGGTTCCTGGTTCAAATCCTGGAAAGGGTATATATGTTCGAATGCGTCAGAAAAACTTTTTCATCTTTATCTGTCACCATTTTTAAGCTAGAATGGATCACTGTGGAAGAGTACTTATGGCCAGGCTAAATTAAGGTAGCAATATGATAATGATTAAACACTACAGCTCAGTGTCAGAAGACATTAATAGGCTAATAATAATAATAGTTTACATAAAACAAATTTATAGTGTCGGGAACTTTGTCATACCCCGGTACGGTAATTCTGCAATATGCATGCTCGATGTATCCAGGTCGCTCGTGCCTAGAGTAGTGCTTGAGCCCAGCCTCTCGTCTGCCATACGCGATTTCAAGGTTAAAGGTGATACCTCAGACAACGCACACCGGCATACTAAAACATACAACACGTACCACGCACTCCGTAGAAAGTTAACACACAGATTTCCACCGATAATGAATTGGGTAAATGTGGAAATAAAAACATCACACACACATTGTGACTTCGATCGAAATAAAATCAGTTTGGAATCAACGAATGTACGAATGGAATAAGGAAAAAAATAATATTACTGTTAAACCAAATTTTCTAATAAGAACAACAGTTTTATAAGATGCCAGAAATGAAACACTCCCGGTAAATATATTCAAAAGACTGTGTCAGAAGTAAAGAAACAAAATTTAAACATTTAAACAGAACTTTAACATATGTTTTCGGAAAATTGTAAATGGACGATACAGTGGTTTGAAGAAAGTATATTGAATCTGGTTATTACTATAACAATTAACATAGCTTATATACATATACTGGGTGTAACAGAAATAAGTACATTAAATTTAACCAGTGATAGAACGTGTCGAGTGCAATAATATTTCTTAATAACTTTTTTTCGAAATCTCAATTTTTTTTAGCATTTTCACCCCCCCCCCCATAAATTAACGAGTCGTTTAGGTATTTTCATAATAATTTGATCTAGTAGCAATAACAATGAAACAATAGTTTTTGAAAAATGTCAGTTATCAACTTTGTCAAATAAATCGATTAATAATTATTATAGAAGTTATAATCAGTAAAAAATGCCTGCCTTTATGGATAGCTTGTATACAGACATTGTGCTGACCTATGCTGAAGCTCAGGGAAACGCTGCCAAAGCCCACCAAATTTATTTGGCACATTTTCCGAATTGTCATCTTCTAAACGTTCGCACTTTTGTACATATATAAAATAAATAAATCTCCGAGATCATGAGATCTTTAAGCCTACTGTTCATGATCGTGGTAGAACACGCCCTAATCACATAGAGAATATTGAAGTGGATGCTGAGCGCCAGGGTCTAGTACTCGAAGAATAGCACTACAACACAGAGTGTCCCATATGACAATTTGGAGGATATTGAAAGAACAACAATTTCATCATTTCGTCGACGCCTTCAGTGTGATTTTATTTATACTTGCATCACTTTTAATCATCTTTATGCGTTTTCTTGTTCCGTCAATTGTAGAGTTGTTCTTGGTCGACTGAACCCTATAAATATCCTCATGTTTGGATTGTCCAACATGCTGTAACATAATAATTTGACGTATGATTTTTTTGTTACCTTAATCGAGGTATTCTATTTTACTCGTATCCTTTATTTTCCCCGATTTGTGTATAGTTTAATCTTCTGATGTATCTGTCAATTTATTCACCAGTTTGTAATCTTTCGTGTTGAAATTCATTCTTTTATTGTATTCAGTCACAGTCACAAGGTCACAAGTCACAACGGAAACAAACCAGAAACAGCTGTTCGTAGACGCTCGCGCAAGATAATCCCATTTTGAATTTTGCCATTATGCAACGCGCTCTGCTTTTCCTTAGGCGGGTAATGAAATTTGTGACAAAACACTTGACGAGTTCTCTCACTGGTTAAATTTAATGTACTTAACTTCTTGTATTATTTTATATGTTCTTAAATTCTCTTGGAGGTACATTTTATATTTTATTTTTATTTAATAATTCACTTATTCACCACAATAATATGATATAATATAATAAATTAATAAACACACAAGTAAATAAACTTATCGATTTCGGTTTATTAAACCATCATCAGAGTTATAATATGAAAAATTATAAATAATAAATTAATATAAATATGTACTTATTTCTGTTCCATTCTGTATACGACGTAGTTTACTTTTACCTTACCCTATGAGTCTTTGACGGGTTCCTTTTGCGTACTTTTTGAGAAATTAATGCGCCCTGTTTTCATTTTAGAGCTCCTACACATTGTCGTACATCTTTCTTGTAAGTAACGTCTAAAAAAATTTCAGTTGGTCTCGCTAGAGTTACTTTAGGAGGATTTTTTTCGCGGGGTAAACGCTATATTTTTGCCTCCAAGCACAGCGCTGTTGTTCAAGCATAGACCAAAACTTAATATCTTCCTTTAAATGATGTAAATTGATGAAATCAAGTAACTTCGGCTGGCAATTTTCTGTATAAACCTCTAACACATCGAACGTACTGTCTAGAGACGCCTGCTTCCGAAATTGCATTTTTTTTATCTGATTATGTTTTAACATTTGTTAAAACCAAAGAAATGTTTATTCTTTTGTCACGTGTTTCCGTTTTATAAAATCTTGTCATTATTATACTGAAAATATAATTCATTAGTCATGTGACTTGTTTTCTGACAATCAACATTCATAATCTCTCTAGTTACATGCCTATTACAGCGATGATAAAAAAACAAAGAAATTATCACCGTATTTATAGTCGTTCCTAAGGGATTTGTTTTATTTATTTACGACATTAAAGTTAATTTTGAGTGTAAAAATAAGTAATAATAATTCAAACTCCGAAATATTAAATAAAACTCGTAAGTGCCATATTTTAATACAATATGTATATCAAAAGTTAGGTTAGCAACACACACAATGTGTTACAAAAGTTCATTATATTCTCTCATTAAATATGAGCTCGTGATATGATTAATAATTGAAGATATTGCTAGTGAAACCGAAGCAGCATATTTCACTCGAGAATATCATCGATGATAATCATATCACTTGTTATGTTACGTATGAGAATAAAGCTCTAGAGATTATTGCCGGAAATAATCTCTGTAGCTTTTGTTTTTGTTGACAAATGTCAGACAGTTAACATAAGTAAAATTAGTGAAAAAGATCGATTTTGTGCCGTTTCTGTTCATAAAATAAAACAAAAAATTGTAGAAATCACTTCTAGAAATACCATAATTAGTAATTATATTTACTGATTATATTTATTTTGCCTAGGCAACGTTGTGTTTTAGTTGTCAAAGCAGACTTGCCGACTGGGCCATGTAAATGAATGAAACGACAGTAGATGACGTTACACAGGCGTTGCACTAGCATGACAATCTGATTCCGTTTTTTGAAACTAATTTGTGGATCATAAAATAATCTAATTAAATATAGTTCGAGAGTTCGATAAATTGGAAAATAATTCTCCAGTTTCTCAAACTTGTTGCAAATTTTCAATTTATTATTGTTATATTATTGCTTTCACTTTAAATTCTATATTGAAACTTCTTAGGCGTTACTTACAAGAAAGATATAAAACAATCTGTAGGAGCCCCAAAATGAAAACATTAAGGAGAAGGATTTTTCAAAAAATAAAATAAATTATAAAACTCGCCAACGACTAGTGCAAGTCGAAACTAAACTTCGTCGTCTAGAAGAAAACGGGCCACTAGCTTTATATTAAACATGAATGTTAAAGCTTAAACTATATTAATTATTGTATTAATAAAAAAGATTCAATATACTTTCCCTAAACCACAGTATCGTCTATTCAAATATTTTTCCGAAAACATGTTAGATATGTTATTATATGTAAATTATCCTAAATTGGCTCCAGGGACTTCTAGATAAGCTATTTTCCGTAAGTTTATTAATTCTGTTCGCATTGTAGCTTTCCCAGAGTTGTCACCTACTTTTTTGATAATTCGAGTTCACATATTTTTGAAAACCCACTAATTTTTAAATGCCAGTATCTTCATATCTTTTTATTCCAAAAAATATACGGCTAAGGTCACCTATTGTCTCTTTACTTGTGGCAGAGTCCCTTTTTATAAGGACAGTGATTCTAAAATCAAATCCAAATTGTTATTGTCATCCCATTACCCACTTTTAAAATCTTAAGTATGTAACCATCTCTCTTCATCCGTCATTGTCTGTCCATTTCCCAAACTTTACGATCGCTGAATCTGTTACATTTGCCTTCCACTTCTCCTGCTGCGCAACGTACTACACTACGTACCTTCCTACGTCACTTTCATTGCGCGACCGACGTCGAGGAGATCTCAGTATCGGAATCAGTGATTCACTCGCTGTTCGTGTGTACGTTACGTTTTCCTCGTTCAGCTGAAGCAGATATCGCTATCTGTTCCTGCTATCTTGCTAAGTTAAACATCGTGGTTCTACTTATAAACAGTTCCAGTGATTTGTTGAGTAATTTATTAGTGATGTGATATTTGTGGTTAGTGACAAGGGGATGGAATAGTGACAGCACATGGAAAAAGGATTAGGAAGGACGAAATATAGGTTAGTTTTTTTCAGAGATTTTGATGCAACTTTTAAAAAGATAATACAAAAAATGTAATAACGTATGTCTCATAAGCTTTAGCCCAAATTTCAACAATTTTTTGTGTAACGATTTTTTCATAGACGATACCTCGAACACTGTAATTCTAAAAATTATAATTCTTTCGCATTCCTGTTCTTTACATCCATAAATTTTGGATATAATTGGTCAACCGGAAGTACCCTCATTTGAAACGCTATTTAGTATCATGATTATTAAAGAATATTCTATAATCTATACGATTCGATTTCATTTTATACTTCATATTCAATGGACGTAGAGTTAAAATATATACGGAATGAGAGGATAAGGGAAATTGGCTCGAGTGATATAAGTTTCTAGAAAGATACAAGATAGACGATTATATTGGTTTGGACATGTCATGAGGAGAGATGAATAATATATTGGAAGAAGCATGAACAGCTTAGTAATAGTAGATAGAAGAAAAAGAGGAAGATCAAAGAAAAGATGGAAGGATTGTACTGCGAAAGATTTGAGAGAAAAGGATCTGAATGAGAACGACAAGTAAAACAGAAATGAGCGGAAGAAGAAAATATAAAATAGCGACATTTAACGAATGGGAAAAGCTAAAGAAGAAGATGTTAGTGTCAAGTGCAATTTAGATAGTTTGTTTTTGAAATAATTTTACTGGAAATATAGATTTTTTTGCGAGAAAATGTATGTATGCAATTTGTACAAAATAATACAGAATTGACGGAAGGTAATGTGCTGGCCACATTAGATTTTTTTTTAGTGCATTTCTTAAAATTTTGTATTACTTATGGCCAGTTGCACCGCTTACAGTTAAATTTTAACTTTTGGTTAAATTGACAATATTATATCGAAACGAAATGTCAAATGAGTTATTTAATATTACTTTCAAAATTTCAATATGAGCTTTTTTTGTTAACCTGTAGTTAAGGCTTTAACTAGAGGCGGTGCAACTGGCCATTAATAATTAACTCCTTTATAAGCAACAAAATTATGAACCCTAAAAAAAAAAATAAGCCGGTTTCTACCACAAGGCGCAATTTTCTGCAGATATCTAGCATTAGGTTTTGGTTATCAAGGGCTTTACCTCACCCGGACCACATAAGGCCTGGATACACCCCTTGTGGATATAGCGCACCATACCAACATCTTGCGAATTTGGCTTTTTGTTTATATCTGACATTATTGTCAGTATAAAAACCACCATTTTCATTAATTTCGGAGTTGCTCAGTGTGAAGTCCGAGAACTCACTCTGAATAAGACTTGCTGCTAAAAACTGTCATGATTTCCACATAATTCATCTGGAAACTGTAGTACTTTTGCGCAGCTCTTTTCAAATTTTTAAAGGGCTTTCAAATATCTCTCGAATCAGAGTTCAGGTGTCATGTGCTGGAGGGTTGGTCGAACGAAATGTTATTATAATAACTTGGCTGGGCACGTTTACATGTTTTCTTGAAAGCGCGAAATTAGAAACGTATTGATGTATAGGTAAATTAATATCGTCGAATGCAATACAAGGGCTAAAAGACACATCCCTAGTTTTGGATTCACAAAGGCCAAAAAAATATGTAGGATGGAGTTGGGGTTCCGCGAAACGCAGGCGTTAAGGGTTCCATGACTGAAAAAGTTTAGAAAATAGCTTGGTTATCTGTCAGTATGTTGATTGTTGCTCATTTTAGAACTTTGTTTAGGTTTCTTGAGCACAGAGATTTATTGCGAAGATCTCTGCTAGTGTTTCGGACGAGACGAAACATTCTCGAATCTCGTCTCGTCTCGTCGAGACGAGACTTATATGTCGAGATTCTTGACAATTATTCCGAGATTTCTCGACTTTTTTATTTTTAAAAATACATTTAAAAAAAATGGTTGGAACATTTTGTAATTTTTTTATATTTTTGTAATTATAAATCTAAACAGAATCGCTAAAATTTCTTAAAATACAACTACCTCCTACTTTCCTGATGTCACAGTATTTTTGTTCACTTACCAACTAAGTGTTAGACCCAGTAATGGGTAAAAAGCGGATGATATATTTATTTTATTTTAATAATTTATTATTTATAGGAATTCTTTTTAATAAATAATGTTTAAATAAGCAAAAGATACACTTACAAAATTGCCATTACATGAAACAAAGATGCATAAATATGAATGTTAGAAAGAGATAAAACATGGACTAAATATAATTTTGCCATGTGAAATTTATACAGTTTGTTTATTGAACACTTTTGTTTTGCAAAACAAGCTTATTTATTTGTTTTATTCGCTCTTCTTTAATTTTCCTTATTTTGAATTTTCGCGCCAATGAAACTGCCCAGCTCAACCACATCGGGTACCTAGGTATAAAATTGATAGTGAATAAAATTGTTGTTTAACTCAAACATTTTAATCTGTATATTATTTGCGTATCGGTTATATATCAATTTAAATCGCATATTGGATTTATTAAAAAAAAAATCGAGAAATCTCGTCGAGATTTTCGGCCGAGACGAGATTCCATTGTTCGAGACGAGAAAAAATCGAGACGAGACTTAATTTCTTGCCTTCTAGACGAGACGAGACAACGTAGTTTCTCGTCTCGATCGTCTCGTCAGAAACACTAATCTCTGCTTTAAATAAAGTACCTTTAATGGTAACCTGAACCAAGTACAACCATTCGTAAACCAGGACTAAAGTTCCTTTAGAAGGGTATCCACGGAAGGCGATCACCAATAGTTACCGTATACGAGTACGTGTGGTCAAAGTTGTTAGATAAATGATACAATAAATTGAGTGAAATTAGTAGCTGAGCATGCTCTGAACCAAATACGAAATGATAAATGGAAAGTCAAAGTTACACAGTAGAATTATAATAAATGTTTGATTATTCCTCATCATTATTCTTCCAAGATTTTTTTCTGCTTTTAATGTTTCTTGCTAATGTGAATTCCTTCGGATAAATGGGTTATAATATCTAATGATGCTTGCCCAGTTTCTTTTTCTGTCAAAGTGCGGTTAGAATCCTTTCGCTGTGTTTTTCTACATTTGTAAAATGAATGGAAAGTGTCGTTATTAAAATTTGGCTGCATAATGGAAACCATAAACATAAACTGTGTTAACAAGGTGTGATATGTGTTTAGAAAGTAAAATTAGTGGGATATTGGTGACATACTTGGGTTTTGTAAACACTTTCTTTAAAGAAAGGGTTTGTAAAAACTGGATTAATTTGTTTTTAATGTCTCATTTGTTTTGTCTTACGTAAGAGACAATTCTGTCGAATATTTTTTGGTTCTAATTGGTGTGAAATGTAACACACTTCTCTTATATCTTAGCAAATTTAAATGGTCAATTATATAATTGGATTCGTGTACAGGTGAAACACTGGATTTCTTAGTTTCCAATAAAAATTAATTTTCCAATTTAATAGTTATTTTATCGACGAGCGGAATCAATAATGTAGTTTTATCGTCGTGTATAAAATTCTATTTTTTTCTATAGTAGATTTTAAACAACAAAAATTTAAAAAATCGATTATAGATTAAATTATTATTTAAGAACAATTTTAAAATCAGTAACGTTAGTTGTTATGGAGTTTGTTTCAAAACAATTTTCATTTCATTTTGTCATACTGTTTTTGCGTTTACCTCAGGTGCTGATCTGTTGACAGTCAAACGCATGGGTGGATGGAAATCCTCATCCATGGCAGAGATCTATATCGAAAATTCTGTAGGCAATAAGATTGATGTATCGAAGCAGATACTTAGTGGGGTAGAAAATCAGTTCAATACGGTAGAAAATGAGACTAATACATCTGTACAGCAAAATACAAGTTTTGGATCTGTTCCTAGAATAGGTTTTTTTGGGAACATTAATTGTAAAATTGAAGTTATAATTAATACGAATTGCGAAAATTCATAATGTATTTTTATTTAAATAAAAATTAAAGTTCTTTATCTACCCTTACTGTTAAATAATAATAATTTTATTTGCCCAACAGTGTACCATAAAAAGGACAAAGTACAGTTACATGAATCTAAACATTATGAAAGGAATATACATATACATACAGATATAAAAAGAAATATAAAATATAAGTACATAATAAATGTCTAAATTGTATTCAAATTAAAAAATACATTCATAATTGAATATGGTGATATAGTGAATATATCTATATTTTTGTCTTGATGTTAGACGTGGTACATGAAATTCAATATTCTCTAACAAGGCAGGACAATCAATTTTGTTTTGCAACAGTTTTAACAAAAATATAATTGACTGGCATATTCTTCGTGTTTCTATTGATTTAAATTTAAAACGTATTAATAAATTGTTATAATCTGAACCCCGTTCAGGATAAATATTATCAGATTAAAATGCCAAATACTTTAGGAAACGTTTTTGTACAGCCAAAACCCTAATAATGTAAAATAAATAAATAAGTATTTCATCACGGCATATTACCCATTGCTGGGTGTGCCAATCTGCTTCATACACAGATATCGGTAATGATGGAATATTTGTACCGCGCGGGCGCTTACCAGGCGGTCATAAATTGGATAAAATATTACTTTATCTACCTCTGCGGTAAAAATGTTACTTAGTCAACTATTTTGAGTTGAATAAAGCACACTTTAAAGTCTGCTATAGAAAAATCGTCTATGATTCATAAATTGGTATTGTTATGCATTAATTATATTTGTTGTCGTTAAATATGCAGATAAGGTTTTATTTATAGATTTTGTAATTAAATCCTATTATGCCAATTTTATATTGAAATGTCGAACAGCACTTCACAGATATATTAAATATTTGCATACAATAACTTGAGATTAATATTTCCATATTATTTGATGTCAATATATCGTTTATCATTTCCATTTTCGTAGCGTACAGCGTACCAGGCTGTTCAAATGCTTGTGCTTTGATGTAAAACGAGGCCAAAAACCACTCGTTATGACCTGTCGTCACGAAAGCACCAAAAGCTTTACCAAGACGTCACAAAACGTCATTACGAGCTTAAATCTTCACGACATGATGGAAAATCATTACATGGAAACCTTTACGACGCTCGCAGAAATCTTATTATATTTTATGGTTTTGTTCCTGATGACGTGATGAAAAGGTGATTGATTCTGAGAATTTCATTTCGCAAAATAAAAGCGAATAGCGGTAAATGGTTTCTAAATATATAAATACATTTATTGTTACGCTTTTTCAAGTATTGTACTTAAAAGTTTCCTATGCCATTATTCGATATCTCCTCAAAATTTGGTTCTTCTCAATCCTAACAGTTTCGCCAATCAAATCTACGGCAAATTTTATTTAAGTATACCAAGTTTTAAATATTTTCTCAACTAGTTGTCGTTTTTTTTTTAAATAACTGGGAATATGTTTGAAGCGACTTCTGGTGTTCCACAAGGATCTAATGTATAACCATTATTATTCACCATCTGTATTAACGATGTCATACCAATATTTGGATATGAGAGGTGGTCGAATTTGGAGGTCCTAAACAATTGGTGGTTTTTTTTTCTCTAAAAGTGCATGAAATTGGTAGATTCCGAATTTTAAAACTACAGGTCGATATGTCTTGGTTTTCAAGATATTTGTATTCAAAGTTATAAGTATGCTTCTTTTCATTTGAACTTATATGGGATGTAGTTCACTTTACCAATGGAGCATCAATAATTCATAAGAATAACAATGTACAGTTGTAATTTAAATCGATTGCTCAAAATAAACCATTTTTAGTAGCTGTTTCCATGGTTAGCATAACTGAGTCCTTTAAGAATTTTTTTTTAATTTTTTTAACTTGATATCCATTTAATATGAAGTGTAAAATGCAATCAAAACGTGTAGAGAATAAAATATTTTTTAATATTTATTTCTCAGTGTGATCGAAGAATAGGGTTTTTTGTTTTTGTTTTCATACTGTTTTCCTTTGTTCATGTCAAATCTTCCAGTCAAGTTTAGTCAGTGTCAGTCGGCCTATGTTTTACATCGCAGATGGCGGACGACATCTTATCTTTTATTAAAGTTTAAATTTTTAATGTTGAATTAGAATTGACAATAGGTAACTATTCCTTACTTTAAAGTTTTTTTTCCTTTGATTTTAATTCTATCTTTTACGTGTTTTTTCTTGCGCACGTCATAGAGGTGAAGATCTTTTCGCACCCCTCATGGTCACAGATTTTTTGTATGAAACGGCGGCTTAGACGACCCTATCTAACCATGTTTTTCGAAATGTAAATTTAAAAATAATTTTTCTTGGTCTTGGTGAGTTGCTTTACTTTCTTACAATTTGATTGCTTATAATTGTTGCTTATTCTATTATAGCATCGATTGTAAATCCATGTAATATGTATGCTGAAGATGGGAACTGATCAGTTTCCGAAACGTTCAAATTAAATGTGTATTTAAAACAAGGAATTGTTACATTTACCTTACCCCTAGAAGGCGGAAATAAGCTTATACTAATAATTTTAATATTTATAATAATATTAAATATGAAAAAATTATATTTAACAGCGAGTTTCAAGAGAAACTGTTAAAATCTTCAAATGAAGGTACTTCTGATTGACCAATTATAACCAAAATATTATAACGTCTGCATATGGATGTAAGGAAGAGGAATACGTAAAAATAGTAATTTTTGGAATTGTAGTATTGGAGTTATCGCGGCCTAAATTATCGTCACACACACACACACACACACACACACACACACACACACACACACACACACACACACACACACACACACACACACACACACACACACACACACACACACACACACACACACACACACACACACAAACAAACACACACACACACACACACACACACACACACACACACACACACACACATACATACATACATACATACATACATACATACATACATACATACATACATACATACATACATACAGACATCGTAAAAGTAGTAAAATCTTATTCTAGGGATCCTAAAACGAGCTTAAACTAAAAATTCACCACCAAATTTTTCGACCAAAGACAATACATTCCCTACCTAAAGGTGACGTAAGGTAAAAACATTAAAGAATAATTTTTCTCTCTTTCGGAATTAGAATGTCATATTCTAGACCATAACTTTTTAGTGGCAATGTCAATAACATAAAATTGTTTTTTGGAGAGGTACATTGAATAGTAAACTTTTTCTCTGTTTCGGAATTTGAATGTCACATTGTAGCACGGCGCATATGTTAGAAGGAGCTTCATTCTTAAATGATTTTTGGTGATATTTTGTTATTTGAGATTGGCATGACTATACAGTAAATAGACTAAATATGTTGGCAACGGACAGAATAAAAAGCACAATCGCTGTTACCGACCTAATAATTCTACCAAAAATATTCCTTAATGTAAACTGTCAAATATTTTAATAAAAATAATGTAAATAGAAGTCTTAACAGAGAAAATAGTATAAAGCACACGTTACAGAAGGCAATTCAAGCACTCATTCGCTCGTGCTAGAATACGTTGCCTCCTGTAACCTATGCTTTAATATACCGTTAAAAGCAGAAAGATACTGTAGGTGGTACGGAATTTTGTTTTTATAGTAAATAATTATTATAATTTTTTCATATCTTTTTAATTTGTAATATAATTTGTGTTCTATAATATATAATTATCAATCACTGAATATTTTTTTAATATGGTCGAACTTCAATTCGTAATTTGACGTTACTATTGACGCCCAACGTGGGGCAATTGTACTAGATATTGTAATAAATATTGTCATATCATTTGAATTTGGTATGTAGTTAGCTGTGTTACAAAATCTTTTAAGCGCCCTCAAAAATTATGTTGCCATTAACGAGATCTGTTCTATAAAAAGCAGACTTACATCCTGCAATGCATAAAAACAAAAAACCTGTGATGATATATTTATTTGTTTTGATGATTTATTATTATAATTTATGTATGGGTTGCAGTGCTCTCGTTATTATAAAAAGCTGAGAAATGCAAATTAATTTTAATGAAGCTAAGAGTCCACGTTTCAGTCTTGGTTGTGGTATAATTCTTTCGTTCCACCATAAGACAAGACACTACGACTACGACTTGAGATATTATAATAATAACTTGTTAACTTTGCACTTTTATAAACATGTTTATTTTATGTATGCAAATAAAGTAAATTATATACAGGAGTGACTCACTTTTTATGCAGGATTTACACTGGTTATTAATCATTGTAATTAAAAATGTAACTCAGTTAAGGATACTTATGTATCAAGCAGTTTTTCTTCTATGAATAACAAAAAATGTAAATAGTGGTGCACCGGTATCGTATTATGGAATACAAGTGAAGTTTTTTTCTGATGTAGTTAGAAAAAAATATTATATATCGTACGAGGATGAATTGAAAAATTTCCGGAATGACATGAAAAAATATATATATATATATATATACCGGGTGATCATTTGAAAACTTCCCACCTTGAATAACTCTTTAATTAATAAAATTATCAAAAATCACTAAAACAGGTCAATGTTATTTTGGAGGGGGACATTGAATAACCTATTCCAATCAGTTGAGAAACTTTCACCCTCCCCTCCAGCCACCCCCGCCCCAAAATTTTAAATGGCACTACCCCATGTGTGATACATCATTTTAAAGGTTGTAAAATTCTCAATATTTTAAAGCAAAGAAAATTAAAATCGGCCGAGCCGTTCATGAATTAGAGACAAAAATGTATGCCCAATTTGAGTGGTTGATCTAGCCATCTACCTACGTTTTGCTAAATGAAGATGATTTCGATAGACGAGTTCAATTTTGTGAACAAATGACTGTGATGATAAATACCACTCCACGACGCACGTTCTTTTGTTTCAAAGCAAAACGTAGGTAGATGGCTTGATCAACCACTCAAATTGGGCATACATTTTTGTCTCTAATTCATGAACGGCTCGGCCGATTTTAATTTTCTTTGCTTTAAAATATTGAGAATTTTACAACCTTTAAAATGATGTATCACACATGGGGTAGTGCCATTTAAAATTTTGGGGTGGGGTGGCTGGAGGGGAGGGTGAAAGTTTCCCAACTGATTGGAATAGGTTATTAAATGTCCCCCTCCAAAATAACATTGACCTGTTTTAGTGATTTTTGATAATTTTATTAATTAAAGAGTTATTCAAGGTGGGAAGTTTTCAAATGATCACCCGGTATATATTTAACACGGACTACATTTTGTTTTTCTCCATAGTCCCCTCTGAGGTCAACACACTTGGTCCAACGTTTTTCTAACTTTTCGATTCCCTCCTGAAAATAGTTTTCTTTGAGGTCCTCAAAATAAGCATTTATTGCTTCGATCGCTTCTTCGTTGTATCGAAATCTCTTTCCAGCGAGGAACGTTTTGAGTTTCGGGAAAATATGGAAGTTCGTGGGAGCCAAATCGGGCTAGAACAGTGGATGGGGGACGATTTCAATCCTCAGATCGGTCAATTTTGAATGAGCTGGCGCATTGTCGTGGTGAAACAAGATTTTTTTCTTTGCCATTCTCAGGCGTTTTTCTTGAATTTCTGCTTTCAGCTTGTCTAAAAGTGTGGCGTAGTATTGTTCAGTTACAGTTTTTCTTTTATCAAGATAATCAATGAGTAGAATGCCTTTGGCGTCCCAAAAGACTGACGCCATTATCTTTCCTGCCGATTGAACTGACTTCGCTTCCTCGGAGCCGACTCACCATGTCTAATCCACGCTTTGGACTGAATTTTCGTCTCTGGAGTGTAGTGGTGTATCCAAGTTTCATCCATGGTTATGAAACGTCTTTTAAAATCAACCGGATTTTTGTTAAGCAACGCCAAATTTTCGGATGAAGTTTGTACCCGAATGCACTTTTGCTCTTAACTAAGCAAATACGGCACATACCTGCGCACATTTTTCTCATGTCCAACTCATTATGTAAAATATGAACTACACGTTCAAAAGAGATCCCTATGGATTGCTCAATCTCACGTACGATCTTCCAGAACTACATTATGGACTTTATCCACAATTTCCGGTGTGGTAGCTGATTTTGGGCGACCTGAACGTGGCTCGTCACAGGTGTGTGTTTGGCCACGCTTAAATTCCGAAAGCCAGAAACTCAAGTGAAGCATTCCGAAGGACAGCATCCAACCTGGTCTTGATCACCGCACGAACTTCGATTTATCCATTATCGATTTAACGCTAGGTAGATCGACACAGACGCTTTTCACGAGTAGACTGATAGACAGATTGTACTGAAATTTCTTGGCAGTTCATATGAAGATTTAAACAAAACAACCACATAACATTGTTTTCGAAAAACCAATGCCTTCTCAGTGTTTCCGGAAACTTTTCAATCCACCCTCGTAATTATGACAAGGCGGCACATAACTGTCACTGTTTTTACATTGAATGCCAACGAGCTATTATTTGTGCCGCTGTGTTGAAATGAGTGCATTGAATGCACTCCCTGCCTATTTTATATAGTAAAATATCTTACGGTTTCTTAAACATAAGGGCGTGTTAACAAAAAAATCTGCACAAACTTTATAACTTTATTATTTAAATTAGAAAAGGCACCAAACTAAAACAACTTTACCATAATATAAACTAAAGTTAAATAATATATTTTGCACAAAAATCCGCCGCTAATCTAATTTATTTTTGAAGGGCCAACTAATATTGCCAAAACTTCTTTTTGAAGTGTCGAAGTGTATTTTTAATTATTTACATGAAATTTCGTATGTCGATTAAATTTATATTCTATCGGACCATGAATGCCTTGTTTATAAAAATAACTTTTATGTCCTGCACAATCACTATCATTTAACGTGAAATAGAATTCGGCATCGATAAATACAAAATTCTTATTCCAAAGCTTCAGATGAAGTTCACACAGCAAGTTTTTCTGATTTATTAACAATTGCATTTTGCTATACTTTGGTACAGATTTTCTGTTTCTTATTATTTTTATTTCTTATCATATACATGTTTACGTACGTATGTGAAATTTTGCCTATTTTTTTAAAGATTATTTATCTTTTCCAATAGATTCCGTCTGAACCTTTTTTTTGTTTTCATCCATTTTGCTAGCTCTTCTACAATTACCTTTGGCTCTTTATAGTGATTATCTGCTGTCAACTCTTTTAATTATATCATACGTAGTCTGCCCTGGTAGTCCCATTAGAACAAAATGATTGACGGTGAATGATTTTTCCTACAATGTATTTTTTAAATAAAAATCGCCAATGATTCACCTTCGATCATTTTCTTTCATGAGATATATTTTAGTTCTTGTAAACAACTCAAAGGATTTTTTTTTTGTTATTAGACTAATGTAAACTTCAAACCAAATTAAAGTTGCTCCACATATTATTACGTTTTAAAGTATATTAATAAATTAAACTTTGTGTAGAGTTATGATAACACACCTTTAAATGCTATTTTCGTTTGGAAATATAGTTTCCCATAAAAGCGGTGCAAATAGTGACAGTTATGTGTCGCCTTGTCATAGGTACGATATTTATAATTTTATTTCTAGACCAGACAGTCAATTTTTCTGACTATAGATGGACTGGTGGAAGTAGACCCGAAAAACTCGGGCATCACTTTTGAGACATCCTATTCACATTGCTATGCCCTATTTTTTCATCACCGTTTATAGCTAACCTTGGTATCGATAAAACACTTGTATCAGGGTCGCCAACACATCAATATTACGGTAGGATTTTATCCTTATGTCGTACCAGGCGTACCATCCTCTGTTACTACGAAGTTGGTACCATGAACCAAGTGGTACGAGCTTAGAATTCGACTGCGGATGAAATATAGGTAGTAATTTTTTCTTTTGATTGGATTGCATGTCTACAAAATTGCGAATTTATATAAATTAACAGTAAAAGTTGTCATGAATTTATGTACCAGAGGAGATTAAATAAGTTGCAAATTTGTTTGAATATAAAGATTGTAACAATTTAAAATAGTTTTCTGTCTTATTTCAAAGCTAATTTATTTATTTTCTGCTTATAAATTTCTGTGTCTCCTTCGATAAAAACCGTATAATTAAGAAATAAAAATAAGGATAGTTGTGTTGATGTTACGTATACAAGGTCTTTAATGCAAAGTGCAATAAAATATAGTTCAGGGTTCTGTATTCCGTAACCAATTCTTCCAGATAACGAGTTTGCGAACTTGCAAATCAACTGAATATAATTGATTTTGATTCCGAGCCAATTATATTTGCTTTACACAAGACTAGACATCGTAACTTATATGCATCTAATTGAATTTAAAATCCAGACATGTATAAATAAATATATGTGTTCTATTTTTGTGAAGCAAAACAAGTTTATTTTAATTTTTTGTCGTCTGAAAACATTGGATAATTTTGTGTTATATTTTAGGACTTCCTAATAAATGAGACAAAAGCCATTACATCATCAAAATCAAAATTTATTCTTCAATATACACAATCCTTTCATAAATACTTTCACATGGTTTATAAATTACAATTTTTTTAAAACCTCAACCCTTTGGATTACATATTATGGTCAGTGTTAAAAGGCAAGGCATGCACTGAACCCCACCGAAATTTGAACCAGCTAAAGAGAAGTTTGGAGAAAGCAGTGAGGGAACGAGTGAGGGAACTACCGATACAAGCGGTAAATGCTGTCAGAGAGGAATGCCCAGACCGTCTAAGTCTTGCGTTAAAGCCAAAGGCGGCCATTTTAAATTAATATATTTTTACATCTCTCCCAGAGATGTATTGGATTCATGCTAAAAATCGCATATCCAGATTTTAATGATTAAGCACGTTGTAAGGTCCCTACAATCCAATTTTAATATTTTTACGATGATGTTTGTGTGTGTGTGTGTGTGTGTGTGTGTGTGTGTGTGTGTGTGTGTGTGTGTGTGTGTATGTTGGAAGGACGATTTCTCAAAAAAACTATAATACTTAATATCTGTTTAACTACGTATTTCTCAATCGGACAATATTGGGAAGAGCTGAAAAGGTTTTGTAATAATTGGACAGCCGGAAGCAACAGATTCTTAAATGAAATCTTCAAAATATTATTTTTTGAAAAATTTTGTTCTTGCTAATATTAAAGAAGAGTAAATTCTCTGATACATATAAATATTTTATTATATCTTTTATAGATTTAGAGATAAAGATATATAAGGTACATAATAGTCAGAGCCCAAATAATGTTATGGAAACCAATTGAAAAATTAAAATGTTTGTAACTGACAGATAAATGTCAGTGTCAAAAATCCAGATACATTTTTCAGGGAAGTACATACATATGTATATTATTTCTTATTGTATTAATAGTTAAATATTTAAAATTATAGGTATATTACATATACCCTTGAAAAATACTGTCAATTCCGACAATGAATTGGAAACATCTCGAAAAATTAGAAGAGTAGGAGAAAATTTCTTCATAGAATGAATTTAAAATTAAATAATCTAAATATAAAGAATACATATAAGTAGAATTTTTGGTGTAGAGCGTAAGTATACAAGAAATGTTAAATCCAATAGGGCGCGAGCAGTCATGTGACTTTTTTGGCTTTGACAAGCAGATATGAGGCCCGTGTCAGAATGATAGCTAGTAATTATGTACATAGATGTCAAATATCATATTTTTTCATTCTAAATTTAGTAATTTTCCAATTCCATGTGTTTTATTTTCCTCGACAAGTAAATTCCACACTCCTGGTGACAAATTAAATACGTAAATTTAGAAAATCTTGAAATTTTTAAGGAAAAATTCTGACATTTGACATCTTTGTACATAATAATTACTAATTGTCATTCTGATACGGGCCCCCATATCTGCTTGTCAAGACCAACAATGTCACATAACTGCTCGCGCCCTACACTTATGTAACCAAAAACGGAAGTGGCGAGAGGTATTGTGCTGGCCACAACAGATTTTTTTTACTATAAATACTCGCGTCAATAAATTACTTGCAATACAAATATATTATTTATACAAATTTTTAGCAGCCTATAAACCATATGGCAGTATTTATGGCAGGAGTAAGTACATTCCTTCTAAATTCACACTGCGCTTGACGCGGTTCTCCAGACCATTCATGGCGTTCTGGAGAACTAAAACTGGGATGCTGTTGTATACGTTCGTCACTATGGTTTAAATATGAGTACATTATCGTAAGGGTTCCCTTTCAGCTTCAATTTTAGTTTGGGGAAGGAGTATACTTAGCCGGGGCCAAATTAGAAGCATGCGGAGGATTATGCAACACAATAACATTTTCGGAGGACAGATATTGACACACGATTGCTTCTTTATAAACCGATGCGATATCGTGCGCGCGTAGAATTTTTGTTTTTCTTTAAATCTTCGAATATAGTCAATCCACCTGTTCCTTGTCGATGTTCAATTACTCTGCTTCGAAATTTTCAATGTTTTCGGCGTTTCTGCTTGATGCGGGGCAGTCATTTTCTGGGTCATCGTTGTTTTCATCTCGCCCATCGCGCAAACGCCCATGTCAGCCAAAAAAGTTGCAATGTGCCAGTGAATCATCCCCTAACGGTGTTTAGACCAAAGGAAACGATTAGATTGCTTCTTCACATAAACGAACACAAAATTTGATTGCGTATACGAGAACTGTATTGAGCTAATATTAATAAAATTTAAAAGGGATGTTGATGAAGGTTAGTGAAAAATAATTTGAATACCAATTCATAAATGTTATTGTTATTTGGCGCTACAGAAAATCAGTTTCTAAATCTTTGTAGATACATCCATCAAAATATTATTGAAGATTTGAGGAGTGCCAAATTTCACAAGAAAGCGAATTAAGAAACCTCTACTTGCTCATCTTAATAATAAAACAATCTTCTCAATCACTGTGTAGGTTGTAATATTTTTATCCAGCACAATAAATCTCTAATAACAGTTCTCCTTATTTCCTAAGTTAGGAAACAAACACCACCCACCTTATACTCGTACAGAATACAGTTCTACCAACATTACAAATACGGACATTATAGGTTGACGACCTGATCTTCAATTAAACTAAACCATGCGCTAATCTTGTGGGACGTGCAGGGATATATTGTTTTATAAAGTTGATGTTCGTGATGACGAACCGTTGCATGATGAATGTTTCGTGAATAAAAGAATATGGAAGAGAATTTTAATATTTGTTTATGATTTATTATGATAAATTAATTATTTTTTGAAGTTCGCTGACTGGGCAAATAAAACTAAAATGCTTTCAAGTATTGACTGACATGAAGAAATAAATGTATCATTATAATTTATTAAATATTTTACAAACTTTGGCCTGTATTCCGAGCGCATTTTTATTGTGACGTGCGCCCCTGAGTTAATAGTATACGAGCGCCGCCACTGAAAGAATGTACCAGAACGATGATACAATCCCCGACGACGGAATAACCCATACACGTTGAAATATGTTAATTACGCCGTGACCTATTTCTGTTGTACTCGGTATCACTGTGGCGCCGGAGGGTTCTAGAAGGATATGAGCCGTATAAATATCATCTGAATGACAGCGGGGAGATAGTCTGTGATATAGACGCACCGAGCAATGAAGTCGATGATATAAATAGTCTACGAGTTGTTAACATAAATACATGTAGTTATTTAAATAAATGTAGTGATATAAATATTGGTTAAATAAATAATCTTCGTGTTTAAGTATTTAATAATATTCTTAGCGTTTATAATTATTTAATCATAGTGTTAGTTACTTTTATCATCTTGTTAATATTTAATCTAATTATTTATCGTTTAATAAACGTATTATTTTAACAAATAATATCTCTTATGTTTACAATTCATCCATATAAATAAAACGTTAGGTACATTATAATAAAAGCGCTTTTATGGAGCTCGATTTTACATTATAAATTTATGAGGAATGTGCTCCATAAAAGCGCTTTTATTATAAAAGTGCGCTCGGAATATGGGCCATAGTCATTTTTATCTTCCGTCACCTTGGTAAGGAAGGTACTGTCTTTGGGCAATAAATTAGGTGGGAAGTTTTCAATGAATAAGCATGTTTTAGAGTGCCTACAATACTATTTTACTACAGTTTTTCGTGAAAAAACACTGTTAAACATCATTTTTTACATTTAATGTTATTATGAATATTAAACAATATTTTATTCTCTATATGATTTGATTGCATTTTATGCTTCATATTCAATGGATTTAGAGTTAAATAATTATAAAGAAATTAAATTTCATAAAGCATCCGGCTATGCTATAAGCATGGAAACGGCTATATTAAAAAAATCTGATCGAAAGATGTCAGTGTGAAGTGCAATTGATATACGAGCCCAAACTCATAATTCATTTGGCTGGTTTACATTTTCAACAAATTATAAAATCTACACAGATGGTTAGAAATTTCTACAAATTCTTTCGGCCAAATGACTGGTGATAATAGTTCGATCGGCATTTTAAGGGTCATCTTCTAGTTCAGCTTGTACCGCGACCTTTTACTTTTGGCACAATAAAAAATAACTTCGTAAAAAACCAGTGCGTACACTAAAACCCACCGTGCAAGACATATGGGACAATACTCTCACATAAAAATGTGCAAGGCTTAGGAATACAATACCTAATAGAATTAAAGCTGGTATTGCAAATAAAGGCGATATAATCTAATATTAAATGGCGGAATACTTCAATAACAGTTTTGGTAAGCTTAAAATCTATATTTTAAACTAATCGAAAGAAATTTGTAAATATTTCTCAACATTTGCGTAGGTTTTATAATTTGTTTGTTGAAAATATTAACCGGCCGAACTAATATGAGTTTGCGCTCGTAGTATATTGGTGTTATAATTTTCCTGGAAATATAAAATCTTTTGGAAGAAACTTTTTGTACGGAATTTATACAAAATACATGGAACTGCGGGAGGTAATGTGCTGGCCACATCAGATTTTTTTAAATGTTCTAATTTTATTTTGCACGTCCTTGACATGTACTAATACCCCATTTTTTTAAAACACAAAACGCCTAATTTGTATTCTATTATTTCAAGTATACCTAATTATAAGGTGTCTGAGAAAATTTAACCTGCAATCTTTATTGTTTCATTTTCGCACATAATTTATTTTTGTAAGAAAATTCTACAGAAGAATCTGTATTCAAGAATTTCAATGTTACAGTTTTGTATATACTAGGTATGAAGAAATTATTTTCTGATTTAGTATAATTACATATTTCTATATCTTTAAATATCTCTAAGAGTTTTAAATTATTACAGATCAAAATGGAAGTCTTGTAATGATCTATTATCTATAAACTACTTCTAGTAGAAAAAAGGTAGTGTAAAAATTTCTAACAGTATTAAATACATGGTTGAGCAACTTGTATACAAATTCTTTAAGATGTCGAAACTGCTCCTTTGTTCAATTTTGAACTACCGTTGAGTTGAAATGAAGCATGAAGAAGTTTTTACAAAAACCAAAGCAAAGCAACAATGGCAAATGTACAAAAACTTGCTGAACTGCTGGTTACACTTTCTACATCTACCTAGACAACATAAAAGACTACGCGATGTAAAAGACTAGTTTATTCAAATATTAAAATCAGAAAACTATACTTTTGTTAATTTATTTGTAATATTAATTCTATTTTTGTTTGTGTTCTAGGTGAGTACTTCTTCAATTTTGAACCAAGAGTAATACAAAATATGTTGTGGTATGTACTAGTTTTAATATAATTTAAAAAAGAAATTGATTAAGCATTTATTGACAATAACAAAAGTTCAGGCAAAGTGCGTCTATAAAAATAAAGTTAAAATTATATATTGTGCGATACCCTTATATCGTAAGGTGTAGGCGTGTACAAATATATTTAATTGTGTACGAATTTCGCTTATTACTTTTTATTCCTTGCTCTCCTTCCAACGTCTTGAATCGTCGTATTTTTCTTCTCCAAGATCTTCAGTATTACCTTATTACAGTTATCTTTAGTCTTCCTCGGTCTCTTTTTTCTACCACGTTCAATATCCATATTTATTTCACATAGATATCTACTCTGCTTAAATATTTCATTTCAAGTGCTTGAATTTTACTTTTAATTGTCCTAGATAAAAACCAAGATTTAATCCGTATATTAGAATATATCTGTATCGCAATCTCTTATAATTTCCGATTAAAAATGTTTAGACCAACTGATAAATTAAGTTAGAAGATTCCATAAAAAAATCTGTATTTCCGTAAAAACAGTAGTCTCAATTTGCTGACTTGGATTATCAAGAAATTCGTATTGTTGGAAAATTGAATAGTAATCAAATCTACAATAAGAAATTAAAATTTAAATATTATATTTTTATCCCTAAATCTATAGAAGATATAATATAATTTTTAAAAGTATTGGATAGAGAATTCCATGTTCTTTAATATTTTTAATAACAAATTTAAAAAAAATGATATCTAGACGATTTTTTTAAATACACTACTACTTCCGGTTGTCCAATTATTACTTAAACCTTTCCAATTCTTCCCGATTGAAGATTACGTAGTTAAACAGGTATTATAGTTTTTGAGAAAACGTCCATCCAACATCTACACACACATACAGACATCTTAAAAATGTTAAAATCGGATTGTAGGGACCTTAAAACGTGCTTAATTATTAAAATCTGGATATGCGATTTTTAGCATGAATCCATTACGTCTCTTAGCGAGACATACAAAGTAAGAGTATTGAAAACTGGGATTATCGGAGTTGGAATTACGAATACCTAAATTTCTTCAGTTATAACTGAAATTTTGATAGCAATGTAATATGTACTATCTATGTGTGTCTATTTCTATTTTTTTATTATTTGGCCGGTGCTATGTAACCTAATGACTCATTAAGGAGGCTGAACAAAAATATCTAATTTTATAGGATCCTGTTGTCAATTTCTCATCTTATTGTATTTCCACGTAATTAGAAACTTTTTATTATGTATTAGAATCCACTTCCATATTCCAATGAAGAAAACAATTCAATAATGTCTCTTCTGCCGTGAGAAAGAACAATATAATAAATTATTCAATCTTTACATTTAAGTTCCTGCTTGTATTACATAAAACATTGCTCAACATTATTCTAAAGTGATTTGTCTTCCGCCTTGCTTCCTGAGCATTGAAGCAGCATCACCATAAAACACCATCACGCGGTATAAAACCGATATAGTAAAACACCATGTACGAGTAGGTGAGCGTAAATCTAGGATGAGCAAAAACATGCGTTTGTACTTGTTATGGTAACTGTACTTGGTTTTGTTCCGTAAAGAAAAACTATGTTATTTTACTGCAGCATTGGAATAATACGAGGGATACGAGAATATTATATATTCAGATGATCAACCATCCAAATAATTATTAAATTTCTAAATTGTTGAACAATGGTTACATTTGAAGAATAAACCTTTTATATATTTTCCTTTGTTTCCTGGAACCACTTCCAGAATTCTTATGAAACTTGTTATTATTCCCGATCTTATTAAAAGTGAATGAAATACCTTTTACAGTAAATTTTTTCAAGGTCATCTACGAATTATATGAATAAAAATTTTACGAGGGTGGATTGAAAAGTTTCCAAAACAACTGAGACGGCGTTGGATTTTCGAAAACAATTTTATTGTCTCGTTTTGTTTAACTCTTCATATGAACTGTCAAGAAATTTCAGTACAATCTGTCTCAGTCTAATCGTGAAAAGCGTCTGTGTCGATCTACCTAGCGTTAAATCAATAATGGATAAAAACGAAGTTCGTGCAGTGGTCAAGTTTTGTTTTATTTGGAAGGAAAGACGGCAACGGAGATCAAGACCAGGTTGGATACTGTCCTTGAGAATGCTTCACCTTCGTTTACCACGCTGAGTTTCTGGGTTTCGGAATTTAAGCGTGGTCCAACATACACCTGTGATGAGCCACGTTCAGGTCGCCCAAAATCGGCTACCACACCGGAAATCGTGGATAAAGTCCATAATATGGTTCTGGAAAATCGTCGAATGAAAGTGCGTGAGATTTAGAAAGCCATAGGGATCTCTTATGAACGTGTTCATATCTTACATAATGAGCTGCGCATGAGAAAAATGTGCCCCAGGTGTATGCCGCATTTGCTTAGTTCAGAGCAAAAGCGCATTCGGGCACGAACTTCAGCCGAAAATTTGGAGTTGTTTAAGAAAAATCTGGTCGATTTTAAAAGATTTTTCATAACCATGGATGAAACTTGGATGCAACACTACACACCAGAGACGAAAATTCAGTCGAAAGCATGGATTGGACATGGTGAGTCGATCCCGAAGAAAACGAAGTCAGTTCAATCGGCAGGAAAGGTGATGGCGTCAGTCTTTTGGGACACCAAAGGCATTCTACTAATTGATTATCATGATAAAGGAAAAACTGTAACTGGACAATACTACGTCACACTTTTAGACAAGCTGAAAGCAGCAATTCAAGAAAAACCCGGGAATAGCAAAGAAAAAGATCTTGTTTCACCACGACAATGCCCCAGCTCATTCAAGTCGTATTGCTCAACAAAAATTGACCGAATTGAGGTTTGAAATCGTCCCCCATCCACTTTTCTAGCTCGATTTGGCTCCCACGGACTTCCATCTTTTCCCGAAACTCAAAACGTTCCTCGCTAGAAAGAGATTTCGATCCAACGAAGAAGCCATCGAAGCAGTAAATGCTTATTTTGAGGACCTCAAAGAAAACCATTTTCGGGAGGGAATCGAAAAGTTAGAAAAACGTTGGACCAAGTGTGTTGATCTCAGGGGGGACTATGTAAAAAAATAAAATGTAGTCTGTGTTAAATATACAGGGTGGGGACCGCGACCCCGGAACATAAGACTTTAACATGTAAAATCATACTTTCTTAATTTTCTGCTTCTCTAATTATTTTTGGTAAAAATGCTTCAAATAAAAGTTGTAGAGCATAAAATTCTGCATCTGAATTAATAAGCAACATTAATTTTGTATGCTTTGTAACGGCAGAAATTGGGTATGAAAATGTCAAAAACCACCTCATAAATAGCAATAGCCATTGAATTGAGACAAAATAAATAACAAATGTCTAACGGTTTATCTGTCACGTTGGATTAACATTTGTTAATTTTTTGTTTCAATTCCATGGCTATAGCTATTTTTGCGGTGATTTTCGACATTTTCATATCTAATTTTTGACGATAGAAGGCATACAAAATTAATTTTGTTTAATGATTCAGATGAAGAATTTTATCCCCTACAACTTGTATTTGAAGCTTTTTACCTAAAATAATTAGGAAAGCAGGTAATTACGAAAATCTGATTTTATATGTTAAAATCCTATGTTCCTGGATCGCGGTCACCACCCTGTATATATTTTTTCATGTCATTCCGGAAACTTTCCAATCCATTCTCGTAGTTCCACTAATTCTGTCAAATTCAGTAGTTTCCCGTGGTAGTGTTGTTTACTTAGTTTTTATGGGGGTACATAAGATAATACTATTATTTTATTATTATGAAATATTTATTACAGTAAAAGCATTCAAAATTCAAAACTAAATCAGTTGCTAAATTTATTAGCACATGTAAAATCAAATATATGAAAAATAAGATAGTGACAGAGTGTCAGTGACACTGACAGAAAATAACGTTTTTCGTACGGCTATAAATCAAGGTAATATATCTGAATTAATACATAAACTTGCGTTACAGCGAAAGTATTATTAGAAACGAGCATCGTTTTAAAATGGAATGTTCTAACATATAATTTGACTGTGCGTTGAGTAATCGATTATGATTCTGATTCTGGCAAGCCAAATTCAATTCTGATCAAATAATAATTTGTGGCATTCTGTATAATAGCGTTAAGTTCGTTGTCTCCCAAAGGAAATGTCCTCTGTGGTTTCAGCCACAATATTTACATTTGGAAAATGGAGGACAAAACTAAAAACCATAAAAAATTCTGTTGACAGAACCTCGCCTTTTCAAGACCAGGTGTATCACCTTCAGTTAAAAATAGTCTGATTTAATTAGTCGTGACCTACAACCTTAGACACAATAACAGTTTCGCTTCTTATTATAGCAAGTCACACAACACAACATAAAGAAAACTACTATAGCACTTCGTGACTGCTGCAGTTTACAAGTGCCACAATAATTATTCAAGTTTTGAAGTAGACGTCCTTATTTGTATAAAATATAAGCTGTTAGGTTCATAAAGCATTTCACTCGGTGTTACTAATAAATTTTATTTTCGTGTTTCCCAAAATTATACTTTTAGATGCACACAGAGAGTGTGTAAAATTTACGGCGACAATATTGCCTGATTCATTATTCATTTTTAACGGCGTATTATAATATTCGTATATTCAGCTGCGAAATGCTGATTACGCGTAGCGTCTAGCCAAAAGCGTGTGATGTCCACCAAAATCAATAACAATAGAAAGCCAAATAAGTCAACAGAATATACCCACATAGAAATAAATCAACACATATGTTGGTTTGGTTTTGTTTGAATGGTTTGTCATCACTTAAAACTCATATGGTTTGTGGGGGCTTCCTCTTTTATTAAAGAAGAAAAACAAATGCGGTTGTCTGGTGGTGTGCGTTAGGGGACTGGTTGTCATTAAGACGACTCGGGTTTGCTTCGAAACAGCAATAACACAGCAGCTCTAATAGTGTTCTGGGCTCAAGCATAGATTAAAGAAATTTAAAAAAATCTGATGTGGCCAGCACATTACCTTTCGTCAATTCTATGTATTTTGTATAAATACAGATAGATATTTGGAAAAGATTCTATATTTCCAGTAAAATTATAATACGAACTTCTTTAGTTTTCTCATTCGTTAAGGGTCGGTATTCATTTCTATTTTGCGTGTCATCCTCGTTCAAATCTCCGCAGTACAGTCTTGCCATCCTCTCTTTGATCTTCCTCTGTTTCTCTTGTATCTTTATAGAAAGTATCACTCGAGCCATTTCCCTGTCCTTTCCTATTTCCTATCCTATTTTCCGCGTCTTATGAACATAACATGTTAATTGACATATGTTAATTAGATTCGTATATATAAATCAGCAGTTTCCATGGTTATAGAATTCATGATATTTGAATCTTTTTATAATTATTTATATCTGTTGAATATGAAAAAAAAAAGTGAATCAAACCGTATAGAGAAAAACTCTTAAGAACTGCAAATGAGGATACTTCTGGTTGACCAATTATAATCAAAATCTAATCAACTCTTCATATGGATGTAACGAAGAGGAATACGAAAATATTATAATATGTAGAATAGTTGTGTAGGAGTTTTCGATGATGAAAATTTCGTCACACACATACAGACATCATTGTAGAAACAGTGAATTAGTATTCTAGAGACCCTAAAACATGTTTATTCATTAAAACTCACCATCGAATATTTTGACTGAAGACAATAACCTTCCTTAGGTGACGGATCATTATTATAAAAAGTTATAGGCGTTCAAAAAAGTAGTCCCCTTTGTTGATCAGTGTATGATAGCTTCACAGACTTAAAGGGGATTTTACAGCTCAGTTGGTAGTGTATTCTACCGGACATTGAAAGGTCCTGGGTTTAAATCTCGGTGAAATCCATTATTTTTCACCAAATCCTTTCTTCGGCAGAAAAAATACTGTACAAATTTAAGTAAAATTCTTATTGAAAAGAGAATCTGATTTGAGAAATGTATTAGTTAAAGATAAGAGACAAGCTAATAACCTTATACAAAATTTTACAAATAAGAGTTATTTACTAAAATAGGTTACAGTAATACTAGTGATTCTGGTTCTCATAATTTCACTACTAGCTATTTTAACTAGTAGGAAAGTATATGCGGCAACCCTGTACTATTAATGAAAACGTTGAATGAGAGGGATATATATATATATATATATATATATATATATATATATATATATATATATATATATATATATATACAGTGTGTTAATTAAAAACCTGGCCATAGGCGTTTAACATGGGAAATCAGTTTTTCCTAGCGCAAAAGTTCCCAAATTATTTTAGACAAAAATACTTCAAATAAATGATGTAGAAAATTAAATTCTTCATCCAAATTAGTAATAAAATTTTATTTTTGATATTTCATAACAGAGAAAATCAATTTTAAAGTTTTTTAAAGATTGCTGATTTATAGCGGTAGCCATGCAATTCAAACAAAATTTGTCCAGAGTAACACCATTTTACAATCTAAAGGTTTTCTTCATGAAAAAACTGTTCCATACTTTCAAAGAAATATGTTATTGAACGAAAATTACAAAACAAACTTTTTTTGACAGTTAAGATGGCATTCAATTGTTCGTAATTTTCTTTGAGTTCCATGGCTACCGCTATAAATTAGCTATCTGCAAAACAATTTAAAATTGATTTTCTCGGTTATGAAATGTCAAAAATAAAATCTTATTACTAATTCGGGTGCAGAATTTAATTCTCTACAACATTTATTTGAAGTATTTTTGTCTAAAATAATTTGGGACTTTTGCGCAAGGAAAAACTGATTTCCCATGTTAAACGCCTATGGCCAGATTTTTAATTAACACACTGTATATATATATATATATATATATATATATATATATATATATATATATATATATATATATTTAAAAAAATTACAAATGAACAGGAGCGCGGGGAAAATTTGACACGAGACGAAAAAATAATTTTATTAAATTTAATTGAAGAAAATTAAGAAATAACAATGAACAAAAGTCAAGATAGTAAGATTTTAAAAGAACCTAAATTGATTTGCATATCATTAGCCACCAAAATATTCAGTGGCGGATTTCTTGTCAGACACGGCGGAAAAATTTTGACGGCAGCAAATTTCCTGAGAATAATTTTCAACAAATAAAAATAATTTTAAATGAATCAAAATTCGCAAATACGAAAAGATAAATTTAGTAATTTGATGAATGTAAATAATATTGCTCCCTTTCGGATTTTTTCTTTTAAGTTTTTTTAATTGTAACAAAGAATTGCTTGATTACAATAATGAGAATGTGATTCCAACCCATCACACAAAAAAATTGATTATAATAATTGTTCTTGTATTTATATATTCTAATTACAACAGAAATTTTTGATTACAATAAAGAAAATTTGATTGCAATAATAAATATCAGTAATTACACAAAAATAAATTAATTATAATCGTTGTTGGATTTAGGCGGAAAACTAATATCAGACTACAGTCGGCAAAATCGTTAATCCGCCACTGAAAATGGCAAGTAGAAGAAGAGGGTATTACTCAAAAGTAGAGCGAATTACACAGCAGTGGCTACATAAAGTAATACAAACATGTAGTTCTACCACCGTTTCTAGATATTGGTTTTGTATCATTTCTGATTAAATCAATTATTTTTCTTACAGTCCTTTTTGAAAATCTATATATTTTCACACCCCATCAATCTTTACATATTTTTAAATAATTTTTAATTATCACGACAGTCTTCTGATTGACAGGTAATAGTACTTAAAATTGTATTTTGTTGCTACTAATTATCACTACTAAATTTCTCTTCTATTATGTACTACTAAGTTATACTTGTACTAATTTTACTTTGTGAGCGCAAATAAATTAATAATGAGTAGATGCAACCATTAGTAGTACTACTAATATTTAGTAAAAAGTTATGAACTTAATGGTTAACATGCGTTATCACGTACAATCGTACAATCAAACCTTAGTGTGAAACCGGAAATACGATCGTGTCCGAGGCTTTATCCGCTTAGCATAGATGGTATCTACTCTACTGACCAATGACCAAGGTCACGCTAGATGCAGGGGGCTAGATCACATTAGTGAACAACTTGTTATTGCTACTAAACGATTTGTTTTGTAGATGAACATGATAAAGATTTTACGCGCAAGGTTTTTAACATTTTTATTTAACATACTAGTGAGTGACATTTATAGCTTATTAATAGCGAGTGCATTAGCCATTAAATTATTATCGGTAATCTATTACATAGATAATGGATTATTCTAATAATAAACCTCAGTTTAGCAAATCATCCTCCTTATTATATTCACAAAAACCCATACAAAACATGTTACAAGATACACCTATCTCTTTCTCTTTTATCTGTTTCCATTCACTGTGTAGAATCTGCACCATCTTTATCTATCAGGCATGTCATCATATAACAAGAAACCGATACCTCATTGACTAGCACAACAAAACATACGACACTCGACACTGCAAACAAATCAAACATGACGCACAACAAATGAGCAGCAAAAACATACGCTATGGAGTAGAGTTACATTGCATGTCTGTGGTGTAGGAAAACAAGGACTTTCACTAACGAAAGAAAATTTCAATCTGATTAAGCAAAATAAATGTGGACCCTACACTTAACAAATAAAGAGTGTCTGACTATATATACATTTAATTTTAGATCAAATACGAGCTTTAAAAAAATGTATTGGATGTGTGCTCACTGTTAATGCGAATCCAAGAATCTTCAGCGATTTGAAAGAAATAATTCTGTGTAACCTTGACGTCGCAAAGCTATTTTCGCTTACAGATCACCTGATTCATTAGAACGCGTTAAATTCTTAATTAGTGAAGAACTGACAGACAAGCTTCAGTGCCAAGGACAAAGTAATGCCGTTTATATAACTACTTACATACAGAAATGGCCAACCAATTATTGTTAAGGAATTTGAATTAATTGAACCAAATAGCTAAAAGCAATTATCGATATGGAAATTTGAATTATTAATTGCTAGTATCGATCTTGAAAATAGATAACAAACTGTTTATGTTTATACAAACTTACTTAGTAACTTACAATTAGCAAAAGACCGTATAAATCCTTAGGAAAATCAAGGAGGCAATGACTGAAAAAATATTAATAATTAATATAAAAGTTATAATCACTAAAATTGCCTGCCTTTACGGATTGCGAGTATACAGACATTGTACCGGCCTATGGTGAAGCTCAGGGAATCGCTGCCCAAACCCATCAAATTTATTTGTAACATTTTCCGAATCGTCATCTTCCAAATGTTCGTATCTTTGTACATGTTCAGCATCTCCGAGATCATGGATCCTTTAAGCCTGCTGCTCAAGTTCGTGGTAGAAAACGTCTATGGTCTAGTGTTCTAAGAATAGCTCTACAACAGAAAGTATCACATATGACAATTTGCAACAAATATTGAAAGAACAACAGTTACATCCTTGAAAACGCAGCTACAGGCATACTCAACAACAGGCAGATGCTGGAAAGAGTAGAGGATTCATTTCGTCGTCGCCTTCATTGACAATAACGGTGGTCATTTTGAACATATATTGTGATTCCATTTATGCCTGCATCACTTTTAATCATCTTTATGCGTTTTCTTGTTCCGTTAATTGTAGAGTTGTTCTTGGTCGACTACATCCTATAAATATCCTACCATTTTTGGATTATCCAACGGTCCAACCTGTTGTAACAAAATTTGACGCCTGATTTTTCTGTTACTTTAGTCGAGTTATTCCAATCTATCTTTTATTTTCTCTGCTTTGTGTATAGTTTCATCTTCTACTGTATCTGTCAATTTATTCAACAATTTCTAAACATTGTATTCATTCAGTCGCAACTAAAGGCGCATACGATCGTTACAAGTCACAACCACAACGGACGCAGCTGTTTGTAGACGCACGCGCTCTAATTTTGCGAAATGCATTTGTTTATTTATTCAACCATAGGCGGGTAATGAAATTTGTAACAAAACTTTGAAGAATTTTAAGTCAATATCTAGAAGGTTTATAAGAAAAAGTTATTAAGAAATATTGTTGCTCTTGATGATTTCTATCACTGGATAAATTTAATGTACTTATTTCTGTTACATCCTGTATATCTACCAATTTCCAAATTACGTGTCCAGTTTATACAATATTACCAAGCCAATAACCAAAAAATGGTACCTTAAAATTTTCAATAGACTATTAAATAAAAAGTATCATATGCATCTAATTCGAACCTGCTGATTACGGATTTTTTTTAAAAAAAAAACCCTGGGCCTTGGTTTTCAAATTACAAATTTTAATTTGGATTGAAAATCTCACAAGTTTTTTGATTGGTAGCCTATAGCTAATAAACAATTAAAAAAATTGATACGATATTACCAAGCAAAGAACCAAAAAATGGTGGTATAGAAAAGGTGTTAACATTTATTCGAAATCTCAGTCAAACAACATTTATTCGTACAACACCAAACATATACGAATAAGTGCTGTTTGACTAAGATTTCGGGTAATTGTTAACACATTATTGATTAAATTTGCATGGACAGAAATTTTCTTTGAAATGCTATAATTCTCAATTATTATGATGACATACCAATTCTATTTCTGAATACTTCATTCGTTCCAGATGTGACAGTAATATATAGCAAGCCTTGAAAATAAATCAATTGCTAGCCATTCATGACGTCAAAATATGTAGCTAATGTTTTCATTTAACATTAATTGATTAACACATGAACATATTAGTAACAAAGTAGTACTATATAGGAGTGTGCGTGGAATATTAGTTCATACTTTGTATGCATCCTTAGTTTAAATATTGCCTGATGAATAAAATATTTATTAGGTATTAGGTGTTAACAAGTACTCCCAATTACTTATAACCAATTCAATTATTATCTGCTATTCACCATACTGGGAATTTACGATTCATTAGCTCCTCTACAATTCACCGGAAACTCTCCTCACTGTCACCATGGCTTCCGGTTGATTGATATGTCTGTAATGACATGTTCCATTCCATGAGAGGCTGGTTCAAACCTTTGCAATATCCTCTGCAGGACTTCAATGATTATAGCCAGACGATAATGGATAAACTTTCACTTACCGTGATGTAATATCGGCTCATGAAGGCTTCACAAACGCAGATGACTTAGTTTTGAAAGTGTTTGGAGTAATCAGCCTAATGCAAATGCAATTAGGAAGATATTGCTTCATGAAATTATAAATAATTGCTATAGATATTTCATTTATGTACTTTTAATAAGCAAGGTAAAGAAACGATAACTTATATTTTAATAAATTCATTTCAACATCAGGTAAGTTATATAGAAAGATGGAAGATCATTTTAAGGATCATCATTTAGTCCAGATTTAGCTTTTACCGGGATCCTTTACTTTTGGCACAATGAAAAAGAGCTTGTTAAAATCCAGTGCGTACAGTAAACCCTACCTTGCAAAACATGGGACAATATTCCCAAAACAATGTGCAGAACTTTTGATCCCAAATCATAGACAATGTCATCGCGCAAAATAACTGGACAATTTAGAATTTAATGATTATTGTTAGCAGAACTTCAGTCAGAAATAATTTAAAATTTCGAAAAAAAATAATGTAACCAAATAGACAGCGGTCCAGCTTGAGCGAATCTCCAGATGCTTCAGAGCAGCCAACATTTTATAGAAAATCTACTATAGAAAAACTACTGATTGAAGACTTTTTGGCATTTCTTAGCAGAAAAGTATACAATAATGACAGAGAATACCAAAAGAACCACAGTTACATTCAAGAATATTTTTGACGATCCGGGAAATAGATTTAACATCGTCCAGAGCAGAAACAAATGAGACAAGCTATTGAAAAACTACGTCGTATTGAAGATAATGGATTCCTATCACTCCTATCAGTGTTGTAAAATTAGATTTCCTATATCCTTACTTTATAGGAACAACCCCGTATGTCAACGTTTCAATAAAAAAATTATTTCCATTTGATGAAGTGGTCTAACTTTTTCTAAAATCTTTTGTTTACAAACGTTATCTAAAACTTCGTAAAAATTCCGTGCGTACAGTAAAACCTAGCTTGTAAGACATGTGTAGGGTTTAGGGATACAATAGAGTTAAAACTGGTATTTTTATAATAAAGGCGTTGTTACTCAATATTAAATAGCGGGATATTTGAATAACATATTCAGTTTTTGTAAATTCTAAATCTATATTTTAAACTAGTCGAAAGAAATTTATAGAAATTTCTCACCATTACTGTAGGTTTTATTATTTTTTTTGTTGAAAACAAACATATCAGTTGCAATCCGAAGTCACGGAGAAAAATAAGCACTACAATTAAAATCTGTCCTAAATATTCCACAAAACACGCGTAACTATTAAATAAGACTAGAAACCGTTGCCAGTCACATTTTTTTAAAGATCTGGAAGCGCATCTATTCACTGTGGTGCAATATTCTAAAGCAAAATAATTTACAAAGAATATTATATAACAGGTTAGTAGCTTTAGATAATTTTGAATAGATCTAGGCTTTTCAACTATCTGGCAAAATCAATTTATCACTAAAAATGAAATTGTTGTGATATTAGAACGTACGGGAACAATGATAATGATTTAAATCTTCTTAGCCAATCAAAATTTAATTTGCACTACAAACTAATCATACAAAACTCAGATATATAAAATTATTTACAATTAATTTCATATACTTATTATAAAAATACGGCTAATAATTCAAATTGGACTCTTTTTTTAAAAGGGGGCTAAAATTTATTTTAAACGAATTAAATACAAATTCTTTGCGAACGATTTATGAACCATTTGAAATTTACAGAAAGATGAATCAATTTATCATTATTTTTGTAGATATTTCTCACCATTTGCGTAGGTTTTATAATTTGTTTGTTGAAAATATAAACCGACCTAGGCTCGAGAAATTAACCCTTATTACGTGAAATATCGTAGCAAATTACATTTTCCAATGAACGTCTAATTATTAGTTTGTTGCAAATTATTCATAACATTCTCTTCTATTTAATTAGTGAAGTATGTAGTCCAATCCATTCATACGACCAACTTGAAGAGTACGCATATTCCGTTATGCATTGTACACATACTTGTCTGTGGTATATTAGCTGTTGGTTACGGGGTAAGGATTATAAGGACTGTTATTTGTGCATTGATGCGGGTATGAACACATATGCATACATATTATGTAGTTTACGCAGTCATGTATACAAGATTCTCTGTAGTACGCTGTGTGCAGTTTGCAACCCACTTGATGGAACTGGTTCTTCTGACCTTCACACAAGGACGAAGAAGTAAAGCAGTAGACGAACAAGAAGATACTTGTTTGGTTGGCCTAAATTAACACTGTTTGCAAATATTATAAAATTTATAAGTACATAAATATACTGTCACACCTATTATAAAAAAATAAAATGTGACATACTTTTCCCACCGAAATAATTCAGTTATAGCATTGACACTTCGTATACTGCAGATCTTGGGTAAATATCTTTAATCCAACCAAAAAGTAATTGATGCTTTGCTTTGCTAAATTAACTTCTTCGCTGCAGATTCCCGTTTTATCCAGTATCATTTGGTGACATTTTTTGATGCTATTGGTAGTAGTTGCAATAATTGTTGGCCATCGTAAACGCTAATTATTAACCAAGCTGGTACGACCACGTTTAAATTCAGCTGGCCATCTTTTCACGGTGGCAAATGATGGTGTAGAGTTCCAGATAGTGCTGTGAGGATCCGACAAAACTTTGATTGATCCGAGAACCCGGATTTTAAAATATCCGAATTCTCGGATATCCGACATTCGGATATTGAAGCGGATATCCGAAAATATATTTCGAATTTGGACCTGGATCCTAATTTAGATCCGGATCCGGATTCGATATTTTGTTTACGGATCCGGATCTAAATTTTAATTCTGAATCCGATTTTTCATTTTGAATGTGAAGGCTAATATATGGAATTGAGTTCAAATTCAAACTTCAAACCGTTAAAGTGGGCCTGTTTAGCTTTACAGCGGTCTGTAAACACTAGTAAATAAACAGTAATACATTTTATAATACCCCTCTAAAATAGCCAGGGCCCTCCTTGAGCGTTCGTAATTACATTCGTATTCGTATTCGTATTTGGTTTCATGTTAGTAGTGATAGTAGTCTGTGTTTCAAAAATAATATTATATATGTCAGTGTCAGTGTCAATTGTATTGTCACATTTATTCAGATCACTTACAAGTTAAGAGTTTTATCATATATTTATTAACGATTAATAAATATTTTTTTAACGTATAAATGATGTGAATAAATGCTGCAATACAGTCGACACTGACAATGACATATCCAATATTGTTTTTGAAACACAGACTAATGTGACTACTAACATGAAAACGAACGCGAATACGATTACGAACGAAATGACGAACGCTCAAGAATACGGGCCTTAGTTTGTGCAAATGTAAAGAAAAAAGAAATTTATACTTTCACAAAGTCCTATTTAGTAAATTGTGAATAAAATAATCAAATTTGTATTATTTTTATTACACATATACTCATATTCATATTGGAATCTAAGATCCAATTCTCAAATCCGTTTCCAAGATTCGATATTCGGATCCAAATTCCAATACTCAGATTCGGATCCAAAATCCGATGCTCAAATCCGGACCCAAAATCCGATACTCAGATCCGGATTCAAAATCCGATACTTAGATTTGGATCCGAGGTCCGGATAATTCAACATTCAATTATCCGGATATTTTTGGATTCGAAACCGTTAGTTCCAGAGCCGTATTTAGGATCTGTAGCCCTAAGGCTGAACCTGTGGTGCGGACCCTACCGGGGGGGAATTTTATGATTTTAAGTAAACATATTAGGCAAATATAAGATATAACAGGAATGTAACAAACAAGCAAATTTCACTTATATTTAATCCAAATACAGTATTTAAATATTCAGACTTAAAATGAAAATGTCAAATAATCTTAGTAGCTAATTGATTTTCTCATACACTCATACTAATAAAACTAATTCTAATTAATATTTTCATTACTTGTCTTAAAATGTCGCTTTTAATGCTGAGCAAAGTCAAAACGTTCAGCCTGTTTTCTAACATGGAGGTTCGAAGCGTGTTTTCGATCAACTTCAATTTTGAAAATGACCTTTTTCCACTGCTGTTTGAAACCATAAGTGACATATAATATTGTTAGAGCGACTTCAAAGTTAGGAAAACAATCTTTAATGTTTTTTTTTTTTCTAGGAGTAATCACCTTTTCATTTTTTTCATCATGCGACGACCGATGTATTTTGTGGAGGCCCGCGCCACATTAAATATTAAAACAAAGACATTTTTATTTTCGTTTATTTGTTTAGTGGTGTGGGCCCCTTTGTGGTACAGGCATTACCAAGCAGACTACTTTGAAGGGGATTAGGGTTGCAGACTACGAAATGAATAATTGTATTTTTGCCGACCAAGGATTTGATACTTTTTGAATAGATCTCGTGTTGAAACTAACAACATAAATAAAATAAATATATCATCACGGCATATTACCCATTGCTGGATGTGCCAATCTACTTTGTACACAGACATCGGTAATGATGAAATATTTGAACCGTGCGGGCGCTTACCAGGCGTCACCTCACGGGCACTCAATTCTGGCGTAGAGAGTGCACCACAGGGGTCAACTTGGTGCCATTAAAATTCGCAGTAATTTTTGGCGTCGGTCGGGATCGAACCCGGGTTCCCAGATTCACGACCAGACACTCAGGCAAACGGCCACGAGACCCCATAAATATAAATTTCTTCGCTCTCAAAATTGAAACAGCATTGTATGGTTCGATATGCCCATTGAAGATGCTAATAGGCTAATAACAATAATTGTAACATTAAGCAATGACAATCTAATTTATGACATCATTATTTCACTGTCACAGTCATTGGTTTTTACAATTAATTTAATAATTGATTTATTTTTGCTGTTATAGATACATGCTGTAATTATGATTGGATAAAATAAAATATTGAATTAGCTAGGCCGGAAAGAAATCTGCTTATCTCTTCTATTTGTACAACAAATGTTGAAAGCAAGAGTCTTTGCAAACAAGACATTTAGCTAATTTGACAGCAGAAGAAAGTCCGAGTTTGATTTAAATGTTTTACAAGAGCAGAAAGTTTCCAGCATATAACAAACATACAGCAAATTGTCCGCTGAATTGAATATCTTTAATGAGAATGACATTTGTGTGTTTCTAGATGTTTAAATAATTTTAATATCGTTCAGATTTTCCTATCAATTATTTTTAATAAGGAATAGAAACTTTCGAATTTACTTACAAAGATCTAAATACATAATAAGGACAGATATATACTCGTGTAATCGAAATGTGAAAAACATTTTACGATCTGCGAAAGATATTTATTTATTCATTTCCCACTGAACATGTAGGATTACAAGGAATCCTAATTATAGAGGGAGAATAAGATTCGAACAATATATTTACATAATAATTAGAGAAAAGTGATAAAATGAATCACAAAAAAAACAAATAGCAAAAATGTAATATCCTTAACTTACAATTAAATATGAAATAAAAATTGCAAAAAATAGAATGAGAAAAAGAACCGAGAAGTATCATATACATTAAATATTAACTGTCATATAACCGTACTGCTTTTCTTTTATATGATTGTAAGTTATCACGAAAGAGATCAATTCCAGAACATATGAAATTGAATCATTTACACATGTGAATACTAGGCGACATACTTTGATAATCTTAGTACATATAGGGTTATAAAAAGTAATATTTTGTCTAGAACACAAACGTGGAACATTAAAATATAGATTATCCAATGTACTAGTGTCATCAATAATGCCATTAACTAATTTATGTAGACGTAATATTGATATAATAGTTCTTCTAGTTTCCAAAGTTTCAAATTCAAATGCTTTTAAAGTATTTGTATAGATAATATCGAAGAAGTTAGTACCAAATTTTCTGTACCAGCAATACCTCAAAAATTTCTTTTATATTTTCTCAATTTCACATACATATATATCATTCACTGGATTCTAAACTTGAACACAATATTCGAGTGTTGAACGTACATAATAATAATACAGCATCAAAATAGTCTATGTTTACTCAATACTCAGCACTCCTTATTATGAAACTAAGATTTCGATACGATATTTTAGTTATATACATTATATGTAGATCAAACTTCAGCCTAGGATCGAAGAGCACATCTATGTCTTTATATTGAGATACTCATGTTTATATTGAGATACTGTAAGCAAAGTATATCCGTCCATGTTATAACCAAAAAGTACATTATTTCTTTTCGTTAATTCATAGTAGTACATTTTTGAAAGTTCAAATTAAATCTATATTCATAAAACCATATCAATAAGCCAGCTAGTCATTTTGTACATTTTAGCAGTCAGCAACTGAATTAATTGCTGTAAACAATTTCACATCATCTTCGTGAAGAAATATTTTGGAATACCGTACACAGTTAATAATATAATTGATATAGTGGCATATTTATTTGGAAGATTAGGTTGTGATCGTTGATAAAGAATGGTGTTGAAAAATGTAACGGCATAACAATTTGAAAATACCGTAGAACAATAACTATAGCAATTGCTCAGAATAGCTAAAAGAATAACAACAAGCAAATTATTCTGTGGATAACAATTACTTTGTGTTGCTACAATTACCAGTTCTTCATTGTTTTTAAATATATCGTTGAACAGTAATTCCTTTCAAATAAAAATTAATAATAGTTTACCTATCACCTAGTTTCTTTTGTAACATTAACATAATCTTAACCATGAGAACTTATTAAACTAATATTCATTTGTTTCCATTGCAGGTAAGCGTCTTCACCTTCCGATTTCTAACGAAGTGGTCCACTCTTCACATGTCGTCATCTTTTATCTAGGCAAGTAGTACTAGGATCCTAGACTTGAGGCAGACTTTTCTCAGGTTTTTTATAAGTTTCGGCAGAACATGTGTTATTAATTAATGTATTGACAACATTTCATTATCTGGATAGATAAATTGGATGTTTTCGTAATGATTTTGTAGTTCTCAAGGTATTTTGCTGCAGGAAGAGAAAATGTTAGAAATTTTGTAGAAGATTAAGAAGGAATTTTATGCGATAGAAATTATTGACATTATAAAATGTAGATGTAGAAAATAGGGTCCTCGTTAAGATACATTTTTCTTTTTGATGGCTAAATCCTGAATATTCACTATTCACATGTGTTTCTTCATCCTCTTTGCAGTGTAGACACTGTTTTCAGATCAACAATCTTACAAAGATGGCATTTTAAAAGACAATGACCAGTAGTGATACCTGTCATAATTCCTTTTACTGAAAGTTAGTAGCTCCTTGAAATTTGTCGACAAAGGTGAAATAAACTTCTTCTCCTAATTGAGGCCTGAATTGTCTATCCAGTAAGAGATAAAAAATATTTCATCACGGCATATTACCCATTGATGGGTGTGCCAATCTGCTTCGTACACAGATACCGGTAATGATGGAATATTTGTACCGTGTGGGCACTTACCAGGCGTCACCTCACGAGCACTCATTGCTGGCGTGGAGAGTGCGCCACTGGGGGCAATTTTGAGATTATGGCTTGATTTTTACCACTCGCTAAGAGAGGTATTGGATTCATGCTAAAAATCTCATATCCAGATTTTAGTGAATAAGCACGTTTTAAGGTCTCTAGAATCCGATTATAACATTTTTACGATGATGTCTTTGTGTGTATGTGTGCGTGTGTGTGTATGTGTGTGAGGTTGTTGGAGGTATAATTTCTCAAATTCTATAAGACTAAAGACCTGTGTAACTACGGATTCCTCAATCCATTTTAGCATAACTTTGGTCAGAAATGATTTAAAATTTCAAAAAAGAAATAACTAAATAGACAGCGGCCCAGCTGGAGCGGATCTCCAGATGTTGCAGAGGATTAAGGAAGCAACATTTTATAGAAAACAGAGAGTATGTAATGGGTCGACGAAATAATTCACTCAGTGGTTTAAAAATATAGTTTTATTAAAAATATTAATGCAGAATGACGTGAAGTTTTGTGAGGACTGGCGTGAGGATCTAAGATCTACTGACTCTCTGACTGTCGCTTATTGGGATATATATTGGTGGATAAGGGTTGTTATCTTATTTGTGATGTACAATTCACGTTCTAACAAAATGACTCAGAGATGGTTGGTAGGAAAGGTCAGTTGTATGGGAAAAGCTAACAATAGGATTATAGAAATGGACTTCAAGATAATACAGTAAATATTTAAAAGAACAGTAAATAAGAGAATTAGAATAACATCATAACATGATATAGGCACAATAACATGATTCATAGAAATACAACATAATACTTATAATAACTTAATAATTAATTAATCTCTAACATGGGTAGGTAGGTACATTACACCTCCCCCCTTAAAGAAAAGGAAAGCCTCAAGGGTTTTCTTTTAGTTGAGCGATTCTACTGCTCCTTCGGAGAGGCTTTTCAACTTCCTCATCGCTATGATTGTCTCTGTTACCTAATTCAACATTAGTTTTGACTGGGTGAACTTTATTTGAATTTTTAAATATATTTAGAGTTAAACAATTTGAAATGCTGTGACAACAGGTATTGTTGTTTCTGAAAAACCTTCTTTTAATTTTCTGATAAATTTTGTATATACAATAAAGGCTAAGAATTTTAAGTAACGTACAAAGTAAATATATGAAATAATTGTTATTGGTAACTCTAGAGAAAATAGAATCTTGTTGTTTATTTAATTCCTTAGTCATCCTTTCTATTTCCTTTAACTTATGGCTAGCTATTTCTAAATTATCTAAATTAATGTTTGAGTGTATGTCTACCATTTGTGGAATTGTAACATTTGGTTTTTTATTTTTTAAACAACATTCGTCCTGGCTAATGTCAAAATTTGGTACTATTGATAAATGGGAACTCTCTTTAAATATAGAAAATGTTGACAGTACCGTAGTACTGGTGTACCCACGACAGAATTTATCCATGGTAAGAATTCCTGTTTTAACAATCGAGATATCGAAAGGTGCAATGTTTTTGCAATTTATTGTTAACGAAGTTAATTTTGGAGAAACGTAAATCCAACTGTTACTATTATGTAATCTATGCCATATTTCGTTATTAGTTATGAAGATGCGAGTATCACAATTTTCGGGGATTCTAGAAGAGGTTTGCAGTAACTGTGTTTCGCAAATAGGTTTAACATGTACCGAATATATAGGTGATTCCAAACGACATACTAATTTTAATTCGTTTAATTTTTTACATTTACTAAAATCAGATATAGCAGTATATTGTAATTTGTTTTCAGAAAGTGCAATCATTTTAGTGGAAGGTTGTATAAAAAGATAAGATTGATTGCTTGTTAGAATCGGTAAAGGAATAAGATTATAAATGTCGAATGTATTAATATCTAGTAAAGGATTTAAGAGTACAAATATTAGCCTATTATTAAAACGAAAAACTTCAATTTCCATTACTTGAACGAGTGCGTGGAAATTGTGAGTTTCTAAAGAAGTTACGTAGTTCGTAGATGGGGGTAAATATGGTAAGGTATTTTGTAATTCTTTAATTAATTGTTTAGGACCTAAGATTATAGGGTGAAGAATACTATTCTGGGCTAATAGAATTGCCGTCGTATAATCGCTTAATTCTTTCTCGACTTCAGTGAACATAATAGTTAATAACGAGATGTGTTCGTCTGTTTCCTGTTTCCATTCTACTTCGAATAACTTTGTATTTATCTCTTTAGCTAATTGTTCGAAAATTTTAATATTTGAATTTAATAATAAGGTATTTTCTTGCAATTTGGAAAGTGTGGTATTAAAATTTGAAATAGTAGATTTTACTACTTGTGTTTGTTCGTTTAATAATTTGATTTGTTCTTTTTCATCATGTGATAAAGATTCAATGGCTTTGTTATAATATTCGCCGTCATTATGATCTAAGGTTCCGAAAATGAGTTTAAAAACAGAACCTAATCCGTCGATTAACCCACGTTTTGTTCTACGGTTCCCAATAATTTCGTTAAAGTTTCCAAATTTATTTTTAAGAATTGGTAGTGCTTTTTCTAAGGTATGTAGTGAACTACCACATAGTGTGGATTTTTCAATATTATCGTGATCGCAAAGGTTACGAGTTTTTATAATAGTATTTTCGATTAGATTAATTTTTTGTTCGAAAGCAGAAATATCGATATGTACAATTAATTTCCAAATATTTTCGTAATAATTTAATTTAGTTATGTGGTCGTAATATATTCCTGGAGATTGCTTTAACTCGGTATGATTGAAGAGCTGTTCCCCTGATACGAGGCTGACTAACCTAAAACAATATGACGTTTTAGTCTGTTATAATGAACACGCATATGTTTATTTTTTATTTTTATTGTGCAATTGACTGGAGGGTTTAATTTTATGATTTTATATGGACCTGTATATTTCTTAGAATATTTCTTCGTAGTTCCTATTTTTACTTGATTATTTTCTAGATACACTAAATCTCCTACTTTATAATTTATGTCTTTGGTTTTCCTATCGTAATATTTTTTATTAGTGTTTTTGGACTCAATAATATTATTTTTTGCTATTTCGTGTGATTTTTGAAATTTTAGGGTTAATTCCTCTAAGTAAGTGTCGTATGTATATTTAAATTCTACGTCTTTCGTAATTGAAGTTGGAAGTTCGGGTTTATTACCGAATATTAGTTCATAGGGTGAGTATTTTGTGGATGTGTGAGGTGTTGTATTGTAAGAAAACATGGCAAAATCGAGCCATGAGTCCCAATCGGTTTGATCTAATTTTACGTAATGGGAAAGGTATTCGGATAAAGTGTGATGTGATCTTTCGAGAGCGCCGTTCGTTTCGGGATGATATGCTGTTGTATTTAATTTTTTTATCTTAAATAATTTTGAAACTTCGTTTAAAAGATTGGACATGAAATCTCTACCTTGATCTGTAAGGATTGATTTGGGTATGCCAAATTTACAAATAAAATTTTGAACGAATGTTCTTGCTATGGTTTCTGCGTCATGTCGCGGAATTGCAAAGGCTTGAGAATACTTTGTTAAATCGTCTTGTAATGTCAATATATATTCATTACCGTTTTCGGTACGCGGTAGTTTACCTACAATATCGAGGCTAATTTTTTCAAATGGTTTACTAGCAGTTGTTGTAATTTCCATTGGTTTCTTAGATTTATTCCGAACTAATTTGTTTTCTTGACAAGAGCTACATGTTTTAATGAAATTAGCAATATCTTTTTTCATGTTGGGCCAACGATATCTTTCTTTTATTCTTCTATATGTTCTATGGAATCCTGAATGTCCCGATGATGGATTTGAATGAAATTCTACGAGGACTTTCTCGATTTGGTCGGTATTTAAATTTATTATATTGTTATGATAGATATTTATAGTAATGTTGGTATTCTTAAATATGTACCTAATCATCGATCGAATTTTGTGCCATTTTAAATTATTATTGTGACTTTGGGAATTTAGATTTGTGATGTTGATTATAGATATGTTATTATTAATTAGAACGTTTTTGAGATTCAAAATGGAATGGAAAATATCTTCATATGAAGGCTGGTCCCAATAATATTTTTTTGAAAAAACATAAATAATTATTTCATCAGAATGGAAAAAGTGTTTAGTTTCGAATAACTCAGGATTTTGTAGTGAATCTAAATGATTGTATTTTTCATTTATCTCTGTTAATAATGTGTTTGAATTATCTAGATCACAAGAAACAAAAATTGCTTTATTACCTTTAATAGTTTTAATGTCTCCATCGAATTCATTTAAAAGGTTATAGTTTAGAATAGAAGTCTTAAGGCAATTTAGAAAATCAGAATATGTTTCGGTATTGTTACTGGATTTAAATATTGAACAGTTGTTATCGTTGTTAGTTTCTAATTTAATACGACTAAGCGCATCAGCGTTTGAATTTAATCTACCTGGTTTATACGTGATTTGATAATCATATTCTTCTATTTTTAAGCGCCAACGAACTAATCGTGATCCAGGATCTTTCACGTTAAACAACCATGTCAAGGGTCGATGGTCTGTAAATATGTTAAATTTCCTACCATAAAGATAAGGCCTAAAATGATTAATTGACCAAATAATCGCGAGTAGTTCTTTTTCAATGGTGGAGTAGTTAGATTCTGCTCGATTTAAAGTGCGGCTTGCGTATGCGATTGGAAGATCTTGGGAACTAGGACCTTGTGATAGGACTGCTCCAATAGCAAAATTACTTGCGTCGGTGGTGAGATTAAAGGGTTGAGTGAAATCTGGATATTGAAGGATTGGTTCTGATATTAATTTTGATTTTAAGGATTCGAAAGCTTCTTGTTGAGTGCTTGTCCAAAGGAATGGTTCGTCTTTCCGTAATAATTTTGTGAGAGGTTGTGTTATTTTGCTAAAGTTATTGATGAATCGTCTATAGTAACCAGCTAAACCGAGAAAACTTTTTATCTCTTTAGTAGTCTGTGGAATTGGGAATTCCTCTACGGCTCTTATTTTATTATCGTCTGGTTTAACACCTTCGGATGTGATATGATGTCCTAAATAAATGACTTCTTTGCGTAAAAATTCGCATTTATCTGGTTGTAACTTTAGATTATTTTCTGCTAATTTGGAAAAGATTGATTTTAATTTTCTGCAATGATTATCGAGATTATCTGAATAAGCAACGATATCGTCAAGATATACAAAACATGCGGAACCTTGTAAACCAGTTAAAATAGTGTCCATTAGACGTTGGAATCGCGCAGGGGCTGTTTTCAATCCAAAGGGCATTCTATTGAACTCGTAATGGCCTGAAGGTACAGTAAATGCAGTTTTTGATATATCTTTTTCTTCTATTGGAATTTGGTGAAATCCGGATGCGAGATCGAGTGTTGAGAAATATTTTGAGTGACCTAACTGATCGAGAATATCGTTGATGTTTGGCAAAGGGTATGAATCACCGATACTAATCTCGTTAAGTTTACGGTAATCTATAACTAATCGCCATTTTTGTTTACCGGATGCGTCCTGCTTCTTTGGAACGACCCAAACGGGGAAATTCCAAGGAGAGGTAGAAGGGCGGATAATATTTTCGTCTAACATTTTTTTTATTTGATTATTTACTTCTTCTTTGTGGACTTCTGGAAACCTGTAGGTTTTGGATTGGACTGGTATTTCAGAATTAGTAGGAATTTGATGAGTTATCGCATTTGTATGAGTTAGCTCGTCGCCTGGTAAATGAAATATGTGATTAAACTCGATGCAAGTTTCTAAAATTTTATTATATTCTTCCTCATTTAAATGATGTAAGCGCAATGATTCTTTCAATAATTTTAATCTATTAGAATTACAATTAATATGTTGTTTGTAATTATTGTTTGATATGGAATTTATTTTGTGATTGTTTTCAACTTGTTCAATTTCAATTTTTACTTTAGAGATTTTGATTTTTTTATCCGTTGTATTGAGTACAGATGTAATAGCAAATTTATCACGGACCTTAACAAAACTAGGACATAATAAAACACCATCTAGGATTTTAGTAGGAGGAATAATTCCTTCAGAGATTTCAGGATTAGATATTTCAACAACAATGATTTGTTCAGATCTTGGTTCGATTGATATAGGATAAGTAGGAATTAGTGAAGATTTAGAATCATTATCTGAATTAGTAAGATTAGAACTTTCTTTTTGTAAAATGTTTTCTATATGATTTAGGGAGATAGCAGAATTATGAATATGTAATAAATCGTTCTCATAGTCGATGTGGCAAGTATTCTCTTTCAAAAAATCGTTACCAAAAATTCCATCGAATTGTATTGGAAAATCATCTCTAATTACATGGAATGTGTGAGTGATTGTTCTATTTCCAACTAAAATATTCAGATGTAGATAACCGAGTGTTTGAACAGAATTTGGATTAGCGTTATCAATGCCGTGCAGAATCAATTTTTTATCTTCATTAATAAGAGTATTTCCATTTAATTTTGAAATTTTGATTAAAGAAACGTCCGCGCCTGTGTCTAGCAAGAATGAATTTTGTAAAAGTTTTGATTCGCTAAAAGATACATTGATAAATGTTGTGACAGCTAAATTTTTTATTATGACGATTCGGCCTGAATGTGATTTGCAGTCCGTTGAGTGGCCGACGCAACTGGACTTTGCGAGTTTAAAGGATTGGAAGAGGTTTGAGAATTAGAACTAATATTGTTTCGTTTTTGGTTATTATATTGTCGTTTTCGACATTCTGAAATTACGTGCCCTAGATTTTTACAATAATTGCACTGCTTAGGATTATCGAAATTTTGATTCCTACGGGGAAAATTTTGATTTTGGTTAAAATTTGAATTTCTATTTGGAGAATTTCTATTTATTTGACTACTCGGTGCATAGTTTTGTCTTGAATCATTCGGTTGCCTAAAATGTCGAATGTTTGAATCACTTCTCGGTTTATTTTTTGAGTAACAATTAAAACTACTGTGTCCCGGTTTATTACAATAGTTACAATGCTTTGTGTTGGAATTATTAATAGTTTGAAACTTTTGAATTTCGAATTTTGATATAAGTTCTCGTTCTTCGTTTATTGCAATTGCTATGGCTTCTTCTAGAGACTCAGGTTTTTGTGCTTTTACAAGTATAATTAAATCTTTATTTAATCCGGAGATAAATGCATTTAAGGCTTGTGTTTTTAAGAGATTGACGCACGCTTGTCGTCCTTCTTGTGATAAATCGTTGTCTAAGGTATTTAATAGTTTAACGTAACAGTTTTCAATACGATTTCCATAAGAAAGAACATTTTCCTTGATATTTTGCTTACTTGAGTTTAATTCTAATTGCCATTGACCACCTGTTCGTCTATCTGAATAAGAATCTAATAAATGTTTCTTTAAATCTGACCATGAATCAAAGTTTCTGTTTTTTATTAAGAGTCTGGCGTTATCAGTTAATTTAGTTTTAATAATTTTTAAAAGAGTAGCTTTATTTGTTTCTGATACGAGAGCGATTGCTTCGTCGCAGTTATCGACAAATTCGAATAGTTTGGATTTGTTATTGCCATCGAAATTAATTAACATACTTCTGGCAATTTCTAAGCTTACGAAAGATGTTGAAGTACTCGTAGTATCAGGCATTTTGAAATTAGTTTTGACGAATGTTTTACAAGAGTATTTAAAATCTACACGAATTAATTTTTGTATTACTGAATTTTTGAATTGAACACTGGCACTTTGGGGATTGGTATTATTGTACTCACAGAAATAGTATAAACATGACCACAGTGAATGAAGACCCACGACGTTGTTGAACTGCTGCTCGCTGGACCTGGTGAACGATTGAACTGGAGTTCAACTGTGACCTGGTGGACTGGTTGGCTGGATCTGGATGGACCCCGACGTTGTCGAAGATGAGCCTTGAATTTGAGTAAGATCCGGAACCACTGTCTCGAACGCGAGTGATACAGACAACTTATTGGATTCGTCTCGACGGTTAAAGACTAAGGTCACCGGTTTCAAATTGTAGTTTGAATTTATTTACCGTTATTTCGAAAAACGATCCCACTTCTGACACCAAAATTATGTAATGGGTCGACGAAATAATTCACTCAGTGGTTTAAAAATATAGTTTTATTAAAAATATTAATGCAGAATGACGTGAAGTTTTGTGAGGACTGGCGTGAGGATCTAAGATCTACTGACTCTCTGACTGTCGCTTATTGGGATATATATTGGTGGATAAGGGTTGTTATCTTATTTGTGATGTACAATTCACGTTCTAACAAAATGACTCAGAGATGGTTGGTAGGAAAGGTCAGTTGTATGGGAAAAGCTAACAATAGGATTATAGAAATGGACTTCAAGATAATACAGTAAATATTTAAAAGAACAGTAAATAAGAGAATTAGAATAACATCATAACATGATATAGGCACAATAACATGATTCATAGAAATACAACATAATACTTATAATAACTTAATAATTAATTAATCTCTAACATGGGTAGGTAGGTACATTACAAGTATAATACTTCAAATGTTTCTTAGGCGCTACTAATTGAAGACTTTGGGCATTTCTAAGTGTACAATAATGGCTGAGAATACCAAAAGGAACAATAGTTACAGACAAAAGTATGTCTGACGATCCGGGAAGTAGATTTAACAAAAAAAAAATAATGTATTAAAAAACTGCATCGCATTAAAGATAATGGTCCCCTATCAGTGTTGTAAAACTAGATTTCTTATGTTCTTATTTTTTTGAAACAGCCCCTTATGTGAATGTTTCAATAAAAAAAAATCTTTCTAGTTGATGAAGATGTCTAACTTTTTCTCAAAAACTTTGTTACATCCGTTAATCTAAAGGATCATTTGATATTACTTAAAAACTAAAATATATCTTCTATATAGATCTGTCTGAAAAATAAGCTGTCATATACAATGATATATTTAATTACTTATTTATTTATTTGTATTTTAGTATCTGCTTAACTGTTGTTTAATTTAAACTAGTGCATTTGCATTAATTATAAGGAAGTGAAATAATAGATTACCTCAAATCAAGGAAGTGGTTAACTAATTACATACACTTTTACAATAAATAAATAAACGCATGTTAAGTTGATTTGATGTTCTGGTATACTTAGCGCATTCTAATGATAAAATATAGATGGAATAATTCATCTAATATACGAGTAATTGCAAGAGTTAAATTGCAATTTGAAATGCGTCTCCTAATACGGGCATATTCCATATTTACTACCTGTACATTATTTTAAAATAGTGCAAAAGCATTTTAATGATCAGTTTTGTTAATGACAACTATTGACACTTGTTACAGAATACTCGTAAATTAGTCCTTAACCATATCTTTAAAACATTTCAACACCTTGTGATTTCTAAACATACAAATAATGTTATTAAATCATTTTAGGTAAAAGCCTATAGGCATATTAATGCACAAAAAGTAAAGATGACATATTTGCTCATTTATTTAGAAAGGAAAAATTATTGTTCTCATTGAGATTTATTGATAAATCACATGACAGTGTTTGACATTTCGATAATTGTAATAATTACAGAAACCAACAAGGCTAAAACAATTATTTACTTAAATCTGCATAAAATCTTGACAAGCAACTGCAATATTTAAAAACACCTTGCTTTGCAATACGGAATATATTTTGTAATATACAGGAAACGGATATAATTAGATGTGTAATTAATACACATCATTTCCAACTCGACAGTTTTTGAAATGAGAAAAAAGTCGTGCACATAATAATAATAATTGTATATTTATTTACGCATTCAATATTTCTTTTATAGCATACTTAAACTAGTTTGCTTTACTATGTATATTATTTATATTTTAATTTTTTTTAAATTAGAACGGCATAATCTATCGTTAATGTTGCCTACTTGGCATTCACGATACTCGGTAATGGTGTCGGGCTCACACGTAACCCTTAGTCTGTAGCCAATCCATGTTTGGGGTGAAGCTGTCACTTTGAGTTGGCGGTAATTTGAATGTTAGTGTTTTGTGGGTGTAACCAGCAAACTGACGTTTAAAAAGTTAGGTTTTTTTTTGTATTTGCTTGAAGTTCTGTTGTGTTTTCTGTTTTGCTATATTTTTTGGCTCTTTTAGTGTGTTTTGTTTATTGTTCTTTTAATTTTTATTGCTGGTTTGTGTTGATTATAGTATTTGTTTTTTGTTAGATTGACTTATTAAGAAAACGATGCCCCATGTAGTAAAACTATAATATATACATACTATGTAAATTGCATATGATACTCACATCTGTCAAATAGAATTATCTAAATATTTTAGCAGTTTCTATGGTTAAAGCATAGCTGCTTGATTTATGAAACTTGGGCTTTTTAATTTTTTTAACTGTATATCTATTAAATACGAAGGAAAAGTGTAATAAATCGTATAGAGAAGAGAATATAATATTCTTTAATACTTATAACATAAAATGTCAAAAACAGCGTTTTTTTTTTTTAAAAAAAACTTCAAATGAGGGTACTTTCGTTTGACCAATTATAATCAGAATCTAATCAACTCTTCATATGAATGTAAATAAGAGGATTACAAATGAATTATAATTTTTGAAATTGTAGTATTGCAGTTATCGATGAAGAAATATTCGACACACACATTCATACATACAGACACATACTGATATAGTAAAACTAGTAAAATCGTATTCTAGGGACTCTAAAACGTGATTATTCATTATAAACACCATCGAATATTTTGACCAGACTATATCTTCTTTTCACGGAAGGTAAAAATCTGATGTGGCCAGCACATTATTTCCCGTCAGTTTATGTATTTTGTATATATTCCATATAGAAAGTTTTTAGCAAACCATTTTCCAGTAAAATTATTCCACAAACATACAATGTCAATTGCACTTGACACTGACATCTTTCAATTACAATTTTCTTAATATAGTAGCTGTTTCCATGGTTATACCATAGCTGACTGTTTTATGAAATTTAATTCCTTTATAACATTTTAACCCTGTATCCATTGAATATGAAGTATAAAATGTAATTAATTCGTATAGAAAATAAAATATTCTTTAATATTGATAACATTAAATGTGAAAAACTGATATTTAACAGCGTTTTTTAAGAAAAACTGTTAAAACCTTCAAATGAGGGTACTTGCGGTTGATGAATTATAACCAGAATCTAATCAAGTCTGCATATGGATGTAAAGAAGAGGAATACGTAAAAATTGTAATATTTGGAATTCTGGTATTGGAGTTATCGCGGCCGAAATTATAGTCACACACACACGAACACACACACACACACACATATAGACATCATAAAAATAGTAAAATCGTATTGTAGGGATCCCAAATGTGCTTATTCATTGAAAACTCACCACCGATTTTTTTGACCAAAGACAATATCTTGCTTACGTAAAATTTGCGGTAGGTACAAATGGACTAAGGTTGTTTTTGCAAAGAGGTTCTCAATTATTTTTTCATTGTTTTTGGGTGGTACTTTGCGATTATTACCCAACCTGTATATAGGGTAACAATATCTCAATATTTCTTGTAATTCATTCAATATAATAGATGATATCTATTTATACGTTAAAGGATTTTCTGTATGCTAATTCTATTAAATAACGTATCTATTTACTATCAATTATTCGTAGGTGTGCTATTATATTTTCTATTATATTCCACCGTCTATACATGTTACATAAATGCTAACAAATCGTTCGTAATCATTCTCCAGTATCTTGAAGACAGTTATAAGAAGCGGGCATTACGAAACCAGATTGTAATACATATGGTGATCTGAAATTTGCTGACAGATTACGACATTGTGAGTTTATTACTTTATTATATAAACTCGTATTGAAGTTTGGTTGCTTCATCCGAAAGAAATAGATCTTGAACGTTGAACGTGACATTTCCTAAAGAGCATATATTCTTTCGCCATGTAACAAATAAATGTGATATATAGTACTACACCGTTTGTCTGTAATTTTCTATGGCTGACTAATTTTGAAACGTAAACAAAGATGTATAATGTACTCGTAATTTTTCCATGACCGTAGCAACCTTTCTAAAATTTCTACCCTATATAACAGGTTAGTGAGTTATTATTTTTACATCCCACCGCTGCCACCACTTGTATATAACAGGGGAACGAGATATAGTTTAATAACTCATTACTGTTACCCGTTTAACAAACGGTTTTTGAATACTTGACCCGAAAGTAAAACACTAATTTGATTAATGCAAAACTATTTAGATCAAGGGTAACGCTGCCACCACTATCCGTGTTTTCAGAGTCCGCGGATAGAAAGACTCAATATAAGAGTATTAACAGATGCGGTCTATCAATCGACAAAATATACAATATTCACACAGAATACTTACGCTTACGCGATTACTGAAAAATAATGAATTCGGGCAACTTGACAAATAAAACTGAGAACTGGTTAATCAACTTAATTTATTTACACAAAACAATAAATGGTTGACAACAATAAACAAAATTATGACTATGGATCGTGACAACTACTGTTTAAAGGATCGGTACCTGACTCTCATAAAAACTAATTGAATTGTAAAAAGGACGACCTCAGAATAAGCTCTAGGCTTACTGAATTGCTATCAGCGCTTAGGTAGTCAACACCAACGACTAAGAATAAAGTAATCTATCAGTCTACTTACTGTACATCACAGGTCGGCCTCGACTGAAGCACTTTATTATTAAACTACTCACTAACTACCGTTATGCAAGAATTAAGATTATTATGATTTCAAATTACAAGAATAAAAATTAACTCTAAACAACAAATTAAACAACTTAGGAGGACGCGGACTTCAACAATTATTTAAGTCACAAAGACAACTACCAAATTCACAAGTCACTAAGACAAGTTATAAATTTAGACAACAATCAAATGGGAAGAGAACAAACTTCACGATCAAAAGTCAGAACAAGACTCCTCGAGCTGAAATCTTGTGAAACACATCTTCACTCGATTTCACCCCACTTTCCAATAAGGAAGTCCAACCTTCACACCCTTATTGGTTAACTTAAAAATTAACAAACTATAATTGGTCAAGTAACTTAGACCACTTCGGAGGTTGAGGGAAGAACTGAATTTCTAACGGCTTTCCGAATTCTGGCCTACGTGACAAATCTTTCATCAGAATTTCCAAAGATGCTTTCCCCCGCTGTGACACATCCGCTTTTTGAATTATTTCTCTATGTAACCTTATACTTTTAAAAATACTTTTATGACCCCCAATAATTCTTTGAAAATGTCACGAAACTATCCCATCCCAAAATCTAACAAAGATTAAAACTTCCAAAAGCCATTACAGAATCTTACAAAAAATTACAAAACATAAGAGTTCTGACGCAAGATCCGTAGCTAATCTTGACGTTCGGCTACAAATAATTTAAACAAAGAGGCGCCGCCGTACAATCGTGTTACAACTTTCCCTTTCCCCTTAAAATAAATTATCTTCCTGAAGGGAATATAATTTATCAAAACCATCCATACACACAGTACTGGCAATGGCTGGGGCTTCTGGGCACGTGCCGGATGATCCACGGTACTTGGCCTGGCCTGGGCACCGCAATGATCTTCGCCTCTTGAAGTCGTCCGTCCGTCTCCCTTGTTGTGGCTACGCTACAATGGCCTCTGCTGGGCGCCTATCCAGGCGGTCCTAGAACCATAAAACCCACGGCAGAATCACTGGCCCTAATTACTTTTATTGCTACGAACAATAGCTCTCTACTATTTTCGTAATAAGCAATAATCTTAAGTAATCCAATACAATTAATAAAAAAAAATTGATACTCACTCTTTCTTATGTGTTCCACGTCCTTTCTCCCGATGACTCTTCATCGCTGATGCGGACTTCCCCAATTGCCTCAACTTGACGCCGCCATCACTCAGATCGGTCTCGGTCGCCAAACTACATTACTGCCCCATGGTGGAAGACTCCACTTCCTCCATGCTTGAACCTACTCTCTATCTATGTGAACACTCAGTAACACATTTACTACGAGGCCTTAGGAACACTGAAACTTAAAAATAGTTAGCAACAAGAACAATACATAACTGTGACACCAACACTGCGGAACTATGTCCGACTTCTAGAAATCCATGGTTCATTCGGAACCCTACCACGACTACGCAACGCATATCTAGCTCGCGGCGTTTCGGTGATTTCTACCGGCATGTCATTAACTACTCTTGGCGGGCTATGAACTTCGGCTTCGACGGTTGCCGTAGCACCACCTGCTTCATTTAGCGACTCTAAACTTTGCGCTCTGCTAACTTCCGGTACTCTTACCGTACGACCGTTTTCCCGTTCAACGCGACTACTTTTTCGCGGTGTATACACGTAATCAAACTGTTTCATATTAGCTACACGCGGAACTGGGCTACGTACTTTTTCTACCTCTTTCGAATTCGGCTCCAAGTACAATTTTAATCGGTTAACATTAACTACCATTTCCTTGCCGCCTGCCACGCCCTGGATCACGAAATTCACAGGACTGGTCTGCTTAATAATCTTGTACGGCCCTATCCATGGCTTTACAAACTTCTTACTCAAGCCAGGTTTCACTACCTCGTTGTGTAAGAAAACTAAATCTCCAACTCGCAAGTTGCGTTCTGCTGCTTTCTTATTGTACTGAGCCTGACTCCTACTCTGAGCTTTATTAATTCGCCCTTTAACAACTTGATATGCATCTTTCAGCCTATCCTCAATATTTTGACTATAATCAGTCCTGTTCTCACTCTCTAATGGGGCTAAACTATCATCACACGGAGTCTCAAACTCCCGGCCATACATCAAGAAAAACGGAGTTTCACCCGTCGAATTATGTACTGAATTCCTGATGGCCATTAATACAAACGGAATCTTCAAGTCCCAGTCCTTGTGATCGCTGCTGATATAATGTGACATAGTGTCTGAAAAAGTTCTATGAAACCGCTCAATACCACCGTTTCCCATTGGATGATACGCGGTTGTTTGTAATTTCTTAATACCAAATGTGACACACACTCTTAAATAATTTGGATAGAAAATTTGTCCCTCTATCTGTTAATAGCTGCTTAGGTACGCCATGCCGTGCAATTATCTGTGTAATAAAAGCATTAGCTACTGTCTCAGCTTTGTCATCAGGTAGTGCAATCGCCTCTGGGTAACGCGTAAAAGCGTCGATGAATGTCAAAATATATTTATTGCCTCTACAGGTTCTCTCAAACGGACCTACGATATCCATTGCCGTCCTCTCAAACGGCTTACTAAGTTCAATGAACTTCTGCAATGGGTCTGGTAAACATCGAACACAACAGTTCTTTACCTGCTTACCCTTTTCTACCGCACGAAAGTTTACACACAGTACAACTTTCGTCGAACCGTCCGGCATTCCTCGATTAATTAGAACAATAGGCGCTGACCACGGCAAATCACGTTCTCCAATAATACCTGGTCTTATGCAAATATCTCTATATTTCATTAACACGCCTTCAGCTTTACATCTATTACTACGCGACAAGTGTTCCAAATTGAAAAGGGTTCTAAAATCTGCATCCTGCACTGATGCAACTAAATCACTCGGTACGGCAGAACCGCATATGTCAATTGTGACATCTTCTTCGAAACCTACAATGGTTTTAGCAGGTACAACTAAATTCTCATTAGTTACATTCATTAGCTTCACCGGTACGTCGGTGTTATCGCTCCTCGCTACAACTCTAGCGGCTATAACTCCTTGAACACTAAGTTCCACAGGCTCAATTAAAATACTGTCTGCTTTCCTAAGAACAATACTCCTCTCCGCCAAGCACACAGCTTCGGACCTAGGAGGTATCGTAAAACTTTCTTTGATGCGGACCGACCGTATCTTACTACCTGCTTCAACGGCTTCGATTTCTCTTTCCAACTCTTGAGGATTGCCTGGCATTTGCATATTACTGCCTGAACCTTGCGAACCGATAATATTATGCTCTACCTGCGCAATTTCCTCGAAATGAACCTTTTTCAATATGCTTTTTGGAACGCTTTCACTTTTCAAGGGACAGAAAGGACTCGACTCAGATTTTCTGTCTTTATCTACCCTATCTAGCTCCGCACTACCATCCTGCTCTACAAATTTATTACCTGCTGTTTTCTTTTTAGTTTTACAATCTGAACTGATTACTTTATCCGACTTTTCGCTGTCTTTATCTAACTTTGATTGGCATGTACCTACGGCTTCTCTACAATTTTCATTACTTTTCGCGGTATTATTTTGCATTACTATTTCAATTTCGCGATTCTCTTTGAGACTTTCGGCTTTTAATTTGCCGTGAGTGACTTTATGACTTTGCAAGTTACGTCTGGCGGTTAACCATTCGCGACTCTGCTCGCGACGTTGGGCCTCTATACTTTCGTGAATAACTTTGTTACTTCGAACGTTACTCTCTCCGATTAACCGTTCGCGACTATTCTCGCGACGTTGGGCCTTTATACTCCCGTGAGTAACGTCGTTACTTTGAACGTTACTCCCGCCGATTAACCGTTCGCGACTCTTCTCGCGACGTTGGGCCTTTATACTCCCGTGAGTAACGTCGTTACTTTGAACGTTACTCCCGCCGATTAACCGTTCGCGACTCTTCTCGCGACGTTGGGCCTTTATACTCCCGTGAGTAACATAATTGTCACTCGAGGCTCTTCCACCTTTTACCGGAATTCCCGTATCACAAAAAGAACTTAACGAACGATTTGCTTTATGGTTATTCGCGGTGCGAAATGCTGAAAAAGAAGTAATATTACTCGCTTTTGGAACACGAAGTTCCCCATATTCGGCAATTTTCGCCCTATCACTCAGATTAGAACGAAATTCGCGATCGTCACGATTTGCCTGTTTCCCATTCGCGGTCTTGTTACTCTCACTAATTGTTGAAATCGTGAGTCGCTCCGAATAAATACGCATCTCATTGCATGCATAATTAATGTGGGCCTGATAATCGGTTAAAAAATCTAATCCGAGCAAACCATCAGTAGCTAAACTAAGCCTATCTTCACATACTACAAAGTTATGGAAAATGACATACTGGCCTACATTCAACTCTACCTCTGTACATCCCACTACAGGTAGTTCCTTCCCAGAAATACCAACAATGGTTCTGGATCGTGCAATGGGAAATACCTGCTGTCCCTCAGAAACGTATCGCTTAACAATACTAACACTTGCACCGGTGTCAATAAGGAAATCAAACCGTCTACCATTAATAACCAACTCTACTTTGTTTAGCCTTTTACCTTTGCTAGCACTAGAAGGGAGAGTGGATACGACGTCGGCTGATTGCGATACTTTGCTATGGCCGCCCGATTCGGAACTAACATCGACGGCCCAACCTAGTTTAAATTATTCTTTTTGAAATCGAATCTTTTATCATTTTTATTATTATTCGGCCTACTACCCGACGGAAGCACTACATGACACGTACTCATAGTATGTCCGCGTTTCTTACACCGTCTACATACAATATTATCGCGACAATCTTTCGCAATATGCCCATACTTTTGACATTTAAAACAAAGAACTTTATTCTTTCTACTTGAGCTCGAACCTGCATGGCTGTTATAATTTTCTTTTTTAAAGTTTTTACTACTGCGATCCGGCACAGATTTCTTATTCTCGCTATTATTTAACGCCAAAACTTGGATTAATTTTTCAATTGACTCCGTTAAATGTGAATCATTTCTACTAGTACTCGCGCTATTTCTTTCATCGGCTACTCTATTTACATAATCTGCTTCATCACGACGCAACATTTGAAATACGGTCTCTGATCTTTTCGCGATCTCTACCGCTTTCTCGAAAGTTTTAGGGTTTTCATAAAACACGTCCCTTTGTAAATGTGGCAATATTCCCGTTGTAAACTGGTTTAACAACTGTCTATCTACATAAATAGAATTATCTATAGGTGCGGCTTCCGCACCAGTGCCCGAACCATCAGCCGAACTGTCTTCCTCACTCTCAATAAAACAGTTCGCTAAAGCATGCAATCTATATACATATGCAGATATTGTTTCGTCCCTAAGCTGATAGCAATTATTGAAAGCTTTTTGTACCGTCCTGGAGTCTTGTTTAGGTTGATACCGCTCTAATAATTCTTTTTTAAATACTTTCCAATTCTTAGTATTTCTACTTTTTGAATTATTTTTCACAAATCGTGCCGCGTCTCCCGATAAATTTATTTTTGCCATACACACTGTTCTCTCTTCATCCCATTTTCCCATTTCTTTACAGTTCTCAAGTTTCTCTACAAATTCTACAACACTCTCGTCCGGTTTTCCTGAAAACGAGGGGATTTTTGTATTTATTCCCGACATAGATGATACCGCCACAAGGTAATCTAATAACAATTGGTCATTCATGTTTACTGACCCGGCTTCGTTTTGCGCCATACTAAAATTTACTCAAAATAGAACTATAACCACACGAAGTAGAAATATTGTTTAAAAACTCTTACCAATTTAAAGGCTTGGCAACTACCTGCTATGACCGTAATAAAAACTCCAAGTATTTACTTACGAGTCACAAAAAACTTTCTTGTCGTTTTAAAAGGCACGACAACTACCTACACGCCCGAATAACAATTAACACACAAAGTATTAATTACAACTCTATGTCGATTTACGGCTCGACACCTACCATTCAAAATGCAATAACCACACACAGTAATCTATTACAATTTTGAAAAAAAAAGATTCTGTCGATTTTAACGGTTTTATACTGGTTTGAATGGGTAGTTTTTCGCAAAAGAAAAACTTTAGATCCCACCGCTGCCACCACTTTTATATAACAGGTTAGTGAGTTATTATTTTTACATCCCACCGCTGCCACCACTTGTATATAACAGGGGAACGAGATATAGTTTAATAACTCATTACTGTTACCCGTTTAACAAACGGTTTTTGAATACTTGACCCGAAAGTAAAACACTAATTTGATTAATGCAAAACTATTTAGATCAAGGGTAACGCTGCCACCACTATCCGTGTTTTCAGAGTCCGCGGATAGAAAGACTCAATATAAGAGTATTAACAGATGCGGTCTATCAATCGACAAAATATACAATATTCACACAGAATACTTACGCTTACGCGATTACTGAAAAATAATGAATTCGGGCAACTTGACAAATAAAACTGAGAACTGGTTAATCAACTTAATTTATTTACACAAAACAATAAATGGTTGACAACAATAAACAAAATTATGACTATGGATCGTGACAACTACTGTTTAAAGGATCGGTACCTGACTCTCATAAAAACTAATTGAATTGTAAAAAGGACGACCTCAGAATAAGCTCTAGGCTTACTGAATTGCTATCAGCGCTTAGGTAGTCAACACCAACGACTAAGAATAAAGTAATCTATCAGTCTACTTACTGTACATCACAGGTCGGCCTCGACTGAAGCACTTTATTATTAAACTACTCACTAACTACCGTTATGCAAGAATTAAGATTATTATGATTTCAAATTACAAGAATAAAAATTAACTCTAAACAACAAATTAAACAACTTAGGAGGACGCGGACTTCAACAATTATTTAAGTCACAAAGACAACTACCAAATTCACAAGTCACTAAGACAAGTTATAAATTTAGACAACAATCAAATGGGAAGAGAACAAACTTCACGATCAAAAGTCAGAACAAGACTCCTCGAGCTGAAATCTTGTGAAACACATCTTCACTCGATTTCACCCCACTTTCCAATAAGGAAGTCCAACCTTCACACCCTTATTGGTTAACTTAAAAATTAACAAACTATAATTGGTCAAGTAACTTAGACCACTTCGGAGGTTGAGGGAAGAACTGAATTTCTAACGGCTTTCCGAATTCTGGCCTACGTGACAAATCTTTCATCAGAATTTCCAAAGATGCTTTCCCCCGCTGTGACACATCCGCTTTTTGAATTATTTCTCTATGTAACCTTATACTTTTAAAAATACTTTTATGACCCCCAATAATTCTTTGAAAATGTCACGAAACTATCCCATCCCAAAATCTAACAAAGATTAAAACTTCCAAAAGCCATTACAGAATCTTACAAAAAATTACAAAACATAAGAGTTCTGACGCAAGATCCGTAGCTAATCTTGACGTTCGGCTACAAATAATTTAAACAAAGAGGCGCCGCCGTACAATCGTGTTACAACTACATTTATATTTGTAATTATTTCATTTCCTGAATGATCCATGATCTACGTAATGATTTATCTCTTATTACGGCTTGTATGTTACATAATCATATCTTGATCAATATCTGCATTTGGACATGCAGTATTTGTATTTGTTCCAGTTTCCAGCAATCATGGCCGAAGTATTTCAGCTAATAGCTTCCATTTACGCACTTCCGTTAATTAAATTCTGCGTTGGCTGTGAAACAAAACAATGTCAGCTGTCAAACACTTGACGTACGTGACATAATTGACAAGTAGGCGACACAAATTTGAACCTTGAAGATGTTTAAAGAGTAATAGTTTTTTTGGTATAAGAAAGAAACATTTTCGAAGAATGAAGACCCATCTTTTTTGACAATATTGTAACGGGCGGGTATCTGTCCATATGATCCAGAAATTAAATATCAGTCGAAGGAATTATAAAAACACATATTCACTGATATTAAAGAAAGTTAAGAAAGACAGAAAAAAAATTTAAAAAAATAATTCCAAACCTATTTTCAATAGGCACCGGTTTTCTTTAATTTACGATCGGGGTTGAACTATTTACTACTGTTTTAGAGTATGACCACTCTCATGTTCCTTTATATAGCCAATGTTTATCATATATTTACAAAATGTTGATGGGAATTTTATGACGCAATTGTTCACGGAATTTTCCTTTTTTACATCTTGATTTTTCAAAACATATAATTATTCCAACAAATATGTTCATGTTTATTCATTTTTGCTTCAATTTACAAGTATAATATGTTAATTTGAGTCATATGCTTGTACCTACGTATTAAGTAAATACATTCAATATTTATTAATATAAACAATGCTTCAAATATTTTTAATACATTGCAAATATATTTTTAAACGTCCTAGAAAATTCCAAGAAAAGTCGCAATTTCAAAATCATTGTGCCAATTTCGCGTCCAGTAAACAAGTATCTTGTTTTTTGTGTAAAAACAGAAGAGTAATTTAGGTAGTAAATTTTTCAGTAGTTAATCTTAGCATGCCAAGTTTTTTTTAGTTCTTGTTTCGCTCAACAGAGCGTAGAGATGATATGCTCGCTTCAAATCTGCACGGATGTTCAAGTTTTCATTTATTCATAGCATAAAGAAGGTAGATAATGCCTCATACAATAGTGAAGTACCTGTTTAAAGCATGTGTCAGACGATTAAACTTTTAGTAAAATTAAATTTCTTTAATGTATTTCCTACTCGTAATACCTTTTTGTGCAGCAGGCGGGGTATCATATCGCCTACATAAAAAATATCAACCCTGCATGTAGGCTTGTAATAACTTAATTGTCAACAAATAAATGTCTAGAGTAGGGATGTTCCGAATATACAAAAACATGTATTCGCGAATACGAATACATATACATATTATTTTTACCTCTCACTACCCTATGGAGGGAGGAATAAAAATCGTGCTAAAAGTTGTATATTGATATATTGATTAAGAAAAACGTAGCAAGATCCCTAGAATAAAGTTTTAATATTCTCACGATGATTTATGTAAATAAATATGTGTGTATATGTGCGAGTGAATCCGGTATATTCTCTAATTCATTTTCAACCAATCCGAAAATTTTGAATACCTAGGTACTTGCATTTCTACTCAATGCTAAAATGGACTTGAATTTCAATCGGAAAACTAGAAGTGGCACTTATTAAAACTCTAAATGATTTTACTTAGAAAATGTATTTGTTTTGAATATCATTTTTTCGTGATTCATATTACTACACAAAATAAATATGTATATTAATGTGGCCGCGTGCCTGAGTGTCTGGTCGCGAATCTGGAGAAACGGGTTTGATCCTGACCGACGCCAAAAGATATATTTCAAATTTTAAGTGGTACATAATTGACCTCTGTGGTGCACTCTCCACGCCAACAATAAGTGCCTGTGAGATGACGCCTGGTAAACCCTTGCACGTAAAAATATGGCATTATCATTATCGAAATCTGTGTACAAAGCAAATTGGCACACCCAGCAATGGGTAATATGCCGTGATGATATATTTATATTTTATTTAATGATTTTTCTATAAGTTTGCCATATTTTGATTTTGAATTTGAACTTAATTTTTGAATAAAGGTAGGATGCTAAATGTTTTAATAAAAAAATATTTTTATTGTTAAAAATTTATTCAGTGTCTTATTTTCAAAGTAGATTATTTTGCTGCCCAAAATTACTTGGTTTATTATTCGTATTGTATTCGTATATTCGACCTAAATTTAACGAATACGGTTTCGAATACGAATACATATAAGTTGGCGAATATCCGCTAAAACGAATACGAATATTCGGAACATACCTAGTCTAGCGCGCTGATATCTAAACATAGATACATAGTAATAGAAAAATGATTATTTATATACAGAAGTTTGCCTAACAAAGAAAAGAAAGTTGAAATATTGTTCCTGAATCTATAGTTTAGAAAAGTTATTGCACTTATACCATTGCCCTCTCACAGTAATATAATAAACATCGTTACTGATTATTATCTTCTTAAATTTTCATCTATGTAAAATTGGTAAAACTGATAACATATCGCAAAACTATTTTCTGGAATTGCTTCCAAAAACAAATTTTGGGCCATCTCATAGGTTTAAATCATAGTGCCAAAGTCACCACAATTTTTAAATCATCAAACAACTGATTAAAAATTGTGTCACCATTCTTACAACTATTACAAAATATAGAATGTCAGCTTGAGGAACAGAGTAATACAAGCATAAAAACTTGCTCCACATTACACAAACAGTGTCATTATATTGTGAAACCTCCTCAAAATTAATATCTCGGTTGACAGTTTTCATTTTCCACTGACACCATTTCTACTATTATTAATTGTCTATACAAAAGTCTGTAAAACATTATATAGAAAATAGTGTAATTAATTAATCAAGCCAATGAGGCTTGACTAGGTATGATTTGAGCTCCATTACAAATCGTACAGGAGATTAATGTTCTATGAATTAATTACACCTCGTCCTAGGCAAACACGGATGTTCTATATCTATTTGTGATTAGCGAATTTTATTTTATGCTCAATTTAATTGTGAAGAAACTACGGAAGAAAATTTAGAATTGTGTGACATGTTTATGGATTGAAAGTTGTATTATCTATATAGTTATTGTCTATGGATAAATGGAAATCTAAGCGAATAAGTAATTAAAATGTCATTATATTAAAGATTTTATTATTTATTTCACGCCTTGGTAATAGAAATTATTATTTCCTATAATATATTATGCGATTTTAAGTAGGTCTTTTGTATTTCTATTCATGTTTCCTAAATGCAATTTCAATTTCACTTACGGAAATCTGCACAATTACCAAGTTGAAATGTATTTAGTTTTCAATAATGCGTTTCTAATGCATTTTAACGTACTAGCCCAGACTCGTATTAGTCGACCGGTTAATATTTCCAACAAAACAATTATAATACTTACGCAAATGGTGAGAAATTTCTACAAATTTCTTTCGACGAGTTTAAATTATACGATTTTAAACTTTAAAAATCTGATGTGGCCAGCACAATACCTTCCGTCACCCCTGTGTATAATTTACAAATTCCACACATAAATTTTCTTGCAAAAGAATCTAAATTTCCAGTAAAATTATTTCGTAAACAAACTATGCAAATGGCACTTGACACGGACATCTTCTTTAGCTTTTCTCATTTGTTAGGGGTCGCTATTTTTAATTTTCTTCTTCCATTCATTTCTGTTTTGCGGGTCGTCCTCATTCGGTTGCTTTTCTCTGAAATCTGCCGCAATACAGTCTTTCCGTCCTATCTTTGGTCTTCGTCTGTTTCTTCCACCGTCTACTAAGCTATTCACTCTTCTTCAAACATATTTTTCATCTCTCCTCATGACATGTTTAAACCAATGTAATCGCCTCTCTTGTTTTTTGGAAACTTTTAATACTCGAGTTATTTCCCTTATTCTTTCATTGCTTACCGTATCTTTACGTGTCTTCCCCAACATCCATCTCAACATTCTCATATCTGCCACATTAATTTTCTTTTGATTGACACTGACATCTGTCCACCATCTGTCAGTTAGAATTTTCTTAATATAGTAGCTGTTTCCATGGTTATAGCATAGCTGGCTGATGTATGAAATTTAATTTCTTTAACTCTATATCCACTGAATATGAAGAATAAAATGCAATCAAATCATATAGATAATAGAATAATCTATAATATTTACAATAACATTAAATGTGTAAATAATATTTAACAGTGTTTTTCCAAGAAAAACTGTTAAAATCTTCAAATAAGGGTACTTCCGGTTGACCAATTATAACCAATATCTAATCAAGTCTGCATATGGATGTAAGGAAGTGGAATACGTAAGAATTGTCATTTTTGGAATTCTAGTATTGGAGATATCGTAGCCGAAACTGCGGTCACATACACACGCACACACACACACACTAAAACGTGTTTATTCATTGAAAACTCACCACCGAATTTTTTGACCAAAGACATTACCTTCCTTACTTACCTTCCGTCACCTGGTGGTGAATACGGTATTCAGTTATTCCGTCATTTAATATTGGGTTAAGTCGCCTGTACTAGTAATAGCAGCTTTAATTCTATTAGACATGGTAAGGGTCATCCTCTAGTCCAGATTTAGATTTTACTCGAGACCCTTTAGTTTAGGCACAATGAAAAATAACTTCGTAAAAATCCAGTGCATACAGTAAAACCTACCTTGCAAGACATATGCGACAATACTCTCACAGATAATGTGCAGGGCTTAGAAATACAATGCCTAATAGAATTAAAGCTGGTATTACTAAAAGGTGATGTAACCCAATATTAAATGGTTGAATACTTGAATTATACTGTAACTTGCGCTCCTGACTTTAAGAGTAAGCGACCGCCGGCACTGGTAGAATATCTCCAGAGCGGCGACGCAATCTTCGCAATCATCGGCGTAGTAAACTCGTTACGACCTGTCTAATTATTTAGGGTCACCAGATTCCTTTGTATTCAGTGGAACAGTCTAGAACACAGATTGCGGCTGTATAAATACCGTCGGGAGGGCAGCCGACGGACATTCTGTTATATAGAAGCATCTAGCAATGAACAATACTACAATTCCTAAAATTACATTTTTTCGTATTTCTCATTCTTACATCCAAATGAAGACTTGATTATATTTTGGTTGCAATTGAACAACCTGAAGTACCTTAATTTGAAGCTCTTAACAGTGTTTCTTAAAAACATCCGTTAATGTCATTTTTCGACATTTATTGTTATAAATATTAAACAATATTTTATTCTCTATACGATTTGATTGCATTATATTCTTCACATTCAATTTAAGTATTTAGAGATAAAAATTAGAAATTAATTTCCATAAATCTTGTAGTCTTTGCTGCGTCACCATGGAAACAGTTTTAATAAATCAATATTACTAATTGACAGATTGACATGTGTCAAGTACAATTTACACAAAATTATGAAATAATTATACCGGAAACATAAGAAATTTATATGAAAAACATAGAAATGACAGAAAGTATTGTGCTGGCCACAACAGATTTTTTTATACTAGTAAGTTTTATAATTTTTTTGTTGAAAATGTAAACCGACCGAACTATTATGAATTTAGGCTTGTAATAATCTATCTAAAGAGCATTTCTGTATCAACATTCGTGGATACTATTTTTCATATTTATTTCCTCATTTCACAAAAAATTACTAAACATTGTAATATTACCACAAAAGAGTACTAGAAAAACATTACTGCCTACTACGTGGTTAATGCGCTCCAGTTGTTTTAGAAATCTATCCGCAAAGCTTGTGTCAGCCATCACTATCTTGTCTTGGTGTTTATTTCTTACGCTACGCAGATCCACTAGGGTTAGAACTGTTGGAAACTAGACAGAGCTGATGTAGTCGCTGATATTTTTACTCAGAGGATTTGGTTTTTTATTCGATGAAAGAAAACGACGAGTTAAGTAGCTGAGAAATGAGCGGCGATAAATTTTGAAGAGGGGAACTACCGTTTTAGTTTTAAATGAATGTGGAAGAACAGAATATACGAGGTGTGTTCAAAAACTATCGCGAATTTTGAATTTTCGCGGGTTACGTATATTCGAATTTCGATCTTTTTGTGGCTTTATGTTGGTACTCATGTCTCTCACTTATGTCGACAAGCTCGGCCATTTTGAATGTTCACTTACTTGTTGACAGCTGCTTTGCTTGCACGTGTTTTGGATCGTCTTCGATTTTTACCTATTGTGCTTATTCGTTAAAAACTGACTATGAATTTTTTGACCAAGACAATATCTTTCTTATCTAAAGGCGACGGAACGTAGAAAAAAATAATTCATTTAAAATTTGTCATTGTCATAAAATGTTTTTATCAAAGAAGTTATTTCATTTCTACTCGTAGAAAATTGTCTTGGTCAAAAAATTCATAGTCAGTTTTTAACGAATAAGCACATTAGGTAAAAATCGAAGACGATCCAAAACACGTGCAAGCAAAGCAGCTGTCAACAAGTAAGTGAACATTCAAAATGGCCGAGCTTGTCGACATAAGTGAGAGACATGAGTACCAACATAAAGCCACAAAAAGATCGAAATTCGAATATACGTAACCCGCGAAAATTCAAAATTCGCGATAGTTTTTGAACACACCTCGTATTACGAATATTTAAACTGAAGCTATGGAATACATAATATATCTTGCATTGACTAGATGATATACTTAAGATTCCTTCTTCTATCTATGTCACCAAAACAAAAACTCCCTAAAAATGTAAACAAGTTCTGTATGTCGCACTCCAGTTTTAATTACCGTATTAGTAGACCAACTTGCGCAGTTCCTGTTACAGATTTGCTAAAATCATATCCCAGATGTATTACTTCGGTTACGACTTCCTAAAGTTATAAGAATGCGTAGAAAGTCGAGGAAACTCAGAGATTGTGCACAAGTACAGCTACCATAAATGAGTGGTACCTCCCAGGTTATAGGTTAAGGGAATTAACCGGAGAAATTGGAGGCTTTCGAAATTATATTACGAATATTGTTAGTAGAAATGTAGATGTAAAACTGACAGTTCTGGTCTAGTGACTTGTGAAGTCGTAAATGTACACACATTAGTTTTATTTCATTTTATTTTTGTTATAACTAATGGTCCGCCCAAGTTTGCAGCTTTCTACAAATTACATACTGTGTCTATATTTTTAAAAGCATAATATAATAAATTATAATTAGCGACATTGCAAAGTCTCTACAAAACTGTAGGTTCTATAATTATTATAATAGACTTATGGGTGTATTTGGGCCGACTCTATGGTTCACTAAAAATCGTGCCGAGTCGCATTAAAAAATTGACACGTATAATTTTTACATCTTTACAAAACTGAAAATACTTCTTTTTATTGCTTCTGTGTCAAAGCTATTACAGCACCCAAAATACTTCGTTAATAGCTCATTCAAATGCTGTAATAGACTAGTACAATTAATTTGTTAAGGTTAGAGGCTATCAATTAAAAAATATCAAATGTCAAATCACGCTAAATAAATGAACACAAACAGTTGTTAAGAATATAATTTTTATATATAATTTAAAAGTAGCAATAATAAGAAGTGAAGAAATAGAGAAGTAAAGTTAGAAAGAAATAAAATACCTATATCGGTAGACTGTTGATGTTACAAAAATAAGATTACGTTGTTGAATGTCAAACGTCACATTAGTATCGACCTGACACTAAATTCCCTAAATTTTGAAACTACGATTTTCATCTTCCGCACCTTTGGTAAAGGGAATAGGAATCGTGTTAAATCGCATATCGAGATTTTGGTATATGAACACATTTTAAGGACCCTAGAATCAGACTAACATTTTCACGATGATGTCTGTGGGTGTGTGCGTGTGTGTGTGTGTGTGTGTGTGTGTGTGTGTATTGTGTGTGGATCCTCTTTATGCTCTAAATCAAGTACTATCATTCTAAAAAATTTGAAACCGTCTATTCTTACTCTACTTGAATATGGAAAGAAGCCATTAGATATTAAATTATTAAAAAATCTGTCAGAACTCATAATTCAATTAAAATGATACAACCTTTTTTGAAAGAAATTAAGAATATTTTTATGAAGAATGGTTTTTTTAAATCTTCTATCGAAAAATGCCTGAAACCGAAAAGACCTATTAACAATGCTAATAAAAAAGACGTATTGTTTGCTTCGGTTCCTTCTGTCAAAAATGTCACGGACAAGATTGGTAGAATTCTTCGTAAGAAGAACATGAATATTACGTTTTCTCCATATGTTAAAATTCGACATATGTTGAGACAAGTAAAAGACGTCATTCCTCTTCAGTCATCAGGGATTTACCAGATTTCATGTGTGTGCGGGAAAGTTTACATTGGCTAGACTGGTAGAACTATTTCTACAAGATTGAATGAACACCCGCGTTCGATCAGATTGAACCAACCAGAAAAATCTTCAGTTGCTGAGCATTTCATCGTATAAAACTCGAAGAAACAAAAATACTAGCGACAACAACACATCTAAACAACAGGTTAATTAGAGAAGCCATTGAGATTTTTTAACCCAAGAATTAATAATCTCAATCATTGTGACGGTTAGGTCTTAGTCGAGCATGGCTTCCTATATTAAATATATTGTAATTTGTCACCATGGTTACCTGTTGCTAATGTTTTTGTTATTTATTTATATATTTGTTGATTTGTTGTTTATTCCCTGAAGAAGCCAGTAGTTCATGCTGCCGAAACGTCGGTTTTTATAACAATAAACACAACTAAAACTAAAAAGGTTGTAGCATTTTATTCCATTAGATTTTGATAAAAATCAGATAACCGTAAATGGCACTTATGTATTTTATGAATAAATTTATAAAATGTCTTAAAGATAAACATATATCAGATAAATGTTGCTGTCGAAGGGTTGGGCTACTCCGATGTGCGTCGTTACCCAAACTTCCTTCTCACAAAATAAAATGACAATTATAACATTCGTTCTTTTATATACCATTATAGAGTTAAACTTATGCTCATATTCATAAACACTCTCAAATTTTTAAACTGTCACATTTGATTCTATTTGTCAAAAATTGTGACGAGCCGTTTTGAAACTTTACAAGTGTTTATGAACATTGGATAAAAAAGTTGTTAAAATTATAAGGTTCTAGTGAAATTTATTGGTCAATTTTGAACATTTTTCTTGCAATTTCAAACTGTTAGAGTCCGATGAACGGGATGCACCCGTATTAGTTTTACCCTTTTCCAAATTCTCGCTAAGAATTTTGTCTTGCTAATCCCAAAATAAATGTCGCCAGAACTTTTGCAGCTGATTGGCCAGCCTTCATCTTCTTTGGTGCAGACTCGCCGTTGGCAAGCCATTGTTTGGACTGTTCCTTGGTCCAAATTGTCGATAAGGATTATTCCTTGCAAGTCCTAAAAAAATGTGGCCTTAACCTTCTTTATTGAAGTCTTTGTTTTCTTTGATGCAGGGTCTTCACTGCAAACCCGTTGTTTGGACTGTACCTTGGTCTCAGGCATGTAGTGGTGTATTCTTGATGCCTAAAGTCTTGTGGATTCCGCTGAAACAGCTGCAAATTGCCAGGATTTCAACCATTGTTTTGAAATCATTCAACTTTTTTGATTGAAACGAATGCCAAACACAGAGAAATGATGATTTAAAGTTATGTACATTCTTCTAAAAAGAGATAAGCATTCGCAAGTACTATGACATATTTACTTCTTTCAAACCGGTAACATTTGTTATGTCTTTAATTGCATCAACTACCTATGCGAAGTCTCCTAAAAATAGAAACTTGTACAATAATTCACAATCCTATATCCAACATTCTAGGTTAGAGAAAAACCCGTCTGTATCTTCCGTAACACTTCAGCTATATATCCGTCTCATTAAAGCTACAACAAACTATAGAGAAATCTCCAGAGCAGAGGTTACATACACACAATCAATATATAGATTATAGATTGCCCTAGAGCTTGATCCAGCCATTATACCCGAGATAATGTTGTTAATGCCATCATTTGTCTAGATATGAGATTATAGATAGAAAGTTCATTTTTTATTATTGATTCATTATTTAAATTTATTGGTAGTAGCTAAATAGTAATTATTTGGTTGTTGGGAGCGAATTTATCTAAGTAAATTTATAAATACATGTATTTTAGTTAACTTGAATATTTAATACACTACGTGCAAACAAAGCTAATGTCTTTAGAAAATTATGCATTAGTTTCATTGGAGTAATATGGGATCCGAGTTATATTACAATATATTATTTTATATACGAAGTCATGCCCTAATTACCATCCCTAATACAAGGGAGGCTTATTCTACATAAACAAAAGAAATCAGATAAAAAACTAATGTTTTTATCTTTCGTCACCTTAGGGTAAGGAAGGCATTGTCTTTGGTCAAAAAATTCAGTGATGAGTTTTTAATGAATAAGCATGTTTCAGGGTCCCTACGAGTTTACCATTTTAACGATGGACTGTATGTATGTATGTATGTATGTATGTATGTGTATGTATGTGTGTGTGTGTGTGTGTGTGTGTGTGTGTGTGTGTGTGTGACGAAAGTTTCGAATCGCGTAACTTCAATACCACAATTTCAAAAATTATAATTTTTTCGTATTCCTCAAGTTTACATCCAGAAGTACAAGTGATTATATTTTGGTTATAATTGGTCAACCGAAAGTACCCTCATTTGAAGGTTTTAACAGTTACATGTGATTTATTGACATTTAATGTTCTTACAACTTAAAGAATATATTATTCTCTATACGATTTGATTGTATTTTATACTTCATATTCAATAGATATAGAATTAAAGAATTATAAAGATATTAAATTTCATAAATCAACCAGTTACAAGTTTCTAGAAAGATACAAGAGAGACGATTACATTGGTTTGAACATGTCATGAGGAGAAATGAAGAATATATTGGAAGAAAAATGAATAGCTTAGTATTAGAAGGTTGAAGAACCAGAGGAAGATCAATGATAAGATGGAAGGACTGTATTGCAGAAGACTTGAGAGAAAAGGACACACAAAACAGAAATGAGTGGAAGAAGAAAATAAAAAATAGCGACCCGTAACGAATGGGAAAAGCTAGAAAATAAGATATCAATGTTTAATAATTTTACTGGAAATTGAGAATCTTTTCCAAGAAAATTTGTGTATGGAATTTATACATAATACACAGAATTGACGGAAGGTATTGTGCTGGCCACATCAGATTTTTTAATTGTAACATACTAATAATCTTAAAAATATAAAATTATTCAAAATGACCGCCTTTTTCTTTCACACACTTCTGCAAACGATCCCGCCACTGTTGCAGCACACACTACTTCCAGGGGTGTAGAAGCTGCTGTCCACCACTATGGGAGAATTATTTTTAACCGCCAAAATGATAGAGTTTATTACTCGCAGCTCTCGAGAAGCTGCAGAGAAAATCCCGAAGGGGCCACCACCCAACGTCAGTGATAATTTGGCGGGAGGTGTTGTCGCAACGATGGTTAGAGCTAAATTTACCGGAATTAATTGCCGCTGAAGATTGTTCCTTTTGAAGTCCGGATCACAATCCTTTGGACTACCCGCTTGTGCAATGTATTAGAGGTAGTATTTCACGAAATGACTGTTCCTGTCTTGCTTTTTCTTGTTCTTGCCTTATCCTTGGTCTCGCAACAAGACAAGACTAGTATGGAGCAGGAACAAGATTTATTGTTAATAATAATAATGATAATAATTTTATTACCCAACAGTACTCCAATTACAGGGTAAAAAATATGAAAAAGTAATAACAATAATAATAATAATAATATAATAAAAATGAAAATAAATATACTAAGTTCATAAGGTACAAAAAAAGTAAATTGAAACAAATACATCTTTGTAAATTAAATCGGCATTCAGACACATCAAATGGATTAGTGAGCGCTGCAAAACATCAGTACGAGCAGTAGGGAGATGGAAAGTTCGACCAGGTCTTGAAGCAATCCTGGATATATGGAATGGTACACGAAATAGTAACTATGGTGCATCAATGTTGTTGTGGAGACGTAACCATAGGAGACCGCGCTGGAGATCGCTCGCCTGGAATTTAGTAAAGAATGGCGCTCAAGAAGGAAATTTAGATCAACATTCCGATCAGGATTATATATTATCTAGCTTGAATGACATATATTTTAAGAACCTTCGATGCATACGATCAAGATGAGCACTTTGAATGGCATAAAATGGGTACCAAATTAAACTGGCATATTCTAATTTACTAATAACGATAAGGATTTAATAGCTGTAATATCATTAAACATTTTGCATATTCTAAGAATGGAACCTAAACTTTTACTAGCTGATGAATAGGTATTAAGAATGTGCTCATTGAAATTACAGTTATAAGTAAATGTAACGCATCTTGTTAAGAAATTTGCAAGAAGCAAGATTTTTCGTTTTATATAGACACACAAAACATAAATGTTATAATAGACCAGTTTTAAGGCTGCTGGAACTGCGAAAACCAAATAATAATATAGTACATGTAATATAAGACACTATTTTATTGTTTAACCCTTCAGTACAGTATAACATCAGTAATAAATGATAAAATACAAAAACATAATTATTTGTGTAAATAAACTAAAAATTTATGCGAAAGTATAGTAAAAATAATATATTTATCAGCACGACTGTTTATATAGTTTACAGTGTTCCATTCTTTTAGGCATAGTAGGCTTCTGGCTAATTCAGATTCAGATGCTTTTGAAAATATTCTTTTCGATGGAACAGAAGTTGCTGTAATACTGAGTGTGTGCTCAGCCATTTTAGATAATATATGGTACTTACACTCATGGTTCGTCCACCAGTCAAAAATATTTGTTTTTTCATCGGCACGTCTAGAGCTGAAATAGTCCTTAGGTTCTTGTCTCTATCCCGATGTGCAAGAAATTATTTCATGTTTGGTTTGATTAAATATCTGACCCAAAAATTTAAGTCTTCTTCATTGCAAATACTGAAAGTACTTTCTTCTATACTGGCGGTGGAGTTTGAGACAGTGTTACTTTTTTCTCCCAAATAATAATCTATAAATTTGTTCAAATTATTGGATGGTACTACTAAAGAGGTTGGTGAATCCCACAGTGTCAAGAACAAGAAATAAGCAGGAGTCGTGCTACCAAGACAATAATTAAGCCTACAAAAAATATGCAAGACAAGAAATTACTGAGCAAAACAAGAAATTTTGCTTTGCGCATCATGTGGTGCAGATAGTAGTTTCCATTGTTATGGAATTGGTGCGTTCTGCAATAGATGGGTGGGAGGAACGTTTGCAGAAATATGTGGAAGAAGAAGACGTTCATTTTGAATATTTTTTTTTATTATTAGTAATAATAATAATAATAATTTTATTTTGCCCAACAGTGTAACACCATAAAAAGCTCTACATGAATCTAAAAATTATGAAAGGAATATGCATGTACATACAGACAGAAATATTACATATAAGTAAATAATAAATGTCTAAATTGTATTAATACATTCTTAATTGAATATGGTGTATTTGTGAATAAATCTATATCACTAACAATTTTATTAATGTTATTGCACAGAATATAAATTGGAGACCTAGTTTGTGTATTTGTTCACGCTCTAGGACATTGAATATATAATTTTTGTCTTGATGTTAGACGTGGTACATGAAATTCAATATTCTCTAACAAGGCAGGACAATCAATTTTGTTTTACAATAGTTTTAACAAAAATTTAATTGACTGGATATTCTTCGTGCTTCTATTGATTTAAAGTTAAAACGTACTAATAAATTGTTATAATCTGAACCCCGTTTACGATAAATATTATCAGATTTAAATGCCAAATACTTTAGGAAACGTTTTTGTATAGCCTCAACCCTAATAATGTACCGGTCATAAATTGGATACCATAATGTTCCATATTCTAATTTGGAACAAACAAAACTATTAAACAATATTGTAATTGTGTTGACGTTACAAAAGTTTTTACAGTTTCTAAATATGAATTAAGTATTTTAAAATCAGAACTAACCAATTCTGTAACGTGTAAGTAACAATTATATAACATTATAGTTTTTTACCTCTCGCTAAGAGAGGTATTGCATTCATGCTAAAAATCGCATATCCAGATTTTATTGAATAAGCACGTTTTAAGGTCCCTACAATCCGATTTTATCATTTTTACGATGATGTCTGTGTGTGTGTGTGTGGATGTGTGTGTCTATGTGTGTGTGTGTGTGTGTGTGTGTGTGTGTGTGTGTGGGATGTTGGAAGGACGGTTACTCAAAAACTATAAGACTTTAAATTTTTTTAACTACGTATTTCCCAATCGGACATTCATGGGAAGATCTGAAAAGGTTTTGGTAACAATTGGACAACCGGAAGTAGAAGATTCTTGAAAAAAAATCTTTTAAATAATATTTTTTGAAATTTTTTCTTGATAATATTAAAGAAAAATAAATTCTCTTTCTGATACATTTAAATATTTTACAATATATTCTATAGATTTAGAGATAGAAGAAATATAGTATGTAAAATAATCTGTTATAATAAATTTTACAGCCGAAAGAATGGCCATGGAAAATAGTTGAAAATTTAATTTGTTTGTAACTGACAGATAATGTCAGTGTCAGAAATCCGAAGACATTACTGAAGACTTTTTCTGGGAAGTACATACATTATATTATTTCTTAATGTATTAATAGAATTGGAAACATTTCGAAAAATTAGAAGAGGACAAAATTTCTTCATCAAAAATGAATTTAAAATTAAACAATCTAAATATATATGGAATAGATATATGCGTAAGTAGAATTTTTGGTGTAGAGTGTAGGTATACAAGAAATGTTAAATACAATAGGGAGCGAGCAGTCATATGATTTTGTTGGCCTTGACAAGCAGATATGGGGACCCATGTCAGAATGATAGCTAGTAATTATGTATATAGATGTCAAATATCATAATTTCTCATTCTAAATTTAGTGATTTTCCAATTCCATGTGGAGCAGAATTAAATGTTAAATATCTAAGGCATACAAGTAAACTTTAAACTCCTGGTGATAAATTAACTACGTAAATTTAGAAAATCTTGAAATTTTTAATGAAAAATTCTAACATTTGACATCTATGTACATAATTACTAATTATCATTCTGAAACGGGCCCACACATTTGCTTGTCAAGCCCAAAAATGTAACATTACCGTTCGCGCCCTATACTTATGTAACCAAAAAAAGGAAGTGGCGAGAGGTATTGTGCTGGCCACAACAGATTTTTTATATAGATTTTTTTTGTCTATGTAGAATAAGCCCCCCTTGTATTAGGGACAGTATTTATGACACTTTTATATAGATATGTATTTATTTCCCGACCTTGTATTTGGGTCGCATGAACCCTGACGTCTGCCGACGATCTCGTAACACTTGTACTTGCGGATGCAATTTTCCAGGTGACTAGCTACGTACAAATGCCTGATCACATTTCCTGTTTATTGTCACACTGGTCTTCACTCAATCACAATCAAAGGCAAACAATTAGAATCACATACGGATGTATAGGAAATTATTTGCCGCACTAGGTGTCCAACAGCCGTACCATTTCCCACGACGAGAAGTATTTGATCATTGGAGAAAAATATACTTGTTATTTCAGACTTAGACTTTTAGATAAAGCACTATTCGTATTGCCACTAGAACCGATAGAATTCTTGAGAGATGCACGAAAAGAATTTTTGCTCTAAAAATATGCTGTGGCCAGCATAATACCTCTCTCTACTTCCGTTTTTTGTTACGTATGTATAGCGCACAAGCAATCATGTGACTTTGTTGGCCTTAACTAGCAGGTATGGGGGCCAGCGTCAAAATGACAACTAGTAATTATATACATAGATGTCAAATGTCTGAATATTTCATTCAAAATTTCAAGATTTTTTTAAGAGCACTTGGTTAATTTGTCTCCAGGAGTATGGAATATACTTGTCTAGGAAAATAAACCACATGGAATTGGAAAATCTACATACATAATTATTAGCTATCATTCTGACACACGGGTCCCCATAGCTGCTTGTCAAGTCCAACAAAGTTACATATGACTGCTCGCGCCTTATTGTATTTAACATTTCTTGTATACCTATACTCTACACCAAAAATTCTACTTGTATCTATTCTTTACATTTATATTTTTCAATTTATATTCATACTATGAAGAAATATTGTCCTACTCTTCTAATTTTTGAGATGTTTCCAATTCATTATTCACTATTAATACAATACGAAATAATATATGTATGTACGTCCCAGAAAAAGTCTTCAGAAATGTCTCTGGATTTGTGACAGTGACATTTATCTGTGAGTTACAAACATTTTAATTTTTCAATTGATTTCCATGGCATTATTTCGACTGTAAGATTTATTACGGATAAATCTGTAGAAGATATAATAAAATATTTAAATGTATCAGTTAGAAAATTAAATTTTCTTTATTTGCAAGAAAAAAAAATTAAAAAAATCTGATGTGGCCAGCACATAACCTCTCGCCGTATATTTTACCTGGCTGTATGCATAAAGCAAAGAATATTTTTATAAATACAAATAATATATTCATATAAATCTATGACGTATAAACTTCTTTATTATTCAATAATAGCATGTCTCAACATAAAGATATTTACCATAAATTATGTTACAATAAATTACAAAGTAGAGTTTACCATATATAAATATTAGGCTGGTAACAGCAATTTTCAATTCGAACAACTTTGTTTACTTTCTCTTCATATTCTTCTAGTAAAAACATTAATTTTAGGCGGTCTAAAATGTATATATCTGGATTGTGCATCTATTCTTATATATCTTCTTTTACATTTTATTTTTTCATACTTGTTATATCTAAATAACTTTAATTCCCTTTAATAAAGTGACGGATAGATTGCACTCCGATTATTCTTATATCGATGTGTAATTTTGTCAATATTTACAACTTACTTGAGAAGAATTTGATAGCTTTTTCGCAATTCAAAGTTACTCTAGTCTACAGTACTGGTGTACATTGTCCCATAATGTTTGAAACAAATTTAAGTCCTTCAACCTAGACTTGTCATCTCCATAATAGTCACAGATCAAGAATTAAGGGATTCTCCAAATACATTTTTCTTTCATTACTCATTATTTCTGACACTGACATTTATCTGTCAGTTACAAATAATTTAAATTTGCAACTATTTTTCATGGCATCCTTTCGGTTGTAAAATTAATTACAACATTATTTTATATATTATATTCCTTTTATCTCTAAATCTATAAAATATGTATAAAAATATTTAAATGTATCAGAAAGAGAATTTATTTTTCTTTAATATTATCAAGAAAAATTTTCAAAAAATAATATTTAGAAGATTTTTTTTCAAGAATCTTCTACTTCCGGTTGTCCAATTGTTACCAAAACCTTTTCAGATCTTCCCATGAATGTCCGATTGGGAAATACGTTGTTAAACAAATTTTAAGTCTTATAGTTTTTGAGTAACCGTCCTTCCAACATCCCACACACACACATCCACACACACACACACACACACACACACATACACACACACACAGACATCATCGTAAAAATGTTAAAATCGGATTGTAGGGACCTTAAAACGTGCTTATTCAATAAAATCTGGATATGCGATTTTTAGCATGAATCCAATACCTCTCTTAGCGAGAGGTAAAAAATAATATTTAAAAGATTTTTTTTTTTAAGAATCTGCTACTTCCGGTTGTTCAATTGTTACCGAAACCATTTCAACACTTCCCATTAATGTCCGATTGGGAAATACGTAGTTAAACAGATATTAAGTCTTATAGTTTTTGAGAAATCGTTCTTCCAATATATACACACACTCATATATATATATATATATATATATATATACATCTATCAGACATTAAAGCGTCCGTCAATTGATCTTTTACCATCATTGAAGCGTCCACCTTCAATGAAGCGTCCGTATACGGACGCTCTAATGTATCTCTGTTAAAATGGTCATTTTTCAACGTCTTATGCCATCTGTTAGTGTTTGGCAAAAATTGTCCTGGGCGCTTTATTGTAACATATTTGGATAATTTCAATCATAAACCGTATATTGCAGTTCTGCCGTTTCCCATTAGTGTCGCTAGTGTTGAACGGCGTATATCTACGAAAATATATATTTCATACAGTTTTTCGATTAACGGGCGTCCGTACATTTGGCAACATGTTTTAAGTTATACGAATATTTGAAGGTTATATTTTCGTACCTGATGTAATTATTTGTTGCAGAGTGAGTTAAAATTCTGTTAGAGTGACTTAAAAAAAAATCTCTAGCAAATAAACAGTTACTTATAATTGTTACTATGGAGTTAATAATGACGGTTTAAAACGTTAAAATTGAATAAAATTATTTATAAATTCTTATTATTCTTTCAACCTCTACATAGGTAAACATTACACTTATGTGTATCTGTGTTCCGGGTTTCTACAATTTTTTGTTTGATGGGAAATACAATGGTAAAATTTTGATGATAAGTTTATCCTTACTAATTGTAGATGTTTAGAATTTAAAAGTGCAAGCAATGATCCTAAATTTATTGATATAAAATAATCCTGTCACGAACTAGACGTAAATTGAAATTTCCATCTTCAAGCTGTTTCCAAAATGCCATTATATATTAAGCAAATAACTGCATTATTTTGTATAGTTCGAGTTGGACCAATTTGTACTTTAATTCTTACAATTAATCATATTTGTCATATTTCGGAAAAATAGGTACTAGTTCATTTCTGATATATTTCACTATTTTTTGGAACATATTATACATTACGTGTATAACAAATAAAATATGAAATTGAAACCCTTGTCTATTTTAACGCGAAAAGTCACGAAAATATTCAATGTATAGTATTAAATTCTACATTTTCAGTAAATTCCATAGTATAACATTCAAATTTAAAAATGTTCATTAAATGTAAATGTAATTTACATTGCCTTAAGTAAACATACCTTTGTAAAAAACTTATCCAATAAATACTCTCCATATTATTACTTTTTTCTGGCTTAAGATTATTTCCTATTACTAATTATAATTATGACTGAATAAGAACCGATAATAATGGAAGAAACTTTCAGAACTTGTTTTTACAATAAAAAGGCTTTATTCGATAGAGTTCTGTAATATTTATTTTCTACATCAGTGTCGCCTTCTTCAGAATTTTTACTTATTTATTTTATTCTGAAGAAGGCAACACACTGGTTTCGAGATGTTGATTCAATAAAAATATTACAGAACTAGTACACAATACAAACATTGTAAGAACTTATGTTTATTTTAGGACATTGACTTTAATCAGAATAATCAGGATGGTTCCGTGAAAAATCTCGATTATCAGCCAAGTCCCCCAGATGTTAGTATACAATTTATAATATTACAGAACTATACCCAATTAAAACATTGTAAAAGCCTATAATGTTTATTTTAGAACGCTGACTTTAGTCAGAATAATCAGAATGATTCCATGAAAGATCCCAGTTATCAACCAAGTCCGTTTGATGTTAGTGTTCGACTTACAATATTACAGAACTATACCCAATAAAACCATTGTAAAAACCTATAACGTTTATTTTAGGACGTTGACTTTATTCATAATGATCAGGATGATTCCGTGAAAGATCCCGATTATCAATCAATACGTCCCTCTGATATTAGTATTCAACGTACAATATTAACAATTTATTTTTAATAAATATACAAATTGTCCGTTTTTCGATACGCACCATTGGGATCTCGAGAACCGTAAGAGATACGAAGTCGGTTAAATTAGGGAAAAGTTGCCTCATAACCATCTTAGATGTGTTTTTGTTTTTCCATTAAAATGCACAGGTACCTAGATAGAAGCGAAAATGTAAATTTTGCCCATTTCGTTTTTGGCTTATAACTTTTATGTGCGAATTTATACAAGTTTCTAATTTGCACTTTTTACCTCTCGCTAAGAGAGGTATTGGATTCATGCTAAAAATCGCATATCCAGATTTTATTGAATAAGCACGATTTAAGGTCTATAGAATCCGATTTTAACATTTTTAAAATGATGTCTGTGTGTGTGTGTGTGTGTGTGTGTGGATGTGTGTGTGTGTGTGAGGTTGTTGGAGACACGATTACTCAAATTCTATAAGACTAAAGACCTGTTTGACTACGGATTCCTCAATATAACAGTAATGGGAATAGTTGAATAGGTTCTGGTAACAATTGGACAACCGGAAGTGGTAGTTTTTAAAAAAACAGCCATGTGACTTTGTTGGTCTTGGCAAGCAGATATGAGGATTCGTGTCAGAATGACGGCTAGTAGATATTTACATAGATGTCATAATTGTCATATGTCATAATTTTTCATTCAAAATTTCATAATATTCTGTTTATTTGTCATCCATTAGTATGGCATATACTTGTCGAGGAAAATAATCCACATGGATTTGGAAAATCATAATGTTTCGAATGAAAACTTATGATACTTGACACCTATGTGTATTACTAGCTGTCATTCTGACACGGGCCCCCATATCTGATTGCTAAGGCCAACAAAGTCACATAACTGCTCGCGCCCTATGCAAGATAAAATGAAACTGGCGAGAGGTATTGTGCTGGCCACAACAGATTTTTTATGAAGAATTCACAACCGTCTTCAAAATTTTCATAGCTCGTACCGTTTTCGAGAAATTTATACTAACTTTCAATTTTCATGCAGAGCTCAAAGTTGTCGTTATTACTGTTGAATAGAGATTTTTTTCTGTTTCAAATGGTATAAAACATATGTACATTAACATGAAAATTAACTGAGAAATTAAAAAATTATTTATTTTGAAGAATCTTTTGTTCCAAGCAAAGTTTGACAGGAGTTCAATTGTTACAAATTTTATGTGAAAATACAGTAATTTTCAAATGAAGATATGCGGGGTGTTAGAAATTTGTTGTCCGCTTACAATTTGATGTATATAGTTATTCGTTATTTTTACATATAAAATATCTTAGTTTTATTCCTTGTTAACTAATTTTAGATTAAAATCGTTTTGAAATTGGTACTCAATTTATTCTTATAAACCTTTTTTATATAAATGTATTCCTGTAAACTGTAAACCAATCTCAAATATTTTTTTAAATTGATTCAAGTTTCTCATTACCGAGGAGATATGAAAAACCTTGTATAATTACAATAATTATTGCTAGTAGTTTTTTTCTTAATAGCTTATATGCTTTTAAAACTATTGAGAACCTAAACTAGGATGATTTGAATTTGTTGAGCATAACATTACCGACCATTTTATTAATCAGGATGCTCCCGAACTGAAAATAAGAGTTTAGGACCTCAAAACAAGAAAATTTTCCTTTAATTTTCTTGTTTCTGATCGGAGTATTTATAAATAAAAACAGAAATCAATTTTTTAAACTTAAAAATAAACAATATCTTCATTAATTCCTGTGTAAAAAGTCCGTATCATTTAAACAAAGTTTTTGGAAGTATTTTGTTTTGAGGTTCTAAATTAATATTTTAAATTGGGTTACTTCGGAAGCACCCTGTACAATCATTTATGTTAATTTTGATAATTGGTAAACGGTAATTATTTAATCGTAAGACATTTAGCAGCACGAATAAATCAAGGTAGCCCTGATTCGAGACCAAATAATGAAGTGAAATCATAAGTACGTGAAGTATCTGTGGCAACATTGCTGGACGCTTTAATATCTATTAATTATATAGAGATGTATATAGCGGACGCTGTATAAGCGAGAAAATGAAATATATTTGTATATTTCGGACGCTCTAATGATACTTATGTAGAAGGACGCTTCAATGATGATTAAATTGAAATTTATTTTATTAAAAGCAATTAGTAATAAAAATATCAATTATTATAAGTTAATTCTGGAATATACTTGTACGAACATCTATTAAAATACTTTATACAACATTTAAAATAATCGGACGCTCGACAACCGGTTTTCGGAAAGACGCTCGGATGATAGTAAGATGTAAATATATATATATATATATATATATATATATATATATATATATATATATATATATATACACACACACACACACAAGGGCCTTATCATGCTTATACATTAAAATCTGGATATGCTATTTTTAGCATGAGTCCAATACTTCTCTTAGCGAGAGGTAAAAGTACACGCATTATTAAAGCAAAACCACTTTAATAATCAACAAGAAATAACCACAAGAAACTGCTTTCAATTCTTAAAAACGAATTTATGAATTATTTCCACATAAACCATTAAATGCATCGTAAATTTTGTTAACATGAGTCTTCTCAATGGCTGAGAAAGTTATCCTTAGTTGGTTTTGATGGTGCAGACATATGGCTAAATAAAACTGATGTCAAATAATGATTTTGAAGAGAGAGTTATATTGTTCCAGAAAGAAAGTCTACTTGTATGACGAATATTTGAATGGGGAATATGTCACGAACATGAATTTAATTATTGAAATTATATAAATATAGAGAAATTGATTATAGAAACAAGAAGTTTCACACTATAGAGAAAAGAACGTTAGTAATTTATGTTAAGTAATATGTTATTTTGACAGGTGTCACAAAGGTGACAACATGATTATTTACTTATACAATAACTATTGTTTAGAGTTATTATAATTTTACATACGTTTAGAAAGTTTTGCTACAATATTTGATAATGTACTTCCTATATGGATTAACATATTATATGAGGTCTTTTCGTAATAGCGGTGGTTATTTATCCTGTTTAAAACTTCATAACTCCAGAGTACATTAAGATACCGGTTTTAAATTTTTCCTCTTACAGACAATGTGTTGAAAGGTATTTCAAACTCTTACGAGCCCAAACTCGTAATAGTTCGGCCGGTTTACATATTCAACAAATTATAAAACCCCTACACAAATGGTTAGAAATATCTACAAAATTCTTTCGGCTTCTTTAAATATAGAATTAAAACTTATGTAAATAAATAATTATAAATATTTGTACTGTGTGGGCGCTTACCAGGCGTTACCTCAGGAGCACTCATTGCTGTCGTGGGAAGTGAATCACAAGGGTCAATTTTGTGTCATTAAAATTCGAAGTAATTTTTGGCGTCGGTCAACTTTTCAACTCTTCCCATTAATGTAAGATTGAGGAATCCGTAGTTAAACAGGTCTTTAGTTGTATAGAATTTGAGAAATCATACCTCCAACACCCTAACACACACACACACACATACAGACATCGTAAAAATGTTAAAATCGTATTCTAGAGACCTTAAAACGTGCTTATTCAATAAAATCCGTATATGCGATTTTTAGCATGAATCCAATACCTCTCTTAGCGAGAGGTAAAAAACTGTGAGCGAAATCACGGGTAATAATAGTTTGACCGGCATTTTAAGGGTCACCTTATAGTCCAGACGTAGCTTCTACCGAGACCCTTTACTTTTGACACAATGAAAAACAACAAATCTGACTTAAGATCATTGCAATTTGCTATCAAGAAAAAACTTAGTATGGCAAAAAAAATGCGAAAGAATTTCCGGGGAAGAGATAGACAGTTTAGTACTATTATAAGCGACTAATAGAAACTGAATCAATTTTCAGTAAACTTAATAGGTAGTCAGTAACTGTTAGAAATGACGAAAATTCAGGATTGGTTCATAAACTGTAAATATAACATTATATTTTCATTAATACCTCTTATTGTTTCTATAGTTAATTTATAAATAGTATTATATTGATCGAACGTAATCGATACCTTCGTCCTACTTTATAATTAACCCATCCCTTATATAAATAATTTTATAAAGTAGGGTATCAGACATCCGTATTCGTTGTAATAATAACCCCTAGTAACATACACATACGTTCGTGTACACAAACATACTTCCGGTCAGTGATCGAAGGCAACGTCCGCTTCAACGATCAAAACAAACGAATATCACCAGCGACGTGTTTATGTTTACGCTAGACGTCTGCATCGATCTAGTAGGCGGGCGTCTATACACAACTTGCTTCATTTGTTTTGATAGGTAAGAAATATCCGATATATCATATGGTATACTTAAACAGTAAGGATTAGATCACCTCGTAGGAAGTTTATAAGAACACGATGTTTTATAAAAAAAATAATAATAAACTCATAGGTCGATGTAATTTTAGAATTTTATAAATGTGATTCTCTTGTCATAGGAGAAATGTTCACCCCCAAATTGAGAAATCAAATTATCGAGGAATTGTCTATTATGATTTGCAAAAGCTTCAAATCACGTAATTTCAAAGAAATCGGCAGAGTGCTAAAATTGAATTTTCCGTAACCACTGAAAAAAATGATTTCCAGAACTATGGCAAGAACCATTCACAGTATTTCAGCAAAATTGTCAATTTCGATCCAGTTCAATGAGTAGTAACAAATAAAGTGATTTTTTTGTTTATTTACTTGTATTTTTTTCTGGAATCGTTACAAAATAAATCAGCGAAGCTCGAAGGCTATCTGCTCTACTGTATTTATAATAAATGAATATCCGAAGGTTGATTGTTAATTAATACAATCTTTACACAATCAAAACGAGGCGGATCGCCTCGGATCGAAAGGCGCGAAGTACATTAATAAAGATTAGTTGGATGTCATAATATTGAAATGAGAAACAAGTAAATATTATACAGGATGATACTCGAATAACGAGAGTAAAAATATGTCACGTAATCATAGATCTCTATTCCTTTTACTTACCAAAATATAAGTCAATATGTTACCAACCTTGGTTCCTGGGACCTGGACAAATTTCCGAAGTGAGGTTTGGGCTTCAATCAGATCGAGTGAAGACGGGTGTTGTTCGAACTGCAATAAATGGGCGCCAGCTACTCAGGAGGAACAATCCAAAACAGGCTGGATAACATGCCCTCTAAATATTGGAGGCGGGATCAAATTCTGGATTTGAGCATTTAGATTAGCATGAAATGTGCTATCATATAGGCTGTATTTGAAATCGGGGCACATAGTTTAACCACAGATTCCTAGGCTCTAAAATAATACGTTTAACTAAACTTACCTATATCCGAAAGTGCACCGTTTAGTCAGTATTCTGCTTCAAAGTCCGTTTAAAAGAAATATTTTTACCTCCCGCTACCCTTGGTAAAGGAGGTATAGGGATCTTGCTAAAAACCACATATCGAGATTTTGGTAAATGACCACGTTTTAAAGTCCCTGCAATCCGATTTTAACATTTTCACGATGATGTCTGTGTGTGTATGTGTGTGTATGTGTGTGTGTGTGTGTGTGTGTGTGTGTGTGTGTGTGTGTGTGTGTGTGTGTGTGTGTGTGTGTGTGTGTGAATCTTCTGGACACTCTAACTCAAATACTATCATTCGGAAAAATTTGAAACCGTGAATTTTTACCTTATATTTTAATATGAAAAGAAGCCATTAGATTTTAGTGTCAATCGGATAACCGGAATTGGCACTTTACTTGAAGCGCAAAATAGTTTTTCTTCAAAAAAATACTTTTAAATGTTATTTTTTCGCAATTTGTTTTTATAAAAATTAAAGATTATTCAATTTTTTACAGGTTTGAATTAATAGTTTTTCTATGTTTTTATAAAAATTAAAGATTATTCAATTTTTTACAGGTTTGAATTAATAGTTTTTCTATATATTTAATGGATAAATTTATAAAATAATATAAAAATTATATCCCGATGCTTATGCTTTAAACACAACTCCATGGTTACACAGTTCAGCTCAAATGTATGTAACTGACAGATAAATGTCACTGTCAAAAAATAATCGTTTCAAATTAAAAAACGTTTTAAAAAGAAAATTGTATATGGAACAATAGTTATATGGAAAGAAACTTAATATACATAATTTTTAGCATTAGTAAATATGCAAGTATATATTTAAATTAAAAAATTAATAAATATATCATCAAGGCATATTACCTACCCATTTCTGCCGGGGGGAGTGCATTACAGGGGTCAATTTTGTGCCATTTAATATTCTAAATATTTGGCGTTGATCGGGATCGAATCCAGTTTCCCAGATTCGCGACCAGACACTCAGGCGCGCGGCCTCGAGAACCCATAGGTATGTATTTAAATTAATAAAAATTAAGTGGCGGGTGGTATTGTGTTGGCCACACGAGATTTTTTTTATAATAAAGAAAAACTTTATTCGATTTGAGTGAAATTTAGTATGACAATTCATATGTATAATGTTTATCTTTTAAGATGGTATTTGTTATTGTTAATGAACCACTAGTGTATGAAACTTGGGTGTTCCGACCATGATTAGACCATAACTTTTTATTGGCAACGTCATTAACGTAAAATTATTATTTTTCACAAAGATATATTCAATAATGAACTTTTCTCACTGCCTAAGTTGTGATATCTGTAGCGATTTAGAGAGAGAAAAAATAATAATCTAGCCGTCTATCCAAATGTTAAATAACTAATTTTTAATGACAGCAACAGTTGTTACGAGAATTTTTAATTTTCTTTTATATTTACCAATGTTGTGGCAATGTAATGAACTTTTAATAATGTATTCCATCCCATATCACTTACAATTTACATATATTTTCTCTTATTTATATTCATGTGTCGTTGTCATGATGTTTCCGGAATACTCATTTGTTTACTATCGATTTTCTAATGTTACTTTAAAGTACTGAATACAAGGGCAGGATATATACTTGCAACGGAAGTAGTGAATATAGTATTTTATAATAAAATAAGAATTGCACTTAAAATTTAATGACCTTAAGAACATACTAAAGTAGAGTTAAGATATAGAAAATATGTTTTTCGAAATGAATAATTCATTTGAACATTAAATACAGTAAATTATATCTGAAAACTATATTCTAAAATCTGGATATCCTAGAATTATAGTGTATTGACATCTTCCTCTTCTTTGCGATTAGTACTGCATCGGTACATGTATTTGCATCTGCGTTTCCAATGGTGATATCCACATTTTCTTTAAATTTCAAAATTTGAAAAGAATATACGGTTTTATTTTATTATTATTTTATAGTCCATTGTCTAATATTTATTATATGTACAAAAATATAATTGCATATTGTGAATGTTTTGCACAGAATTAAATATGTGTTCCTTAAGAATACCAAATATGTACCTACCTATATTGTTCTATACAATTCGCCAAATTATATTTTATGAAGCCTGTTAACGGACTTACAAATTCGCATCGTCCTTGGCGAAACAAGTAAAATTTAAGCAAGTGTGACGTCATTCCTCTACGGTTGAGTGAAGTATAGGGCAAGTGACGATCGGAAGACTTCCACCCAATCAGGAACAAGCATTCAGGTGTGCAAGTACGAAGTTCCGGTCTATTAACTGAAAGACCTGATCGAGATGAAATTAGACTGAATCGGTTTCACCTGTGTAATGGATAGTGTTTTGTTTGTGATTAGTACTCACTCGTAGATGTTTGAATTCACTTTCAACTGTTTTGGTTTTGTTTGCACATTAAAATGAAATTGAGAGCATGTGCATTAAATGAATTAGTTTGTCTGAGTTAATTTATTTGTCACGCCAAGACTATGTATTTTCTTTTTGTAAGCTATTAGACTTTGTATAATTTATACTGTAGTCTATCTAATGTGAATACACCATATAGCTTCGTTTTAATTTATTTATAATTATTGTTTTCCCTTTTGTACAACAAGTATTGAAAATTTTATTTCAATAAATTTCTCCTGGCGTACAATTGGTAAAGGACCTAGATTGAAGACTTAATATTGTCGGGTGAAATCGGGCGAATTCGTCTGATTTCCGTAGTATTCATATAAATCAAAACTGAAAACTGTCAGTATACAGTATAACTTATACAGTGTGAATATTATTATTAATCAAAATTCGAAGTAAAAAACTGACAGTATTATAATAAATATAACATATATTGTGTCAGTTTTGTTATTCATCAAAATTCGAAGTATAGTTTTTCAGCAACACTAAACGAATTGAATAAATACGATATAAGTATAATGGATTAAATATAGATACCTCTTTATCTTGTCCAAAGGCAATATGTTGTAATAATTGTCGGCAATCTTAGAAACAATATTGCAAAGACGGTGTGTCTTTGCAATAGCAAAATGCAGAATATAATACCAAGAATTAACAAAACTACCAACACACAACGAAACACAATTTAGCGATGCCAGAATCAAAAAATCATCTTTATCACATGATTGACAGAATGACATGAATATTCATATAATTCAAATATTTGAAAATTACATTTTTTACCTCTCGCTAAGAGAGGTATTGCATTCATGCTAAAAATCACATATCCATATTTTATTGAATAAGCACGTTTTAAGGTCCCTACAATCCGATTTTAACATTTTTACGATGATGTCTGTGTGTGTGTGTGTGTGTGTGTGTGTGTGTGTGTGTGTGTGGATGTATGTGTGTGTGTGTGTATGTATGTAGGATGTTGGAAGGACGATTACTCAAAAACTATAAGACTTAAAAATTGTTTAATTACGTATTTTCCAATCGGACATTCATGGGAAGATCTGAAAAGGTTTTGGTAACAATTGGACAACCGGAAGTAGAAGATTCTTGAAAAAAAATCTTCTAAATAATATTTTTTGAAAATTTTTCTTGGTAATATTAAAGAAAATTAAATTCTCTATCTGATACATTTAAATATTTTATTATATATTCTATGGATTTAGAGATAAAAGAAATATAATAAATAAAATAACGTTATAATAAATTTTACAGCCGAAAGGATGCCATGGAAAATAGTTGACCAGTTGAACTGTTTGTAACTGACAGATAAATGTCAGTGTCAGAAATTCATAGATATTACTAAAGAATTTTTCTGGGAAGTACATATACATTATATTATTTCTTAATGTATTAGTAGTTAAATATTTAAGATTATAGGTCTATTACATATATCCTTCAAAAATACAGTCAATCCTGACAATGAATTGGAAACATTTCGAAAAATTAGAAGAGGACAAAATTTCTTCATATAATGAATTTAAAATTAAACAATCTAAATATAAGGAATAGATATATGTAAGTACAATTTTTGGTGTAGAATGTAGGTATACAAGAAATGTTAAATACAATAGGGCGCCTTGACAAGCAGATATGGGGACTCATGTCAGAATGGTAGCTAGTAATTATGTATATAGATGTATCATAATTTCTCATTCTAAATTTAGTGATTTTCCAATTCCATATGGTTTATTTTCCTCGACAAGTAAATTCCACACTCCTGGTGACAAATTAACTACGTGTATTTAGAAAATCTTGAAATTCTGAATGAAACATACTGACTAATTATCATTCTGAAACGGGCCCCCACATCTGCTTGTCAAGGCCAACAATGTAACATGACTGTTCGCGCCCTATACTTATGTAACCAAAAAAGGAAGTGGCGAGAGGTATTGTGCTGGCCACAACAGATTTTTTGTTACCGCGGTTATAATATAGTTTCTTTTTAATTTTTTGCCATCGGTTGGACGGAGATAGCGTATACCCCTTCGAAACACCAACGATAATGAGATAGCGAATAAAAGTCTCATATATGTCATGTGTGTACGACAAAGATGCTACATAAAAGTTTAGCAATTCTTGCATGAGAAATTAATGACGTGGGGATCAACTCGAAGATACAGAGTGTAATTATTTGTGTAAATATACTAAAAAATTATGCAAAAGTATAGTAAAAATAATAAGTATATGTATCAGCACAACTGTTTATATCGCTCCATGAATTTATGAATAGTAAGTTCTGGCTGATTCAGAATTCAATCGATTTCGATGTTTTTGAAACAGTCGTTCCGATGAACAGAAGTTGTTGTAGAACTGAGTATGTCCTTAGCCACCAGTCAAGCTGATATAATCATTAGGTTCTTGCTTCCATCCGGATGTGCAAGACATTGTTTCGTGTTTGGTTGGATTAAATATCTAACCAAAATTTAAATCGTCTTCATTGCAGATGGTGAAAGTACTTTCTTCTGCACTGGAGATGTGGTTTGAGGCAGTGTTACTTTTTTCAGCAAAATAATTACCTTTATAAATTTGCTCAAATTATTGGATGACACCACTAAAGAGCTCGGTGAATCCTCCCGTTATTAAGAACAAGAATTAAGCCTACAAGAAATTTGCAAGACAAGAAGTTACTGACAAGAAATCTTGTTTTGTGCATCACTGATCTAACAATTTTGAAAGACAGGTGACTTTAAGGGAATTACGTATTCGTAGCTAGCATCCTACTAAGCATAGGCAGGTACTGGGTTTAAATCCCAGCGATGTCCATGAATTTTTCATAAAAATCTTTGTTCGCTAATCAACAATATTTTTAATAAATAAAATAAACAATGAAAGACCTAGATTGGAACTTTGTGGAACATCAGAAGTGGCAATAAATGAAGTATTTAAAAATACAGACTGTAATGACGCAGGAATAAAAAAATTGTGTTCGTAAAGTAACTAGTATAGAATAGAAAAAGAATTTAATTCATTAAATTTTGTGGCTAGACTAGGTGTGTCTACTTTATTCATTAAATAGATTTATATTTTAATCTTGCAAGTGGTTACGGTGTACCGCTCATTACCGTTCACATATTTTAACCGTAACATTATGCTTTAATATGTATTGTCATTCTAAAAAAAAAAAAAAAAAAATTAGGTGAAATTAAATTACAGGTATTCAAATACGCATTTACAACTTTTATTCCCATTTCGCGTAACGTACCTACTTAATTAAATTAGCTAATCTACAAATCCAATTTGCTAAAAGCATAATAACATAATGTGATAAATAGTAAAACACGTCATACCTTGTAATTTGACGAAAAGCGAATCGCAATTTGCAGATGTTCGCAGAGTCGTCCTTTGTGTTCAGTGACTTTGCTTCAAGATTGGTAAGACTGAATATAATTTATGGAAGCATCCACCGCGGTCTGTTGAACACGCTTTTGTTATTTCGTTTGGGATTGTATTTGACTGCTCCTCGTGATTTTTAAGCGCGAGGCAAATAAAATTTGCATTCATTACACAAAATATGAATTCATTTTGAAGTTATGACTTTTAGAACTTACAGTACGGTCCAAAGTTTTGGGTACATCTGGTGTTTTGTAAAAACCAGTACACTCATTTAAGGAGCTCAGCAAAAAACAACTTTAGTCATTTTTTTTGAATTTGAGATAATCAAAGAATCAACTTTCTAGCTTCCTTACTTTTATATATTTCTGTAGCTTAATTTACCTCAGGATCATTATTAAAATTTAGAAAATTATTTAATGGATGAAGAAATAGAAAATAAACATTGATGAATAATTACATAATAATTACATTTTTATAGAAACGCTTAAATTTAAAATGTTATACTTTTTGCGAGAAATAGTTTTGGCATTCTTGGCGCTCAGTGGCGGCGACAGGTTGTAAATGTAGGATGGGCACAGTAAAAAAAAAATTGAAAAGATGGGCCTATATTTTTTAAATAATAAATATACCTATACTAGGTGTGCATCGAAACACGGAATATAAGAGTTTAACATGGGATTTTAAATAAATGCGGTTATTGGCTCTCCACTAAATTTTAGGACAAAATTATTTAGAATTAAATTTTAAATTATATAAATTTAAATTGGAAATAATAGCACATATGCAGCACGAAATATTTAAGATATCAAATGTGATAATTTCGTCAGGAATCAGACGGCCATGGAATTGAAACAATTATCAATGTGAGAGTATAATTCTTTAGTCACGTGACATGTTTTCCGCCAATCAACATTCAGAATCTCCCTAGTTACATGCCTATCACAGCGATGATAAAAAACAAGGAAATTATCACCGTATTTATAGTCGTTACTAAGAGATTTATTTTCTTTATTTATGACATTGACAGTTAATTTTGAGTATAAAAATAAATAATAACAATAATTTAAACTCCGAAATATTAAATAAAACTTGTAAGTGCCATGTTTTAATACAATATGAATATGTATATCAAAAGTTAGGTTAGGTTAGGTTAGATTGTAAAAATCATTATATTTTCTCATTAAATATAAGCTCGTGATATGATTAATAATCGAAGATATTGCTCGTGAAACCGGAGCAGCACATTTCAACTCGTCCTTCGGACTCATGAAATCTGCAGCTCGGTTTCACTCGAGAATTTCATCGATGATAATCATATCACTTGTTATATTACGTATGACAGTAATAAATATTTTCACTATACGAGTAGTATAATTTTATCATATTTTTTGTGCTATCTGTATTCATTTTATAGCATTTAAATCATATTATAAAAGTATTTTATGTATCTAGGACGAAAAGTGAATCTTTAAGGTATGAGCAAATTGTTTACGGCCCAGGCGGGTAGCCGAGGCTGTAATTACTTGTGAGTACCTTAAAGACTTTCGTCTGCACCATACAAAATTTTATGTCATACGGGTTTCTACTTATTAAATTATTAAAAGAACAATTTGTAGCAGTATGAATTTTGTATAAGTGGGCTAAGTCGCATTTGTTCAATAATCCTAGCAAAATTTTGACAAATTGAATGATTGAAATTTAATTTTTCTGGTTTCATGAACAATCTTATTCACTATAATTTATGAAAAATACATTCCTCAAGATATTTTGGATGAAGCTTCTGAGACGAAGTACAATAAATTTAACGTCGCATAAATAAAGGTTTCAGTATAAAAGTAAAATTAAAGTTCTAGGGCTTTAAGGTTTCACTTTTTGTTTTATAAATCGTTCAAAAAACGTTGCTTTAGAAACCAGTATGACATAAATTATATTATTGGGGTCTCTTGGCCGCGTGCCTGAGTGTCTGGTTGCGAATCTGGGGAACCGGATTCGATCCCGCCACGATCCACACCAGTAATGAATGTCCGTGAGGTGACGTCTGGTAAACGTCCGCATGTACAAATATGTCATCATCATTACCAATATCTGTGAACAAAGCAGATTGGTAATATGCCGCGATGATATTATTTTTTATAAATTATATTTGTATGAAAATAATTACAACAATAATTAGCACTAATATTTTATGAAACTAACAACAAATTGTAACACTGATATATTTTATACACAAATTTTATATATGTATTCACAAAATATTAATTGAATGGGGATAGTGGGTTGCCACTTGGGTGGGCTCTAGACTTTTTAAGGTGGGCACATGCCCACCCTGGCCCCCCTTAGCACTGCTACTGTTGGCGCTGAATATAACTCATATTTACAATATTTGGCGTATAGTTCTTCAACTTTTTGTAGTATCTAATAAAACTGAGTATTTCAAATATTCATTGACCATGGATGTAGTTCATTTGGTAAAACATCCCACTAGATATAAAAGAATGCTGGATCAAATCCCAGTGAGGGATGCATTTTGCACAAATCCTCTGGGATGAGAGAAGAGGTATCAAAAACAGTTGGAAATCAGTTTCTAGTAATGCTTTACAAAAACTAATACAAAAGTATGCATGAAGTTTGCCAAGTATTTTCATAGCCAGAGGTGGTTTAGAGTGTAACATCAGTAAGTACTCGTATTCACTATGATCCGTAGTCTTCTTTGAAATACGAATACAAAACATATGAATTTAGAGACTGAAGGAATGCATAGAATTCTTGTAATCTCGATGCACAAAGGATTTTATACTTTGATGGTAATCCTAGATTATTTGCTGTTTCGTATACCTCTTTTACATTAAATGTAGGACTTTACCTGCAATTGTTTTTTTATAAAAAAAATAATAAACAGTAGATATAAACTGTATGTAGTTATAATATTTGTGTAACACAATATTATACTGGTATATATTTTACTTACAGAAAAACTAAATATTTTTCACAATGATTCATATAGCTTATGAACTAACTTCAAAACAATTTATTCAAAAATATAATAATAAATAAATATTTCAGAATGGCTAAATATTTATATCTAATGACTATGCGGTGTATTCAAAAAGTATCGAGTTTTATTTTATTCGTGTAAACAATTGAAGTACTGGTGGTGTCATTCTGTACGGAAGTGCAAAGGACATTCATGCGTATCTGTGATTTTTTTCCCAACCGCTGAATACGTGTGACCATTTGGAAAATTCAACAGGCTTTCGGGGACCACGCCATGAGTATCTCACGAATAAAGGGTTGGTACAACCATTTCTAAGATGGCTGCATGTTAGTGGACAGCAAATCACATCCGGGTAGGTCACACAAAAAGCTGAAATGACACTGTTATTGACCAAGTGAGGACTTTGGTCATGCAGGACTGTCGTATCAATGTCAAAGAACTTGCGAGCGATGTGGGGGTAAGCATTGGATCGGTACATTCAATTTTGACCAAGAAACTAAAACTTCGCAGCTCCTTCACGATAATGAACCCGCCTATTCTTCGCATTTCTTGACCAAACACATTTCCCTCATTCGTCAAGATCACTGTTCTCCCGACATGGCTCCTTGGGATATTTGGCTGTTCCCCAACTTGAAAAGGATCCGATTGAATCAAAAGAAGACATTATGCAAAATGCGACAACCCAGCTAAACACCACACAAGAAGCCTTCCAGAAATATTTCTTTGAAGGGCCTTAGGGCTCCAGGCCTCGAAATGAATAATTGTATTTTTGCTGACCAAAGGTACGATACTTTTTTAACAGACCTTGTCTATTCTATACCGTTGTAGGTACCAGAGCACCACAAGTGTTATGTTTTCTTATTAGAAAATTGAAATAATATTTAAGTTTCTAGTTTGACGGCAGTCAGAATCGAAACCAGGCCTTCTGAATCATATCCCTTTTCTAATAGCCGTGTTCCTTCGGGTTGTGATTCTCAATATAAATCATCAAAGTGATCATGATTAAGAAGAAGTATGTTTTTTCGTTTCTTATTCGTTATCCCCACTGTCTCATTTTGTGATCACTAAACAACCTTCCCCTTTCCCTTCTGAATCATCCTGTTGGGTGATCACATAGAATCATTTCAGAGGAAATTTAGAAATAGGTTTTCGAGCGTAGAAATTTATCAATGTGGGGTTTGTTGCATTAAAGGAAATATGTAATGACCTACAATACTTTTCAAAACAAAGAAAATATGTTACATAAAAGATTTGTTTTAAGTAAACCTACTTCATATGTTACCAAGAACTTTTTTTTTACCTCTATATGATCCATTTTTAATGTGCTGACTATAACACTCGACAGTAGATTATTTATAAAATAAAATAAATTAGTTTGCATTGGTGTGCATATTATATTTGACGCTAGATGGTGTTTATATTATTCAAGTTGTTTTCTTGATATAATTTTTAAATCATGATTCAAAAGGATCACGATTAAACTAATCAGGATACACAAAATCATAAATACAGTCCGAAGGAACACGGCTAATATACAGCGTATTTTTTTGGCTTCCCTTATGCGAATAAGATACACACCCGAAAGGTCAAGAATTGATATGAGATTTGAAGTGCGTCAGATATCCATTTCTGAAATTGAAAAAGAAAAATATTGAATGAAACGTTTCATCGCCAGTTTCATATATCTTTGAAAAGAAATGAAATATCGTTTTATATTCCTGTAGAAAATGAAATTACCTTTTCAGCAAGGCAATATTCTCTTGGCATTTAGATTTGCATTACCTTTAAATTGTGAAAAATGTGTTTTCTTAAAAAATAAACACAAAAATAACTTTTGAGATAGATTAGTTGAATATACAGTACCGTCTGAAAAAATAAATTCATTTTTACGTCTCGTGTGTAATTAATTTTAAGGCCTTTGAATCGTATTCGGGCAAAGACCTCGCAAAAAATGCCAAATTCATTTTGCGTGACTTCAACTTGATTTAATTACCGCAGAATTAGATTCTGGAATTCATGGCTGGCTTGGATCAGGTAGGAGAAAAGAATCTCTGAATCGTAAATCCGTTACCAAGGAGTCATCACAAGAACAATTACTACATTTCACAGAAATTGTTTGCAAGAACAATAATTTCATTATCAAAAGAAAAAAATTGTTGGATTTTTCCAAGCAAATTTTAAAATTTAGCTGAAATTGTTTTGCGATCAAATACCTACTTGTACCGTAAATTACTATTACCATATTGCATAATTATTGTGAGGAGTACGCTATACAAAAATTACTTCATACATTAATGGATTAGAATAGCGACAAAAGAAAATTACTAATGAAGAATATGATGAATTTTTCTTTCGAAAAAGAATTCTAATCTTCTTAATGAACTTTGTGGTGTTGGGCTATAAATTACTTTCATAATAAATGTCACTGGTAATCTTCTTCTCGGATCCAGCGGCCTTGACATTCAAGGCACGCGAATTCATATTTTCACCTAATAAGCGTGAATTACTATTTTCATTCGCGTGTTTTGCTAATCATTTCGTTTATTATGTAATGCAAACTTCCCTTGTTAACTTGCAACAGTTTTCTTCGCGTTATCAAAATCAAGATTGTTAGATCGCATGTCGGAATTAAGATTGGAGATTGGTTTAGGTTTACTTAACTGTTTGTGTGAAAAAATTATTGTTTTTGTTCTGTTATTCACATGAATATTGAATTTTTGAAACGAATCCGTGGGAAATTTATATTGAAATTCTGAAAAATTCTAAAAGGGAATATGATTAATGATATTTAAGTTTAAACTTAGTTGAAATGAAAAATGATGTTTTAGATTATATTAACTCTAAGAAATTCTATAATTTGTTCTTAATTACATTAACAGATTACATTAAGAAAATGATGGCATTTTAAATATGTTAGACCGATGACCAGTGCTACGTGAATAATGTATCATGGTATTCCAAATACTGATCCTTTGTGCTCACTTTAAATATCCTGGGGAACGATTTACTGTCGTACCCGGAATAAAAGACGATCTATTCAGCTGTGGGCCATGACCCAAAACTATTTAAAAAAATATATTTTGAAATCTAGGTATTCCGTATGGTACCTGCATAAAATGGTATTATGTATATGTAAATGGTAGCCGATAATATATGCCAGACTTTTTAAATTGTTTTTACCTCTCGCTAAGAGAGGTATTGGATTCATGCTAAAAATCGCATATCCAGATTTTATTGAATAAGCACGTTTTAAGGTCCCTACAATCCGATTTTAACATTTTTACGATGATGTCTGTGTGTGTGTGTGTGTGTGTGTGTGTGTGTGTGTGTGTGTGTGTGTGTGTGTGTGTGTGTGTGTGTGTGTGTGTGTGTGTGTGTGTGTGTGTGTGTGTGTGTGTGTGTGTGTGGATGTGTGTGTGTGGGATGTTGGAAGGACGGTTACTCAGAAACTATAAGACTTAAAATTTGTTTAACAACGTATTTCCCAATCGGACATTCATGGGAAGATCTGAAAAGGTTTTGGTAACAATTGGACAACCGGAAGTAGAAGATTCTTGAAAAAAAATCTTCTAAATATTATTTTTTGAAAATTTTTCTTGATAATATTAAAGAAAAATAAATTCTCTTTCTGATACATTTAAATATTTTTATACATATTTTATAGATTTAGAGATAAAAGGAATATAATATATAAAATAATGTTGTAATTAATTTTACAACCGAAAGGATGCCATGAAAAATAGTTGCAAATTTAAATTATTTGTAACTGACAGATAAATGTCAGTGTCAGAAATAATGAGTAATGAAAGAAAAATGTATTTGGAGAATCCCTTAATTCTTGATCTGTGACTATTATGGAGATGACAAGTCTAGGTTGAAGGACTTAAATTTGTTTCAAACATTGACAATGTACACCAGTACTGTAGACTAGAGTAACTTTGAATTGCGAAAAAGCTATCAAATTCTTCTCAAGTAAGTTGTAAATATTGACAAAATTACACATCGATATTAGAATAATCGGAGTGCAATCTATCCGTCACTTTATTAAAAGGAATTAGTGTTATTTAGATATAACAAGTATGAAAAAATAAAATGTAAAAGAAGATATTATATAAGAATAGATGCACAATCCAGATATATACATTTTAGACCGCCCAAAATTAATGTTTTTACTAGAAGAATATGAAGAGAAAGTAAACAAAGTTGTTCGAATTGAAAATTGCTGTTACCAGCCTAATATTTATATATGGTAAACTCTACTTTGTAATTTATTGTAACATAATTTATGGTAAATATCTTTATGTTGAGACATGCTATTATTGAATAATAAAGAAGTTTATACGTCATAGATTTATATGAATAAATTATTTGTATTTATAAAAATAATCTTTGCTTTATGCATACAGCCAGGTAAAATATACGGCGAGAGGTTATGTGCTGGCCACATCAGATTTTTTAAGAAGCTATAAAACCACACTTTTTGTCAATCTTTGATTACCAAGTTGCAAATTTGCGTATAATTTAGTACGCAAATTGCTATGAAATACTCAAGTTTCAGATGATATGATAGGGGTGCATGGTGCAATGTTTTAAACATTATTTACATACACGATCACCGTTATAACAATTTTTACCTTAGTACGTTTTAAGGTCTCTATACAATCCGATTTTAACATTTTTACGATGATGATGTATGTGTGTGTGTGGATGATGGAAGGACGATTTCTCAAAAATAAGACTTAATATCTGTTTAACTACATATTTCTCAATCGGACATTAATGGGAAGAGTTGAAAAGGTTTTGGTAGAAATTGGGCAACCGGAAGTAGCAGATTCTTAAAACAATTCTTCTAAATATTATTTTTTGAAAATTTTTGTTCCTATGTAAATATTAAAGAAGATTAAATACTCTAACATATTTAAATATTTTATTATATCATTTATTGATTTAAAGATAAAAGAATATAATATATAAAATAATCTGTTGTAATAAATTTCACAGCCCAAATAATGCCATGAAAACCAATTGAAATATTAAATTGTTTGTAACTAACAGATAAATGCCAGTGTCAGAAATCTGGAGATATTTCTGGGAAGTACATATGTACATATATTATTTTTTATTGTATTAATAGTTAAATATTTACTGAATTGGAAACATCTCAATAAATTTAAAGAGTAGGTCAAAATTTCTTCATAGAATGAATTTAATATTAAAAAATCTGAATATAAATAACAGGTACAAATAGAATTTTTGATGTAGGGTGCAAGTATACAAGAAATGTTAAATACAATTGGAAAGAAAAATTTACTGGATATCAGTCAGTAATTTCTTCTTCCCAGTCACCTTTCCATACAAGAAGTTTTGCATCCGTTAAATACAATATTTATGTAACCAAAAACGGAAGTGGCGAGAAGTATTGTGCTGGCCACCACAGATTTTTTTTTCATAACGGAATTACTTGTTTCCATATAATTTGCAATAAATCTTTAAATAAAACTGGATCCCGACAGAATACCATAATAAAGCTGACACCACTGTAATTGGTGCAACTTTCAACTGTTCTAATACCCCTAATATAAAACGTATACGTATGGCACTTGTGAATTTTTATTTCAAATGGTAATTATAAAATATATGATGCGGTGTACCATTAACCACCGCACCCACTTTAAGCGAGTGACGAAATCGCAAGGGTACGGGGACCAGTATATATATCCAGGATGTGTGGCCATATTTTTCTTTTAAAAATTGTCGGTTGACGAAAGTCCGGATGGAATGGCATGAATATTTTTTTGTAGGTAAAATATAAGGCTTTAGCGCCCCCTGTAACGATTAAAAAAATCTGACACCAAGGGTCAGTATTTGGAATACCATGATACATTTTTCACGTAGTACTAGACCTTACAGGCAATAGGACAAATTAAATAAAAATCGTGCCGCAATAAAGGAAAACAGCTTCCTAGTTCTTTTTTATATCTTCATAAATCAAATGAGAATTCGTGGAAAAGCAATCATATATTTCTTGGGTGTGGTCACCAATTCGCCAATCAGATTACGATATCGCGGTTACGTCATCAGCAAATTGGTCTTCCATATGAGAAGGTGGATACCACTATGATTATAATGATAATTTATCGTATGTTTGTAACCTTGATTTTTTGCCAAATTTAATAACACAATTCTTACTTCTATTTTAAGAGATGGTAAATTTGTTGAACAAAAGAATAATTAGTAAATAATAGGTGTTGACGTTTTGCATAGAGTAGGAGTTGCTTTCCGTATAAGACTTGGAGATGAAAATTATCTGGGTATTAGTCTCTGCAATAAGTAATTTACTCCTACATGTACTAATGGGTTTATTATCACAATGAAAAGACAAAGCATAAGACAAAGTTATTAAAGTAATGTCAAACAAATTAAAAAACAAAAAGTGGTAGACAAAAAGGAAAATTACTGGTAATTATGTTTCAACATTTTTAGTAAACAATACTTTTCAAAACAATAACAACAATGAACAATATTAGTATTATACAACAAATTTGTTGACAATAATAATTAATAAACAAATATATAGAAGCGAAATACATTGTTTTTAGCTATACCAATCTTACATAGATGGTATTTCAGAGGACAATTATTAACAGCAAGGATACATATCATAATTCTAATGTCCTTCTTCTGGGAAATATAGTCAGAAAAATTTACTTTATCGGGCCCAGCAATAAAACTATAAATATCGTAATTATGGCAAAGGGGCATATCGCTCACTTCTTGCATTATTACATTGGATGCGAACGGGCCATTATTTGCGCTCTGTTGAAATGAAGACATGTTCCATATAGTAAAATATAGTAAGATAATCTTCTGCTCCTTGCTATATTTGTTTGAAATAATTGCTTATGAGATTGGAAACTGTAATTCCAAATATTATGTCAAATAAAAATAGCATTTATGTTAAAGGAACAGTAAGAATATTTTATTATACAGAGCACTGAGAGCAGGAAGAAGTACCATTCAATAATAAATGCATTATGTCAGTAATAGAACGAAAGCAGAGATACAATTTCAATTATTTGTTTGTACAAGAAATGATAATTTCGTTACTTATAGGGCGAGAGCAGTCATGTGACTTTGTTAGCCTTGGCAAACAGATATAGGGATCGTAGTTATTTACATAATGTCACAATTGTCATGTGCCATAATTTTTCATTCAAAATTTCAAAATATTCTGATGGGATAGAAAATCATGATGTTTTGAATGAAAAATTATGATACTTGATACCTATGTTCATTATTACTAGCTGTCACAACATAAAATGAAAATGGCGAGAGATATTGTGCTGGCCACAACAGATTTTTCTTTAATATATTTGGAGAGAAAATAAATTCTTGCTACCAATATTTTATTTTTTGGCTAGAAAATAATTAATGAAATTTGAATATTTAAATTACCGCCATGTATGACATAAATACGCCGAACCAATGAATAGCCGTAAAACCATAGCATCGTTACGCCAGATAGCAACTGCATGTGCGGATAATTTAAACATGACATATCACCTGTTTCACTTTTGAACAATAGTCTTTTTAATCTTGTACAAGTATAACCTATAAGTTAAAATCCTTCAAAATACTGCTTAACAAATCGAAATACGTAATAAAAGTAACAGAAACCACGCAAATTGCAAATAATAAACAAAAGAGGCAGAGAGACAAAAAAAATAAACTAATGTTAAATTCAAATTAAAACACAAAATGTTCTTTCTTAATTTACTAAAAAAAAATTGTTGTGGTCAGCACAATACCTCTCGCCATTTCCTTTTTATGTTGTATAGGGCGCGAGCAGTTATGTGACTTTGTTAGCCTTAGCAAGCAGATATGGGAGCCCGTGTCAAAATGACAGCTAATAATAATGTACATAGGTGTCAAGTATCATAAGTTTTCATTCAAAACATTATGATTTTCCAAATCCATGTGGATTATTTTCCTCGACAAGTATATTCCATACCATTGATGACAAATAAACATCAGAATATTTTGAAATTTTGAATGAAAAATTATGACATATGACAATTGGGATAAAATAACTACTAGCCGTCATTCTGACACGGATCCTCATCTGCTTGCCAAGGCCAACAAAGTCACATGACTGCTAGTGCCCTATAAGTAACAAAGTTAACATTTCTTGTACACAAAAATAATTGAAATTGTATTTCTTCTTTCGTTTTATGAGAAATTTTCTCCTACTATTCTAATATGTTAAAAATTCTTCAAATTAATTGACAATATTACCGGTATTTCTTAAGGATATATGTAATATTAACATACCTATAATTTTAAGTACATATTTAATTAATAATACAATACTATATATTCAATGTACTCGTACCTCCCAGGAAAATCTGATTTTTGACACTGATATTTTGCATTTATCTGTCAATTACACACATTTAAATATCTCAACTGTTTTTTGGGCAACGAGATTTATTACAACAGATTATTTTATATTATTATATACTATATCTCCAAACCTATACGAGATATAATAAAAAAATTAAATGTGTCAGATTGAGAAATTAATTTTCTTTAATATTACCAAGAAAAAATTTCAAAAAATAGTATTTAGAAGATTTTTTTTTCAAGAACTGCTTGTCCAGTTGTTACCTAAACCTTTTCAGCTCTTTCCATGAATGTCCGAGTGGGAAATACGTAGTTACAAATATTAAGTTTTACAGTTTTTGAGTAATCGTCCTTCCAAAGTCCCACACACATACACACACACACACACACACACACACACACACACACATACACACACACACACACAATCATCGTAAAAATGTTAAAATCGTACTGTAGGGACCATTTTTAGCATGAATCCAATACCTCTCTTAGCGAGAGGTACAAATATATTTTTTTTTAAAAGAAAATTTATGTTTACATACTTTTTAAACATCATTAGGTATATAGTGATGAATCGAATTGTCATTCCCTCCAATTTTTTAATTCCTTCTTCACATGGCTTTCCAAGAATCAACAAGGACTCCCTTGTTAGCGAGCTCATCTCCTTTTTCAATGTCTTGGTACTAATTACAATGTGACGTGGTTGTGTTTGGCTAGATGTTGAAGGATGTCCTTTCGATATCAGACTAGCTTTGACTTACAAATAAGGGCATCTAATGCCTTGGTTTAGGTTTATTCGAGCACAGAGACCTATTGCGTAGATCTTTGCTTGAAATATAGTGGAATTGGTGTTTATGGAATCCTTTATTTATACTTTAATAATAATAATTTCTCCTGATTTTAATTTTGCACCATCCGTAAACCAGGACAAAGAGCCCCTTTAGACATTTGGTCCTACTACTGTGCACTGAAGGCTATTACCAATAACTACTTCCGTTATTAGAACCTGGAACCAAAAAAATGTAATCCGCATTATTAATATCATTTAAAACCAACATTGTCATTTGTCGTTGTTATCCTATATAAAATAACAATAATAAAACATGGTGTGGTTTACAAATACAGCATTAAGTTTCTGTCCTGGATTCTAAACCAGTGAACAACTAGTTCATTAGTTTTAAATGTGCTGCTGCATCTAATCTATTTCGACTGCACTGCATTGATTTCATAGATCTGATTCATATCCTAGAAGTATTGGGTTACACACATGTTTGTGTGGAAAGAAACTACAGGAAACAAGACCACAGAACTGATTCACAGATTAAAGATATGGGACTGATTCATGGAGAAAGACATGAGATATTTTTTCTTAAAACAATAGAAATAATACTTTTATGATATGTTTTTATTATATTCCAAGACACACAAGGGGTGATGCTTAAAATTTGAGACTAGTTTTGACTGGCCATAAACGTAGTTAAATACAAACCATTTTAACTAAATTTTTAAACCCATAGTTGTGGTTCATTATGAGAAATAAACACAACTACTAAATAATTCCAGTTCGCCGAACGTGGTCTATTTTTTTGGTAGGCCTTCAACCATCTTTTGTACAAGGTTCAGATCAACTTTTATGATAAAGTACATAAGGATTAAACTTAAGGTGAACTTTGAGTTTAATTATATTGCACATGAAAATTTTAAGTTATACTTTTCTAAGAATAGGATTTGATTAAAAAGTATTTTTTTATTTAGGCAAAACAGGATGGCAATTAGTTTGATGTTTCTCATTTCAAAAAATTTGACAGTTCAGTATTTAAAGTGTATTATTAAATATTAGTGATAACTAACATTAATGCTTGTTTTATAAATGAATAATTTACATATACCTTAAATAAAAATCACAAATGAATGCGAACAGCCGGTGGTAATATACTGTAACTATGGCGCCACCGTAGGCATAGGTATAGACTTTCTAGAACTATGCAATAAAATTTGTGCACTTTAGTAGGCGCACGCTAACCCAAAGTACTCATATTTGGAGAACCTGGTATTAAAAGTGAAAGAAAAGTTATTTGGATTCTCCTTTAAAAAAATATTCTGATCTTGCTAGTGCTAAACTAGAGTTAGCAAAACTTCAATTAAAATTCATCATCATAGTATTCAATAATAACCATTTTCAAAATCGATTTTAAAAATTAAATGCACCTTAAGCCACAGAAATCCGAGACTTAAAATAAGTGTACCTTTAGTATAACTTAGCACACGGTGCAATACATTTTTAAAATTTAAGTTCCACTTAATGTTAGGATATACTTAAGTTGATGCGGTGCAAACGGCCATTAATGCAATTCTGAAGCTCTATCTCAATTTTTGCTTGTCAACCTTTTATTTAAACCATTCTCTTAAGTATTGACCAAAAATTCCCCATTGGGCACTTCGGCTACACAAGGTGATTATCGTTGTTCGTAACAAAATTGTCGTTTTCAACGTCAAATACACTTGCCACAGACTTGGCTTAATGTGATGAACTTAACTCTGTTCAAATTCAAATAATTGTTGCTAACATATCTTTTAATAAAAGGGATAAGCTTTTGTTTAATGCACTTTACTGGATGATTTTGAATGGGCTGTTGTGGATCTTCCATCATACAGTCACAATCTGGCACCGTCTAATTTTCTTTTCTTCCTCCATTTAAATAAGTATCTGACAGAAAAAAAAACGAAGATAAGGTAAAAGAGGAAGTGGAACGTTGGATGCAACATTTTTGACCCTGGCATCAAAAAATTTGTGCCCCACCTACAGATGGTGAATAAAATTAACGGGAACTGTGTAGAAATATAGTTGAGACATACACCTACACCCTCCTGTAATATTTTTGAAAATAATTTATTTTTCGATTGTTGGTAGCCCATGTATCTTTCATTTGTAGCCGGCCTGGTGGGATTCGAACCCCAGAGTTGGTCGTATATAAATATGCCCATATCCAATTTTAATTGTATGTAATTACATCAACAATATAAATTTTATAATCTTCCTTCTCGTGTGCAGATCTTTTCCTTGTTGTATGGCCGCTGGTATAGCATATCTTCCTCCTACGGTATATCCAATTTAGGCTGCGTATAGCTAGCAGGCCCATGTCAGCAGAACCTAATGAAAACTAGTACATATTTTTTTGCTATTTATTTGCTAATTAATTACCACACTGCCAATTTAATTGCCACATTTTTTAAAAAGATACGGGGGGACTGCTAGCTTGACAATCAAGTTAGCAGTCCCCTGGGCTGTAATGAATTACATTATAAAATATTAGTGTGTAGGAATTAATTGCCATTTAATTGCCACTTATTCATTGAAGATTTAAATAAATTCAGGCAAAAAAGTAAAAGAAAATAAAAAATTACTACGATTCACATAAGACTTATAAATTCCATATCCAACTGATTATAGCAGAACCCAAAAAAATGCATTCTACCATAAAGTTTAGACGTTACTAAACCAGTATAAACTATATTCCTTTTAATTATCACATATTAACCGATTAAAACAATATTATATGAGAATGAATCAATATAACGTACTTCCATTCTAACATTGAGATTTCTAAATTAATTGCTCTAGCAGAACCCAACAAAATGCATTCTACCATAAAGTTTAGACGTTACTAAACCAGTATAAACTATATCCCTTTTAATTACCACATATTAACCGATTAAAACAATATTATATGAGAATGAATCAATATAACGTACTTTCATTCTAACATTGAGCTTCCTAAATTAATTGCTCTAGCAGAACCCAACAAAATGCATTCTACCATAAAGTTTAGACGTTACTAAACCAGTATAAACTATATCCCTTTTAATTACCACATATTAACCGATTAAAACAATATTATATGAGAATGAATCAATATAACGTACTTTCATTCTAACATTGAGCTTCCTAAATTAATTGCTCTAGCAGAACCCAACAAAATGCATTCTACCATAAAGTTTAGACGTTACTAAACCAGTATAAACTATATTCCTTTTAATTACCACATATTAACCGATTAAAACTATATTGTATGAGAATGAATCAATATAATGTACTTTCATTCTAACATTGAGCTTTGTAAATTAATTGCTCTAGCAGACCCCAACAAAATGCATTCTACCATAAAGTTTAGACGTTACTAAACCAGTATAAACTATATCCCTTTTAATTACCATATATTAACCGATTAAAACTATATTGTATGAGAATGAATCAATATAATGTACTTTCGTTCTAACATTGAGCTTTGTAAATTAATTGCTCTAGCAGACCCCAACAAAATGCAATCTACCATAAAGTTTAGACGTTAATAAACCAGTATAAACTATATCCTTTTTAATTACCACATATTAACTGATTAAAACTATATTGTATGAGAATGAATCAATATAATGTACTTTCATTCTAACATTGAGCTTTGTAAATTAATTGCTCTAGCAGAACCCAACAAAATGCATTCTACCATAAAGTTTAGACGTTACTAAACCAGTATAAACTATATCCCTTTTAATTACCACATATTAACCGATTAAAACTATATTGTATGAGAATGAATCAATATAATGTACTTTCATTCTAACATTGAGCTTTGTAAATTAATTGCTCTAGCAGACCCCAACAAAATGCAATCTACCATAAAGTTTAGACGTTAATAAACCAGTATAAACTATATCCTTTTTAATTACCACATATTAACCGATTAAAACTATATTGTATGAGAATGAATCAATATAATGTACTTTCATTCTAACATTGAGGTTTGTAAATTAATTGCTCTAGCAGACCCCAACAAAATGCATTCTACCATAAAGTTTAGACGTTACTAAACCAGTATAAACTATATCCCTTTTAATTACCACATATTAACCGATTAAAACTATATTGTATGAGAATGAATCAATATAATGTACTTTCATTCTAACATTGAGCTTTGTAAATTAATTGCTCTAGCAGACCCCAACAAAATGCAATCTACCATAAAGTTTAGACGTTAATAAACCAGTATAAACTATATCCTTTTTAATTACCACATATTAACCGATTAAAACTATATTGTATGAGAATGAATCAATATAATGTACTTTCATTCTAACATTGAGCTTTGTAAATTAATTGCTCTAGCAGAACCCAACAAAATGCATTCTACCATAAAGTTTAGACGTTACTAAACCAGTATAAACTATATCCCTTTTAATTACCACATATTAACCGATTAAAACAATATTGTATGAGAATGAATCAATATAATGTACTTTCATTCTAACATTGAGCTTTGTAAATTAATTGCTCTAGCAGACCCCAACAAAATGCATTCTACCATAAAGTTTAGACGTTAATAAACCAGTATAAACTATATCCTTTTTAATTACCACATATTAACCGATTAAAACTATATTGTATGAGAATGAATCAATATAATGTACTTTCATTCTAACATTGAGATTTCTAAATTAATTGCTCTAGCAGAACCCAACAAAATGCATTCTACCATAAAGTTTAGACGTTACTAAACCAGTATAAACTATATCCCTTTTAATTACCACATATTAACCGATTAAAACAATATTGTATGAGAATGAATCAATATAATGTACTTTCATTCTAACATTGAGCTTTGTAAATTAATTGCTCTAGCAGAACCCTACAAAATGCATTCTACCATAAAGTTTAGACGTTAATAAACCAGTATAAACTATATCCCTTTTAATTACCACATATAAACCAATTAAAATAATATTAAATGAGAATGAATCAATATAATGTACTTTCATTATAACATTGAGTTTTGTAAATTAATTACTCTAGCAGAACCCTACAAAATGCATTCTACCATAAAGTTTAGACGTTACTAAACCAGTATAAACTATATCCCTTTTAATTACCACATGTTAACCGATTAAAACACTATTATATGAGAATGAATCAATATAATGTACTTTCATTTTAACATTGAGCTTTCTAAATTAATTGCTCCAGCAGAACCCAACAAAATGCATTCTACCATAAAGATTAGACGTTACTAAACCAGTATAAACTATATCCCTTTTAATTACCACATGTTAACCGATTAAAACACTATTATATGAGAATGAATCAATATAATGTACTTTCATTCTAACATTGAGCTTTGTAAATTAATTGCTATAGCAGACCCCAACAAAATGCATTCTACCATAAAGTTTAAACGTTAATAAACCAGTATAAACTATATACCATGTAATTACCACATATTAACCAATTAAAATAATATTAAATGAGAATGAATCAATATAATGTACTTTCATTCTAACAATGAGCTTTGTAAATTAATTGCTCTAGCAGACCCCAACAAAATGCATTCTACCATAAAGGTTAGACGTTACTAAACCAGTATAAACTATATCCCGTTTAATTACCACATATTAACCGATTAAAACAATATTGTATGAGAATAAATCAATATAATGTACTTTCATTCTAACATTGAGCTTTGTAAATTAATTGCTCTAGCAGACCCCAATAAAATGCATTCTACCATAAAGATTAGACGTTAATAAACCAGTATAAACTATATCCCGTTTAATTACTACATGTTAACCGATTAAAACAATATTATATGAGAATGAATCAATATAACGTACTTTCATTCCAACATTGAGCTTCCTAAATTAATTGCTCTAGCAGAACCCAACAAAATGCATTCTACCATAAAGATTAGACGTTAATAAACCAGTATAAACTATATTCCTTTTAATTATCACATATTAACCGATTAAAACAATATTATATGAGAATGAATCAATATAACGTACTTTCATTCTAACATTGAGCTTTCTAAATTAATTGCTCTAGCAGACCCCAACAAAATGCATTCTACCATAAAGTTTAGACGTTACTAAACCAGTATAAACTATATCCCTTTTAATTACCACATATTAACCGATTAAAACAATATTATATGAGAATGAATCAATATAACGTACTTTCATTCTAACATTGAGCTTCCTAAATTAATTGCTCTAGCAGAACCCAACAAAATGCATTCTACCATAAAGTTTAGACGTTACTAAACCAGTATAAACTATATCCCTTTTAATTACCACATATTAACCGATTAAAACAATATTATATGAGAATGAATCAATATAACGTACTTTCATTCTAACATTGAGCTTTCTAAATTAATTGCTCTAGCAGACCCCAACAAAATGCATTCTACCATAAAATTTAGACGTTACTAAACCAGTATAAACTATATCCCTTTTAATTACCACATATTAACCGATTAAAACAATATTATATGAGAATGAATCAATATAACGTACTTTCATTCTAACATTGAGCTTCCTAAATTAATTGCTCTAGCAGAACCCAACAAAATGCATTCTACCATAAAGTTTAGACGTTACTAAACCAGTATAAACTATATCCCTTTTAATTACCACATATTAACCGATTAAAATAATATTAAATAAGAATGAATCAATATAATGTAATTTCATTCAAACATTGAGCTTTGTAAATTAATTGCTCTAGCAGAACCCTACAAAATGCATTCTACCATAAAGATTAGACGTTAACAAACCAGTATAAACTATATCCCGTTTAATTACCACATGCTAACCGATTAAAACAATATTATATGAGAATGAATCAACATAATGTACTTTCATTCCAACATTGAGCTTCCTAAATTAATTGCTCTAGCATAACCCAACAAAATGCATTCTACCATAAAGTATAGACGTTACTAAACCAGTATAAACTATATCCCTTTTAATTACCACATATTAACCGATTAAAACAATATTATATGAGAATGAATCAATATAATGTACTTTCATTTTAACATTGAGCTTTCTAAATTAATTGCTCCAGCAGAACCCAACAAAATGCATTCTACCATAAAGTTTAGACGTTACTAAACCAGTATAAACTATATCCCTTTTAATTACCACATGTTAACCGATTAAAACAATATTAGATGAGAATGAATCAATATAATGTACTTTCATTCTAACATTAAGCTTTGTAAATTAATTGCTCTAGCAGAACCCTACAAAATGCATTCTACCATAAAGTTTAGACGTTACTAAACCAGTATAAACTATATCCCTTTTAATTACCACATATTAACCGATTAAAACAATATTATATGAGAATGAATCAATATAACGTACTTTCATTCCAACATTGAGCTTTGTAAATTAATTGCTCTAGCAGAACCCTACAAAATGCATTCTACCATAAAGTTTAGACGTTACTAAACCAGTATAAACTATATCCCGTTTAATTACCACATGTTAACCGATTAAAACAATATTATATGAGAATGAATCAATGTAACGTACTTTCATTCCAACATTGAGCTTCCTAAATTAATTGCTCTAGCAGAACCCAACAAAATGCATTCTACCATAAAGTTTAGACGTTACTAAACCAGTATAAACTATATCCCTTTTAATTACCACATATTAACCGATTAAAACAATATTATATGAGAATGAATCAATATAATGTACTTTCATTTTAACATTGAGCTTTCTAAATTAATTGCTCCAGCAGAACCCAACAAAATGCATTCTACCATAAAGTTTAGACGTTACTAAACCAGTATAAACTATATCCCTTTTAATTACCACATGTTAACCGATTAAAACAATATTAGATGAGAATGAATCAATATAATGTACTTTCATTCTAACATTAAGCTTTGTAAATTAATTGCTCTAGCAGAACCCTACAAAATGCATTCTACCATAAAGTTTAGACGTTACTAAACCAGTATAAACTATATCCCTTTTAATTACCACATATTAACCGATTAAAACAATATTATATGAGAATGAATCAATATAACGTACTTTCATTCCAACATTGAGCTTTGTAAATTAATTGCTCTAGCAGAACCCTACAAAATGCATTCTACCATAAAGTTTAGACGTTACTAAACCAGTATAAACTATATCCCTTTTAATTACCACATATTAACCGATTAAAACAATATTATATGAGAATGAATCAATATAACGTACTTTCATTCTAACATTGAGCTTTCTAAATTAATTGCTCTAGCAGACCCCTACAAAATGCATTCTACCATAAAGTTTAGACGTTACTAAACCAGTATAAACTATATCCATTTTATTTATCACATATTAACCGATTAAAACAATATTAGATGAGAATGAATCAATATAATGTACTTTCATTTTAACATTGAGCTTTGTAAATTAATTGCTCTAGCAGACCCCAACAAAATGCATTCTACCATAAAGTTTAAACGTTAATAAACCAGTATACACTATATCCCCTTTAATTACCACATATTAACCAATTAAAATAATATTAAATAAGAATGAATCAATATAATGTACTTTCATTCTAACAATGAGCTTTGTAAATTAATTGCTCTAGCAGACCCCAACAAAATGCATTCTACCATAAAGATTAGACGTTAATAAACCAGTATAAACTATATCCCGTTTAATTACCACATGTTAACCGATTAAAACAATATTATATGAGAATGAATCAATATAACGTACTTTCATTCCAACATTGAGCTTCCTAAATTAATTGCTCTAGCAGAACCCAACAAAATGCATTCTACCATAAAGTTTAGACGTTACTAAACTAGTATAAACTATATCCCTTTTAATTACCACATATTAACCGATTAAAACAATATTATATGAGAATGAATCAATATAATGTACTTTCATTCTAACATTGAGCTTTCTAAATTAATTGCTCTAGCAGACCCCTACAAAATGCATTCTACCATAAAGTTTAGACGTTACTAAACCAGTATAAACTATATCCATTTTATTTATCACATATTAACCGATTAAAACAATATTAGATGAGAATGAATCAATATAATGTACTTTCATTTTAACATTGAGCTTTGTAAATTAATTGCTCTAGCAGACCCCAACAAAATGCATTCTACCATAAAGTTTAAACGTTAATAAACCAGTATACACTATATCCCCTTTAATTACCACATATTAACCAATTAAAATAATATTAAATAAGAATGAATCAATATAATGTACTTTCATTCTAACAATGAGCTTTGTAAATTAATTGCTCTAGCAGACCCCAACAAAATGCATTCTACCATAAAGATTAGACGTTAATAAACCAGTATAAACTATATCCCGTTTAATTACCACATGTTAACCGATTAAAACAATATTATATGAGAATGAATCAATATAACGTACTTTCATTCCAACATTGAGCTTCCTAAATTAATTGCTCTAGCAGAACCCAACAAAATGCATTCTACCATAAAGATTAGACGTTAATAAACCAGTATAAACTATATCCCTTTTAATTACCACATATTAACCGATTAAAACAATATTAGATGAGAATGAATCAATATAACGTACTTTCATTCTAACATTGAGCTTTGTAAATTAATTGCTCTAGCAGACCCCAACAAAATGCATTCTACCATAAAGTTTAGACGTTACTAAACCAGTATAAACTATATCCCTTTTAATTACCACATATTAACCGATTAAAACAATATTAGATGAGAATGAATCAATATAACGTACTTTCATTCTAACATTGAGCTTTGTAAATTAATTGCTCTAGCAGACCCCAACAAAATGCATTCTACCATAAAGTTTAGACGTTACTAAACCAGTATAAACTATATCCCTTTTAATTACCACATATTAACCGATTAAAACAATATTAGATGAGAATGAATCAATATAACGTACTTTCATTCTAACATTGAGCTTTGTAAATTAATTGCTCTAGCAGAACCCAACAAAATGCATTCTACCATAAAGTTTAGACGTTACTAAACCAGTATAAACTATATCCCTTTTAATTACCACATATTAACCGATTAAAACAATATTAGATGAGAATGAATCAATATAACGTACTTTCATTCTAACATTGAGCTTTGTAAATTAATTGCTCTAGCAGACCCCAACAAAATGCATTCTACCATAAAGTTTAGACGTTACTAAACCAGTATAAACTATATCCCTTTTAATTACCACATATTAACCGATTAAAACAATATTGTATGAGAATGAATCAATATAATGTACTTTCATTCTAACATTGAGCTTTGTAAATTAATTGCTCTAGCAGAACCCTACAAAATGCATTCTACCATAAAGATTAGACGTTAATAAACCAGTATAAACTATATCCCGTTTAATTACCACATGTTAACCGATTAAAACAATATTATATGAGAATGAATCAATATAACGTACTTTCATTCCAACATTGAGCTTCCTAAATTAATTGCTCTAGCAGAACCCAACAAAATGCATTCTACCATAAAATTTAGACGTTACTAAACCAGTATAAACTATATCCCTTTTAATTACCACATATTAACCGATTAAAACAATATTATATGAGAATGAATCAATATAACGTACTTTCATTCTAACATTGAGCTTTCTAAATTAATTGCTCTAGCAGACCCCTACAAAATGCATTCTACCATAAAGTTTAGACGTTACTAAACCAGTATAAACTATATCCCTTTTAATTACCACATGTTAACCGATTAAAACACTATTATATGAGAATGAATCAATATAATGTACTTTCATTCTAACAATGAGCTTTGTGAATTAATTGCTCTAGCAGACCCCAACAAAATGCATTCTACCATAAAGTTTAGACGTTACTAAACCAGTATAAACTATATCCCTTTTAATTACCACATATTAACCGATTAAAACAATATTAGATGAGAATGAATCAATATAATGTACTTTCATTCTAACATTAAGCTTTGTAAATTAATTGCTCTAGCAGACCCCAACAAAATACATTCTACCATAAAATTTAGACGTTACTAAACCAGTGTAAACTATATCCCTTTTAATTACCACATATTAACCGATTAAAACAATATTAGATGAGAATGAATCAATATAATGTACTTTCATTCTAACATTAAGCTTTGTAAATTAATTGCTCTAGCAGAACCCTACAAAATGCATTCTACCATAAAGTTTAGACGTTGCTAAACCAGTATAAACTATATCCCTTTTAATTACCACATATTAACCGATTAAAACAATATTAGATGTGAATGAATCAATATAGTGTACTTTCATTCTAACATTAAGATTTCTAAATTAATTGCTCTAGCAGAACCCTACAAAATGACGCACTTTTAACGTTATCTAATTTGTATTCTTCTGAGGAATACTAATTTATAAATACCTATTATTTATAAATACATTTACTGCCTTCGGTTGCTATATTACAATGTTTTAATATATCGGTATATAATTTTGAATCCATTTCAATTGTATTCGATGTTATTGTTTAGTAATTGATTGCTTTCATTCATATTTTTATATAATTACTTATGTGTATATGAATTTGATATTTAGAGGTTAATATAAATGTTTACAGTCAATTTTTTTGCATTCCTTTATACATAACTAATCGATTAAATTACATATGACGACACAGGATTTTAATTAAATGAAATGCTATATTTAAAAGAATAATATTTATTATTATGAAAAATAATGAAATTAACTATACAACTAAATATTATGAGACTCCTCTTCCCATTTTGTGTACAAAATTATTTCCGGAATTATTTTCAAAGAATCCTTACGCAAATGCGTTGTGCTGTTTAGGTCATCATACTCGAACCACTGTTGTCCTCGAAGGCACAACGATGTATAATGGACGATTATATCCACATCGCTTTGTCGGGTAGGTTTATTCTGCCCTTTATAATTTATAGCGCCTAGTAAAATTAAATTTCCATCTCCAGTAGGATTTCTAACCTTTTTAGGCAGTTTACTTAAGGCTATTGGGCTGCACAACGTTGTATGATCTCTTGTTGTTATTTCGAACACAACAATGTCACCTGAATGGAAATTATATTATGGAATTAATATTTTAATAATTATAGTTATTTACATAATCAGTTTTGAAAAGAGTGATATCGTTTGATGAATATAGTATTCGTCAAAACGAGCGAAGTGAGTTTTGCAAATTATGTAAGTCAAACAATATCACGTTTTCATAACGTGCACAATATTTTTTCTAATTCCGCTAAAATAATTTAAAAATACACAAAATTTTAGGTTTTTCTATACCGATTTCAAAATCAATTTACCAAAACTTAGCTGTGAAAATAAATGAATGCGTTATATCATTGAAAATGAATTCTGAATGTATTCTGAAACTCATATAGATAATTTGAAACACTCCCATTATCATTGAATTGTCTAATTGATTTTATAAATGTAAATATAATGTTTTGTCAGTATAAATTTAAAAGATCCTAACTGCGTCAATAGATTTGAGGAATCACTTTAAAATTGTTCAGTACGTTAATTGAATTGTATTAAGTGTTAACTAGAAGTAAATGTTTTAAATATGCATGTACCTATTTCTCGTAAAGAAACTGAACGATAACCGAGACAGTCTTTTTCAGTGCATTTGCTCATAATAGATAGAACAAAACTATCAGATACTGCATTATATGCGTCAGGGCTTCTTAAGTCATCTTCTAACACTTCGACAGATCCTAATATACTTTCCTTTGTTCGCAAATTGCAGTCTGCGGAACAAATGGATTCTTCTAAAATATTTGAAACTCCTCGCAACAGCTTCTTAGACAATCCTACAATCTGGCTATTGCAAACTAATTTTATATAGTTGATAATCCCATCAATAACTTCAGATGTATTCAAATTCCTGAGTATTTGGGCTCTGTGTTTGTATGTTTGAGCATTACATCCGTTGTTATATAAATCCATAATAAATTTACAAAATGAGTTATTGTTATACTGTGTGTTAACCTGTGAACAAATAGCATTCAAATTTTGGTTACCATGATTAAGATTATTTTTCAGCCACGTGAAGAACAATTTATAAATAAATAAATTCCTTTTCTTCACTTTATTTTGGTTACCAGTTCACATTTCATTTTTTTATCATTCTCCTTTTGATGAGTTTTGCCAGTCTATATACTTTTAAAATTAATGAATAGGTAAATAAATGTAGCGTATATTATATGTCAAACCTGGGCACTGTATTCGCGACAAAACAAGAAGATATAAACGACGCAGAGAAAGATGGAACGAAGCATGCTGAATATAAAACTAATGGACATAGTAAAAATTAAGATATAAGGAAAAGTACAAAAGTAACGGATGCGTTAATCTTCTCGAAACGACAAAATGGAAATGGGTAGGTCATGTATCGACAATGGCAGGAAACCGATAGGCTAAAACTTTAACTAAATGGACACCATTAAATTACAAAAGAAACAGAGGACGACCAAATATGAGATGAGAAAACGACATAAAGTAAGTAGCGGGAACATCATGGAGCAGGAAAGCGAGAAACAGGGAAATTTGGTGAGATTTGGAGAAGGCTTCTGTCCAGAAGATATATATTCTTTATTAAGACTATTATGTAATTATTTGTAAATAAAAAGGCCATTGTTATTAGTAGTATTATTATATATAAATTTTTAATTGAAAATTTAAGAATCATCATTTTTATGCTACATTAACATAGCTTTTCAATTAATAATTGTCCCGTGGCTGGCCTAATATCAAGATTTCAAAGTATAATTGCATGAAACGTACTTGTAGGCATCTCTTAAAGGGTAGGAGATGGGCCGTAGTAAAAAAATCATACTGAGTTTACTTTATATAAATTTTGTAAACTAAAAATGTTTATAATATTTTAAGCTCTATTCAATTTACAAATTTATGTTATAAGACATTTAAAACGCATTATTATTTAAATAGTGTAACGTGCGCCCTTGACTTAAGAGTATATGAGCGTCGTTACTAGTAGAATATTCCCGAGAACCCCGCCCCCCAAATCCATACGCGTACAGACTGGTTAATTACATCCGGTGGTGTGATCCTTTGTGATGGTCGCATCAAAAAGTTCCATAAGGACACTGGGCTGTATAAATACCGTTCGAAGGACAGCGGAGAAATAGTCTGTGATATAGAAGCAACGAGCAATGAACAATGGGTAATATAAATAAACAGTCTACGAGTTGTTAATATAAATGAATGTAGTTATATAAATAAATATAGTAATATAAATATTGTTTAAATAAATAACCTTAGTATTTAAGAATTTAATAATCTTAGTCTTAAATTAGTGTTTACAATTATTTAATCATAGTGTTAGTTATTTTTATTATCTTTTTAATATTTATTCTAATTAGTTTACGTTTAATAAACGTATTATTTTAATTAATAATATTTCTCTGAATTTATACTTCACCCATATAAATAAAACGGTACAATAGTATAAACCAGATTTAAAACTATATAATTAAGAAACGCCTTAGACGCAAATTTCGGGTACGGTCCAAGACAGAAGAAACTACCTGTCTCAAGGAACCTTTACCGCATGCCCATAAAACTTCGTAATGAGTTTCAAATATCTTTTCCTGCAACTATACTTTAATCAATTAAAGTAACATTACGTAACTGATTTGCAGTTATAGTACTTGAACAGACTTGCCTTCATTATTGTGTTTATAGAGTATGTATAAGCCGATTTCCGTAAAAAGAAGATTCCAATGTCCACAATGTTTACATGTTTAATTAATTACAAAATAGCTAACAATACCGGTAATATCGAATGAAAACGCTCATACATAATTACACGTTTAAACACAGATGTACCTATTAGCTAGCGGTCTGTACCGTCCAGATGAAGAAATAACATGCGTATCAGACACCATATAAATGACTTTATTATGCATGTTTTACTTAGGTCATATATTGGAATGTATTACCTTCTCTCTTAAGATGAAATTATCTACGATTGACGTAAATATTAGTTGAGCAAGGCTGTCAAAGGCACATGTGTTGGATAATTCTAAAATTTCTCCATCCGTACGAATTGGCTGCATTGTATAATGGTTTGCATTTTTCAATACAGGTATTTTTTGATGCTTTTTCCATAACATTGAGTCCTTGATTTTATGCTTGTTACCACCTAAATACAAAGCAGTAGACGGTTGACAGGTTTGTCCCATCCAAGTTTCATTATCTCGCGCAGCTTCTATACTAAGAACAGTATTAGTTTTCTCACACCGTTTACAAATTCTACTTTTTCCTTTCTCAGTTTGTATTAGAATAGAACATTCTTGAATAGTGTGAATATGAGTATAACATATTGAACACGTGTCAATACCATCATCTCCAGAATTACACAATGAGCATAATTCGATGTTAACTTTTTTAGGTTGTGATGATGCATTTTTGGGCATATTACTTAACTTGCGCTTATTTGTTCTCTTTTCATAAAAAGTAGGCCGTTGATTTATTTTGCAAGTTTTACATATTCTAGGTTGCCCATATCCTTCGTCATCATCGTTGATAGGAAATGAGCATTCATCGAAATGATGAACTGGTTTTGAACACTCCACACAGTAACGTTCAGCGATGTCTCCCCGTGCACATGCTGGACATGTTTCAGATTCTTCCGGCGACTGATTATTTTCTGTATAATTTTAAATAGAAAAATATATACATAAGTACTCGTATATTGTTAATTTATTTCTGTTCAAGAATATATGTACGTATATACATACATTACAAAATGCACTTTTAACAAGTATATTTACAAGTTACATAACGTAGATAAATTTGTATAAATAAATATATTCACAAAGAAATGTTAGTAATCAAAAAATATAAGAATATTTTTCGAAGCTTCATTTATATTTTACTAAACCAGAAATTCGAAAAGTATTTTGAATTTAAGGATGGGAGTGTGATTTTCTTCCAAATTTTCTTAACTATTGTTTTTTCCACAGCGCAGAGATGGGGCTGTAGTTATGAAAGTACACACACACATAGATACACAAAAGCGCTCTCTTGCACACCTCCTTCCACGCACGCGCACCTGCACACGCTCACACATGCACTTGCTCACACACACACATATATATATATATATATATATATATATATATATATATATATATATATATATATATATATATATATATATATATATATATACACACACACACACACACACTCTCTCTCTCTCACACACACACACTTTTACAATTTTAAATAAACTTGTAAATTACTTGTATACCTCTTTGATTGCTTGTCGAGTTTTCATCTAATTCTGCTGATAAAGCAGCATCCACAATTTTCATTTTCCCTTGCAAATAATCCAAGTGCTTATGCACAAAATCATCCACTCGCAACGGAAGTTTATTTTCGTTGATAAAAATATTTGTTTTTAACTTTTTAAATTCATTTTCGCTTGTCGAAGATGTCGCTGGTACTCTGCCAAATTTAAAGTTATCGCTACATACATTTGACCATAGGGGAAAAAGTCTTAAATGTTTTAATAAACGATCGCCCAAAGATGGCATATGATAGGCATTAACTTCAACACCATCTTCATGTTTTAAAATCTCCAAAATACATGTTCGAACATTTTCTCCCCAACGGTACCATGAATTGTTAGACGTAAAATTATCACTTTCTTCACAATCTGGGTGTTTTATATCATTATCGTCAGACCCCTCGTAAAATTCTTCGACAAGTTTATCACCTGAAGCAATAAAATGTAAGCAATTAAAATTCTTTTTATAGTTTTATTCAGATAAAATCTAAAAAAAGTCTGAAACAATTGGGTCTATAACACCTTGTTAAACTTCTTTTTCAAACTGACTTGTTTTCAGACTTTTTCTAGGTTCTTATTTCTGCAAGGTAATTCTTTAAATTTAATATCTCGCATGTTAAATGATATAATTTTCTCTAGAATGATAAAATAAAGGTGTCTATTTTTATGGTATACAATAATATGATTACAAACCTGTTACTACAGCTTGTAATTTTCGTTTTTCTATTTCACAAAGTGATTTTTGTCCATTAATTAACTCACCGCATATTTCACTATAACATAGCGTTAATATGGATTTTAAAATTGTCTCTGCATCTTTTACATTTCGACACATTATTAAACTACCTATAGCAGCAAGATAAAATCGCTTTATAAGCTTTATCTTATTTAAATCAAGAAATCGCACATACAACTTCATAATATGAGCTACATCCAAGCGAATATATGTATATGGTAAATCTGTACTAGTACTGCTCGTATTATACAAGGCTTCAGCGTATTGCTCGATATATTGATAATTTGTGTATGCACGTGTAACGGCATTCAATAACGCTCGCGACTGATCCATAACGATTTCTCTTGGTATCGGTACTCCGTCGCGTTTTAAATGCATTAAAAAAAATACAATCTGGTCAGTATTATGACTCTCAGAAAGCATTTGTGCAAATGTAAATTTACCAGAGTGGCAAGTCACAGATAACTGATATAAAAATATCGGCCCACACGGTGCATTTAAAGGTTTCTTTATTTTATGCACAAAACTCCCTGAAGCGTCTATTGACACAAAACTTTCCTGGTATTTTGAATATCTTTGATAAACGTGTACTTGAGAATTTGTCCAAAAAAATACAGAGAATGGTTTGATACTAATATATCGGATCTCGTTAGCATATTGACTACAAGCCATCAATTCTAAAGCCTTTATTGGATCAGGATCTAAATAGTTTTTTTTTTTAACTTCGTACTTAGCTTGTCGATAGACACTTGATTTGTACAATGTTGGAGCCTTTTTGTCACCATCCTGCATTAACTGATTAGCCCTTTCAGCTCTATACAGTTCAATTGGTTTCAGTTGTAAAATTTGCCCAACTTTTGTTCGCACTGGACCTCTAAGGTATCGGTCTTTGCAATTTTTTCTAGTGCCAACATTAATTTTATATTTAAAAACAACCTCTTCCGAATTCTTGTCACTGCTTATGTCGATCCGCAAAATAGATCCACAGTTACAATAGCCTAAAAAAAGAATTATAATTTCTATACAGGCGTCTTATGAACTTGTGTTTATACATATCATAATGTTGAAAATAGTTGCCTGTTATTTGCTTAATAAACTTTAGAAATGTCAGAACTCCCGTCAGCAGTGTAACGAAAAATTAAAGATCGTGTTAATTTTTATTTTTTTAATAAATTAGTGATGTAAATATAATATTAGATTAAAAGGAAATTAAAATTATGATAAAAATCATTTCTAAAATCCAAATATACGCTCCACAACATAACTTTTAGATTGTTTGGTGCTCTATTGGAGAGTACATTTGTTAAGATATATAATATATCAACGTTAAAGTTTATATATATAGTAAACACAATAAATACTTTTAATTTTGCAACATAACTATATTCTTTTTAAAACCAAAATACAAATCATCAAAACAACTTCTTGTTACCAAAACAAGACTCTTAAAAATTCAAAAATATAAAATAAACATTAAGCAACGGTAAATAGATAAAATCAAAAATGTCAAAAATGACATGTACCTAGTTGACATGCTACACATTTGTTTATATTTTTTTTGTATTATATGAAATTATGCAGCAAAGTATCACAAAATATACTTATTTTTTTTTTGCTTACTAATAATAATGTGACGAAAAAATTGTTTTAATCTATCTAATTATGCTTCTATCTTATTATAATTTACCTTACTTTTTAAAAATGTGTCAAATATTAATAGAATTCGAGATAAACGGCATTAATATGCTGGGGAATCCCCGCTATATGCCATTTCCGCGTGTATAGCAGCAACGCGAGCGAAAGAGCTAGATCTGTTCCTATCTCTTCCGCTCTCGTTGAGCGGCAATCGTAAAATAATAAAAAATAAACAAGAGTAAATCAATTTTGTTACTTTCGTTTCTATTAAGAATTAGTTGATACTTGTTCATTGTTCAGCGTGTGTTATTTTGTATTCTCTTTGATTTTATAATTATACCAATGATTCTATTTTTTATTATTACACAGGGTATTTCCTTTAAAACAACTAGCGCCTTTTTGGACTAACTAATGCTTTTAGAGAAAAATGTTATATATAAAGTATGATAAAGAATAAGGGGCTAATTTATCAGTAATAACAAACCGAATATTCAAGCAGTGGTTCTCTAACGGTAGAACAAAATTATATATTTTTAAATGGTACTCTATATAATTTTTGAGCTCATTGTGTATAGATTTTTTTCTGATTTCAACGATATAAATATTGTATAGGGTTGAATAATAATTATTTTATTATCATTAGAAGTAATGTAATAAAAAATGGCTTTACTACTAGTGTAATTTAGGACCTAGATTGCGTGTGTATAGCATATTTTATTGCAATATTGTATTATTTTTAATTTTTAACACCATATTTCTCGAAATAATTGTAATACAACCCTATACAATGAGCAAGTATCAACTAATTCTTAAAACTATCAAAATTGATTTACTTTTGTTTATTTTTATTTGTTTGTACTTATGATTTATGTTTAAGTTGGTTACTTTTCAGTATTAATAAAAAAATAATATTTTAGACAATCTTTTTGATCTAAACGTTTTTAATGGAAATATTATTCTATTATTTTATAGTAGAATAATATGAGTACAATGATAACTTACCATTTACATTCCCAGTATCTTCATAGACTGCAATATGTTGATTTTTAATATTAAAACCACAATTTAAATTAACTTTTTCAAACAATTCGTTGGAAATGACTTCCTGATACTCTCCAGGGATCAATCTCCTACGCAGTTTTTGCCCACTCCTTGATTTTTTACACGTTACTTCATAACTCTCTACTAATTGTTTAAATTTATCTTGGTTAACAATAATTTCAAACTCTATAATGTCATCATTAATAATATCTGAGCCCACAGTATCGTTATATAGATACTCCGAACAACTGCTTGAAGAATCATTTTCTTCTAGACATTCGTTATTTTTATTTAAAATTATTCTTTTATATTTACAAGCATATGTATAGATTGATGTGCTGCTAATTTTATTCCCCAATGCAGTTCTTATCTTATCCCAAATATCATCATTTTTGTTCTTAATAAAATTCATGTCTCTATTAAAAATTTCATTTTTAAATTGATCGATCGTATTAGTAATTGTCTCTTTATTAACTTTAACTGGCCGACCACGATTACATGCCATTTTCAAAAAAGCACCATGGACTTGAATAAAATTAATTTTAAATTTTGAATAAATTACGTTTTTATTCTCAGTATCACTAGTACCTAACCCAGGACTGTTTAATGACCACCTGAATTTATTCAAGCAAGTAAAAAGCCAAATATTAAAGGCAACAAAATATTGAATAAAATAATTTTTAATAGCAAAGTATTCCAAGCAGAAGCACGACAACGATATCAGAGCGAATGGCCAAGTTAGCCCGCTGCTTGGGTCACATCAAACTTACTACGTTGTTATATGCTGCATATACAAACAGTGTTGTTCTTTTAGTTTTTCCGACTATAACAGATGGCACTGTCAAAAATGTAACAAATGTAACTGTTGGCGAGATATTTAAATTATTATTATTAATTTGTTTATGGAGTATTTAATCTACTCGGTAAAGAGAAAAACTATCGGATTTAAATAAAATTTAATTTTACATAAGACAGGGTAGAATAAAAAATAAAATAATAAATCGTAAAAAAAAGTTTTCACAGAACCTAAATTGCAACTGTTTTCAAATACCAACTTATAAATTTAATATAGTAAGTGAATTTAGGCAGTAGTGCCAAAATTCTTCTCTTTGTACAGTCAGAAAAACATTTTTAATAAATTAAAAACATAATTTAAAAAATCTGTTGTGTCCAGCACAATACCTCTCGCCATTTTCATTTTATGTTGCTTGAGCGCGAGCAGTCATGTGACTTTGTTGTCCTTGACAAGCATATATAGGGGCCCGTGTTCCAAATCCATGTGGATTATTTTTCTCTTCTTTCGTTCTATGAGGATTTTTTTCCTACTCTTCTAATATATTCAAAACACGTACCTCCCAGATAAATCTGATTTTTGACACTGACATTTTGCATTTATCTGTCAATTATAAACCTTTAAATATCTCAACTGTTTTTTGGGCAACGAGATTTTATACAACAGATTATTCTATATTATTATATACTATATCTCCAAACCTATACGAGATATAATAAAAAAATAATATTTAGAAGAATATGCTATTTCCGGTTGTCCAATTGTTACTAAAACCTTTTCAGCTCTTCCCAGTAATGTCCGATTAGGAAATACGTATTTAAACAAATATTAAGTCTTATAGTTTTTGAGTAATCGTACTTCCAACTTCCCACACACATACACACATACATCCACACACACAAACACACACACAGACATCATCGTAAAAATATAGTTTTTGAGTAATCGTCCTTCCAACATCCCACACACATACACACATACATCCACACACACACACACACACACACACACACACACACACACACACACACACACACACGCACACACACACACACACACACACACACAGACATCATCGTAAAAATGTTATAATCGGATTCTAGGCACCTTAAAACGTGCTTATTCATTAAAATCTGGATATGCGATTTTTAGCATGAATCCAATACCTCTCTTAGCCAGAGGTAAAAAGAATTGAAATATGTTTCTTTTTTTTAAAACGATTGATAATAATAGTTAATATGAGAATATTTTGAATAAATAAATTAGTATTTTGTCGAATTGTAAAATATTTGATATATTTTATGATTGAAGTAACACTGTAACAGGAATGTACAAAATGTAACATATTTGTTACATTTGTAACACTAAGAACAACTCTGTATACAACCCATCACAGTGAGTGAACCTTGCAGCTGATTCGCAGCAGCCGATTCAAACGAAAAATATGTTGGACAACACAACAACGGACGAAACACAGCACAATGCAGAGTTCGAGACAGAAATATAAGAATATAACAAACTCAGTATTATTCAGCAAATAATAATATGTAAAATATTATATAACATAGTTTTTTAACATTTAAACTTTAGGGTAGAATACAGTTGTTGGGTTCTGCTGACGCAATTAATTTACAAAGCTCAACTTTAGATGGAAAATACGGGATAATGTTGTCTTAATCACTTAGTAAGTGATAATTGAAACTGATATGGTTCATATTGGTTTATTATCGTCTAAACATTAAGGTAGAATGCATTTTGTTGGGTTCTGCTAGAGCAATTAATTTACAAAGCTCAATATTATTACGGTATATTGATTCATTCACATATAATATGGTTTTAGTCGGTTAGTATATGGTAATTAAAAGGGATATAATTTATACTGGTTTATTAACGTATATACTATATGGTAGAATGCATTTTGCTGGGTTCTGCTAGAGCAATTAATTTACAAAGCTCAATGATATTATGAAAGTACGGTATATTGATTCATTCTCATATAATATGGTTTTAATCAATTAGTATGTGGTAATTAAAAGGGATATAATTTATACTGGTTTAGTAACGTCTATACTTTATAGTATAATGCATTTTGTTGGGTTCTCATAGAGCAATTAATTTACATAGCTCAATATTATTACGGTATACTGATTCATTCTCATATAATATGGTTTTAATCGGTTAATATGTGGTAATTAAAAGGGATATAGTTTATACTAGTTTATTAACGTCTAAACTTTATGGTAGATTGCATTTTGTTGGGGTCTGCGTAGAGCATTACTTTAGAAAGCTCAATGTTACAATGAAAGTACGTTATATTGATTCATTCTCATATAATATTGTTTTAATCGGTTAATATGTGGTAATTGAAAGGGATATAGTTTATACTGGTTTAGTAACGTCTAAACTTTATGGTAGAATGCATTTTGTTGGGGTCTGCTAGAGCAATTAATTTAGAAAGCTCAATGTTACAATGAAAGTACGTTATATTGATTCATTCTCATATAATATTGTTTTAATCGGTTAATATGTGGTAATTGAAAGGGATATAGTTTATACTGGTTTAGTAACGTCTAAACTTTATGGTAGAATGCATTTTGTTGGGGTCTGCTAGAGCAATTAATTTACAAAGCTCAATGTTAGAATGAAAGTACGTTATATTGATTCATTCTCATATAACATTGTTTTAATCGGTTAATATGTAGTAATTAAAAGGGATATAGTTTATACTGGTTTAGTAACGTCTAAACTTTATGGTACAATGCATTTTGTTGGGGTCTGCTAGAGCAATTAATTTAGAAAGCTCAATGTTTGAATGAAAGTACGTTATATTGATTCATTCTCATATAATATTGTTTTAATCGGTTGATATGTGGTAATTAAAAGGTATATAGTTTATACTGGTTTAGTAACGTCTAAACTTTATGGTAGAATGCATTTTGTAGGGTTCTGCTAGAGCAATTAATTTACAAAGCTTAATGTTAGAATGAAATTACATTATATTGATTCATTCTCATCTAATATTGTTTTAATCGGTTAATATGTGGTAATTAAAAGGGATATAGTTTATACTGGTTTAGTAACGTCTAAACTTTATGGTAGAATGCATTTTGTTGGGGTCTGCTAGAGCAATTAATTTAGAAAGCTCAATGTTAGAATGAAAGTACGTTATATTGATTCATTCTCATATAATATTGTTTTAATCGGTTAATATGTGGTAATTAAAAGGGATATAGTTTATACTGGTTTAGTAACGTCTAAACTTTATGGTAGAATGCATTTTGTTGGGGTCTGCTAGAGCAATTAATTTAGAAAGCTCAATGTTAGAATGAAAGTACGTTATATTGATTCATTCTCATATAATATTGTTTTAATCGGTTAATATGTGGTAATTAAAAGGGATATAGTTTATACTGGTTTAGTAACGTCTAAACTTTATGGTAGAATGCATTTTGTTGGGGTCTGCTAGAGCAATTAATTTACAAAGCTCAATGTTAGAATGAAAGTACGTTATAATTCATTCTCATATAATATTATTTTAATCGGTTAATATGTGGTAATTAAAAGGGATATAGTTTATACTGGTTTAGTAACGTCTAAACTTTATGGTAGAATGCATTTTGTTGGGGTCTGCTAGAGCAATTAATTTAGAAAGCTCAATGTTAGAATGAAAGTACGTTATATTGATTCATTCTCATATAATATTGTTTTAATCGGTTAATATGTGGTAATTAAAAGGGATATAGTTTATACTGGTTTAGTAACGTCTAAACTTTATGGTAGAATGCATTTTGTTGGGGTCTGCTAGAGCAATTAATTTACAAAGCTCAATGTTAGAATGAAAGTACTTTATATTGATTCATTCTCATCTAATATTGTTTTAATCGGTTAATATGTGGTAATTAAAAGGGATATAGTTTATACTGGTTTAGTAACGTCTAAACTTTATGGTAGAATGCATTTTGTTGGGGTCTGCTAGAGCAATTAATTTAGAAAGCTCAATGTTAGAATGAAAGTACGTTATATTGATTCATTCTCATATAACATTGTTTTAATCGGTTAATATGTGGTAATTAAAAGGGATATAGTTTATACTGGTTTAGTAACGTCTAAACTTTATGGTAGAATGCATTTTGTTGGGGTCTGCTAGAGCAATTAATTTAGAAAGCTCAATGTTAGAATGAAAGTACGTTATATTGATTCATTCTCATATAATATTGTTTTAATCGGTTAATATGTGGTAATTAAAAGGGATATAGTTTATACTGGTTTAGTAACGTCTAAACTTTATGGTAGAATGCATTTTGTTGGGGTCTGCTAGAGCAATTAATTTACAAAGCTCAATGTTAGAATGAAAGTACGTTATATTGATTCATTCTCATCTAATATTGTTTTAATCGGTTAATATGTGGTAATTAAAAGGGATATAGTTTATACTGGTTTAGTAACGTCTAAACTTTATGGTAGAATGCATTTTGTTGGGTTCTGCTAGAGCAATTAATTTAGAAAGCTCAATGTTAGAATGAAAGTACGTTATATTGATTCATTCTCATATAATATTGTTTTAATCGGTTGATATGTGGTAATTAAAAGGTATATAGTTTATACTGGTTTAGTAACGTCTAAACTTTATGGTAGAATGCATTTTGTAGGGTTCTGCTAGAGCAATTAATTTACAAAGCTTAATGTTAGAATGAAATTACATTATATTGATTCATTCTCATCTAATATTGTTTTAATCGGTTGATATGTGGTAATTAAAAGGTATATAGTTTACACTGGTTTAGTAACGTCTAATCTTTATGGTAGAATGCATTTTGTTGGGGTCTGCTAGAGCAATTAATTTACAAAGCTCATTGTTAGAATGAAAGTACATTATATTGATTCATTCTTATTTAATATTATTTTAATTGGTTAATATGTGGTAATTAAAGGGGATATAGTGTATACTGGTTTATTAACGTTTAAACTTTATGGTAGAATGCATTTTGTTGGGGTCTGCTAGAGCAATTAATTTACAAAGCTCAATGTTAAAATGAAAGTACATTATATTGATTCATTCTCATCTAATATTGTTTTAATCGGTTAATATGTGGTAATTAAAAGGGATATAGTTTATACTGGTTTATTAACGTCTAATCTTTATGGTAGAATGCATTTTGTTGGGGTCTGCTAGAGCAATTAATTTACAAAGCTCAATGTTAGAATGAAAGTACATTATATTGATTCATTCTCATATAATAGTGTTTTAATCGGTTAACATGTGGTAATTAAACGGGATATAGTTTATACTGGTTTATTAAAGTCTAATATTTATGGTAGAATGCATTTTGTTGGGGTCTGCTAGAGCAATTAATTTACAAAGCTCATTGTTAGAATGAAAGTACATTATATTGATTCATTCTCATATAATATTATTTTAATTGGTTAATATGTGGTAATTAAATGGGATATAGTTTATACTGGTTTATTAACGTTTAAACTTTATGGTAGAATGCATTTTGTTGGGGTCTGCTAGAGCAATTAATTTACAAAGCTCAATGTTAGAATGAAAGTACATTATATTGATTCATTCTCATATAATAGTGTTTTAATCGGTTAACTTGTGGTAATTAAAAGGGATATAGTTTATACTGGTTTAGTAACGTCTAAACTTTATGGTAGAATGCATTTTGTAGGGTTCTGCTGGAGCAATTAATTTAGAAAGCTCAATGTTAAAATGAAAGTACATTATATTGATTCATTCTCATATAATAGTGTTTTAATCGGTTAACATGTGGTAATTAAAAGGGATATAGTTTATACCGGTTTAGTAACGTCTAAACTTTATGGTAGAATGCATTTTGTTGGGTTCTGCTGGAGCAATTAATTTAGAAAGCTCAATGTTAAAATGAAAGTACATTATATTGATTCATTCTCATATAATAGTGTTTTAATCGGTTAACATGTGGTAATTAAAAGGGATATAGTTTATACCGGTTTAGTAACGTCTAAACTTTATGGTAGAATGCATTTTGTTGGGTTCTGCTAGAGCAATTAATTTAGAAAGCTCAATGTTAGAATGAAAGTACGTTATATTGATTCATTCTCATATAATATTGTTTTAATCGGTTGATATGTGGTAATTAAAAGGTATATAGTTTATACTGGTTTAGTAACGTCTAAACTTTATGGTAGAATGCATTTTGTAGGGTTCTGCTAGAGCAATTAATTTACAAAGCTCAATGTTTGAATGAAATTACATTATATTGATTCATTCTCATTTAATATTATTTTAATCGGTTAATATGTGGTAATTAAAAGGGATATAGTTTACACTGGTTTAGTAACGTCTAAACTTTATGGTAGAATGCATTTTGTTGGGGTCTGCTAGAGCAATTAATTTACAAAGCTCATTGTTAGAATGAAAGTACATTATATTGATTCATTCTCATATAATAGTGTTTTAATCGGTTAACATGTGGTAATTAAAAGGGATATAGTTTATACTGGTTTAGTAACGTCTAAACTTTATGGTAGAATGCATTTTGTAGGGTTCTGCTAGAGCAATTAATTTACAAAACTTAATATTGGAATGAAAGTACATTATATTGATTCATTCTCATTTAATATTATTTTAATTGGTTTATATGTAGTAATTAAAAGGGATATAGTTTATACTGGTTTATTAACGTCTAAACTTTATGGTAGAATGCATTTTGTTGGGTTCTGCTAGAGCAATTAATTTAGAAATCTCAATGTTAGAATGAAAGTACATTATAATGATTCATTCTCATACAATATAGTTTTAATCGGTTAAAATGTGGTAATTAAAAGGGATATAGTTTATACTGGTTTATTAACGTCTAAACTTTATGGTAGATTGCATTTTGTTGGGGTCTGCTAGAGCAATTAATTTACAAACCTCAATGTTAGTATGAAAGTACATTATATTGATTCATTCTCATATAATATAGTTTTAATCGGTTAATATGTGGTAATTAAATGGGATATAGTTTATACTGGTTTATTAACGTCTAAACATTATGGTAGAATGCATTTTGTTGGGGTCTGCTAGAGCAATTAATTTACAAAGCTCATTGTTAGAATGAAAGTACATTATATTGATTTATTGTCATACAATATTGTTTTAGTCGATTAATATGTGGTAATTAAAAGGGTATAGTTTATACTGGTTTAGTAACGTCTAAACTTTATGGTAGAATGCATTTTGTTGGGTTCTGCTAGAGCAATTAATTTAGAAATCTCAATGTTAGAATGAAAGTACATTATATTGATTCATTCTCATACAATATAGTTTTAATCGGTTAATATGTGGTAATTAAAAGGGATATAGTTTATACTGGTTTATTAACGTCTAATCTTTATGGTAGATTGCATTTTGTTGGGGTCTGCTAGAGCAATTAATTTACAAAGCTCAATGTTAGAATGAAAGTACATTATATTGATTCATTCTCATACAATATTGTTTTAATCGGTTAATATGTGGTAATTAAAAGGGATATAGTTTATACTGGTTTAGTAACGTCTAAACTTTATGGTAGAATGCATTTTGTTGGGTTCTGCTAGAGCAATTAATTTACAAAGCTCAATGTTAGAATGAAAGTACATTATATTGATTCATTCTCATACAATATAGTTTTAATCGGTTAATATGTGGTAATTAAAAAGGATATAGTTTATACTGGTTTATTAACGTCTAAACTTTATGGTAGATTGCATTTTGTTGGGGTCTGCTAGAGCAATTAATTTACAAAGCTCAATGTTAGAATGAAAGTACATTATATTGATTCATTCTCATACAATATAGTTTTAATCGGTTAATATGTGGTAATTAAAAGGGATATAGTTTATACTGGTTTAGTAACGTCTAAACTTTATGGTAGAATGCATTTTGTTGGGGTCTGCTAGAGCAATTAATTTACAAACCTCAATGTTAGAATGAAAGTACATTATATTGATTCATTCTCATACAATATAGTTTTAATCGGTTAATATGTGGTAATTAAAACGGATATAGTTTATACTGGTTTATTAACGTCTAAACTTTATGGTAGAATGCATTTTGTTGGGGTCTGCTAGAGCAATTAATTTAGAAAGCTCATTTTTAGAATGAAAGTACATTATATTGATTTATTGTCATACAATATAGTTTTAATCGGTTAGTATGTGGTAATTAAAAGGGATATAGTTTATACTGGTTTAGTAACGTCTAAACTTTATGGTAGATTGCATTTTGTTGGGGTCTGCTAGAGCAATTAATTTATAAAGCTCAATGTTAGAATGAAAGTACATTATATTGATTCATTCTCATATAATATTGTTTTAATCGGTTAATATGTGGTAATTAAAAGGGATATAGTTTATACTGGTTTAGTAACGTCTAAACTTTATGGTAGAATGCATTTTGTTGGGTTCTGCTAGAGCAATTAATTTAGGAAGCTCAATGTTAGAATGAAAGTACGTTATATTGATTCATTCTCATATAATATTGTTTTAATCGGTTAATATGTGGTAATTAAAAGGAATATAGTTTATACTGGTTTAGTAACGTCTAAACTTTATGGTAGAATGCATTTTGTTGGGTTCTGCTAGAGCAATTAATTTAGGAAGCTCAATGTTAGAATGAAAGTACGTTATATTGATTCATTCTCATATAATATTGTTTTAATCGGTTAATATGTGGTAATTAAAAGGGATATAGTTTATACTGGTTTAGTAACGTCTAAACTTTATGGTAGAATGCATTTTGTTGGGTTCTGCTAGAGCAATTAATTTAGGAAGCTCAATGTTAGAATGAAAGTACGTTATATTGATTCATTCTCATATAATATTGTTTTAATCGGTTAATATGTGGTAATTAAAAGGGATATAGTTTATACTGGTTTAGTAACGTCTAAACTTTATGGTAGAATGCATTTTGTTGGGTTCTGCTAGAGCAATTAATTTAGAAATCTCAATGTTAGAATGGAAGTACGTTATATTGATTCATTCTCATATAATATTGTTTTAATCGGTTAATATGTGATAATTAAAAGGAATATAGTTTATACTGGTTTAGTAACGTCTAAACTTTATGGTAGAATGCATTTTGTTGGGTTCTGCTATAATCAGTTGGATATGGAATTTATAAGTCTTATGTGAATCGTAGTAATTTTTTATTTTCTTTTACTTTTTTGCCTGAATTTATTTAAATCTTCAATGAATAATTGGCAATTAAATGGCAATTAATTCCTACACACTAATATTTTATAATGTAATTCATTACAGCCCAGGGGACTGCTAACTTGATTGTCAAGCTAGCAGTCCCCCCGTATCTTTTTAAAAAATGTGGCAATTAAATTGGCAGTGTGGTAATTAATTAGCAAATAAATAGCAAAAAAATATGTACTAGTTTTCATTAGGTTCTGCTGACATGGGCCTGCTAGCTATACGCAGCCTCCAATTTAAGCATACATTACTATGATTACAACACATTAACTGCGAGTGTGATGAGCCAGTGCTATACGAATACTACTACTAACTATAGCTAGACTTGGACATGAGTCATAGAAACAGTACGGTGAAGCAATAGCTAACGTCACAAGCAACGGCTGATCACCTTTCTCCATACGTTTCCGTTAGCACGTTGCATGCTCAATGTCAAGACACGAAATACTCGGACAAAAGAGATAAGTGTAGCAATAGACAAATTTAAATAAAATTCATAAATACCTACTATGAAATTTTTGGGGGACGGGAAATCCACTAACCTTAGAAACTGTTTATTAGGAATTTAATTAAATTTAATTCATACCGTTATATTTATATAACGACTTTACTAAAATTAAAGATACAAGGGCTCTGATGGCTGGGAAATTTTGTTTCGGAAAGTTGGCACCACTGTCATGTAAAGGGATTCAACCTCTTTCAAATGAGTGGAACAGTAGCTCTCTAGGGCGAAGATTTTGACAGTAGCATCCGTTTGTGATGAAGCATCTCCCTCACTCATCCACTAGATCAGCGTTTCTTAACCTTTTCTAAACTGCTGACCCCTTTAAATTAACAATTGAAATAGTGAACCCCTTAGAAATTAAGCATTTAAAAACATTAGTAAAGTGTGGAAATAGAACATTTTTAACTTAAATTTTATAGAAGGAGAAATGAAGAGGGAAATTTTTAAAAAACGAAAGATTCGTCAGTAATGTTTTACTTATTAAAACATGGGACTATAACAAAGACAGGACTATACACGTGACAGTCTGTAGCCAATCCATGTTTGAGGTGTGATTGTCACTTTGCGTTGGCGACAATTTGAATGTTAGTGTTGTGTGGGTGTAACCATCAAACTGACGTTTAAAAAGTTTGTTTTTTGTATTCGCTCGAAGTTTTGTTATGATTTTTTGTTTTGCATCATTTTTGACTCTAGTGTGTTTTATTTTTTTTTTTTCATTTTTACTGCTGCTGCGTCGAAGGTAAATTCTCTCAATTTTAAATATTTTATCCAATTTATGGAACAAACGGGCAATTGTCGAAATTTTATGACAGTTCTGACTGCAAAACAAAAAAATTCTGACATTTTAAAATAAATTCTGTGTCTTATAGGTTATAGTAGACATACGTCAACTGACGTCAACTGACCCGTCTTTTACCTTTGACGTCTGTAAATTTCACGTACGATAAGTAACATATACGATATTGCTAAGTAACCTAGGCGTTAGCGTATAGGTCTTTCGGAAAAACACTATGTAAAAACTCTATAATATCACTAATCCTTCTTCGTTATTTATACTTAAACGATATTTGTTTTAGGTTTTTTTTTTGACAAGTTTTTTAAGCTTATCGTGCAAATTTTTTATTATCGGTAAAAAACACAGGTAAATTACTATGGCATGAGGCCCGCATACCTTGTTCATTAGTAAATAGCATTGAGAGAATAATTAGACATATTTAGCATTTGCGTGTATATTTCGTCATAGTTAATCAATAATAATAACACTACACACCTGCACATACAATCAACAATTATTAGACCATTCTATAAGAAAATGACTAATTTTGTTTTTATAGAATTGAGTAAGATTTAAAAGGAATTTAATTTAAAAGGTATTTGTATTTCATAATAAATAATTTAGAAACTTTCCTAAGAATTCTTTAAAATTAGACCGATTTCATTATACAAGCGATAAATTCTAACTTTTTATACCCATTGTTTTTCTTTGCCTCTAGCATTTAAATAAAACCTTTTTCTTTTTTGCGTCAAATTTAAGGATTCTTTTGGAGTACCTTTGACATGTCATTTTTACCTTCCGTCACCTTTAGGTAGGGAAGGTATTGTCTTTGGTCAAGAAAGTCAATGATGAGTTTTTAGTGAATAAGCATGTTTTAAGGTCCCTATAATACGATTTTACCATTTTTACGATGATGTCTGTGTGTGTGTGTGTGTGTGTGTGTGTGTGTGTGTGTGTGTTTGTGTGTGTGTGTGTCTGTCTGTGTGTGTGTGACGAAAGTTTCGGATCGCATAACTTCAATACCACGATTCCAAATACTATAATCTTTTCATATACCTCAAGTTTACATCCAGAAGAACAAGTGATTAGATTTTGGTTATAATTGGTCAACCGGAAGTAGCCTCATTTGAAATTTTATCAGTTAAAAATGATTTATTGACACAACGTTATTATACTTAAAGAATATATTATTCTCTATACTTCATGTTCAATAGATATAGAGTTAAAGAATTATAATGATATTAAATTTCATAAATCAGCCAGCTATGCTAACCATGAAAATTACTAATATATTCAGATAATTCAAATTGACAGCTGTCAGTATCAATGGAAAGTAAATGAATGTGGCAGAGATGAGGATCTTGAAGTAGATATTGGGGAAGACAGGGAAAGATATGGTAAGGAAATAACTCTAGTGTTACAAGTTTCTAGAAAGATACAATAGAGACGATTACATTGATTTGAACATGTCATGAGGAGAGATGAAGAATATATTGGAAGAATGAAAAGCTTAGTATTTGAAGGTTGAAGAAACAGAGGAAGACCAAATATAAGATGGAAGGACTGTATTGCGGAAAACTTGAGTGAAAAGGAACTGAATGAGAACGACACGCAAAACAGAAATGAGTGGAAGAATAAAATAAAAAATAGCGACCCTAACGAATGGGAAAAGCTAGAGAAGTTGTCAGTGTCAATTGCAATTTGCATAGTTCGTTTATGAAATAATTTTACTGGAAATTTAGAATCTTTTGCAAGAAAATTTATGTATGAAATTTATACATAATATATAGAATTGGCGGAAGGTATTGTGCTGGCCACATCAGATTTTTTCCTTTAATTGGTTGTACCATTATTATTGCTATTATTAGAATTGAGGGCTTTAAGCGCTAGTTACTTTTGTCACTACGACTTCTAAAATCTGTTGTAGCATAACCCTTCGTTTTCTGGAAGCACTCCCAGAGTTCTCATGAACCCAGTTAAGGTACGGTGTCGCTGGTGCTGCCAGCGGCCGCGTTCGGCAGTAACTGCCAGCAGCTACGGTTTGACCGTACTGCCAGGATGATTTCGTTGAACGCGGACGGCAGTTGTCAGTTACAATTTAAACGTCAGGGAAAATGGATTTACTTCTTTGCTTTCTAGGAAGAAGAGGAGGATAACATATTACAATTTAGACTATTTTTTCTTAATATTTCATCTTTTTATCAGTAAACTTCGGCGCGATTTGTAACATAAATACCAGCGCGGCCGCGGTCAGACTGCTCTTGAAACGGTCGGGACGCAACAGCTCCGCGGTTGGCAGTATTCGGTTTGAACCGCACCGTGCCAACGAAACCAAGCACATTTAACAACACACAAGCAGTCCAGTACTGCCGACCGCGGCCGCGAGCAGCGCCAGCGAAACCATACCTTTACTGCTCCAGGAGTCATTTGCCGTCAGGTATCTTTTACCTAGATGGTTAAATCTTTCGTCTACAGCTGACATTCATATAAAATGTGTTCCAAAGTTTCTTTATCCTCTTCGCAAAGTTGACAAATACTGTTTTCAGCTATACCTACATAGATGGTATTTCAGAGGATAATAACCAGTAAAGATACCTATAGTCAATTTTTTTGACTCTGTCGGGTACAGTAATAAAACTATAAATGAACTATAAATATCGCAATTATGATAAAGCGGCATATCCTTTACTTTCTGTAGTATAATACTGTTTGACATCGGCCCATATTTTTGAGCCGCTCTATTCATGCATTGAATCAAACGTCTACCAGATATGTATAGGAAAATAGCCTTACAGTCCTTTAACATACTGATACTGTAGTTTTTATTCCCATAAGATATTATTTCGAACAAAAATACACTTTATGTAAAGGACTGTAAGGCTATTTTCCTATACATACCTGGTAGACGTTTGATTCAATGCATGAATAGGGCGGCTTAAAAATATGGGCCGATGCCAAACAGTATTATACTACAGAAAGTAAAGGATATGCCGCTTTATCATAACTGCGATATTTCTAGTTCATTTATAGTTTTATTACTGTACCCGACAGAGTCAAAAAATTTGACTATATCATAGGTTTAAGGTTCTTTTTGCTGAGCGTTATTAGCTCTCTAGCATTAGTTGACGAGGATGAAATGAATTTGTTCGACAAAGGCCAGGGATATCTCTCCAGTTTTTGATCTTCTTTATATGGCTTTTCAAGAAAGTTCAGACCCGTAAAACGATAATTTGCCGCATTGATTGAGACAGCGTCTCTTTGTAATTGGTAAAGCATTGAACTATTTTAGAATGTCAACAAAATTTTTGAAACCATGCTAGCCGTATTTTTCCTCTAATTAAGTCCTTATTAATATTAATGGAAACTAGATATTTTATTAATTTATGCATATATTTAAATAAATTTCTAATAATTATTGTTTGTTGCAGGTAAACCACATTCCTTGAATTTACATACCGTAAGTCCAGATGCGTAAGTTTAGAATGTTCATTGAAATCTAGAGAATTTTATTGGTATTTTAATACTAGTATACAATTAGTATATTTATGATTATAATTATACAGCTATTTAAAGGTTAACATTTCCTCAAGAAAATATACATGTACTTAGAGAAATAAATAAGCATAATAAAATAGTGTTAACAATTACTCGAAATCTCAGTCATACAGCATTTATTCGTACAACACCGACATTTGCACCTTATACAAAATAACATGGACATTATCACACTTTAGGCCCGGTTGTTCCAAGTTCAGATAAAATAGCAGTTTACTATCTATTAGATACATTTATTCTACCGTCTTAACTAGAGAATAAGATTTTTGGGTTGCTCCATGATGTTTTATTCTCCGGATAGCTAACTGGCAGATTGCTGTCAGAAAGATTAAAATTGTGTTAGGGTAGAGTTATTTTTGAAAAGTTGGCAACTTGGCTGTAACAATTTTAATAGAAATTTGGTTACTTTTTCGCTTGTCTGTGTTTTGGTGCAGTTGTAGTTTAAACCACAGTTTGAACGTTTAGAAAAAATGATAAATACGACTTTCAAAAATGAGTGGTGAAAATTATAGATAAATAGAAAGAGTAGTTTATTTTAGTACCGCGGAAATAACTAATTTAATTAAAATAGTCGAGAAATATAAAAATATAATTGAGTCCAGGAAGATAGAATCCGTCTCTTGGAAAAAAAAGACATCATCTGGAATCAATTAGAAAATTATTTTAGTTTTAGTTGTGACCAATATCCACGATATACACCCTGTTTTCGAAAATTAATATTATCAAAAATGAAATCGAATATTTCATCATAACTGTTGTACTGATTTATTATACTAATTATTCATATTAACAAACAGCTTATATAATACAAACGTTCCATACCATATGTTCCGTTTCTCTTCATTTCGTGTTTCCATTCGTGTGCACCCGGTACGATATTCTTTGGTTAAAACTCTTAACTGGTAGTTTGACTGACTGTTAGTTATCTTGCCGTTAACGAAAAATTATCTTACTGGTAACTTTTAACCATAAGTGGAACAACGCAAACTGAAGTTGTCAATAGAATAAATTTTAACCGAATGTTTAACTATAGATGGAACAATCGGCCCTTAAAGTAAGATCTGACAGATTGTTACATATAATTTACACAAAATACATTCACATACTAAACATTCATTTTTTACACATCGTACAAAAAATTCAAATAGCACACACACACCTCCATTTGCTCTCAAAATCGACAACAGAATAATTCGGAAAATAGCCGGAAATATCTTGCGGAAGGATTCTTGTTGACATCATCGAGACGGACGTCTATTGGTTGTCTGTACACCAATGATTGTGTAGCAGGATTTTAATTGAATCTCAATTTGGCCTGAAATTTGCTTTTTCCCGTTTGAACTTTTCCAGTACACCAAAATATACACTGTTAAGTCCTTGTATCATTCATATTGCAATCATTCCTGATACACATTTCAAGAAACATACGTTTGGAGTAATTCTGCTCTTCTTCCAAATTCTTGAAATTTTCCAGATCAAAAGTGTGTTTTAGTGTAGTTTTGGAATGTTCAGCCAGAGCAAATTTGTTGCCGTGTTATTTTGTGATGATCTGCGATGTTCGCTCATCCGGATCTTCGAATAACGTTTGGTCGTTCCAACGTATGTGGCTTTGCAGTTTTCAGTGAAATAATGAACTTTATAAACCACGTTTGATTTGTTGTTCTTGGCCACTGAGTACATACATTTTATTTAAATTCCTACAACAATGTTACATGAACATTGGTGTACAGAGAACCAATAGGAGTCCGTTTCGATGATGTCACCAAGAAACCTTATTTCGAGTAATTTTTAACACCTTATCCGCATCATAGTCGAGAAATTTCCCATATTTATAATAAAATACTGCTTATATTACTATACTTGCCGTCAAATAAGTATGGACTAAAGTACACTGATACCAATTCATTGGCAATGTTGAAAATGCTAAGTTATTGAAGCGATAAAACCTCAAGCCAAGAGACAGGGTGCGAGGAAGGGAAAAATGAGCATCAGTCCATACTTATTTGACGGCGAGTAAAATAAATTTAAATTATTCTAAATTTTTATTAGACGGTCATAATTGTATTAGGTACTTAAGACTTTATAATCGTGTAATACAGAAACTTTAGCACTTAATTTTTTTATATACAGTCTGTAAATCTTCTACCGTGAGGTATAAGTGTATAATAGATTTAAGTAGCTTCTTATACTTGTTGACTGGAAATATGAGTTGCACTGACTGATTTCCATAAATTTAGGTAAAATATATCTTTTGGCTATTGAGATCAGAAATCTGATTCCAGAAGCTGTAACAAGCTTCATGAAAAGTCTGAAACTGCTTCCAGAAAACTAAGTAGGGGAGAGTCATATTGCAATTGTGACAAAAGTGGTTCAACCCTATATAAACAACAATTATCTATATTGTTAAAATAAACATTCATTTCAACTTTTGTAGCTCTTACGGCCGGTATTGTCAAATTAAGAAGACCCTTTAGTTAAATAGTGTTTATATTAAATGCGCATTTAAATTGAATGTGGGTACTGTCAAACATTTTGAGGAAATATTTAGTTACGGAGCATTTAAAAATAGTTGTGCAGTATAAATTTGGTTTTTAGTGAGTTTTTGGGGAAATTACTATCTATCTGTGTTAAAAGTAAATGTTACTTGGGTGTTAAACAATAATTTCTACAACAAAAAGTTAACGGGGATGTAAATTTTGTCTAAAGAGGTTATTTGTAAAATGTTTTACCGTTACGAATTAAATTTAATTTGATCTTCAATTTTGCTTAGAATCATAACTGTAATTTTTTAGTAAACTGAAACCTTTGATAGAATTCTTCAACCATAAGATTTTCAAAATGATTTTGTCTCAGATTTATAATTTTTTATTCAAAATCATTATAGTAATATGTCGATTCCTAACCTTTTAGAGGTTATTCCTAACTGTAATGACAATCTCTTGGGTTGGAAAGAACAGATTTCACTTCCACCCCACGGGTTGAAAATGTTTATGTAGCGGGTTGCCGAGCAACATTGTCATAGATCCATATAATAAAGTAGGCTAAACAAATTTTATTAGAGCTGTCAAAAATATTAATAAAATTAAAGGTTATAACTCATTGATTTATTTTGAAAATTATTGATTTAAAAAGAGGATGATTGTTCATAAAATAATATACATATCGTGGTGGAAGTTTCGTCACAGCCTCGCGCTGTATCTCATCTCGAGGCTACGCCTCTCGGTAATATACATAAACCCTCGTCTGTAATGTACTATTGTCTTCTTATTTGTATCTTAACAATAATTTCTTCTTCTGTACATGAACTTAGTGTGTCAGTTGAATCGCTAAAAAACTAAATAAACAAATATATCATCACGGCATTACCCATTGCTGGGTGTGCCAATCTGCTTTGTACACAGATATGGGTAATGTTGAAATATTTGTACCGTGTGGGCGCATCACCTCACGGGCACTCATTGCTGGCGTGGAAAGTGCACCACAGGGGTCAATTTTGTGCCATTAAAATTCGAAGTATTTTTTGGCATCAGTCGGGATTGAACCCGGATCCCCAGATTCGCGACCAGACACTCAGACACATGGTCACGAGACTTAACGTTTCTATGTGTTATAAATGCCTATACAGGGTGTAACACCAAAACCGACCACTGTCATTATTCTCTTTATTATTATAGTTACAAAAAAATATCATGGAACAAAGTTGTAGGAGACTAAGTGGGACATTTAATTAGAGAATAAAATATTTTTTTAAACCAGTGGTTCTCAAGTTACAACATAAAGTTATATTTTTTCAAATGGGATTATACATATTTTTATGCCTTTTCGATAGCGTCTTTTTTCTGAATTCAACCATGTATTAGTTTTATATCTTTACATAATAAAAATATTGAAAAAAATGCGATTGAAATTTAAATAAATTTGATTTTTATAGTCATATTTCAGTAGGCTATGCACGAAAAACAAAACCTGCTATATTTGAATTATTTAAGATAGAAATCTAATAGAACACTGTTTATACCGTTTCATTTTAATTTAAGCTCAATTGTTTTTCATTCATAGCATACTGAAAAATAACTATAAAAATTAAATTTATTTCAATTGACTTTTTCTCAATATTTTTGTTATGTAAGGATATAAAATAATCTCATGGTTGAATTCAGAAAAAAATATGCTATCAAATAGGCATATAAAATATGTATAATCCCATTTGCAAAAAATATAACTTTATGTTGTAACTTTAGAACCACTGGTTTAAAAAAATATTTTATTCTCTAATTGGATGTCCCCCTTGGTCTCCTACAACTTTGTTCTATAATATTTTTTTGTAACTAAACTCCTGGACAAAATTAACGCACCACTTTTTTAAATGCCGATATAACGATAACTATTATTTACTAGTTATCTTGCAAGTAGAATTTGGATGTCCTTTGACATTTCAAGCAAATATTACCAAAAAATGTTTTGTTTTAAAATTAAAATTGTTAATTAAAGCCACTTTTACCAAAAAATGATTTAAAATTTGTTCGGATATTGCTTATTAAAACAAATTATCTTTAGCCACAAAGTTTTTTTTGTTATCGACTGTATCAGATACAAGTGTTTTAAAGTTGAAAAATGAATCGCCCAAAAAAATTATCGGTGGAGAAGGCAGTAAGAGAATAATGGCGGTGGTCGGTTTTGGTGTTACACCCTGTATATTTATATAAACAGTACAAATGATTTCTGTCACGTATAAATATTCAGAATGGGTCAAGTAAGTGCCCCTTTAAACGCATAAATGCGATCGGAAGCAGCATTTAACTAAACGATGAATTAAATGACAGCTGGAATGTAAAAAACGTTGGTAATACCAAATATTGTGCTAAAAGGGGCATTTAACGTTAAATGCCAGTTTAAATCAGTTGATAATACCGGCCGTTAGCCTTAGAATGACGCCTGGTTGGTGCCCTGTAGTTGTGTCCCGGCATTCAATAATAAATCTTCATAAAATATTATTAGCTACTCAATGAATTTATGAGCATTCAATAATGAATATATTTTAATTGAACATAAGTAACATTTCCTTAATAAACCCTTTTTCTTAGTGAAATCTATAAAATTATTTTCTTCTTGTATTTTACGGCCCATTTCTCCTATTTACTCTTCTCTTCAGATCTTCAAAGCTAATATTTCTGTGGCGATGTTTATAAGTTGTCATCCGTACATAACTCAGACATGTGAGAAACTAAGGCACCATGTGTATGATCACGGGAGATATTTTTAGCCTACTATGTTTGACATCTGTGCGTGGAGTTTTTATTTAAACAGTTGTGTAATTCTTTCTTCGTGGGAGGAAAATTATGGGATAGTAAAGAAGAGTTAATTGATGATTCATGCATTCATTATGTTAATATTAACAGTATGCTGGTAGTGGAATTGAGAAATTTATGAATCTCAATCTCTTTCAAATATTTGTTGTTTATTGGAGCAATACACAGTGACTGTTCGTTTACCTTATTATGAATAGCCAATTAGTCAGTGAGTACAGCACACTGGACACAAATCTCCCACACAAAGGAACAATCAACGTTTCACAATGCGGTACAGACATTATCCTTTCCACGTTCGGGAGAACGAAAGGTCATAGAATTAAAAGCCAATATTTGCAGGCTGACTTAATAGAGCTATTTTTATAATTATATATCGTTGTAGGAGATAATGACGCATACTGTTTGCAAAGAAAGAAACGGTTATGATATAATTTGCTTACTACTTGGTACTGTTATTTGTTATTGCGAGATGATTTATAGGTAGCGCAAGAACTGTTAAATGTGGTATAATATAAGATAAATAATAACGAAAGTATTACCAAATTAAAGATGTTTTTAGGGTGAACAACTGGGAGAAGCGAGAAATCTCGCGAGATTCTCGCGAGTATCTTGCAATAAAAAGCGTTGGTAACTTTATAGCTTTGATTCGTTAATTCAATGAAAAATGAACTGGAGAACAATATACAAAGGGTGGAGTCAACGCTAATTCGTGGATAGAACACGTGAATATGAAAATCTATTGGTATCGGTTTAGAGTGAGGATAAGCAAAATAAAGAAAAAATCGGTTTTGCATCCAACAGAACTAGTTTTTCTCCAACATTTCAGTCCTTCCTTCATCCCAGTTCTTACCGTCCGTGAAAAGTTAGGGATGTTATAATAAGCGTCGATGGAAGCTAACACGGAGCGAAGCAGAGTGATTGATTTCCGGCAAATTCTCAGTATATCGCTTTTTTGATGACTGAATCATATTTACATTGTGGCATATATTTATGATAGTGTTTATTTTTAGTTACAAATATTTTTTTTAATGTTTACTTAGTTCTACTGATGACAGAAATGCATTAACAGATGTTCGTATTGAAATACTTTAGAAATCATAAGTTTGTAATAAATTAATTATTTTAGAGGCAAATTAATTTATTTAGTAACTTGACAGATTTTCGAGTAATCGTAAATGAATAATGTATGTTCGTATTGAAAATATTTGGTGATCAGAATTTTGTTTCTTCTAAGTTCTACGACTGAAAATACACGGACGACAGTACGACTGGTGCAAACTTGATGTCTCTTGCAGTTACACTGTAACGTAAGCGCTTATTTTATAGCGAGACACTCGCGAGACTTTCGCTCGAGAACGATACGAGGCCCAAAAAAATATGCGAAAACGAAAACGAGGTCGAGATTACAGATCCGAAAACGAGACAGATCGGTATTTTGTATTTCTCGTCTCGTCTCGCGTACATCACTAGGTGATCAGGAGTATCAGGAGTCGATAATTTTTTGTTACAAAATATACGGAAAATGCTGCGAATGACGAAAAAAGTAGTGGAACACCACTGACTTCTTAACGCATCCTCCTTCTGGATATTCCAACGTTTTAGCTTTACCGAGTTTCTTTTGAATCTGTTCTTTGAAAAATTATACACACTGTGGCTATAAATATTTTCTGTAGCGCCAAATAACAGCTCCATCTATGAGTTGGCACCCAATTCAATAATATTGGTTCAGTACAGTTGTCGTATGGGCGTAGTTTGTTGACCTCTTAGATTTTCCTTGTCATGGATACATGCATCGAACAGCGGCACATAATTAAATTTTGTGTTCGTGTGTGCAAAGAACCAATCTAATCGTTTATTTGGTTTAAAAAGCATTTGGAGATGCTTCATTGTCGCATTACAAAGTTTTTGGCTTGGCAAGAGCGATTTTGTGATAGGCAAGATAAAAACAACGATGACCCAAAGAGTGACCGCCCCGCATCAAGCAGAAACACTGAATACATCGAAGCAGTTTAACAACTGTTGGTTTTCGATCGACGTGTTACAATTAAGCTGATTGAAGAGTAACTGAACATCCAGAAAGAAACATCTGAATTGACTATCGTCGAAGATTTAAAGAAAAACAAAGACTCATTGCAACGTTTTTGGCTAGCAAGAGCACTATCGCGATGGACGAAATAAAAACAACGATGAGTCAAAGAATGACCGCCACGCATCAAATAGAAACACATCGCCCGAATTCACCATTCCTTAATCATGAGTTGATCCACAGTTCAACGCTGATTCTGAGTCAATCCAATTCACCCTTAAAAATCAAGCAAATCTACTGATCAAATTCAATGATCAACTCATATTCCCTGAATCAAGGACTGATCACATGTTTGAATCCTAATTTTAACATTTATAGCTATGTCAGGATTCTGGTTTTATTATTTTCAGATATACTTTTATATCTTTCATTTTCACTAAATTTAAAAACAGTCCTTTATTGGCATGAGTTTGTGTAAAAATTATGATAGGAAAATTATAAAATAAATTTTATAAACAATTACCACGAATAAAATTGTATGACTGTGAATCTTTTGATCATGATTCTTTGATTCAGAAATCAAGTTGGTGAATTAGAACATATGTTGATCTGCAGGTCAGCTTTATTCCTTATTCAGTTGGATATTAATTAACGGATTAATGGTGAATTCGGCCGTAAGTAACATAATTAAACCATCATGACGAAGATATTGAACAGTATCTCAGTTTTTAGCCTTTCAGAACGCCGTGAATGGTATGTGGTATATTGAAGAATAAATTGTGATTTATAAGGGAAGTCCTAACACTTTATAGCCACAGTATGTAGGATGGTACTGGTCTCAAGTCCCGGCAAAATCCATAAACACATCATCATTACCGAAATCTGCAAATAAAATCAAGTGATTGTATAATTTTGTGGCAATCATAATATAATGAATTTTAATAGGTACTATAAATAAATCCGCAGTTATATTTATACAAAATATAAATATCTCGTACAAAATAAACGTCAAAACAAAACAATGCAAGCAATATTAACTCGTACGCCAACTCGGCGTTTCATGGCATTGATTGCGCCCTGTTACATATTCATAAGTCTGAAATCCAGTTGGCTCTGAGTGGGCATATCGTTGCTGTATCGCGTTTGTTCAGCACCAACTGAATATCGCATGAGATTATAGCTAAATTGTGTTATAGGATGAATTAAATATTGGCTACGTTCACCCCACTGTCAGACAGATGAAACTTTTCATTTGCGTGTTGCGGTCCAGATGAATTTAAATCGATTTCGACTGAAAACAGCAATAGCAATCAACTCTTTAAAAAAACATACTTTGATATAAATCAGTGATTCTCAAAGTGGGCAATAGCGCCCCCTTTTGAGCGCTGGATAGATCCAAGGGGGCGAGGTGGCCTTAGGGTTAACAGGGGGCATTGAAGGGTAGTAAGTGGACGACGAGAGCTAAAAAGAGCAATAAGAAAACGGTCAAAAAAGTGACTAAAATATTTTCCCTCTAGAATTTAAAATATACAGACAATACATCGTCGCATTAGTTATAAATTTTCAGTCCAGTGATCTATTTCGAAACAAAATTTTAGGAATTAAAATATAACAGAGTTTATTTTTTAATACTCGAAGGATCGACATAAAACGGTAAAACTCTCCTCATTTACGAATATAAAGACTTAAAATTAACCACTATAATTCAAAATAGAAACACTGACTCTGGTTCCCTGAATGCTGCACACAGTTGGATTTCCTTATTATGAATATACATTTTATTTCATTTTCATCGCATATTGATGGACAATATTGAAATATCTCTATTCATTAATTTATCAATTTATTTTTACCTCTCGCTAAGAAAGGTATTGGAATCATGCTAAAAATCTCATATCTAAGGCTCTAGAATCTGATGATGTCTCTCTCTCTCTCTGTGTGTGTGTGTGTGTGTGTGTGTGTGTGAGAGAGAGAGAGAGAGAGGTTGTTGGAGGTACAATTTCTCAAATTCTATAAGACTAAAGACATGTATAACTACGAATTCCTCAATCTAACAGTAATGGGAAGAGTTGAATAGATTCTGGTAACAATTGGACAACCGGAAGTAGTAGTATTTTAACAAAATTCTTCTAAATATTATTTTTTGAAAATTTATGTTATTACAATTGATAAAAAACAAAATTCTCTATCCAACACATTTAAAAAAAAATATTATACCTTCTATAGAATTAAAGATATAGATATATAATCTATAAAATAATCTGTTGTAGTAAATCTCATAGCCTGCTCACAGCCCAAACATCTCCATGGTAACTACTTGAGAAATTAAAATGTCTGTAATTGACAGATAAATGTCACTAATGTCAGTGTCAAAAATTCAGAGATAATACTGAAGGCTTTCTCTGAGAACGATATTTAATATTTCTTATTGTATTATTAATTATATATTTAAAATTATAGGTATATTACATGAATCTTTTAGAAATACCGCCAATCCCGTTAATGAATTGGAAAAACCTCGAACATTTAGAAGAAATGGAGAAAACATGCTCATAGAATGAATTTAAAATTATAGAAAATACGTAAATATAAATACTAGATGTAATTAGAATTTTTTGTGTGTACAAGAAATGTTAAATACAATACTTATATATACCACAATGGAAAAAGCGAGAGGTATTGTGATGGCCACAACAGATTTTTTTATTAACTATCGAAATTTACAGAAAAAAATCATAATCCGATTTTCTTTAAGCCGCCAAATTTATAAATTTGAACTCTTAAGGTATTTACGAAGTGTCATAGGTAGGTACCGCTATGCTATTGCCAAAGTAACATAAATAGAGGGAAACAGTCATACATCGTATTTTATACAAATCTTACAAGCATTAATCAATTTTTGGTACACGTGTTAAGAGATTTCTTTGTAGTTTTATAGTACAGGTGCATATCATCGTTTTATGACGATTTTTTGAAATTATCCCTGTAGATTAGAGTAATTTTTTCTGAGGGGGCATTAAAAAATATATTTTCGGAAAAGGGGCGGTGAGCCCAATAAGTTTGAGACAGGCTGATAAATCATCTTAATCTATCAAAGGACTGGACCGATTTTCAAGGGAACTGTAAAAAGTTAAACTCTACCCCCTAATCCATGGTTCACACGTAACCGTGAAGGAGAGTTTACGCTAATCCTATGCGTGGTGTTCGAAACTCTTCCGGAACGTTAATCACATAAACCGTTCTGTTCGTTTTCTACGGATCACGATTAGGAAAGTAAAGGTGGTCATTTTCATTTTAGCTCAATGTTAGGTTCACTAAATGCTGGTTAGTTGATGCGGAATAAAAACATGGATTTCGTTTCAGGAAACGTACAGCTTTCAGTCATAAAGGGTGGGAAATAGAAAGATTTGTAATAAGGGGTTATTAGTCTCAAACGTTTTGACTCTTTCTATTGCACGACATGACTTTGGATATGAATACTGTAATATTCTAACACATCATTTTAGTGCATTCTTCCTCTGATGATGTATGTATGTATGTATGTGTGTGTGTGTGTGTGTGTGTGTGTGTGTGTGTGTATGTATGTATGTGAGTGTGTGTGTGTGAGAGAGAGAGAGAGACGATCTTCTCGGCTCGCATAACTCCAATACCATAATTCCAAAAATTATAATTTTTCCAAATTCCTCAAGTTTACATCCAAAAGAGAAGGTGATTCGATTGTGGTTATAATTGGTAAACTGGAAGTACCCCCATTTGAAGGTTTTTAACAGTTTTACTTGAAAAATGCAGTTAAATATCATTTTTTGACATTTTATGTTATAAATATTAAACTATATTATATTCTCTATACGATTTGATTGCATTTGATATTTCATATTCAGTGGATATAGTGTTAAAAAATTATAAAGAAATTAAATCAGCCAACCATGGAAATAGCCACTATAATAGATAATTCTGATTGACAGATGTCAGTGTCACATGTAATTTGCATAGTATGTTTGCGTTATAATTTCACTGGTAATATAGAATCATTGCAAGAAACTGTTTGTATGGATTTTGTATAACACAAATCTAAGGAAAGGTAATTTACTTTTGCAAGAAATTTTCTGTATGGAATTTGTACAAAATACATAGAACTTACGGAAGGTAATGTGCTGGCCACATCAAATATTTTGAATTAGAGACAACATATATGAAGTTTTGTCAGCGATTGTGAATGCAGACGAAACGGGAAAGTTATACAAATGCAAGAATAACCAAAATCTCACTGTAAAGAGGTATCACATCCTTTGACTCAATGTCGCGTCATAAAACAACAAATACTTAGTGAAATAATAAATAATGTGGATAAGTCAGTGCTATAGGCAACTTAAATCACTGAATTAATGTCATTTTATTACTTTCGTATTATTAACAGTGAAATGTTCTTGTTAATTTTAAATCATTTCCAAAATTATGTAATGTTAACATTGGTTCTTCTAGCATTAAGCTACATAATTTTCTATCACCATAGCAACCAAAGCGGAAATATGAACGATTCATTCAAAAAGAATTATTTAGTCTTTCGCCTATCAAATTCTTGTAAATGTTTTCACTTTTAATATGAATTCAGTGACAATTACAATTGCGTTTAATATTCTTTGTTCGTTTTTGCATTATGTTTGGGTAGAAGGCGATAAATTTTCTGCTCTATTTCGCTCCTATTTTGTTTCTTGACAAACACGACTGCTACTAGAGTTTCTATTAGAAACTATACCACACTAATAATAACAAAGAAAATTGTGTAGATAATAGTACTGTCTCCTTCAAAGGTGTTAAATTACCCAAAAGATTTGTTTCTGTTGAATGAAAAATTATTTAAGGTTCTTTGCAAGGAACCAGTTTGTAAATGATGCAGACTTCAATCTAAAAATGGGTAAAATTTCTCCATATATGTAGTGGGTTCACACCTGTTCAGCAGGTTACTGAGCAACAAGTTGGACTTGCTTGCTAATAAAATGTCAGATTGCCGGCCAACAATAGACACTGTGTCAACTGATACTATCTCTGTACGTATAAGCAGTGCTCAGTAATTTATACAGACTGTGCGATAACGCTTTGATAATAAAGATGATTCATAAATATAACTAAGAAATAGTAATATATATAAGAAGCTATTGATTTTATAGAAAAACGTTAAAAACCAAAATGCAGCAAACCATGAAAAAGTGATGTATGTAATATTCGTTAGAAATACGGCACTGATACATGCAATTAATATACTTATTTTCTAATTTTTCGTTCATGAACGAAATCGTTAACGATCTTATATTTTTGAACGAAACATACAACATACGTTACAAAAATCATATTATGTAATACAGTACACTCCCGATTATCCGAAACCGGATTATCCGAACTCCGTTTTATCCGAAATAAATGCGAAATTTCAATTCTCCGGTTTATCCGAAACGCGGTTTAAAAAATCTTCCGATTACCCGAAGCGAACGCATTGAGTTGTGAAATCGCCCCCACTATACTCGCACGGAAGGAAATTGCAGCTAAAAAACTATGCCAACTTAGGTCAAAACAATTGACAATGGATTCGTTTATATATTAACTAATTAAATATGTAGGTACATACGAACTAATATATGTATGTGTATGTATGTATGTATGTATGTTGTAAAATAAAGTTTTGTTCATCAAATACAATGGACTTATCCAGTTCTTACAAACTCCCCTTTAACCGAAATTTCGATTATCCGAAACGGTTTCGGTCCCGAGCATTTCGGATAATTGGGAGTCTACTGTATTGTTGTTCACGCGATACCCTTGATATATTGTTTAACGAAAACAATCAATGTTTTTGGGATTTTTGCACCGTACGGTTAACGCTGTAGTATTTTAATCGTCTCATTTTTACCTTCCGTCACCTTTAGGTAAGGAAGTTATTGTCTTTGGTAAATTCAATGATGAGTTCTTAGTGAATAAACTCGTTTTAGGGTACATATAATTCAATTTTACCATGTTTACGATAATGTCGGTATGTATGTATGTATGTATGTATGTATGTATGTATGTATGTGTGTCTGTGGTATGTATGTGTGTATGTGTGTGACGAAAGTTTCGGATCGCCTAACTTCAATACCATACGATTACAAAAATTATTATTTTTCATATTCCTCAAGCTTACTTCCAAAAGAAGATATGATTAAATTTTGGTTATAATTGTTAACCGGAAGTACCCTCATTTGAATATTTTAACAGTTTTTCTTGAAAAAACGCAGTTAAGTATCATTTATTGACAAAGTTATTATAACTTAAAGAATATATTATTATTCTGTATACGATTTGATTGCATTTTATACTTCATATTCAATAGATATAGAGTTAAAGAATTATAAAGATATTAAATTTCATAAATCAGCCAGCTATGCTAACCATGAAAATTACTAATATATTCAGATAATTCAAATTGACAGATGTCAGTATCAATGAAAAGTAAATGAATGTGGCAGAGATGAGGATATTGAGATAGATGTTAGGGAAGATACGGAAAGATACGGTAAGGAATGAATGAATAAGGGAAATAACTCGAGTATTAGAAGTTTCTAGAAAGATACAAGAGAGACGATTACATTGGTTTGAACATGTCACGAGGAGAGATGAAGAATATATTGGGAGAAAAATGAATAGCTTAGTAATAGAAGGTTGAAGAAGCAGAGGAAGGACAAAGATAAGATGGGAGGACTGTATTATACGGAAGACTTGAGAGTAAAGGAACTGAATGAGAACAACAAGCAAAACAGAAATCAGTGGAAGATGAAAATAAAAAACAGCGACCCCTATCCAATGGGAAAAGCTAAATAAGAAGATGTCAGTGTCAAGTGCAATTTGCATACTTTGTTTATGATATAATTTTACTAGAAATTTAGAATCTTTTGCAAGAAAATTTATGTATGGAATTTATACATAATACACAGGATTGGCGGAAGGTATTGTGCTGGCCACGTCAAATTTTTTACAATTGTGATTTCTTCAATAGTTTCACGATATTTTATGTATCTTTCTGAAAAAGAGATTGTCAATGCAGTTAGGAATGACGTATTTCCCAACCTCTAATAGGTTAGGAATCGACATATTACTATAATGATTCATATAATTAAAGTAATTCAAATATAATAGAAATAAGGAATATCATAATAGTAAGAATGAAATAATAATAGAAAATAGATTCGTGATCAGATATGTTCTCTCGTTGAACGAGGTATACTTAAACGGTTGACACCCAGCATTGAATGATAAAGCGAGATAATTCGAGTATATTGTTATCTTATCTTAAACCGAGATTTAATATTAAAAAATTGTAAATAGAAACATATTGCCAAGTCAAGAGCAAAACATACTCTATGTTTGCATCATCTACGATACATTTTACAATTGAAAAGTTTTATAGTTTCCATATGTTCCAAGTTACGAGTACAATAACCACGATTGTATAAGTATGTTTTCAATTATACTGATGTGCCATATGTTTACTGTAGTAATGGTACTTTTATGCTCAATATAAAATCCATATAGGCGTATCATGGATTCCATATGCTGCACCTAGAATTGTAACAAAAAGTATAATAAAAATAGCATGATGGTATACGGTAGTATGGTTGAACGAATCGGAATAGGGTGATAAAGAATTAAAACCAAAAGCTGTATATCCTGTCATCTGCTCATAAAATATCTGAACATTGTGAATGACGCCATAATATATATTATACCGAGTTTTTTTTTTTTTTATCAATAAACAGAGTAATTTCATTACCATACTTACAAAATTTCAAAATGGTTTTTATTCAATTGAAGAAACAGTGCAGATTATAACATGGCATAATTTAAGTAATCAAGTTTCAGATGTATTTACTGCCATTTAATAATCGAGCCAGATCTTGCCCAGCAAGAATTTGAAAAATCTATAATAATTATGGCTTGCATCAAATGATTTTTACATCTTGCTAAGAAAGGTATTGGAATCATGCTAAAAATCGCATATTCAGATTTTAGTGAATAAGCACGTTTTAAGGTCCCTAGAGTCCGATAATAACATTTTTACCACGATATCTGTGTGTGTGTGTGTGTATGTGAGGTTATTGTAGGTACGATTTCTTAAATTCTATAAGACTAAGACCTGTGTAACTACGGATTCCACAATCTAACAGTAATGGGAAGAGTTAAATAGATTCTGGTAACAATTGGACAACCGAAAGTAGTAGTATTGTAACAAAAATCTTCTAAATGTTATTTTTTGAAAATTTATGTTATTATATTACAAATATTAAAAAACAAAATTTTCTATCCGACACATTTAAATTTTTTATTATACCTTCTATAGATTTAGGCCCGGGTTTCTCACCTCCTGATAAAGTGCCAGTTAACTTATCTGCCAGATAAAAGAAAAATATCGCATCAAATAATTGACGTATGTATAATTTACTCAATTTACACTGCAATATCGATGCGTAATTTTTATTTTATCTGGCAACTAAGTGACCTGACACTTTATCCAGAGGTGAAAAAACCGGACCTTAAAGATATAGATACATAATCTATAAAATAATCTGTTATAGTAAATCTCACAGCCCAAACATCTCCATGCTAACTACTTGAGAAATTAAAATGTCTGTCATTGTCAAAAATTCAGAGATAGTACTGAAGGCTTTTTTTGGGAACGATATATAACATTTTTTATTGTATTATTAATTATATATTTAAAGTTATAAGTATATTGCATGAACCCTTCAGAAATACCGCCAATCTCGTTAATGACTTGCAAAAACCTCGAACATTTAGAAGAAATGGAGAAAACTTGGTCATAGAATGCATATAAATTATAGAAAATACGTAAATATAAAGATTAGGTGTAATTAGAATTTTTTGTGTGGACAATAAATGTTAAATATAATACTTATATATACCACAATGGAAAGATCGACAGGTATGGTGATGGCCACAACAGATTTTTTTTCTTTGAGGACACAAAAAATGTGTACAATGGTGACAAAATGTACATTGAACAATTAAAAATCAGAATTAGTGCAGCTTCAATAAAATTTTACTCCCCAGCAAATAACGAATGCTATTAATTCTTTTTATAATCGTTTAGGATATTGTTTAGAAGTTAATGGTGCTAATTTTGAGCATTTGATAAGTTAAAATAAAAATACCTCACTAATGTAATGTAGTCCATAAATGTATAAACATAAATAATTTCTCATTTTTTAATTCATAATTTAATATTTATTTTAGTCTATGTTAATTATCTCTATGTTTACTTATAAAATAAACGCTTTAATACGTTGCTGTCAATCATTTTCTACTGTAACTGTGGAAATGATATACCATATGTTTACTGATAAAATAAAGCCGAATATAACATCCCTAACTTTTCAGGGACAGCAAGAACTACATTAACCATGGTTTTACATGGGATGAAGGCGGGACTGGAATTTGATGTTGGACAAAAATTAGTTTTATTGAACCGTATACAATAAATTTGATTTTCGGGTAATTAACTAGTAATTAATGAGTACTAAATTTTCTGATTGATTTCGTATAATTATGCCAAGTTCCCGTACCTACAAATGACTTTCAAACAAAAAATAAGCATCGAAAATGGCTGAAATTCTGATAGGTATATTTCAAAGCATAAACATTTAAAAATCTCTATAAATAGCTTTTCCAACAAAAACAAACATGGAAAGTATTATTTAATTAATCCACTCACGTCATAAAATGATTTTGAAATTAAAACGTAATTTTTCCTTCACGAAAATAATTACTTAACGTATTTCATAACCTTAAAAATAATTCTAACATAAGTCACATTTAATTATTATATGATCAGGAGCAATTCCAACTATCCTGAAGGCCTCAGGTTAAACTTCTGAGAATAATTGGCAGCGATTCAGACCTCTTGATCCACAGAGCAACACAAACAGACGACCGTAGATATTTTAACACGCGGAAGAAGACCAGCAAATTTTATTAAACACTTCATTTATTTACTTGACATTTAAGCCATATTAACTTTTAACACCCGTTATATATGAAACTATAAAATACGTAAATATATCACCGAAACAGGAGTAAAAGGAATGAATACTATTATCGTAAAAGGAATTAAGGATGTTGTAAATTTTTCCTTTATTAATTTTGGTCAAATTAATCAACTCTTACGAGTATATCGACTACGACTATATCCTCATTTGTATAAGAAATAATTTCAAATAAACCAGATTCTTTTAACAAAATAGTCTCCTGATTTTATGAGTATTGTCCGTTGGCGTTGTATTACGCAAAATGCGGAAATGTTCTTCTAAATATAGGCCTTAAAAGATATTTTAAAACACTGTCGAAAGAAGTGTTTCCCAGTAGCAATTATCCATTTATTTAATGATAGCATTACCACTGTGGCCCAGTAGTTAGAGCTATAAACAATTTTACGAGTTTATTGTTAATGAGAAACCTTGAAGTTAAATAGTCAAACTTGTTTTAATGATCGACGTTTAACTCTGACCTGGTAATATTGCATTAGCCGCAATTTATGCAAACGACACTGCTTTGTCCATTCTGTAGTTGATACGCGCATTAATATTGCTGATAGTAATGCATTAACTCAGCTCGAAATGACATTGTAAATAATGTTTGTAATTAGAGACTAGTGTATGGATCAAAAGCAGGATTGCCTACAGAGAGGATGTTAAATGGAGAAGAATCTAGCAAGGATAAAAATATCATAACACATTTGTTAAATAGGAGAGGCAATTATTTTTCACATTTTACCATTACTATACAATTAACAATGCTCGCGTTCAGCCGAGATAGCGCTAACCTAGCAAAAATTGGCGCTATTTGTTAGCGCCAGATGCGTACTGAACGGTATTCATTTATTAAATATAGCATGCAAGCGCTGTTTAAAGTAAAAAAAATCTGATATGGCCAACACAATACCTCCCGTTTAATTTAATTTTTATTCATGTAAATACTTAAAATTAAATTTAAATACCAGGTTCGATCCCGACAACGCTAAATATTTCGAATTTTAAATGGCACAAAAATGACCCCTGTGTTGCACTCTCCAGGTCTAGTAAACGTAAAATATGTCATCATTACCGAAATCTGTGTACAAAGCAATGGATAATATGCCATGACGATATATTTATTTTATTTATTTATATACTTACCTATATTCCTACGTATTTACTTATGCTGGTAACTGTATAAGTTCCTTCACATATAACATATAATTATTGTTCTGTTTACTATTTTCTTTTTAAAACGTTACTATTTTATTTGAAATGCTTAATGTGTTCACAATGACATATATCTGTCAATTACATGCATTTGAGATCTAAATTGCGTAAACATGGACGCGGTTAAAGCGTAGGCTCCGGGATTAAAATTATAGATAGTTTTATAAATTTATCCATAAAATATATAGAAAAATATTCATACAAACCTGTAGAAAATTTAATAATCTTTAATTTTTATATAACATAAATCTCGAAAAAATAATATTTAAAGGTATTTTTCGAAGAAAAACTATTTTGAGCTTCCTGTAAAGTGCCATTTCCGGTTATCTGATTTATATCAAAATCTAATGGTTTCTTTCCATATTAGAATAAGAATACAAGGTTTCAAAATTTTCAGAACAATAGTATTTGAGTTAGAGCGTAAAGAGGATCCACATACACACGTACACACATACACACAGACATCATCGTGAAAATGATAAAATTGGATTCTAGAGACTTTAAAGTGTGGTCATTTACCAAAATCTCGATATGCGATTTTTAGAACGATCCCTATACCTCCCTTACCAAGGTTAGCGGGAGGTAAAAATGTCCCACTTAATGGGTTAGCACAAACCAGAAAACAATAATGACAACAACATCAACATCATACAACAATTCCTCACTCTTAACATATTAAAGTGGCCGATTTTCGGTAGCGAAATACCGCATCCGGATCACAATAACAGTTACGAAACAATCATCCTTCGCCACAAATTCCTGTCCAAGCACACTTCTTTCGCCTCGGCCACACACGCTCTTCTTCTTTTCCCACTTGGAAACTTTTTCTCTTTTAGCACCTTACCAACCACATCCATCCACTTACACACTGGTCGTCCACGCAAGAACACCTTCAACTTCACCAAGATACAAGGTGTAACAGAAATAAGTACATTAAATTTAACCAGTGATACATCTCGTCAAGAGCAACAATATTTCTTAATAACTTTTTTCGAAATCAACAATTGTTGTTGACAATGTGAGTTTTCAAATAAATTTTGACAAATAAATCGATTACCTAATAATTATTATAGAAGTTATAATCAGTAAAAATGCCTGCCTTTACGGATAGAGGGTATACAGACATTGTGATGGCGTATTGTAAAGGTCAGGTAAACGCTGCCCAAGGTTGGCAAATTTATTTGGACCGTTTTCCGAATCGTTATCTTCTAAACGTTCCCACTTTTGTACATGTATGTAAATAAAATAAATAAATCTCCGACTCACTTAACAACATTATTCCTAACCATACATTCTTCATACACCAAATTATTCCTCACGCGATCCCGTCTCACATACCCACATACACCACGTAAATACCTCATTTGAGATATTAATTAAGTAAGAAAATAACTGACAATTTCATCTGTATAGTATTGAAAGCTCACAGAGTTCATTATGAAATGGAAATTATTACTTGAACTGGTAGAACATGCACCAGAAGTAAATATTATTAACCAAGTAATAAATGTGTTAAAAAGTAATGTTCGTTGCAACCAAATATGACGCATGCTGCTAGATATTTTAGCGAAATATTTCTCTCTACTTATTTCCTCTAACGCTATACCAGTACTAAATTCTAGCGACCCGTTCAATTATTTTGCTAGTCTGGCGCTAACCGGGCTGAACTGAGCATTGAAAATTTATTTAATATTTAATAACTTGTAACTAAGATATTTTTTTGCGAGAAACATTTTTACCAAACTGTTAAAAGTACATGTCGCTGTATGTAACTCAAAATTTACAATAATTGGACAATGGTTGTTTATGCCAATTACTATGATTATTTGTAGTTGACCAGTGGTCTCATTTTCTTTCGTGTTTTATAGATCCAATGTCTGAATCTAGTTTCTTCTTTTCCAAGATATTTCTCTGTTTTAAAAGCAGTTTTTATGCTAGTCCATGTTGGGCGAAATAGTGTAACTTTCCTCGTAAAGAGGACAACACGGTGAATCAGCTATTTCCCTATGGTATAGTAGTAGTTTTAGAGATTACAAACTGTATGTGTGTATTTATATTAGACATCAGTAGCTAATGTAGGTTATTGTGACGACACTATGCCTTAGGCGGGACCGCTTATTTTCATGTTAATAACTAATAACTTACTAATCTGTTTATTTAGGTAGATATCTGATAGACGAAATTAGAAATAAGTTATGAGGTCTAATGAAAACAAATCAAACAAAACGTCAAAATCCTATTGAATTCATTATTAAAATACGGATGTGAATTCTGGGTATTATCTACGACATCGTTTTTCAACCAGGGGGTCGTAATCATTCAAAAAAATAAAAACCTGTTATTAATTAACAACTTATAATTGAGTTTGATATTAAGATATAACATGTATTAATGAATTAATGTGACACTTGGGTTTGTGTGTCACTTATATCACTATACGTGGATCGACATTGTTAAAGTTAAAGTAAATGCGTCAAAATTTCATTTTTCAAGGTGGATAATCGAAATACCAAGCTTCTTGATAAAAGCATTGACTTTATCAGTCATTAGTAAAATGTAAAAACAGCAAATATATAATTAGCCCGTAATTATTATGGGCATCGTGAGGTTATTTACTTTATTTTTGGGCATTTTTAGGGGTCGCGACATTTAAAAGGTTACGAAACACTGATCTAGGACAATGAATGAAAAATAAAATTCAAGCATTTGAAATGAAATATTTAAGATGAGTAGTGGGAAGAGCACTACGAGAAATAATCAGAAATGACAGCTATCTTGGTGGAGCCATATGATCAGAATAAACGAAGATAGATCTGTGAGATAAATATAGTTGATGAACTTGATAGAAAAAAGAGACAGAGGAAGACCTAAAAACAATTGAGATAAAGTAATACTGAAGATCTTGGAGAAGACGATTCAAGACGCTAGAAAGATGACAAGGAATAAGAAGCAATGAGCGAAATTCGTACACGATTTTGTACCTCCAGTAAAAGGGTATCTAGCAATATATATTAGCTTCTCTACTCGTATTTTATATTCTCCTCCTAGCTCCTACAATATCTGTAAACTAATAAAGTAAATTTATTAAACTATTCTCACTTAAATTGAGAGTAAACGTAAATGCGTTCTCATTGGTGGTCTGATAACCGGAAATGTGTTTTTGTTTGTGGAACTAGCGCTTCCGGATATGACTTGCAATTAGTGATGAAGTTGTTAGTTGGATATTCGTGCTGGGAGACTCACTGTCCGTAGGTAATTGTCTACTGTAATTATAATAACGTAGAATTAACTAAAAGTTATATTTGCGCATTTTTTTCATAATCTAGTTTCTCTTATTATGTAAAAACGTTTCCTTACTGGGTTTCACTACTTGCACTACTAAGATCCATAAAAATAAATAAAATGTTTTCTCCAGCTATATTAAAAGTCGGAAGAAGAAATTAAATAAATAAATAAATATATCACGGCTTATTATAGCTGTGTGTGCTAGTGTTTTATTTCAAATTCATGATAAAAGAAGATATGAAAAACAAAATAAGGAAAACATAAATAGAAAATACAAGTATAACGTAAAACTAAAATAAAATGTTTATAGTCAACTTAACTAGATTTAGAAACTAAAACATTCATTTACATATTTTCCATTTTTTTTTACAAAAAATCTATCAATCTTCAATATAGGACATACTACAAGACGGGGTGTCCCATTTAAAGACTTGAGTATTTTGAGTTTTCTCAACTTTAATGTTAGGTTGAAGTATAAAAGATATAGTTTTTAATGTTTTTTTTTTCACTTATTATTTGACTTGAATATAGAACAGAGATATGATATTGTAAACATACTGTACTGTAATATAATATAATCTTCCCATTCCTTTATAGTCAGGACTATTAAAGTTTATTGCATGTAAAGTTGGGCTCATTATTGTCAAGAATATATGGACGGGAATACATACATTAATCCAATAATATTGCACATTCCTTTTGTCATGTTATCGGCGTCCATATTCCACACATAGACTCGTCAGCTTCGGACTGGCCGTTTAGGCCGCGTTCGTCTAAGTGATATAAAGTACACATTGTCATTTCCAAGCACAACAATTGTTACTGACGTGTATTATCATTTAATATGATAGACAGGTGGGGGAGTAGGTATAAGATCCGTCCCAGACCTATGAGAGCTTAGCTTACGCTTGCACGTAGGTCTTCAGACCTTTCATGGAACTCAGTCTCTCATTTTGTGTTTTGTTGGGTCCCAGACCCATTGCGAGAGCTTAGCTTACGGCCATAAGTAGGTCCCAGATCTCTCATAGAGCTCAGCCTCTCATTTGGTGTTTCTCCACTAACCACCTTTAGAGCACAAGACTCTATGGACCGAGAGTTGTCCCAGACAACTCTTCGGATTATTAGGAGAACACAACATATCTTTGCGGCTAGAAGCAAATAATACAAATCTATATGTCACGTATACCATGTATCAAATACACAAATAGTGTACAACATAACAATCAAACATCTGGTAATGCACACTTGAACGCCATACCTATACAGTATTAGAATAACTGTGAGTTTCACCACTTACCTTTAATTACAGCAAACTGCTCGTCTTTTCTTATGGACACTATCACACGCATCCACATGGGACTGTTAGCACGCACCAACTAAACAACCCATCTAAGGGTCGGGGGTGTCATTGCATTTAGGAATGTCAAGTGTTTTTACCTGCGCTTCTAACCCAGTGGCGTGCCACTGAAAAGTGAATCTTACAAGTATAAACTGCATTTATCAAAAACTTTCTTATAAATTTACAATAGTAGAAACAAAATTTCTCTTCAAAGTCCTCTAAAATATCATCTATGTAAGATTGGTCTAGCTTAAAACAATACCTGTCGAAGAGGACGACGAAACTTCAGAACACATTGTATGTGAATGTTCACCTGTGCCTCACGGAAAATGAACTGACTCTAGGAGCAGTACCTAACTGGTTTCCTGAAAACTCTGGGGTTACTTGTAGAAAACTAAGATATAGGGCCATTTTGCAATAGATCTTACAGGTGACAAAAGTGACTAGCTCAATTAATAACAATAATAATATTTTTTTCTTTATAAATAGCACAATAAAAAAATATAGACAATATTATATTATAATTCATAAATTTTAAATTTAAATCAAAGTAGTTTGAAATAGTACATTTGTGAATAACAAAATGGCAATTGTTTTGAGAACAATAGAACATTGTAGTTGACAAAAAAATTATATGGTTCCTAAAATAAATTACCGTGTTTCCCAGAAATGACTAAATAACAAATATTTTATCATTAAAGTGACATGTTTCATTCATAAAATATTGAAACATGTTATATATTTTATACTCTATCATCGTAAATATTTTAGGAATAATTATTATCATACGTCAATGTGATGTTCTTAAGGAATAATATATTATAATGAAGCAACCCACATAGTATAAATAATTGCAAAAAGATTTCACAAGTAAACTTGGTTGTCGTTATTTTTGTACAATGCGTAGGATAAGAAAAATGTATTGTTGATTATTTTATTAATAATGCATGGATTTATTCATTGTTTATGCTTTCCCAGAATGGATATTTGTTAATCATTTTTATTACATTTTTAATAAGATACAACATAGTACTTAACATGCAGGTATTATCTTTATAGCTTTTACTATAAATTTAATAATATACTTAGTACATTTATTTATAATATTATTAGCCAATTCGTGTTTGTCTATATTACTTCCTGGGTTTCAAATACAGCTTATATTTTCTACAAATTATAAAACCTACGCAAATGGTAAGCAATTTCTACAAATTTCTTTCGATTAATTTAAAATATATATTTTAAATTTACAAAAACTGAATATGTTATTCAAGTATTCCGCCATGTAATATTGGGTTATATCGCTACAAACCAGCGTTACCAGACTATTATTTTACCAAATCGAGATTTTTACTGTTTTTAAAAAATCAAGATTAAGGAGTAAAAAGCAAGACAACCTAAAAAATATACTTTTTTTGTTGACCGTAAGTAAAATAGTAAAATTTTGATACTACTGTAAATTCTGCCCTATTAATTTTAGAACAAAAGTGTAAATACGAAAAGAACAGAATAAAAAACTACATCTCACTAGTCCAAAATTATTGTTTACATGCGTTTCGTTTGCGAAAGAGAGGCAAAATAAAAGTACTATTTTTTCGCTATTTACAGAGTGCGATGAGCAGTAGCACAAAACTTTAAACAGATGCTTGTCGAAAGTTCAGTCAAACAGCATTTATTCTTAGTATACTTAAAAAGGAAAATGTAATTTTTTTAGAGCAAATGGATGTGTGTATGCTCTTTGAATTTTTTGTACGATGTTTAATAAATTAACTGAATGTTTTGTACGAATGTATTTTGTGTACATGAATTGTAACAATTTGTAAGATATAACTGTATGTGTGATAATGTCCATGTTATTTTGTATGTATTACATTTTTGTTGTATAATTGTTGTAGACCCTGACGAAGGTGCAAGTGTGCACTGAAACGTTAGTATAGTAATTCGAGAAATTGTTAACACCTAATCAATTAATAAACATTTATCTGTCAAACTCCAACAATACGGCTATTTAAATTGTATGTTTTGTCTTGCATAGTAAGGTAAAAAGCTTAGAGACGGATATTTTATTTTACGTTTATCTCATGACAAGATCTTATTATATCAATAAATTTAATGTCAAAGAATACAGTTCTTTATTTGATAGATAAAATTAAAGACCAAATATTGTTCTTATATTTTAGGTACACACTAAGAAATTCCGTGTTAAATTTAACACTAAAAGTGGTCTATATAGGTCCACCAGCTGTAGTGTAGAATTTACCACTTCGACATTTGGTAATAAACAACACCGAGATATGAGTTAATAATTAACACTATATATTTCGTAGATACTACTACACCGTGTAGTTTTTTAACACTTAAATGAGTTATTTTAACCAAATTACTGCGGTTATTAGTACACAGTGTAGTGTCATTTTTAACTTAGTTTAGTGAAAAAATATACCTATTTGTGGTGTACATTTTCATCAAACTAGTGTTTATTTTCATAAGTAAATGTGGTTATTAGTGCACTTAATAGAGGGTTTCTTTTACTAATTTTAGTGTATAAATATATCTATTTGTAGTGTATATTTTCATCAATTTCGTGTTGATATACACTGATTACGGTGTACAATAGTACTCATTTTTTTATTTTTGTAATATTAGTGTAAATGTTATACACGATATCGAGTGAATAGGTAGGTATGATATATAAAAAATGCGAACTTCCATGAAAAAAAATTATTGTACATAAAAAACAATACATTTCATATAAACACCTCTTAGTATTACTTAATTAATCTATTATTACATTATATACATGCAGATACTATTGTTAAGGTTCATTCACAAATCAAAATTATATTTTTATGTTTTAGTTTAAAATTTTAAGCAAATGCAATATGGGAGAGTTGTTATTAGCAGTAGTTAAGCAATGTTCCTATTTTTCTCGTGTGAGAAGGTAACTTGTGTTTTTTTGCGTCAATTTGACTTAAGATGTGACATGTGCTTAAAACTAAAACATAAAACTAATTTCGATTTGTGAATGAACCCTTACACTTTATAAAAATTATGTTATACAAAAATGTGTTTTGGAATTATGAAATTTCCATCCGCAATCTTACTATACACAGGGACACCCACTTAGTGATCAATCCTATTTTTAATTTAAATAGCACTGGTCTATTTTTTTGTCCACTTTCTTCCACTTCCATTATTTAACTTTGTAGAATTCTAGCAACAACTGAAAGAGATAGTTTTTAAGTCTCTGCAGGTAAAAACTTGCGCGATCGGGATGTAGCGTACTTTAATATTGCCAATGCGTAAGCGCAACGTCGAACGAGTATCTATACTAACTAACGACCACGACAAAGAATGCGAAAAAAAGAAACTGTTGTATAGATTTACACTTACTATTGTATAGAAATACACCAAGTAGTGTATTTTTTTTTACAAAAGTAGTGTACTTTTTACACCAACGTCTTAAACATACACCAAGTAGTGTACTTTGTACACCGATATTTTAGATATTCACATAATAGTGTACTTTTTACACTGATTTTTTAGATATACACAAAGTAGTGTACTTTCTACACTGATTTTTTAGATATACACAAAGTAGTGTCCTTTCTACACATTCAGTTTTAAAATTACACCAGGCAGTTCAGTTTTTAGAAATACACTAGACAGTGTATTTTTAACAAATATAATGTAGTAAATTGTACAAAAATTAGTTTAAAATACAAGCAACACCAAATTAAGCAATTTTTACCCACAAGTGTGTTTAAAACTAGTCTTAATAAATATAATACACCTTACAGTGTTAATTTGTTATGTCTCAGAAAATTTTACACAGATATAAAATTACCAACTTCATCTTTTTACACTAACTTTTATAATACAAATTTTAGTGTCGAATTCTACACGAAACAAGTTTACCACGTTATATTTCAAGTTTACACGGCTCAAATTTCTAAGTGTGTAAGTTTAAAGAAAGCATAATTTGAGAAATAAACACTTATTGGTCAACATTTGTTTTTCTGAATCACGAATCACGCTGTACCTTCGATATGTCAGTTGTTGATTTTATGCAACAGGGTGTATATCGTGGATACTGGCCACAACTAAAATAATTTTCCAATTGATTCCAGATGATGTCTTTTTTCTTTCCAAGGGACGGAATCTGTCTTGTTGGACTCAATTATATTTTTATATTTGTCGACTAATTTAATTAAATTAGTTATTTCCGTGGTAGTAAATTAAACTGCTCTTTCTCTTTATCTATAATTTTCCGTCGACCGTTTATTAATAGGCTATTTTAATGTATAGGAAATCATTCATTAATGACCCCTATTAATGCATGATTTTTTATTAATAAACGATTTATTGGGTGCGTTCACCACATGGAACACAGCATGTATTGCTAACGCTAAGTTGTAGCAAAAAGGTAGACAGAATTAAAAGTCATGCTTTTGACACTTACTAGCTAGGCATATTCACGTAGCATAGCTTTAAAATCAATTTGAAAGAATAAAATTCCTCAAATAACATAAAAAACCGCTTGCGTTGTCTAGCATTAAGTAAACTGAAAGCACCCACTGAAAACAATTGATGACAAAAATTATTGATTTTCTGACATAAAATTTGACGTTCGGTCAACCATTACTAACCTAAAAAAAATTGTCATGGAATAAAATTAGATTTTCCATTTAAGTAAGATACGGTCAACGAAAAAATATTGTAACTAACACGTGTGTTAATTGGCGATAAAATGATCTCAACAATTAACGCGTTCGCTACGCTCACGCGTTAAAATGTCTCGATCATTAATCGCCCTCATTAACACACTTGATAGTTAAATAACTATTTCACCACTCATTTTTGCAAGTCGTATTTATCATTTTTTCTAAACGTTCAAACTGTGGTTTAAACTACAACTGCACCAAAATATAGACAAGCGAAAAAGCAACCAAGTTTCTATTAAAATTGTGACAGCCAAGTTGCCAACTTTTCAAAAATAACTCTACCCTAACACAATTTTAATCTTTCTGATAGCAATCTGCCTGTTACACAAATTGACACAGTTGACACAAATTTCAATTATTTTTTTTGTAAAAAATTGTATGTACTGAAAGTTGTGTAATACTTAATAATTAACTTTTTCAAAAGCAACAAATTTATTTAAATAAAGAGGGTCGTGTTCTTCCACAAGGCGCAACTGCGGATACGTGGCATTAGATTTTGGACGACATTTACTTCGATTTCTTGCACTTTCCTGTGTATTCTGCGTCGATGTCTCTCCTTATTTTGGGCTTCCCATCTTCCATCGTAAATTTTTCGAGATAAAAGAACCCAAAATTACCAACCTAGGAAAAGTTCGCAGAACAAATGGTATTTTTACGTTTGTCTTGCATAATGACAGGACGCAAGATCTGGCCAGAACATAAAATCGTCCCCAGCGTATTCTTTTTCAATAAAACACAAACTAAAAACTATTATTTAGCTATGGAAATATTTTTTTTCAGAAATTCGCCTATTTGTACTTGTCTTAAGGTTTTATTCTTGCAGTTTTTTATGGTCCTTATGGCCGATTTTATAAACGACAGATAAATTTACTTCCAAAGTAAATAAAATTTATTCCTTCAAATGACAGTCGAATTTTTGACAATAATGTTACAAATTCCATAAAATGAATAAAATCTATTTGAATTTTTAGTTTGAATAAATTTAGTATGAAATTTATTTTGCCCTTTATAAAACCGAGGTTAATGAATTGTTTTTAGAATAATCGTGAATTTAGCTGTCCCGCGCGGGAAAATTTATTTTATCTTAAAATTCGCTGCCACAAACCCTACACATTTATCTTTTGGAATATTGTCTCATATGTCTTGCAAGATAGGTTTTACTGTATTCTGTATGTTATTTATTGTACCAAAAGTAATTTTTGTAAGTTTTAAGTCTGTGTAGTGGGAAGAATTTTGAATAAATTTCTTACTATTTGTGTAGATTTTATAATTTGTTGAAAATGTAAGCCGGTTGAATTATTATGAGCCTGGGGTCGTATAAAATCATTAATACTTAATACGGAAATTCATTTCGTTTTGAATATTTGTTACCAAATCTACTTACTTTGCAAAAAACTATTATTGTTAAACAAGGTATAAATAATTTAGAGCAAATCAATGTCTACAGTATATTAATTTTTTCAGTGAAAGTATTTATGGAATTCATACACCTTTCAAATTCTTTAATAAATTGTCTATCATTCAATTATCTTTCCAATGAAAAACATGCCATACATCTATGAAAATTTATAGGAAATATGAACTATAAATATAATTTTTTCAGTGAAAGTAAATCATCCTAGACTTTCATAGTAATGAATAGATAAACCATGAAATATATTTATAGCAGAAGTAAATATCTTATTGAAATTGCTACACAATAAAATCTATAATTAACTCTTTGAGAATTTCTAATTGAACTGTATTGTACAAAATAAAGATTATGGCTGTTTATAGGTTCCGTTGAGAAAAAGTAAAGTAATTCGAAAATGCAAATTAATTTAACGTGATTGCTTTTCGAAACTTTATGAAGTAATTACAAATAAAATTAGTCATGAACGTAAATGAAATCGAACGTGAATATATTTACATCCTTTCTTAGTATACATATTATTTTCAATATTTAAATGCTGTAAAAAAAATCTCTTGGTCTCTCTCGTCCTCTCTTTTATTTTGGCTGTCCAAACTTCCTTCGCAGGTCTCTTGTGGTCCATCCTTACAACATGTCCCTACCAGCTGTCTGTCCTCTATAAGATCTAATATCTATTTCGTTTCTAGTTCTTTCCTTATGTCTCTATTTCTTATTCTGTTTAATATTGTGTCACCTTTGAAAAAGAAATTTCTGGAGAAAGTGCGTCATTATTAATGCAGGGTGATATATTGGGCCTAGTTTACTCCTTGAATCAGACAAACTGAGTGGACAATCCAAATATGCGAACCTTGTTTGCGGAAATAAACGCAAAGAATAAAAGGAAGATCCTGGCATCTTAGACTCTTGTTAAGTACTTCATTTTTAATGCTTGTATTCAATTCTACACAGACTTTTCTAAAAATTCAAAATGGGACTATCTGCGCGTGCGTCTACAAACAGCTCTGACCGTTGTGGTTGGTTGTGGTTGTGACTTGTGACGAGCGTTATGCGCCATGAGTTGCGACTGAGTACAATGATTAGACACTTTTGAATAAATTGACAGATACATCAGAAGATGAAATTATACACAAATCGTAGAAGATAAAAGATATAATACCTCGACTAAGGTAACAAAAATCAGGCTTCAAATTTTTGTGTTACAACAGGTTGGATAATCCAAAAATGGTAGGATATTTGTAGGATGAAATCGACCAAGAACAACTCTACAATTAACGGAACAAGAAAACGCATAAAGATGATTAAAAGTGATGCAAGCATAAATGAAATCACAATAAATGTTTAAAATGGTCACCGTCATTGTCAATGAAGGCGACGACGAAATGAATCCTCTACTCTTTCCAGCATCTGCCTGTTGTTGAGTATGCTTGTAGCTGCATTTTCAAGGATGTAACTGTTGTTCTTTCAATATCCTCCAAATTGTCATATGTGACACTTTATGTTGTAGTGCTATTCTTCGTATACTAGACCGTGGGCGTGTTCTACCTCGATCTTGAGCAGCAGGCTTATAGGACCCATGATCTCGGAGATGCTGAACATGTAAAAAGATACGAACATTTGGAAGATAACGATTCGGAAATGGTTCCAAATAAATTTGATGGGCTTGGGCAGCGTGTCCCTGAGCTTCACCATAGGCCAGCACAATGTCTGTATTCTCACTATCCGTAAAGGCAGCATTTTACTGATTATAACTTTTATAATAATTATTAATCGATTTATTTGTCAAAAACAATTGTTTCATTGTTATTGTCACTGGATCAAATATGAAAATACCTAAACGACTCGTAAATTTATGGGGGGGGGGTAAATGCTTAAAAAAATGATACTTCGAAAAAAAGTTATTAAGAAATATTGTTGCGCTCGACGAGTTCTATCACTGGTTAAATTTAATGTACTTATTTCTGTTACACTCTGTATTTAACTGAAGGGTCATAACATTCCACAAGAAGTACTTGTCGACTCATTTAATTTACAACTACTCGACCAAAGACTACCAATGCCGTCATTTTATAATTTAAAATTCTTAAGCCAAGTTCCGATACTAGTAACAAAATTATCATCCAGAAACAACATTACATGCTATTATCAAGCTTCCAAGTCTAAATCAAAGTATTTAGTCAAATCACCTCTTTATTTTATGTTTACTAGCTACAATATTCTTGAACCCCACATTGATTTATTATACAATAATATTAATGACATCAAAAATGATGTAACTTATTTTACATTATTATTTATTTTATTTAACTCAGTTTTACCTTGCTCTGTAATTGGGCGAACGCCTGTAGGGCATTGTACCAAATAATAAGAATAATAACCCATAATTTACTGTTAATACCACTCAGTAAATTGTGTTGTGTATAGTATATTGTAATTTTTGTTTTATCTAGCCATTAATTTAAAAGTATTTACTCTTTTTAACGTACATAGTTCCTGAAGTAAATATTTTTTAAAACATTATTTATTTATAAAGTCAGTCCACGATCCCAAAACTAAATTTGTATCATCATTAAAGAATTCTACTTTGTAAAATGTTAAAGAATATATAATTATCTGCTTAATATGTAGGCTTCATTCTCAATACTAAAATCATCTTCATCGTGAAATGCTGGCCTGGGGTCAAATGCATTTATTAAAACAAGTAAATTTCTTGTTTCTCCATTATTTTTAAACTGTTTGGTGTGGGAGGACGTACAATAATGATCAGTGGCTTTAAACCAGTGGGTAGTAGCATGGGCGGAATTTTCCTATGCGGGTGTAGTATTCCGTTCTTTGTTGGCCGATATGAGGTCTCAAGAAAGAGGTTACCACGGTTCAAAACGGGTCATTTGCAAATATATACATCGATTGTAGTTATTGTCTAATTCTTTCCATATCCTCGCTCCAGTTTCAAGTGCCATCTGCTGTCCCGTTCTGCTGTGCCAACTGTTCTACTGCGATTGTGGTTGACCGTTACCACGTTTCATATCGCACATCGTACGCCTTTACACTTTATTTTGTGTCTTCTCACTCGTTTAGAACTATCTGCCATCTCCAGATCAAGGAGATAGGTACCAGTTCCGTATGCAAAACCACACTTGTGAAGATGACAGTTTAGATGCCGGGAGGACTAATTTTAGACAGACGAAAGATGGGTTGATGAAGGACAAGGAATAGCTTATAAAGTGTATAAATTCATACTGCATGTTCGTAGGATGGAAATCGCTTGTGGAGAATTGTTTTATTTATCTTGATTCGTTCCAAGGGCGCGTCAGATAAGACATCACTTAAATTCAAAATATTTGTAAAATTTTATAATTTTATTTTTCATTAAAATGTATTGAAGTAATATAAATCTACAATATATGAACTCACAAACAATTATTGTTACTATAATACGCCAAATTCAAACAGTGTTATTTTCACGCGAATTTACACAAAGAAGCCAAATTATGCTGTCCTCATGGACAATATATAAGTGCGAGTGAGACTCAACGATTTTCCCTCGCTACTCTATTACCGGTGAATCACGCGGTGATTTTAACACTATATATTATTTATTTCTATTTTAATTGTACTGTTACTTGCCACAGTTATTTAAACTAAACATTTATAAACAATGTATAGCTGTTAATAAATCAATATATTGTAGAATTGTACAAATACCAACAACCAAGAAGAGACAAATTTAACAACACTACAAATTATTTACAACAATAGGAATAATTTAACTGAACTGATATATTTTAAGAAAAAATCTGATGTGGCCAGCACGTTACCTTCCATCAATTCAGTATATATATATATATATATATATATATATATATATATATATATATATATATATATATATATATATATATATATATATATATATATATATATATATATATATATATATATATATATATATATATATATATATATATATATATATATATATATATATATATATAATTTTATTGCAAAAGATTATATATTTGCAATAAAATTATTTTATAAACAAACTAAGTAAATTGGACTTGACACTGATACCTTCTTCTTTAGGTTTTCCCACTGGTTATGTGGTCACTATTCTTGAATGTTTTTATCCACTCATTTCTATTTTGCTTGTTGTCCTCATTCAGTTCCTTTTCTCGTAAGTCCTTCGCAATACAGCATTTCCATCTTATCTTTGATCTTCCTCTGTTTCTTCTACCTTCTACTACTAAGCTGTTCATTCTTCTTCCATTATATACTTCATCTCTCCTCATGACATGTTCAAAGCAATATAATCGTCTCTTTTGTATCTTTCTAGAAACTACTATCACTCGATTCATTTCCCTTATCTTCTCATTCTGTATCCTATTTTTCCGTGTCTTCCCCAACATCCATCCCAACATTTTCATCTCTCTGACACATTCATTTTCTTTTCATTGACACTAACATCTGTCAATTAGAATTTTCTCAATATAGTAGCTGTTTCCACGGTTGTAGCATGGTTATAAGCATAGCTGGCTGATTTGTGAAATTTAATATCTTTATAATTCTTTAACTCTATATCCATTGAATATGAAATATAAAATGCAATTAAATCATGTAGATAATAGTATATTCTTTAATATTTATAGTAACATTAAGTGTCAAAAAATGATTTAACAGCGTTTTTTCAAGAAAAACTGTTAAAATCTTCAAATTAGGGTACTTCCGATTGACCAATAATAACCAAAATCTAATCACCTCATTTTACTTTCCGTCACCTTTAGGTAGGTAGGAAGGTATTGTCTTTGGTCAAAAAATTCAATGATGAGTTTTTAGTGAACAAGCATGTTTTAGGGTCCCTATAATACGATTTTACCATTTTTACGATGATAAGTTTCGGATCGCATAACTTCAATACTACGATTCCAAAAATTATATTCTTTTCGTATTCCTCAAGTTTACATCCAGAAGAACAAGTGATTAGATTTTGGTTGCAATTGGTGAACCGGAAGTAGCCTATTTGAAGATTTAACAGTTAAATTTGATTTATTGACATTTAACGTTATTATAACTTAAAGAATATATTATTCTCTATACGATTTGATTACATTTTATACTTCATATTCAATAGATACAGAATTTTAAAGATATTAAACTTTATAATTCAGCCAGCTATGCTAAACATGGAAACTACTAATATATTCATATAATTCAAATTGACAGATGTCAGTATTAATAAAAAGTAAATTAATGTGGCAGAGATGAGGATGTTGAACTAGATGTTGGGGAAGACACGGAAAGATACGGTAAGAAAATAACTCTAGTGTTACAAGTTTCTAGAAAGATACAAGAAAGACGATTACATTGGTTTGAACATGTCATGAGGAGAAATGAAGAATTATATTGGAACAAGAATGAATAGTTTAGTAATAGGAGGTTGAAGAAACAGAGGAAGACCAAAGATAAGATGGAAGGACTGTATTGCGGAAGACTTGAGAGAAAATGAACCGAATGAGAACGACACGCAAAAATAGCGACCCCTAACGAATGGGAAAAGCTAAAGAAGAAGAAGATGTCAGTGTCAAGTGCAATTTAAATAGTTTGTTTATGAAATAATTTTACTGAAAATTTAGAATCTTTTGCAAGAAAAATTATGTATGGAATTTATACATTATATGTATACAGGATTGACGGAAGGAATTGTGCTGGTCACAACAGTTTTTTTTGGATGTAAACTTTTGAATGGTAGTATTGAAGTTATGCGATCCGAAACTTTCGTCACGCACATACAGACATTCAGACATATGGTACAATCGTATTATAGGGACCGTAAAACGTGCCTTAACTAAAGGTGACGGAAGGTAAAATGTTAAATAAATAAAGCATTACAATAATTACTTTTGCAACTAATATTTTCAATATTAGTTCATTTGAATTATATAAACAAAATAAATAAAAATATAATCTTACAAGCGCAAAATAGCAAAATAAAAGCTTCGGAATAAGTACATGAGGATAAGAATTTCTCGGCCTAGGTTGAGTGGTGGGAAGAACTCGCTGCACTATCTAGCGTCTAGCCATTCCAACATTAATTTCTATAGAAAAGGAATTAGTAACAGACTTATCAAAAAGGAACAATTTTACGATAACATAGTCGTTAGATTTGGTAATATGAAAGAACGCCGAATTAATTTAATATATAAATGAATACTATATTATTTTGTAATTTTCTGTACATGTACAATAGGTATAATATCTAATTGTGTGGTGATTATTTATGTAACGTTCAAAAATGTTTGCTCTTGAACCGAAAAATATTTTTTTAATATTTGGGCACACCTCACACTTTATTCACGCACCGTCACTGTCTACCAGTATTCATCAGTTGGGCTTTTGTTATGCGGGAAAAGCTTATTTTTGACAAAAAAGAAAATTATGGAGGCAGCAACATTTTCATTTTATTTCAAAGGAGTTTTGACAAAATATTTAGTATCTGGTTATTACTTTATAACTACGTGCACGAAGAAAACTATTTATTTGAAAACAGAGAAGTAAACCCAATAAATATCTGTAATCAAATCCAGTGTGACAGCGTCTTAAAACAAGCTTGTCACTGTGTAGCCATATTTTATTTTTAGTCTGTGTTTAGTCTAGAGTGTCACAAATATCCTTTAAGGGTCGGGTCAAATGCATCTACTCTCGATAAGATTTCAACCCGGGTTCACGAACTATGAAAACCACTTGAAAGACAAGAGTGTGCAGAGATACTTTGAAGTAATTGCATAAAACCATGTCAAGATTGTCGAGAGCAAGAAAGTCAATTACAGTTAATAGGTGCAAAGACCGAGGAGTAAATTAGCTATTTGAATAAACGACATGAAGTAGTAAAAACGTTTAATGTTTTATAAATCACTGGTTTAATTGATGCAGTGCTTAACGGTGATACTAGATGAGCACAGGAACAGGGTTCAAACACGATGTATATATTCTCGAACACATAATAAATAACTTGAACTATGGCTGTCAAAGGGCTCGTGAGAGGACGGGTGCTAATTTTTTAATCAATGACATTCACTTTTAGGTAAGGAAGGTATTATCTTTGGTCAAAAAAATCGATGAGGAATTTTTAATGAATAAGCACGTTTTGCGGTCCCTAGAGTACGAATTTACTATTTTTACGATATCTGTATGTACGAGTATATATGTGTGTGTGTGTGTGCGTGTGTGTATCGATCTTTTTGGCCGCGATACTACAATTCCAAATATTACAATTTTGTCGTATTACTCATTCTTACATCCAAATGAATACTTGAATAGATTTTGGTTACAACAACCGGAAGTACTTTAATTTGAAGGTCTTAACTGTTTTTCTTAAAAAAATATAGTTAAATGTTGACATTTAATGTTATTATAAATATTAAAGAATATTTTATTCTCTATACGATATGATTGTATTATTTTCTTCATATTCAATCTATTTAGAAATAAATATTTATTAAGAATTTAATTTTCATAAATCTTGTAGTCTTTGCTGCGTCACCATGGAAACAGTTTCAATAATTCAATATTACTAATTGACATATGTCAGTGTCAAGTACAATTTGCACAATATGTATGCGAAATAATTTTACTGAAAATACAAAAAAACTCTCTGTGGAATTTATATAAAATACATAGAAATGACGGAATGTATTGTGCTAGCCACAACAGATTTTTAAAATAGTAAAAAATCTAGACCGGTAGCATTTACTCTTAATCTGAGATTTCACCACTAACGATACCGTAGCCATCAATATATGTCCCAAAAATGTTGAGTTCCCAGAGTTCTCATGGACCTCAGCCTCCCACCTGATATTTTTCTATGTTCCATGAACCCAGGGTTGCCCCACAAACAAATAATACACATGTATATCTCACATATACCATGCATATAAAATAAACAAACCAAGCATTTGGTGATCCACACTTGAACGATATACCTGTACAATAATTAGAATGACTGTGAGCTTTACCACTCAACTCCGTATGGCACTGTAGTCCTGACCAAACTAAGGTCCGGGGAATGGGTGTTATTATTTTACGTTCAAGTGTTTGTGTTTATACCTGTGCTTCTAAACCAGTGGCGCGCAACCGAAAAATGAATCTTACAATAGAAATAATAGAACACCGTACACTGATCAAATATCTGCAGAAAAGAGTGTAACACTAAAACAAATTCGTAAAGATATGGAAAATACTTTAGGACGTTAATTGAAAAATTATCAGTAAATTAAATAAGTATTACAATAATTATCTATCAACATACGGAATTGAAGATTTCACTAAATTATATTTAATCTTATATAATTTATCTTTTCTTTTTGAAGTAATTCTTGGGTTTGTGCTATGTGATGAATTGGTTCTCACGTATGTTGATTATACCAGCAGCTGTTAAAGATGCTGCTCACAAGTGCAGAGTATAGAAAGCAATGACCTCGCAACAAAACGCATTATTAGCAGCTGACAGTGTCTGTTGCTCGTCTGGCTAACCGATGCCAGCATTGCACGTGCATTGTGTAACTATACACCGCTATTAGCTCTCATCACGGCATAAAGGGTTTGCGAAGCTTTAAATCAGAAGGACACTAACCAAGAAAGATTATAAGTTTTATTGAAGGGTGTATGTCCAGACAGAGGCGCAAAAAAAATAGTGAACCGTAGCACATGCGCAGAAATGGTAGACGGAATCTAGCGATCATTTCTCAAATAGAACCTAAAAACCACTGTCTACCAATTTTGAATTATCAGATAGGTATTATGGGCGGTATTCAGACTAGGGTAGTCATCATATTACATTGGCGATCCGCTGGAAGCCAATCACTCGGCTTCACTCCGTGTTGGCTCCCATCTATGCTGAATATAAGATCCCTAACTTTTAAGGACGGCACGAAGTACATTAATCGTGGTTTTAACTAGGATGATGAAGGGGTTGGAATTGAATGTTGGACAAAAATTAGTTCTGTTCGACCCTGATTAGTAAATATTTTATTACTATTTAAAATAATTAAATTAGTAGTTGCGCGAGTCTGAAACAACCAAATATAAAATATCCCAACTGCTCTATATCTGCGCCTGTGCGACAGTCCATTAACTTTTTTTTGCTTCTGTTTGGACAGTTCAGTAGACACTTCCTTTATTGAATCAAAGTCAAAGGTCTACTTATTACTACCTTTCATGTCATTGGTTATTCTTGCAAAAAGTCACAGACATTCATTAGTATATTTCCTGGCGCTGCCAGCGGCTGTCGGTAGCTACGGCTGGACTGTGCTGCCAGGATAGTTTCGTTGAACGCATTCGGCCATCGTCAGTTGCAATTTAAACTTCAATGAAAATGGATTCTGATATACTTCTTTGCCTCATGCTCGAGGAAGAAGAGGAGGAAAACATTTTAGAATATAAAGCCGTCTGATTTGTTCCAAACCAGAGAATATGAAGAATTTTTTTTTCTTTGTTAATAAATAATCGACTAAAAATGAATGAGTTTTAGCATGAACTGAAAACGAAATCGTCATGTTCTTTTTACGAAGAATTCTACCAATCTTGCTCGTGACATTTTTCATATAAGAAGAACATGAAGAAATCGTTTTCTCCATATGTTAAAATTCGACATATGTTGAGACAAGTAAAAGACGTCACCCATCTTCAGTCATGAGGGATCTACCAGATTCCATGTGTCTGTGGGAAAGTTTACATTGGCCAGACTGGTAGAACTATTTCAACAAAATGAATGAACACCAGCGTTCGATCAGATTGAACCAGCCAGAAAAATCTTCAGTTGCAGAGCATGCCCTGGAAGAATTCCACGGTATAAAATTCGAAGAAACCAAAATACTAGCGAAACCAACACACCTCAACAACGGGTTAATTAGAGAAGCCATTGAGATATTCAAACCCGAGAATAATAATCTCAGTCATTTTGAAGGTTTAGAAATTTGTCGGGCATGGCTTCCTATATTAAAAATGTTGTAATTTGTTATCAGTATATTTGGGTGTCATTTTTAACATATGTACCAACCAGGGCATCGAACCTGAATAGAACCAAAACCGGAACCAAACCAAACATTTTAGTGAACCCAAACCCAGAACTGAACCTCAGATATATTTTTCAGTTGGATCCGAGTCGGAATCGAACCGAGTATTAAAATTCAGATTCAGGGTTCAGCTCCGGTTCAGGTTCTTTTTCAGTTTGAAACGTACGTGTAATCGTAATACAGCCGATAATCGAAGCCTTCAGAATCCGCGTTCCGCGTGTGTAGATTATTCGTGAAAATTGTGTTCGTGTTCACATTTTTAATAAAGATTTGTTATTCAGAAAACATTAATTCAATTTTCATTAGGTCAAACCGAACCTGAACCCAATACCTGAACCCGGAACAAAACCTCAAATTTTATTAATGCTTGAACCAGAACCGCACACGAACCCATCTTTCAAAAAACAAATTAACCTGAACCGAACCCAGTTTTTGGTGGGTTCGGTGCTCTGGTCCCAACACGGCCGCGGTCAGACTGCTGTTGAAGCGGTCAGGACGCAGCAGCTCCACGGCTGGCAGTATTCGGTTTGAACCGCCCCACGCCAACGAAACCATGCACATTTAACAACACCGAAGCAGTCCAGCAGGTCCAGCACTGCCGACCGCAACCTCTGGCAGTGCCAGCGAAACCATACCTTATGAGCTATTAGCGATTGAAAGTTTCGTTCTCTCCAAATTTAGCGTGGCGTAACAGTAAATTTATCTGCTAACAGAGACACAAATCAAACTTTTATTTGCTAAAACAATAGGTCGGTCGACAGTTTATTGAACTGGGTATAAATAATCAAAGCTGTAAAGTCTTACGAACATGAAAGTCAGAGTAATAGCCTATTAAATCGCACTAAGGGTCAGATCTCTATTTCGTCCGCTGGCAATAATAGAAATCATTGTTCTATATATAACATAAACATATGCTCGAATTACAACACCTACACATGGGAATATTTTGCAAGGTTTCCTTCCAAGGACTAACTTATATCTTGTAATGAAAACTTCTAAGAATTCTAAACTTAATATTTGTAATCAATTATTGCGTTACGTGCTTTATCATTATCGCATTCGATAAATTCTGGAACGAAATCAGAAACGAATAAATATTTTATTGTTTATTTCTACAATTTTATTGTTCTATTACCTTTTTACAAGTAATTGTTATTGTGCTGTAAAACCAACAACCTACTTTTTCATCTTACTTAAGCTAATTAACACATTTTCCTTTTGTTTTTATTTTATTACTAACATACGTAATAAAAGTTTTGAGAAAAAAAATTCGCTCCAAATTTTATTACTAAATAAGGTCTAATCTAGTTGTCTGTGATTGGACACAATAAATACATAATATTTGTTTTATTTTATTTTGGAATCATAAATTTGTTTATTTGCCCTCAAAAGCGGGCGCAAATTGGCTTTTATTGCCCGAGGGCCTATATAGTTCCCAGGCAACAGCTATTCCTCTTGTATCTTTCTATAAACCTCTATCACTCAAGCCATTTACCTTATTCTTTCATTCCTTATCCTATCTTTCCCTGTTTTCCCCAACATCTATCTCAACATCCTCATCTGTACCACATTCATTTTCTTTTCATTGACACTGACATCTGTCAGTTAGAATTTTCTTAATATAGTAGCTATTTCCAGGGTTATATCATAGCTTGCTGATTTATAAAATTTAATTTCTTATACGAGAGAAATTTATAAAAAAATCAACCTAGCTATGAAAGAAGACACATTGAACTTGAACAATACTTTATTTTTCAACATCCTTCAACACTAACACACTTTTCCCAACGTTTCTTCAACTGTGCTATCCCGCCAAAAAAAATATATATATTTTTTAAGATCTGTAAAATAACAACAGCATACATTAGCTCCACGTCTGAGTCAAATCTCCTTTCCCTAAGAATTTATTTCATATTTTTAAATAAAAAGAAGTCACTAGGTGCTAAATCGGGGCTATAAGGTGGATGACGTAGTTCTATAAACCGCAGTTCCTGATAATGTCTTCAACCTTGCAATTATCATGCAACAATTTCTTTTGTTTGCATGAATTCGGAGGTTTTTCTTCCAAGGCAAGTTTTAAGTTCTGAATAGTTTTATCATATACCTTTGCATTAATTGTAGACCCTCTTGGCATATACTCTATCAATAATATCCCTTCATTATCTCAAAAAATGTTGCCATCAACTTTTTCCCTGAAGATTGTGCCTTGGCCTTTTTGGGCGGAGGGGAGCCCTTATGAACCCATTCCATCAATTATTTTTTGTTAAGCGGGTCCCAGTGATATACCCATGTTTCATCTCCAGTCACAATCTTCGAGAAAAAGTCGCTGTCATCTTCCAAAGCAGTCAAATTTTGTTGCGAAATTTCGTTCCTTGTTTGTTTCTGCTCCGGTGTAAGCAGTCTGGGTATCCACCGTGAAGACACCGTCCTCATGCCAAAATCATCATGCAAAATTCCCAAAGGCTGATTTCAGATAAAGACAGTTCCTTGGTAATAACAGAAACCTTCAACCGTCGATCTGTAAGCACCAATTTTTCAACTTGTTGGCATTTTCTGCAATCGTGCTTCAAGTGGTCGACAAGATTTTGGATCATCTTGTATCGAATCCCTTCGCCATCGAAACTGTTTACACCGAAATTTTACTTTAAAATAACTTGGGGCATCTTGCCCATACATGGCCACCATTCGCTCATGAATAATTTTAGGACCATTGCCTTCTTTTTTTAAGAATTTTATAACACTCCGATGCTCCAATTTAGTTTCACTCATTTTTTAACCCAAAATTCTACGCTAAACTCTAATAAATAATACGATTTGAATGCAACTTACTGTATGAACTTAAAAATAATACACAAAACTGACAACAAAAAAATGTTATCGTCCGTCTGTTGTTTCATGGCTAGGTAGATTTATTTATAAACTGCCCTCGTAATTCTTTAACTCTATATCCATTGAATATGAAATATAAAATGCAATCAATTCGTATAGATAAGAATATTCTTTAATATTTATAATAACATTAAAAAATAATATTTAACGTTTTTTTCAAGAAAAACTGTTAAAATCTTCAAATGAGGGTACTTCCGGTTGATCAATTATAAGCAAAATCTAATCAAGTCTGCATATGGATGTGAGGAATACGTAAAAATTGTAATTTTTGGAATTCTAGTATTAAGATATCGCGGCCACACACACGCACACACACATCCAGACATCATCGTAAAAATAGTAGAATTGTATTGTAGGGACCCTAAAACGTGTTTATTCATTGAAAACTCACCACCGAATTTTTGACCAAAGACAATACCTTCCTTACCTAGAGGTGACGGAAGGTAAAAAAGTAGCGCAAAAGTATTGCAGCAGGTCACATTGAGACAAACTTGTGAAATCGCTTGTTTTCGCATAATTTGAGAATGACATATTTGTAAAATAAAAATCTTTTCAATATTAATTTTATTTACTAACCTTCCGAAAGGTATGGGCAAAATTTGTGTTTCTTAGTCAAAAGTAATTTTCATTTTATAAGCATTAACCATTTGCCTTTCTTTTATTTTTACCTTCTAAAATTTATTTGTTCGTTTTGGTATCAGTATCGCTGATATTTTTCAACATATGTATATCGTATTGTATCGGTAGAATTGAGTATCGTTACATCCTTGCAAAAATGCTAGAATCCACACATGGCGTATTCGCATGCCATCGTTCTCACTCCAAATGGTCGAGCAGTTCTGCCGATCCAAAACATTAAAATTGTTATATTCCTAATACTAGTAGATATATTTAGATATTCAAATTATTGTAAAACATCATTAAACATTAAATTTTATTTTAGGGAGGAAATTTTCATCGCAAAAGAGTACGGAGGACAATATTGAGAAAAGGACTGTCCTCCAAAAAAGGTGGACGGGTGGCAACCCTAATAAACTGTCACTTTAATTTAAGGTGGTAGGGTCGGGCCTAAATATAGTATTGTGTATTTAATTTGTTTACAATTTAATAAATGATTCTCTCTGTTTGTAGGCCCCAGACAGCGGTAGCCACATGGACATCCTCCTGCGGCCAACGGGTCCCCCGGGTCCGTTCCACTACCTGATCTCGGAGCACAGCAAGTCGTTGGTGGCTCTGCAGGAGCTACAGCATGAGGTTGGCGCGCTTCTCGAGTTCCGAGACCTCGTCATCGAGACCTTCCCTAGTCTACGCACCAAGCTGGCCACCGGAAATAGCACGCAGTCCGCCTCCGCGAGTAACATTCCTGTCGCGGTTAGAAGGGAATGGGAACCTGGGGTTCGTGTCAGAAGAAAACTCCATGGCAACTCCAGGTAGGGGAGACTGTGTTTTGTTTTTGCTATATTCCTTTTGTAACATCATGAAATACGCCTACCTACGATAACCGCTTCTTGATGTTGGGGTTTGAAGAATAGGAAAACACACTTGCACCATAGGCGACGCTACGGGGGTGCCTGGGCACCCCCTAATGTTTCAGGCGAATATTAAACTACAAGCAACGCAAACCAAAAATTGTAAAAACATGATTTTATTACGGTGTATAAATACTACCTTATAGGTTTGCCAACTAATATTTTTTCCTACAAAGTTGGTCTCAACCAGAATTTTGTCCGTAAGAAAAGAAATGTACCTGGTACATAATTGTCATTTGAATTTTAATTGGCTTATTGAATCATCTAATTTGGCTTATTTTGCTTGACTTGTTCTTTCATTATTGTAGTTAATTTTCCTTTATTCGAAATAACCATTGTTATTGTAATCATTTTTTTAAAGTAAATTGATATAATGGGAGAGACCAACGACCACAAATATAGAGATAGAGATATATAAAGTCTACTCTAAAGTTTATTGAGAGATGTCTCTACTGTCATTATAATATATTTGTAACATTTTGCTCTTTTTTTGGATTTTGGCAGTTGTGAAGTCGTTCTGTCTTGTTTGTTTTTTGTTTTCGGTGTTATTATTCTACAAATATGCCTTTTTCAAGTAAGTATCGAATTAAGATATGCATAATTCTAAAAACTCATCACGTTCATTCATTTTTTACGGCAATTTACAGCAGGCATCTAAATTTGTTATAGACGTGTGCAGAGCTGCAGAAAAATGCATGACATGCAAAAACAAACGGTAACATTTTTAGAAATAATATAAAAAACAATTAATTAATACTACCATGAGAAATTTACCTACGGGAATTTTAGACTGTCTTCATAACCATATTATGCTGGATCAGGATAAATAAAATAAATAAATATATCATTACGGCATATTACCTATTGCTGGGTGTACCAATCTGCTTTGTGTACAGATTTCGGTAATGATAATGACATATTTGTACCGTGCGGACGTTTCCCAGGCATCATCGCACGGGCACTCATTGCTGGCGTAGAGAGCACACCACAGGTGCCAATTTTGTGCCATTTAAAATTCGAAATATTTGGCGTCGGTCGGGATCGAACCCGTTTCCCCAGATTCACGACCAGGCTATTAAATAATCATGGCATTCAATTACTCAATTTAATTTTAGATATTTATAGCAAAATCCGGATTCACCATAAAACGTAAATAAATTTAGAAAAAAAGTACAAATAAAATAAGAAGTACAGGGTGGGGCAGAAAAACCTATCCGATTTCAAAACGTTATAAAATTAAAACCACTCAACTTGTCAAAAAAAATTTTTATTAACATATCGCAAATTTTATGCCATTTTTAAATTTAAGTTTTGAAAAGCACATCACTCAAATGTCGTCCTTGGGAGCGGATACACTGATTTAGGCGCTCGCGGTAGCTTTCCATGACTTTCACCGTCATTTCCACAGGAATTTCTTCAATTGCCCGAGCAATTTCCCTTCGTAAAGCAAGAAGGGTCCTTGGTCGATGCTGGTAAACCTTCGATTTGAGGTAACCCCAAAGGAAGAAGTCACATGGAGTGAGATCCGGTGAGCGCGGCGGCCAGCCAAGATCACCTCTCAGGGAAATGAGGCGACCGGGAAACAGTTCCCTGAGAATGTCCATTGATCGTCGCGATGTGTGGGCGGTTGCCCCATCCTGTTGAAACCACACATTTTCCACGCCATTTTCTTCCATTTTGGGTCTAAGAAAATTTTCCGGCATGAAACAATAGCGCTCGCTGTTGACCGTTACGGTTTGCCCATTTTCTTCAAAAAAGTAAGGCCCCCAGACGCCTAGGCGGGAAAGAGCACACCACACAGTCACTTTTGGGCTATGGAGGGGTTCCTGATGGATATCTCGAGTATTTTCGTCACTCCAATATCGAAATGAATTCGAAAAGCACGTTGTGTAGCAATTATCGAACCGCCGCATTTGATAAACCGCTCAATAACAAAAGCACGATGTTCACCAGACCAAGGCATGTTGACTACTGACAAATGGCATAAAACCGGCTTTCTAACGGTTTTTACCCCACTACTCTACCTGCTCCCTCTTTTGAGAAAAAGGGATTTGAAATCGGATAGGTTTTTCTGCCCCACCCTGTATTTATACAAAAAAAATCATATTGTTTAAAAATCAGTAGAATAAAATAAATAATTATAAACAATTCTTTTTATCCTTTCATAATACTAATATCAGTTTGTTTCATGCATTTTATAATGGGGTCATTTAAAAAAAAAAAATTCGTTGTTTTTTTTATAAAATCATGAAACCCGTTTCATTTAATAAATATAATAATATAAAATATCATGAAATATGCGACTTTTCATTCATAAATTTACTAATAAACTTTCGCGGTTGTAAAATTCGTGACGTCACGGCTTGTTACTTACACAAAGACATTCCTCTCACACACACAACGGTCCACGTGGTATCCGTTTGCAAGCTAACCTAAAATTGTGACAGATGATAGCAGACTTATGAATAAAGGTATGTAAATAAAACATTTATTAAAATAAATACCAAAAGTTGTGTGAAACATGTTTTTCGTTAACTATATGTTGCTGTCACAAAATCAAACTGAGAATTGATAACCCAAACAATCATAGTTCCGAACACAACCGGTAGAGGGCTGCTGCCATATCCGACAAGCCGTGACGTCAGCGTCCAAATATTTGATATTTAAGACAACTTTTAAAAAATCATATCTCAGATTGTAAAGACTTGTAAGGTGTAAAACATACACCTACATATTTCATTTAACCTATTCTTTTAAGAAAAAAATAAATTAGAAAATGTGAAATGACCAATGTTTCAAATATAGTACAAGAAGAAGTAGTGACATCTAGCGATTACTCCAGGAGGTGACTCAATATATCTATCCTTAGTTGTCTCTTTCTGTCCAGCCGAAAACATTACGAATGCTGTGAAGTTTTATCTAGTGTATTTGTGATCGTTAGGAGAGACATATATTTACTAAATTCGATACAACTTTGATGAAACAATAATATTTAATTGTGGGTAATTTCTCGACTGTGATGTGCATTAGGTGTTAACAATTACTCGAAAGTTCAGTTAAACAGCATTTATTCTTACTTTCCAACGTTTCGGTGCACCCTTGCACCTTCTTCAGGGTCTACATCAATTATAATTGTTATAAGAGTTCAAATAATTGTTAACACCTAATAATATTTAATTTGCAAAGTTAGATCCAAAATGTAATATGGTAGAGCAAAAACAAGTTCTAAGGGTGCTACATATAAGGTGAGAATCATCTATTTATAATGTTCTTTTGTATCTGGCATCCCACTGAACTATTTATTTACATTATATTATTAAAACTAAAAAAAAACACAATGAATTACAAATGCTCAGGAACGCAGACAGGAAATCGGGCTTATGAGTTCTGATGGATCGCTGGCAAACAGGCGGCAACATTAACAAAAGAAACTCAGTTCTCGTAGCTCTGCACTAACAAAAGAACTAAGAACTCGTAGTTCTGTCAAACCGATGTTCTTGTAATCTCTATTTTTAAACTAGGAGGAGTAGGTACGAAAGTCTGATTTACACTATAGAAAGTTACTAGATTTTTTTTCGCGCGAAATACAAAAATTCTGTACACATCAATACTGTATACTTCGCATGGAACTTATTTTAAAATAAAACTGACATTATAGGCTCTTATTTTTCACGCCGTATATTTGATTATGTGAATAAAGATAATATGTAATCTAAATAAACACTCTTACTTGATTTATATCTATATTTTTTAATTGAACATAGCGATAAAATGCACAAAACCTATATATAATTTATTATTTAAAAATTTATACCATAGAATACAATACCAAAGGAACAAAATACAAAAAATATTACACTTAATTCGTTTAAAATTGAACATAAATTGAAACTGTGTATTATAATATCAATAAGGGGAAATTTTGTGCACAGACATTAACAATCTTCATCAGAAGAACTCTCCGATGAGCTGGAGTCACCATTGCCAACCGAAATAATGAATGGTTCTATTAAGTCGTCCATTATTCCGCCCACCTTACACATTTTTTCTTCTTCCTTGATGACGTGTTCTACACAATTTTTCCAGTCAGCACATGTAACATTTTGCACCGCCTGTTGATAAAGATGTTTCACATCATTTAGCTTAAAAGTGGTATTTTTGGAAGCCACTTCATTCTTTATTTTTGCCCATATCAACTCAATTGGATTGAGTTCACAGTGGTAGGGAGGCAATCTTAATACAATTTTGTTATTTTTCTTTGCCATTTCGTCAGTCACATATGAATTGTATTTTTCTTTATGTTGGTTGATAAGATGAAGAAGTTCTGATCGAACCATGTCGGGATCAAAGCTAATATTTCTTGATTCTAACCATTCCTGCATTGCTTGTTTTCTGGACGATGATGTTGGTATTTTGTGAAGTTTGCGGCTATGGTAGGAGGCATTGTCCATGACAATAACAGCATTTTCGGGTAATTTGTTAAGCAGTTTAGCAAACCATTCTTCAAATACAGTTGCATTCATTTCTTCACGATAATCGGAAGATTTTTTACCTTCAAAGAGTAGCAACGCATCATCCACGAATCCATGTTCAGATCCACAATGAAGAGTGATAAGTCGTCGTCCTTTCCCTGTAGGATTTTTTAACCCAGTAGATAAATCTTCAAGGAAAGCCTGTCTTTGATTTTCGACACCACTATCTACCCAAACTTTTTCTTTCGTATGACCTTCATTCAACCAAGTTTCATCTAGGTAATAAATAATACGATCTTCTTTTCTATATTGTTTTATAGTTCTGAGATATCGTCGCCTCCATCGAATAATATGGTCACGTTCAATTAAAATACTTCTTCTGTTTCGTTTCAAATACCTAAAGAATAATACATATATATTATTTATGTACCAAATGTATTAAAAAAAAACTTACTTGAAATTAATCAGCTTCATTAATTTATACAATGAAGAACGTGAAAAAGGAGGCAAAAACACGATTAAAGCAAAACTCGAATATAAAACACTAAATGAAAAAACACGAGTAAAAACAACAATCGAATATAAAAAACTAAATGAAAAATGACTAGTAAAAGAAAACTCGAATATTAGTAAAACGAAATGAAAAAAACACGAGTAAAAACAAAACTCGAATATAAAAAACTAAATGAAAGAAACACAAATAATATCGATACAATCAATATTATTAGTTCTTAAAAGAACTGATTTATTTTAAAATCACAGAAATGCGAAAAACCAAAACAGAAAAAGATAACCTCCAAACGAATGACAGCTAATACATCAAATGTAAAATTGTAAAATATTTGTGCAGTGTAAACCTGACGAAGCACTAGCCAATCAGAAGCGTCAGTTAAAAATTAAAGTACTCCTCTTAGTTTAAAAACAGGGTATAGTAATATTCGAAGAAGATGCAGAGGTTTATAATGAAGGTTCGATACATCCATTATCAACACGATTCAAATTATTCAATGATACACATTGGACAAAAATTGTTATAATTTTAGTGTAGTACAGTAGCAAACGTTTAAATGAATTCAATATGCAACAAGACACTAAGAATTTTGATTAAATTTTGAAGTTACACATGACCGGAATGCAATGCAACTTCACTCGACTATGGTTCGATGACTTGCCTTTATTTTCATTTCTTGCTTTTGTTCGTTATATTCACCGTATTATTGCAATTTAAATTATTTTTACAATAATTACTATATTTTTGTGTTATTTTACAATGACTACTACATTTTTATTTTAATATTTTATACAAGAGTTAGCAACTGATCCATTTTAGTCATTTCTCAAATAATATAATCTCCGAAATAGTTACGATTCCGACGGTTATAGAGCAATAATTGAACATCGACAAAGAAACAGTTCGATTGACTATCATAGAAGATTTAAAAAAAAAAATGTGCGCATGCACGATAACGCACCGGATAAAGAAATAATCGTACGGCAATTTCTGTCCTCCAAAAATGTCACTATGTTGCAACAATTTTCGTATGCTTCTGATTTGGCCTAGGTGACTATTTTTCTTCCCCAAATTAAAATTGAAGCTGAAAGGAAACTGTTACGATGATGTAACACTCAAACCAGCGTGACGAAGGTATTGCACAGTATCCCAGTTTTAGAATTCCAGAAGGCCTTAAATGAATTGGAAGACCGTGCCAAATGCTGTGTAGGTTTAGAAGTAATGCACATTAAAGACTAAATTGTATAGCCACACTATATAGAGATTTTTTCTTCAATACCTAATCTAATTTAATTATAATGATCCATAATGTTGGAAAGTTGTTTACAACTAAAATTCTATGCATATCATCAAATTAATGTACCATGATATCTTTCATTTATACGATAATTTTCTTCTTGTTTTAGGGACGATTCACATTTTACTCGATCTAGGAGCAATTCTCACTCGGGCAAGGGGCAACAGCCTAAGTCTGGGGATGCGGTTAGCGTTGTTCAGGACAGCGGATTTAGTACGGAGACGTCGTCCAGTAAGGAGACGCCTAGCGCTGCCACCTCAGCGCCGGTTGAGCAAAATGAAGCCGAGGATGAGTTATGGAATCTTCTCGATATCATCCATCGCAAGGGTGAGAAGAAATTGACATTTTAATAAAAATGAATATGTTCCATCCAGTAGACAAAACTACAGTCGAGCTCGAGTCGCCAATCAAAAGCGTACAGGGCCATTATAAAAAATTCTGTACAGGGAATAAATAAAGATTGTCCACGTTAAATTTGGGGCACCAAAAAACTCAAATAAAGAAAACTTCAGTGCATCTATTGTAGCAAAATGTATTTATAAATTTGAATTAAAAGCAAGTTAATGACCAATTTAACTTTAACCATAAAATTTTGTATAGTGATTTCTGAAACTTGTCGCAGAATTCCATCTTTTCTAGTTGTCTAGAAGTTCTCTGACCACACTAATAACCTTTTTAATTTCCACTTCGCAATTGCCTAGTAAGTCTCTAATCGAGCTTAGTTTTGGGCAATTAAATGGACTATAATTTTTAGGACCGTTAAATTTATTTGGTTTCCTACCACTGTATAACAGATTTTGCATAATTATTTGAAACCAAGTTAGGCCAAAACACAATAGAAGTCTAGTTATTGGTAATAATAGGCCACAAACGTTTTGGAAGACACTCTTTCAAGTAAATATTTTGAATTATGGCCCCAGTCGCAATAAAAGTCTGACTTTTTTCCATATGTACAAATTGTTTGCATCGCAGAAGATATTGTTATAGAAATTTTGACATTTTTCTATATTTAAATTTCTTCTAAACATTAAAATTGTCCTTTGTAGTAAAGAAATACCGTTCTGAGAGTTCTAAATCACTTATATCGTATGTTTCGTCGTCCGTCCATTACAAGAGATTTTTGTCTTTAGTTTGCGATCTCGGGTTGTAGCTTCCAAATTTTGCTTAGCACTGCGGTTTCGAACTATTTGAACTTTGTAAGTATTCAACTATTCATATTTCATAATTTTCGCACATATGAAGAGGGCATATCAACATGTTGAGCCATTTATTCGCACAGAAAGGTCTTAGAACTTAATGGCCCGCGATTTTTGTCAGTTGGAGGTTGTCTTGCTGGTATTAAACGTACTTCAAAAGAATACAAAACATTATGAAGGCTTCGGTAAAGACAATATTTTTGCAAGTTCTTGAAAAACCAAATTTGGAATATTTTGTTGTGTACAAAATTCTTTTGGAAACATCTTTTTGTTTAGTTGATATTTTTTTAATTAAACAATTAATATAAGTTACAGTATAAAAATATAAATAGGGATACTTTGATTGTATTTTAAGCGCAAACTGACAATATTATAAAAGTTACAATAATATATAGATGTCCAGAATTTATCGTGCATAATCCTTAATGCTGTGCGACTGAGATAAATAAATAATATAAATTATAATTAAAACAATTAAATCTATCAAGCACCAGGAAGAATTTTTCTCTTTGCTTTGTAAAGTACCTACAGTGTGACCTATTAGCATTTAAAATTTTAATAATTATAACATTCAATTATACTAAAACCGTCTTGAGTCTTACGGAACTCACACTTAATAAGCGAGTTTCACAATAAAATATTCATTGCCGAAATCGCTAAGTAAAAAAGAAAGTACCATACATCCTGTACTGCATTCAGTTCTACTTCGCAGCTTACAGAGTGATGGTGCGACTATGTTTCCGTGCTCTAGGTACCCGTCTTCGAGACGAAGTCGAAGCCCTTCAGGGGATGCTGCGAGAACAATCCCTCGAAGCTTCAACCCCATGCGACTTCCAACGTTCACTCCTCCACGCTTCAGTAGATGACGTCCGGCAGCTTCGCCGCGAACGAGATCTTCTCCTTGACAGAGTTGCAGAAATGGAAGCTGAAATGCTTGCTGGAAGAGTCCACACATCTAGACTCCAAAATGATCTGGAGACTCTTCTCGCAGCTAAGCAAGACCTGGAGGATCAACTGCGACAAGTTATAACACAGAAGAGTGAATTGAATTCGAGAATACATGATATGCATATGCAGTTTGTGAGTAATAAAAGTCCATCACCTGAAGGAAGCAATCCATCGAGCCCCAAAAGGGAATCGCCGAAGAAAATGCCCAGAAGAAACTCCAAGAGCCCTACGGAAAGTTTGGATAGTGTGTTTGGGACTAGATTACCGAAAGTAAAAACTCCAGATTCGAAGAAAATCGTAGCCATCTTGTTAGAACATGATCCTGTAGTTTTACAAAAACATTTACTGTCTACTTCTGTCCAAAATCAGGTAACTGACAATTGCTAAATTCCAAATTGCTTGTAACCAATTAGCTTATCTGTCTCGGATCTGTTTATTGTATATGTAACATATTGTGTAATTTTCTTGCAGCTATTGCAACAAAGACTGGAAATGATTATTAGAGCAAAGAATAGTTTATCAGAAAAATTGGACAAAGCGAAAGAAGATAATGACGACTTGCGATTTCAGGTAAGCTGTTTTAATTTTACCAATTTTCTAAGTATCTCCCAATCGTTTCTTCTTATAGAAGAGAGATTTTAAGGACCTAACAAATTTTAACGGTTTAAAATTCACACTATAACATTTTTGCTCCAGAATCTTATTACCCTATTTAATATATACGTACCTTCCTTATCATCTAAATGTAGTTTCTTTATATTTTTATAGTGTTTCGCCCAATAAATTCCCTCTGTTGTTTCGCTTCTCTGCTTTTGGTTGTAATTATATTTCAAATATACATATAGTGTTTATTTATGTAAAATATGTTTTACTTTGAATTAGATACTTGCCTTATCCCTAGTCTGATTATTTTCGCCCCATTTCTATTCTGTTTAGTGGATTTTTCAATAGTTTATTCATTGGCGACATACAAGGTTATTTGTTTACCTTTCTTGATATGTTTTTAGTTGTCGAATTGCGCCAGTGGCGTGGCGTTTCTTTTTTATTGTATTCTTTTTATTTTGTTGTTCATTTTTTTGCGCCATCTTCATTCGGCTAAACTTCTGGGTTCCAGAAAAAGTTTTCAGCCTCATGCACTTTGGTACTGACTCTGTTATGGGCTAGTATTGACACGGATGGAGTACCTGATTGTTGTGTAGAACCAGTTTTTGGTCTCACCATTGTGGCGGACTTGTACAACATCGGGGGTGCTCGAATGACTTTCCAGTGTTGTGTATTGTGGTGGATGTCTTCGTGTGGTGTCACGAGCATCTTTTTCGAGTCCTGAAAGTCATCTCTCTTCGGAGGATTTGCGACTCAGTCGTCAGCCTCACCATTGACTATTTGACAGAGAAACAGCAAACTTTTAGTTGTAGCTTTATGATACGCTAATAATATTTCTATATTCAACAACTAGCTAATTATTTTTTTGGCGTCCGTATAGTTAGAAGACCGCAACATAGAACTTGAAGGCACCCGAGCAAGAGTCCGCCTCTTGGAACAACTCCAACTCAACAAACCCTTAGATCAGAGCCCCGACGTCATCCCTGTTGAAGCGCAAGATCATATTTCTCGATCAGAAATCACTACAGCTAGTATGAAAGCCATGAGTCCATTACCCCTTAACCTACAACTAGACCATAGCAGTAGTACAGAATCGGCGCAAGATCAAGCCGAAAGTAGAAAAGAAACTAGACGACGTCCCAGCAAAATTCCTTTGCCAGGGGTGAAGAGTTATGCCGCGCCTAAACCACCGATTGGGAAGCAGAGTCCGGGAAGTTCTGGAGCTAGGAGCAGAAGTGGAGGAAGTCCAACGAGGGGAAGTTCCTGGAGAAACAAAAGTGAGGGAAATAGTTTGTCAGGCAGCAAGGCAGGGAGTCGGAATGGATCTTTAACACCAGGTATTGTACCAAACTAAAGTTTGTTCATTCATTTGATCTAATGCGAAATGTACGGTAATGGGGACTTATGAAATTCCAACGTATTATTTGATGTTTATTTGTATGTTTACCTCTCCCTAAGAGAGGTATTGGATTCATGCTAAAAATCGCATATCCAGATTTTAATGATTAAGCATTTCTCAAAAACTATAATACTTAATATCGGCTTAACTACTTATTTCTCAATCGGACATTACTGGGAAGAGCTGAAAAGGTTTTAGTAATAATTGTAGATTCTTGAAAAAAATCTTCTAAATATTATTTTTTGAAAATTTTTGTTCTTGCTAGTATTAAAGAAGAGTAATTTCTCTATCTGGTACATATAAATATTTTATTATATCTTTTATAGATTTAGAGATAAAGAAATATAAGGTATTATACCTGTTGTAATAAATCTCACAGCCCATACAATGTCATGGAAATCAATTGAAAAGTTAAAATGTAATGTCAGGGTCAAAAATCCAGAGACATAACTGAATATTTTTTTTGGGAAGTACATACATTATATTATTTATTATTCTATTAGTAGTTAAATATTTAAAATTATAGGTATATTACATATACCCTTCAGAAATGCTGTCAATCCCGACAATGAATTGGAAACATTTGGAAAAATTAAAAGAGTAGGACAAAATTTCTTCATAGAATGAATTTAAAATTAAAAAAACTAAATATAAAGAATAAATATAAGTAGAATTTTTGGTGTAGAATGTAGGTATACAAGAAATGTTAAATACAATAGGGTGCGTGCAGTCATGTGGCTTTGTTGGCCTTGACAAGCAGATATGGGGGCCCGTATCAGAATGATAGCTAATAATTATGTACATAGATATCAAAAATCATAATTTTTCATTCTAAATTTAATGATTTTCTAATTCCATGCGGTGACGAATTAAGTACGTGAATTTAGAAAATCTTGAGAGGTATTGTGCTGGCCATAACATTAATTTTTTTTCAATATAAGGGTGACACTTAGGCATCAGATCCATAAGGGTCTCTAGTAAACACATCTAATAGGACAAGTCGAACCCAGTACCCTACCACCCGCCATAAAAAATTCTCGGAAATTTTCGATAGCAGCTCGTAATTTCATAATCTTATTCAGGTGCAGTACGAAACGGAAGAGACTCCTTAACACTGAAGCATAGGGACAGCCTGGTGACGAGTATATCCTCCACGAAGTCTTCGAAAAGGGATTCGTCTGTTAGGCGCGTAGGATCGTCTTCGTCTCGGAGCGGGAGAGACTCGCCAGACACCAAGGTACGACCCAAGCTTCAATTCTGGACCAACTGGCTGAAATTATAAGTGTCTGGATTGAGGCTGGACAGCTTATGTTATAGTGTTATGCCATGCCATCCCCCTTACGGCTCCGACTGCCCCGCGAAGTCTCCCCGTTACACCAAATTCTCCAGTTCTCGTAAGTCCGAGCTTGTTTTTTATTATTTGCTTCTTGGGATGGCGACTGGCTGCCGTAGAAGTAGGAGGACATGTAACGTGTAACATGTAACGTATACATATGCATCACATCACATTTCAGAAGGGCTCATTTATTAGACACATTTCTTTCATCTTATAATTAGTATGTACCTGTTTCTTTTATTATGTGCAAAACCTAGACTAGTCTTTCGAAACATCTCTAAATTTACTTGATAAATAAAGCATTACATTTTCGACGAGAAAGTAAGTAAATTGTAAATATAGGTTGGGGGCAAGTGCTACGAGAAAAATGTATCATGGTATTCCAAATGCTAACATTAAAAACCCTGGAGAACGATTTGTTGTCTTCCCTGGAAAAAAGACGATCTACTCAGCTGTCGGTCTACGACCCAAAACTGTATAAAAAAATAATATTTTAGAATCTAGATATTCTATATGGGACCTGCATAAAATGACATTATAGCCATGTTCCTTCAGCCTGTGATTCACAATCCAAATCATTAAAGTGATCATGATTAAGAAGTATGTTTTTTTCGTTTCTTATTCGTTATCCCCACTTTCGCAACCTTCCCCTTTCCCTTCTGAATCATCCTTTTTGAGTGATCACACGGATTCATTTCAGAGTAAATTAAAAAATAATTGACGACAAAAGGTTTTCGAGCGTAGAAATTAATGTGGAATTGTTGCATCAAAGGAAATATAATTTTCCTCCAAAAGCATGGAATGACCTACCATACTTTTGAAAACAAAGAAAATATGTTTCATAAAAGGTTTTTTTTTTTTAAAGTAAACATACTTTATATTCCTTACCAAAAACATTTTTTTTACTTCTATATAATTCTTTTTTAATGCTGACTGTAACACATGACAGTAGATTATTTATAAAATAAAATAAATTAGTTTGCATTGCTCTGCATATGATATTTGACGCTAGATGGTGTTTATATTATTCAAGTTGGTTTCTTAATATAATTTTTAAATCATGATTCAAAAGGATCACGATTAAGGGTATATTCCAAAAATAACAAATTTTAACCATGGTTAACCGAAAGTGTTCCAAAAATATCAAAAGATGTAAATTGTGGATTAATGAAACATGGTAACGGTTAAAGTGGTTGCAACCAGCGTAACCATTCTTTTAGCTCGGTTACGCCGGTTACTTATATCTATCCTTTTCTAAAACATAAATAAATGTTGGGTTATATTTACGTATTTACCCAAAACTTATGTTGGGTTATATTTACGTATTTACCCAAAACTTCTGCCACACATGGTAGTCTTTTTTGTGTTTGTACACATTAATGCAATTGTTAGTTTATTAAGGAACTTGATTTTCGTTATATAAATAATATATTTTTATTTTACATACATTTTATATGTATACAATACAGAATTTATATTATTTTTGTATTAAATACCAAATTCCAAGTAGAAGCTGTAATTTGGCTTCTTTTTTGGGCAACCTCTTAAGAAAACTGGAAATGTTAAATTGCCTCCATTGAAATTTAATAAAAAATAAAAAGTGTTTCTATTCATCCGGAAATGTGATCGAAATACCTCGTCACTGTAATTTTCAACATATTCTTCTATTCTAGGTCTCTTCCCTAACAAAAACAAAGAATAATTCAATAATATAATAGTTATTTCGCAAAATTAATGATTTTTAACTTGCTTTTTATAACTGTGTAACTATTTGCTTTATTTGTTCATCATCACTACTTGTTAAAAGTAATAAATCCATAAATAAATGTTTTCGTTCATTGTCCGAAATATTTTAGAGTTGCCGCTACTATCATATGATCTAGGTTTAGAGGTTATGTTATAATTTTGAGAACCGAATGAAACCGAAGTGTTTCATTAAAAATAGTCACGTGACTGCAACCAGTCCGTTACCAGAACCGTGGTTTCGGTTTTTATATTTTATTTTTGGAATATATCCTAAATCAGGATTTACAAAATCACAGCCCGAAGAAACATGGCTTATGTATATGTAAATGGTAGCCGATAATAAATGCCAGATGTTTTCAATCGTTACAGGGAGCGAAAAAACTTTTATTGTTGTGAATTTTACCCATCAAAAATTAACCTTTCCATCCGGGATAATTTTTACCCTAAAAGACACGAAAAATTATGGCGAGACACTCTGGATGGATACAGATGTTCATTTTTAAGTGGCTACCATTGCGATCTCGAGAACTAGAAGAGATCGAAGTTGGTTAAATTAGCAAAGAATCTCTATTTCACATAGGTATTTCAATGATAAACTGAAAAAAGAAATTCAACCAGTGGTTCTCAAAATATGGATACCAACTTTTTTATTTTAAATAGAAACATATATTTTTTATTTGCTCATTCAATAGAGCTCTTTATTCTGAATCCAACGATATAAAATTTTCATACCCTTACATAACAAAATTTTTGAAAAAAAATTAATAAAGTTTTGAATTACTTCCCCTTAAATATGATATTAATTAGAGTGCCATGAATAAAGAGCTCTATTGAATGCATAAATAAAAAATATATGTTTCTATTTAAAATAAAAAAGTTGGTATCCATATTTTGAGAACCACTGGTTGAATTTCTTTTTTCAGTATATCTTTCAAATACCTATGTGAAATAGAGATTCTTTGCTAATTTAACCAACTTCGTATCTCTTCTAGTTTTCGAGATCGCAATGGTAGCTACTTAAAAATGAACACCTGTATATGGGTCCCCGCTTAAAGTGGGGGACGGTGGTTGATGGTATACCGTTTCATATTTCAGGGACAACTTATAATTACCATTTGAAATAAAAATTCATGCCATACATATATATTTTATATTGGGGGTATTAGTTGCTCCATTTACAGTGGTGCCATCTTTACTATGGTATTCTGTCTGGATGCAGTTTCATTTAAATATTTATTACAAATAACATAGAAATATGTAATTCCGTTATGAAAAAAAATGTTATAACGGTGATTGTATAAGTAAATAATGTTTACGCACAACTGTCAAATAATATACCCATAATTCAACTGATTGTTATCAATTAATGACCTTTGTTACTGTTGCTAATTGAAGAATATTGACAGTTGGAATAATATTATTCAATCGTTATGTCAAATTCAAATCCTACCTTTCAAAGAGTACAAACAAAATTACTTTTAATACGTAGTTCTTTCCACATTAAAAGTCAACATTTCATTAGTTTTGTCATTTTTCAAACTTTTCTTTTCTTCTTAAGCTTAAATTGTAGCTGAATAATCGGTTTTAAGATTTTCTGTTAAATGTCAAATCACTTCATAATATTGTTTCAACACCAATGATAACTAGATTTGTCTATGTAAACATTTTTTTTACATTTCTCAGTGAAAATATTCTATTTATTTTTCAAGGCAAATATGTCACTGATATGTTATTATTTGATAATTTTGGTTAAAGTTTGCATCCGGCTCGTGATGCAAACTTCATTCTCATCAGTAATAGCATACATTACTTGCTCATTGAATAATATACTATTAAAACATTGCACCATGTACCCCTACCATATCATCTGTCACTTCCAAGTATTTCAAAGCTATTTGCGTACTAAATTATTCGCAAATTTGCAACTTGATAACCAATGATTGACTATAAGTGTGATTTTGTAGTTAATGGGCCATTCCCCAAAAAAAAAAAAAATGATATGTAAAATTTACAGCAATAAGAAGCTTTAGACCCCCCCTCCGCTCCAGTAACGATTGAAAATGTCTAACATTTATTATCGGCTACCATTTACATATACATAATGTTTTTTTATGCAGGTCCCATAAAGAATACCTAGATTCTAAAATCACTTTTTTAAACAGTTTTTGGTCATGACCCACAGCTGGGTAGATCGTCTTTGTGTCCGGGGAAGACAGGAAATCGTTCTCCAGGGTATTCAAAATGACTACCAAGGGTTATATTTGGAATACCATGATGCAATTTTCACGTAACACTAGCCCCCGGTAAAACACAAATCTATTTTTTGTTTATTAACATTATTTTGTGAATAAATCCAGGAATGTACAAATTATGAAAAATAAAAAGTTTCAAGCACATTTCTTACAAATGTATATAAATAAATTGTATATACACATGCACATATAATTAAGTATATTTGGTAATAAAAAATTCCCATTAATTATATTGTACCAATTCAGTTTTTATGACTGAACAAAGGAATTCAAATAAAATATTTCAAAATTAAAGCAATATAATCAGAAAAATTTACTCTGTCGAATCCTGCTATAAAAATATAAATGGTACGGTAGTGATTTTTAAATTCTACTGTTACAAAACAAGAAGATAGCGACCAAAATTGCAAGGGTTTAATATTACTCGTACTTATACCTGAACAAATAGAAAAAAATTGACCCGAAAGTAAAACATTAACGGCCGAATTCACCATTCCTTAATCATGAGTTGATCCACAAATCAACGCTGATTTTGAATCAATTCAACATTAAAAATCAAACGATGAGAGAGCACAGTACAATGTAATTGTTTATTTCACTCAAAATTACCAATCTTAGTTAAGACACGAAGTGTAAGACTTGATCAACAGGAAATCAACAAGGAGTCAGAGTTTTTCTTACGGAAACTATTAATGTTCACTGAGATACCTGTTGGCGGACAACTCCTTAGAACACACAATTTTGCACAAAAGCCCTAATCCTGACTTTTTGTAATATCCGGACATAAGTTTACCCGCTGTCTCTGTCTCATAAATACTTCAACCTAAAGAAAACTCAAAACTACAATTTTAACGAAAATCAATTACATAATATTATTTATAAATATCGTAATAGGGGATTCCACCATTATAATTTTATCTAAAAGTATAAGTATAACTATAGGTGAAAATCCGATGAAAAATACTTATATTTTAGGGAAAAAACTTTCAAATAAAAGTTGTAGGGTATAAAATCAATAAACAAAATTAATTTTATTTGAAGCTTTTTTACATAAAATAATTAGAGAAGCAGGAAATTAGGAAAGTCTGACTTTACATGCCCTATGTTTAGTTGTGCCGGTCACCAGCTTGTATATAGAATTCATATGAGTGACGCTCTGCTATAGGCGATGGGAAATAAGATCGTAGCGCCAAAGTGGCTTTTAAAGAAACTAATGTTAACGGGATACTATGAGATTTAGTAATTGTATTTATGCATTAAATGTATAGTATTAAGAGGTATTACCTATATAAACGTAAATATTATAAACATAATAGATAACACTTCTGTTTATACAATGAAGAAAATGTCACGCATATAATTTATCCCATCAACTATAGTTCCACAAAATATCACCAGATGTCATATTGCTTATTTCCCGTCGCCTATAACAAGAAACCCCTTTTTCCTAAGTATTTGATTTATATAATTTTATTTCTTTATTAATATTCATAATGAAGCAAATAGTTTCACTCTTTTTTTACTAACTTCTCTTAATTCAATTGAATTGCAATCCCCTATTATGACAATGCGACATATAACTGTTATTGTTTGCTTCTACATTGAATGTCAACGTGCTATTATTTGTGCCGCTTCGTTTAAATGAATGAATTCCCTGCTCTGTATAGTACAATAATCTTACTGGAACAGAACGTTAACATAAATGCTATTTTTGTTTGAAATAATTTCTTATGGAAATGAAAACTGCAATTCCAAAAATAATGACACGTTGGCGTTCAATGCAAAAGCACACAAATCGTGTCATAATTACGATATTTATAGTTTTATTGCTAGACTCTCAGAGTCAATTTTTCTGACTACTTGTATATCTTCGGAAACATGCATGTTTGAAGACAATTGACAACTTATTTCAGCATGATCAAATGCTTGAAAAGACATGCGCGCATGGTGAATAAAACGCATGGATTCATGGAGAATGAAAGAATGTCATAAAATAATCAGATCAGATCATAACAGGGGAAATCATATATCATTCATTCGCCTATGCTTTTGTTGAGTAACACAGCATGTACGTAATAATCAACACAAATTATTTCTCCAAATTAATTTGCTGCGTTTTTTCTTTTGCCTCAATCCAAGAAGACCCGTTCCTCCAGGTAGAATCGACGAGCCTGACGCCTTTTATTCGACAATAGAGTTGCACTAATGGCTGGTTATATAAGACGCCATTTTGTTTTCCAAGTGCACTCTTAGGTAGAGTCGACAGTATATTTGAGTATTTCCCCGTAATAATAAGTTTTAGAGAGCGAAAATGAATAGTAAGATTTCCTCTTGGTTCATTAATTTATAATGAATCAGTTTCAATAAATTATAGTGTGTTCGTATTTCAAATTATAACAGAGTAATTGAGGAGCTCTTAGCAAAAACAATACAAGTCCATTTTTTGACTTTGAGATAATCAAAGAAACAACTTTCTACCTATCTTACTTTTATAAATTTCTGTAACTTAATTTATGTCAGTATCATATTTAAATTATTTACTGGATGTTAAAAATAGAATTTTTTTAATGAATTAAAGCAGTGATTCTCAAGTTGGCGGTTTGAATATACATATACAGCAATGCATTGTTGCATTAGTTTGAAATTTTCAGTCCCAAATTGATTTATTTCGAAGTAAGATTTTAGGAATTAAAATATAACACCTAATTTAGTTTTTTTAACACTTAAAGGATCGACATAAAACGATAAAACTCCTCATTTACGTATACAAATCAAAACTTCATTTGGTTTGTTTTGATTTCGGCTGGTCAGATAGAGAGACAACCAGAGTTAGAGATATGTTTAGTCTAGTTTGAGCATTGCTCAATAGATGCGCAAGTGTTCTTAATAATATATTCTTTGGAAATAAAAAATAAAATTACTAAATTATGATTAAAACGAATTATAATTCAACATATTTTAAATCGATTTATTTAGTATCTATCTACTTTAGTAAATAAGATTCCGGAATAAAAAGCTTCTTATTCTTGATACTAACTTTCGTTTAGTAGTCTACTCTAATTTTAAAATAAATATCAAAATTTAATTTAATAATTGTATTCCATAATTGTTCAGAGGGTCTTGATCAAGTATATGATTCAGCAAAGGTGTTACAATATCTTGAAGCAAATTTCTGCCTTTCAATATTTGAAGCCAAATAGAGAATTGCTAGTGGGTCTTGTCACTTAAAAAAATATTTAAAAATGACTTCTTGTTGCAAGCATAGGTCTGAAAAGGGTTTTCGGCTATTTAGAAATTCTATGTAAAAGAAAAAGAAAGGAAATTTAGTATAACTTTATAAGAACAAGAACTGATTTGTCGGTTGTGAAGTTAGTTTGTTTTCGTACATATTTATTGTTCGGTAAAGTCAATAATTTTGTATTTAGTAATTATAATAAATATTTTGTTGAATTTTTTTATTTTTATAACGATAAACCTACTTTTCATCGTATTAGCGCTTAAATTTTGACTTCAACACTGGATGGCATGTAGTGAGAAATGCTCGAACTAGACTAAATATATCTCTAACTCTAGTTGTCTCTTTCTGGCCAGCCGAAATCAAAACATTCAGTGAGGAGGAATAAGTAATGTTTTTGTCTAGTTATATTTCGTCGTGGTTTCTTGAGTGCTGCACACAGTTGGATTTATTATGAATATACATTTTTGTTTGATACTGATCATATCTATATATTGATTTAGCAATTACTTTTTTTCTATTACGTTTTTTGTAATTTACTTCTTCAGTAAAAATTCACTTCAAGCATATCGTTAAATTCGTAATTTTACGTAGATTTAAAATATATAAGGTATCCCATTTGAAATATGAAAGTTAATGTCACTTCCGGTTAAACCATCATGCCAAATACCGAGATTTGTGAGCCTCTAAGCCTAGTTTACAAATATGTAAAGAGAATTAAAAAATAATTATAAATAAAAAAATCTGTTGTGGCCAGCACAATACCTTCCGTCATTCTCGTGTATAATGTATAAATTCCATAATTTTTCTTACAAAAGATTCTAAATTTCCAGTAAAATTATTTCATAAACAAACTATTCAAATTGCACTTGACACTGGCATCTTCTTCTTTAGCTTTTCCCATTCGTTAGGGGTCGCTATTTTTGCATGTCGTTCTCATTCAGTTCCTTTTCTCTCAAATCTTCCGCAATACAGTCCTTCCATCTTATCTTTAGTCTTCCTCTGTTTCTTTAACGTCCTATTACGAAACTATTCATTCTTGTTCCAATATAATTCTTCATTTCTCCTCATGACATGTTCAAACCAATGTAATCGTCTTTCTTGTATCTTTCTAAAAACTTGTAACACTAGAGTTATTTTCTTACCGTATCTTTCCGTGTATTCCCCAATATCTACTTCAACATCCTCATATCTGCCACATTAATTTACTTTTTATTGATACTGACATCTGTCAATTTGAATTATATGAATATATTACTAGTTCCCAAATTTGCATAGCTGGCTGAATTATAAAATTTAATTTCTTTTAAATTCTTTAACTCTGTATCTATTGAATATGAAGTATAAATTGTAATCAAATCGGATAGAGAATAATATATTCTTTAAGTTATAATAACGTTAAATGTCAATAAATCAAATTTAACTGTTAAATCTTCAAATGAGACTACTTCCGGTTGACCAATTATAACCAAAATCTAATCAGTTGTTCTTCTGGATGTAAACTTGAGGAATACGAAAAAATTATAATTTTTGGAATCGTGGTATTGAAGTTATGGAATCCGGAAGTTTTGTTACACACACACAGACACACAGACACACATACATACAGACATCATCGTAAAAATGGTAAAATCGTATTATATGGACCCTAAAACGTGCTTATTCAGTAAAAACTCATCATTGAATTTTTTGACCAAAGACAATACCTTCCTTACCTAAAGGTGACGGAAGGTAAAAAGTAATTTTGAGTGGCCCGTTTTTCAGTGCACCGTGTATTAGTTAGTCATTGTCTAGAAAGAGACGGCTGTTATACCACACTGATGAGCTCTAATAATAGCAAAACGCGTCTGTGGTTACTAACTTAATAAATCAAAATAATTATTGCTGTTATTTTAATTTTAAATATGAACACACTAATAATAAAATAATATAAGCATGGTTGAAATATGTATTTGAATGCATTTGTCTCATGAATTAACTATGTATAATGTGTGACGTCATTTGATTTCAAGCATAACTAAAAATATAATACATAATGTGACATATTAATGGAACAAATACCACCATCTTTGATACAAAACTCGCATTAGTTTAAGTGATTTGCCTTCCAGATGACAACAAACAGCTCTGTATCTTGGATGCCTTCTTCATACAACAGCGATATAGAACTCTGTCCAGATTCTCTGGACAATACAAACCTTCCAGCTCAGCCGCATACCATCAGCACGAGCAGCCATCTTTTCCAGACGGCAAATATGTTCTTCTGGAATACCTCTCCAACATCGGAGTATTTTGACAGCATCGATTCTGCATCGGTGAACTTAAACAATTGTTCAATGATGGATTCAAGTCTTTATCAAGCCAATGGAGAAGGGCTAGCTGAATGCGATTCGTTGGAGGATGAAACTAACTCGAAAAAGAACTCCTAGAGCAGTTGGACACGTAAGGTAGTTTTATTTTTATCTTGCGTTCTTGCGTTGCAAGATTAAATTTGAGAAAGCAAATTCAATTACTTGTAACAGATGTGCTTAGCACTATATTTATTTATTTTTCCAGTATTTTAAGTTACAATGAGATGTAACCATGTATTTTTAAAATGTAAAATGTAAATAGCAATTGTGCTGCTATGTAGAGCTGTGATAGGCCATTGATGAGTGCGTCTCTTCTCAATTTTAAATATATATTACATCACTTGGTTGTTTAATTCGCGGAATAATATTAACATATATCATGTTCAACAATTTACCTTTCATATTCAAAGACTACTATAGCGCGTAGTAAATAATTAGGCTTAGACTTTTACCTTTGATCGGCTACATAATAGGTACCTATCTCAATAATAATTGTTTCAAAAATGAAACCCGTACATTTGATATTTAAAAATTAAGATTGGAAAATCTTCTGATTGTCTTTTGTTATCAAATTATCGATATAGTCAAAAAAAAATGTCTCAGTCATGTTCAGCAATAAAATTATAAATATGGTAACTATAACCTCTGCTTAGTAAAAAAATCATGAAAAATGCTAGATTAAAAAAAATATATTTAAATTTTAGTTACTAGTTTAAAGTTTAAATATAAGAACAGCTACCCTAAGTAATAACTCCGTACCGTAAATGAAGATCGCACAATTCGCATCGTCAGTGTTCGCTTGAAAACTGCATTCTGCACTGAGGCACTGACTATACCCACCTATACCCAAACGAACAATCTCGTCTCGATGTGTACGGAGTTACCTAAGGTCTGTTCGTTTGTTGTTCATTTAACTCATATGTTGCTGCTTACTTCTTCTAACTGTGTCAAGGTCAAAATTAACTACCTATTCCCTTGAAAGGGAGATAGTTGGAGACAATTTTTAAGTTTGTCTTCGGTCACCCGGTTCTTTGAATAATATTGATTTCTCTTTATAAACAACGCATGTAATGGAATAAAAAAAAATGACTAATAATATTTTTTTAATATTACATATTAAATACATAATTCTTGACATATCGGGTATTGGGATATTAAATCTGCATTTATTTTTATTTTTTGTTCCTTTATAGCATGTGTGCGTGTGTCTGTTTTTGAACGGTCATGCATGGGTCTTCCGGTTCATAAGGCAAGTTATAAATTTGTCAATAAACGAAATACACTCCTGGCCATTAATTTTGCCAAAAGAATCTAATTCTCTAACTCCCTTATTAAAATTTCGGTATTATACATCCCGTATACTCATAGCCGTGTCCAGGGGGCCAATTTTGTAACTAGAAAGCGATAGCGAATACAATTCATACTGAATAAGATTATCCCCACTACTTTTTGTCAGCCATGATGCCTTATTCCGACTGAATACCTATTCAGCTGGTCCGGACCTCATGAATACGGTATTCGCTTACGAATAAGCATAATCGGCTCGTTTATTTTTCCTAATGTGTAGTTTGTTATTGATTGTATAATTATTTATTTTTTAGTGCCTTTTAATTATTGTTTTTTTATTATTATTTTCTTCTATTGGAAATTAATTAAAATACCTTATCTAAAAACATGTGTATAATGCACAAAGGAAATATAACCACAAAATAAGTATGATACAATTTCAAATAACGCTACTTTTCAAATGAACTAAAATTTTCCCAGCGCGGGAATTTTGAACAAATGTCAGACTAGTACTGAATATGTATAGTGTACACAATACAATAGAAATCAGTCATATGAATAGAAAATAAGATGGCGCTTATTCAGTGACCCGCCATATTGCATTCGTATTCGCTGTCGCTTTCTAGTTACAAAATTGGCCCCCGATTTCATTTCGAAGGGGGTTTTGGTTATACCGGGTGTCCACAGAAAGCGAGCCTATTAAGTTCTTTATTTATAAAAATATCTAATTGAAAATTTATATGCGTAAACAATACAATGTAGCATCTATTTTATGTATAAATTATAAACATATCACTTCGGTTTGACCGGAAATGACATCAACTTTCTTATATTAAATGATCAAATTTTACAGCAAAAAATAATTCAATATTTTTGTTCAAATGATATGACTCACTTTATATGAAATTGAATAATTAATTTGTGGGACTAAAATTTTACATAGTTTACATTTGAACCCCCAAATAACCCCCCCCCCCCTTGAATACGGCCTTGTGTATACTGAGTAGTTTAAACTTGAAACAATGCTCGATTAATCCGTCAGCACCGCAGCTCTTATGTTTGTTACGATTTATCTAGTAAATGCAGTTTGTATTAGTAGTTACCGGGAATTATTAATACTTACCGGTGTATATTAATACAAACTGTTAAGCCTCGTTTATAGATTGTACAGAATAGAATGGAATAGAATAAGGAATGGAATAGAATAGGAATAGATTTTTTTAAGACCATTTATAGATTGCATTGAATAGAATAGTTTGGAATAGAATGACGTCACTTTTGTATCACTTTTACACTAAATTAACTAATTTATTGGTTATTTTTTTCTTTCACTAATTTCATCTAAACCGAATAAAAATAATATCATTGTTTGTTTTTTCTAAAAAAGATAGTATTTCTGCAGAAAAACTGTGCAAGTATAAATGGTTCCATGCATTTACATTGGTTTATATTTCTATTCCATGTACTATTCTGTTCTATTCTATTCAATCTACAAATCAGGCTTTAGGTTTGGTTTGGTTATTATTTATAATTTGTGGTAATTATTATTACAAACAGGGTTTATTAGATGAACTGTAACACAAGCATATATAACATCAATGGCCCGTTCGTTCGCTAATGGTACGCGAGGGCGACGAATACCAGCGTTTTTTGTGAAACGGGACTAACTTACCCCCATGCCAGGCCAATGACTCGATACTGCTGAGCGTATCGGCTGAATCTGGGTGTTCTCCAATAGACTGCGCTAGTTATTGGGTTTAATTTAATAAAATACCTATCCCGGGATGAGATATATTAAAATAAACTATGTTGAATAAATACAATGATAGTAACACAAGCGATATACTTTTACAAAAGAACGTGCAAATAACTATTTAAACGGGTGGGCAAATATGACGCGTCTGCTGTCAGCTAAATGATTCATCCTGTGATCAGTGATCGGTAAGTCACTTTAGCCGTGTTCATTCAAGCTGTGATTGTGATTTTATGAATCCTGATTAGTTTAATCGTGATGTTTTTGAATCATGATTTAAAAATTATATCAAGAAAACAACTTGAATAATATAAACGCCACCTAGCGTCAATGTCATATGCAGACTAATTCAAACTAACTTATTTTATTTTATAAATGATCTACTGTCAAGTGTTACAGTCAGTACTAAAAATAGATCATATAATAAAAAAAAATGTTCTTGGTAAAGAATATGAAGTATGTTAAAATAAATCTTTTATGTAACATCTTTTCTTTGTTTTCAAAAGTATGGTGGTTGTTTTTCCATTTGATAAATTTCTACGCTCGAAAAGCTATTGTCGTAAATCATTTTTAAATTTGCTCTGAAATGAATCCGTGTGATCACCCAAAAAGTATGGTTCAGAAGTGAAAGGGGAAGGTTGTCTACTGATCACAAAATGAGGAAGTGGGGATAACGAATAAAGAAACGAAAAAACATTCTTATGAATCATGATAATTTTGATAATTTAGATTTGCGAATCACAACCCGAAGGAACACGGCTTTTAGCTTGGTACGCGGTTTTGCCGACTTGTACCACTCCGGTTTCGTTAAATTGCATCACGCCACACTTAACGAAGGATAATCAGAAAATTCGTACTATTATTTTTTGATTTGCTAATCCCCTGAATCAAATTTTAAAAATACGGGCATCATTTTTGAGACACCTGTATGTTGCATCTATTATTACAGCAATGACGCACAGATATAAAAAAAAATCCTGCTGAAATGTTGTCTACCGTTTCATTACGGATAAATAATTTGGTACAGCTTGTAAGTGAAAAATAAAAAAAAAAATCCCTATTTAAACCTTCTTAATCTTGATCTTACTGTATAATCGTTGACATATTATATATTATATAAATAATTAAAAAAATAGTTCAGTCCGCGAATTGAATAACCAGAAATCATAAATAAGGAATTTTGTTTAAAATCATGTACCGAAGTTTTTAGTTCCTGGCCTTAATGCGTTAGACATACTAAGTGTTATTTACAGATTTTTATATTTTGCACACTAAATAAATAGGTTACAAACATTTTAAAATTATTGCCGCTTTTTGTAGATAAAAGTTTTTATTTTCACAAAAACAACATAAACATATTTATTTTACATTAGAACATGATGTTTGTAATTTATCCAAATTGTGCAATTTGTAAATAATTTTATGATTAATTGACAAATCCTAGTTTAGATTTGTGTATATAATTGAATCAGTCGCATTTTTAGGTTAGGTTGCAATCACATACTGTAATATGCCTTTCTGCATTTATACAAGACTGGTTTTCCTTCCACTAAATAATATAGGCATACCGATTGCCTAAAACGTTGTGATATGATTATTAGAATGCTCATCACGTATTATGTTTAGAGCTTCGAGCTTTTTACTTCGAATTAAGCTTTAGTTTGAATAATTTCATATCATATTCAAAGTGAAAAGCTCTATAAATAGTTAAACGTAAAAGGTATTTATATCACTTGTTCCAAAATGCAGCATTTTAAGTCCAAATAAATTGTATTGTTGCCATGAAAATATAATTCTTATGGTTCGGTTTTTGAATACCTTAATATGATATTATTTCCAAATTTATTTTTGTGATATGATTTGTGTAGCAACTAAAATGGTTGTATTTATAAATTTTATTTGTATTTATAGAGAAGTGTGTATTTGTTTTGTATATATTATAATTATGTATAGTGTAATTAATAATTTACTTGGAATATTAAATATTAAATTTCAAACATGAATTTGTATTTTACCGCTGTATTTTATTATAAACAGCAGTCCAAATATGCGCTGTTAACTTGTTGGTTCTGACTTGATTATTGCATGAACTATTAGTCGTGTTTTAATGTTTAGAGACCGAAGTTTATTTGTGTTCCTGTGATAATTCTTCACATTTCTGCAAAGGTAAGTCTTATTATTTATTTTTATTAGTTATTTTATTTATTATTGTTATTATTTAATGTTTAAAATATCAACAAACTACTTATTGATTACAACAATTGAAATATACAAATCTGTTGTGGCCAGCACAATACCTCTCGCCACTTCCTTTTTTGGTTACATAAGTATAGGGCGCGAACAGTCATGTTACATTGTTAGTCTTGACAAGCAGATGTGGGGCCCCGTTTCAGAATGATAATTATGTACATAGATGTCAAATATCAGAAATTTTCATTAAAAATTCAAGATTTTCTAAATTCACATAGTCAATTTGTCACCAGGATTGTGGAATTTTCTTGTCGAGGAAAATAAACCACATGGAATTGGAAAATCACTAAATTTAGAATGAAAAATTATAGTATTTGACATCTATATATATATATATATATATATATATATATATATATATATATATATATATATATATATATATATATATATATATATATATATAATTACTAGCTATCATTCTGAAATGGGCCCCCATATCTGCTTGTCAAGGCCAACAAAGTCACATGACTGCTCGCGCCCTAATGTATTTAACATTTCTTGTATAACTACACTCTACAGCAAAAATTCTACTTATATCTATTCTTTATATTTAGATTTTTTAAATTTAAATTCATTCTATGAAGAAATTTTGTTCCTCTTCTAATTTTTCTAGATGTTTCCAATTCATTGTCGGGAGTAACAGTCTGAAGGGTATGTGTAATATACCTATAATATTAAATATTTAACTACTAATACATTAAGAAATAATATAATGTATGTACTTCCCATACTGACATTTATCTGTCAGTTACAAACATTTTAAATTTTCGACTATTTTCCATGGCATTCTTTCGGCTGTAAAATTTATTACAACAGATTATTTACGTATTATATTTCTTTTATCTCTAAATCTATAGAATATATAATAATATATTTCAATATATCAGATAGAGAATTTAATTTTCTTTAATATTACCAAGAAAAAATTTCAAATAATAATATTTAGAAGATTTTTTTTTCAAGAATCTTCTACTTCAGGTTGTCCAATTGTTACCAAAACCTTTTCAGATCTTCCCATGAATGTCCGATTGGGAAATACGTAGTTAAACACATATAAAGTCTTATAGTTTTTGAGTAATCGTCCTTCCAACATTCCACACACATACACACACACAGACATCATCGTAAAAACGTTAAAATCGGATTGTAGGGACCTTAAAACATGGTTATTCAATAAAATCTGGATATGCGATTAATATTTTATTATTCCTCTGGCCATATAATACTTTCAAGCCACGATACATAATGTGATATTCGTATATAAACTATTGGTATTGGTATATCTAAAATACATTGTACACTATTTGATGTAATTCCTATTATACTGTATTCTGGAATGGAATTTCCTGAATCTATTTTTATTTGAAGAGGTCCACCAAAACTATTCTGTAATAAAAAAAAAACACTATCGGTACCCTGAAGAAGCTGCAGGGACTCGGTATGTTGTAGAATAGTCATTCCTTAACACTAAGTGCTGTATGTTTGTGATCATTATGTTGCTTAAATAAATCCAAGTTTATTTGCAGACGATTGCAAATTTTCTTTTAAAAATGATAAATAATTATATTTATTTATAATTTCATTAATAAAATAGAAATTCCCAGACCCGTCAGCAGACATACAGCCCCCAAAAAATAATGTTTAGACAGTCGTGTTTTTTCGTGCCACGTAAATTATTTATATTTAGCTAGACTTATTTTCTCAGAAAATAGTAAATTTAATTTATTTGGATCAGATGATATGGCTATAGTTTGAAGAAAATCAAATACCGAGCTGGGTGAAAATAGGGTTGCCACTTTTTAAAAATTGGAATGGAGGACATAATAAAACACAGGAAATTATAAACACAAAATTACAATAAACAATTATTATATTACTAATAAACATATCGATTAAGTACTCGCTTCTTGCACAAAATAAATATAAAATTGTGCGCATAACGGCTAATTGAGTCTTGCATCGTAGCATCCAATTCAGCATTTTGAAAATGTAGTAGAATATATAGCGGGATATGTTTTAAGTAAAATTTTAAAAAAATATGAACATTTGCTCATTTTGTTGAGACTACTTGTGCTCTGATACAAGAGAGATCATACCTACTAATATAAAAAATCTGATGTGGCCAGCACATAACCTCTCGCCGTATATTTTACCTGGCTGTATGCATAAAGCAAAGAATATTTTTATAAATACAAATAATATATTCATATAAATCTATGACGTATAAACTTCTTTGTTATTCAATAATAGCATGTCTCAACATGAAGATATTTTACCATAAATTATGTTACAATAAATTACAAAGTAGAGTACTATATATAAATATTAGGCTGGTAACAGCAATTTTCAATTCGAACAACGTTGTTTACTTTCTCTTCATATTCTTCTAGTAAAAACATTAATTTTGGGCGGTCTAAAATGTATATATGGATTGTGCATCTATTCTTACATATCTTCTTTTACATTTTATTTTTTCATACATGTTATATCTAAATAACACTAATTCCCTTTAATAAAGTGACGGATAGATTGCACTCCGATTATTCTTATATCGATGTGTAATTTTGTCAATATTTACAACTTACTTGAGAAGAATTTGATAGCTTTTTCGCAATTCAAAGTTACTCTAGTCTATAGTACTGGTGTACATTGTCCCATAATGTTTGAAACAAATTTAAGTCCTTCAACCTAGACTTGTCATCTCCATAATAGTCACAGATCAAGAATTAAGGGATTCTCCAAGTACATTTTTCTTTCATTACTCATTATTTCTGACACTGACATTTATCTGTCAGTTACAAATAATTTAAATTATCAACTATTTTTCATGGCATTCTTTCGGCTGTCAAATTTATTACAACAGATTATTTTATATATTATATTCCTTTTATCTCTAAATCTATAAAATATGTATAAAAATATTTAAATGTATCAGAAAGAGAATTTATTTTTCTTTAATATTATCAAGAAAAATTTTCAAAAAATAATATTTAGAAGATTTTTTTTCAAGAATCTTCTACCTCCGGTTGTCCAATTATTACCAAAACCTTTTCAGATCTTCCCATGAATGTCCGATTGGGAAATACGTTGTTAAACAAATTTTAAGTCTTATAGTTTTTGAGTAACCGTCCTTCCAACATCCCACACACACACATCCACACACACACACACACACACACACACACACACACACACACACACACACAGACATCATCGTAAAAATGTTAAAATCGGATTGTAGGGACCTTAAAACGTGCTTATTCAATAAAATCTGGATATGCGATTTTTAGCATGAATCCAATACCTCTCTTAGCGAGAGGTAAAAACGGGGGAGTCTCCTATACCCCTCAAAAAGTATGATATTTATTTGTAAAAAGGTTGAAAGGGTATTAATCAAGAACAAATGTTTAAAAATAAAAAAAAACTAAAACAACAGATGGTTCTTAATGTATTTCAACAATGTTTTGCATATGTGTTTAATACAACAGAATTTTTAAACCACGTCAAAGAACAAACCAATTTAGATAACCACAAAACGCAAATTATAAAAATTATAATTGATACATTTTTAAAAATTAGATTTTATCACGCTACTAAGTTACTTTCAGAGAAAGACGATTATATTAGAAATAAGTTCAACAGAATTGTGTTATTTAGAAATCAATAAATATTTTATAAATTATTTCTTTTACTCTTTACCTTCACCAAAATAAATTAATCTTGACCAGATTGAATTCCTATTATTTTTACAGTACAACAAAGTAAATTATTTAATTCAAATTTAGCACTAGAATATTTCATTGTTATTTATTATTACTAATATTTATGTTCAAGAATTTACACACAAAATAAATAGTAGGTACATTACTTAATTTCTCAGATTTAAATTTAAAGTTTGCGCTAGTCTTCAAAAATCAGAACTTAGATGTCGTTAGCCAATAGGATTTAAATATTACGTGCATGCACAAAATCAAGACTTGGGAAAGGAGAGCAAGGGATCCGCAATATATTAGTTAATAGATATATGGTACTACAGCGCCAGCGTAACAGGAATGCAACCGGTACCGATATACCGGCGATATTGTCTTTTAGTCGATATATTGGAATCGGCGATATTTATTTGTCGATACATTGATACATTTCGAATTTCGCGTTTTCAACAAACCACGTACAGTTACTACGATGCGCTAGAATTCCCATCATTACGTTTCATTCGACCAACCCTCCAGCATCTGACCCTTGATTCTCACAAAGAAATTGAGATAATCTGAAGCCCCTAACATTGCAAAAGAAGCAGACTCGATTTTCTGGCAATGAATTTCTTTACGCAAATTTGAACAGGTCTTATTGCGACAAACTTGCGAAATCGCTTATCTCCGCACAATTTGAGGATGATATATTTCTTAAATAAAAATGTTTTCAATCTTTATTTTATTTTCTCACTTTCCGAAAGGTATGGGATTTTTTTTACCTCTCGCTAAGAGAGGTATTGGATTCATGCTAAAAATCGCATATCCAGATTTTATTGAATAAGCACGTTTTAAGATCCCTACAATCCGATTTTAACATTTTTACGATGATGTCTGTGTATGTGTGTGTGTGTGTGTGTGTGTGTGTGTGTGGATGTGTGTGTGTGGGATGTTGGAAGGACGGTTACTCAAAAACTATAAGACTTAAAATTTGTTTAACAACGTATTTCCCAATCGGACATTCATGGGAAGATCTGAAAAGGTTTTGGTAACAATTGGACAACCGGAAGTAGAAGATTCTTGAAAAAAAATCTTCTAAATATTATTTTTTGAAAATTTTTCTTGATAATATTAAAGAAAAATAAATTCTCTATCTGATACATTTAAATATTTTATTATATATTCCATAGATTTAGAGATAAAAGAAGTATAATATATAAAATAATCTGTTGTAATAAATTTGACAGCCGAAAGAATGCCATGAAAAATAGTTGATAATTTAAATTATTTGTAACTGACAGATAAATGTCAGTGTCAGAAATAATGAGTAATGAAAGAAAAATGTACTTGGAGAATCCCTTAGTTCTTGATCTGTGACTATTATGGAGATGACAAGTCTAGGTTGAAGGACTTAAATTTGTTTCAAACATTATGGGACAATGTACACCAGTACTATAGACTAGAGTAACTTTGAATTGCGAAAAAGCTATCAAATTCTTCTCAAATAAGTTGTAAATATTGACAAAATTACACATCGATATAAGAATAATCGGAGTGCAATCTATCCGTCACTTTATTAAAGGGAATTAGTGTTATTTAGATATAACATGTATGAAAAAATAAAATGTAAAAGAAGATATGTAAGAATAGATGCACAATCCATATATACATTTTAGACCGCCCAAAATTAATGTTTTTACTAGAAGAATATGAAGAGAAAGTAAACAACGTTGTTCGAATTGAAAATTGCTGTTACCAGCCTAATATTTATATATGGTAAACTCTACTTTGTAATTTATTGTAACATAATTTATGGTAAAATATCTTCATGTTGAGACATGCTATTATTGAATAATAAAGAAGTTTATACGTCATAGATTTATATGAATATATTATTTGTATTTATAAAAATATTCTTTGCTTTATGCATACAGGTAAAATATACGGCGAGAGGTTATGTGCTGGCCACATCAGATTTTTTATTTCGTATAGTCAAAAGTACCTTTGTCTTTTATTTTTACCTTCTTATAAAATTTATTTGTTCATATGTACGAAGGACAATATTGAGTAACGGAGGACGGATGGCAACCCTAGATAGAAATAATTTGAGTGGCACAATAAAAAAATAATTATAACAATTAAATTTATTTAAATATCAATTAAATTTGTCTTAATATTTATGTTATGTAAGTATATAAAATGATTTTATGATTGAATTTAGATAAAAATACTCTTTCGAATGGGTTTCAAATATATATATATATATATATACCCAAATCGGACATCCAGCCAATGCACGTCATTAATAAAAGTAACTAGATGTGTGACGTCATGAACTGGTACGTTTACATAGGTTTGAGAATCGTATTGAAAAAAGTTATACAGGTTGCATACAATTGTATTACAAACTTTCCTGATATTTCCGGAAAATAATTTTGTTTCACACTGTAATAAATAAGACATATTAACTAAATTGTCAGTAAATGTTCGTAATATTATTAAGAAAAAAGTAAAATGAAGATAACATTACTAATATCAAGCATTTATTTAGAATATAATAGTTAAAGTCTAACCAAAGGGGGATGATTTAGTTCAATATATCATTCATATGATATTTTCCAACTAAACTGTTTGACATTTTGTTGACAAAAATGAAAAAGACACAAGTTCACATAAAACTGAACCTTATAAATAATAACTGTGATAGTCTTGCAAAAGACTGATTTATAATAAAAACGGACAAAAATGAAAATTACACAAGTTCAAATAAAACTGAACCGAATTAATAAAAACTATGGTAGTCTTAAAAAATACTGATTTAAAATAAACAAGAATGAAAATAAAATGACACAGCGAAGAATAATATTTTGAACACGATGCAATTCAAATTGTCAAATAATAACCTTTGAAAGTATAAACTGCGGAGGAACGTATAAACATACAAATTATCAGTGTTGCCAAGTGTAGCAAAAAAATAAATGAATAATATAAAGTAGATATACATTATTTATATATTATTCATATCGTATACGATAAATAATGAACTCTACTATACATCTTAATAATAATTCTATGAGGCCATACACTTTTTAACAATTAAAAATGACTGAAATTTAATTTCAATTTACCATATTAGTGATTTTAATGTAGTCAGGTTTTCCCCTAAATGATGACGTGCATTGGCTGCATGTCCGATTTGAGTATACTATCCCATTTAATAAAAGAATAACGTTGTTATAGTTTGAGAACCACTAATTAAAAAAAATCTTCAATAAGTGAATTTCCCCCTCGATTTACTACAACTTTTATTTGAATGATTTTTTTCTATTCCCAATAACAAAGGAAATAAACGAGCTGATCACTTTTCTTGAAACACCCATTTTTGAACAAAAATGTGAGAACATACTTACATTACAACTCTCTTTGGTGTTATATTTTCCACACAAAATGCTCTCCACGTCTCTTTTATTTCCTATTTCTTGGTATGTCTTCTCACACTCTTCCATAGAAATTAAATCCAATGGCACGTCTTTCAATTCTTCAACACTTCCAGAGACTTGGCTCAAAGGTATTTGGGGTTCATTTTCAAAACTATATAAACATGCCGGACGAACCGTAGGTGTAAAAACTATAGAGTAGGAAAATTCTACTAAGGCTATATTGTGGTATAGAAAAGAAGCTCGATATGAGGGGTGGGGGATGGTATTTACTATAGGGATTAATTGGGGGAGGTACGCGAAGGAAATATATTCCGGGACGCCACTGAAAAACAAATAATTATAATAGGTGTAGTTTTTCGCAAATTATAGTAAATTAATTTGACTTTACCGATGATACGGTACCCCATTTTCAGCAGGTTTTCTACAAATTTCATAATATTTAAGGATGTGTTAACAAAAATCTGCACGAACAAAATAAAACTACTTTACCTTTAAATACATTAATAAAAACTAATACATCGTTGAAAAGAGAAAAAAATGGCGGTTTATATTTTAGTAACATAATTATAGGTTGCTATTTAAAAAATAAAAATTGATAATCGTGTCTTGTAAACCTGACTTTATAAAAAATATCTACATCTGCCATAAAATAGTATATTTAAAATAATACAACTCTTATATGAACTATTTTTTCTATCTTATAATAAAAAAAAGTTAAAGGGGGGGCGTCTTCCCAGACTAACCCTGTATAGTGATTACTGCTTTCAACCCTTTTAATTATTTTAATCATACGTAATGTCGTGGTATTCCCATTAAAACAAAATGATTAACGGTAAACGATTTTTCCTATAATCTGTGTTTTAAATAAAAATCAAAGACTCGCCTTCGATAATTTTCTTTCATGAGATTTATTTTTGTTTTTGCAAACAATTCAAAGGAAAATGATATTATTTTTGGTATTAGACTATTGTAAACTTCAACCCAAATTAAAATTGCTCCACATATTACCACGTTTTAAATAATATTAATAAATTAAACTTTGTGCATATTTTTTAACACACCCTTATTTGTATAAGTATACTTACAAATCCAGTAAATTTAAACAGTGCGCAGCAGTTAATACAAATTTTTCACTAACCAATGTACCGGTGCATTGCCATAATATTTTCGAACCTTTAGAATATCCTATGGCAACCTGCAACAAAATATAAACACGTATTTAAGGATTCACCTCCGAAATTATTCATAAAAGAGGGTCATTTCATAAACAATGCACAGGTTGGCAACACTGCAAATTGGATGATGCAACAAAAGTGACATTTACGTCAGTTGTAGTAGAAGGCTTGATGAAGCAGCATGTGTCTTGTTTTCAACTACAGCGTAATCTGTTTTTCACAAACGTTAGCTAGAAATGGGCACATGTCTTGGGTATTGTGACGGTTGATCAGAGGTCGTTCATTAAGATCGAAACTGTACGTGGCAGAAATAGTCGCTATTGATGAAACGTGAGTTAGAGGTTTTGAACCGGAGCAGAAATCACAGTCCAACGAGTGGAGAGGTCCAAATTTCCCACGGCCAAAAAATTTGGGAGAGCTCAATCAAAAGTCAAACAAATGATGATCTTTGTTTATGATTACAAAGGAATCATCATGACAGAGTTCCATGTGGAACAAGTGTCACAGCAGTTTATTATCTGGCCTTCATGTAAAAACTGCGCAGACAATTCCACAAAACCCGACGTCAGAATGTCGTAACCGAAAAACTGCGTGAATACGGTTGGGAAGTGTTACCTCATGCTCCCTACAGTCTGGACATGAGGCAACCAGACTTCGACCTTTTCTCAAAGCTGAAACAGTTTCCATATACCTATTAACTAATATATTGCAGATCCCTTGCTCTCCGTAAAACCTAATAGTCCGCGAGCCAGGGTACAAATTTGGTCAATCATTTCCTCTCGGGCGATAACTTGTAAAATGCTTCAGAGAGTTGTATCATGAAGCTCCGTGAACGTCAGCTGCGGTTCGGTGGGTGGGTTAATCAGCGGTAGCCTCCCACGCACGTTGAAAAAAAAAAGAATTTTAGTCATTTCCTCCCGATTGAAAATTTATCAAATTATAGCTAATCCAATATCTTAAAGAAAAAAAAAGTCAGCTGACTATAAAGTGGTGGATAATACGTAAGCTGGTCACACGAACATGATAAAAATATATATAAAAAAGATTATATCTTTCAGTTAGAGCATGAAGCATAATGTCGAATAACTTTAGATACGTCATTTCCTCCCGGATAAAAATTTGTAAGCTGATAGTTAATATGATCCTGTAAGTAATAAAAAAAATCAGCTAGCAATATGCCGAGGGAAAACTCGTCAGCTGGTGCATTTAAATAGGCGATAGATGCTCCTGTCTGGCTCCTGCGTTACACCCTTCAGAGCATAAGCTGACAATCTTCCCACCGAGATATAGCCAGCTGACATGTTTATTTATTCACAATATCATATAAACTGTCATCTGATAAATTTTCAATTGAGAAGAAATGACTGAACATATATATTTTTTTGTCATGTTCGTGTGACCAGCTGACGTATTATCCACCAATTTATAGTCAGCTGACTTTTTTTTTTCTTTAAGATATTGGATTAGCCATAATTTGATAAATTTTCAATCGGGAGGAAATGAGTAAAATTCATTTTTTGTTCAACATGCGTGGGAGGCTACCGCTGCTTAACCCACCCACCGAACCGCAGCTGACGTTCACGGAGCTTCATGATACAACTCTCTGAAGCATTTTACAAGTTATCGCCCGAGAGAAACTTGGTCATGAAAATCTGTTGCTGGCTCGCAGACTATAAACTGAGAGATGAGAATATCATTGATGCATAAATCTATCTCTCTCAATTTTCTAAGTCTTGATTATGCGCATTCGCGTAATATTTGAATTTTATTGGCTAACGAGGATATCTAAATTCTGATCATTGAAGACTAGCCCGAACTTTAAATTTAAATCTGAGAAATTAAGTAATGTACCTACTATTTATTTTGTGTTTAAATTCTTGAACATAAATATTAGTAATAATAAATAACAATGAAATATTCTAGTACAGATGATTGTTAACGTATATCAACAATGTTTTACATATGTGTTTAATACAACAGAATTTTTAAACCACGTCAAAGAACAAATCAATTTAAGATAACCACAAAACGCAAATTATAAAAATTATAATTGATACATTTTTAAAAATTAGATTTTATCACGCTACTAAGTTACTTTCAGAGAAAGACGATTATATTAGAAATAAGTTCAACAGAATTGTGTTATTTAGAAATCAATAAATATATTAGAAATTATTTATTTTATTCTTTACCTTCACCAAAATAAATTAATCTTGATCAGATTGAATTCCTATTAATTTTACAGCACAACAAAGTTAATTATTTAATTCAAATTTAGCACAAGAATATTTCATTGTTATTTATTATTACTAATATTTATGTTCAAGAATTTACACACAAAATAAATAGTAGGTACATTACTTAATTTCTCAGATTTAAATTTAAAGTTCGCGCTAGTCTTCAATACTTTGAACTTAGATATCGTCGTTAGCCAATAAAATTCAAATATTACGTGAATGCGCAACATCAAGACTTGGGAAATTGAGTGAGATAGACTTATGCAGCAATGATATTTCCATCTCTCAGTTTAGGCTTCAGCTTGTCTCTACGTAAAGGATAGGAGCAATAGGAATATATTAGATTATAGGTATATGAATATACCAGTTACCAAGATATATTTATGATACCCTTAGAATAAAATTTTGAATTGCCGAGTACGACCCTAAATTGTAACTCTTAATAAAACGACATAATAGCGAAAATATATTTTCCTATTTCGCGTTTACAAAGTGAATTTTGTACAACTGTTTTTATCAAAAACAGTGATACAATGAAAAATTATGTACAAAGATTTTTGGGATTTTTTTAAATTGTTAAGTTGGTAACTTGGTGTCAAATAAATGTCTTTAATTTTAGATGTCATTACCTGTCATTACTCATGAAAAATTACTGAAATTCGATTTTTTATAGTAAAATATTTATTTCAAACAATAAAGCACTCCTTTAAACGAAAATTCAAAGAATATATTTGTAGGTTCATAACATAATAAATATAAATTATAACTCTAACCTAACTTGTAAGTAACTGTCAAAATGTCAAAGTAAATTATTTTTCAAATGTTTCTTGAAACTGTCAGTGTTACCAACCTTGATATTTTAATATTTCTTTCAATAATAATTTTAAAATAAGAGTAAATTAATGCGAAATAGTAAAAATAGTATGAAAAACACGTATTACAATGTCCATTTGTAATAGTCGTACTTTGCGTAACTCGCCTACGGCTCGATTACGCAAACTGTACTAGTATTACAATAAGGATCATTGTAATACTTGTCTTTCAATATACTATTACAACGTACTACACAAAAAAATTGTTATATATACTAAACGATAAATAAACCACGTGACTTCGCACTATCCTTTAATGCTGATGTCTTCTTTCTCTTTTCCGTGGTCTGAACCCCCTAAATTGCCCTGAGAAAAGAACTGACTTCATTGCTTCTAGGAAAGGACACTCAGTCATAATTGAAGAACAAGAACATCTACTGTGTTTTCTTCTTTTTTTCTCCTTTAGTGCTCTTATGCTTCGCTGGACGCACGAATTCTTCGGAAGAAACATGGGATGATACTGCCGAAGATGTAGATTGATCTACTCGTGACGTTGAAGCACGAGCTCTTAAAGAATTTGCTGAATACTTATCACTTTGGATTGCTTTTTCAAGCGAATGCGAGCAATATGATTCTGTGACACTATGTTTTGAGAAAGAATAAGTTGGGTAGACACTAGATCTTGTTGGGTAGCTGCAATATACTCGCTGTTTTTATGTTTCGAATGAAATATGAAAGCTTCATACTCATTACCGAAACTATTCGATAGATGAACAGAGATGATGTCTTGGATGGAATAGTAAAGCTTCCTAGACGTTGCGACTCGATCATTGAGAAGCAGGGAGACTATATTGAAGGATTGCATAGAGATAGTGTAATAAAAATAAACAAATGAATAAAGTAACAATTGTGTACAATATTTATGAAATAACCCTCGTAACTTATTAAATTTATAAATATTAATGAACTTACAATATGCGGAAATTCTATTACAAAATTTGGATCATCTTCAATGTTTACATCTCCTACAAATCGTGTCGTCCTTGTACTTTCTGATGTTACAGTTTCAGGTGTCACAGAAATTTCTGGCGTCACAAGTTGTTTAAAATTTACATTTCTTAATGTACTATCTTGAAAAGGTGTAACAATTAATTCGTCTGAAACAGTGTCTATGTCTGTATCTTTTGTAATAGACACTGATATATTCAAAGGATCTTGAACTGGTTTACTGGTGTCCTCAGTATAGTTGAATTTAATATATACAGTGCCTGTGTCGTTTAAAGATATGTTATTTTGTGATGCTAAGTCTGCAAATTTTGATCGTACATCTAACGAAATTTTTTGGTCCTCATTTATTCTTTCTCTGCTTTCGTTACTGTCAAATTGTATTGATAAGTCTAGATTTAATTCTGATAATGGAGATGTTAATATTGTTTTTGTTTTTGTTTCTGTTTTATTAAGTATTTGGTATTCCAAACATTCTAAAACAATAATTAAACTGTTACTCTGCTCTGGTGATATTGGGGCAAATTAAGCAATCTTCTTTAACTAAAGAAAAAAAAGCTAATCTAAAAACAAAAACAAAGAAAGACTTATACAGGGTGTTTATTTTATTTTGCCCACTATTACTATTCAAGTGAAAACTGCAAAAAACAAATTGTGAATTTCTCTCTGAATATAATAAAAATTACAAACGTCTAGTTTCACCAGTTTACAACTTCTGAGTCAACTCCAATGGAGCTATCGTCAGAAGTTGGCCAGCACAACAAGTAACCACAGACGCGTTATGCACTATTTGGTGCTCATCAGTGTGATGTAACTTGTGGGCTCTGTCCGGTGCACAGTTAATGGACTGCTGGAGCAGAGATAACGATTCATGCTAGCGGTGATAATACCATCTACGATGGTAAAATGCCTGTAGAGGTATATTAGTACCCGCAGAGCCCTCTACTGAGAGATACTTTGACTAAAGGTTTTTTACCATCGCAGATGATCATATGATCACCGCCAGTACAACAAGTCGTTAGCTCTGCTCCAAGGGTCCACTCACTGTGGACCGGACAGAGACCACAGGTTATACCACACTGATGAGCACCAAATAGTGCAAAACGCGTCTGTGGTTACTTGTTATGCTGGCCGACTTCTGACGATGGCTCCATTGGAGTTGACTCAGAAGTTGTAAACTAGTGAAACTAAACGTAACTTTGTAATTTTTACACTATTATTATCTCGAGAACTATAAGAGTTACGAGGTTAGTTAAATGAGAAAACAATTTCTATTTTAATGAGCGCAATTTTTTTTTTCAACCAATGGGTTTCAAACTGTGGGGACCAACTTTGTTATTTTAAATAGGACCACTTATTTTTTATTTTGTTTTTAGTTAGAGAATTTTATACTGAATTTAGTGATATAATTTTTGCATACTCTTTTTTTTAGACAAATTTATGTTTAGATTTGTATTAGTTTTATTTCAATATAGCTAAAATAAGTGTGCCATGGACGATACAAATGAATATGGATACAAATTTTGGAGCGATGTCACCGAAAATGGAGACTATTGGAGCAGAATTGGTTAATTTACATGTTTGTTACTTTTTGTTAAAAAGTAATTGTTTTTCTTATTCATTTGGATCGTACATAAGCAGTAAGCACACTTGTTTTAACCGTATTCAAATAAAATTAATATAAGGTTTGTTCCTACAGAAAATCCCTGACTTGTTGCTGACAGTTTCGTACTAATTTGTTGTACGCATGCACGAGCAATGACTGGTTTGAAACTAGTCAGTGATTATTTACTGGAACACATGATCAACAGACAGAAGAATAACGTGGTTTTCGGCGTTTGTATAAAATTCAGATTTAAACTATAATTATTTTTTGTCAACATAATTGTAAAATAATATGGAAGGTAGGTACAATTTTTTTAATTGTAAATTATAATTACTTATGAAAAAATCAAACTTTACTATTGCAAACTTTTTGAAAACTGTCAACAACCTATTCTTAACACAATGCGCATGCGGGGATTTAGAATTTGTGGATAGTCAGCAAACTTTTCTGACTGTCAGCAAACTGGTTTGTGGACTGTTGGAACAGAAAACTTTTTAGTCAGGGATTTTTGACAACCGCTGCTGGAACACTTAAAATCAAACTGCGCAGACTCCGGACTGTCACGGACAGTTTTGTACTGCTGTAGGAACAAACCTATAAATATAAATATGTATTTTTTTTTCAAAAAAATTGTCATTTTAACGTTTGGAAATATTATATTACTGAATTCAGAATAAAATTCTCTATCGAATAAGCAAATAAAAAATATTTAAAATAACAAAGATGGTCTCCACAGTTTGTGAACCACTGGTTAAAAATATATTTTTTCTTCAAGTGTACAATAATATTCATATTATGCTACTATACACACACTATAGAAGATATTCATTTTATTCCTAGTACAACAATGTTGTTCATTTTTGTACTAGTAAAAAAATGTTAGCTTCTTAGTTCACCGCTGGCGGCAGCAGTCGTCACAGCAACACAGACCATAATGAAAAATTTTTATTTGACAGTTGTATCGTTTGTGTTTTGTAGTGTACACAGCCAACTATGGCTGACATTGCAAACGCTATAATTAAAACAATTCTAGAAAAATATTTAAAAAATCTCCAGTTTTCTTTGAAACACTTGAAGAAAAAATAGTATATGTTATTCGGAGCAGAACGCCCTTTTTGTGTTTTACCCAGCTTGCCTGGCCTCGGCTAGCGCCTCGGCCGCAATAGCTGGGTTCAACACAAAAAGACCGCTTTCTACTCCTAATAACATAATATACTATTATGCTCATTAAAATAGTCCTGTAAAATAGAAATTCTTTGCTAATTTAACCGACTTCGTAGCTCTTATAATTTTCGAGACAGTAATAGTGGACAAAATAAAATGAACACAACACCTATTGATGCGTAGATAAGATACAGATGCATGCTATTTCCTTGGTTACTAATGACAATCTCTATAGACACTAGACTGAAGAAGAGTGCTAAATTCGGCCCAATGGCTTGTAAATGAAAATTGGCGCTGAAATTTTAGTTTCGCCTCTGATTCTACAGTTCCTTGTTTCACCCCACAAAATGTCATGTCTCCCTAATTTGAAACTGTAACTATACTTACTTAGTTCACTTATTCTAGTGTTTATATTTTCCGTAATAGGACAACAGACAATAGGTGTAAATCTATCAAAACTACAATGAATGGGGTGTTTCCTAAGTTGTACTAATTCTATAGCACTTTCGCAATTTGGAAGACGAACACATTGTCCTATTTCGCCATTTTCTAGTTCACATTCGTCATCTACGAGTAGAAAAGAAAATATTTATTTGTACAATCATATATTTCTTATAGAGAAAAAAAATGCTATATTAAAAATCTGTTGTGGCCAGCACAATACATCTCGCCACTTCCGTTTTTGGTTACATAAGTAAAGGGCGCGAGCAGTCATGTGATATTGTTAGCCTTGACAAACAGATATGGGGGCCCGTGTCAGAATGATAATTAGTAATTATATATACATAGATGTCAAATGTCAGAATTTTTCATTAAAAATATCAAGATATTCTAAAATAACGTAGTTAATTTGTCATTAGAAGTGTGGAATTTACTTGCCGAGGAAAATAAACCACATGGAATTGGCAAATCACTAAATATAGAATGAAAAATTATGATATTTGACATCTATGTACATAATTACTAGCTATCATTCAGACACGGGCCCCCATATCTGCTTGTCAAGGTCAATAAAGTTACATGCCTGCCCGCGCTCTATTATATTTAACATTTCTTGTATACTTACTCTATACACCAAAAATTCTACTTATATTTATTTTTTATATTTAGATTTTTACCTCCCGCTACCCTTGGTAAGGGAGGTATAGGGATCGTGCTAAAAATCGCATATCGAGATTTTGGTAAATGACCACGTTTTAAGGTCCCTTCAATCCAATTTTAACATTTTCACGATGATGTATGTGTGTGTGGATCCTCTTTACGCTCTTACTCAAATACTATCGTTCAGAAAATTTTGAAACCTTGTATTTCTACCTTGCTCTTATATGGAAATATCCCATTAGATTTTGGAGTAAATCAGATAACCGAAAATGGCACTTTACTGGAAGCTCAAAATAGTTTTTCATCGAAAAATACCTTCAAATGTTATTTTATCGAGATTTATGTTATATAAAAATTAAAGATCATTAAATTTTCTACAGGTTTGCATTAATACTTTTTCTATATATTTTATGGATAAATTTATAAAACTATCTATAATTTTAATCTCGGAGCCTAAGTTTTAAGCACAACTCATTCACATGGTTACGTAATTCAGATCTCAAATGTTTGTAACTGACAGATATATGTCACTGTCAACGAACTGATCATTTCAAATAATAATTTTAACGTTTTTAAAATATAAAAAATTATTTAGGCTTTTAGGTTCACATATTTAATTGAAAATGAAGTCAGTAAAATTGGACGTTTCGGGTGTAAAACCCACCCATCATCAGAAAATACAAATTCGTAAAAAAATTACATTGTGAAATAAATATTTTGAAACATAATTACAAAAGTCGTGTTTTATGATACAACAAGGTTATAGAAAAACAGCACCATTTTGCTGCGACTAAATGGAACAATAATTATATGGAAAGGAACTTAATACAGTTTCCAGCATAAGTAAATATTTAAAAATATAGGTAAGGTAATAAAAACATATATCATCACGGCATATTACCCATTGATGGGTGAGTCAATCTGCTTTGTAGGCAGATGTCGGTAATAATGATGACATATTTGTTCCGTACAGGCGTTTACCAGACGTCGCTTCACGCGTATCTTGGGAACGGGATCGGTTCCGACCGACGCCAAATATTTCAGAATTTGAAATGGCACAAAATTAATCCCTGTGGTGCACTCTCCACGCCAGTAATGAATATAGGTAAGTACATAAATAAACAAAATAAATTTATCATCACGCATTGCTGGGTCTGCCAACCTGCTTTGTACACAGATTTCTTCGGTAAAGATGATGACATATTTGTACCGTGCGGGCGTTTACAAAGTGTCACCTCACGAGCACTTATTGCTGGCGTGGAGAGTGCACCACAGGGGTCATTTTTATGCCATTTAAAATTCGAAATATTTGGCGTCGGTCGGGATCGAACCCTGTATTTAAATTTAATTTAATTTTAAGTGTTTACATGAATAAAAATTAAATTAAACGGGAGGTATTGTGTTGGCCACATCAGATTTTTTAATTTTAAATTCATTCTATGAAGAAATTTTATCCCAATGTTCTAATTTTTCGAAATGTTTTCAATGCATTGTCGGGATTGACAGTATTTTTGAAGAGTACGAGTATATGTAATATATCTATAATTTTAAATATTTAACTATTAATACAAAAAGAAATAATATAATGTGTACTTCCCAGAAATCTTCAGTAATGTCTCTGGATTTTTGACATCGACATTTATCTGTCAGTAACAAACATTTAATTTTTTAATTGGTTTCCATGACATTATTTGGGCTGTGAGATTTATTACAACTTACAACAGATTATTATATACCTTATATTTCTTTATCTCTAAATCTATAAAAGATATAATAAAATATTTATATTTATCAAAAAGAGAATTTACTCGTCTTTAATACAGCAAGAAAAAAAAATCAAAAAATAATATTTAGAAGATATTTTCAAAAATCTGCTATTTCCTGTTCAATTATTACCAAAACCTTTTCAGCTCTCTCCATTAATGTCCGATTGGGAAATACGTAGTTAAACAGATAATAAGTATTATAGTTTTGGAGAAATCGTCCTTCCAACCTCCCCACATACACACACACACACATACACACACACACACACATACACACATACATCCACATACATCCACACACACACACTCTCACACACACACACACATCCACACACACACACACACACAGAGGTAAAAATTTCATATTTAGAAGATTTTTTTAAGAATCTATTACTTTGTCCAGTTGTTACCAAAACCTTTTCAACTCTTCCCATGTCAGACTGAGGAAAACGTAGTTGAATAGGTCTTATGTATTATAGTTTTTGAGTAATCGTCCTTCCAAAATCCCCCCGCACACATCCACACACAGACATCATCGTAAAAATATTAAAATAGGATTTAAGTGGCCTTAAAATGTGCTTATTCACTAATATCTGGATATGCGATTTTTACCATGAATCCAATACCTCTCTCAGCAAGAGGCAAAATACAAATGTTACATCGACATTCGTCATACTATAAAAAAAAAATGTTATGTACAAAAATTAAGTTAACAGACAATTTAATAACTTATAAAAATAAGAGGACCTAATGTCAATTACGCAAAAAAAATTGAATTACGTTATGTTTAGTTACTGCAAAACATTTGGAAACCAATTTCTAGTAATACAAAAACTAATATAATGCCTAGTATTTATTTATAACAACATTTTGTCAAAATAAACATATTAATTTCGAATTTATAAAAATATTTTAGCTGTTTTATATTGCTATTCGCGTAATTATCAGATGTATCTAGCCATATTTTGGGATATATTGAATACAATTTATAAATAACTAAATATACATTCTTCTCACCTTCATATTTGACATCATATAGTTGTGGAGAGCAGCAATGCAGCAACACTACTAAAACACAAACATTCCACATCATTTTACGTCGTGACTGTGACTTTGAAAAGAATGCAAGAATTTTATTCTTCTTCAAAACCTGTCTCGGCAAATGACTGGAGTATGAACTAATCGTTTAGTTGGTAATGACATTGGAAAACATCGATAACAAATCATTTTCTTTTGTTAAGAATGGAAATAGACATACATAATAATTTTTGGATATTCCTATACATAGTTTTTTTTCTAAGATTCTATTAGGAAAATAATAGTACTCGGAAGATATTATAAATAATTTATTAATTCATTAAACATTTTATAACATAATGTATATACAATACTGATTATTTTTATACAATCTATTTTATTTAGAAAAATATATATTTCAAAGTTATTTCTGAAAAAGTTGTTTTATATTATAAACGATGAAACGTTCATGATATCCCCGTATGAGACGCCCCTGACTGTGATACAGAAACAAGAAATATAAATATACAGCTAAATAAATAGTATTCTCATCCATTCCGTAATTATTAATAAAAATGTGTCTGATGAAATGCACTTTCAAACGGCTGTACCTCTTTAAGAAAAACTCAAAATAGTTACTCTCCCATTATTGGTGCACTCGTTATCTATTACTGTGTTGAATGTGCTACACAATTTTTTATAAAAAAAAAGCTCGATCCAGACGGCATGACAAATAATTGGCATATTTTGGCGCATGTAATATGAACCAATGTTGGTTATAGATTGGCAAATATGAACATTTGCCAATGAGTAGCATCCACACGATATGTCTATTGTAGTTTTTGAAATATAGGCGAACATCACTTCCAGCATTTGCCAAAATGCATTAATGTCATTAAAGATTCTTTTTTTTTAAATGATCTATAGTGAAAATTTCCGCTAATTGGTTCCGTTATTTCATTTCAGGCATCATTAATTTTATTTCTGTTTTTGTGATTTAGATCTTTTGGATCCCATAAAAGTTGATATTTTTCATACAGTGCAATGAAATCAAAGATTAAATCATTAGACCATTCACTTTGATCCTCAGACATGATGACTTGTTGCTTGTTGCACCACTGAATGAATGCAAAATGCAATGAAAATAATACTTTCGTTCCAGTCGTCTGGATAGAGTTGCCAATGTATTAGCCAACGTTAGTTATTCCTTTGATGTGTGTACAGTTTACCGCCTCTGAAGCGAACGTCGACCAGTGCCAAAATTTGTGATGGTTGGTCATGGTTGGTCCATTGGTTACCCGTACACACGACATGGCCAACTATACAAATGTAAACATTGGTTACAATTGCCATGTCGCCTGGATCGGGCTTAAGATTGCCAATCTACAGTGGCAGCTCGTGGAACATATTGATGGTAAAACCTCTCAGAATAAAATATACCCCCTCTTCCTTTTTTAAAGAAAGAAAGATTTATCTTCCTAGTCCAATATTATTTTGAGTTGTAAAGTAAAGGTTTATAATTTCAAACAGCTTCATTTAAAGATTATGTGTTAACAATTACTCGAAAGTTCAGTCAAACAGCATTTGTTCTTACTATACCGTTTCGGTGCACCCTTACACCTTCTTCAGGATCTACAACAATTATACAACAAAAATATAATACATACAAAATAACATGGACATTATCACACTTACAGTAAGATCTTACAAATTGTTACAATTCATGTACATGCAAAATACATTCGTACAAAACATTCAGTTAATTTATTAAACATTGTATAAAAAATTCAAAGAGCATCCACATATCCATTTGCTCTAAAAAACGACAACCAAATAATACGCAAAATAGCCGGAAATATCCTGTGTAAGGATTCATTGATACGGATTGCCATTGGTCGTCTGTATACCAATAATAATGTAGCAAGTTGTAAGAATTTAAATAAAATGTAAAGAATTTAATGAACCTCAGTTTGGCCTGAAATTTGCCTTTTCCTGTTTGAACTTTCCAATACACCAAAATATACGTCCTTGAACATCAGTTCTTGCATTGATGTTATTGCAATCTTCCCTAATATGTAACATTTCAAGAAACATACATTTTGAGTAATTCTGCTCTTCCTCCAAAATCTTGAAATTTTCCAGATCAAAAATGTGTTTTAGTGTATTGGAATATTCAGCCAGAGCACATTTGTATGCCGTGTTGTTCTGTGTTGATCTGCGATGTTCGCTCATCCGGATCTTCGAGTAACGTTTGATCGTTCCAACGTATGTGGCTTTACACTTGTCAGTGGAACAATGAACTTTTTAAACCACGTTTGATTTGACGTTCTTGCCGACTGTCGAAATGGGCTTACATGCAGTAACAACGTTCAGTTTGTTTCCTAACATCTTATTTAAACTAGGCGCTAATAATTCTATATTAGGCAATGCGTAAAACTTTTCGGTTACGTGGTCTACTGTTGTCATTTCCTAGTGAAGTTATATTATCTGGAGCCCTCATATTATGGGAATTGTTAGTAGCCTTATTTATGGCTGCCCTAGGGTAGCCACAGTCATCAATCAAGACATACACGTTTTCAACTGTTGAATGCATTATTATTGGTGTGCAGACGACCAATAGGAATCCGTATCAATCAACCAGAATCCTTACACAGGATATTTCCGGCTATTTTCCATATTATTCGGTCGTCGTTTTTTAGAGCAAATGGATGATGGATGTGTGTATGTTCTTTGAACTTTTTGTACGATGTTTAATAAATTAACTGAATGTTTTGTACGAATGTATTTTGTGTACATGAATTGTAACAATTTGTAAAATCTTACTGTATGTGTGATAATGTTCATGTTATTTTGTATGTATTACATTTTTGTTATGTAATTATTGTAGACCCTGAAGAAGGTGCAAGGGTGCACCGAAACGTTGGTATAGTAAGAATAAATGCTGTTTGACTGAACTTTCGAGTAATGTTAACACCTAATTTATTTAAAGATATTTATTTAAAAAGTTGCAAATACTTATTCCTTAATGAACTAATTTTATTAATCGCAGCCAATCGTCCGTCTGTTTTGGCTTGGCGTTGGCGAAATACGACTATCAAGTGTACTCGTACGTAGCACTAGATGAGCCAGCAGGCATTTGGCTCCAAATGCACATGCAGAAAGCGACCTCCCCACTACCGAGCCAGAAGTAAGTTGGCACCTTTAACGGCGTTGCGTTGGGGAACAAATGCGTTGCGATTTTTCTCTAGTCATTAAACTTGGCAGGCATTGTTTAACATTTTGAAAATGACGAAATTTTTTTTTAGAATTATTTAAAAATTCTTGCTCAGGTTGAAACTACAGGTAGTGCCATGGCTCCTTGGCTCTATGTAATGAGCCGCCCCTGCCAATCTATACGTATTATATCAAAAGTATTAGCCTATTACTATTTAAAAATCGTCAGGCCACACTATACTTTCTATCCATGCTACATATGGGGCAACTTTTGTATATACTCCAGGTATATTTTTGATTCCACATGATTTCCCAAAGGAAGTTATGCCGATTATAATATATACTCCGTCGTTTTGTAATTGTAACGGACCACCGGAATCGCCCTAAAATATAAAAAATATATATTATAAACTAATATGGTAGGTAAATCTCTAAAAGTTCTAAAATTTAATTTTTTGCTAATTTTAAGATAAACATAAATACGAACTATAAAATGATAGAGCAAATTTTGCTTTAATAATAAGTACATATTTCGACTATTTGTGCTAGAATTAATTACAGTACAGTATTTCTTACTTGACAAGTATCTTTCTCTTCTTTTCTGCCTCCGGCACAAAACATCCTCTCATGTACAATCCCCTCCCTGAGTCTCCTACTCCCCTCCATGTCCCGATACGTCTCTTCACATTCCCCTTCAGAGAAAACCTCCAATTTGACCTTCTGCAAAACATCACTTTGTCGACCTCCGAATTCTGTCAACCCCCACCCCGTTGCTGTGAGGGAAGCAACCCCTTCCCATTGGTTGGCAGGTAGACACGCCGGCTGAATAGAGGGGGATAAATCTAGGGGAGGGGATATTTCGGCCAATGCGATGTCGTGGTATCTGGAGGGGGTATGGTACATAGGGTGGGGGATGAGGTTTGTGATTGGGTAGTCGGCGGTGGAGGGGGAAAGGAAAAGGGTGCCTAGACGGGCCCAACGAAGGGGACCACTGAAAGAAAACACTAGTTAAATACAAACCATTTTAAGTAAATTTTTAAACCTATAGTATGGGGTCTCGTGGCTGGGGTCGGTTAACTTGCCCCCCCGGTATCAAAATTTCGAAACTTTGTATGCTCTATTCAAATGCACTCATTCTGCGCTAAAATGCACCGTTAATTTAAAGTTTTGCACTATTCATATTGCAATTTTTTTTGCAATATGTCGTTGGGAGGGACTAGCTTAGCGTATCTATATCATATTTTTATAGAAATGTTTAGACCATCCAAATGCACTCATTTTGCGCTATAATGCACCGTAAACTTATAGTTTTGCACTACTTATGTTCCAATTTTATTACAATATGCATTTGGGAGGGGCCTACTTAACACAGCCCCTCGCTATCATTTTTTATAAAAATTTGTAGACTATCCAAATGCACTCATTTTGCGCTATAATGCACCGTTCATTTACAGTTTTGCACTACTCCTGTTGCAATTGTATAGCTGTTGGGGTTTAGTTACCTTCCGTCAACTTTAGGTAAGGTAGGTATTGTCTTTGGTCAAAAACATCGGTGGTGAATTTTCAATGAATAAGCACATTTCAGTATCCCTATAATACGATTTTACTATTTTTACGATGATGTCTGTACGTGTGTGTGTGTGCGTGTGACTAATTTCGGCTGCCATAACTCCAATACTAGAATTTCAAAAATTACGTATTCCTGTTTCTTACATCCATATGCAGACTTGATGATGAGTTTTTAGTGAATAAGTACGTTTTAGGGTCCATATAGTACGATTTTACCATTTTTACGATGATGTCTGTATGTATGTATGTTTGTGTGTCTGTGTGTGTGTGAAACGAAAGTTTCGGATCGCATAACTTCAATACCACGATTCCAAAACTTATATTTTTTTCATATTTCTCAAGTTTACATCCAAAAGAATAAGTGATTAGATTTTGGTTATAAATGGTCAATCGGAAGTACCCTCATTTAAATATTTTAACAGTTTTTCTTGAAAAAACGCAGTTAAATATCATTTATTGACATTTAACGTTATTATAACTTGAAGAATATATTATTCTCTATACATTTTGATCGCATTTTATACTTCATATATTCAATACATATAGAGTTAAAGAATTATAAAGATATTAAATTTCATAAATTAGCCAGATATGCTAACCATAGAAACTGCTAATATATTCAGATAATACAAATTGACAGATGTCAATATCAATAGGTGCGTTCAATGAAGTAAGCAGTTCACGCAAATGCTAGGTAAGCAAACGAGACTTGTTGTTTAGTACACTGAAAGATTTGCTAGCTATATAACGAACTGATATTCACAAATGTCATCGAGAAAGTTATACAGTTGTCAAATATAACATGTGTATTTCTCATATCCCTTTTATTTGTCTGGAAAGTTATTCAAAATGAATTTATAGACAGGTACAGTTATTTGCAGATAGTGGAATTAATTTTGAACATTTTTTTAGGTCTTAATATAATATTTCATATTTAACAATTCATCACAAAACTTTGAAAGCCTTTTTGACATGTAATTAATATAAACACACCATAAAATGAGATAGAAACAGTACAAGTTAAATTCATGTATGTATAATTTGCATTTCCCGCCATTATATTTCATAAGTTAGCAAGACAAGTGTGAAATTTGGCGCTTGAATTGCTGCCGAGCAAATCAAGCAAATGCTAGGCTAGCAAAGTCGTTCAACAAATTTTACTTCCGATTGCTTGTATTCCTGGGGCGAATTGAACGCACCTAATGAAAAGTGGCAGAGATGAGGATGTTGAGATATATGTTGGGGAAGACACGGAAAGATACGGCAAGGAATGAAAGAATAAGGGAAATAACTCTAGTGTTAGAAGTTTCTAGAAAGATACAAGAGAGACGATTACATTGGTTTGAACATGTCATGAGGAGAGATGGAGAATATATATTTGAAAAAGAATGAATAGTTTAGTAATAGGAGGTTGAAGAAACAGAGGAAGACCAAAGATAAGATGGAAGGACTGTATTGCGGAAGACTTGAGAGAAAAATAACCGAATGAGAACGACACGCAAAAATAGCGACCCCTAACGAATGGGAAAAGCTAAAGAGGAAGAAGATGTCACTGTCAAGTGCAATTTGAATAGTTTGTTTATGAAATAATTTTACTGGAAATTTAGAATCTTTTGCAAAAAAAAATTATGTATGGAATTTATACATTATACACAGGATTGACGGAAGGTATTGTGCTGGCCACAACATATTTTTTTCTTTTGATCCTGAATTCTTTTGAAGATGGCAATCTTCTTTGTGTATTTAATATTGTATACTCGTATATTTCTAAGTGTTCTGGTAATATGAGACTCGGTCCAGTTAAATGTTTTAGCCAGCATTCTCATTGAGATTCAAGATTTGTTGTTAATTTGCTCATTCAGTCGACGGTTGTTGGTTTTGGTCATTTTTGTGGGTTTTGGAAAAATACTTTCTTCTCAACATTTAATGTAGCGATATATACTAGCTTTTTGGTACATTTTCTTCTAAAAAATGATCTACCATAAATTTATTTTCTTTTAAAATATGTAATTCACAGAACTTGTATATACGTTCATTTAATAGTTCGCGATTCATGATGATACAATTCTGATACAAACAACTTAGAAAACTCAAATCATGATGAAAAGTAATATTACTGTGTTTCTAATTGTCAAATAAAAACCAATATTTCTAACACTTAAAAGATTTGGTCTTGAGCAATGCTTAGTCTCAAATTTTAGGCATCACCCCTTCCATAGAAATTCCTCTAGCAAAAACAACCATAGACCATTATTTTGAATTTGAGATAATCGAAGAAACAACTTACTAGTCTTGTGAGGTGAGGCAATGGGCCGCAGTTAGTATAAACTTGTCACTGATTAGACTTCCCCCACAAAGCCACCTTTTTTCGTCTTCTTGGGAATAACCGAGCGCTGCCTAAAATAACAGTATAACAGTATAATTATATAAAATTACCCGAATTACTAATAATACACTTTCTGTCGTTGTTGTACGTACCATGTGAGGAAATTCTTTCTCTAATGAGTCTATCCCTCCAACTAGAAAGAGTTCAGGTCGTTTGGTCAAATCTTCAAATGATCGGTCGCCACCAGAAATAGTTGAGGGAGTTGTCGTAGTAGTGGATAATTGTTTATAAGTTTGACATTCTGAAAATTATATAAACTTTTGACCAAAACAAAATATAATCGGCTAGAAAATGCTATGACTGTTACTGATTACTGGTAATTAAAGAACAATAATTGACTAGCGTAGTTACCTTCCATCACCATTAGATAAGGAAGGTATTGTCTTTGGTCAAAAACATCGGTGGTGAATTTTCAATGAATAAGCACATTTCAGTATCCCTATAATACGATTTTACTATTTTTACGATGATATCTGTATGTATGTGTGTGCGTGTGACTAATTTCGGCTGCCATAACTCCAATACTAGAATTCCAAAAATTACGTATTCCTCTTTTTTGCATCCATATGCAGACTTAATTAGATTATAATTACAATTGGTTAACCGGAAGGACCCTTATTTGAAGGTTTTAATAGTTTTTCATGAAAAACGCTGTTAAATATCATTTTTACCTTCCGTCACCTTTAGGTAAGGAAGTTATTGTCTTTGGTCAAAAAATTCGATAGTGAGTTTCTAACGAATTACTATTTTTAAGATGATGTCTGTATGTATGTGTGTGTGTCTTTGTGTATGTATGTATGTATGTATGTATGTATGTATGTATGTATGTGTGTTTGTGTGTGTGTGTGTGTGTGTGTGTGTGTGTGTATGTGACGATCGTTTCGGATCGCATAACTCCAATTACCACGATTCCAAAAATTATACTTTTTCGTATTCCTCGAGTTTAGATCCATATGCAGACATGATTAGATTTTGTTTATAATTTGTCCACCGGAAGTACTCTCATTTGCAACTTTTAACAGTTTTTCTTGAAGAAAAAGCAATTAAGTATCATTTATTAACATTTAATGATTGTGAATTTTAAAGAATATATTGTTACGAGCGCCGCTACTGATAGAATACTCCCGAGCGATGACGTAATCCCCTGCGGTGGAGAAAGACTCATACGGATAGACGAGTTAATTACACCGGTGACCTAAATCCATTGTATTCAATGTCATTGTGGTGCCAGAAAGTTGGAGAACGACATCGCTCTATATAAACCAGTCGCCAAAGCCAGCAAGGAATAGTCTGTGATATAGAAGCAACGAGCAATGAAGTCGGTGATATAAATAAATAGTCTACGAGTGGTGAACATAAATAAATGTAGTTATATAAATAAATGTAGTGATATAAATATTGGTTAAATAAATAATCTTAGTGTTTAAACAGTTAATAATATTCTTAGTCTTAAATTAGTGTTTATAATTATTTAATCATAATGTTAATTATTTTTATTATCTTTTTAATATTTATCCTAATTATATATTGTTTAATAAACGTATTATTTTAATTAATAATATTTCTCTGATTTTTACACTTTGCTCATATAAATAAAACATTACAATATTATTCTCTATACGATTTGATTGCATTTTATACTTCATATTCAGTAGATATAGAGTTAAAGAATTATAAAGATATTAAATTTCATATATCAGCCAGCTATGCTAATCATGGAAACTGCTAATATATTCAGATAATTCAAATTGGCAGATGTCAGTATCAATGAAAAGAAAATAAATGGGACAGAGACTAAGATATTGATGTAGATGTTGCGGAAGACACGGAAATATAGGGTAAGGAATGAAAGGTAAGGGAAATGGCTTCAGTGATAGTTTCTAGAAAGATACAAGAGAGACGATTACATTGGTTTGAACATGTCATGAGGAGAGATGAAAAATATATTTGAAGAGGAATGAATAGCTTAGTAATAGAAGGTTGAAGAAACAGAGGAAGACCAAAGATAAGATGGAAGGACAGTATTGCGGAAGACTTGAGAGAAAAGGAATTGAATGAGGACGACACGCAAAACAGAAATAAGTGGACGGAGAAAATAAAAAATAGCGACCCCTAACGAATGAGAAAAGCTAAAGAAACAATTTGCATAGTTTGTTTATGAAATAATTTTACTGGAAATTTAGAATCTTTTGCAAGAAAATTTATGTATGGAATTTGTACATAGGTAATACACATGATAGATGGAGGTTAATGTGCTGGCCACATGAGATTTTTTTTACATTTAATGTTATTATAAATATTAAAGAATATTTTAAAATAATCCGTAATAGTAGAGTCGAGATATTAACCTTCTATTGACTGTTCTATTTTGCAAACATCTTTTTAAATTTGGATCATTAAATTTTATTATATGTATATTGTATTGTAATACTCAAGGTTACTTATTGTTACCAAATATTCTTATTCATAATCTCATGGCCATCTTGTCTTCATTTTTCGCTTCGATAACTTTGAATTGTCTTCCAAGAAATATTTAATATACTTTTATAAATCTTTTGTTAAAGTTAATTTTTAAATTTAATTTATATCTTTACTTAATAACTTTTTGTATCTTTACTTACTTCTTTCGCTGAGGCGAGCATTAAAGGGAGCAGCTAAAGAACAGCAAACTATAGGGATACTTCGAATAAAGCTACATGTTTTAGGGTGCTGTCGGGACCTTACTAAATGGATGGCGCTGGGGCATTCAGAAAGACGAACACATCTACCCTCTTCGTTAAAGGGTAGCATACAGCGGTCACCTGAAAATAAAATCAGTAACAGATTAATTGAATATTTTTGGCAACATTATTTTATAGTAGTACCGTCCAAAGATATTAATATATGTGCTGATTTAACAAAATCAATTTATTAAAATTGTTTGCCTCATATAATTTTATCTTATTTTTGACACTGGATACTTTTACCTCCTTTGAACCCTGTGGAATTTCTATTGAATGAAATGAAGATGCAACATATCATAATCAGATTAATCAATGTTGTCAACTGATATGTTTCTTTTCTCGTAATAGAAATATTGCGTAATGTTGTTGAGCAGTTATCACAGCCAAAGGAGGTTTCATGTTTATGAAAGAATCTAAGTAGTGTTTATAAACATTTTGTTAAAGTAATCTTAAACCTTAATGATCAAGGAAATATTAAATTAACGAAGAAAATATTTGTGAAAAATTCATAGCCCCACAGGGATTTGAACCCTGGACCTTCTCATATCTAGTGAAACGCTCTAACCCATCGTTTCTCAACCTTTTAAGTGTCGCAATCGCTAAAAATTTAACGCATTTACTTCAACTTCCAATTATATTGACGAAAATATGAATTGAAAAAATCTTATTGTTCATAGTATTACCACATTTAATGTATTGTAGTACTATTATATTTATGTGTAATATGAATGATTTAAATAAGCTTCAAAAATTGCAAAACAAAGCAATGAGAATAATTTTGAAATGTAATAGATTCACCAGAATTACTGATATGCTTAATAATCTGCGCTGGCTTAATGTAAGACAATATGTTGAAGTCAATGTTTTAGTATTCATTCATAAAATTGTACACAATGAACTTTCAATTTATTTAAAAGAAAACATTACTTACATCAATGAGAAACATAATTATTCCACTAGAAATAATCAAAATGTTAATATAAACAGGTATAATAAATCTAGTACTAAAGATTCTTTGTTTTATAAGGGATTAGAACTGTATAATAAATTCCCAAATATTATTAAAAATGTTAACTCCACGGATAATTTTAAGAAAAAGGTAAAAGCATATTATTTACCACAAACAATATAACTGTTATTTGGTATACACATATAGTTTATTTCATGTATTTATGTATGTATTAGCATTTTTGACCAAATAAACTAATTATTATTATTATTATTATTATAGCGTGTTGGAGAGCATGAAAACGCATTTACACGAATTGAAAATTCAGTTATGGGAATATTTCCCAAGTATAATGATGATTTGTCGAAAAGATGAATTCTCAATCTGTTTGATGAAAATATTGTTGAAGCTGCCAAATTACCAATTGAAACTTTACAACTAGAATTTTTGTCTCAATGTTTAGATAAGTTTTTGCACTACGAAATGAATACGTAACAGATGCTTTGAAAACATTAATCATGTCAATCCACGTATAAAAAACTTTTAAGTGCAACACAAACCCAAGTGTCGCATTAATTTAATAATACAGGTGTTCAATAAAAAACCTAACTCGGAGTAGCCTACGAACAAAGAAACGTATGTCTGATTATTATTCATTTCAAAAGTCAAGTTGTCAAAATTAATCTTGAAATGTAATTTTATGGAGAAAATATAATACAGAAGGATATAGTATATTGCCATTCGCCATTTTCTAATTTGTTTCTATTTCTAAAATAAGATTCGAAAAGAAAAGCTTTGATAACATTTTTGACAATATCTCGTGTCAAATTGACATTTAATTAATTAATTATTTTTAAATTGATATACGTTTCTTTGTTCATAGCCTGCTCCGAGTTAGGTTTTTTTTGAACACACTATATCATAATACCTATAAAAACTAAATTTAACTTATTAATTAATAAAAGGGTTTTTTACCTTTCGCTAAGAGAAGTATTGGATTCATGCAAAAAATCGCATTTCCAGATTTTAATGATTAAGCACTTTTTAAGGTCCTACAATCCGATTTTAATATTTTTGAACGGGCCCCCATATATGCTTGACAAGGCCAACAATGTCACATTACTGTTCGCGCCCTATACTTATGTAACCAAAAACGGAAGTGGCGAGAGATATTGTGCTGGCCACAACAGATTTCTACATATAGGCATGGTCGCAATTAATTCTTATTAAAATAATCTTTTTTGTTTCATGATTTTTACCTCTCGCTAAGAGAGGTATTGAATAAATACTAAAAATCGCTTATCCAGATTTTAGTGAACAAGCACATTCAAAAGTCCGTACCATGATGTACGTGTGTGTGTGTGTGTGTGTGTGTATGTGTGTATATGGATGTTGGAAGTACGGTTTCTCAAATAATATAAGACTTGAAACATGTTTAACTACAGAGCCCTCTATCTAACATTAATCGGAAGAGCTGAAAAGGTTTTGGAAACAGATGGACAACCGGAAGTGGTAGTTTCTTAAAAATATTCTTCTAAATATTATTTTTTGAAAGTTTATGTTATTACAAATAATAAAGACCATTAAATTCTCAACCTAATATTTTTATATATCTTAATATATCTAATATAGTATAATATAGAATAATCTGTTGTAATAAATCTCGCTACGCAAACAACTTCATGGAAACCAGTTGAGATATTTAAATGTATGTAATTGACAGATAAATACAAAATCAACAGTTTTACAGACATTACTGAAAGCTTTTTCTGGGAAGAACGTACGTTCAAAATTTCGTAGTATTATTAATTAAATATTGAAAATTATGAGTATATTAATATCTCATTATATTCTTAAGAAATACCGCTAACACCGTCAATGAATGTAAAGAATATTATACATGTTAGAAGAGCAGGACAAAATTCCTCATAGAACGAAAGAATATATACAAGAAATGTTAAATTCCTTATTATATGACAAAGTGAAAATGGCCGAGAGGTATTATGCTGGCCACAACAGATTTTTTAAATTGTTTTCTACCACTTTTCATTACCAGATGTCCCCATATTTTTGAATCGCTCACTCTTACAAATTCATATTTATCTTGAATAACAAAACCACAAACTTAATTATTTTCTCATTACCTTCATATAAAGTCGCGAAACATCCAACAACAAAACACAACAACACAGCACATCTTTTCATCATGTCTTCATTAACTTATCACTGCTTAGATTGTAATGATGGGAGCAATTTTAGTCCTCAGCGTCTTAGTCCGCGTGTCGCGAACTCCCACGTCACGTCTTCCTCATTATCTCCTCCACTCAATATTTGTTTGTAGAGTAAACACCTCAAAAACACTCATCAGTATGACGAAATAACAGGATCTTAAAAATAGTAATTACTTTTTTATTAAAAGAAGTATTGACAAACTTTTAATTTTAATTGTTACAATATACAGTTAGTAGAAACATTCATACATATTTTTAATTGGAATCCGTGTACGACTAAGGTAATAACTGATTTAGTAAATGTGGTTTATTATCGTACATATTTATACTACTTATAGGGAAAAATATTATTTAATATCTTTCAAATTTTCCCATTATCATAAAGGCAAAAATAGACAATGGTTTGGTTACTGCACATATTAACCAAAAGATATTACTGTGCTCAGAACCCTATTTTCCGTAGAACATAAGACTGTCCTATTATCGCTACTATGTATCCTTCGTCCTACATTCACTGTCAAAAGTCATACTAATATAGGGTGAGTTTGGGTCCATGTAATACGATTTTACCATTTTTACGATGATGTCTGTATGTATGTATATATGTATGTATGTATGTGTGTTTGTCTGCGTGTGTGTATGTGTGTGTGTGAGGAAAGTTTGGAATCTCATAACTTCAATACCACGATTCCAAAAATTATACATTTTTGTATTCCTCAAGTTTACATCCAGAAGAAGAGGTGATTAGATTTTGGTTATAATTGGTCAACCGGAAGTACTTTCATTTGAAGATTTTAACAGTTTTTCTTGAAAAAACGCAGATAAATATCATTTATTGACATTTAACGTTATTATAACTTAAAGAATATATTATTTTCTGTATCATTTGATTGTATTTTATACTCCATATTCAATAAAGAATTATGAAGATATTAAATTTCACAAATCAGCCGGCTATGCTAACCATGAAAATTGCTAATATATTCAGCTAATTCAAATTGACAGATGTCAGTATAATTAAAAAGTAAATTAATGTGGCAGAGATGAGAATGTTGAGATAGATGCTGGGGAAGACGCTGAAAGATACGGTAAGGAAATAACTCTAGTGTTACAAGTTTTTAAAAAGATACAAGAGAGACGATTACATTGGTTTGAACATGTCATGGAGAGAGAGATTGAACATGTAATGGAGAGAGATGAAGAATATATTGGAAGAAGAATGAATAGTTTTGTAATAGAAGGTTGAAGAAACAGAGGAAGACCAAAGATAAGATGGAAGGACTGTAATGCCGAGGACTTGAGAGAAAAGGAACTGAATGAGAACGACACGCAAAACAGAAATGAGTGGAAGAAGAAAATACAAAATAGCGACCCTTAACGTATGGGAAAAGCTAAAGAAGAAGATGTCAGTGTCAAGTGCAATTTGCATAGTTTATGAAATAATTTTACTGGAAATTTAGAATCTTTTGCAAGAATATTTTTGCATGGAGTTTATACGTAATTTTATTTTTCAGTAGGCTATGTATGAAAAACAATTGAGCTTCAATTAAAACGGAACGAATATTTGTTAATAACTTTATAAATAGTGTCCTATCTGCAGCAATAGGAATTATGCACTAAATAATTTAAATTGACAGTTTTTGTTTTTCATACATAGCTTACTGAAAAATAACTACAAAAATAAATTTTATTTAAATTTTAATTACATTTTTCTCAATATTTTTATTATGTAAGGATATAAAATAATTACACGGTTGAATTCAGAAAAAAATACTTCATTGAATGGGCCTAAAAATATATGCCACCTCAATTAAAAAAATCTGTTTTGCCAACACAATACCTCCCGTTTAATTTAATTTTTATTCATGTAAATACGTCAAATTAAATTAAATTTAAATATCGGGTTCGATTCCGACCGACGCCAAATATTTTGAATTTTAAATGGCACAAAAATGACCCCTGTGGTGCATTCTCCACGCCATCAATAAGTGCTCGTGAGGTGACACCTGGTAAACGCCCGCACGGTACAAATATGTCATCATCCTTACCGAAGAAATCTGTGTTCAAAGCAGATTGGCAGACCAAAGCATAGCGTAATATGCCGTGATGATATATTTATTTTATTTATTTATACTTACCTACATTCATTGCTGGTGTGGAGAGTGCACCACAGGGGTCAATTTTGTGCCATTTCAAATTTTAAAATATTTGGCGTCGGTCGGAATCGAACCCGTTCCCTAGATTCGTGTGAAGTGACGCCTGGTAAACGCCTGCACAGAACAAATATGTCATCATTATTACCGACATCTGCGTACAAAGCAGATTGGCTCACCCATCAATGGGTAATATGCCGTGATGATATATGTTTTTATTATCTTACCTATATTTTTCCATATTTACTTATGCTGGAAACTGTATTAAGTTCCTTTCCATATAATTATTGTTCCATTTACTATTTTCTTTATAAAACGATAATATTATTATTTGAAATGATTAGTTCGTTGACAGTGACATATATGTCAGTTACAAACATTTGAGATCTGAATTGTGTAACCATGTGTATGAGTTGTGTTTAAAACGTAGGCTCCGGGATTAAAATTATAGATAGTTTTATAAATTTATCCATAAAATATATAGAAAATGTATTAATGCAAACCTGTAGAAAATTTAATAATCTTTAATTTTTATATACCATAAATCTTGAAAAAATAACATTTAAAGGTACTTACTTTTCGAAGAAAAACTATTTTGAGCTTCCAGGAAAGTGCCATTTCCGGTTATCTGATTTGCGCCAAAATTTAATGGGATATTTCCATATAAGAGTAAGGTAGAAATACAAGGTTTCAAATTTTTCTGAACGATGATAGTATTTGAGTTAGAGCGTAAAAAGGATCCACACACACATACACACAGACATCATCGTGAAAATGTTAAAATTGGATTGTAGGGTCCTTAAAACGTGGTCATTTACCAAAATCTCGATATGCGATTTTTATCACGATCCCTATACCTCCCTTACCAAGGGTAACGGGAGGAAAAATATAATTTCGAACAGCGAATTTTCGTTCGTTTCTGAAAAGAACCAACGTAATCGTTTGCTTTGGTCTAAAAAGCATTTGGGCATGCTTCATTGACACGTTACAACGTTTTGACCCGAAGAGCTACCGCCTCGCATCAAGCAGAAACGCTGAAAACATCGAAACAGTTCGATGGTGATGGTGATGAAATATTAACATGTGCAGATTAAAATAATTTATTTATTGTTGCTTATATACAAATTCAATCTATATTCTATTGGGCAGTCTTAAACAGTGTGTTTTTGAAGATATTTTCAATGTGAAAGAATATTTGTCGAATAAGTTGATGACGTATTAGTTCGGCCATATGACGCTCTCAAGCCATGGTATATAATACGAAACTTTGGTGTTGACTCCAGGTATTGATCCACCACATATTTTACCAAATGACGTCACACCCATTATACTCCATATTCGTTCATTCAGCATGTAAGTTTGGAGGGGACCTCCGGAATCACCCTAAAAGAAAACAAAATAAGGGGTGATGCTTAAAATTTGAGACTAGTTTTTACTGACCATAAAACAAACCACTAAATTTTTAAACCTATAGTTTTGGTTCATTATGAGAAAAACACAAATACTAAATAAGTACTCAATGCGATTTTGAAGCCCGGTCTCAATTTTCGCTTGTCAACCTTTTATGTAAATCATTCTCTTAAGTATTGACCAAAATTCCCCATTGGGCACAAACAATATCAACTTAACTTTGTCCAAATTTAAATAATTGTTGCTTACATGATATTTTTTAATAAAAGGGATAAGCCTTTGTTTAATTCACTAATTTAAAAATGCATACTGGTTGATTTCCAGTACTTCAGGACGAAAAATGGTTGAGAGATCCCTGAAGGAGAAATTGCCAACTATACGAGAATATCTTTTCGAGTTTCTTTTTGCTTTTATTTGAACCTCATCAGGAATAATCTCAATGTAAAACCCTGTATTTGCATTTTTATCAGTGTTCTTAAAAGTAAAATAACTTTCATCATTCAAAATGAAACATTTTTCGGCAATCGCCAACATCTTGGACATATTTTTTGCTCAATTCTCTTGAGGATGGCAATCTGCCTTGTGTATCTAATGTTATATTTATTTCTTAGTGTCCTAGCAATATGAGACTCGGTCCAGTTATATATTTTAGTCAGCATCCTCGTTGAAATTACAAATTTGTTGTTAACTTGCTCATCCAGTCGACGGTTGTTCAACTTCGTCATTTTTATGGGTTTTCTACCAAACCCTTGATTGTGCTTTGAAAAAATACTTTCTTCTCAACGTTTAATGTAACAATATATAGTAGTGGCTGGAAAACTTCTTGACTGGAAAGGTGATTGGGAAGAAGAAATTACTGGATATCAGTCAATTATTATTTATTTCCTCCCGTACCTATTCCGACACCTCATGTGTCTTCTTTTAGATACAACAGTTATTACAATTTAAAAAAATTGAAGGACATATACGTTTAAAACTTGTACAATTTAAGTAACATTGATAAATAACAATAAATAAATAACATAAATTACATACACTGGTCGATAAGTAAATACATAAAAAAAACTCATATAGTCGTCAGATGAATAAGAATTTTTTTTTAACTTTTAATTAACAATGGCACTAAATTTAAGTTATATCTTGTTCCGCAGGTCGTTACTCAAATTCCGCTAGATTTTTTAAATCACATTTCTTCTTGTTTTTTATTTGAAATTTTAAGTGGTATTAATTTTGTTTATTATTTTTCTTTTATGTTTGGTTTTATTGTATTTTAACATATTTGTATATATTTTACTTATATTTCTGAGTCAGTTTTTACATTTATGTTGTTGCTGTCATTATTTATGTATAACATTTCTAGAGTAAGACGTTTGTGTAAATTGTGTTCTGTATCTATGATCTTGACAGCATCAAAATGAAAATTATGTCCAAGTGATATTGCGAGTCCTACTAGAGCACATTTTCCGTTATTGTTGTTCTTATTGTTGCAATTTCGTTGATGTTCTGCTATTCTGATTCGTAAATAACGCTTCGTTTGCCTGTATATGCAGCAGGACAGTCATTGCAAGGAATTTTATGCACTACATGTGACCTGTACTCTATATCTGTCAACTTTTAGTTTGCTAAATAGATTTCCTATTGTTTTTATTTCTTTAAAACCAATATTTATATTTAAATTGTTAGTAAAGAGTTTTTTTAAGTTTTATAGCTATGCCATCGGTAGATGAGGAAATAAATAATAATTGACTGATATCCAGAAAAATTCTTCTTCCCAATATATAGTAGCTTTTGTTACATTTTCTTTTAAAAAATTATCTGCCATAAATTTATTTTCTTTTGAAATATGTAATTCACACAACACGTACATTCAATTAATAGTTTGCGATTCATGATGATACAATTCTGATACAAACAACTTTGAAAACGTAAATCATGAATGTCGAAAAGTGACATTACTGTGTTTCTAAATGTCAAATAAAAACCAATATTTCTAATGCTTAGTAGATTTGGCCTTGAAAAATGCCTAGTCTCAAATTTCAGACATCACCCCTTATGCATTAATCTTTAGAAATTGTTTAAAAATAATTGTACATTTCTAGATAATAATTTACCTGACAAGTATCATGATTATTATTCCTCCCCCCTGCACAAAACTGACCCTCCTTAATCCCCTCTCTCAATCTCCTCGACGCTACAATATTCTCATAACTCCTGTTACACTCCCCTCCACTGTAAACTTCTATACCCACTTTCTGCAGCTTTTCACTTCTTTCCCCGTCCTGATCAGTCAACCCCCACCCCGTAGCGATCACCTCCTCCCCGGTTGTGATTGGTTGATTGCTCAAACACGCTGGTTTGACAAAGGGGGAGAATTGAGCTGACCGAGCTAGGCGGAGGAGAGCTATGTCATTATAGGTGCTAGGGGGACGGTAGGCAGGGTGGGGAATGATATTGGCGATGAGGTAGTCGGTGGGGGGGATGGTGGAAGTGGGGGAAGATGCGGGTAAGACGGTAACGGCCAGTCGGATGCGGGAAACTTTGCCACTAAAACAATAAAAAAAAAAAATAACAGTAGGTATAATACGAATCATTCTGGGATTATTTCAATGTATAACTAATCGATTTTTGGTTGCCAGTAAGTTGATTTCAAAATCGAAACTAATCGGTTCTACTTCTAATATAAAAATTTGTCCTTGTTCTAAACGTTTTTTGGACCAAATAAAGAAAGAACTCATAAACTGACAGGAGTGACACATAGCCTTTCATATTAGATAGTTATCAGGCCTCAGCCAAACGAAGAAATTCATTTCACCCTCGTCGATAACCACCATGAAGGTATTAGATATCAAAAAGGAGCTTAAAACTATGACAAGTGTTCTTAGTGGTCATTGTCCTTTGAAATACTATGCATTTAAAATTGCTAAAGCAGAAGGCAGTATCTGTCGACTCGGCAAAGACTGAAGTGGACGAATAAACTTCGGAACACGAAGTAATATAATATAGGAGAGGACACTCATACTCAAATATGGCTATGAAATGTGGTTAGAGAAAGACAGACTATAAGTACAAGCTGTCCATATATCACTTTAATATTACGGATATTTGGAAATATAAAAACAAATAATACACAGGTAAACTATTTATTTAATTCTATAATTCAAATTTTGCATTAAAATTTCAAAATTTTCTAAATTCACGTAGTTAATTTGTCACCAGGAATGTGGAATTTACTTGTCGAGGAAAATAAACCACATGGAATTGAAAAATCACTAAATTCAGAATGAAAATTATGTTATTTGACATCTATGTATATAATTACTAGCTATCATTCTGACACGGGCCCCCATATCTGCTTGTCAAGGCCAACAAAGTCACATGACTGCTCGCGTCCTATTGTATTTAACATTTCTTGTATACCTACACTTTACACCAAAAATTCTATTTACATCTATTCTTTATATTTAGATTTTTAAATTTTAAATTCATTCTATGAAGAAATTTTGTCCTACTCTTCTAATTTTTCGAAATGTTTCCAATTTATTGTCGGGATTGACAGTATTTTTGAAGGGTATATGTAATATATCTATAATTTTAAATATTTAACTATTAATACAATAAAAAAATAATATAATGTATGTACTTCCCAGAAAAAATCTTCAGTAATGTCTCTGGATTTTTGACACAGTTCAAACATTTTCATTTTGAATTGGTTTCCATGACATTATTTGTACTGTGAGATTTATTACTATAGATTATTATATACCTTATATTTATTTATCTCTAAATCTATAAAAGATATAATAGAATATTTGTATGTATTACATAGAGAATTTACTCTTCTGTAATACTAGCAAGAATAAAAAATTTCAAATTATAATATATAGAAGAATTTTTATTCAGAATCTACTACTTCCGGTTGTCCAATTATTACCAAAACCTTTTCAGCTCTTCCCAGTAATGTGCGATTGAGAAATACGTAGTTAAACAAATATTAAGTATTATAGTTTTTGAGAAATCGTAATTCCAACAACCCCCCCCCCCCCCCCACACACACACACACACACACTCATATATATATATATATATATATATATATATATATATATATACACGCTCATACACACGCACACACACACGCACACGCACACACACACACACACACACATACAACATCATAAAAATATTAAAATTGGATTGTAGGGACCATAAAACGTACTTAATCATTAAAATCTGAATATGCGATTTCTAGCATGAATCTAATACCTCTGCGAGAAGGTAATACATATATATGAATCATAATCTTAAAAACTTTTTACAACCATTGCACCTTATTGTAACAGTTAAACAATCATTCGTTATCGTATTTATTCCACCACTCCATGTTTTTAGAATATCTTCTTCAAAGAAATATTTTTCACAAAGTCTTTCACCTATAAAATTGTCTTTTCTCGGAATTTGTCTCTGCCACTTCTCTAGAGTAGTGTTTTTAAATACGGAAAATAAGCTAATTATGTCCTTATTACTATTGTACCTACTAGTACACAAAAGGTAAAATACATTTACTTCCCATTTTAGATAATATAGAATCACTATCGCAAACACTAAATTCAACTAGTTAAACACAGGTACAACATATAGCAAAATACATAATGACAGCCTGTTACCCTCCTCTCTCTCTACAGTTCTCTATTTCACCTTCGACACAAATCGTAGCCATTAGTTAAGTACAGAGAGAATACTACGTTACCTAAGCGTGCTTCGGAACATATATTAAATAATCAACTGAAGCCGGAATTAAACTAAACTCAATATTTTAATCGGCAAAAGCGGTAGCACTGATTTTCGAAAAATGTCTGTTAGATTCATCTATATACTTACTAAGAAATATGCAGAAGACAATGGCCAGCAGTAAGAACATAATTTTCACTGACTAAACTTCCTCCACATTGCCACATTATTTTATCGCCATTTGTATATCCCAAAGCCGCCTAAAAACATAAAAATATTTCGTAATAATAGTCCATTCATATCAAAAAAAATTCAAGAGGAATTATCTTACCATATGTGGAAATTCTCTAGGTTCAGTGTCCACTCCTCCAACGATAGCAAAAATTTGGAATTCGGGAACGAAAGTGGCATACTCTCGACATTCTAGAGATAAGAAAATATTTTACATTTACATTTTTACAACGTACATACAGTAACAATTATTATAATCAATGTTTTGGATGATTAAACATTTTCATTATTGTAATCAAATTTCTTTATTGTAATCTAATGGCCGGTTGTACCAACGTAACTTAAATATTAAACTTGGCTTAAATTGACAATATTGCATCGAAATGAAATATCAAATGAATTATAATATATTGCTGTCAAAATTTCGATTTGCATTTTTTTGTATAAACCTAGCTTAAAATTTTAGCCTTGTTGGTGCAACTAGGCATAAAACTTTTAAATGTGAGAGTATAATCTGAGGACATATATTGTTGGCTCCTAATGTTTCATAATATTTATTTAAATTATGAATTCTGTTAATGTATATTAATTAAATATTTTTACTATTACAGGGTTGTTGCAGTGAATGTAATGAAAGTGTTATGTTTCCAAATTGATTCCAATCAATTTTTTCATCAACAAAGGTAAGGACTATTATTATTTGTTTATTATTACTGATAAATTAGCCCCTGTTTCTTGATCATTCTTTGTATAAAACATTTTTCTCTAAAGTTCCCTGCGTAGTGTAACAAGTATAAAGTTTTGTTGTGTGTGTTATATAATACAAATTACTGTAATTAATGCCACCTTAAAGAAAACATTATTGAAAGAAAAAGTCGAAATATTGGAACATTTAAATGGCAAAAATATGGGGTTATCGACAATAAGTTCAATAAAACAAAGGGATACAAATTATGAAAAATATCGATTGCACTTTCATTGAACTTGGAAAAAGGAAAACATTAAAATCTGCAGTATATTCCAAAATGTAAAAGGCTCTTTATAAGTGGTTTGTAAAACAAAGAAAACATGATTAAAGAAATTTCACCCAAAATATTACGATACCTAAAACTTCATTTCATGCTCATGCTAGCAATAGATGGCTACAGATATTTAAAATTCGCTATGGTATTCGATTTTTTAAGTTATCAGGGCTGAAGAAAACGCATAATATGAAATTGTTTTCGAAAATTCTAGTTCTTTAGAACATACGATCAAAAATTTAAAATTTTGATATTTAACTTGTATTCAAGGATTTAAAACCAATAAATACGTTTAAAATTATATTGTTGTAATTAATTCATAAGAACTCGAAAAAGTGAACGAACTTGATATTGTGATCGGTCCTGCATTAATTAGATCATTGTATTTGAGACTACTGTATTTAATAATAATAAATAAATATTATTTATTCTTATTGTAAGTACATACTTCTTTGACTAATAGATTCCCGTATAGCTGCATTAGTTCCACAACAAACTAAGGGTTCATTACCAGTGAAACCACATGGTTTTACGTAAATACGATTTTGTATAGCCCTTATAGCTTGTGAACATTGTCTTATAGGAATACATTTTCCAGTTCCACCTTCGTCAGTAGTGCATTTTTCTCCTACGACAAAAAAAAATAATTTATATTATAGTCTAATGTAGTTCTTTAAATGTTCTTAAAATTATAATTTATATACTTTCATTCATAATTTTTAAACAAATACTTCTCAAATATTTTTTTACATACATAAAATATATCATAATGAAGTGTTGCACGATTTTTTTTTTCTTTGCTTTAATCGAAAGAATAAGAAAAGATATTTTACCCGTATATTTTATTTTCTTTCATATAACTCTTTATTCATTAGAAAATTGTCTCTGAAGATTCAATGTCTAAATTGCCGCCTTTTCTGTCGTCGGCTTATATTTGCCGCCAACAGAACTTAAACAAGTGACAGCCGTGATCGTGATAGCTGTCAATTATTTACTACCTACTAGTTCTATCTATATTACTGATTTTTATCTTTCGCTAAGAGAGGTATTGGAATCATGCTAAAAATCGCATATCCAGATTTTAATGAATAAGCACGTTTTAAGATCCCTAGAATCCGATAATTACTTTTTACCTCGCTAAGAGAGGTATTGCATTCATGCTAAAAATCGCATATCCAGATTTTATTGAATAAGCACGTTTTAAGGTCCCTACAATCCGATTTTAACATTTTTACGATGATGTCTGTGTGTGTGTGTATGTGTGTGTGTGTGTGGGATGTTGGAAGGACGGTTACTCAAAAACTATAAGACTTTAATTTTTTTTAACTACGTATTTCCCAATCGGACATTCATGGGAAGATCTGAAAAGGTTTTGGTAACAATTGGACAACCGGAAGTAGAAGATTCTTGAAAAAAAATCTTTTAAATAATATTTTTTGAAATTTTTTCTTGATAATATTAAAGAAAAATAAATTCTCTTTCTGTACAATATATTCTATAGATTTAGAGATAAAAGAAAAATAATATGTAAAATAATCTGTTATAATAAATTTTACAGCCGAAAGAATGGCCATGGAAAATAGTTGAAAATTTAGATTGTTTGTAACTGACAGATAAATGTCAGTGTCAGAAATCCGAAGACATTACTGAAGACTTTTTCTGGGAAGTACATACATTATATTATTTCTTAATGTATTAATAGAATTGGAAACATTTCGAAAAATTAGAAGAGGACAAAATTTCTTCATCAAAAATGAATTTAAAATTAAACAATCTAAATATATGTGGAATAGATATATGCGTAAGTAGAATTTTTGGTGTAGAGTGTAGGTATACAAGAAATGTTAAATACAATAGGGAGCGAACAGTCATATGATTTTGTTGGCCTTGACAAGCAGATATGGGGGCCCATGTCAGAATGATAGCTAGTAATTATGTATATAGATGTCAAATATCATAATTTCTCATTCTAAATTTAGTGATTTTCCAATTCCATGTGGAGCAGAATTAAATGTTAAATATCTAAGGCATACAAGTAAACTTTAAATTCCTGGTGATAAATTAACTACGTAAATTTAGAAAATTTTGAAATTTTTAATGAAAAATTCTAACATTTGACATCTATGTACATAATTACTAATTATCATTCTGAAACGGGCCCACACATCTGCTTGTCAAGCCCAAAAATGTAATATTACTGTTCGCGCCCTATACTTATGTAACCAAAAAAGGAAGTGACGAGAGGTATTGTGCTGGCCACAACAGATTTTTTACAATGATGTCTCTGTGTGTGTGTATGGATGTGTGTCACGTTGTTGGAGGTACGATTTCTCAAATTCTATAAGATTAAAGACCTGTGTAACTACGGTTAACTCAATCTAACAGTAATGGGAAGAGTTGAATAGATTCTGGTAACAATTGGACAACCGGAAGCAGTAGTATTTTAACAAAAATCTTCTAAATATTGTATTTTGAATATTTATGTTATTACAAATATTAAAAAACAAAATTCTCTATCCGACACACTTAATTTTTTATTATACCTTATATAGATTTAAAGATACAGATATATAATCTGTAAAATAATTTGTTGTAGTAAATCTCACAGCCTGCTCACAGCCCAAACATCTCCATGGTAACCACTTGAGTCATTAAAATGTCTGTAATTACATACAAATACTCAAATACAATACTTATATGTATATACCATAATGGAAAGGGCGCGAGAGGTATTGTGATGGCCACAACAGATTTTTATATTTTGGGCAGACTCAAACATGGTTTTAAAAAAGAGTTTTGTGCTATTGTGCCCAAATAAAAATAATAATAGTAAGAAATAAAATAGTTTTAGTAGTGCCTCAAAACGAAGAAAGAAGAATAAAATTTACATTTACAAAATCAAAGTTTTATTTTGTGTAGATTATTTTGCTGCAAGCATAAATATTTTTATAATTAAATAGAAGTATTAAATAATTTAAAAAAAAATATCTTTCCAATTCCTAGTATACTTTTAAATTGCTACTGTGTTTAATATATACAGAAATTTGAACAGAAAATCATAATCGTATTTATTAATACTATAGAAGGTACTTATTCGAATTTCAGAATAAAATAGGTATGTTAAATTTTTTGCAACACCTCATTTGTAACAAACTGATATGGTACATATATTATATTGAAAGAATGTTTGATTAAGTACTTTTAAATTATATGAATTATTGCTATGAACGTGGTAATAAATTGTAGCAATAATTTTGATAAAAATTGTTTTCAAAAACAATATATTTATTTGTCTGCATATTTAAAAGTATGAAAATAATTTACATTGTTTACGAACATAATTTTTCATTTTTTATTTATATATCTATTACGTTCTAATCTAAACCCATATATTTTTTTTATTGTACACATACGCCCATTAATATACATACCTACCTATAGCAATAAAATTATTTTATTTGCAATCGTCACTAAACTGCACGAAAATCGTCATTAAAAGTTCAGAAATCGGCATTAAAGTAATTCATTATAGGACGATTTCATGAAATGTAGTGTTACCAACCTTATGATAATTATTGTACATATAAGATATTTTGGGCAGACATACACTGTACAATAGCAAATTTGTATGCAAAATGACAAAAAATATGTGCTAGAAGAACGAATTAAATAATTCCGATGAAGAAATTTGAGATAACACGCATAATTTTGCTTATTTTTACAATTCTGAAATCTTAGTAAAATAATAAAATAACCTAATAATATTGATTTCAAGAATGAATTTAACAAAGTAAATTTCATCAATATTTAACTTAGTTTACAGCGCTGAAATATAATTTTTCAGAAACGCGCCTCTTACCCACGGAGCGGCACTGTATGTTTATATGATTCTTATCAATAAAAATTCGGCAAATTCAGATATAATTATAAAAAAACTAGTAGATCACGTATAAAAAATATGTACTTTATGAAACCCATTTGGATGTCATAAAGTACTTCTTAAAAGAACTCAAACCTAATTTCTGTTAGGTTGGTACGTAGTACCTACATTTCTAGACATTTGTCATTTGAAAGTAAATATTATTTAAATTGTAAACAATAACAATGAAATGTCATAGTTACGAATATCATTCACTGTTACTGTTACCAACAATCAAATAAAAATTAAAATATTCCTAAAACTGAAATCACGTATATTTGTAAATATTTTTTTGCCAAAGGACCCAAATAGAAAAAATAGTATAAAATACACGTTTCATAAGACATTTCAGCGCACTTGTCCCGTTAGAAAACTCGCGGCAAGCAGCTCGTTTCTAACAAAGACGCGTGCGCTAAAATCATGTCTTATGAAACTTGTATCTTAATGTACTATTATATACTCGTAATTTAGCAACAATTGCTTAACATAGCATAGAAGTAGAAATCGGTTCTACTTCCATATCATGTCAGCATGACATACGAGGTTTGTTAAAAAAAAGTGACTTTTCAAATTTTGCGGGCTACGTACATATATTAGATTCTCGATTTTTTTTGTTTGTTGGTACACATGTTTCCAACATATGTTGACATGATCAGCCATTTTGCATTTGTAGTTTGTTTTTGACAGATATAAAGATTAAACGTATTTTGGTGTGCTTGGCAATTTTTTTGCAATCGAAATAAATGGATCAAAGAATCTGTATTAAATTTTGTGTGAAAAATAAAATTAAGTGCTCCAACGCACTTGAAATGTTGACTGTGGCATTTGGCGAGTCTACTTTGAGCAAAAAAACTGTTTATAAGTGGTACAAGCTCTTCACAGAAGGCCGAGAAAAGCACGCCAAGTTCAGTAAAATGTGACGGTTTTGCTTACTGTTTTCTTCGATTACAATGGCGTGGTGCATCATGAGTTCTTACCAAAAGGTCGTAAGGTCAATAAGGAATATTACCTTCAAGTTCTGCGCCGTTTGCGTGACGCAATACGAAGAAAACGCCCGGATTTGTGGCAAAACAATTCATGGCTTTTGCATCACAATAATGCACCTGCTCACACATCGTTGCTTGTTCGACAAACAACACCGTAATCACGCCTCAGCCACCGTATTCACCGGACTTGCCCCCCTGCGACTTTTTCCTGTTCCCAAAACTGAAAAGATCCATGGAAGGACAGCGTTTCGTCACGATAGAGGAGATAAATACCGCATCGCTGGAAGTGCTTAAGGCCATACCAAAAAGCGCGTATCAGAAGTGCTTCGAGGATTGAAAAAAGCGGGACAAAATAGATATTGATGAATAAATAAATATTTTTCTAGAAAAATAAAAAGTCACCTTTGTTTGAACAAACCTCATAAACCTTTCGACATGGGTTATGTGACGGGTTCCAGTAAAATATGACTTGATGACATAGCACTAACATAACATGACTTGGGCTATGTGGCTCTACCTTTAACATACAAATTTACACTATTTTTTCATTGGAAAATAATGATTTTTTTTTATTCATATACTTACGCAATACATTTATTATAGATATTAAGATACAAGTTTGATATAGCGTTCATAATGAAACGCGTGTGAGGTTAAATCACGAGGCGGTGAGCCGAGTGTTTCAATCACGCAAGTTTCATTATGAGGCTGTATGAAATGTGTATTCTTCAATATTTTATCTACGACAGTTTAAATTGATCTTAAAATACATTTTTCATTTAATTTTTGACATAATGAGAAATAGTGATATGTTTATGTAGCCTACGTTATTAATACGTTTTAGTGATTTAATGGCACTGATTGTCATTATGATTTTCATAATGATATTCAAGTTGGTGTACTAACTACATATTAGCGCACTGTTGTAGATAAAAAAATTGTATTACAATTGATAATTTCCTCAAATCATTGATATTACATTATGCACTTTGATATTTTTCTCAAAATTTTAAAAAATTGTAAAAAAAATATTTACATTTCATTATTATTCAATAAACTAACAAAAAATCAGGACCGGATTGGCCATCTGAAAATTTTAGCAAAGCCAGAGGGGCCGATGTTTACCGAGCCCGATTTACAAGAGCAGTTTTCGTTTTTTTTTTCTCCGGGACTGGTTTGCAAGCCCCAGTCCGGCCCTGCAAACAATCATGGTAATATACTGTGGTATATATTGTAAAGAATGATGAATCCTACACCCTTTTCTAACAAATTTTACCATAATATATAATATATATTTGAAATTGAAATCATACTTTTACATTTTACATACATACATACATAAACACATACATAAAATCACGCGTGTCCCACTTAGTGGGTTCGCACAAACCCGAAAACAATAAGAACAACATCAACATCATACAATAAATCCTTACTCTTAAACATATTAAAGTGACCGATTTTCGGTAGCGAAATACCACATCCGGATCACAATAATAGTAAGGAAACAATCATCCTTCGCCACACATTCCTATCTAAGCAGACTTCTTTCGCCTCGGCCACACTCATAATCGCATTCATACATGCTCTCACCTTACATCCCGCACTCACTCTCCTTTCTATCTCTCGATCAATTCGACTATCCCTCGATATCATGCTACCCAAATGTACAAACTCATTTACTTGCTCCAGTTTCACTCCATCCACCAATACATTGCACTCAGTCACCAATTTACTCCTTTCAAATACTAACACTTTGGATTTATCAACATTCAACACCAGATTCATACTTTTTCCAACTACATGTATTCTCTCTATCATACTCCGGAGTTGCTCTTCATTTCCTAAAACAACTACATCATCAGCATACGCTAACGCAGGCACTATACTTTCACCAATATGTACCCCATCCATTTCACTCAAAGTTCTCCGCAATAACACATCCATATACAAGTTAAACAACCATGGAGACATACCACAGCCCTGTTTCACACCAACATTTATGCGAAACCAATCACTCAACCTACCATCTATTCCCACAGCAGCCTCACTACCCTCATACAACGCTCGAATAGCTCCCAACCAGTTTCCATTCACACCATACTCTCTGAGTACTTTCCACAAAGTATCTCGAAGAACGCTATCATACGCCTTCTTTAAATCGAGAAAGCCACAAAGCACCTTCTTGTTCTTGTCAAGTGACTTCTCAACAATCATACGAAGAGCAAACAATTAATCGACAAAAACCACCCTGTACGTCACTAATTTTTGAAATTGTTAAACATATTGTATAAAATTTTATAAAAACAGAACTTTATTATATTACAAAAGATTTAATTTTGTAAAATAAATAAATAAATATTTCATCACGGCATATTACCCATTGCTGGGTGTGCCAATCTGCTTCATACACAGATATCGGTAATGATGGAATATTTGTATCGTGTGGGCGCTTACCAGGCGTCACCTCACGGGCACTCATTGCTGGCGTGGAGAGTGCGCCACAGGGGTCAATTTTGTATACATTCTAAAATAATTTTCAACAATAATTATGTACTTTTATTTACCATTGAACTGCTGAGCGTTGCTTCCACAAACTATGAACACTAACACAACTATTATTTTTATCACCATTTTCAAAACTTATTATTCGCGCTTCTTTCGTCCTTCTGTTCATACTACCAGTTTCCACTTATTGAAATACCAAAAAAATGTAGGTAGGTATATCGGTGGGGTTTACGCGTACCAGTCTCTTGGAAAAACACCTCTACTCACTATTTCGATTCACCATGCCTTTTCGTTGTCAAAAAAAAATGAGTAACGTACATTGTGTTCACAACCTTGGAGGTGGACTGTAGATTATTTTAACAGGCAAACAAAAGTTTTATGGTAAAAAGTTGTAATAAAACAATATGTAAATAAGAAATAAAGATGTGTAAATTAGATGCACCATGTAATTCATTTTTAATTCCAGTAATTATAAAATAAATACAAATAAAAATTTAATATAGAAATGTTTTAAATAAATATATCTTTCATTATTTTTATTTATACAAGGTAATATACAATAAGTGTAACAAACTTTAACAGTTTATTCGTTAGGTCATATCATATCAACACATTATTTAAGTTTTAAATTAGTTTACAAATTAGGAAATTGTACTTTACTAAAGATAAATCGGTCAGTTATGTATTGGCAATATTTTTTATTATTAATTTAAATTAATATTGTACATAAAAGTGACTTGCAGTCTAAGTATTTAATTACAATAAAACTGGATGTTGTCTTATAGATATACCACTAATTGCATTGTAAATAATTTCCTGTATTTTTATCTCATTTAAAAAGTAATAGTTTAAGTACAGTAAACCGCAACTATTTATTTTATCAGTTTCACCGTTTCACTTACATTGAAATTAAATTAATACACAAATAAACACTTAAAATAAGATAGAAAACGTAACGTAACAATATCCGACAGTTATAATAACATTTCATTTATTCATTTTTACCGTCACCTAAAGGTAAGGAAGATATTGTCGTGGGTCAAAAATTCGATAGTGAGTTTCTAATGAAGAAGCACGTTTTGAGGTCCCTAGAATACGAATTTACTATTTTTACGATGATGTCTGTATGTATGTATGTGTGTGTGTGTGTGTGTGTGTGTGTGTGTGTGTGTGTGTGTCTGTGTGTGTGTCTGTGTGTGTGTCTGTGTGTGTGTGTGTGCATCTTTGTGTATATATGACGATCGTTTCGGATCGCACAACTCCAATACCACGAAAATTACATTTTTTTCGTATTCCTCGAGTTTAGATCCATTATGCAGACATGATTGGGTTTTGGTTATAATTGATCCACGGGAAGTACTCTCATTTGCAACTTTTAGCAGTTTTTCTTAAAAAAAGCAAATATTATCATTTATTGACATTTAATGTTATTATAAATATATACGATTATATTGCATTTTATATTTCATATTGAATAGATATAGAGTTAAAAAATTATAAAGACATTAAATTTCATAAATCAGCCAAATGTCAGTATCAATGAAAAGAAAATGAATGCGGCAGAGATGAGGATGTTGAGATAGATGCTGGGGAACAAATTAAAAGATAAGGGAAACGGCTCGAATAATAAAAGTTTCTAAAAAGATACAAGAGAGACGATTACATTGATTTGAACATGTGATGAGGAGATATGAAGAATATATAGAAGAAAAATGAATAGCTTTTTTATTTACGTTAGATAAACATTTTTTTAGGAAGTGACAAAGGTGACTTTTTTGAGATGTAATATTTGTAACGTGTACAGAACTTTTAAAGAATGATTTTGCAAAGATGTTCGTTATCAAACATTAAAATAATCCCACCGGGAACTCCATGTCAAAAGGATACAGAAACCAGAACTGTACTTATTTACATAAGTTTTATTCTGTAATTTGTTATATATACAGCTTGTTCAATAAAAAACCTAACTCGTAGTAGGCTATGAACAGAGAAACGTATGTCTGATCATTATTCAACTCAAAAGTCGTTATTTTTATTTAAGAATTTTTTCTGAAATTCATTGTAGCAAGCATCAAAAGATTATGGTCATCGCCATTTTCTAAAGAAAAGCTCTGATTTCTTTAGACATTTTTGACAAAATCGCGTGTCAAATTGACATTTAATTAAATACTTTCAAAATTGAGGCATACTTTTCCCTCTCCATAGCCTACTCCGAATTAGGATTTTTTTTAACACACTGTATATGTATATACCTTTTTTTATAACTGTATAGGTACAGAATATAATATAACATTTACCTACACATATTTGTTTTATTTTGTTATTGAAATTGCATGTAAGTATATAATACATTAAAAACGAAACGTATACCGGAAGTCTATGAAAGACGTTATTATAGATGTGGTAGATTCGACCTCTTATGTACATAAAAAGATCAAGAGCGCACAGATATGGCATAAAAAACATATTGCGTACATCGCATAAGTAATGTCTTTTAAAAGTTGCATGCGCAACAACGCTGGGTAGTTGAAATCGAAAGTCCTATAGGGCGGACATTAATGGTTCTATAGATGTCTAGGTGACGTTAGTTGAACAAACGGAGAAACATCGCAACTGTGATATTAACATCTGTGTAACATAATTGAGATGTTTTCTTGTCAAGTGGGTTAGTAGTAGAAGATAGAAGAAACAGAGGAAGACCAAAAATAAAATGGAAGGACTGTATTGTGGAAGACTTGAGAGAAAAGGAACTGAATGAGGACGACGCGCAAAACAGAAATGAGTGGAAGAAAGAAATAAAAAATAGCGACCCCTGACGAATGGGAAAAGCTAAAGAAGAAGAAGATGTGCAATTTGCATAGTTTCTTTATGAAATAATTTTACTGGAAGCATAGGATCTCTTCCAAGGAAATTTATGTATATGGCATTTGTACATAATACACAGGATTGACGGAAGGTAATGTGCTGGCCACATCAGATTTTATTAAATAACGTTTTAATTATAAACTAACGTTATGTATCCGTAACATAACAAACAACGATTCACTGTAACGTTATCCAAGTTAACTAATTTTCAATATTTTTGCCGTTTGAATGTATAATTTCCTGATAATTTATTTTGTGTTTTATAATGAATGGATATCACTAATAGTCAAATTAAAATGTTGAACACTATATTTCATTTCTAGAATAAGATAAGTGTGTAACTTTTTTAGTACATTGTTTATAAGTTTTAATGAATTTTTATTACAAACTTGAGAAAAATACGGTTATTGTAACGTTATTAAAACCTTACATAATGTTATTTTGTTTTATATTAAGTTATTTATAACGTTATGTAACGATTTTTTTTATAACATTATAAAATTTGTTAACGTTATCCCATCTGTGCTTAAAATTTAAAATAGACGATTATTTTTGAAAATCCCCTAACAAACACTAATATATAATTAATATTTCAATAAACATTCACTATTTAAATATATTTGTCACTAAAGTGCACAGAAATCTTCATTAAAAGTTCGGGATTCGACACTAAATTAATTCGTTATACATTATAAAATAATTTGGGTATACAATAGTAAATTTGTACGTAAAATGACAAAAAATATATGCAAGAAGAACGAATTAAATAATTCTGATGATTTGAGATAACGCACATAATTTTGAGTATTTATTACAACTTGTCCGGAGGTTCGCAACACTGAACATAAGTTCGTTTGTTTGACTGACAGCAACTGCCGTATTTGTTAAAATATTCCTTTCATTTTCACAAAATTTCGATTTCAAATAAAATTTAATATGCACTTTGGCGCTGAAGTTCCTTTTTAACACTCATATGGTTTATTTTCCTCAGCCCTACGTCCTCGGCAATTAAATTATACATTCGTGATAAAAAGTTGAATTTTAATACCTTGATACATAACTATTATGCTTAGGGAAAACAAAATTTCTGTTTTGAAAAATGGAAACCGCAAAATGTAGGTGTAAGTTACCTATTATAATTTTTATTAGACAATCAGTTACTCATCCATAGTCAAAATAAATAAACAGACACAATGAATAAATAAGGTCGAAATCACTTCCAGTGCTACGGGAAATCCACAATGAATATGAATATATAATTATTATAACTTACTGTGGTTTCCGGTAAAACAAATCTTTATTAATACTTTTTAAACGACTACTACAGTGTAAAATGATTAACAGTATTGTATTAAAACGTTTATTTTATAAGTAAACATAGGGATAATTAACATAGACTAAAATAAATATTAAATTATAATTAAAGAAATGATAAATCAGGAATTTTTATTTTAACTTATCAAATGCTCAAAATTGGCACCACTAACTTCCAAACAATATCTGAAACAAAATAAAACAATATTTGGATTTAATTCTGCAAAAATTTAATTATTTAAACGTTTCGACAGCGAAGTGTATCCTCATCAGATAAATAACAAAGTACATGTAGTCAAGACAACTTTACAAAATTATAAAAGGAATTAATAGGATTCGTTATTTGCTGGGAAGTAATATTTTGTGAAGCTGCACTAATTATGTTTTTAATTGTTCAATGTTCATGTTCTCAACATTGTACATATTTTTGAAGTGTCCTCATAGAAAAAAAATCCATTTAACTATTGTTCTATTCACAATTTTCGTTTTAAAACATTATTATTAATTTGAAATTATGTATATTAAGTTCCTTTCCATGTAACTCTTGTTCTATTTACAATTTTCTTTTGAAAATGTTAGTGTTATTAATTTGAAATTATTATTTTTTTGACAGTGACATTTATCTGTCAGTTACATACATTTCAGCTGAACTGTGTAGCCAGGGAGTTGTGTTTATAGCATATAATTTTTATATTATTTTATAAATTTATCCATACCACCACCCAATGCGACACATGTGATACTACACTAAGCGTGAAACACGTATTACTACACTGCACCAAATTCAACCAGCAGAGAGCGGCCAACAACATCCCAGACAACCTCGAAGACGCCTTACAGAACAACCCAGAGAAAGCGAAGAACATCATAAACTTCCTGAAAAACATGAACTTATATACCCTGATATAACTATACCACTATACAATTGTAAATAACACTATGTAACTAACAACACAAACTATACTATGTAACATACCACCACTAACCACACTATGACCTTGTAGTTAAAGTGTTAAATAAATAATAATAAAAAAATTATCCATAAAATATATAGAGAAAGTGTTAATGAAGCCTGTAGAAAATGGAATAATCTTTAATTTTTATAATAACAAATTGCGAAAAAATAACATTTAAAGGTATTTTTTGAAGAAAAACTATTTTGGGCTTCAAGTAAACTGCCATTTTTGGTTATCCGATTGACATCAAAATCTAATGGCTTCTTTCCATATTAGAAAAGGGTAGAAATACAAGATTTCAAAATTTTCTGAACTATAGTATTTCAGTTAGAGCGTAAAGAGGATCCACACACACACACACACATATACACACAGACATCATCGTGAAAATGTTAAAAATGGATTCTAGAGACCTTAAAACGTGGTCATTTACCAAAATCTTGATATGTGATTTTTAGCACGATCCCTATACCTCCCATACCAAGGGTTGCGGGAGGTAAAAAACAATTTGGTGCAAGTTATAATTATTATAGGTTTTTCGAATTATTGCTGGGCAGGGTCAGGGTCGATTATTAAGTGTAGCAGCACATACATCTGAAACTTATCTTAGGCTCATATTTGAATTATACCTTGTTATAATCTGCACTTTTACTTCACTTCTTAATTTCGCAAATGTAACGTGTTTGGTCTCAAATTCGTAAATTTTCTCTCTATAATATGCACCAATTACTTTTTCTATAAAATAATATACGAGTAGAAACTTTTGGCAGCTAAAAACTGTTTTTCTTTGTTATAGCCCTATTACCTGTTTTAAAAATTACAACTTGTATAGTGGTAGAGTGATGTTTTGCGCGAGAAAATAGGGGCTGGACAATGAAACAAAATTTTAAAAACTGGGAATGTAGAAAGAATAATCTATTCATTGTTGTTTATTAAAATATATAATTTGTTTTGTACAGTAACAGTTTTAAATACAATATTTTCTGTGTGAAGCGACATTTGGTTGACAATGTGACACTTTATAACCATGGTAAATAATTCAAAATTCCGCTATTTAATCCGGGAACTGGTCCACTACATTATTTACCAAATGACGTTACACCCACTACGCTCCAAACATGCCAGTTGTGTAAATTTGGAGGGGACCTCCAAAATCGCCCTTCAAAACAAATATTTCAATTCATATTTATATCAACTCAAATAAATCTTACTTGACAAGTATTCTGTTTGTTATTCTTTCGTCCTGTACAAAACTGTCCTTCTGTAACCCCTTCTCTCAACGCCCTCATCCCAGTCAAATCTAGCCTCTTCTACATTCCGATTCATTGGCCATTTCTAATGCCACTGTCTGCAGCGTCTAACTTTTAATATATCTAAATAATAATATGGACCACCACAACGAATTAGGCAACTAAGGCCTTGTCTAAATATGGCAGACAGAAGGATTTAACCACACTCTTATCTAAAAACCTAAATTAATCCATTGGGGTGAACTACATACTCTAATGATGATAGTTTAAGACTAAGGTAATGTTGATAGTAATCTGAAGACTTTTCATGGTCACCAATAAAAGTTTGTATTTGTAATAATATAAGTATAAGCAACTAAAATATTGTTGTATTATTTCGATAGTGACATGCATTCTAACAATTTATTTACATTAAAACTAGGTGTTGTCAGATATACCACAATTGCTCTAAAGATGATGAATGATTTCTTATATTTTTATCTTATTTCCTAAGAAGTTATAAAATTGTAGTAGGTAACCGCAAATATCTGTTTTTATTAGCCACACATTCATGCTAAATATACGTTAATTAAATTTTTACTCAATATCCAAATAAACAATATACATAGGTATTTGTTTTTTAAAAATCCCCTGACACTTAATTTTTTTTTCTCAAAAATATTAAAAGAACATTCACTTTTCAACTACGTACTTCAGACTTAAGCACATAATTAAAAGCGAAACCACAAAATGAGACAGGTATAAAAAGAAAATCATTTTTAATAATGGTTTGTAAATAATAACGTGTACGTATAAAGCATGATGTATTTATATTTCAATCTGTTAGTCATAGTCCAAAAGAATAAATAGACCAAAGAATAAATTAATTCAAGATCACTTCCAGTACGACGGAAAATCCAGAGTCAATATGAACATATAATTATGACTTGCATTGCAATGGTGTTCAAGTATTTCCGGTTACAACCTTAGTAAGGTAGGTATAAGAATTATGCTAAAAATCGCATATCAGGATTTTGGTAAATGACCACGTGTGTGTGTATGTGTGTGGATCTTCTTTACGCTCTAACTCAAATACTGTCTTTCAGAAAAATTTTAAACCTTATATTTGTACCTTATTCTAATATCGAAAGAAGCCATTAGATTTTGGTGTAAATCAAATAACCAGTAATGGCACTTTACTTGAAGCTCAAAATAGTTTTTCTTCGAAAAATACCTTTAAATGTTATGTTATTTTTTCGAGATTTGTATTATTATAAAAATTAAAGGGATTAAATTTTCTACAGGTTTGCTTTATTACTTTTTATATATAGATAAATTTATGAAATTATTTATAATTTAAATCCCGGAGCCTACTCTTTAAACACAACTCTCTGGTTACACATTTCAGTCTCAAATAATAATAGTAACGTATTAAAAAGAAAATAGTAAATCGAGCAATAGTTATATGGATAGGAAATATGTAGGTATGTATATAAATTAATAAAAATTAAATGACGGGAGGTATTTGGTTACTCACATCAGATTTTTACTTCCGGTACTCTAAATTAGAAAGATATAGGGATCGTGCTAAAAATCACTAATCGAGATTTTTTGAAATAAGGATAAGGAATAAGATCCCTCGATTTTTATTATTGTGCATTGATACTTTTCCTAAATATTTTATGAATAAAATGAGTTGCATAAAAAATGTAGCCGAAAACCTTTGACTAATATTGATTTGATTTGATGAGTTACATACAGTCGCATCTAATTTCTAAGATGTCCAACAATTTGGTGAAACTGTTGAGCGTTTTTACAAAAACGTCCTATAAAAATAACTAATTATATGTATGTAATTGCTTATCAATGTTTATTTTTTTATTATTAAACACTGAGTAAATAATTTTCTACTATTTAAACATGATCCTGAGTTAAATTAAGTTACAGACACGCCTAGGCAACATTGTATTCTCTCAGTACTTCACGAATGGCTACGATATGTGTCGAGAGTGAAATAGAGAACTATAGAGAGAGAGGGGGATAACAGCCTGTCATTCTGTATTTTGCTATATGTTGTACCTGTGTTTAGGCTGTTGAATTTAGTGTTTGCGGTACTGATTCTATATTATATTTTCTAAAATGGGTAGAAAATATTTTGTACCTTTGTGTACTAGTAGGTATAATAGTAATAAGAACATAATAAGTTTATTTTCCGTTCATAAAGACTTTAATACTCTAAAGAACTGGCGGAAACAAATTCTGAGAAAAGATAGAATTTTATTCGTGAAAGACTTTGTGACAAACATTTCTGTGAAAAAGATGTTATAAGAACATGCAGTGGTGGAATAAATACGGTATGGAATAATTGTCTAACTGTTACATTATGGTGTAATGATTTTAAAAAGTTTTTATGGTTATGATTTATATCTTTCGTATTTTTATACATTTTGTATATACGCAGAAAATATTTTAATGGAATATATTTATTCCGAAAAAGTGTACCACGAAACTATATTCTCAATAATAGAAAATTACAATCTTTTTTACCTCTCGCTAAGAGAGGTATTGGATTCATGCTAAAAATCGCATATCCAAATTTTATTGAATAAGCACGTTTTAAGGTCCCTACAATCCGATTTTAACATTTTTACGATGATGTCTGTGTGTGTGTGTGTGTGTGTGTGTGTGTGTGTGTGTGTGTGTGTGTGTGTGTGTGGATGTATGTGTGTGTGTGTGTATGTATGTAGGATGTTGGAAGGACGATTACTCAAAAACTATAAGACTTTAAATTTGTTTAACTACGTATTTCCCAATCGGACATTCATGGGAAGATCTGAAAAGGTTTTGGTAACAATTGAACAACCGGAAGTAGAAGATTCTTGAAAAAAAATCTTCTAAATAATATTTTTTGAAATTTTTTCTTGATAATATTAAAGAAAAATAAATTTTCTTTCTGATACATTTAAATATTTTATAATATATTCTATAGATTTAGAGTTAAAAGAAATATAATATGTAAAATAATCTGTTATAATAAATTTTACAGCCGAAAGAATGGCCATGGAAAATAGTTGAAAATTTAATTTTTTTGTAACTGACAGATAAATGTCAGTGTCAGAAATCCGAAGACATTACTGAAGAGTTTTTCTGGGAAGTACATACATTATATTATTTCTTAATGTATTAATAGAATTGGAAACATTTCGAAAAATTAGAAGAGGACAAAATTTCTTCATCAAAAATGAATTTAAAATTAAACAATCTAAATATATATGGAATAGATATATGCGTAAGTAGAATTTTTGGTGTAGAGTATACAAGAAATGTTAAATACAATAGGGAGCGAGCAGTCATATGATTTTGTTGGCCTTGACAAGCAGATATGGAGGCCCATGTCAGAATGATAGCTAGTAATTATGTATAAATTTCTCATTCTAAATTTAGTGATTTTCCAATTCCATGTGGAGCAGAATTAAATGTTAAATATCTAAGGCATACAAGTAAATTTTAAACTCCTGGTGATAAATTGACGTAAATTTAGAAAATCTTAAAATTTTTAATGAAAAATTCTAACATTTGACATCTATGTACATAATTACTAATCATCATTGTGAAACGGGCCCACACATCTGCTTGTGAAGCCCAAAAATGTAACATTACTGTTCGCGCCCTATACTTATGTAACCAAAAAAAGGAAGTGGCGAGAGGTATTGTGCTGGCCACAACAGATTTTTTTCTTTTATTGTATTATCGTGCAAAATAAAAAAATATAAGATCCAAATCTAAAGAATACAAGAAAAATTCAAAACTTTCTAACTAATTGTGTCGAAATCACCACATATTTTTTTTGTATATATACAGGTGTTTCCTTTAAAACAACCAGTGCTTTTTTGGGCGAACTAATGACTTTAGAGAAAAATGTTATATACAAAAAATAATAAAGAAGAAGGGGCTAATTTAACAGTAATAACAAACCAAAAATTCAACCAGCGATTTTCAAACGGTGGAACAAAATTATTATTTTTATAATAGTACTTTATATAATTTTTTAGTCCATTAGATAGAGGTTTTTTTCTGATTTCAACGGTATAAATATTGTATAAATAAAATAAATAAATATATCATCACAACATATTATTCATTACTGGGCATGCCAATCTGTTTTGTATATAGATTTCGGTAATGATGATACATTTGTATCGTACGGGTGTTTATCAAGCGTAGAGAGAGCACCACAGGGGTTAATTTTATGCCATTTAAAATTCGAAATAATTGGCGTCGGTCGGAACCCGGTTCTCACGAAACCCAACAGTGTATAGGGTTGTATAACAATTATTCGAAAAAAAATATATTAAAAATTAAAAATAATGTAATAAAAAATGGCTTTACTATTAGTGTAATCTAGACAACAGATGTCTCAATACATATGTATTGGCATAGCCTATTTCAATATTGTAACCTAATTTTTAATACCATCTTACTCGACATAATTATTATACAACCGTATAGAATATTTATATCGTTGAAAGGAGAAGAAAATTCTCTATCTAATGAAATAAAAATAGGGCACCATTTAGAAAAATATAATTTTGTTCTACTGTTTGACAACCACTGATTCAATTTTCGGTTTGTTATTACTGATAAATTGGCCCCCTTATTCTTGATCATTTTTTGTATATAACACTTTTCTCTAAAGTAATTAGTTTGTCCAAGAAAGCGCTGATTGTTTTAAAGGAAACATATACAGGATATGTATTATTATATTAAATAAATAGTTTATATGTGTATTATTTATGTTTATATTCCAAAATATCCATAACATTACAGTGATATAGACAGCCTGTACGTATAGTCTGTCTCTCTCTAGCCACATGTCATAGCCATGTTTGAATACGAGTGTCCTCTCCTTCCCCATATATTACTTCATGGTTACAGAAATCCTTAATAGTAAGGAAGCTAGAAAGACATATTACAAATACAATATAAAATACGAATTTCATTTAATGTAAGGTTTATTGCTAATGGATATATTATACAATAATAAATAATAAAAAACTTATAGTAAAAAACTTGTATTGATTAATAAATTACAATAAATTAATATTTTTCTTTACAATTTATAAAAGATAATAAATAATATTTCGCACAGACTTCAATTCAGTTGTAAATTCAATGACTTTGAATAATAACTCTTTACCAAATTTCAAAGAAATGGTTCTCAAAGTTACAGCTACGCAGTGTTCTCACGATTATTAATGATCACTAATATAGTCGCCATATACAATTACAACAATAAATGCATAACAAATTCACTTATATTGGCCAACAATATCAATATCATAATAATGGAGATTCATAATTGATCTCATTTTCTCCGTCTCTCAATTTTTCATCCGGCCAAACAACACTTTCTATCCAGGGAATATAGTAAGAAACTTTTGTGTATACTCCAGGAGTTCCAGCTGTTCCACATTCTTTCTTACCAAAGGATGTTACCCCTACTATATAATAAAGATTTTTTTGGTTAGTTGCATGAATGAGCGGGCCTCCAGAACTTCCCTAAAAAAAAAAAAACAGTCAGACACAAAATAAGTATTATTATTATTATTATTATGTACAGCGGCTCAAAAAATTATTCGTACACTATACTATTATCAGTAAAATGTAACATAAAAAGGGTTTCCAAAACAGAAAATTATTAAAAAAATTAATCATAGTTTTCATTTGATATTTCAGAATCAAATTATAGTCAACAAATTTAAAAAATGTTGAGTTTATTTTGTGTAATTGTGTTTAAAACAAATTATATACAAAAATTGAAACACAAAATTATTCGTACACGCACAGTTACATAATATTAAATATTTAGGTGTTAACAATGGGGTAGTTAACATATGTTAAAATTTAATGAATTTCTTATTTGTTTACAATATATGACTCATAATAAGATATATACTGTAAAATAATCGCCATTTATTATGTAAATATTTTAAAAAAGTTATTTAAAATATTGCATGATTCAAATCGATCACTATATCTGTGACGTCACGCTTACATACTTAAAGCCGCAAATATCGCTAGTGTCGTTGTTTTGCAGTGATGGGATGTAACATGTCAAAGTGACAGTAGATGACTGACGCCGTGGACATAACCTTGTTTCTATTTGTTTCTTAGGCATTTATTCTATCTTTTTCGTAAGTAAAAAATATACATGATTATGTATTGTCTTTAAAATAAAATAAATAAGTAAAACTACGTGCTAACGTGACAGCAATCTAACCTAACAAATAAGTTCCCCATACCCCGCAAGACATACGTCACAAAATATCTTTATCATACTTCGAGCAGCACGTCGGAATTAAGTTGCAACGGAAGCGACAAGGGTAACGTCACAGTGGCGGGAATAGATATGGCCGGTATTTTCAGTATTTTTTTCTCATTTAAAAACAAAATTGTGCAAAATAAATAAAATGGAAAATTTAAATTTAAAAATACTTGCTTCTAATAAAAAAATCAAAAAAGGCAAAACTACCCCATTAAAGCCAATGGTTACATCACTAAATATAAAAATTTAGTATTATGTGTTTTATACCTGTAGGTGTACGAACAATTTTGCCTCTCAATTTTTGTATATAATTTCAACACAATTTACACAAAATAAACAAAACATTTTTTTTAATTTGATGACTATAATTTGATTCTGAAATATCGAAATATTGAAATAAATATAATACATAAACAATTACCGGACAAGTGTCCTTAGGTTCTTTCAGTCCTCCAGCACAAAACTGACTATCCACAATCCCTTTCTCCAATGTTTTTTGCTTCATGAAAACCATTTTACATTTTCTTTCTGGGAAGATATCCAAGTCTACTGCCATCAAAGTACTTTCTTCTTCCATGTTTCTTTCTTTTCCATTGCTTTTTTCAGTTTTCCATGCTAGGGCTGTTAAAGTATCTCCTGGAAAGTCCTTTTGGGTATAAAGACAAGCTGGATGGATGTACCGGGAGAAAGAAACGGGATTATCTAATTTTAAAAGGGCGATGTCGTGGTATCGCTTACCACGGATATAAAGAGGATGTGGATGGTAGGATGAAATTCGGGATATTGAGAAGGTATTTGATACGGAATTAGAGTTTATGCTGCCTAGACGAATGTACTTGACTTCTTCGCTAAAATAGAAAAAAAATCATAAAGTTTGATCAAAGTATATACAATAATTTTTTTAAAGATCAAGGTCATCTGTATCATGAACGATTTAACAAATTGGCATACATTTATCTCTGTTATTTGCAAAAACTACAAGCGTGTGCGATAAGGATGTCCATAATACGCTTGTCTTTAAAAAAATCATATTGTTTCGACTAAGTTAGGACATTCCAATTTTAAAACGATGCTCGTTGTTGACAACACTTTCGCTCTATCGTAAGTTTATTCACTAATTCAGATATATTACATTGATTCATACCCGTACGAATAACGTTATTGTCTGTCAGTGTTACTGACATGGACACTATTTCGGTATTCTATTTTTCATTTATTTGGTTTTATATTTGCTAATAAACTTTTACTATAACATATATTTTATACTAATAAAATAACAGTAGTATTTTATGTACCCTCATAAAATCTAAATAAAATACACTACTGAATTTGACAGAATGGGCGCTACAATCTTAATTCATACAATTTGTAGATGACCTTGACCGGACATATTTGATTTTTTTTACTTACAATTCCCTGTCTTCTAAGCAATGGGCAGCAGTAAGAACAAACTGTTCACTTATTAAAGACCCGCTACATTTGAAAACTATTGACGTTTTGTTTAAATATCCTAGAGCTACCTGTAAGAAAAATCGAAAACACTTAAATTATGCTTATATATAATATAATAATAGTCGGCCTTATACCGAATACCGAATAGTTTAGATTGTTGAGAAAAATAGAAAATTATCGTATATACGAGCCCCATCCCATATCAGTTGGCCCATTTTTTTAATATTACGGACATTTTGTCGTTCTAATGACACATAGCAAGATATGATTTCTAGAATATTTTATATCATACTGGTTTCTAAAACAACGTTTTTTGAACGATTTATCAAACAAAAAGTGAAACATTAAAGTCCTAGAACTTTAAAATGATATTTTAAAGTTCTAGGACTTTAAAATGTTACCTTCATACTGAATCCTTTATTTATGCGGCATTACATTGTTCTTCACCTTAAAAGCTCCATTCAAGATATCTTCAAGAATATATTTTTCATCAATTATAGCGAATAAGAATATTTTCGTAATACCATAACGTTACAATAATTTAACAGAACTAAACACGTAAGTGAAAAGGGATCTATAATGGATGCCGGCCGTTAAGGATTATAACGGCCGCCGACCGTCCGTTAAGGCCGATATGCAAAAACGGACGCGGCTGAAGTTTGGCCGCGTCCGTTATTTCTTCATATCGGCCTAATGACATTAATAACTATAACGAAAGCAAACAATTCAATTTCAATCTGTCAATCTGTCAAAATTTTGCTAGGATTTTCGAACAATTGCAACTTAGCCTACTTATACAACACTAATACTGCTACGAATTGCTGCATATTTTTTTTTAAATAATTTAATAACTAAAAACAAGTATGACATAAAATTATGTGTGTACCTCAGACGAAAAGTGTCTTTAAGGTACTCACAAGTAAACAACTTGCTCATACCTTAAAGATTCACTTTTCGTCCTAGATATATAAAATACTATTATTGTTTTAATGTAAAATGAATTAATATTGAGTTTTACCAACAATACAAAAAACAAACTGGAAAAAATTTAAACGAATGTACGCGTTTATTGACCGCAAAAACAGCCAAATACTATTCTACTATTCGACCAAGGAAATCGCCAAATATTCGGTATCAAGTGTAGGGTCGTATATTAGTTGTAAGTATAAATATATAAAGTTAATTAATGTCAACAAACATTTATCATAATTTATTTATGTATTATGTACTAACCATATGTGAAAATTCCTGTGGTTCAACGATAGATCCGCCAACTAGATTCCGTTTGTGTAATCGTCGTATTTCCGGAAGGGCTTCCGCGTATTCCTTACACTCTAAAAAAGATAATAAATTTTATTTGGTTTGAAATTATCAATTTTTTTCCTCTTTATTAATAATGTAGAACGTCAGGATATTTTCGGTATTATTAACACTGAAAATTTCTTGTAGATTTTGAATCACCCATTTCCAAAATTATAAATTATTGACTTTGGTTGTTATCACATTAAGCCACAAAAATATATTCACATGTATAATTAATGAATCAACAGGAATGTTCCTCTAATAATCACCCAAATTTCCTAACCAAAACAATTTTTTTTGTTCTTATTTATGCTGGTAATTTTTTGTCAGTTTTTACCTTGTGTCACCTTTAAGTAAGGAATGTATTTTTGGTCAAAAAATTCGGTGGTGAATTTTCAATGAATAAGCACGTTTTAGGGTCCTTACTATTCGATTGTAATATTTTTACGAGGAAGTCTGTAAATGTGTTTGTGTGTGCGTTTGCATGTGGGTGTATGTGTGTGTGTGTGTGACTATAAATTCGACCGCGATAACTCCAATACTAGAATTCCAAAAATTACAATTTTTATGTATTCCTCTTCCTTACATCCATATGCAAACTTGATTAGATTTTGATTATAATTAGTCAACCGGAAGTATCCTTATTTAAAGATTTTAACAGTTTTTCTTGAAAAAAGACTGTTAAATATCATTATTTCACATTTAATGTTACTAAATATTAAACAATATTTTATTCTCTATACGAATTCATTACAGATTATATTTCATATTCAATGGATACAGAGGTAAAAAATTATAAAGGAATTAAATTTCATAAAGCAGCCAGCTATACTATAACCATGGAAACAGCTATTATATTAAGTAAATTCTAATTAAAAGATGTCAGTGTCAAGTGCAATTGACATAGTATGTTTGTTATAATTTTACTGGAAATATAGAATATTTTACTAGAAACTTTCTGTATGGATTTTGTACAAAATCCATAAAACCGAGAAAAGGTAATATACTGGAAATATAGAATCTTTTGCAAAATACTCAGAACTATCGGAAGGTAATGTACTGGCCACATTAGATTTTTTATAAATGATAAAACAGATTTATTTATACTTACTTTGAGCACTTTTTGATGTTTTTGGAAGTGTAATGGTAGGACAGCAAACTATTGGTTCATGGTCAACAAAATCATATATCGCAGGAGTTTTTCCGGCCATCCATTCGTAAAACCTAGTTTTGCATTTGAGTACACGAGTTAATAGTCCAGGTTGACGTTGTTCTGTTATGCATTTTTGACCTTAAACGATTTTTTTTATTAATAATTAACAAAGTTAATCATTAAAAAATATGTTTAAAATGAAAAGAAATTCATATTATTATCACAAAATTATTTTACATTAAAGTAGTTTAACGTAAAAACAACCAATGTCCCCATTTCGTATTTTATTGGATTAATTATTCAATTAATTTTTATTTAAAATAAATTCGGAACTTCTAGTACCATCTTGTGTTCATTTCTGAATTAATTTCATATATATTTCATGTTAAAAATTGTTAGAAAATAGCGCAAATTCTCGCTGCTTCGCTTAGTAATTTTTTTACGTATTAATTAAATATATTTTCTACGCTAAAACAAGTAGGTCTATATATTTCAATTTCGAACAAGTTAACAAGTAACAATTTAAAAATAGAATTTTGGTTTGTGCAAGTTTGCTATACACCAATGTTAATTCTTGATTACAAGAGGATTTTGAAAACTATTATATTTTTCAAGTTTAGTTTACTCAACTACATTATTTACATTACAAATTTTTCAAATACATTGTGTTATTATTTAATAAATTGAACAAATATATAAATTTTGCATCCCCTCTACCTTGATGACGACACAACTACTAACATTTGATTCGTTAATGTGTGTGGGAGAGGTGAAGGGAAGGTCGAAGATCAGACAACGTTCACTATCTCCGTCTCTGTCTTCCCGAACTACAGAACTAGCACGTATGTCATCCGTGATTGTGACGTCATAAAAAGAAAATATTTATTTTAAGCCGTAAGTGACAAAATTTTGAAAAAAGAGAAAATAGGGGGTCTTTTATTTTATATCGAATATTCCAAAAAAAAAATCCTTAATATCATGCAAGTAGCCCATTGCACGATTTTATTAATATTTTAATATATTGAATTTATTTTCTAAAATTGTGAATATAAACACGTTGGTGCTGCTATCAAGCAACAAAAATTTATACTACTAGGCTCCTAGAATGTTTAAATATAATAATATAATTTTGCGCTGTTTTCTTCACTCTAGCTATGAGTGCCTGTAAAATGACGCCTGATAAACCTTCTTATACAATAATATACATAATTTATTTATATATAACTATGTATAAATACAAATAACTCGTAGAATGTTTAAATATAATAACATAATATTTAAAATAATTCTTGTGGTGATTTTTCGCAGTCAGCAGTGAGTACCTGTGAGGTGACGCCTGTTACACAGTATTTTTCATTATACAGAGTGTTGACCCAGACACCAGAACATAGGACTTCGTAATTTCCTGCTTCCCTAAATATTTTAAGTAAAAAAGCTTAAAATAAGTATCGTAGAGCATAAAATTGTACATCACAATCAATAAAGAAATTTAATTTTTCATGCTTTATAACGGCAGAAATTAGGTATGAAAATATCGAAAATTACCCCAAAAATAGTGATAGCCTTGAAATTGAAAAATTAACAAATGTTGCCGATTTATCTGTCAAGCTAGGTTAATTTATTTTTATTATTATTCGTAATTCGTTAAAAAAATATTTATAAACTACTAGATAATTGTTCACTTGATCGGATATTAAAATTGTATTAACCTAATTTAACATGAAATACGTCAAAATTTGTTCATTTATCTGTTTCAATTCCATGACATTTTCATACGTAATTTCTGTCGTTATAAAGTACGTACAATTAATTTTATTTGAAATCGTCACTAAAGTGCCCAAAAATCGTCATTAAAAGTTCAGAAATCGGCACTAAAGTAATTCATTATAGGACGATTTCATGAAATGTAGTGTTGCCAACCTTATGATAATTATTGTACATATAAGATAATTTGGGCAGACATACGGTGTACAATAGCAAATTTGTATGTGAAATGACAAAAAATATGTGCAAGAAGAACGAATTAAATAATTCCGATGAAGAAATTTGAGATAACACGCATAATTTTGAGTATTCATTACTATAACTTCAATGTCCGGAGGTTCGCAAAACTGAACATAGTTCGTTTGTTTGACACACAGAAATTGACAGATTTGTCATCATAACCTATAAAAATAAATATATCTTTTATTTTCACAAAATTTCGTTTTCAAATAAAATTTAATATGCACCTCGGCACTGAAGTTTTTTTTTTATTACTCGTATGGTTTATTTTTCTCAGCCGTACGGCCTCGACAACTAAATTCCACATTCGTGATAAAAGATAAAACTTCAGTTCCTTGATACATAAATAACAATTTCTTATTGATTCAGATGCAAAATTTTAAGCTCTAAAGTCACATGTTCCGGTGTCACAGTCATAACGTCCTCTATATTAGTATTTGAATAAAAAAAATTGAATGGACGATACTATGATTTAACATTTTAAGTGCCACCATTCATAAAAAAAATTGGCCCCAGAAGCCACCACCAGTTTTTCACTGTGAATGGTTGATAATGCTACAAGAATTCATTATAAATTATCAGACTATGAAATTAATATTTTTTACGTTAATGAGAGCTTTGAAAATTGTCCAAAACGGCCGTATGAGACCACCGTGTTACCACACCATTTCATGTCTGAACATGTTCGAATGCGGCATCTATTTACTCGTAGTTGCACGTTTTGTGTGAAACTTGTTAGTATTCGTTTCTCTTTAAATATGAATAAATATATATTAAAATTACTATCACTGAATATATGGCCATGGCCCCATGAAGCCACATTGGTCTCGCAAATTCCGTATGTTCCGTCGGCTAAGCACGGTTTCTAACACGTCAGCCGCACCCTATCCTCTCCCATAAGTTTCAATGCTATATTCGAGACCAGTGCGGTACCACGCAGCCGATCATGTAGTTTGACATTGTGAGTCCACATAGGTCTCGCGCGGCCAAAGTGGTCAAAAAAGTGTGAGTCCACGTAGGCACCACATGACACTTAAAGTGTTAAGGAAAGTGTATTGAATCTATTACTATAACAATTAAGCTTTAACATTCATATTTAATAAAGACGTAATGGCCCATTTATAAAGTTCAGTCTGCCTTGCCCCATGAGTCTTTGGCGGATTTTAAAATTTATTTTGCGTACTTTTTGAAATATCCTACGCTAATTGTTTTCATTTTGGGTCGTACACCTTTCTTGTAAGTCTTAAAAGTTTCAATAGGTTTCGCTAGAGATACGTTAATATCTTTGTTTAAATGATGTAAATTGTTTAAATCAAGTAACTTTGGCTGGTAATTTTGTCTATAAACCTTCATCACCTCCAAGGCACTATCTAGAGACGCCTGATTCCGAAATAGCTGCACACAACATTATCTGAAAACTTTGCTTTCACTTTAAATTCTATATTGAAACATTTTGGTCGTTACAAGAAAGATATAAAACAAACTGTAGGAGCCTCAAAATGAAAACATTTAAGGAGAAGGATTTTTCAAAAAGTAAATAAATTTTAAAACTCGCCAAAGACTCATGGGGCAAGTCAGAACTTAACTTCGTCGTCTAGAAGAAAACGGGCCACTACCTCTATATTAAATATGAATGCTAAAGCTTAAGCTATGTTAATTATTGTATTAATAAGCGGATTTAATATACTTTCCTCAAACCACAGTATCGTCCATTCAAAAATTTTCTGAAAAATTATGTTACATAACACCAAAATATTATTCGTACTTTGCTTTATTTTTGACAAAACTTGTTGCTCATAATGGCTGGTACCACAAGCCTTGTTTTAACTAAAACACTGTTTTAAGAAATGTCAAATTCAAATTTCAATATTAAATTTTACCCTTATATTTAAAGAACGACTTTTTTAAAAGTATTTGTTCGAATATAAACTATGTTCTGCTTTAAAATCATATTTTGATAAATTTGATATTATTTGATAAACAGCGTTTTAGTTAAAACAAGGCTTGTGGTACCAGCCAATGTGACGTGACCGGAATTGAATGATATGGCGCCAAATTTAACTTACCAATGAGACTACCAGCTAGTACAAAATGGGTTGTACAAAATATACACATCAACAATAAGGCTACCACTATTTTCTGCATTTTGATATTTGCTTCTGTCTGTCTTCAACAAAACTGTTGCTTCAGACCTTAACATTGAGCTATATATATAGGAAGAAATCCCCTTCAATGCAATGATTCATTAATCGTCTTGCGTTTTACGGATACCGCTAATTCAAATTGAACTATTTTTCAAGTCTGCGACTGCGGTTACAGTGGCGTATATGCGGTTCTATTTACAAATTGATTCTAATTTTGATAATCGCCACAGGAAAGAATAGATATAACAGATCTTGATTGAAATCGTGAGCAGGAAAAATTACTACATATACAAACGCATTGACGTTATTTTTTTGCGTAGGTTGGGTCAACAACTTTTAAAGTTTCGAAAAAGGATATAAAGTTTTCAATTTCAGTGGCGTCAATGACAATACCCAAAAGTTACATCCGGTTTATATAAATAAATTATTTAGATTATAAATAAAACTTTTTATACTTCCTTATAAAATGAGCTGATGTTATAAATGAAAATTTTCAAGAAGAATTAGATTTTCGTCAAGGATGCGGCAAATAAAACCACCAGAAAAATTTGATATAAGGTAACGTATGTCCTAAAAGTTTTTGACACAAATTTCAACAATTTTTTTGTAATATAAAATGCATTTATTTAAAGTTTTGTAATACTTAATAATTAACTATTTCATAAACAACAAAATTATGAAAATTAAATGAAGATTTACATGAAATTCTAGGACTTCACACTGAGCAACTTCGAAATTAATGCTAATGTTGTTTTTGCGGATATTCTATTGTATAAAAACTTCCGACAAACAACCATAAATTCTATTTTAATTTTTTTAATTTTCTATGTTGTGCTTAAATTACTCTTTGAACCTTATAATTTGTGAAACATCATTTTTATTGGTTTAAAAAAAAAATTAATAAACATAAGCTTTATTTATCCTACTATCCCGGGGCAAATAAGGTCCAGTAAATTTGATGCCACAAAATATGAATCAAGCTAAAAAAATAACAATATGAAAAGAATCTCGGATACATGGTTTAGCCATAGCTGTTATATAATGGACAAGGTGCCTGAAATGGCACCATGAAGAGTGTGTTGGGGCTTATTAGAGAAAAAATATATTCCCAGATGGCTCAGTTTAAGCTAAAATTATGCTCCTATTAGTATTATTACTTCTTGATTTTTCTCAAAATGTCTATTTTTTTCAGTGATCTTATTATACTACCATAGTTTAATAAGGCCTTTTTTTTGAGAATGTATTTTTATATGAATATTAGTTTTCAAAATGGTGATTTCTTTAAATTAATGTTTATAATGAAACAAATTTTAACATGAACAAAGGTTTTTCAATAAAGATTACTAATTAATTATACAAAATATTTCATTCTTAATTAAGATGGGCCTTATTTGCTTTCTCAATCTTAAATTTACTAATGTGCTCAAAGAATGCCGCCCCAATAAACATTTTTATTGATTAAAAAAATATATAGATTTGTTTTGAAAATTTGTTTATTCAATAAGTGAATGTTTCTTTCTATTTGCTACAACTTTTATTTGGATGTGTTCTATATACATGAAACATCCTGTATACATATTCATTTAAAATAAAAGTTGGGTCCCGCATTTTGAGAACCACTGATTTTGAAATTCAATCTGCAAATATAAAAAAAAAAATAATATATTGTATTTTATTCAATAAAATAAATAAATCTCGTATTTCAACTGGCAGTTGCCCGTGTCAAGCTGTCACAACTCGCACGTAATAATTCATTTGTTTCGTTCTTTGTATGAGACTCTGTGTAGGTACATATCGTCTCGCAGTTATTTAAAGTTTTAATTAATATTAACAATAAATTATATATTAGTGTATTCAGTAATATTTCGTGGACATTTTGATATATAATTGACGTAGTGAATCGATTTTTTTGTGGGTTTTCGAGGCAGGAAAAATATGCTTGCTCTCTCTCATGGTGAACACGGTAGGCAAAATGAATTATTGTTTTCAATATTATAATAGTTATTTATGATATAAATGTGTAGAGATATACTTTATATCAAAATAGAAAGTTTAACATAATGTGGTGTAAATTATGTGACGCGACACCACTAAATATGTATATCAATTAATATCTTTCTTCTTTTAATATGCTAAATAATATTGTGCAACTTTAAAGGAGTTATTTCCTTATTTTATGCGGAATAAAATAAATAAAATTAAACCACAGACTTGATACATTTGTATTCATTTCTTAGAATAAAGGATGTCATTTATACAGCTACATAATATAGTATGTCTATATATATACGTAAATATGTGTAATAATAAAAAAATACTTTTTACTTTTCCCATAATATTAATATAGTAAAATAAATACTGTAATATCTAATATCTATATGACTGCAATTATATTATATCACAAAAGCAATCCAGATATTTAGTTACAACATATTGATAATAATAATATTAATTTTATTTTTATGTATAAGCTAAATTTACGAACGTGATTCACTCATATATTTTACACATTAGTGGGAGTGACACAACATTGTAAGCACCCAATTGTGAACCACAATTATTAATTTGTAATTTACGATTTTACATAGGTATCTTGTTTTACAACTGATTCGTGAAATATTTAATAAGTTTAATTTTTACGACGTTCACGATTCAGAGCATTCTTAATTTTTAGATAAGAAGCAAGATACATATTATGAAGTCAAAAAAATTATATTTGCTTTTTTAATAGTTTTTCTAAAAGGCATTACAAATTACATTAAGAGATTAGATTAAAAAAAATTGAGTTATAATTATAGGGGCTCACAAAATTATTCGTACACTACTGTTATCAGTACAATGTAAAATAAAAAGGATTTACAAAAAACAAATTCATTTAAAAAATTAATCACAATCTTTTTTCGATATTCCAGTATCAAATGATATAGTCGCCATATTTAAAAATGTTTGATTTACTTTATACAAGAGTGTTGAAAACAAAGTATATAGGAGTACAAAATTGAGACAAAATTTTTCGTATACCTATAGTTATTCAATTATTTTACAATTTTAATCAGGGCTGGCGGAAGAGGCGGGCTAACCGGGCGACAGCCTGGAGCGCCCTTGACAAAGGGCGTCGCGGGCCGCATCGCAGCTTAACAAGGATTTTGATTTTTGATCATACCAGAATAAAAGAAATAATCATATACAAATACTACAGTTGTGTGCAACCTACGGTGCGCAACGTCTTTTATCAAGTTTTACTGAATCCGGCCCCACCTACTATATACACTCAGTAAGAGAAGGACCATGTAAAAATATCAGAAAAATTATTTGTTAGTTCCCCAAACATTAACAATTTTGTGAATAAAATGGTGTCCCAACCGTCGCAATTTTTTTTTTCCGATTATGGCATTAAAAGTATGATTTTATTTACAGTTGCTAGGGTATAAAGTTCCACTTTTAGTGCCGCTAGCAGAGAAAGTATAATTTTATTTCCTAATAACTATCAATAAAATAATTCAAATTTGTTTTTTCCTGTATGAAAAATGATGAATGATGACGTAATATTTAAAATGAATATTCTGAACAATCGGCGAAAAAAATATTTGTTCAACACGGCAAAAATTAAAATTCACTACCTTCGCCTTGTCTATACCGCCGCCACAGTGAATCTGCTACTATTTTTGCGTTGTTCAACAAAAACTTACTGTTCATATACTTTAATGTTTATGTATTAGGAAAAGTGTCATATTTATTTTTTAAATGTATTTCAATGAAGTAGAAAATCTAATAAAAATATGCTGCTTTGATATACTCCCATGCAAAAAAAATTTAGCCAACACAATACCTCTTGCCATTTCCATTTTATGTTACATAAGTATCGTATTTAACATACAGGGTGATGACCGACACAGCTGAACATGTAACATGTAAATCAGACTTTCCTAATTTCCTGCTTCCCTAATTATTTTAGGAAAAAAAATCAAATCAAAGTTGTAGAGCATAACATTCTGCATCTGAATCAATAAGTTGTATGCCTTATAACGGTAGAAATTAGGTATGAAAATGTCGAAAATCACCTTAAAAATAGCAATAGCCATGAATTTGAGACAAAATAAATAACAAATGTCTAATGGTTTATCTGTCATGTTAGAGTAAGGCACTGTATATTTATATTCATGTTTCTTAATCAATTCTAGTAGTTTTTGAAATCCAGTAGAATTTGAAGGTACATAACTAGGCCTAGAACGTCACGACTTCTTTATCTCTCGTTTGTCTTAAATTAAAAGACAGCTGTAGCCATGGTACTAATATGTAAAAATACAACATACAAATTATAATAATATGATTTTTCTGCATCAAAGAAAACATGTTTATTTCACTAGGTCTTGGAAAAAAAAAATATTTATTCGCTATATAATCTAAATTTCCAAATTGTTATAGTGTGGAATTTCTGTCATTGTGTTTCGACTAAAAAAATAATTTCAGGCCCCTCCTCGATTTCCATAGAATACTGTACTTATCATGACGATTTTCTCGACAAAATTTTAAATTCACATTGTTATAATACGTGAGATGCAGTATAATAAAACTGATATTACATTATAGGAACTAATAAATACATAACTATTTTCTTTCTTTAGTCACGTTTATTTTGAGAATAAAAAAAATTACATTTTCCTAACAGAAAATTATAAATATTATATCAGGGCTAAAGGGAATTATTTTATTTAAAAATATGTTAATGCAAACATATTATATTTTATCTAGTATTACAATACCATGGCTTAATGTAAAAAACAACCAATGAGAGACATTTATGATGCCACAAATATTCAAACACTACTGTAATAATTTCGAATAATAAATGAAAATTCAATTTTGAAAGTTTTTATAAAATTTTCGTATTAATATTTGTATTGAACAAATTATTTATTTTTCAATAAAATGCATACGAAGAAATAAATCGCGTATTTCAGATCACAGTTGGCCGTGATCGGTTATCACAACTCGCATTAATTCGTTTGTTTCTTTAGCGAGTGATGGTTATTTCGCATATCGTCTCGCAGTTATTTAAAGTTTTTGGTGGTAAATTTATTGATATTGATAATAAATTATATATCAGTGAATTCAGTATTTTTTCGTGGTCATTTTGATATAAAATTCATGTAGTGAATCAATTTTTTTTGTGGGTTTTCGAGCGATGGAAAAATTGGCGTTCAATCTTCCATGGCGTACGCATACACATACACGGTAAGCGAAATGAATTATTGTTTTTTATTGTTATAAATAAATATATATTCGTTATTTTACGTATTATATTATCAATAATAATGACATTGGTTCTTCTTATATTAAGCTACGGATATATAAATGTAATAACATATCAAAATTATTTTATTTCCAAACAATATTTTCTATCCATTCGACAAATCCTGAAATACGGACATTCAGTGCAAGATTTCCTCCACAATTCGGCCTTCCCCAATCGGTTATACCAGCCACATAATGAACACAAGGATATTGGTTATCCAAATATACAAAAGGTGATCCACTTGTAAACTGAAAAAAAAACAAATAAATAATTTTATCTACATTTTGTTTTACCTCCCGCTACGGTAAAGGAGGTATAGAGATCGTGCTAAAAATCGCATATCATATCATTTGTAAATGAACATGTTTGTGTGATTGTGTGTATGTGTGTTCGAAAATAGCTATTTGTGTATTAAGAGCGCAAAATAGGACATTGTCGATTGAGAGGTTGAGAGATTTTTTCTACAGTCGCTACCATAACAAAAAATAATAAAATGTACACTTTGTACTTACTCTACTACTCAATTAATAAGGATTAATATAAAGAAAAAACGTCTTTTATATTTAATTTTAATTTATCGTTATTTTCCATTCTTCTTGACCTGTTGCTTCAATCTAATCTAAACATTTTATACTTTCGTTTTTGTAAATGAATGTCCTATTTTATTTTCACAATAGTGCGGCATTTTTTTTTTTTTTGGTTATATAACATATCGACGTTTAGTCAGGAACTAATGGCACTGTAGTGACATATTTACTACCTTTAGAAGCGCAAGCTCCTTGATATGACACAGAAACGCGATCCAAGCGCCATCTGATATTCGTCTGGATATATTAACGTATATACGCGGGAAATATAAATCTGTACTTTAAATTAAATTCATATTAAAATTTTAAATAAGGTCAAACTTTATTACTTACCTTAAAAAATAAAAGACTAATTATTAATAGCAATATAAATATTTATTTCGCACAAAATCTATTGTTTTATATTGGATCTTAAAAAAATTAACAAACAAAATCAAAAAATAAAGTTATTCTAATTGCACATGAGATCTTCAAGAAAATAAATAGGACTACCTAACAATTAAAATAAAAATACGTTCATAAAGATACACCTAAGCGAATGAATGAATGAAATAGTTTTCACTTCGTGTAGTTCTTAACGGTTGTTCTTCCTAAAACATTTCTAATTCAATTTGATCCCAAAATCCAATCATAAACATCTTGCACTTACCTTGACAGAAGTGTATTCAAAAATGCTTCCCATCTGCACTGGATAAAAAAATATTTTTTCTAAACTAACTGCTTTTTATTGAATATTTTATGGCCGAATAAGAATGTCCTTTTGCTCCCAACAGAATTGCGTAAAGTGGTTCATTAATAGGGATTGCATTCGAAGGCGTTAGCAAAATAAAAGCTTCTCAAGGTGCCAAGACCGAAAAATGGAAATCAAAAATGAGAGAATTGTTGGTTGTTCTCCTATTTCGTAAAAGGTTTTGTAGGTTCCTTCTGATCGGGAATAATGTGCTTTACATTTCGAAAAGTCTACAATACGATAATTTTTTTGTAATGAATACATAATTGATGAATAATGTATATATCTATGTTTTACCTTCACTTGTAGTAAAATTCGAATGGCAATTTTCTGTAGAAAATAATATAAACATCATAACCTGAACGTCTCGTCACAAATACAAACAACTGTCATTTGTTGAACAGAACGCACTCCACAGAGACGGCGCAAACATACGCGCGAACTTGCCGTCTTCTTATTGGTCAAAATTTTAAAAGGTTCCCCCATTTTCATCTGGAATGATGTTTCCAAATCTCAGATACTACCTGCACCCCCGTGCTTTACAAATCAATCTGACAATAACTGCTCTGTCAGTATATTACATAACCAAAAAAAAAAAATGCCGCACTATTGTGAAAATAAAATAGGGCATTCATTTACAAAAATGAAAGTATAAAATGTTTAGATTAGTTTGAAGCAATAGGTCAAGAAGAATAGGAAATAACGATAAATTAAAATTAAATATAAAAGACGTTTTTACTTCCTTGTACGTAAGTAAAGTAAGTATTGTAATCACCAAAAATTTCGGTTTTCAGATTTCAGCGGAAATATCCATTTTGATCATCCCTGAATCCATTTTGACTAATTTCGTCGTGACGTCTGTACGTACATACGTACGTACGTCCGTACGTACGTATCTCGCATAACTCAAAAACGGTAAGCCGTAGAAAGTTGAAATTTTGTATTTAGGTCTCCTGCAACATCTAGTTGTGCACCTCCCTTTCTGGTTATTACACAATTTCCAGAAGTGGCACTTTACATGAAGCCTATAATAGATTTTAATGAAAAACTGTTTTAAAATATAATCCAAAACTTTTCAAATTTGGTATACAAGACTTTTATGTCAATCGAAATAACATAATAGATTTTGGTTAAAATAGGCTAACCGGAAGTGGTACATTACTTGAAGTAGTTAACAGTTTTTCTTGAATAAAATGATTTTATTTTGATTTTAGAAATAAATGCTTCAAATTAAAGTTATAGAGAATTAATTTCTGCGTCTAGCACCAAGTATTATTAAATTAGCCCTTTGTATAAGCGAGATATGTAAATTTAAAAATTATATACTTTTTGTTTTTGTAATAAAGCTTGCTATGGATTAGGACAAAAAAAATCATGTCAAATTACGTTAAATACGTGCAATTTTATGATTCGTACAATAACAAATATATTTTAATTGTGAAATTAGTCATATTCATTGTTGTAATCAAATATTTTTTTGTTGTAATCAAAACTTTCTTTAAAAAGAATCGGGTTAATTTAAGAATGATAGTAGTAAATGAATTATTTTTTGTTCTATATCAAAATATTTCTCGGGCTTGGCTTAAGCCTGTCAATATTTTGTAATTTAATTATTAAAAAAATATGTATAGTTTAATAATCGTACAAGGAAGTCGTGTGGTGTCCACATCAGATTTTTTTCTTTATATTAATCCTTATTAATTGAGTAATAGTGTAAGTACAAATTGTACATTTTATTATTTTTTGTTATGGTGGAGGATCCCACTGTGGCGACTGTAGAAAAAATCTTCTGTGTGTTTCGAGCGCAAATGGACATTGTCGATTTCGTACGTCGCGCGGCAACAACCTCTCAATCGACAATGTCCTATTTTGCGCTCTTAATACACAAATAGCTATTTTTTCGATCAGTGGTTCTCAAAATACGGGACCTAACTTTTTGTTTTAAATGAGAACATACATTTTTTTGCTTATTCGTTAGAGAAATTCTGAATTCAGTGGTATAATATTTTTATATCCTTACATAACGACTTTTTTTTGGAGAAAAATGCATGTAAATTTTTATATTAATTTGATTAAAATATGGCTATAATTAAAATGCCATGAATGGAGAAATGAATACTTGTTCTTTTTTATAACAGAATTAGAATGCTATGAAAGAAATACATGGATATTTGTTTTGTGTTGTCATTTATGATTCATTAAAAGAATAAAATATTCACTTCTTTCTGTCAGGGTACTCTAATTCTAAGTAAAAAAATAACATTCTTATTATCGCCATATTTTAATCAAATTAATAGAAAACTTTACATGCATTTTTTTTCAAAAAAATCGTTATTTAGGTGTATAAAGATATTATATCACTGAATTGAAAATTAAATTAAATTAACAAATTAAAAATGTATGTTCGCCGCACTGTACAAATATTTCATTATCATTACCGAAATCTGTGTACAATGCAGATTGGCACACCCAGTAATGGGTAATATGTCGTAATCATATATTTATTTAAAATTAAAAAGTTAGGTCCCGTATTTTGAGAACTATTGATCAAAAAAAATATTTTCTTTAAATTTCTCTTGTGAAATAGAAAAATCTGTTGTGGCCATCACAATACCTCTCGCACCCTACCATTGTGGTATATAAAAGTATTGTATTTAACATTTCTTGTACATACAAACAATGGGGTTCTCCACTCTAATTTTTTTTATTATTTTACATGAAAGTTCGTATAATTCTAAAGCAATTCTTAGTATTAAAAAGTTATAATTGTTTTTAGTTTAACTGCATATGATTTTTAACGAAACCTATAGCTATCTTCCTCGCACGAGTGACTATAGTTTACTGCACGAGAAAGATATCAATAGTTGTGACGTCACAGTGGCACTGAAAATAAATTCAAATATCTCGCAAAGTAATCATTCAAAAAAGGTTTTTTAAATCTTAATCGTTAATTATTGAGTAGTACTTTAAGGATAAAGTGTACACTTTATTATTTTTTGTTATGGTGGAGGACCCCATTCTAATTACACCTAATCTTCATATTTACGTATTTTCTGTAATTTTAAATTCATTCTATGAGCAAGTTTTCTTCATTTCTTCTAAATGTTCGAGGTTTTTCCAATTCATTAACGGGATTGGCGGTATTTCTGAAGGATTCAACCTATATTTTTAAATATATAATTAATTATACAATAATAAATATTAAATATCGTTCACAGAAAAAGCCTTCCTTAATATCTCTGAATTTTTGACACTGACATTAGTGACATTTATCTGTCAGTTACATACGTTTTCATTTCTCAAGGAGTTACCATGGATATGTTTGGGCTGTGAGCAGGCTGTGAGATTTACTACAACAGATTATTTTATAGATATCTATATCTTTAAATCTATAGAAGGTATAATAAAAAAATTAAATGTGTCCGATAGAGAATTTTGGTTTTTAATATTTGTAATAACACAAATTTTCAAAAAATAATATTTAGAATATTTTTGTTAAAATACTACTACTTGTCCAATTGTTACAAAAATCTACTCAACTCTCCCCATTACTGTTAGATTGAGGAATCCGTAGTTACGCAAGTCTTTAGTCTTATAGAATTTGAGAAATCGTTCATATAACAACCTTACACACACACAGACATCATCGTAAAAATGTTATTATCAGAAGGGACCTTAAAACGTGCTTATTCACTAAAATCTGGATATGCGATTTTTAGCATGATTCCAATACCTCTCTTAGCGAGAGGTTAAAAAATAGTAAATAGAGGAATAGTTAAAGAACTTAATAGTTTCCAGCATAAGTAAATATGTAGGTATTATTTGAAATTAATAAAAATTAAATGGCGGGAAATATTGTGTTGGTCACATCACTTTTTTTTTTATCTTACCCCACAAGATATGCTACCCTCTTTATTGCAAAATTGTATGTTATGATCAAAATCTGTCCCCCATTCTTGATTGCATTCCTCATTTCCTACTATTAGATTATTTTCTTGACCTAAAAGTCCTCTTGAAATATGAGTACTCCTAGCATTGTACCCTACAACAGTATAGTTAGATAGCTCTTCGCCATTATGTAAACAAGCTGGTTGAATATATTCGTTAAATTGTACTGGTTCTTCTAATCTCAATAAGGCAATATCATTGATGGTTCTATATTCAGCAAAACCAGGATGGAGAAATATTTCAGCTACAGAGAAAGTATTTTCTGTTTGAAGATCAGGAAGCCTTATGTTTAAAGTGTTGAAACGTACGTGTACTCCTGATATCCTAAAATATTAAATTGATTATATATTTAACTTCAATGGCTATTTAGACTGTTTACAGAGCCTATGGAGATGACACCTGATAAACTTACGGTTTATTTTTACTAGAAACGCAATGTCCAGTAGTAATAACAAAATGTTCGCTTAATAATACTCCTGAGCAAACCCATTGTACTTTTTTATTCTGATTTTCTAAACCAATGGCGGACTATAATATATACATATTATAAAAAAAATAATGAACCAAAAATGCCGAATACTTACCAAAAAGGGATAATCTTTTGGTTGTACTGTACTCAATCTTTCATGTTTATTACAAATGTTTTGACTTTGAAAAAGTTTATTGTATTGTTCACATCCTTGATTACAAAATATAAAATATGTAGCATAATATATACAGCGTGTTCATTTTAACTGAGCCACCATTGCTATCTCGAGAACTATAAGAGCAACAAAGACGGTTAAAATGGGCAAACAATTTCTATTTCACAAAACAAATTTAAAGAAAAGAAAAAATATTTTTCCCATCACTGGTTCACAAAAACGGGACTTTACTTTTTATTTTAAATGAGAACATATATATATATATATATATATATATATATATATATATATATATATATATATATATATATATATATATATACAGTGTGTTAATTAAAAACCTGGCCATAGGCGTTTAACATGGGAAATCAGTTTTTCCTTGCGCAAAAATTCCCAAATTATTTTAGACAAAAATACTTCAAATAAATGTTATAGAGAATTAAATTCTGCACCCTAATTTGTAATAAGATTTTATTTTTGACTTTTTATAACCGAGATAATCAATTTTAATTTTTTTTGGAGATAACTGATTTATAGCGGTAGCCATGGAACTCAAAACAAAATTACGAACAATTGTATGCCATCTTAACTGTCAAAAAAAATGTGTTTTGTAATTTTCGTTCAACAACATATTTCTTTGAAAGTATGGAACAGTTTTCTCATGATGAAAAGCTTCAGATTATAAAATGGTTTGAGTTGTCGCTATAAATCAGCTATCTTCAAAAAACTTTAAAATTGATTATCTCGGTTATGAAATGTCAAAAATAAAATCTTATTACAAATTAAGGTGCAGAATTTAATTCTCTACAATATTTATTTAAAGTATTTTAGACTAAAATAATTTAGGAACTTTTGCGCAAAGAAAAACTGATTTAATTAACACACTGTATATATATATATTATTTGCTCATTTATTGGAGAATTCAATTCTGAATTCAGTAATATAATATTTTTATACTCTAATATAACGATTTTATGAGAAAGATGCGTATAGATTTTTATATTAATTTGATTAAAATATGGCTATAATAAGAGTGCCACGAATGGAAAAAATGAATAAGTGTTATTTTTTACATCTAATTAGAATGCCATGAAAGAAATACGTGAATATTTCGTTTGCCTTGACAAAATATTTACTTCTTTCTGTCAGGGCACTCTAAATTCTGGAAATGATGTAATTACTGCATTGCAGTCAAAAAAAATTATTTAAAATTCGACCTCTAGCGGTTTCGGCATCTCCTATGCCTTCTTCAGGAGATGCCGAAACCGGTAGAGGCCGAATTTTAAATATATTTTTTTTTGACTGCAATCCAGTAATTACATCATTTCCATATACCCATCCAGTCAAGAAGCTTCATCATCCACTCTAAATTTTATTTTTAAAAAAATACATATATTTTTTCCATTCGTGGCACTCTTATTATAGCCATATTTTAATCAAATTAGTATAAAACTTTATATACATTCTTCTCAAAAATTTCGTTATGTAAGGATATAAAAATATCACACTGAATTCAGAATTAAATTTTCTCGTTAGAAAATTTAATTCTTATTCGTTAATAAGAAAATAAAAAGTACATATTTTCATTTAAAATAAAAAATCTGATGTGGCCAACACTATACCTCCCGTTTAATTTAATTTTTATTCATGTAAATACTTAAAATTAAATATAAACACCGGGTTTGATCCCGACCGACGCCAAATATTTCGAATTTTAAATGTCATAAAAATGACCTCTGTGGTGCACTCTCCACGCCAGCAATAAGTGCTCGTGAGGTGACACCTGATAAACGCCCGCACGGTTCAAATATGTCATCATCTTTACCGAAGAAATCTATGTACAAAGCAGATTGGCAGACCCAACAATGGGTAATATGCCGTGATGATATATTTATTTTATTTATTTATATACTTACCTATATTCATTGCTGGCGTGGAGAGTGCATCACAACGGTCAATTTTGTGCCATTTCAAATTCTAAAATATTTTGCGTCGGTCGGAATCGAACCCGTTCCGAAGATTCGCGTGAAGTGACGCCTGGTAAACGCCTGCACGGAACAAATAAGTCATCATTATTACCGACATCTGCGTACAAAGTAGATTGGCTCACCCATCAATGGGTAATATGCCGTGATGACATATGTTTTTATTATCTTATCTATATTTTTACTTATTTACTTATGCTGGAAACTGTATTAAGTTCCTTTCCATATAATTATTGTTCCATTTACTATTTTCTTTATAAAACGTTAATATTATTATTTGAAATGATTAGTTCGTTGACAGTGACATATATCTGTCAGGTACAAACATTTGAGATATGAATTGTGTAACCATGTGTATGAGTTGTGTTTAAAACGTAGGCTCCGGGATTAAAATTACAGATAGTTTTATAAATTTATCCATAAAATATATAGAAAAAGTATAAATACAATCCTGTAGAAAATTTAATAATCTTTAATTTTTATATAACATAAATCTCGAAAAAATAACATTTAAAGGTATTTGAGCTTCCAGTAAAGTGTCATTTTTGGTTATCTGATTTACTCCAAAATCTAATGGAATCTTTCTATATAAGAGTAAGGTAGAAATACAAGGTTTCAAAATTTTAAAGAGGATCCACACACACACATACACACATACCCACATACACACAGACATCACCGTGAAAATCTTAAAATTGGATTGTAGTGAGCTTAAAACGTGGTCATTTACCAAAATCTCGATATGCGATTTTTATTTTCTGTTTTTAAATTTTTCTTGTAAAATAGATATTGTTTGCACATTTAATTGTCGTTGGAGATAGCAATGGTGGCCCATTTAAAATGAACACCTGTATAAAAAGTATACTTACTTAATTGACTAATTTTTGCTTCTTGAGAAAAAGCAAATGTTACAAATAAAAGAAACAAAATATTCTTCATGGTTTCACAAACTTTGATCTCTTCCAAAAATAAAATTTGTCACTTTATATATATATGCATATTATTTGTACCAATAATAAAATAACCTTAGTTTAATATGAAATTAATTTATTTTAAATTATTTTTTGGAAAAATGTTTCAAAGATATTTAAAGAGGATAAAAAATAGATTATGAAAAACAAAACAAAAAATAACTCAATAAAATATATAGATAAACAAATTGTCGAAATAACCAGCGGAAAATTTTAGGCGTTACCACTACAAAATCTTTACATACAACCATATAAAAAATGATATACGACTAATTAATGTGCGATACCAATTTAAAAATCTGTTGTGGCCAGCACAATATCTTCCGTCATTTTTATGAATTTTATATAAATTCTCAGTAAAATTATATCACATACATATCGTGTAAATTGTACTTGACACTGACGGCTGTCAACTAGTAATATTGAATTATTGAAACTGTTTCCATAGTGACGCAGCAAAGATTACAAGATTTATGAAAATTAATTTCTTTATAAATTTTTATCTCTAAATACATTGAATATGAAGAAAATCATATCGAATAGAGAATAAAATATACTTTAATTAAATGTTAAAATATGACAATTAACTGTTTTTTTTTAAGAAAAACTTCCGGTTATTCAATTGTAACCAAAATCTAATCAAATCTATATATAAGAATGAGGAATACGAAAGAATTGTAATTTTTGGAATTGTAGTATTGGAGTTATCGTGGCTGAAACGATCGGCACACACACACACATGCACACACACATAAAGATATCGAAAAAATAGTAAATTCGTATTTTAGGGACCCCAAAACGTGCTTCTTCATTAAAAACATACCATCGAATTTTTTGACCAGACAATTCCTTCCTTACCTAAAGATGACGAAAGGGAAAAATATGAGGAATAAACATTTTGGTTTTCAAAAGTATCTTGACTAACAAAATATAAAAATTAATTCTGAACTTTGGTGCTAAAAAGGCCAATATCTAAATTTGGCGTATTTAAAATAAATAAATTGTTAATTTAATAGTAAACATGATTTATATAAATCTCTAACATTTTGAGAAATAATTTAATAATAATTCAAATTAAATTTGCAATTTTCCAGAAATTGGCAAAACGGACATTGGCCCTTTCAGCACCAAAGTGCAGAATTATTATTTACAATACTTTTGACTTCTTGTACGAGGGTGGATTGAAAAGTTTCCGGAATTACGGAGAATGCCTTGGATTTTGGAAAGCAATCTTATCTTTTTCTTTTATTTAACTCTTCATATGAACTGTCAAGAAATTTCAATACAATCTGTCAATCGGTCTAATCGTGACAAGCATTTGTGTCGATCTACCTAGCGTTAAATCGGTAATGGATAAAAACGAAGTTCGTGCGGTGATCAAGATTTTTCATTTAAAAGGAGAGACGGCAACGGAGACCAAAACCAGGTTTGATGCTGTCCTTAGAAATGCTTTACCTTCCTTTTTCCACTGTGAGTTTCTGGATTTTGGAATTTAAGAGTGGCTGGACACACACCTGCATCGAACCACGTTCAAGTCGACCACAATCGCCTACCACACCGGAAATTGTAGATAAAGTTCACGATATGGTTCTGGAAGATCGCCAAATGAAAGTGCGAGAAGCACTTTATAGGGTGTAAATTAGGTGAACTGCATTACATATTAGCTATGGTGGTGGCTTAAATTATTCTTTTGATATTTATAAAGTCACGCATTAACGGAATAAGTTAAAATTTAATATACATATTACTTTACATGCAGCTTTATTTCTTTTCTGGTGAGGCACTGCCTCACCTGCCTACCCTGACAAGCCGCCACTGCTTCTTTGGTCTTCCTCTTTTTCCTGTAGTTCTTGTTTTCCATATTATTTTCGTTGGTCTTTCATCTGGCATTCTTTGTAAATGTCCATACCATTGTAGCTGCTTCTATTCCATCTTTTTGAGCGTTTTATTTCTAAATTTGTTCTGATGATCTCGCTTTTTATTTTATCTTTTTTCGTCACTCCTGTCTTGTCTTTTGCTTGTTACCCAGGTTTCACTACCGTATAGTAGTATAGGTAAGTAGACTGTTTTGTATATAGACATTTTAGTTCTCTTTGTTAGGTGTTTATTGTTAAAAATGATTCTACTTAACGCGTAATATGTTCTAGCCGTTGACTGTATTCTTGCGTTAATTTCTTCTTCTACTCCTCTGTTTGCAATGATACTGCCTAGTTATTTGAAGCTATCTACTTGTTGTAGTTTTTTGTGTGTAGCTTAATATTAAGTGACTTGTTGTCGCTAGTTACAGCCATTACTTTGGTTTTGTCGGCGTTAATGGTCATATTATTTAATTATTTTGATAGCTCCTCTTTCCATATGTTTATATTTTGTTGCAGTTGTTCGGGGCTGCTTCCAAATATTACCATATCATCTGCGAAGAGGCATTCGGTGATGGTTATTGTTTTCAAGAAATCCAATTTTTGTTCTTTTAACTCTTTCCTCTTGCCTTTTTAACAGCTTTATCCAGTGCTACTATAAATAATAATGGACTCAAGTTTCCGCCCTGCCTCAATCCTTTTGGGGTTGTGAACATTCCTGATATCATATTTCCAGTTCTTATACAATTCTTATTTTGTTCAAAAATGTTCTTAATTATTCTTATGAATTTTGTGTCCACTCCTATTTGTGTTAATGTGTTGTATAGTTCTTCTCGGTCAACTCTGTCGAACGCTTTCTTCAGATCTATGAAACAGATGTACTGTTCTTTTTTTAAATTTATTGCTCTATGAATGATTTGTCTTATGCTGAAAACATGATCCTGGGTGATGTGTTTTCTCCTGAAACCGCTTTGTGTTTTTCCGATTTCTTTGTCTATTATCATTCTCAATTTATATTCTTTTATTGATTTATAGATCTTTGCTGCAGTGCATATCAACGAGATTCCTCTATAATTCGTGCATACTCTTGTATCTCCTTTTTACCTCTCGCTATTGTATTGCATTCATGCTAAAAATCACATATCCAGATTTTATTGAATAAGCACGTTTTAAGGTCCATACAATCCGATTTTAACATTTTTACGATGATGTCTGTGTGTGTGTGTGTGTGTAGATGTGTGTGTGTGTATGTGTGTGTGTGTGTGTGTGTGTGTGTGTGTGTGTGTGTGTGTGTGTGTGTGTGTGTGTGTGTGTGTGTGTGTGTGGGATGTTGGAAGGACGATTACTCAAAAACCATAAGACTTCATATTTGTTTAACTACGTATTTCCCAATCGGACATTCATGGGAAGATCTGAAAAGGTTTTGGTAACAATTGGACAACCGGAAAAATCTTCTAAATACTATTTTTTGAAATTTTTTCTTGGTTATACTAAAGAAAATTAAATTCTCTGTCTGACACATTTAAATATTTTATTATATATTCTATAGATTTAGAGATAAAAGAAATATAATATATAAAATAATCTGTTGTAATAAATTTTACAGCCGAAAGAATGCCATGGAAAATAGTTGAGAATTTAAATTGTTTGTAACTGACAGATAAAAGTCAGTGTCAGAAATCCGGAGACATTACTGAAGACTTTTTCTGGGAAGTACATACATTATATTATTTCTTATTGTATTAATAGTTAAATATTTAACATTATAGGTATATTACACATACCCTTCAGAAATACTGTTATTTCCGACAATGAATTGGAAACATCTCGAAATATTGGAAGAGTAGGACAAAATCTCTTCATAGAATGAATTTAAATAATAATATAAATAATCTAAATATATGGAATAGATGTAAGTAGAATTTTTGGTGTAGAGTGTAGGTATACAAGAAATGTTAAATACAGATATGGGGCCGATGTCAGATTGAAATTTTTAATGAAAAATTCGGACATTTGACATCTATGTACATAATTACTAATTATCATTCTGAAATGGGCCCCCACATCTGCTTGTTAAGGCCAACAATGTAACATGACTGTTCGTGCCCTAAAGGAAGTGGCGAGTGGTATTGTGCTGGCCACAACAGATTTTTTGTGTATTGGCTGTATGATTGTATTTTCCCAATCTATAGGAATACGTTCCTCAGTCCATGCTTTATTTAATATTACCAGTAATAACTTTAATCCTGTCTCTCCCAGATATTTTATTTGTTCTGGTCTTATATGGTCATAACCTTCTGCCTTACCAATCTTCATTTTGTCTACAGCCGCCATGAGTTCTTGGTATGTTATTTCCTCCTGTTGTTCTTGTTGCATTTGGGATATCGTTGTTCTGTCATTCTCCTCTTTGTATCTCTATTGCTGTCAATAATTCAGAAAAATATTCCTTCAATCTTGCAATGATATCTGTTTTATTTATAAGTATTCCTTTTTTGTCCTTTACTTGAATAAAATAATAAATAAATAATAATAAATGTACAATAAAGTACAATTACGATACTGGGTGAATCTGTTTTAATATAATATTTAAAAATCATACATGCTCTGAATCAACCTCTTGGCCAGAGAATGAAATCTTGTGAAACTTGTCGATTATGATTTTTAAATATTATATTAAATAATTAATTCTGAAAAAGTCATAAATTTTGATTTGTTTTCGGACGTTCACTCCGGCTTTAGTCGTCATTCGTCGAAGTATTATGAACATATTATTATTTATTAAACAATGTATGTACATACATTCACCAGTTGCAATCTCGAACATCACGCCACTTCAGAGGTGGAAACAAAAGCAAAATTTAATAGTTTTCCAAGAATCACATGTGCTAGTTGTTGCGTTTGGAGGAATTTTATCCTAAAGTTCGGATTAAAGAGTCCTTGTTCGCATTACCTTACTTCTACCCGTTATTCTGATTACTGAATGTTGGGATTAACGTGGGTTCGGATTAGGTAGTTATATCGTGAAAACATTTTACCCAGAATTAATTGTTTTTTTAAGTACATCTGAACTTAATCTACCTGCTCTCCAAGTTTTAAAACAATTGACCACGCGGTACCTGAGATATTTGCAATTAAATTTGGCCTTTTTAACACGTGAAGAATGGGAAATGCCAAAATAAATATAACATTTTAAATTATAACTTTTATATCCATACCGACATTTAATCGAAAAACTAGTATGTTATAGAAAACTAATTAATGGATTTTATGTAAAAAATTCAAAATTATTTACCACCTAGAATATTATAATCTGAACATACGATAAATAGGTAAAATTATACTTGACAACCGTGTACAAGCGTTCCAGATGGAATATCAGTTAACAACGCCCGCTTTGGCTAGAGGTGATCTTTGGTTAAAGGAATTTTAGATGTACATTCGAAGGAAATATATTTTAAATGGGTATTTTACGTGAAAAGCATAAAAAGTTTAAACAGTACAATACTACTTTTGTACTTTTAAGAAAGAAATATATTAATTTGTTTTGCAATTTACATTTGTAGTTTAGAATTAGTACCAATAAATGTCTAGGTGCGACGATGCCACAGTTATTCTTCAACATTCATATTTTAGTGTGAGTATATTGAAATACTACACTTGTGTATATGTTAGTGCGAGTGGTACAGTTCCAAAAAAAAAACTTTTCTACGGAAAAATAAAGGAAATTCATCTGTTACAGTGTTTGATATTATCTTTTAACTATTTTGATGCAATCTGTGTATATATTATAATGTTAAAAAATGTAAGTTATTGCAAATATAAACTGCATTAGCTTAATTTTTTTTTGAACACAGAACAAGTTTTTGAATAGGGTCTGTACTATATATGAATTTTTTAATTTTTTTTTTAATTTGGAAGGGTAAATGTTAAAATAATGTGCATAGTTACAAGTATCGCGAAAATTATATTTTTATAGAGCTTATATGTATAAAATTTTAACGAATTTAAAGAATACAAAGTTCGATTACATAAGGGATATTGGTATAAATATCATATGCTACATTTGTTGTAGTTTAACACAGTCATCTTTAAAGAAATATTTTTCAAAAACATTCTTAAGCATTTTCAATCCAGTCAATGAAACCCGATATTTTTAGATTCAATACAGGAAAATTAATGCAACTTTTTGGTCCTATATCTGTTAAACCTGCGATCCTTTGAATGCACTCCAATTCTTTATCTTTTATTAATAATGGAGATCCAGATGACAACTGAAACTAAAAAAAAATAAAATAATAAATAATTCCAAAATAAATTATTTATATTTCTACTTACACCACAAGCTTTTTCGCCATCCAAAGTGCAAAAATGCCTTTCAAAATTGATATCTGCTTTTAGTTTTCCCTCGTATTTCTTACCACAATCTTCATCATTTTCTAACATACTATCATCATTTACAATTTCTCCAAAAAGGGTTTTGTTTTTTGAAGATTGAAATTTGAATCCTGCTACGTTATATTGTGCAGGATATTCACCATCAAATAGACAAGCGGGCTGAATTGCATCCGTAAAGTCCACAGGATTTTCTAGTTTTAAAATAGCTAGATTTTTATCATTGTATGGTTGAGAACTACTGTAGTTAAATTCTGGATATATGACTATTTCGGATACAATAAGTAGTTTCGAGTTAGGAGTGATATTATCAGTGTTTGTTGTTCCCAAGAGGACGTATTTTTTCAGGGCTCTGAAAAATTAAATCTATTTTGACAAATCTTAAATAATAAATCACTTTTATTTTATTTTGGAATCATAAATTTGTTTATTCGCCCTCAAAGTTGCCAGGCAACAGTTATTCAAACATTAAAACCGTGATTTATGAATAACTGTCAGACAACCGAACAAATTCGATAAATCATATTTTTTGACCAATGCCACTCGCAAAACTTTCTCATTCTTTCTCGTACACGTCTTTTGTGCTGCCTCAAATTCATTCGATATTTCTTTGGAATAATCAATATGTCATTTTCATTCACACTAAATTAATAGTATATTGTGTTATTAGGAGTAGAAGTGAGATTTTGTGTGACGAGCGTGGTAGTTTAAATAGTAAAGGATAAATGCACGCGAGGCACACAAAGACACTTTTACTCCGAATGACACATTATATTTTTTCTTCAAACGTAAATATTTCAAGAAAAATATCTACTACTGACGTTACATTTTACGTAAATTACGTTTGCGACACGTTTGCGATTTCAATTGCCCTGTAGCTATGGATACTTATTTGTTCCCTTTTGGTTATAAACATTGAAATGATTTTTTTCACGTTTTGACGTTTACATAAAATCTGTGCAATTTTATATCCTCCTTGTGTGCAATTATATCGGAATTTGAAGGATTATAATGTAATGTAAGTCGCCTGAAGTTCAATTGGATGGAAATCTAATAGTGTGGCTGAAAGATAGGTCCACGAATCACTGCAAATCAATATAATCTTTTCTTATCACTTTAATTCTAAGTATTCTTATGCTGATTACCGTCCCTGTAATTGTAATCTGTAAGTCTGCTATTCTTTAATAATGTTATTTCCTCAAAAGTAAACTCTGTTTATATTTCAATTCACAGGTTATATATTTAAATTTGACAGCTATGAATCGTATTTAGTAACTTTATTCTTAGGTTACCAAGCGTGTTATAGTGACATTTAGGGCGATATTACAGGTTTCTTTTATTGAGACAACTTCTTATTCGTTGATTCTGTATAGTTTCTATGGATAATTATTTATTTTATTTCTACCTTGTGAATCAAGTCACAAAAGATGCTACTTTTATGACGTTTGAAGAAAAAATTGTTTATAAGAAACAACATCAATAAATTACATAGAAATCACAGCATACTTAAAATTTACAATGCCAGTACAAAAATAACGAATATACAAATATACAGTAAACAGTTTTACTTTTACCTTCCGTCACCTTTAGGTAAGGAAGAATTAATGATGAGTTTTTAGTGAATAAACATGTTATAGGGTCCTTTAATACGATTTTACCATTTTTACGATAATGTCTCTATGTATGTATGTTTGTATGTTTGTATGTGTGTGTGTGTGTGTGTGTCTGTGTGACAAAAGTATCGGATCGCATAACTTCAATATATTTTTTTAGTATTCCTCAAGTTTATATCCAGAAGAACAACTAATTAGATTTTGGTTATAATTGGTAAACCGGAAGTAGCCTCATTTGAAGATTTAACAGTTAAATTTGATTTATTGACATTTAACGTTATTATAACTTAAAGAATATATTATTCTCTATACGATTTGATTACATTTTATACTTCATATTCAATAGATATAGAGTTAAAGAATTTTAAAGAAATTAAATTTTATAAATCAGCCAGCTATGCTAAACATCGAAACTACTAATATATTCATATAATTCAAATTGACAGATGTGAGTATAATTAAAAAATAAATTAATGTGGCAGAGATGAGGATGTTGAAGTAGATGTTGGGGAAGACATGGAAAGATAGGCAAGGAAATAACTTTAGTGTTACAAGTTTCTAGAAAGATACAAGCGAGATGATTACATTGGTTTGAAAATGTCATGAGTAGAAATGAAGAATATGTAGCAGGCTCGCCTATTATCTAGACTGCTGCTACATGGCCCTCCCAACCAGGAAAGCTAATAGAGTAACGATAGTGATAATTTTTGGAGTTTGTTTAGTTTTTTGATTTTCGAGAAAATAAAATTGACGTTTTTGTATTTGGTGTTTTTTATATTTTTACAATTTAAGAGTTCTCTTATTATTTTTTTACAAAGCGCGGCAGCGGAGTGGTCTGCCACGCCGGAAGTAGTAGTTACTATAATTCCTACGTTTGTGTAGCTACTACAAATATATATTGGATGAAGAATAAATAGCTTAATAATAGAAGGTTGAAGAAACAGAGGAAGACCAAAGATAAGATGGAAGGACTGTATTGCGTAAGACTTAAGAGAAAAGGAACTGAATGAGGACAACACGTAAAACAGAAATGAGTGGAAGAAGAAAATAAAAAATAGCGACCCCTAACGAATGGGGAAAGCTAAAGAAAAAGAAGATGTTAGTGTCAAGTGCAATTTGCATAGTTTGTTTATGAAATAATTTTACTGGAAATTTAGAATCTTTTGCAACAAAATTTATGTATGGAATTTATACATAATACACATGATTGACGGAAGGTATTGTGCTGGCCACAACAGATTTTTTAAGATCAAGGTCATCTACGAATTGTATGAAGATTTTAGTTCTGCCCATTCAGTCAAATTCAGTAGTGTCGTTTATTTAGTTTTTATGGAGGTACATAAGATACTAATGTTATTTTATTATTTAAAAAATATATGCTACACAGTACAAGCACTCAAAATTCAAAACTAAGTTAACTGGTACGTTTATTAACAAATGTTAAACCAAATATGTATGTGAAAAATAAGATACCGACACAATGTCAGTGTCAGTGACACCGACAGAAAATAACGTTATTCGTACGGCTGTAAATCAATGTTATGTATCTGAATTAATAAATATACTTAGGTACGTTACAGTGAAAGTATTGTCAACAACGAGCATCGTTTTAAAATGGAATGTGCTAATTTAATCGAAACAATATGATTTTTTGCTTAATGCACACTCTTGTAGTTTTTGCAAATGAGAGAGATAAATGTATGCCAATTTGCTAATTCGTTCATGGTACAGACGACCTTGATCAGACATCTTTAAAAAAAATTACTGTACCTATTGAATCCTTGAGTTTCGAGAACCAAAATAAAATAAAACGTTGTATGTACCGCGGGCATAATCAAGATTATAACACTCGGAAAATTTAAAGGTCTCCGCTACGCGTCGAGCTTTAAACTTTCCCTTGTGCTACAATCTTTTAATTATGCCCTTCATACATAAATAACTATTTATGTACTTACTTTTCTGGAACAGTAACACATATTGCTGGCGTGAGTACATGTTGATTACTGATTAAAGTACCAGAGCATACCCATCTTACACCATTTGTTTGTTTTTTACTTTCATAACCCACTGCAGCCTAAAATATAAACAAACAAATATACAAAGAGTTCAATTACGGGTAAAAACTTTTAAGTGCATATATTAATGACCAAAATGAGTAAAAAAAAACAATCTACATATAGGCAGAAGACTTACGACTTCGATTAAATGAGATTTTTTGTATTCCCTTGAAAGTTCATAGAGTGCTTCTGTTTTCCAAAATAAAGCAAATAATTGTACTAAGTAAAACGTTGTAGCGACCTTGACCAATATTTACATTTAAAATAATTTATTAACTATTAGAAATTAAGAAAAATATGTCATATAGACTGTTATTGTATTTTTATAGTCTATTTACTGACATGAGTAGACATCATTTTGTTCGGTCAGTCGATCACTATCTTTGTCAAATTTTCATCAATTCTAATACAAAATAGCCTCTTTTTCGTAAACAATTGAAATAAAGGTGTGAAGACGGCAATGCATGGCATAAAAATATAATTTGTATTAAACATTTTATAAAAGAACTATAAATCTTAGAAGAGCAAATCAAAGTTTATTATATAGTACGGCGGATAATCTATGTTTCCCATGAAGAAAAAAATTAGATTTAAATTTTTTTGTATTAATAAAAATTTAATTTTAAGTTTGTACCCCTGTATATTTTTAATAGTTTGTTTTACTGATTGAAAAAAAATTATAATGTAAAACTGGGTTAATAAAAAATATTTGTACTTACTAGAAATGGGTATTCCCTGGGAAAACTATTCTTGCAAATATTATTTTTCTTCAAGGCCTCATTATGTTCTCGACATCCTAAAAAGAAATAAATATATTTACTATAAAATATTTCAAAACTAGTTATTTCTTTCGTACGTATATCGCTGATTCTATATTTGTCGGGACTTCCCGCAAAAGCAAACGCTACGAACAGTGAAAAATATATGATCTTCATCATAGTAAGTTCAAAAACAGTCTGACGATCTTCAACTGTATGTCGCTTGTCGCATTATATACTCAGGCTTAGTATTGGGAATTCCTGACTAAAATGACATGAAAACTGGTTATTTTAATTTCAAGCTTGACATAAAGCCGCATGAAGAATAAATGAAATAACTGCACTTATTAAAAATAATAACCTTTGAATATTGACTATGATTTTCTTCAATTGTATCCAATACTTTGGGAAAACCAAATATATTTGAATATTTTTCTTTTTATTAGTGTGTTTTTAATTTGGTTTTTGATCATTTTTTCCAAATTTCAGCAGGAAAAATAAAATATAAGAACTAAACAGGTTATTCAATGTTGTAAGGTCAGTAAACTGTTGTTTTTTTCTTCTGTTTATTAGAGACAAGCATATAAAAAAATAATTAATTATTCTATCAGTAGTATCATGTTTATCTTTTTTACCTTCCGTCACCTCTAGGTAAGGAAGGTATTGTCTTTGGTCAAAAAATTCGGTGGTGAGTTTTCATTGAATAAGCACGTTTTAGGGTCTTTACAATACGATTTTACTATTTTTACGATGATGTCTGTATGTGTGTGTGTGTTCGTGTGTGCGTGTGTGTGTATGTGTGTGTGTGTATGTGTGTGTGTGTGACCGCCGTTTCGTGCACGATATCTCCAATACTAGAATTCCAAAAATTACAATTCTTGCGTATTCCTCTTCCTTACAACCATATGCAGACTTGTTTAGATTTTGGTTATAATTGGTCAACCGGAAGTACCCTCATTTGAAGATTTTAACAGTTTTTTTTGGAAAACTCAGTTAAATGTTATTATAACTTAAAGAATATATTATTATCTATACGATTTGATTGCATTTTATATTTGTTATTCAACAGATATAGAGTTAAAGAAGAATAAAGATAATAAATTTGATATAAATTTCATAATTCAGCCAGCTATGCTAACTTAACCATGGAAACTGCTAATATATTCAGGTAATTCAAATTGACAGATGTCAGTATCAATAAAATGTAAATCAATGAAAGAAAAAGGGAAGTAACTCTAGTGTTAGAAGTTTCTAGATATAAGACATTGGTTTGAACATGTTATGAGGAGAGATGAATATATTAATAGAAGGTGGAAGAAACATAGGAAGACCAAATATAAGATGAAAAGACTGTATTGCAGAAGACTTGAGAGAAATGGAACTGAATGAGGACGACACGGAAAACAAAAATGAGTGGAAGAAGAAAATAAAAAATAGCGACCCCCTAACGAATGGGAAAAACTAAAGAAGAACATGTCAGTGTCTAGTGCAATTTGCATAGTTTGTTTATGAAATAACTTTACTGGAAATATAGGAACTTTTGCAAGAAAATTTATGTATGGGGCCGCGTGCAGTAACATGATTTTGCTGACTTTGGCTAGCAGATATGGGGACCTGTGGCAAAATGACAGAAATTAATTATATCCATAACTGACAAGTGTTATAATTTTTCATTCAAAATTTCATAATTTTCTTATTTCATGTGGTTTGTTTGTTATCAGGAGTATGGAATTCAGTTGCCGAGAAAGAGAATCACATAATACCAAAAATTTAGAATCTTTCGCAAGGAAATTTATCTATGGAATTTGTACATAATACACAGGATTGACGGAAGGTATTGTGCTGGCCACATCAGATTTTTATGAAACTGTTTTTATTAACCTACAGTTACTGTAGGTTTATAACTATAAAATTAAAATGTATGGAATAATATAAATGTAACACGAGGGGTGTGTTACAGTGGCTTTGATGATGGTGACTTTACACTTCTTCTTTTACCAACGATGACCATGACTTTAACTGAACTGAAGGGACGAACACACATACACTAACACATTTAACTTTGATGGCCGATGAACACACTTTACATTATGGACACAGACATTGTTAGGATTTAAACTACTTTATATGTTTACATGATTTTATTTACACTTACACTAAACTTAACTAAGCACATAAAAACATAAACTAAACTGTTACATTGTTGTAACCCTGCGTACTAGCGTCTAGCACGCGCTCAACATAAAACTCAAACTACATGTCTCGTCGACACGAGTATCTAAGACCGACTATCTCAAACAAGACGTTACTTTCGTGAGAGGCTTATCTCTGAGGGTTGAAGGGGGTATCATATGGCATCCATATCAAAATATCAGCCTTGCACGTAGGCTTGCAATAACTTCTAAACTTAATTGTCAACAAATAACTGTCCAATGTTTCTGAAAGCTAGACTTTAATTAAAGTTATATATAAAGTTAATAAAAGATGATAACTATTTCTAAACAGAATTTTGACTAACAAAGATAAGTTGAAATATTATTTCTGAAACTATAATTTAAAAAAGATTATAAAAAGTTATTTATTTGTTATTGCTCGCCTTGTTATATAAATCTACAATATGAACTCACAAACAATTATTGTTAGTGTAATATGCCAAATAGTGTTATTTTCATGCGAATTTACACAAAGAGGCCAAAGTATGCTGTCCTCGTGGGCAATATGTAAGTGCGAGTGAGACAGAACGCTTGCCCCCCCCCCCTTCGCTCTACACTACTGCCGGTGAGCCACGCGGTGACTTGAGCCGTGTTCCTTCGGGCTGTGATTGTGATTTTGTGAATACTGATTTAAACGTGATCCTTTTGAATCATGATATAAAAATTATACCAAGAAAACAACTTGAATAATACGAACACTACCTTGCGTCAAATGCCATATGCAGACCAATGCAAACTCACTTTTTTTATTTTATAAATAATCTGTCGGAAATTGCGCGCGAATTGCTTGCTCGTTATGAAAATGAAGGTAAAACCTTCCTCGATCGCATCATCACAATTGATGCAACCTGGATACGTGACTTCGAGACCGAAATGAAGTCTCAGACCAACGTTTGGAAGAGTTCAGGTTCGCCGAGAAAGTTCGTCGCCAACAGTCGAAAATGAAAGAAACGATTATCTTTGCCTACGATAATCGCCACAAATCGAGTTTTGACGGGTACTAGTGTCACTAGAGCGTACTACAAAAACTTTCTTCAGAATGTCTTGCGCCCAAAAATCCAAAACTGCGTCCAGGAATGTTGCAAAGTGGTGTGTTGATTTTGCACCATAATGCGCGCCCGCACATCAGTGCACCGATCATCGAACTTCTCGAAAAATACGGCTGGGAACAGCTCCGCCACCCGGCTTATTTATTTATTTATTTATTTATTGATACCACTCAACAGGATTGAATAAAAATCCCAATTATTGAGGGTTAAAAAATACATAATTACAAATGATTATGAACATATACAGAGCGGAAAGAAACAATAATACATATAAATATATGTGTGTATGTACAATTATAGTGATACTGAATTTTTATATAAAGACATTTTAAAGTTGTTGAAGGAATCATTGAAAATATCAAGTTCTATTTTGCATTCACATAGATTAAAAATTCTACAAAGCATTCGAAGTGGGGCACGAAGTTCATAATTGGTTTTTACAAGATTGAGACTAAATGTACATTTCTGTTTACTGATTCTAATTGGTAGTCGTGGAATATTGAAATTTATGAGACCCAAACTTGAAACATCATCGATTATATTATTCACAAGCTTATAAAGATATATGCAAGACAATATATTGCGCCTTGTAGATAAAGATACGAGGTTAAAATCGTCTAATGATGATGTATAACTGTATGCCAATGAATTAAAGGAATGACAAAATTTTAGTGAACAATATTTAACAAACCTTTTTTGTATCCGTTCAATATCATTAACATACTTATTGTATAGTGGATTCCACACTGCAAAACAATATTCAAGTTTGCTTCTGACAAACGAAAAATATAAGGACTTGAGAGTACTCAAATTACGAAAATGTCTTGAATTTCTTAAGATAAATCCTAAATTTCGAAAACTTGTATTAGTAATATACAGAATATGTAAATTAAATTGTAATTTAGGATCAAAAATTACACCCAAATCCTTAATTTCCACGACTTTTTGTAAGGAAGCATTATACATGTAATATGTAAAATTCAATAAACTATTTCTCATTGAAAATGTCATATGTTTACACTTACTAAAATTGAACAATAAAAGTGAGGATGAAGACCAATTCAGTAATCTGTCAATATCAGATTGTAATTCTGCCTGATCAGATAAAGAGTTAACAATTTTAAAGATTTTTAAGTCGTCAGCATACAGTAGCGAATTGGAATATTTTAGGCATCTAGTAATGTCGTTTATAAACAAGACAAAAAGTAATGGTCCTAGGCTTGAACCTTGCGGAACACCAGAGGAAGGAACAAAGTAATTTGATTTGTAGTTATTATATGATACATATTGTTGACGATTGCTAATATATGATCTAATGAATAAAATCATTTCAAGGCAGAAGTTATATTGTTTACTTAATTTGTATAATAGTACTTCATGATTTACTGTGTCGAATGCTTTTGCGAAATCTGTGTAGATTACATCGACTTGGTTATTTTTATTCAACGCATTAATTGCAAAGTTTGTAAAATTCATAAGATTTGTAGATGTGGATCTACCTTCTATAAAGCCATGTTGATTAGGTGTAATAGCATTCTGTACTGAACGATAAATACATTTATAGATAATCCTTTCAAAACATTTAGAAATATTAGATAGTATAGAAATGGGTCTATAATTAGAAATGTTATGTGCATCACCAGATTTGAAAATAGGACATATGGAGGAAGTTTTTAACATATTTGGAAAAGTATATGTAGAAAGAGAAAGATTAAACAAAATGTATAATGGCTTGATAAATAATTCTTTACAACGTTTGAGAATATAGGCAGGAATATGATCTGGACCTGGTGTACAAGACATTTTTAGGCAATTGATTGAATGCCTAATATCGTCCTCCGTAATTTTGTCAATTTTAAATTGATTAAGATTAAATGGTTCACTACTAATATTTTCGAAGTTAATTGATGTAGATGAGGGTGTATATACAGACTCGAAATAATTAGCAAAAGCCTGAACTATAGTAGGGGTGTCTTTGTACTCGATATTATCTAAATGCATTTCCCCAGGAATACGAGATGACTGTTTTTTATTGTTTAAAAAATCTGATGTAGCCAGCACATAACCTCTCGCCGTATATTTTACCTGGCTGTATGCATAAAGCAAAGATTATTTTTATAAATACAAATAATATATTCATATAAATCTATGACGTATAAACTTCTTTATTATTCAATAATAGCATGTCTCAACATGAAGATATTTTACCATAAATTATGTTACAATAAATTACAAAGTAGAGTTTACCATATATAAATATTAGGCTGGTAACTGCAATTTTCAATTCGAACAACTTTGTTTACTTTCTCTTCATATTCTTCTAGTAAAAACATTATTTTGGGCGGTCTAAAATGTATATATCTGGATTGTGCATCTATTCTTATATATCTTCTTTTACATTTTATTTTTTCATACTTGTTACATCTAAATAACCTTAATTCCCTTTAATAAAGTGACGGATAGATTGCACTCCGATTTTGTCAATATTTACAACTTACTTGAGAAGAATTTGATAGCTTTTTCGCAATTCAAAGTTACTCTAGTCTACAGTACTGGTGTACATTGTCCCATAATGTTTGAAACAAATTTAAGTCCTTCAACCTAGACTTGTCATCTCCATAATAGTCACAGATCAAGAACTAAGGGATTCTCCAAGTACATTTTTAATTCATTACTCATTATTTCTGACACTGACATTTATCTGTCAGTTACAAATAATTTAAATTAGCAACTATTTTTCATGGCATTCTTTCGGCTGTCAAATTTATTACAACAGATTATTTTATATATTATACTTCTTTTATCTCTAAATCTATGGAATATATAATAAAATATTTAAATGTATCAGATAGAGAATTTAATTTTCTTTAATATTACCACGAAAAATTTTCAAAAAATAATATGTAGAAGATTTTTTTTCAAGAATCTTCTACTTCCGGTTGTCCAATTATTACCAAAACCTTTTCAGATCTTCCCATGAATGTCCGATTGGGAAATACGTTGTTAAACAAATTTTAAGTCTTATAGTTTTTGAGTAACCGTCCTTCCAACATCCCACACACACACATCCACACACACACACACACACACACACACACACACACACACACAGACATCATCGTAAAAATGTTAAAATCGGATTGTAGGGACCTTAAAACGTGCTTATTCAATAAAATCTGGATATGCGATTTTTAGCATGAATGCAATACCTCTCTTAGCGAGAGGTAAAAAGTCCAAAAACATTGGGCATTTTTAGCAATGTTTTCCTCGATATTAATTATATAATTTTTGTGTGCTAGTTTTATGTCATTCTTTACTTTTGTTCGTAATCTTTTAAATGTATTATAATAATATTCAATATTATTTTTTTTATAAAGTTTATGGTACTTACTTTTAAGTTTAATATCCTCTATTATTTCTTTTGTAAACCAGGGTGGATATGGTGATTTTTTCTTCTTAGTGAGTGGGACACATTGTTTAAATATATCATCTAATATATTGTAGAATTTTTTAAAAGCTGAATTGACCTCTTTGTACAGTAATAAAACAGTCCAATCAACTTCATCTAAAAGAGTGTACATTAATTCAAAATTAGCCTTTTTGAAATTATAGGTGTAATTAGTATTGAAAGAAGCATTACTAGGATGATGTTGTTGAGAATTGAAGACGACTGATAGAGTAGGATGATATTTGTCTTCTTTGGTTAAAGGAAAAGGATGACGTGCGACAGTACATTCGACATTAGATACAACAATATCAAGGATTCGTCCATCACTATTAGTGACAAGACTTTTTTGCGAGGCATTCAGAAAATTACAGAAATTTTCCAATCTGGTGATGACGTTATTTCTAAACCCATGACTATAATTGTCCATAAGAGAAGTTATATTCAGATCACCTACAATCATGATTTCATCATGTAACATAGAAGGGCATGATTCTAAACACTCATAAATCATGTTGTACTGCTCTAATGTGACTGGTGGTGGAACATATATAACTACAATAATTAATGTTTTAGTTTTATTAATTTGTACCTTCACGCAAACAATATCAGCAGAGGAGTTAGTATTTATATCAAGATTTATTTTTGATGATTTATACTTGCAATTAACTGCACACAAAACACCACCACCCCGGGATGTTCCTAATTTAGTATTATTTCTATCCTGCCTATGAACTACATATTTATCGGTATCAAAAATCTCACTACTGTATACTTCACCTTTTAGCCAGGTTTCCGTTAATGTAATAATGTCATAATTTTCAGACATAATATTTGTATAGACATCCTCTAATTTGGTGTTTAATCCTCTCACATTTTGATAATATAATTCCATCCTATAAATACATAAAATACAAGTAAAAGTTCAAAAATGATTGACAAAGAATAATATATAATGATTTAAATATAATAAGGAACAGTATAAGTAAATTTCTAGATATAAAAAAAACCTAGACACTTATAATAAATAAATCCCAGCTGATACGAATTCAGCAAGGACAAACTTAAACTGCTAACCACAAGTATAATAATTAAAGTTCAACAGCCTTAAGGTTATACGAAATAATTCCAAAATGAACACGATAAATTCCGTATCACGTGCAATTGAACAAAAAGTTCAAAATTAAACGTAAAAAAGTAAATGTATATGTATATTGCAGCTGCTCCATTATAAATTTTAACATTACAATATAGATAATTATAATTTGTCAATATTATCTAGTACACTGCACCTTTTGATATTCCCGTCCGATTTGTAAAAGATTGTACCATCAACTGACCACGTGTTTTTAAACCCAAACTTAGCAGCAACATTTTTCAGTAGCTCGAGTCTTTTCTTCGTAAGATCTTCTTTAATTGTAATAGGGGTGCCTTTAAGTTTTGACCTGTTCTTCATAACAAGAGCTCGGAATTTATATGACGTGAATTTAACAATAATGGGTCCTGATCTGAGCCCACCTAACTTCGATCTCTTCCCCAAGCTGAAGGAACCCCTTCGGGGGGGTGCGTTTTCCGACGCTGGAAGAGCTCCGAAGAGAAGTGACCCGACAGATTCGGATGCTCAATAAGAACGGGATGCTGAACGGAATCCAAGCACTTCCGCGCCGCTGGCAAACGTGCATTGATATGAGAGGGGATTATATTGAAGGCCTGTAATCACTTGTATATTCTTCAATAAATATTTTTCTATTTACAGACTATGCATTACTTTTGGGACAACCCTCATATTATTTACAGTACAAAATGAGTAAATGAGGAACATTGACTTGAAAAAGGTTTATAGTGTAGTGTTTAAATATTCTTGTACTGAATAAAAGCAATGAGTTTTTGAGAAACTCTTGATTTATCTTTTAAATAATTTGAACTCAAGTCTAGTTATTTTGTTAGATAAATGATTATACAAATTTACATTAATGAAATTTCTCACCGAAATTTCTCGAGTAAGATGTATTTTTCTAAGACGATCATTTACTCTGGTGTTATACCTGCAAACATAGTTATTCCTTATAAAAGATTCTTTATTTTTATGTATAAATAGTAGCGACTCCAAAACAGGGCCGGATTAAGGTACTTTCGGCGCTAACAATTTTCGGGCCCCTACAATAAAATATACGACCCTAGAAAAATCATTTATTTCATAAATAATACAAAAAACAATAAAAAACACAAACTCATAAAGTAAATAAAAACAAAACTCTCTCTAATATATAAAATATAATATATAAATATGTACTAACATTTTTTTTTCTTGAATGCTTTAATGCAAAATAATATTATCTGTGTCGATATTGTCCATAATATCGCTCTTTATATATAGCAAAGAAATCGCATCTAGCCTAGTTTACCCCATGGTTGCATCGTAGGTAATTTTTGACCCGTTTCAATGCGGAAAACGACCTCTCTGCAAAAGTATTTGATAACAGGATAAATTTCCAGCAAGATAACAATATTGGGGGATGTCGACCTAACAGACTGCGCAAGTTCAAATTTTTGACTAATTGTATTAGAATTTGTGTTATTACAAATAATTTGGAAATGTTGGAACAACTCTTATATTAATGGGTCGATTCTGCTCATATCTGTAAGGTCTGTAACGCTTCTCGTTACGCCTGTATGACGCTACGATCAAAACTGCGATTCTGATCACTTCTGTAGCTAACAGTTTTTCTGTAAAATCTTACAGATTCGTAAATATTTACAGGGACAGATGAACTAGCCATAAGCTTACATACTTTGACCTTATTATAATAAATCAACAACAAAATGTATAATTTATTGGAATATTATTAGAAGAAGATGATAACAAGCACGCAATTATTCAAATTAGTAAAAATTATGTAATTATTTTGTAATAATGTACATTTAAGGAATTATGTGAGGTTAGTTCGTAGAAATTTAAGGGATACGACAAATATTTTTGAAGTGCCAGAAAATAATTTAATATTTAAAAAAAAATGTTTAGATTAGATAAAAAAACTGTAATCAATTTAATTGCAATTTTGCAACCACATTTACCTCAGTTGCGAAGCTACGCAATTGCAATACATTTGAAGGTATCTAATTATCAATTGTTTTTATTAGGGTGCCATTTTTCGAGACACCAAATTAAGTATTTTTAACAAATTATGTATTGACAACGGCAATTTTTGTATTTGAGCGACAAAATTAAATTTGATGATTCCATATCCTCTTGATATTTGACAGAGCTTTACTAGAGATTCATGGATCATGTTTTGATCATTTGTAAAAAAAAAAACATTGCGTGCAAACGTGCAATTCAGTTTCATTGTCTCTGGTTTTTCAGTAAACATTTTTCTTCTTCTTATTCTCTTTGACCGATCTTCATCGTGAATCTGCATCATTTTCAGCATTAACTTGGCTGTACATTTTAACTCATCAAAGTTATCTCTAAAGTCATTTATAAATGTTACAAGTGATCCTAAAAGTTGAACTCCAGTAGTTAGGTTTAATGATGGGCTTTCCAGAGTCTTGCTAATTGTATTTACTCTTTCTAATAATTTGTTCCATATGACCGTTAAAAACATGGTTTCAAATTTTTGCATCTTTTTGGACACAGATGAAGCTTCAGTTCTTGTTAAAGGTTTCTCATTTTTATAATTAACAAAGCACTAGAACGAACTGAGGCCACACGAGAGAACAGGGCTGAATGCTTTTCCCCTCTCTTTGCGTGACGTCACAACGTAAGGCGAACGACTTCATTGTAAGCATAGAAAATATACGAAATTTTTAATAAATAGACTTGTAAAATGAGATTTATATACACACCGGCTAAATTCAAGTTAGCAAATAACAAGATCACACATTTATTAGCCAAATTTTATTCCATAAAATGTACTGAGTTTAGTCGAAAGTTTCGGTTCTACAGATATAAAATAAAAATCGTAAAAAATTAAAACTCGATAAAATGGTTGCGTGACCTGGCCGCCGGGCTCCAAGCAGGCTCGGGGCCTAAGGCGCGCGCCTCATGGTTAATCCGGCATTGCTCCAAAATATAAGTGCAGGGCAGACGTAAAAATTTTAGATTCTGGACAATTTTGTGACAGTGTTCTCTGGGACCAACATTAGCTATCACTGTTACTGCTTTCTTTTGAAATTTAAAAACTTTGATACTATTCGAACAGTTCCCCACAGGATAACGGCATAACGCAGTTGGCTTTCAAATATGTAAGTAATTTTTAAATGGCTTAAAGAATATACATTTTTTAAATAGTGTCCCAGTTAAATTGAACACTTATATAGCAGTCGGTTTTAATAAAAATACAAACAATTTTATTATAATGTATACGTATTTATTATACTTAATCATTAACTTTTACAATTGTTAACTATTATTGTAACATTAAGTTTGTGGGCCTGGGGCGCATACAGGGGGGCGGTCCGGGTCCAGTTGATCCGGATCGCCCCTAAAATTTGACAACTATTATACAAAAACAACAATTACATATGGAAAACTTCTAAGCAGGTTATAAATAATCCTGGCATTGCAACCAAGGCATTTAAATTTTAGTATTTCGTCAATCTTGCTTATTACTATTAATGTTTTATACGATAATTTTTATTTCTTACAATCTAAATAGTTTATAAGTTTTTGGAATTAGATAAAATGTTAAATAAATAATAAAAAACCACGAAATCCTACTTTACATTTCTCCCAAAATTATGCTATATTCCCGTATTTTAAAAAATAGCACTAAAGCGGACTTTAATTCCTGGGTGGTCAGGTGGACCGACCCCAAAAATATATCTTGTGTTTGCATCTGCTTGCGGCCATACAACACTCTCAATCCAGTCCAAATATTGAGGAACATTTGTATAAATATCGGGAGTTGAACTGCAAAACTGTATGCCAAGAGAAAGAATTCCAAGAATGTCGTACATACATTCAACGGCACTGTTAGGATATTGGAGAGGGGCTCCGCTTTTTATCTGCAATAAAAAAACAATGTTTCACTGGACTAACATACAAAACATGTTATTTATTTTTTTATTTATTTATTATTTCACATAGATGTCTGTTTAAAATATTTAAACTCTCTGATACCATCTTTCTTGTCATTTTGTTTCCAGTTCTGTGATTGGCTAAAAGTTTTTTTGTCGTCACAGACAGTATGGTTTAGGACCGATTCAAAATTATATCCACGTAAGAATGTCATTGCGCAATAAAAAGTGTAGGATTAGTAGTAACATACGTAACTGAAGTATAGGTGGAACAAATTCGAGTTCCTTATAGAAAAAACTTTCTTATTATGCACGCTACAGAAAATTGATGTAGGTCTTTATGGGCCAACTTTTAGAGACAATTAGGGTTTCATCAAGTTAAGTAGCTTGATGTTTTTGTAAATTACTTGACTTGAAAATCAAGCTTCTCAAAAATTCATTACTTGACTTGATTTTCTATCGTTACTACTTGACTTGATCAAGTAATTTCAAGCAAATTCAAGCTACTTGATAACGAACCGATTATATACGAAAACGAGCGAATCAGTAGAATCGTGGTACGGCGTGGCGCGCCATATGCTGTGCTGATTCACTATGCAAGTTAAAATCTGTGCAGAGGTTTAAAAAAATTAATCAATATTGGAATATATACTAGAATGACCTGAGAATATGTCGATAAAATTTGAAGTCGTAATCATTTTTATTAAGTTAACTATAGCTGGTTAAACTATCGCACAAAAGCCCAAAAAGCTATTAAGCTGTACTCCATTCGAATTAAGAATAATAATTGGGATTTCAGATTTTGTCCACATATTCTTGGGTCATTCTAGTATATATTCCAATAATGAATGGATTTTTTAAACCTCTTAATATCTCGTAGAAAAATAAAGTTCCAAAATGTGCCAAAACCGAATGTTATTTAAATGGGGAAAAATCAAATGAATTTAGGCACGGTCAAATATTAAAATTAAGCGGAATCATTGTCAGTATAATTTTTTTATTTATTTGGAACCACTTTAGGGGGCGGCCCGGTTAAAATTCGACTTGCCCCCTTTTAAGGTCCATCATAATACATATACTATAAATAGTTTGTAAATTCATAAATTATACTCAAATCTTTTTTTTTTTAATTTTTAAATTTGAATGTACGATTTATTTTTATGAATAAAAGTCTATATTTCAGGATATATTATTGATATTGTTATAAAACATAAGGATCTATATGAAAATGAAATGTAGTCTTGAAGAACTTTTTCTGGTAATTTAAAAAATAACTACTTGATTTTTTAAGTAATTGAAAAATAACTACTTGATTTTACATGTACATGAAATTGTAACTACTTGACTTGACTTGAATTTCGGCTACTATTACTTCACTTGAGCTTGGCTTGATTTCACGTCAAGTCAAGTCAAGTAACTTGAATATCAAGTCAAGCCGTGAAACTTTAGAGACAATTTTAATAGGCACCACAGGAATTTTCGATCGTTTTTGTTTTTGAGCTACAGGCTTGATTTTCCCTTATTTTGAAAATACTTCGTATTTCGCTTATTATGAGAGATAATGAAAAAATATTTAAATATTTTTTTATACTACGATGTGTAAAGTTGATACTTTACACACTACAGACAATGTGTAAAGTAAACGATTCTCATGTTTTATTTTATTTACACATTATAGAACTACCACCATCCATACACGTTTGGCACTTTAATTGTCTTACCTAAATTTAGTTTTTTCTATACATTCATATTGGTAATACTGGCAGAACTGCAGTATTCAATTTCAGATCTGTTAAATGTGAACTCGGTATTTGGTGTGTTCAATAAGTTTCGTGACGAGGCTTGCCTTGACCTCATGTCATAAAGATTGTGTTTACACTCTTATTGAATAAATAACTATTATATGGTTTTTACGTAGAATATTGTGGTGTAATTAGATTATTTCAAGATTTAATAATTCTCGAGATATAACACAAGCATAATATTTTTAAATGGGAACATATGATTCCTTATTTTATAAGCTTTTCAACAATGTTTAACAAGTTTACATTATTGCTTTCAAACAAGAATAAAAGATGAATTATTAATTTATTTTGGTGAAAAAATTGAAAACTATTAAGGAACAAAAGAAAAAATCAATTACAGATCATCATTTGTTTATTTCTAATGTTATTTTTTTTACTTATACATACTCATTTTTCTAATGTACACGTGTCCACTGTAAGCGGGCCACCATTGCTAACTTTCTTATTTGAAGAGATAGAAAGACGATTAAATGGACAAAGTTGGGCGATATTATACGACAAATTTAATGGTGAAAAATACAAAACAATTGAACATCAAATTCACGACTTATTCAACAAATTAACATTTTTTTAAATGGAATGCCATATTGAAAATGGTACCATTTAAAAGATTTTTATTATCTGAATATAAAAGTTCATTGTCACTATGCCTCTAAAATTAAAAACAAAAGAGTTATTTCAAGTTGAAATTTAAATATTTTATTTCATATTTTAATACACATATATCATTGTTGCTATGGAAACAACAGTAAATTAAAAATTCATCTTTTATTCATGTTTAAAATAAAAGATTGTAGACTTGTTATACATCGTTGAAAAGCTTATAAAATAAAGAAAAAAAAAATAGACTAAAATAGAAAATCCAATGAACCACGATATTCTACATGAAACACCATATAAAAATTACCTAAACATTTTTTTTTATAATAAGCGAGGTATGAAGCATTTTCAAAAAAGCGAAAATCAAGTTTTAGCATGTAGCTCAAAAACAAAAGACGATCGAAAATTCGTGTGGTGTCTATTAAAATTGTCTCGAAAACTTGGCCCATAAAGACCTACATCAATTTGTTACACTCTGTACATATGCAGTTTATTTTTGTCACACAGGTTATAGAAGCTGGTCAAAGTCGACGTACGTAAAAACTCTGTTCAGGAAATAATTTGGAATTGTCACTGTCAACATACTTCGTATACGTACTCGTATATTGGCGCGTAGTTTAGCATTTTTGTGTCTCGTGTTGATTTACTTATCAATAATGCCATGAAAAACTATAAAAAATGGCTAAAATGCATGTGCATTTTTTGATGCAGAAAAAGACAGTTTCCTAGTTGGTATCAGCACAGATTGTAATAATAATAATATTAATAATGTTTATTATTCAACAGGAAATACGTCCCTTTTACAGAATAATATCAACAAAAAGGTTTTACATAAGTGAGAATAATACATTTGTAATAACATACAGACATAGAAAATGCTACATCAAAAGAATCAATTTAGCTTTAAATTCCTTATAATTAAAACAAAAATCAAGTGCGAAACAAACTGTATTGTACGAACGACACTTTTTGTTAATGGGTGAATTAAAATGGCAATTTGTTCTTGAAAAATTACAAACAAATGTGTTTTCATTTCTAGTGTTACAATTGTTTACAAAGAAATTGAGTTTCATTAATAAATTTGAGTCGTCAATCATATAATTTACAATTTTATAGATGAAAAGTGCTGTGTCTTTAAAACGCCTGGTTTCAAGAGATTCTAAATTAAAATGGTTTAACAAAGAGTTACATTCGGGCCAGTGGTGGAATAATTTATAATAAATAACTTTTTTGTGCAACCGGCCCCGAAATAGGCATTTCGCAGCCGCAATATAAGCCACGAAATTGCATTTCGCGGTTGTTGTTATGGCAACGGCCGCGAAATCCATTTCGCGGCCGCTGTCATGGTAGTGGCCGCGAAATTGAGTAAACAATCACTATGATTTTTTCAAAACTAATCGTTTTGTTTATGAAATGTCAATTCCATAGCTACCTTGAAAGCCAACTTTCAATTTACAGTGAAACTGTTTAAAATTAATAAAATTTGTAATTACATATTTTTTACGGTTGCACAAAAAATATTGTGTACACCTTGTCCGCGAAATCCTTTAGCGTCCTCGAGATTGTCTTGCCTCGGCCGCAAGCGGCCTCGGCGACAATTATTCTCGGTACGCTAAAGAGTGATTTCGCGGCTTTGATATACAAATAACTATACAGTACTTCTTTTAAATAGCATCAATAGAATCAGTTAGGTACTTTTGTGATGGACACCAAATGACAGAGCCATAATTCAATTTGCTAATAATAAGTAAATAAGGTTTTTAACATATTATATTTTTGAAATCACGAATAGACCGAAAAATACACCCAAGTAATTTTGAAGACGAACTCACTAAAAACTATATGGTAAACAAATAATAATTTTTGATGAAGAAAAATGCCTAGATCTTTAACAATGAATACACGATTTAATACTTCACCATTCATTGTGTATTGGTTGGTAATAGGGTTATTTTTTCTTGTAAAAGTGATTATTTTAATTTTGTTCAAATTTAAATGAAGTTTATTTACAAGTGACCAATTGTATAAGGCATTTATATCTTGCTGTAGTTGATTATATTTACTAGTATTTGTTATTGTGCGAAATAATTTAAAATCATCCGCATACATAAGATAACTAGAAAAATTTATTACTGCAGTAATATCATTTACGAATAATAAAAATAGTAATGGCCCCAATATTGACCCTTGGGGCACACCAGAAACCGCTATAAAACTTGAGGATATGAAACCGTTACAGTAAACATATTGAACTCTATTTTGTAACTATGAGACAAATAGGTTGTATAAATTATTTGAAAAACCGATACATTTTATTTTATGTAATAAAATTTGATGGTCCACAGTATCAAAAGCCTTTGAGAAATCAGTATAGACTACATCAACTTGCTTTTTTGTCTTCAAAGGCATCAAAAATAAACTGTACAAAGTTTGTTAAATTACTAACGATAGATCGTCGATTGATGAAACCATGTTGGTACATCCTTAAATAGTTTTTAGTTTAGGCATAGATAAATAATATGAATTCGAATATTTTGGAAGCAGAATTTAAGCAAGATATTGGCCTGTAATTGCAGATATTATTTTTGTCATTTGCTTTGAAAATAGGACATATTTTCGAACATTTCCATTTATCGGGAAAATTATTTGTTTTTAAACTGAGTTTAAATATGTGTAAAGGATATATAAATGATTCTATACAACCCTTAAAGATGAAAACATGAATATTATCTGGACCAACTGATTTAGTGTTTTTAAGATGTTTAATGTTTCATCATACGAAATTTCAGAAATTATGGAGCGAATTGAACTACCTATAAACGAATTATTTTTGTGCAGTGCTATTCGTGAAGAATACTAGAAGTAATGTGTTTCTTTGTAACAAAATGTCATACGTACATGACAAGCTTCAGTTTCCGAAGGACTCCCACAAAACTGCGTATCCTGTATCCCATCATCCATTATCCTCGTATTTCTCACCCTATCATAAACTTCACTACACTGTTCCTTCTCTACAATTTGTATCTTATTATCCTTCTTCAGCTCTTGGTGAGGGTTGCCTTGTGCTTCGCCCCATCCTGACACCGTCAGTGTGACTGGTATGTCTTCTCCATTTGAAAGACAAGCAGGGCGAATGGATTCAGAGAATGGGACAATACGGTCGAGCTTGAAAAGGACTATATCGTTATAGGCACTAGGGGGGAGAAAGTCAGGGTGGGGAATTATGGAGGAGATGTTGAAGTCGAGGGTTGAAAGGGAAGAGGATAATGGGTTGTGTTCTCCTAATCGGATCCATTTAGGACGGCCCCTAAAACAATTTAAATAATGAAAAATGAGGTTCTTTACGACTACGACAAAAAAAGAGACTATAAATAGAAGTCGGAGGTTCCGGCCATGTTCCGTGCGTTCGATTCCCGTCGACCGACAATGTATAATTTGTCATAAAAAGTAAACACAGCTACTTATATTTTTTTGTTACACTCGGATGCTACAAGCTAGTCCCTTATAAGGGGTAATGCTTAAAATTTGAGACTAGTTTTGAATGGCCATAAAAGTACATAAATGTAGTTAAATACAAACTATTTTAACTAAATTTTTAAACCTATAGTTGTTGTTCATTATGAGAAATAAACACAATTACTAAAAAAAACCAGTTCGCCGAACGAGGTCCAATTTTTTTGGTACGCCTTCAACCATCTTTTGTGCAAGGCTAAGGTCCACTTTTATGATAAAGTGCTTAATGCGATTCTGAAGCTCGGCCTCAATTTTTGCTTGTCAACCTTTTATGTAAACCATTCTCTTAAGTATTGACCAAAAATTCCCCATTTGGCACAATTCGGGCACACAGGGTGGATTGTTGTTGCTTGCAACAAAAATAACATTTTCAACGACAGACACTTGCCACACATTTGGCTTAATGTGATGAACTTAACTCTGTCTAAATTTAAATCATTGTTGTTAACATGATATCTTTTAATAAAAGAGATACATACTGGTTGATTTCCAGGATAAAAATGGTGAAAATGCCAACCATACGAGACTATCTCTCCTAATTTCTTCTTGCTTTTTGCTTAAACTTCATTAGAAATAGTCTCAATGTAAAACCCTGCATTTGTATTTTTATAAGGGTTTTAAAAGTAAAATAACTTTTCAAAATGAAACATTTTCCAAAAAAAAACATCTTGAACATATTTTCTGACTTTGATCCTCAATTCTCTCAAGAATGGCAATCATCTTTGTGTATCTAATGTTGCACTTATTTCTTAATGTCCTGGGAATATGAGACTCGTCCAGTTAAATATTTTAGCCAGCTTTCTCATTGAAATTCCAGAATTGTTGTGAACTTGCTTATCCAGTCGACAGTTGTTGGCTTTCGTCATTTTTGTGGCTTTTCTACCAAAACCTGGCTTGCGTTTTAAAAAAATACTTTCTACTCAAAATACAAACAACTTAGAAAACTCAAATCATGAATGATGAAAAAGTAATATTACTGTGTATCTAAATGTCAAATAACAACTAATGTTTCTAACGCTTAATAGATTTGGTTTTGAAAAATGCCTAGTCTCAAATTTTAGGCATCATCCCTTACATCTTAAATAAATGTAGCAATGGCTGAAATCTAACCGACATTACGGCAGTAATAACTGCGGTTTGGTGAGTCCGGTGAGAAAGCTGTATACAAGCCTTAGATTAGACTATAAATAGGACATCTTACTTTAAAGGGACCGAAGCAGCACAATGAGCAGCAGATAAAACATACTGATCACTTATTAAAACCCCACTGCAGAAATATTCAATATCTTCTTGCGTTCCATGACCAATCAGTGCCTGAAATAAATAAAAAATAAATAAATATATCATCACGACACGGTATAGTACCTATTGCCTCCCCGAGCCGATTTTCGAGGGGGCTTAGTCCCCCCCCCCTCCTGAGGATCGGTGTCAAATTTGTATTAATCAATAAAATTATTTGTAAAAGTTGCGTATAAATAAATCGACTAATACTTGTTGGGAGGCAGTACGACTTGTTTAGAATCATTATATTGTTGTATGTAATACACAGGATGGTGACCTCACAGCCGAACTTAACTTGTAAAATTGTATTTTCGTAATTTCCTACTTCTCTAATTATTTTAGCTAAAAAAGCTTCAAATAGAAGTTGTACAGCACAAATTCTGTATCTGAATCAGTAAGCGATATTAATTATGCATTGTACCGGCAGAATTATGGTATAAAAAAGTTGAAAATTCCTCCAAAAATAACAATAGCTATGGATTAAAAAAAATACAAATTTAACTTCTTGTATTATATCATACGTTGTTATATTCTCTTGGAGGTACATTTTATATTTTATTTTGTAATTATCTGGATGTTATACCTCAATAATAATAAAATATATAAATAAATAAAAACACAAATTAATAATCTTATCGATTACGGTTTTATCAAACTAAGACAGTTTATTTTTTATGTGTTATTTATTAATTTAAATAGATAATTGTTTACTAGAATACATAATAATAAAAATAAATGAAGTTAACTTGACAGATAAATCGTTAAACATTTGCTTATTTTTGGCTATCTATTTTTGGGGCAATTTTTGACATTTTCATATTAAAATTCCACCGTTACAAAGCATGCAAAATTAACTTTACTTACTGATTCGACTGTAGAATTTGATGCTGTACAATTTTGTTTTGAAGCTTTTTTTACCTAAAATAATTAGGGAAGAAAGAAACTACGATAGTATAATTTTACATGTTAAAGTCCCATGTTCGGTTGTGCCGGTCACCATCCAGTATAATATAACGTTATTAATAAAATGTTTTCAGTATATAATTTAACCCCAAAAAATATTAGTCCTTAAAAATAATTGCTCAAAAATGCAGACATTCGTTAGTACAGTATTTATCAATTCTCCAGAAATTATATCAGATATTCAAGCCTATTCTACAAAATATTCGCTGAACGAATCGTTATCATAACGAAAACGTTATATCGAGTTAACGATAACCGTTATCTTTGTATCCGTATTCTGTAATTCATTTTAAAAAATAATAACCTTGAGATCAAGTTAAGAACTTTATTTCCTAAAATCAAATTTGATTTTAAATGAAATATCTAAAATAATTCAATATCACTGAGAAAACTTCTAGGTTGGATTAGTTCTGGTGGGAGTTAGCTGTTAACCTGTCAGCTGTCAGACTCTTTCTTCTTTGTTTTGTGGGCTATGCTATTACTACCATCTGTAGGCAAATTGGAAAGCTTGCGTTAGGCGCTAGGAATAAAAACTTATTAAATTATTTTAATATTACCTTGTAAAAAACTGAAATGTGACGGGTTTTCGAGATCACTATTCAACATAATAGCAATTTTATTCTGACACTAATAAAAATACTGAATTATTGACAAAACGTTTAGGTAAACGAATGATTTTTCCAGTCGTTAAAAAATAACGATATCGTTATCTTTTTTTCACAGAATACCACTTTAACGATTATCGTTATAACAACGATTTAACAATGTATAATGTCATAACTCATAACGATCATTTACAGAATAAGCCTAGTAAACGATTTTATTTATTATCATAACGATATATCGTATTAACGATTCGTTATGTCATAACTATGCTTACAGAATAGCCCTAATTATTATGATTATAATTAAGGAAAAACCATACAAATGAATTCCTATTATTAGTATACTAGGTACGTACCATATGAGGGAATTCCTTTGATTGAGCCAGAAAACTTTCGTTTATGTTCCCAGAAACACAGGGTTTTTGTATATCTTGTCCATATTCTCTACATTCTAAAATTAGGAAAACATTTAACATTATTGAATTTTGCTTAAATTTGCTCAAATGAATTATAATATATTGCTGTCAAAATTTCGATTTGATTTTCTTAGCCTATCTTAAAATTTAAGCTTTATTAGTGCAACTGGGCATTTAACAACATATGTGGAATTTTATACCTCAACATTTGTACTACGAAAAATTTCACGCTAAGTATTTGTACGACTATGTACTTATACAACAAAATATTTTATAAATATGCCACCGTCATTTACCTAGGATAAAATAAAATAAATAGGCAATGAGGATAATCTTAAAAGAGTTTTTATTTACAGTACCTGCTAAAATACAAATATATGTTTACCAAAGATATTAATAACTATGTCCATCTAGAATTTATTATGATGTGCTACTCTACATACATATTTCATTAGATAGGTATATAATGCTTTGATGTATGGAAGCGAATGTTAGGCATGAACGGGAAAGCATAATAAGAGAGTGACTACCGTGGAAATGAGGTATTTACGTGGTGTATGTGGGTATGTAAGACGGGATCGCATAAGGAATAGTTTGGTGTATGAAGAATGTAAGGTTAGGAACAATGTTATTAAGAGAGTTGGTGTGAGTCAGTTGAGATGGTTTGATCATGTGGAGAGAATGGCGAGTGAACGGCTTGTTAAGCGTATATATCTTGGTGAAGTTGAGGGTTTTCGATTGCGTGGTTGCCCAGTGTGTAAGTGGATGGATGTGGTTGGTAGGGTGCTTAAAGAGAGAAAGTTTCCGAGTGGAAAGAGAAGAAGAGCATGTATAAATTCGATTGTGAGTGTGGCCGAGGCGAAAGAAATCTGCTTAGACAAGAATGTGTGACGAAGGATGATTGTTTTGTAACTATTATTGTGATCCGGATGCGGTATTTCGCTACCGAAAATCGGTCATTTTGATATGTTAAGAATGCGGATTTGTTGTATGATGTTGATGTTATTATTTTCGGGTTTGTGTTAACCCACTATGTGGGACATGCGTGATTTTATGTATGTATGTATGTATGTATGTATGTACGAGTATGTAGGTACAAAATTTTCCACAACGCGAATAAGTTTTTCAGCAGTACCTGCCAAGTTTTGCGAGCGTGAGTTTTATTCTTCCTGTTGATTAGATATTAAAATGGATAGGATATTTAAAATAATTTTCATTGTTATTTTATTATAGATAAATCACTGTAGTATACAAAATGTATTGTTATATAATGTACAAATACTTGGCGTACTTACTTTGTACAGAAATCCTTTCTTGAATTTGTTGAAAATGTTGTGCCCAAACACAAACACAAGACACTAAGAATGCTAGCCACAACGATATCATGATGTGGAAGACTAAAAGTTGTCAACTCTCTTATTTAGATACTTTTTCTTTTTATTTTCAGTATAATTTATAACTACACTAATGATATATTAATCTGGTTTGGTATTTTCCACGTAAAACTGGATATATGTTAATAATTATTATCGTTTCATATTAAGAATTACACAAGAAATATAGCACTATTTTTAAGATTATTTTATGTTGAAAAAAAATCACTCGTGTTATTTGTAATGTTTATTTGTCACAGTAAATACAATAATGACAAACTCTTATTCTAAAATAAGTAATATTGGATAATAATGACACAATAGTAATGAAATACAGATAAAATATTTAAGTATAATTATCCCTAATTACATTTGGATGACTTGTGGCCATACAATACTCTCAATCCAGTTAATATAAGGTGAAACTTTTGTATATACAATTGGAGCGTCGCCACAAATTCTTCTACCGAAAGAAGCTATACCAACTATATCATACATGCAATACACTTTACTGTGTACTTCTATAGCTGAACCACTTGACATCTGAAAAGAAACAAAAAAATAATCAATGCATATTTCGAAAATTTGAAAATGAGCGATCTTCTAAATATTATTTTTTGAAAATTTTTGTTCTTGCTAGTATTAAAGAAAAGTAAATTATCTATCTGATATATATATATATATATATATATATATATATATATATATATATATATATATATATATATATATATATATATATTTTATTATAGCTATTATAGAGTTAGAGATAAAGAAATATAAGGTATATAATCTATGGGGTCTCGTGGCCGTGTGCCTGAGTGTCTGGTCGTGAATCTAGGGGACCCGGGTTCGATCCCGACCGACGCCAAAAATTACATTTCATTTTAATGGCACAAAATTGACTCCTGTGGCGCACTCTCCACGCCAGCAATGAGTGCCCGTGAGGTGAAGCCTGGTAAGCGCCCGCACGGTACAAATATTCCATCATTACCGATATCTGTGTATGAAGCAGATTGGCACACCCAGCAATGGGTAATATGCCGTGATGAAATATTTATTTATTTATTTTATTTATTTAATAATCTGTTGTAATAAATCTCACAGCCTAAATAATGTCATGGAAACCAATTGAAAAAATGTAAGGTTTGTAAATGTCAGTGTCAAAAATCCAGAGACATTACTGAAGATTTTTTCTGGGAAGTACATACATTATATTATTTCTTATTGTATTAATAATTAAATATTTAAAATTATAGATGGATTACATATACCCTTCAAAAATACTGTCAATCCCGATAATGAATTGGAAACATTTCGAAAAATTAGAAGAGGACAAAATTTCTTCATAGAAAGCAAATTAAATAATGATTTTTTATTCGAATACGGAACGTGCCATTATTATAAAGAATTTTTGTGGTGGAAATAGTTATCGAAGAATACGGGATTTATTGTCTATAAGTCAGATTAACGTTTATTAATAATTTCTGAAAACCAGAAAAAAAGATATGGTAAAAAGTAATTGGTAGAAGACGCACGTCATCAACCTAAAAAACCTCATAAAATGAAATATAACTTGTAGAAATTATTGGGTGTTATTTATTTTTTAAAAAAGAAGAAAAAAATATACTAGTATTAGGTAACGTATATATTAACGATATTTGCTATTATTTCTAGCTCAATCCTTATTTCTTTTACGGAATATAAAATGATTTGACATAATTGTAATGGATTTTCGTACCATGCGTTGTCACTACTGAGAATGACTATGTTTAATATCATACAATTTTATATTCCGTAAAAGTAATAGGTAAGGATTGACTTAGAAATAATTGCAAATTCATTAATATACAGTGTGTTAATTAAAAACCTGGCCATAGGCGTTTAACATGGGAAATCAGTTTTTCCAATTCTGCATCTAAATTAGTAATAAGATTTTATTTTCAACATTTTATAACCGAGAAAATCAATTTTAAAGTATATTCAAGATTGCTGATTTATGCGATAGCCATGGAACTCAAACAAAATTACAAACAATTGTATGACATTTTAACTGTCAAAAAAATTTCTTTGAAAGCATGGAACAGTTTTCTCATAAAGAAAAGCTTAAGATTATAAAATGGTGTTACTCTGGACAAATTTTGTTTGAGTTTCATGGCTATCGCTATAAATAAACAATCTTCAAAAAAACTTTGAAATTGTCTTTATCGGTTATGAAATGTCAAAAATAAAATTTTATTACTAATTAGGATGAAGAATTTAATCTCTACAACATTTATTTGAAGTATTTTTGTCTAAAATAATTTGGGAACTTTTACGCAAGAAAAAACTGATTTCCTATGTTAAACGCCTATGGCCAGGTTTTTAATGAACACCCTGTATACGTTTCTTAATAATAGTTTTTTTCTTCTTTTTTTACCTCCCGCTACCCTTGGTAAGGGAGGTATAGGGATCGTGCTAAAAAATCGCATATCGAGATTTTGGTAAATGACCACGTTTTAAGGTCCCTAGAATCCATTTTTCGATGATGTCTGTGTGTATGTATGTATGTATGTGTGGATCCTGTATAGTGTATACGCTCTAACTCAAATACTATCATTCAGAAAATTTTGAAATCATGTATTTCTACCTTATTCCAATATGGAAATATCTGATTAGATTTTGGTGGCAATCGGATAACCGGAAATGGCAGTTTACTTGAAGCTCAAGATAGTTTTTCTTCAAAAAATACCTTTAAATGTAATTTTTTCTCAATTTGTTACTATAAAAATTAAAGATTATTTCATTTTCTACAAGTTTGCTTTAATACTTTTTCTATATATTGTATGGATAAATTTATAAAGTAATATAAAAATTATATACATAGGTAAATGGCGGGAGGTACTGTGTTGGTCACATCAGATTTTTAAAATAACAACCAATTATTTCTACAAGTTATATTTCATTTTATAAGGTTTTTTCAGGTTGATGACGTGCGTCTTCTGCATAATCATTTTTACTATAACAATTGTCAAGGCTATTGCTACGAATTAACAGAAATTTTGATTTTTTTTTCAAATTAAGAAGAAACTAAAACCATAATAAAAAATATAAAAACAGTTTTACATGCAACTTTTAATTCTGAACAACTTTGTACTCTAAAGGGTTTGGCGTAAAATGAATAGGCGAGCAGGTAATTGAATGAAACAAAAATCCCATGCTAAATCCCTATGTTCACCGCTAACCGCCACCATCCTGTATAATGCCAAAAAAATATCGGAAAGGGCTAAAATAATGATCGTAGGTGCGTTTTTTGATGTAGAAAAAGATAGTTTCCTATTATTAAATGATATATTATTGCGTAATGCCATTCTTACATGAAGAATACTAAAATAGTATATTACGTAATGAGAGATGTAAGAAGCAGATTACGTACGAGTAAAATGATTGACACACGAGACGCGCAGCGTCGAGTTTGTAATTTTACGAGTGAGTAATTGCTTTACATCTCGAATTATGTACTATACTTTTTCTACGACCACTCATTAATATTTCTAAATTGAAGCAAAATTCAGATACATAGTTGTAAATTAATTATTTTTTATTGCATTACTTACAAATTACAAATAATATTATCAACTAATTTTGTTGATAATAATTATTACCTCAGTATATGTATTTGTAATCACACAAAAAAGCAGCAGTTCGAAACGCCTAAAGTTTGGTAGGTTTTATTTACAAACATAAAACTGCGCAACGATGTTACCATGGTTATTGTTAAGCGTAGGGATATACGATGAAAAATAGTTTCCTACTGCAAATTTGATTGAAATGAAATATGTATTGTTGACATAATATAATATTAATATAATAACCCAAAAAAATAAGTATTTATATGTATGTCAGATAAATTTCATTCTATTATATTTAAATCTTAAATTTTATTTGTCAAATTTTAATCATTTCTTACAGTTTGACAATCAGTCCTGCCAACTTAAATTTGCTGTTCATTACGTAACAGTGTTACGTAATGAAATTTCATTACGTAACACTATTCGTAAGAACGAACTTACATTGTTAGTAGTCTGTTCAGTAATAACCCTCTTACAGTAGTGGTAGTAGAAAAAAAAACTTACATCACATGCTCCATCTACCATTCCATCCACACAAATCATGGTCCTTTCATCCAGTCCTTTATTCATTATTTTCCTCCCTAAAGTTTTATAAGCGTCTTGACATTCTTCAAAATCAGCTTTTTTTAATTGTTTGCTTTGCCTAAGATGTCCTATATTTCCTATTTTGCTCATAGGTCCAAGTGCCCAACCGGAACCAATGAACGTGTCCATGACATCATATTCGGAGTAGAGACAAGCTGGACGGATGAACTCAGAGAAAGTTACAGGACTATCCATTTCCAGAAGGGCAATATCGTTGTAGACCTGTTTTCGATTGTACCCAGGGTGAGTGTAGATTTTTTTAACAGATTTGTCAATAAATTCAGAGTTGTCGTTTACTGTTTCGAAGTCTAGGTCGCCTAGGCGAACCCATTTTGTGGCTTTCCTTAAACAATGCTTAATTATTATCAATGACACGACTTGGATTTTTTGTTAAGAGCGTTGAGAAACAACCATAGTCCAAATATTATAAATGTGAATTACATATATATATGCTGATATACAGGGTGTTATATTTTAATGGACCCAGCAAATATCTCGCTTATTTATTAAGTTAGTAATTTCTTTCATATAACATGATTTATACAGCAACATGTAAGCTACTTGATGACGGATGTACATTCATGATACCACTTCCGGTTTATTAGTAATTAATATTAACTTTGAATTTTCAAATAGAACATACTATATTTTTTTACAAATTTGAAAAGTACATCAAATTTGCTTTACAATCATGTAAAATAATCCATATGTTACACTATTAAAAAGTAAAATGGCGGGCACTTTTTTATACTCCTAGTCGAAAAGAGAATAGTGAGCCATGACTAAACAGTAAACACACTAAACGAACTAAAGAATAAAGTTGAGGCGGCAATTGAATATTTATCTGCAGACCAAATAGAAAGGGCTACTTATTCTGTTTCAAAACGTGAAAAATGTATTGAAGAGGCTGAATATTTGTTGTAAAATCATTTTGTTGTTATTAAGTGTTCCTTATTCTTATTTTCTGTATTATTATGACAAAAAAAAAATTATTTCGTTTAATAATTATAGTTACAATTGTTTTAATTCATTGTTTTATTTCAAGCCACAGTAATGGCTCACTATTCTCTTTTCGACAAGGTGTATAAAAAAGTGCCCGCCATTTTACTTTTTAATAATGTAACATATGGATTATTTTACATGAATGTAAATCAAATTTGATGTACTTTTTCAAATTTGTAAAAAAAATATATGTAGTATGCTCCATTTGAAATTTCAAAGTTGATATTAATTACTAATAAATCAGAAGTGGTACCATGAATGTACATCCGTCATCAAGTAGCTTACATGTTGCTGTATAAATCATGTTATATGAAAGAAATTACTAACTTAATAAATAAGCGAGATATTTGCTGGGTCCACTAAAATATAACACCCTGTATACTTTCAAGGATGCCAAACAGTTTGGTAAAACTGTTTTTCGCAAAAAGTATCTTAGTAACAAGTTATCAGATTTCAAATTTAAGCTTTTGTACAGAAACGTTCAATAAAAATGTCTAATTATTATGTAATGAGGCGTTGCACTTTTTTTTTTCATTACTTTAATCGAAGGAATAAGAAAAAATATTTTATCCGTATTTTTTATTTTCTTTCATATTACTCTTTATTCATGAGAAAATTGTCACTTAAAATACAATTTTTAAATTGCCACCTTTTCTGTCGCCTGATGACGTCAGAAAACTACTCATCAATGTGGGGATGTGCTTAGGGTTTAACCGGAAGTGATATTAACTTTCATATTTCAAATGGGACAGCCTATATATTTTTATATATTTGAATTCCACGTAAAATTACAAATTCAACGATTGATCTGAAGTGCATTTTTATTTTAAAAAAATATATTACAAAAACATAAGAGAAAATTATGAATAATTAAATTGGTGAGTCATATCACTTAGGCTGTGATAACAAATTGATTATTCTTTTGTAACGAAATAGAATCTTATAAAAATAACTTACTATTTAAACAATTAACATATATTAATCAATATTATCTCAATTGTTCTCACAGCCTGCCTGATATCATGGCTTACTCAAACATGGTCGTAAAAAGAGTTTTGTGTTAGTGTGGCCAAATAGAAATAATAATAGTAAAAAAAGATTTTTAGTAGTCCCTCAAAACGAAGAAAGAAGAATGATAAAACCGTTTACAAAATCAAAGTTTCATTTTGCTGTAAGCATAAATATTTTTATAATTAAATAACAAATATTAAATATTTTTAAATTTTTATCTTTCCAGTTCTTTCATTTCTTGGACGTCACAGTCAGTGTAATTTAGCGTCAATTCAAACATAGTATACTTTTAAATTGCTACTGTCTTTATATAATGGAGAGATTTGAACAGAAAATCACATATGGTACTTATTCGAATTTCAGAGTAAAAAAGATATGTTCAATGTTTTTTCAACACCTCACTGTTCATCAATATGTTTATTTTCCTATTTTTTAACATCCAGTAAATAATTTTCTAATATTTAGACATGATCCTGAGGTAAATTGTTACACAAATCTACAAAAAAGGAAGCTAGAAAGTTGTTTCTTTAATTATCCCAAATTTAAAAAAATGGACTAAGGTTGTTTTTCAAAAATGTGTACCCCTTTCGATTTTGACCATTTTCAGGGATTTTTTGATTATGCAAACTAAACCAATGGCACAAATTTTGTAAAAATTATGTCCGTAGAATTGACAGGGGCATATCTTTACTCATTCTTGGGCCATATCCCAGAAATGGGTAAAATAATATCTACTTACTTGTCAAAAACTGTAGAAGTACAATGTGCTACAGTTAAAATAAAATTTTGGCTAATTAAATTCCCCGTACAAATCCAATCTTTATTATTTTCTGGGCCAGTTCCTAGTAAAGCCTACAAATATTATATTTTAATAAAGGTACATGTTTATTTTTTATGTATAAAATTAAATAATGTTTATGTATAAAATTAAAATATCTGCCTGTCTAATGTAAGTACAGATACATATTTATTATAAATATATTACCATATGTGGATATTGTTTTTGTTTCGCATAAATAGAAGTTGAATTCTTCTCCATTGCATTTGGGCATAAACTGATATTTACTGATAAATAATCTTTCCTATTATCTGTGGACAGTAACTTAAAAACTTCATCCCCATATTCTTTACATTCTAAAATATAAATTAATTAATATATCATCACTGTGTATTATCCATTTATGGGTGTGTGGGTGCCAATCTATTTCTATTCGCAGATATCGGTATTAATGATATTAATAACCGTGTCTTAAAACACTTTTTACTTACAAAATAATTCATAACTATTTTCATAATTTGAAAACTAAAGTAATATTTTAAACACGGCTAACATACAATGTTATTTTCGATTTTGTGGCTTTATTTTCATCGTAGGAGGAGCCCAAAGTCATAATAATTCGGCCGGTTTACATTTCCAACATATTATAAAAACTACAAAGTGATTTTTACAAAATTCTTTCAGCTACTTTAAATATAGAATTAAAACTTTAAAAAAATGTGGGTCAAATAACTAGTGATAATAATCCATATTTAATATTATTAGTATATTCTTGAAACTTACTTTGTTTGCTAATCCCATTATTGTTATAATTTGGGCTTCCGTTTAAAGATGTTTTGGAGCAGCAAACTACAAGTTCAAAATCTTTATACCCACATATTGTCGGTAATTTTTTCCCACTTTTAAAATTTGCAATTTCCTGGCAATTTCTTAATAGAGCACACTTTCCTTTTCCCCTTACAGAAATGCATTCATCTCCTAATTTATTAAAAATTAAAACAATTGTATTAATGTTTAAATATATTTTGTTTTTACTTACCAATTTCTAAGCATGTAACAGAATAAATCAAGGAAAATAAAAATAGAAATTTCATTGTGGAAAAGATGTGGCACAGTCTATAATCGCGAAACATATGAACAAATGTGATAAATGAAATGATTAAAAATTACCATTTGGTTGCTGATTTTCCAAGACCACAACTGATAAAGTTTTCATATATACGAACACAAACTCATAATAATTCGAACGGTTTACATTTTCAACAAATTACATAATCTACACAAATCATTAGAAATTGCTACATTCAAATAGACTTAAAACTTAAAAAAAAATCTGTGGGCCAAATGATGGGTGATAGTAGTTCGACCGGAATATCAAGAATCTTTTTTAGTCCAGAAAGCTTCTACCGAGAACTTTTACCTTTGGGACAATGAAAAACAACTTCGTAAAAATCCAGTGCGTGTACAGTAAAACCTACCTTGAAAGACTCGGGACAATCGGACAATATTCACAAAAAAAATTGCAGAGCTTAGGGATACAATGCGTAATAGAATTTTAAAAAATCCGTAGCGTTAGGCAACAACAATCATTGTCAACAATCAACAAGAAATTTTCAGTAATCAGTATTAATAATCCTGAAAATACCTTTCTGCAAAGCTTGAAATCTTGTATTATTAAGCCGCATTCACAGCCCGAAATTCTGTGAAATTTGACGAAATTAATTTTAGCGTTCACAGCTCGTAATTTGTGTCGTACTGTCATCTAGCCAAAAATTACTTAAATTCTGCAAATCAGCTGTTTGTCAGTTGTTATAATAAATAATTTGTGGTAATTATTATTATCATCATCATTTTCCACATTTTTTTCCAGATTTGAAGAAATAATAAAGAAAATTAATCAAAATCAAAATAAAACAGCGAAAACTAGTAAAATCATACAAATGTCAACAAAATGAGTTCATTCAAACTAAATATATTTTACACAATTAGTAGAATGAACCCTAAATTAGCCGCAAAAGTTTGGAGCCTGCAAACTTTAATGTTGATTACAAATATCACTAATTCTGTGGTTTCAACTATCCGTGACTGTGACCATGTCTACATTGTACATTGGTTATTTTTACAATTGTTATATGATATGACTTTGGGGTGCAGATTTCGATAGATTCTTTTAGAATTTGGTTTTTCTTGAATACAAAATTAGACAACCAATCCTTTTAATAAGAAATTAACATTGATTGTATGAATTCAGCCAAAGAATTGACTTTAGAATAGCGAAAACATACTGTTGTCATTGTCAGTTGTTAAATAAAATTGATAAACCTTGTACTGCAGACACATTGGTTCGTAGCACAAGCCTTATTTTAACAAAAACGCTGTTTTAAGAAATGTCAAATTCAAATTTCAATATTTAATTTCATCCTTATATTTAAAGAACGAGTTATTTACAAATATTTGTTTGTATACAAACCCTGTTCTGCTTTAAAATAATATTTTGATAAAATTGATATTATTTATTATTATTATTAAATAATGAAATTTGACATTTTTTAAATCAGTGTTCTAGTTAAAACAAGGCTCGTGCTACCAGCCATTATGAATGAGTATACAATAAAAAAATTGAAAGATGTCCGATCAAGGTATCATGGACGAATTAACAAACTAGCATACATTTATCCCCCTCCTTTACCAAGGCTTTAAGCGTGTGCGATAAGGATGGATATAACACGCTTGTCTTTCAAAAATTCATACTGTTTCGACTAAGTTACGACATTCCATTTTAAAACGATTCTCGTTGTTGATAATACTTTCGCTGTAACTTAAGATTATATATTAATTCAGATACATCACCTTGATTCATAGCCGTACGAATAACATTATTTTCTGTCAGTGTCACTGAGACTGACATTGTGTCAGTATCTTATTTTTCACATATTTAGTTTTACATTTGCTAATAAACTTACCAGTTGATTTTTTTTTAAATTTTGAATGCTGTTATTGTAACATATAATTTTATAATAATAAAATAATCCGGGTCAGGTCGAATTTTTCTCGACTGATCTTGATCGGTATCTACTCCCGTTACCTTTCCAAGTTGGGATACAATTAACTTGGCAATCACTAAGCTATCTAGCACCGGCTGGTGGTTGTAACAAGGGCTTGCTCGGGTGGGCAACACACATGACATCTACGTAAGAAACTTCGTGGCAATTGTAAAAATTAAAATTAAATAGATGTTGTGTGTGAAACCATTCTAGGGATATAACCTGTAAGGGTTGAAAATCCCGAAACAATATAATAATAATAAATAAATAATAATAAAATAACAGTAGTATTTTATGTACCCTCACAAAAACTAAGCAAACGACACTACTGATTTTGTCATAATGGGCGGAGCAAAAATCTGAATTCACATAATTCGTAGATGATCTTGATCGGACATCTTTCAAAAATTTTACTGTACGCGATTATGGTACGGCGGAACAAGCAATTCAAACAAATCCTGGCATTTTTGAACGAATATATCAAAATATGCTCCGAAGGTGCAGTCGGTGGTTGTCATTTTGAGTTATTATTATAATATTGAAGCGCGCGTGCACCCGACGCCGCTGAGTCTAGCCCGTACACGACCGCTGCCGCTTATAGAACGTTCTCGAACGATGACGTAATCGTCGCGTACAAGTCTCGACCTACTTAATTACATACGGTCGACTGATCCCTTTGTATTTGATGGTATTATCGCGTCGAATGTTCCAGAAAGGACGCCGACTATATAAACACGATCAGAGAAATCAGTGACACATTCAGATATAGACAGGCATCGTGAAATGAACAGTGGGTAATATAAATAAATAGTCTATGAGTGGTGAACATAAATAAATATAGTTATATAAATAAGTGAAATAAATATTGTTTAAATAAAAAATCTTAGTGTTTAAGTATTTAATAATATTCTTGTCTTAAATTAGTGTTTATAATTGTTTATTCATAGTGTTAGTTATTTTTATTATCTTTATCTTAATTATTTATCGTTTAATAAACTTTAATTAATAATATTTCTCTGATTTTTACACTTCGCCCAAATAAATAAAAAATATTTAAAAAATTATATCATCACGGCATATTATCCATTGCTGGGTGTGCCAATCTGCTTTGGACACAGATATCGGTAATGATGAAATATTTGTACCGTATGGGCGTTTACGAGGCGTCACCTCATGGGCACTCATTGCTGGCGTGGAGAGTGCACCACAGGGGTTAATTTTGGGCCATTATAATTAGAAGTAATTTTTGGCGTCGGTCGGGATTGAACCCGGGTCCTCAGATTCGCGACCAGACACTCAGGCACACGGCCACGAAACCCCATAAATAAACGTTACAGTATGAAGTACAAAAATAAATAAAATTATTATAAAAAAATCTGATGTGGCCAGCACAATACCTTCCGTCAATCCTGTGTATTATGTACAAATTCCATACATAAATTTTCTTGCGAAAGATTCTAAATTTTTGGTATTATGTGATTCTCTTTCTCGGCAACTGAATTCCATACTCCTGATAACAAACAAACCACATGAAATAAGAAAATTATGAAATTTTGAATGAAAAATTATAACACTTGTCAGTTATGGACATAATTAATTGCTGTCATTGTGACACAGGTCCCCATATCTGCTTGGCAAAGTCAGCAAAATCATGTTACTGCACGCGCCCCTACATAAATTTTCTTGCAAAAGATCCTATATTTCCAGTAAAGTTATTTCATAAACAAACTATGCAAATTGCACTAGACACTGACATCTTCTTTAGTTTTTCCCATTCGTTAGGGGGTCGCTATTTTTTATTTTCTTCTTCCACTCATTTTTGTTTTCCGTGTCGTTCTCATTCAGTTCCTTTTCTCTCAAGTCTTCTGCAATACAGTCTTTTTATCTTATATTTGGTCTTCCTATGTTTCTTCCACCTTCTATAAATATATTCATCTCTCCTCATAACATGTTCAAACCAATGTAATCGTCTCTCTTATATCTAGAAACTTCTAACACTAGAGTTACTTCCCTTATTCTTTCATTGATTTACATTTTATTGATACTGACATCTGTCAATTTGAATTACCTAAATATATTAGCAGTTTCCATGGTTAAGTTAGCATAGCTGGCTGAATTATGAAATTTATATCAAATTTATTATCTTTATTCTTCTTTAACTCTATATCTGTTGAATATCAAATATAAAATGCAATCAAATCGTATAGACAATAATATATTCTTTAAGTTATAATAACATTTAACTGAGTTTTCCAAGAAAAACTGTTAAAATCTTCAAATGAGGATACTTCCGGTTGACCAATTACAACCAAAATCTAAACAAGTCTGCATATGGTTGTAAGGAAGAGGAATACGCAAGAATTGTAATTTTTGGAATTCTAGTATTGGAGATATCGTGCACGAAACGGCGGTCACACACATACACATACACACACACACACACACGGACACACACACACACGCACACACGAACACACACACACATACAGACATCATCGTAAAAATAGTAAAATCGTATTATAAAGATCCTAAAACGTGCTTATTCAATGAAAACTCACCACCGAATTTTTTGACCAAAGACAATACCTTCCTTACCTAGAGGTGACGGAAGGTAAAAATAAAATAAACAAAATTAATAACTGTAATGATAGGTCACTGCCAACTAAAATTCAGGTAGACAATTACTCTTAAAAGCCTGTAGTTCGAAAACAGTGCGTTCCGGATATGAGTTTATTAGCAAAAGTTTGTCTATTTTGCGTCTCCTACATACTTCATAAATTTGCAACACATATTCATTAACCTCTGTATAGTCAGAAAAATTGACTCTGTCGGGTCTAGCAATAAAACTATAAATATTGTAATTATGACAATTTGGCTCATAACTGTCACTATTTGCTATTACATTGAATGCCAACGTACCATTGTTTGTACCGCTTTGTTGAAATGAATGAATTCCCTGTCTACTCTGTATATTACAATAATCTTACTGTTCCTTTAATATAAATGCTATGCACCTCGGGTGGCGAAAATTCCGCGCAAGGTAGGGCTCCGGACTAACAACAGTGGAGGAGGGTGTGGCTGTAAGTTTTCCTCTGGGATTAGTACCTAATAAAATCGGGAGGGCGCCAGCTGACCAATGGACGCTCAACCAGGGCTGGTCAACAAGCCTGCGGAGAGAAGGATAGAGAGGAAGGCAACAGGGCATGCGCAAAAATTTGAAAATTCAAACAAAAACAAAAAAATGTAATTTGAGTTGGCACTATATTAAATAAACATTTACTTTTAATAATAACACAGATAAACGGCGAAATAAATAATGGTAAACCTGTAGTTTGACACAAAAAAAATTAGTCGGATCAACCCTAAATATATGCACAAATGCAGACTAAAAATATATATATAAAGATAAAGCAAAAATATAAACAAAACTAATGGACGTCGCGTAGAGCACTAGCCCGCCGGCGCTAGTCGAGCGTTCAGGACGAGGCGTTAGCAAAAAGGTAGGAACGAAAATACGATCCGCGTGAACCGGTGGTATACCAGCGCTTACGTCAGTTTTTCGACATTCTCTGTCGTAACCATGTAGAATAAAAATAACCTGTCCTAAAGCTAAATCGGCGCACAACACGCTAAACAATGCGCAGCGTAAAATAAAAGGAAAAACATGTACTAGAAAAATATTAAATTTACCAGAGGTGATCAGACCTAACAAAAATTTATGAGTGTCGGCGACAAAATTACAGCATTCCAAAATAAATAAATTTTGGGACATTAAATCATATACAAAAAGCTTAAATGCCTAATTCAAGACAATGATACAAAATGCGAACAATAAAAAGGGATCTATCGGGATCTATCGGGTTGTAGTCGGTGGTTGCATGTAGCTAGTCCGTATAAGGCGGCGAAGAATGGCGTCTATCGGCTGCTTATGTCCCTCAGAACGCAATTGTCGAGTTGGCGAAAGCAGGATGGTCGTCTCCAAAATTTTGCCCCCAAAATTTAAATGGTTTGCTCGTCACGCAGTATGGTGTAAAACGAAGGTAGAAAAATAGTACTTTACTCAAGCAAACGGTAGCAATAACCGTGCCAGTACTAATGATAGTAACAAGAATAGTAACTGGTAACATGAGCAGGTACCAAGAACAGGTAACAAGGACATGTACCATGAACAGCCTGAAAGAGGGTACTTTAGTAATGATAAAAAAATGATATGCCGCTGCCCTTATGAGTCATGAAAGTTACATTTAAATTTATATGTATAAATACAAATTCATGTTATATTTATTCAATATTATTTTCAAACAGAAGAACTAAAATATGTATACTAAACATATAAAATAAACATTGAGAACTGAAATTAATTATACCTGAGGTGGAAGGCGGCTGTTAAGTAGTTGAAAAGTGAGTCCTTTTAGATCCGAGAAAATCCTCGATAAAATTATATATCAAAATAATTTTTATGCGCCGTGCAACGCCAGCAGTAATCCAAATATATAGTGTGTTCGAAAATTCAACCGCGGTTATCGTGGTTATTTTACACGGTAACTGAAAGGTTATGGTTCTCGCGGTAAGCAGTCGAACGCATTGGTATTCATGGTTATTAATAACTGTCAAAATCATTTTAGTTTGCATCGCAGGATATTTTTGTTGGATACTATTTGTTTTTTGTACCATGTGCAGTACTCAGTTGTTTTTAAACACAATTTACCTTTAAATGATGTCAAAGAATAACGTGTGTATACTTCAAAAGTTAGGTTAGACTATGAATTACCACAAAAACCGTGCTCTGAGCACGGTTGCGGCGGTAACAAAAAATTACCATACATTTCAGTTACCGCGTTCGAAAATAGTGCCGGTAACCTGAAAAATTTTACCGGTGGTTCAATTTTCGAACATACTAAGTTTGGTTCACGAAAGATGACAATTCAAGGTCATTTATTAACCGCATAGTATAATATTACTAGCAGATAACTTCACTGCATTTCATATAAATAGACGTGCACCATGAAATATTTATGGATACATTTTAACTGAAAAAAATAAGTGTAATTTAATTGAAAATTATGTTTCTTTTTAAAAAAATGCCGTTCTCAAAGATTTATGCTCTTCACCTATGTATTTGCAAAACCCAAAAACATAGACTTGACAAAAACCATGGAATAATAATTTGATTTAAATGTCAACGTCACTGGGTAACTATTAGGACAGAGGGCAGTGCAGTAGATAATTAAATATCTGTAACTCTACGACATACGTCATTATTATTTGTAATGTGTTTGAAAGTAATGTTACCATTTACGTATATCTGTCACACAACAAACTATATATACATACGTCAAATAATCTTTCTCTTTTTAACATGAAATGCTAAGCTACTACTATATAAGTGCTGTGTATTCTTTCCTCGAACAAATGACCTTGAATAGTCATCTTTCGTGAACCAAAGTATATAAATTTGATTCAAAACTTCCAACAAGCCAAAATTTACTTCAACACAAAAAATGCTCATTGCACGAGAATCTCACAGACAAGAATGTGCCGACAGAAAAAGTCTGGCCAGGCAAAAATTGACGCTATCTCTATTTTATAGTTACTAAATTGTTTATTTTACTACAGCAACATATACGAATAGTGGGAAGTAGTCATAACGGGTAATAAAATACAAAAGGAACGCAAAATAGTGCCAACAATAAAATTCAAACGTAACAGCTATTTTTGTTTGATTTTTGGAACTACAGTTTTTATTCCCATAAGGAATTACTTCAAACTAAAATAGCATTTATGTTAAAGGAACAGTAAGATTATTTTACTATAGAAAATCAACTCCATGCATGTCTTCATTGCAATAGAGCGGCGCAAAAACGTTGGCATTCATTGTAAAAGCACGCAGTAGCAGTAATGTGCCGCCTTATCATAATTACGATATTTATAATTTTATTGCTCGACACGACAGAGTCAATTTATCTGACTATAGCACCCAAAACCTTTCATCTGAAATTTCCCATACAAATAGCAAAATAAAACACCTTTATGTATATAATAATAAATATATTCTATTCAACTTATAAGTAAACATGCGTCTATAAAGGATCAGTTCCAAACAATACTCTCTATCCAGTCAATATAATGAGCGACCCTTGTGTAAATAGTTGGGATGCCTGCGATGCCGCACTGATTTTGTCCGAAAGAAGTAACACCGACAATACTGTACATACAGGTGGCGTTGGGGTGTTTCACTTGCAGAGGACCTCCGCTGTCACCCTATAAATATAAAAAAAATTCACTTAAACTGTACGTTAAAATAATAAAAATAGTGATAGCTGTATTTTGTAGTTTCGCACATTTTGTAACAGTAACCACAGATTCATTATTATACTTCAGAGTCAAAATAACAGTCCCAAGAATGGAGTGTCTGTTAGTACAAACAACTGTTTCATTACAGCCGAGGGCTTATTAGATACAGCGCGAGGCTGTAATGAAATTCCCACTGACGTATGTATACTATTTTATTCACAATCATTCTCTTTTTAAATCAATAATTTTCAAAATAAATCAATGAGATAACTTTTAATTTTATTAATATTTTTAACAGCTCTATTAAAATTTGTTTGGCCTACTTTATAATGAGTACAAATCTATTGACAATGTTGCTAGGCAACCCCTACATAAATATTTCCAACCCGAGGGGTGGAAGTGACATCTGTTATTTCCCACCCAAGAGACTGTCATTACAGTTAGGAATGACGTATTTCCCAACCTCTAAAAGGTTAGGAATCGACATATTATTATAATGATTATGAATAATAGTATATTATTCAATGAGCATGTAATGTATGCTATTACTCATGAGAATGAAGTTTGCAACACGAGCCGGAAGGCGAGTGTTGTAAATCATTCGAGTGAGTAATAGCCATTACATGCGAATCGAATACTATACTTTATCCATAACTGTCAAATAATAACATACTGTACTATTATAAAATAAAAAATAACATAACAAATTTTAGAAAATTGTTTATTTACAAACATAAACATAGTTAGCGTTTGTTTTGGTAAAATTATGAAGTGATTTCACATTTAGCAGAAAAATTGAAACCGACTATTCAGCTACATTTTAAGCTTAAGAAGAAAATAAAATTATAAAAAATGAGAAAACTAGTATAATTTTGGCTTTTTATGTGGAAAAAATTCTTTGTTTGTACTTTTTGTAAGGTAAGATTTGAGTTTGACATAACGATTGAATAATATTATTCCATCGAACTGTCAATATTATTCAATTAGCAACAGTAACGAAAGCCATTAATTGATAAAAAACGGTTGAATTATGGATATATTTGACAGTCGTGGATAAAGTACTTTAAATTACAGTTATATAATAGTATATTATACACCAAGGTTGTGAAGAGTATGATTATTGACCGAGCGAAAAGATTATAATCCCGAGGGATTATAATTCGCGAGGGCAATAATGCTCTTCATAACCGTGGTATATATACTATTTTTTTCACTACTAGCACGTAATTTTAATAATTATTTATGAAATTAATCCCATCATAACGTCATTTTAGTTTTAAATGTGATGGCACAATTGGATGCATAGTTGGCCAAGTAAAATTGTTTATTAAAACAAAAACTAAAATTTTATCATTTCATTGTGACAGTTAATTCAAATTAATCCAAATTTTTAATATTGAATTAAGCTGTTTAAACAACCATTTAAATGCATAAAATATTAATAAATAAAATCTCTTGGTTATACTTAAACTTGCTATAAACATTTCCGATTTAAAACTGTCACAGAATTATCAAAAAATGTAAATTTATTCATTATTAATTTATTATCGGTTAATAATGAAAAATTATATACCGGTAACCATGGACGGGTTGAGAAATTCAATTTCACGGCACTCTATTCGGCCAATAAAGTACCTCTGTGTAGCTAGTAGTGAAAAACAATATTTATTTTGTACCTGATGTTAAAAGTAGGCTTTGTGCGTTCATTTTTTGTTGATAAAGTAATAATTTAACATCAACAGTAGTAATTTTTTATCTACACTTTGACTTTTTATCTCCACTTTGACTTTTTATCTCCACTTTAATTTTTTATCTCCACTTTGAATTTTTCTCCACATTTTATAAAAATAATAATAACGCATAATGTAAAGAAAAGTTGTAATTTATAATTTCGACAAACCCGCGTGAAGTTAGCGATAGTAAGTTTAGGAACAAAATTGCAGCTTGACATTTTAATATCGAAAACATCAGGTACAAAATAAAATAATATATTATGTACGACGGTAAAGAGTCTTTATCGACTCGTGAAAGATAGTTCACTCTCTTTATCGTCTTATATAATAGGGTATTCTCGCATATTTTTTTTTATTTTTTATTCTTAAAGAACAGGTATTTCTAAGAGTACCTGTGAAAACCCGAATTAAAAATTCCTTTTAATAAGCAAGATATTAATTTTTAAAATTTAATTTTGGTAGGTCACGTGATACGTGACGTACTAGTTGTACGTACCAGCGGTGTACAATCAGTGGTTCATGAGTTTTCGAGATGGTATTTAGTAAGTATTACAAAAGGTAGGAAATCAAATATATTTAATTGTAATCTTACATATTAATACTAAAAAAATGTAAAGATAATTATAAGAAAACCATTTTAAGTAAATGATTACATTTATTTATCCCTACAGCTGTAGTACGAATACTCCCGAACGAACCGAAGTAGACCCGAGCATGTACGTACCTAAATGCGGCGTGTTATCATATTCGAGCATGTAGTAGGGATATCAACTGGTCTCCCATTGATAGTACAACTAGTACATCATCAAAATTTTAATGCTTTATATCTTTTGCAACAATCAATTTATAACATGTTTTTTTGCTTTTTCTCTCTCGTTTACCAATCAACTTTAGTATTTTAAATAACTTTTTAATGTTTGTAATCATGAGAGAATACCCTATTGTTCGCGCCTTTTAAGCTTTGCCTGAGCTACAGTCTTGGTAGCGCACGTCTCAACGCCGTTGAGATCTAAACTGTTAGTCAAGTCAGTACGAATACGAACGCGGGGCGTAAGAGTTGGTCGCGAGTTATTGTGATAGTTGTAATTTACCAATATTTATTTTCGTAATTATATGTGTGTTTAATTGAGTCTATAAGTGATTTAATCCTTATTATTTCATCCCTATACGATAGTTCCCATTTAAATTAAAGTGTAGTGGAGTTTAATTGAGAAGCCCTTGTTTGTTTGTTCTACATTCCACTGGCGTATCAAACAATAATAAATAAAAAAAAACAATGCTAGTCAACTGGCTTTAAACTTACCAGACAAGTGTCTCTCCTTACGGTCCTTCCACCAGCACAAATCATCCTATCGTCAAGAATACCATCCTTCATCCTCGAAGTTAGATGGCTTTCGTACAATTCATTACACTCCTCATTATTGAAGAGTTCTACCACAGCCTTCTGCAAAACCTTGCTCAATTCATAGCTGTTGGAATTAAGTTTTCCCCAACCTGTAATTGTGAAGTTAGTGATGCCAAGAGGCTCGCCCGTGTAAAGACAAGCCGGGCGTACCCATGTAGTGAATGTTACTTTGCTAGATAATTTCACCAATGCGATGTCGTGATTTTTCTTACTTCGGGAGTAATTTGGATGTGGAATGCGATCGATTATTTCGAATTCTTGGATGTTTTCAGAATCGTTGTTTAATTTTAAGGCTCCCAAGTGAGCCCTAGTGGCGTACATGGTGGTGCCCCTAGAAATAAACATAGTTTTAACCTGCGAACTATACAGAATGGTGTATCGGTTTCTTTTTTACCTCTCGCTAAGAGAGGTATTGGAATCATGCTAAAAATCGCATATTCATATTTTAATGATTAAGAACGTTTTAAGGTCCCTACAATCCGATTTTAATATTTTTACGATGATGTCTGTGTGTGTATGTGTGTGTATATGTGGGGATGTTGGAAGGGAGATTTCTCAAAAACTATAATACTTAATATATGTTTAACTACGTATTTCTCAATCGGACATCACTGGGACGAGCTGAAAAAGTTTTGGTAATATGTAGTTGGACAACCGGAAGTAGCAGATTTAAATAAAAATCTTCTAAATATTATTTGATACATATAAATGTTTTAATATATATTTTATAGATTTAGAGATAAAGAAATATAAGATATATAATAATCTGTTGTAATAAATCTCAGCCCAAATAATGTCATGGAAACCTTTTGAAAAATTAAATTGTTTGTAACTGACAGATAAATGTCTGTGTCAAAAATCCAAAGACATTACTGAAGTTTTTTTCTGGGGAATACAAACATTATATTATTTCTTATTGTATTAATAGTTATTAAATATTTAAAATTTTAGGTACTTTACGAAAAAATTAGAAGAGTAGGACAAAATTTCTTCATAGAATAAAATTAAAAAATCGAAATATAAAGAATAGATATATAAGTAGAATTTTTGGTGTAGTGTATTTATACAAGAAATGTTAAATACAATAGGGCGCGAGCTGTCATGTGACTTTGTTAACCTTGACAAGCAGATATGGGGACCCCTGTCAAAATGATAGCTAGTAATTATGTACATTGATGCCAAATATCATAATTTTTCATTTGATTTTCCAATTCCATGTGGATTATTTTCCTCAAGTAAATTCCACACTTCTGGTGACGATTTAAATACGTGAATTTAGAAAATCTTCAAATTTAGAATGAAAAATTATTATATTTGACATCTATGTACATAATTACTAGCTATCATTCGCAGGCACAGTCCCCCATATCTGCTTGACAAGGCCAACAAAGTCACATGACTGCTCGCGCCTTGTACTTATGTAACCAAAAACGAAAGTGGCGAGACGTATAATAATTGTGCTGGCCAGACAGATTTTTTTTAATAAATAAATTAAATATATCATCACGGCATATTACCGGCTGGGTATGCCAATCTGCTTTGTACACGGATTTCGGTAATGAGACTTATTTGTACCGTGCTGGTGTTTGCCAGGCGTCACCTAACGGGCACTCAATTATTTTAAATATTATGGAAAAAAAAATTCAAGCGAAGGTTGTTTTATATTAAAATGTCTATAATTCAGCAATATAGGTTTTTCTACAGGTGTTCCATTTTTAAGCAATGGTATGTAATTTTATACATGAAATTTGCTATCCAATAGTAAAAAACAGAGTCCAATGTTATATTATTAAAAAATACATTGACGAATGATTTAAATATTACATTTTTATTAAATACACTAGGTTTTGCATTTCATTATTTTATTCAATTTTGACGTTTTAATCTGTCATTATTATCTCCATGGCAACAACTATAAAGCCTCATTCACAATTACGAAAATAAAAATAACGATATAAATAATAGATTATTATGAAAGTGTTCACAGCTCTCGTAAATAAAAATAAACATAAGACATAAGCAAGAATGTGCAAATGACAAATATTTTAAACAAACATAAGCACATACATAACAACTGTCATTTGAACTGTCAATTTATATTCTGGGAAAGGGGTATATCTTAAATATAATTTTAAAAAGCTGGTTTAAGAAAAAGGTTCGCATATATAATTGCGTACTGTGCGTTAAAAGGTATGAAGTTGTTATTATATATAGCGTATTAATTATGAGTATACTAAATAACAGCTGACGTTAATTTACGTTTTATTTTTGAAGCTGTGAATAGCAACCATAAAGTCTTATTTATAATTTTATTTATATTTCTTATTTTCATAGCTGTGAATGAGCCTTAAGTAATAACTGTTTATTTACTAGTGAATTAAAAAAAATAAGTCACTCTCACAGAATTTTAACTCACTCTGACACAAATGACAGAAAATAAAGTTTCTTTATAATTTATAAATGAACGATTTGACGTTTATCAACGACGATTGTCATGCACAGGACTAATTGAATTTTTTTTTGTTTTGTCAAATTTAAATATTATACTGGTTTTTAATGGCGGATTTACATAAGCCATAACGTAACGTACCGTGCCGTGGTGTAATGTGAAGTATCGTAACGCGTGATTTTTCTAGGCTATTCTATACAGAACTTTTACGGTACATTTTCGTAAAAAGTATGCTTATGCTCTGTCGATACAATTGTACGTCAGATTTATATTTAACAGGTTATTTTATTCGTAATACACTATATTTCCATAATTTCCATTTAATATAATAATCTAAACTTTGACACTTGGCACATGTCAGTCACAGTCACACAAAACAGACTATTCGTAATGCAGTATTTTTATATTTATTTCCATTTAATATATTAGCTAAACTTTGACACATAATAGCCACACAAAAACAGACTATAGCGCAGGGCAGTAATAATTTTCGTATAATATCGCAACGAACCGTAACGTTCCGTAACGTAGAAAGATATAAAAGTTGGCAATCTTTGGGTGTTTGACACGTTACGGCACGGTACGTCACGTTACGGCTTACGTCTGTATAAATTGTCACATGCGTTTGCATTGTTTTATTCTTCATGTTACGTTACAGCACGATACGGCTTACGCTGTATAAATCCAGCATTATTGTTTCGTCAAAATTGAATAAAATATTGTATAAACCACGTGAGTTAAGGTAGTTATATTGTGGAACCATTTTACCAAGAATAAATTTAAAGTATATCTCAACTGAAGTATAATCCACCTTCTCTCCTAATTTAAAAACAATTGACCACGCGGTAGCTGAAATATTTGCAATTAAATTTATCCCTTTTAACACGTGAAGAATAGGAAATGGCAAAATAAACATAACATTTTAAATTATAACTTTTACATCCAAACCGACATTTAATCGAAAAACTAGTGTGTTATTGTAGACTAACTAACGGATTTTATATAAAAAAATGAAAATTATTTACTACCCAGATTTCATTTTATTACCTCTAGAAAATTATAATCTGAAGATACGATAAATAGGTAGAAATATATTTGACAACCATGTAACAAGCGTTCCAGATGGAGTATCAATTAGCAATGCCCACTTTGGTATAAGCGAATAAGAGGTGTTCTTTGGTTAAAGGAATTTCAGACGTACTTTCGAAGGAAATATATTGTAAAAGGGTGTTTTACGTGAAAAGCATGAAAAGTTTAAACAATATGATACTTCTTTTGTTACTTTAAGAAACAAATATATTAATTTGTTTTGTAGTTTAGAATTAGTATTATATCTCAAAATATTTTATTTTTTTTATACCAGAATGTACCAATAAATGTAATAATACTTCAAAATTCAAACTATTTTTCAAGCGTTTGTTTGAAAAAGATATGAATTACTAGGCATTATTACTAATACCAATGTAAATATAGTACCAAAATATTTCCTTCCACCCTTCCATAATGATGAAAAATAGTGTGAAAAATTAAATAACTTATTTGAACCCAAATTTGAAAAATAATATATGAATGGAAATAATGATATATAAATATGTATTTAATATATTTTTTAACACGAAGGTATTGTGAAAATAAAATTTAAAAAATCACATTTCAAAAAACAATAATTATTTAATTTGAAAGATACTAAATTATCGATATTTATTTAAAAATTCAACAATTTTCTCTCAAACTCTTTTGTGTTGGTTATATATGGTTTTTTATTATCGATTACATTTTCAGATAAAAATTGTATAACACCTTTTCTTCCATTTTCTGTATATATTGTATTTAGTGTTTCAAAATTAATTCCAGTATTTGTAATTTTTTGAATCATGCTTTTGGAAATTATACCTTTAAAGTTTGTAATGTAATTGGAACTTCTTATAACTTAGTTTCATTGTTTACTGCTATTACAAATGTACATACTTTCTTTTATAAATATTGCTTTATACCGTAAACGATTGGACATTTTTACGATTTACACAAAATTAAAATTGAAGCTCTCAACGCAAACCAAATATTAAAATATCCCCTTCTTTGCCTAAGCGCGACGTTGCCACAGTTCAACATTCATACTTTAGTATGAGTAAATTGGAATACGACACTTATGCATGTGTTAGTGCGATTGATACAGTTCAAAGAAAAAATTTTCTACGAAAAAAAAAAAGAAAATTCATTTGTTACAGTGTTTCATATTAGTTTTTAACTATTTTTATACAATTTATGTATATAGGTAATATAATGTTAAAAAATATAAGGTCTTGCAAATATAAACTGCAGTAGCTTAATTTTTATTTTGAACATATAACAAGTTTTTAAATAGGTACACTCGAGTGACAAATACCTTAAGCATGTTTATTCACTCAAGCCCTATACGGGCTCGTGGCTTCAACTTTCTCTTCTAAATACATATTATCTTAACTCACTATTTTAATCCGATATTTCATTATTACACCTGTTATTTAATATTATCAGTCAAATTAAAAAAATCTGATGTGGACACTACACGACTTCCTTGTACGATTATTAAACTATACATATTTTTTTAATAAATAAATTACAAAATATTAATTTTAACTTCAAAACAGTAATATGTATAGCGACCATAATCTAACCCGGTTCTTTTTAAAGAGAGTTTTGATTACAACAAAGAAATATTTGATTACAACAATGAATATGACTAATTTCACAATAAAAATATAATATTTGTTATTGTACGAATCATAAAATTGCACGTATTTAACATAATTTGACATGAACATTTTTTTTTGTTTTTGTCCTAATCCATAGCAAGCTTTATTACAAAAACAAAAAAGTATACAATTTTTAAATTTACATATCTCGCTTATACAAAGGGCTAATTTAATAATACTTGATGTGCTAGACGCAGAAATTAATTCTCTAAAACTTTTATTTGAAGCATTTATTTCTAAAATCAAAATAAAATCATTTTATTCAAGAAAAACTGTTAACAACTTCAAGTAATGTACCACTTCCGGTTAGCCTATTTTAACCAATATCTATTATGTTATTTCGATTGACATAAAAGTCTTGTATACCAAATTTGAAAAGTTTTGGATTATATTTTAAAACAGTTTTTCATTAAAATCTATTATAGGCTTCATGTAAAGTGCCACTTCTGGAAATTGTGTAATAACCAGAAAGGGAGGCGCACAACTAGATGTTATAGGAGTCCTAAATACAAAATTTCAACTTTCTACGGCTTACCGTTTTTGAGTTATGCGAGATACGTACGTACAGACGTCACGACGAAATTAGTCAAAATGGATTCAGGGATGATCAAAATGGATATTTCCGCTGAAATCTGAAAACCGAAATTTTTCGCGATTACAATACTTCCTTTACTTACGTACAAGGAAGTAAAAATAGTATTGCAAAGCCTTCTGTATTTAATAAAAATGTAATATTTTAATTATTCGCCATTGTATTTTTATGAATGTTTTTATACTATTACATAGTAAATTTCATGTACTTTTCAAATTTAAATAAATATAGACGGTATTCCATTAAAACAAATAAAGTTACATACCATTGCGTAAAAATGGAACATTCTGTAGAAAAACTTATAGGTACTACAGATATTTTAATATAAAACAAACTTCGTTTGAAATTTTTTCCATAATATTTAAAATAATCAAGTTATTAAAAAAGAAGATACCAATGAATCACCCTGTATCTTATAAAACTAAATTATAATTACAATGATTTCCTGGACATGCAGTGCGCTGCAGTTAAAATATATTGATCACTGATTAACGATCCTCCACAGCCCCAGGTAAATTCTTTTCCTTCGCCGAATCCCAATATAGCCTGTGTACAATAATATTACATAAATGAAAGAACTATAAGTACATAATAGTCATAGCATTACCATGTGTGGAAACTCTCCATTATCCGCATCTTCTCCCCCTGCTACAAAAGTAGGTTTAATGTAACATGTATTATCATCATTTACTGTCATTATTGGTCCGGGAAGTAGAGTAGGAATATTTATTCTCTGTTCAACTGTTTTGCTGTATTCCGCACATTCTGCAAAAATAAACATTTTATGATGTAATCAGCGGCGTATCTGGGGGGGGGGGAGGGGGCGTCTTCAGTTTACCTTTAAATGTAATTTTTTCGCAATTTGTTATTAAAAAAATTAAAGATTATTCCATTTTCTACAGGTTTGCTTTAATACTTTTTCTATATATTTTACGGATAAATTTATAAACTAATATAAAAATTATATCTCGGAGCTTATGCTTTAAACACATCTCCATGGTTACATAGTTCAGCTCAAATGTATGTAACTGACAGATAAAAAAAATCATAAAGGAAAATTGTAAATAGACCAATAGTTTTATGGAAAGGAACTCAATATACATAATTTCTAGCATTAGTAAATATGCAGGTATGTATTTAAATAAAGAAATAAAGAAATATATTATCACGGCATATTATCCATTGCTGGGTGTGCTAATCTGATTTGTACACATATTTCGGTAATGATGATGGTATATTTGTATTGTGCGAGCGTTTACCACAAGGGTTAATTTTATAGCATTTAAAATTCGAATTATTTGGCGTTGATCAGGATCGAATCGGATTCCCCAGATTCGCGACCAGACATCAGGCACGCGACAACGTGACCCCATAGGTAAATGACGGGAGGTATTGTGTTGGTTACATCAGATTTTTTACTTATAAATTTAATATATTGCTAGTTTATAATAAAATGTTTTATTTTACACAAACCGTATCTATTACTTAGTACGGCGCTCGTAGGAAATTGTACATGTTTGCTAAAAAGTATTCTTAAAGGTTTGGCTGGTTTTAGTGCAATATTTATTGGTAAATTTGTTTCAAGGAGATGTTTTAAATTTAGCGCTAAAATGTCAATAAAAATAAGGATGGAATTGACATAAATGAACAAACCAACATGTATATAAAATAAAATCCAATAACTGTTCAAATACATACACAGGCCAGACAAAAAGACATTTGAAAACAAGGATAGCTGAACATAAGAGGAATTCTTTAAAACAAAATAAAAATGGAAATTGTGCCCTTAAACAATATTGCATGGAAACTCAACACACTTTCGACTTCGATGGGGTCCGGATTATAGATAGAGAACCGAACCTGAACAAGCGATTAATATTGGAAATGCTCCATATAAAAAACGATCCAAATAATATAAATTTCAGAACGGACATTGAAAACCTCAGCACATCATACAGTAGAATCTGCAAATTGTTTCAGCAGCCATCATAATGGTTTTTGGTTTTTTTTATTGTTTTTTTTTTTTCGTTTTTTGTTGTTTTTTAAGGATGTCTCCGACTTTTCAAAGAATAATCAAGTTCCAATTTAACGGAAAAATATTTGTTATCATCGCCATTTTTAAAAAAGCCTTTTTTTAAGTTCGACGATAACATTATGTTTGAACAAATATATTTATATTTATTTATTTTTAAAGCCTTAGTCTGTAAGTTTTAACACATTTTCAATGTAACAAGTGTTAATTTATGTTTTTCATCAGTTTGCCCTGATGAAGCTGTAACTGACAGTGAAACGTTGGCCTCAGACTAAATAAAATATTTTTTTGGACTGCAATCCTCTTTATTTTTTTCACCTAATAATACAGTGTGTTAAAAAAACTAACTCGGAGTAGGCTATGAACAGAGAAGCATATGTCTGATAATTATTTAATTCAAAAGTTAAGTTGTCAAAATTGATCCTGACATGTAATATCAAGGAGAAAGGTAATAAAGAAGGATACAGTATATTACCATTCGTCATTTTCTAATTTGTTTCCATTTCTAAAATAAGATTCAAGAAGAAAAGCTCTGATTTCGTTAGATAATATTTTTGACAATATCTCATGTCAAATTGACATTTAATTAAATATTGTTAAATTAATATGCCTTTTTTTGTTCATAGCCTACTCCGAGTTTTTTTTTAACACATGTACTAGATATAAGATTTTTGAGAAGACATAAGTAATTATTTAAAAAAAATATACATATATTAAATATATTTATATTAATTGTAACATATACAGGTGTAACAGCTAAACGAGCTACCTCAAATAATTTCTATATTATTAAAGATACAATAAAATACTATAAGATAATCTAATGGAAGACCAAAGGGGGTCATCTGATTACAGACGAAAATATTTTTTTAAACCAGTAGGGCTCAACTTACAATACAAAATTATTTTCTTTAATGGGATGATATATATGTTTTAGCTTCATTCAATAGAGTATTTTTTTCTGAATTCAACCATGTGATTATTTTATATCTTTATACAACAAAATTATTTAGAAAAATTCAATTGAAATTTAATTAAATTTCCCAAGATGTTTCAGACCACCCGTCCCAGGCTTTTTTTCTGAACTACGACGCCCTACAGAAAAAAAATAGCATAACATAAACCTATCTGAAGAATTTAATGGTAGTAGTCTCGACTTCCGGAATTTACCAGAAGTAGGCGTAAATACACTGAAGTTCAAAATTTTAAATGGGAACCTAGGTCATGTGTGGTATCGTTGGATGTGTATTCTCAAAACAAACTTTTGTTGGATTTTTTTTTATATTAGGTATTATTTACGCAATAAATAAAAAAAAATGTATAATGTTCTTTCCACCTTGATCGACCATAGCCAGCTTATTCGTGTTTTTCAGTTGTTTAACTTGACATTTGAAGGACAGAATTTGGGACGTTTGCCGCTTGCTGAGTGAAAATGAAGTGCTAAGCACAGTCAACAATGTCCGATATCGGCTACAAAAGTGCACTGATCAAGGTGGAAGGCAGTTCGAACATTTATAGTTATTTAAGAATTAAGGTCAGTAAGTGCTTCCTACCGGTTAGGATGATTCCAATACGTCCAATACCGGGAGAAGAGTACTTATTGATCGTAATGCTTATTGCGTTTTTTGCATGATTTCGTAAATAATAGCTAATATAAAAAATGTTTCCAACAAAGTTGTTTGTTTTTAGAATACAGATCCAGCGATACCACACATGACCTAGGTTCCAATTTTGAATTTAAGTATAGTTACTTCTACTTCCGGTAAATTCCGGAAGTCGAGACTGCTACCATTAAATTCTTCAGATTATGTTATGCTAATTTATTTTTTAAAACTGTCTAGTGAGATTTTGTTAGACAAAAAAGTTTCAAGATCCCTAGAAGCATTTTTTTATATTCTCCCAATGATATATGTAAATGAATATGTGTCTGTATGTGTGCGAATGAATCCGGTATATTCTTTAATTCATTTTCAACCAATCCGAAAATTTTGAATACCTAGGTACTTGCATTTCTACTCAATGCTAAAATGGAAAGACGCCACTAGTTTTAAATTTCAATCGGAAAACCAGAAGTGGCCGTTATTTTATTATTAGAGCTGGAAATATTTTTTCTCAGAAAATGTATTTGCTTTATTGTTTTGAATATCATGTTTTCGTGATTCATATTACTACACAAAATAAATATGTAGATTAATGAATTTTCCAGGTGGCCGTGTGCCCGAGTGCCTGGTTGCGAATCTGGGGAAACGGGTTCAATCCTGAACGACGCCAAAAGATATATTTCAAATTTTAAGTGGCTCATAATTGACCCCTGTGGTACACTCTCCACGCAATCAATGAGTGCCCGTGAACTGACTCCTGGTAAACGACCGTACGATACAAATATGTCATTATCATTACCGAAATCTGTGTACAAAGCAGATTGGCACACCCAGTAATGGGTAATATGCCGTGATGATATACTTATATTTTATTTAATGAATTTTCTATAAGTTTGCGATATTTTGAATTGGAATTTAATTTCTGAATAAAGATATGCTAAAAGTTTTAATTAAAAAAAATATTTTTGTTGAAAGAAATAAAACAATTTTTGCTGCCCAAAATTACTTGGTTTATTATTTATATTGTATTATTGTATTCGACCTTAATTTAACGAATACGATTTCGAATACGAATATATAAAAGTTAGCGAATATTCGCTAAAACAAATACGAATACGAATATTCGGAACATCCCTAATAAATAAATATATATATATATATATATATATATATAATAATAATAATAATAATAATAATAATAATAATAATAATAATAATAATAATAATAATAATAATAATAATAATAATAATAATAATAATAATAATAATAATAATAATAATAATAATAATAATAATAATAATAATAATAATAATAATAATAATAATAAACCAAGTAATTTTGGGCAGCAAAAATTGTTTTATTTCTTTCAACAAAAATATGTTTTTTTATTAAAACTTTTAGCCTATCTTTATTCAGAAATTAATATATATATATATTATGCTTTTTATGTTCCTCTTCAATGCTCGTATTCAGCCGGGCTAGCGGCAGCCAGCTATAGACTAGCAAAATAATTGAATAGTTCGCTAGAATATAGAGTTGATATAGCACTAGAAGAAATAGCTAACGAGATATATCTAACAAAGTAATGGAGAGCTACATGCGCAAAACTATACAGATAGAACTGTTATTTTTTTACTTTAAACAGCGCTTGCGCACTAGATCAACAAATGAATACCGTTCGCAGCCAGTAAGTATCTAGCGCTAACAAATAGCGCTACATTTTTTGCTGGACTAATGCTATCCCGGCTAAATATGAGCAGCAATGTTTAACATAACATATGCATATTTTTTAAAGAATTGTAATATCGACTCCTCTTTATATTGTAACGTTTTTATTTATATGGGTGAAGTGTAAAACACAGACAAATATTATTAACAAAAGAATACGTTTATTAAATGATATATAATTAAGGATTAAATATTAAAAGATAATAAAAACAACTAACACTATGATTAAATAATTATAAACACTAAGAATATTATTAAATGCTTAAACTCTACGATTATTTATCTAACTAACATTTATATCACTACACTTATTTATATAACTACATTTATTTATGTTAACAACTGTTAAACTGCTTATTTATATCACCGAGTTCATTTCTGGTTGCTTGTATATATTAGACTGTCCTCCCGCTGTTCTCCCGACGGTATTTATGCACCCTATATCGTTCTAGAAGCCTCGGACGCGACAGTGACCTGCATACAAAAGAATCAGGTCACGGCGTAATTAACGCGTCGGGGATTGCATCATTGCTCTGGTACGTTCTTTCGAAGGGATTACGTCATTGTTCGCGAACATGCTATCAGTAGCGGCGCAAGCATACTTTTCTCTCAGGGGCGCACGTCACAATATTTATACAAATTTGTATTATATATTACGATTTTAATTTTGTAATTATATATAAAAAGCACATTAAATAGTAAAGATAATTCGGTACTTTAGGTTAAAATATAGTACGATAATTTACCAAAAAATAAATAACGGTATCTTTACATCCCTGATTATGCCCATGATTCAAGGAATTTGCGCCCCTCCAAAAATAATTTCTGAATACACTACTGGACATAATATTGACTCAATAATTATGTTATTCAATGCCAAAACAACTAAAGTCACAGCGGGAATAATAAATAATTTCCTATTTCCAGATTTGGTATTCCGAGAATATCTCTTAACCCTGTGTTAAAATCACGTTTATGGAGAGTTTATTCCAGACTTGTCTTATTCCATGTTTATTATTATACATTTGTGGGTTAAGCTCGTGATAAACTAGGAATAGCTATTCCTGTGTTAAAAGAAGCTATTCTGAACTTAACCCATGTTTATTATTACCGCTGTCAGAGTTTATTTTTTACTATGTTCGGTCATCATCCTAGTTGAGATGTAAACAGAAAAGAATCTTTAGGTAGTACTTTTAAAATACTAAAACGATATAAGGAAGTGTTTAGCTCACATACAGCGGGAATAATAAATAATTTCCTATTTCCAGATTAGGTATTCCGAGAATATCTCTTAACCTGTGTTAAAATGACGTTTATGGAGAAGTTTATTCTAAAATTGTCTTATTCCATGTTTATTATTATACATTATTATACGATAAACTATATCTGTATTAAAAGGAGGTTACTCTGAATTTAACCCTTATTTATTATTACCGATTTATTCTTTAATCAGTTTTTATTGATTTCTCGAAAGCTACCATTAACGGAACCTTTTCCTTTTACATCTCAACGCTTCAATTATTAAGTGTTATTTTCATCTTCTTTTATAAAAAATGTTTTAATTAATTATTTTTTGTTGGCATAAAATATGATAAAAATAAATTACTTCTCTGAGAAATTCTTGTTTTTGGGCAACAAACAACAGGTATATGGAACTTGAAGCCACAAATATCTTTCAAATCATCTTTTGTAATTCCTTCTAAGTTTTTTTCTTCTGGACAATCATTTAATATTCGACAGACACCAGTTTTATTCTTTTGAGAGTTGAAGCATTCATCTCCTAAAAAAAATGAAGGTCAAAAATCTCAGAAAACGAGTTTCAGAAAAAAACATATGGGAACATCTTGAATTTTTAACAATTTTTTTTGTTCAATTATTTTATTAATCATGTACATAAATATGAAAACAAATTATATATTCAGGAAATTATTTGCTGCAAGTTTTTTATATGTTTCTAGAAATTTTCAATATAAAATACATTCTAAGTATGAATATTAATATTACCTTGAAACGTGATTTATTAGCAAAATTAAATCTTTCTCAAATATGTTCTCAATTAAATTGTATTCCAAATATGTAAGGTTATTTAAAGAATTCTCACCTATATTTTTTTCAAAACTGTGAGGGATCCCGGAAGAAATAGAACAACAAAACCCAATTAACAACAACAACAAAATTGTTGTTTGCATGATAACAACACTATCTTTGTGGTAGTAACAACGAAGGTTGCGACTGATTAATTGTGAGATGAGTTCTCTTATTTATAAAATCAGGTAACTCATACCTAACTCGTTCCCCTCTACCAAAGGTGAAGCGGTTTATTGCGGTTATTAGAATATTCAAAGAGACTTCGATTCCATTGTCTTGAATTGAAAAACCAGTTTAGGATAGATTTCAAGATAACGGGTTATTAAAAACGTATTTGTTGAATGTTATTTTCCAGTAAAAAAAACTGAATGTGTGTAAATCGGAGAGCTTTTAATTTCCCGAGTGCTATAATCTTAATTATGCCCATAGTAACACATTTTATTTTGGTTCTCGAAATTCAAAAATTCGGTAGGTATAGTTAAATTCACAAAAGATGACTATTCAAGGTCACTTGTTCTAAGAAAGAATACACAGTACTTTATAGTAGCTTAGCAACATTTCATACTAGAAAGAGAAAGATTATTTGAGGTATGGCTTTGTAATTTATATTGTGTGACATAGACGTAAATGGTGACATTACCTTCTAATACATTACAAATAATAATGACGTATGTCGTAGAGTTACAGATATCTAATTATCTACTACATTACCCTCTGTGCTAATGTTTACCCAGTGACGTTGACGTTTAAATCAAATTATACTTCTATTATATTTATATTGAATTTATAAAATTTGTAAAACTTCTAGACATAAAGATAACAACTATGTATCTTAAAAATTGATATGAAAATTAGAATATTTACAGCGGTAATAATAAATAATTTCCTATTTCCAGATTAGGTATTCCGAGAATATCTCTTAACCCTGTGTTAAAATGACGTTTATAGAGAGTTTATTCTAGAGTTAAGTCTTATTTGTGGGTTAAACTCGTGATAAACTAGGAATAGCTGTTCATGTGTTAAAAAGAAGCTATTCTGAACTTAACCCTTGTTTATTATTACCGCTGTTAGAGTAATAACCATCAGAATTTATTACTTCTCTGCATCGTTTCAGCATAGATTCTAGTAATTTGTATATTACATCTTTGTGAACTTCCCCCCCAAGATCTTTTCTATTGCATTTACGTCTAGAAACTGCGACGGCCGTGTCAAAACATTAACTTTATTGTGTCTGAATCAATTATTTTTCTTTATAAGTATTGAAGTATAAAATTGATAGAAATAACTAATATTTAATCAAGTTTTCTTAAAAAAATGATCGAGTTTTCTAGCGTGTAATGTGGTGATTATAGAATGGCGCTGCATGTAAGGTAAAATCGTGGCCTACTTATCGGCGACAGCAATACCATTACCACTATATATATATATATATATATATATATATATATATATATATATATATATATATATATATATATATATATATATATATACCATACTCTCAAAGATATACCAACATAGCAATAAAACTATAAATATTGTAATTATGACCAGGCGGCTAATAACTGTCACTGTTTGCATTTACATTGAATGCCAATGCCAACGTGATATTATTTGTGCCGCTCTGTTTAAATGAATGAATTCCCTGCCTACTTAGTATAATAAAATAATCTTACTGTTTATGTAACATAAATGCTATTGTTGTTTGAAATAATTTTTGAAACTGCAGTTTTCATTCCCATGACAAATTATTTCAAACTAAAATAGGATTTATGTTAAAGGAACAGTAAGATTATTTTACTATACAGAGTAAGCAGAAAATCCATTTCATACATGTCTTCATTTCAATAGAGCGGCACTACAAATGGCACGTTGGCATTCAATGTATAGGCAAACAGTGACAGTTATGTACCGCCTTGTCATAATTACAATATTTATATTTTTATTACTGGACTCGACAGAGTCAACTTTTCTAACACCCAACACCTTTCATCAAATACATATAACAAAATAAAACACCTTTATGTATATAATAATAAATTTATTTTAACTTATAACTAAGTATGTGTCCAAACGACACTCTCTATCCAGTCTATATAATGAGAAACCCGAGTGTAAATTGTTGGGATGCCTGCGACGCCGCAATAATATTGTCCGAAAGAAGTAACGCCGAAAATGCTGTACATGCAGGTGGTACTGGGATGCTTCAGTTGCAGAGGGCCTCCGCTATCACCCTACAAAAATAATTCACTTAAACTATACACTGAAATAATAAAAATAATGGCGGCTGTGTTTTGTTGTTTGGCACTTTTATAACTACAGATTAGATCTGGATTCATTATTATATTTCAAAGTCAAAATAACAGTCCCAACAATGGAAACACAACTGATTAAGGGTGATTAACGAACAATTGACAAGCATTGTTTTTTCTGTCAATCGTGGATTTTGTTGACCAAAATTTTTGATCGTGTCAAATAGATATCATAATTTATAATGAAATTTGTGATGGAAAAGAACATCTTATTTGTCATAACATTCGTTTATTGTTACCAAATTTGAGAAAAATTAATGTGGCACTAGCTTTAAACTTACCGGACAAGTGTCTCTCCCTGCGGTCCTTCCAGCAGCACAAATCATCCTATCGTCAAGAATACCATCATTCATCTTCGTAGATAGATGTCCTTCATATAATTCATTACACTCCTCATTACTAAAGAGCACTACCACGACTTTCCGCATAAACTTGCTCAATTCATAGCTGCTGTAATTGAGTTTTCCCCAACCCGTAACTATGTAGGCTGCGTTGATCTTGCGAAGGGGCTCGCCCGTGTGAAGACAAGCTGGTCGTACCCATTTATTGAACGTTACTTTGCTAGATAATTTCACCAAAGCGATGTCGTGGTACTTTATACGTCGGTTGTAATTTGGATGTGGAATGCGTTGGATTATTTCGAATTCTTGGGTGTATTGAGAGTTGTTGTTGATTAATGTTAAGTCTCCCAAACGAGCCTTAGTGACGTTCACATAAGGGCCCCTAAAAATAAACATAGTTTTAATACTCGTATATTATAATGTATTATAATATTCGCTGTGTCTAGAACGACGCTACCGTGACGCATCACGAAAATAATTCCTCCACGTTAATTACGACATAACTGATATGACGTTAACTTTCGCGTGAGCTGTAGAAACAGCACACCATCCACGTATTGTAAGACTAGCGAATAAAAATTGATGTTTAAATTATTTTATAGATGTGGTTTATTTTCAAAATTTTATCTTATCATTTGAATTTGGAAGGAAAATGACCTTTATGTATTCGGTTAGGGAAGATTAGAATTGTACGAAACATTGAAGTGTGATAATTTTTGGAAGGACTCATATAAATACTAGACTTAGGATATCCCAGATATTTGTAAACCTCGGCTATTGCCTCGGCAAGTCTGTTATTTGCATATCGGTCGTGTGGCGTTCAAAATTTTTCGTAATGGCAGAATTTAGACATTTAGGAAAATATTTTGAAAATTCTTCTGTCATTTTGACTTTTTTTTGTTATTTATAAATTTTCCATGACAACAGCTCTCATTATGCTGTCATGCGTCCCTTATAAATCTTAACGGCCGACGGCCGTTACGGACACCTTTTCACTTTTTTTTGTTCTGTTAAATCATAGTAACGGTATGGTATTACGAAAAATATTTTAAATGCATCCTTGTCTTGTTGTTCTGCTATGGTGCAGGCTGTGGTGCAGGTAAAGTAGTCATCCATTTATTTTAAGCAAGACATACTATAGCTATTTGTGTATTAAGAGCGCAAAATAGGACATTGTCGATTGAGAGGTTGTTGTCGCGCGACGCAGGAGCGCGGCATTCTCTCGAAATCGACAATGTCCATTTGCGCTCGAAACACACACAAGATTTTTTCTACAGTCGCCACCATAAAAAAAAAAAATTTACACTTTGTACTTACGCTACTACTCAATTAATAAGGATTAATATAAAGAAAAAACGTCTTTTATATTTAATTTTAATTTATCGTTATTTCCCATTCTTCTTAACCTATTGCTTCAATCTAATCTAAACATTTTATATTTTCGTTTTTGTAAATGAATGCCCTATTTTATTTTCACAATAGTGCGGCATTTTTTTTTTTGGTTATGTAATATACTGACAGAGCAGTTATATATCAGATTGATTTGTATTGTAAAGGTGGTAAATGTGTCACTATAGTGCCATTAGTTCCTGACTAAACGTTTCCATTAAGAATATAGACAAGTGACATTTCTCAACAATTGTATAGTTAGAAATTTGGACAGCGAGCGTTTTTCCTACTTTGTCGCGCCAGAGCGGCAAAGTGACATTTTGCGTTGACAAAAGAGAGCGCAAATGGCTACGTTCTATGTAGACTGTAGAAAAATGTATTTTTGAGATATCCTAGTACAGTATTTGAATGAGTACTTGCAAAAATTTACACACCTCAATGTTTCGTACAATTCTAATTTTCTCTAACAGAATGCATAAAGGTCATTTTCTTTTCAAATTCAAATGATACGGACAAGTTTTGAAAAAAACTACATCTATAAAAAAATTTAAACGTCAACTTTCATTCGTAGTCACACTATAACAACTGAAGTGACTATTTCTTTTAAATACATAAGAGGTATTACTCATATTATAACACCAAAGTAAAATACACATATATTTGTATTTATTTATTATAGTTAGTTAACTACATTATAAAACAAATGTAATAAATAAATATGCATAAAACTAAAACATATTTAACCTAACCTCAATTATTTAACGTTCAAACTGATCGTATCCAAAACTTTTTTTTTGTTTTTCATATGTCGATACAACAATTGGGCGAAACTGTCCGATGTACTACCTCAACAAAAAAATGAAGTTTGTGCAAAAAGATTTGTTTTTGTATAGAAACAAAAGAAAATAATATAATAATTATACTTCTTTGTTCAAGTTTTCTAGGGCCCGATCCTACTACCTCTAGTTAAAGTGACAGTTTATTAACCAGTAATTAAGAATTAACCTGGTTAGAAACGATGCGAACAGTTTTAACTTCCAGTTTGCTCTAATTGAGGATCTATACAAAGGTGGTACGAACAATTTTGCAAAATAACCGTTGGTTATCAATGGGTGCTTTCCAATTAGGCACAGAGAAACACTGTGTGACACAGTGTACGAGCGTTCCATTAACGACACAAGCGAACACAGCCTGACACAAGAAATTTTTGAGTTTCAGCGTGTTGTGTTTGTTTTCTTAATCTATAAATTTGCTAAGAACTGAAAATCTGCTATAAACTGGTCTATAAATTTAAGGAACGTATCAGAAACTATCACAATACTTATTATAGTTTTATTATATGGATTTCAGATTAGTTTAATGTCAAAAAAGAAAAATATTGATAGAGACGTACTGGTGCACATTTGCCAAATTAAAGTTCATTCCATTTAATGTGCAACATAGTGTCCGTGTGTGTTACCCAGCGTGACTCTGTGTCGCATAATTGAATCCCACCCAATAACTTTAACTAGTGGTGGTAGGGGCGGGTCTTAATATAACAATAACCTAACGCACAAAAGTCGTACTTCGCAGAGATTAGAGTGCCAGAAATTACTATATTTTCCTTAAAGGGTGACCTGATTTATATCAACTGATGTTTTTAATAAATATCTTTGATTCTTATCAAAGATGAAAAAAAGATTCAAATTATAATAAAAATGTATTGATTAGCTACAAAACTATTAATAGCAACAAAAATATGTGCTGTATATAATAATATCTAAAAATTAAATGAAGATTTTTTTCCTTTGTATACAAAAATCAAATCTTTTGACCAAATTTCATTTTTGAGGTAAAGTACTAAGTACATTGACAGTTTCACCAAAAGTTGCTAATTCTTCATATGTTAAAATTTTCTACCTATTTCAAAGTTCATTTCATGGGGTCTAGTGGCCGTGTGCCTGAGTGTCTGGTCGCAAATCTGGGGACCCGGGTTCGATCCAGACCGACGTCAAATATAACATCGAATTTTAATGGCACAAAATTGACCCCTGTGGCGCACTCTCCACGCCAGCAATGAGTGCCCGTGAGGTGACGCCTGGTAAGCGCCCGCACGGTACAAATATTCCATCATTACCGATATCTGTGTATGAAGCAGATTGGCACACCCAGCAATGGGTAATATGCCGTGATGAAATATATTTTTTATTTATTTTATTTTTATCAAAGTTCATTACTAATTGAAACTACACATATCGCCTTTCTGGCCAAGAGCTACATAGAACGTTAAACAAACAACTATCATTATCGCAGAATTTCGCGTGATCGTCGTATTTTACATACCGTTTACCGGCTTACGCGAAAGTAGACGTCATATCAGTTATGACGTAATTAACGTATTATTTTCGTGATGCGTCACGGTAGCGTGGTTCTAGACACTTCGTATAATATTTTGTTACAATGTAATTGATTTCCTGGACATGCAGTGCGCTGCAGTTAAAATATATTGATCACTGATTAACGATCCTCCACAACCCCAGGTAATATCATTTCCTTCGCCAAATCCCAATATAGCCTGTGAACAATAATAATAAATAAGTATATATATACTTTAAGTCATAACATTACCATATGTGGAAACTCCCCACTTTTTGCATCTTCTCCCCCTGTAGGAAAAGATAAGAAAGTAGGTTCGATGAAACATGTAGTTTCGATTACTGTTTTTAATCGGCCTGTAAGTGGGATAGAAATATTTATTGTCTCTTTAACTGGTTTGCTGTATTCCTCACATTCTGCAAAATTAAGCATTTCATAATGTAATATTGGCTCAATAATTATGTTGTTCAGTACCAAAAGAAAAAAAAAACTAAAGTCACAATTTCATAATTTTGGGTTCGAGTGATTATAAATCAAGAGGAAATTTTCTGAATTTAAATCTAGAACACATTTTTACTATTAATATTAATTACAAGTGTGTCATTTAAATTCAAGTTTTTAGTGATATATCTACCATTACGATGTCACACGAGAACGTAAATGTCTATTTTTTACACGATCGGGTTTTTTTAACGTTTACTGATAGGGTTTCCAAGGCAGTAAGTTTTATTTACAAATTACTGATCGGTAAGTGATGTGAATTACTTACCGATCAGGAGGCGAGGCGATAAGTAGATAAAAAAAACGATCGAAGCTTAACTTTAAAAATGATAACTAAATTTTTTAATACGTCAAAATAATTTTCAAATCTTTTTTTTAAATTTTGTGCATCGGTCGTGAAAAAAATAGTTATTTAATTATTGTAACGTCAAGTAGTACATATTTTTCTTTAAATGTCTACGTTTGAAGAAAAAATATGTGTCATTCAGAGTAAAAGTGTCTTTGTGTGCCTTGCGTACAATGGTCCGACTCGCTTCGCTCGTCGTGTATACTTCCACGCTCACCACACAAAGTATCATTTTTACTCCTAATAACAATATACTATATTTATGTACCAAGAGTCGTAGGTGCAGTTTTTATTTTAGGTAAAAAAGTTTCGAATACAAGTTGTACGGCATAAAATTCTGCATATGATTCAATAAACAAAATTAATTTTGTATATCTTGTAACGGCAGAAATTAGGTATGAAAATGTCGAAAATCACCCCAAAAATAGCTATAGCCATGGAATTGAAATAAAAAATTAACAAATGTTAACGATTTTTCTGTCAAGCTAGGTTAATTTATTTTTATTATATGTAATTTTTGTTCCAGTGAACAAATATCAATTTAAATTAACAGATAATTGTTAACTGGAATAGAAATTAAATTAGAAATAATACATAATAAAAATAAATTACCCTAACATGACAGATAAACCGTTAGACATTTGTTATTTATTTTGCTTCAATTCCGTAGCTATTGCTATTTTTGAGGTAATTTTCGACATATTCACACCTAATTTTTGCCGTTACAAGGCATACGAAATTAATTTTGTTTATTGATTCAAATGCAGAATTTTATTCTCTACAACTATTTGAAGCTTTTTTTAGCTAAAATAATTAGGGAAGCAGGAAATTACAAAAATCTGATCTTTAACATGTAAATGTTAAAGTCCTTTGTTCGGCTGTGCCGGTCACCACCTTGTAAATAAATGAATGAAGGTATTTATTTCAATAAGAAAAATTCAAATGTCTTACGTGTCGGTTCAATATTATCTGCAAAATCATCACAAAGGTATTTTTAGACAATGGGGTCATTTAAAAAAAAATATCGTTGTTTTTTTTATAAAATCGTGAAATCCGTCTCATTTAATAAATATAGTAATAAAAAATAACATGAAGTATGCGACTTTTCATTCATAAATTTGCTAATAAACTTTCGCGGCTGTAAAATTCGTGACGTAACGGCTTGTTACTCACATAAAGACATTCCTCTCACACACACACAACGGTCCACGTGATATCCGTTTGCTGCTGTAAACAAGCTAACCTAAAATTGTGACAGGCGACAGCAGAGTTAAGACTAAAGGTATGTAAATAAACACATTTATTAAAATAAATACCAAAAGTTGTATGAAATATGTTTTTCGTTAACAATATGTTGTTGTCACAAAATCAAACTGACAAATGATAACTCAAACAATCATAGTTCCAAACACAACCGGTAGATAGCTGCTGTCGCATCCGACAAGCCGTGACGTATAGCCGTGACGTCAGCGTCCAGATATTTGAAATTAAAGACAATTTTAAAAAAATCATATCTCTGATTCTAAAGACTTGTAAAGTGTAAAACATACACCTACATATTTAATTTGACCTATTCTTTCAAGAAAAAAATAAATTAGAAAATGTGAAATGACCCCATTTACTTTTTGCCTAGAGACGTTATTTCAACCCGTTGCCTATGGTAACTAGCTCTTGGAAGTAAACTGTCACTTACAGTCAATAAATAATACCATACTATAGTAATAAGTATGACGAAAATGGTATAAGCATCACGGGCGTTAAGGACTTACCGATCAAATAAAACCATTGTCTTCGATCAGTAAACTGTCTTTACCGTTCTTATAGTTGCTGTCAAATTCAGCAGTGGGATCACGCCCTTTGGAGCTATAGAAATGAAGCAATAGAAAGAAAACGCGATAGAAAAAAAATTTGGTATCGCGCTGTATCATTTTGTAAAATAGAATGTAATTCGGCTACTGTCGGTTTTTGTATTAATTGTTTTGTAAAAATAGACTAATATTTTAACATTTCAAATAAATAAATAGTAATTTTTTGAATATTATTCACCCGCCAAATAAATTTATTCTTGTGATCAAGTTTTTTACACCGAAAAATTGAAATAAAGTTTTTTTCCTGGCGCGATACAGACTTGTAGTTTATTTTCAACGAATATCGTTCCCTAGCAACGAGTCACCACATTAGCTACCTAATAAAATTTAAATTTTAAATAAAAAATATAGTAACATTGAAATATATTGCTGAAATTTATTATAGTATATTAGAAGAGGATTTTTTTTAAATAATTGATAATATTATTACGGTAAATTTATGCCATACGAAACAGAACTAATAATTTATATTTGGACGAATTTTTTCAAAGATTTCGGATTTCAAAACCTAGCTTAGTGTAAATTTTAAAATAGAAAATAAAATTTAAATATAAATAAATATATCATAGCATGTTACCCATTGCTGGATGTGTCAATCTGCACTGTACACAGATTTTGGTAATTATGATGACTTATTCGTACCTTGTGGGCGTTTACCGAGCTATACCTCACGGGCACTCAATGCTAGGTGGAGAGTGCACCACGGGGGTCACTTTTTTGCCATTTAAAATTTAAAATAATATTGGCGTCTGTCGGGATCAAACCCGAGTCCAGATTTGCGACCAGTCATTCATGCATATTATATTACATAAGTGTAATTATATAAAATATCCTTTTGGCATACATAAATCCACAGCAGGAAAAATTATCAAGAAAATCAGACATGGTCGAACGATGACCAGTATCGAACCATGATAGTAATATTTTTGATGAGGCGATCTGGTTAATATCGGTTAATAACCGAATTTCAAACCATGGAAATGTATGCAGTTCTTTTATTGTCCTCGTTTTTTACGAAATAACTTATTAACACACATATCTTATAAATATTTCTATGACAAAAATGTCAGTGTCATGTCATATTTTAATTTATTCTATTTTTTTACAACTAGATTCTATCTAATAACAATTTGCCTATAGCAACTTTACATTGAAATACCGAAATTTGTCATCTTCCTAATAAATTTGTTTACCAAACTGTTGTTAGGAACATGTGTTAGGAGATTGAAATATCGGCCGTATAGTATTTTATAGCACTCATAGCCAAAACTAATTACTTCTGTTGCAAATTCTTGTTTTTGGGCAACAAACAACAGATACATGGAACTTAAAGCCACAATTATCTTTCAAATCATCTTCTTCTCTTTGTTTTTCTTCTGGACAATCATTTAGTAATCGACAGATGCCAGTTTTATTCTTTTGATAGTTGAAGCATTCTTCCCCTAAAAAAAATAATCATGAGTATCTTCGTACTAAAAAATCACAGTGAAAAATCTCAGAAAAAATATACGAGAATATATCGTATTTTTAACAATTTTTGTCCAATAATTTTATTAATTATGTAGACAAATATGAAAATAAATTATTTATACATTAAGGAAATTATTTGCTGCAAATTTTTTATAAGTTTCTAGAAATTTTCAATATAAAATACATTCTAAGTATGAATATTAATATTACCTTGAAACGTGATTTATTAGCAAAAGTAAATCTTTCTCAAATTTGTTCTCAATTAAATTGTATTCTAAATATCTAAGGTTATTTAAAAAATACTTACCTATATTTTTTTCAAAACTGTGAGGGATCTCGGAAGATATAGAACAACAAAACCCAATTAACAACAACAACGAAATTGTTGTTTGCATGATAACAACACAATCTTTGTGGTAGTAACAACCGAAGGTTTGCGACTGATTAATTTTGAGATGAGTTCTCTTATTTATAAAATCAAATAACGCAGTACCTAACTCGTTCTCCTCTACCAAAGGTGATGCGTTTATGGCGTTGTGAATTTTAAGTATGCTGTGGTTTATATGTAGATTTTTGGTGTGGCTAAATTGTTTGTTTATACGCTAAAATAAAAAAATCTGTTGTGGCCAGCACAATACCTCTCGCCACTTCCGTTTTTGATTACATAAGGCGAAGGGAAATAAGATCGCAGCGCCAAAGTGGAACTAATGTTAACGGGATAATTTGACATTTACTAATTGTATTTATGCATTAAGTGTATAATATGAAGAGATATTACCTATGTAAACGTAAATATTATAAACATAATAGATAACACTTGTGTTTATACAATCAAGAAAATGTCACGTGTATAATTTATCCCGTCAACTATAGTTCCGAAAATACCACCAGATGTCATATTGCTTATTTCCCATCGCCTATAGGGCGCGAGCAGTCATGTGACATTGTTGACCTTGACAAGCAGATATGGGGGTTCGTGTCAAAATGACAATTAGTAATTTTGTACATAGATGTCAAATGACAGAATTTTTCATCAAAAATTTCAAGATATTCTAAATTCACGTAGTTAGTTTGTCATTCTTAACCTAGACAAGCAGATATGGGGGCCCTTGTCAAAATGATAGTAATTATTTACATAAATGTCAAATGTCATAATTTTTCACGTGGTTAATTTCTCACCAAGAATATGGAATGTACTTGCTGAGGAAAATAAACCACATGGAATTGAAATATCATGAAATATTGGATGGAAAATTGACATTTGACATATATGTACATAATTACTAGCCCCCATATTATCTTGTAAAGTACCACAAAGTCACATGACTGCTCGCGCCCTATAAATTTCTCATGTCTTTTCTTTATGTTTAGATTATTTTTATAATTTTAAATTAATTTTTTGAGGAAGTTTTCTCCTATGCTTCTAAATGTTCGAATTTCTTCCATTTTCTTGATGGGATTTCTGATAGGTATATGTATATAGCTATAATTTTAAATTTTTAATTGTTATTATTGTTATACAACAAGAAATAGTAAACTTACCAATATCACAGAAAAAATCTTCAATAAAGTTAAACTTCTTAATTTAACTTAAAGCGTATTTTGACGTTTTACTACTATATTGCCAAAAAAAGTATATCTAAAATTCAGCCGTACCTTAAGGCTCCAAAACCTCGGTCCTTTGTTATTTATTCTATATATTAATGACCTCTTTTCTATGTTAACTATTCGTGCTCTAGCTTATGCTGATGATTTGAAATTATTCATTTCTATTAAGTCAATTAGCGATGCTGAATTATTACAAAAAAATATCAACGTATTATACACATGGTGCAAAAATAATAAACTCACCCTGAATATCCAAAAATGCTGTGTTGTTTCCTACACTAAGAAAATAAATACCATTACCTTCCCATACAATATACATGGTGCAGTTCTTGATAATGTTAAATCATTTAAGGATTTCAGCGTAACATTTTCTTTAAACTTCAATTTTTCCGAACACATAAACATTGCTTCTAAAGAAGGTAATAAAATGCTTGGTTTCATTATTCGATCAACAAACATGTTTCACAATATTCGTGCCATTAAGTCGCTGTACTTTGCCTACGTCATGAGTAAACTTGAATACGCTCACCTAATCTGGACCCTCTTTATGAATATCAACAACTAACACTTGATCGCGATCATCGCAGGTTCTAAAAATTTCTCTCCTACAAGCTAGATAGGATCTATCCGCCTAGGGGTACAGATCAGCCACAGCCTTCTCTAATATACAAGCCATGCTGTTCGAATGGAGACCGCGCAAAATCTGATCTCGATGGTCATACCGTCATATTGAATCAACGCTCTATCGCTTACACATGTATTTATAGAAACAAATACACATAATAATGTTACACATATTTATTATGTACTAAATCCTACATTTAATTTTTATAATGTATTATTTGTATTAAAATTACAATTATTTTTTAAAAGTATCTAGTTTCCTTTTTTACCTTCCGTCACCTATAGGTAAGGAAGGTATTGTCTTTGGTCAAAAAATTCGGTGGTGAGTTTTCATTGAATAAGCACGTTTTAGGGTCTTTACAATACGATTTTACTATTTTTACGATGATGTCTGTATGTGTGTGTGTTCGTATGTGCGTGTGTGTGTGTGTGTATGTGTGTGTGTGTATGTGACCGCGGTTTTGTCAACGATATCTCCAATACTAGAATTCCAAAAATTACAATTCTTGCGTATTCCTCTTCCTTACAACCATATGCAGACATGTTTAGATTTTAGTTATAATTGGTCAACCGGAAGTACCCTCATTTGAAGATTTTAACAGTTTTTCTTGAAAAACTCAGTTAAATGTTATTATAACTTAAAGAATATATTATTCTCTATACGATTTGATTGCATTTTATATTTCATATTCAACAGATATAGAGTTAAAGAATAATATAGATAAAAAAAAAATCATATAAATTTCATAATTCAGCCAGCTATGCTAACTTAACCATGGAAACTGCTAATATATTCAGGTAATTCAAATTGGCAGATGTCAGTATCAATAAAATGTAAATTAATGAAAGAATAAGGGAAGTAACTCTAGTGTTAGAAGTTTCTAGATATAAGAGAGACGATTACATTGGTTTGAACATGTAATGAGGGGAGATGAATATATTAATAGAAGGTGGAAGAAACATAGGAAGACCAAATATAAGATGAAAAGACTGTATTGCAGAAGACTTGAGAGAAAAGGAACTGAATGAGTACGACACGCAAAACAAAAATGAGTGGAAGAAGAAAATAAATAATAGCGACCCCCTAACGAATGGGAGAAACTAAAGAAGAAGAAGATGTCAGTGTCAAGTGCAATTTGCATAGTTTGTTTATGAAATAACTTTACTGGAAACATATGATCTTTTGCAAAGAAATTATGTATAGGGCGCGTGCAGTGACATGACTTTGCTGCCTTTGGCAAGCAGATATGGGGACCCGTATCAAAATGACAGCAATTAATTATGTCCATAACTGACAAGTGTCATAATTTTTCATTCAAAATTTCATGATTTTGTTATTTCATGTGGTTTATTTGTTATCAGGAGTATGGAATTCAGTTGCCGAGAAAGGGAATCATAAAATACCAAAAATTTAGAATCTTTTGCAAGAAAATTTATGTATGGAATTTCTACATAATACACAGAATTGACGGAAGGTATTGTGCTGGCCACACCAGATTTTTTATTTTTTAGACATGATTCCATATTTTTTCGTTGCTCATGTTTATTTTATTTTTTACATAATTGTTAAGCAATATGTTGGTAAAAACACTATTTAACATATTCATAATATGTATATAGTCCTCACCACAAACAAAAACATTGCACACATCGTCAGAAAAGGAATTATTTTTCAGACTGTGAATGCTCAGTTCACATAATAAATTTTGTTAATGCTTAAATCTAAGAAATTTATATTCTAAATCATTATCATTAATAATGTATTACAAAATAGCATACATGTGTATAAATATTATCATTACAGCCTCTGTAGGAATTGACAATCCTCCTTAAAATCTTCATTATCCATATTTAATAATATCACTTTATGAAAAATGTTTTGCACACACTACTGATGTAGACGTAGGGGTCCATTGTTTTCGTGGAATAGCTTTAATCCATTTTTGTATAATTCAGGATTCTTTGGAAAACTAAAAGTAGTTTGATAATCTTCTTTCTTTAATTGCGAACTGTAGTTCGATTTACAACCTGATACATAGCAGTGACGAGGCATTTAGCTATAAAATAATATCAAAAGATGTAGTAAAACACTAACAGAAACTAAAGTTATTTTCCTTTATTTTTCATTATTAATATTAGACATTGTAGCTCACAGTATGCATTTTACGATCAACAAAGATTACTTTACAAGTTTTGTTTAATTCCTAAGTAAATAAAATCCTTTAGAAACTTGTTATTGTTTATATGTTATTGAAGGTAATGTTTTTACTCTTACTTTGTGTTATTTAATTAAAAATTATTTTCTATATAATAAGACAACATCGTTGGAAATTATAAAATTGAACAAAAACTTTACTCAAAAATAAATACAAAAATACAGTGCATATATACGAGTCGCCGCGCGCAATTCTTCGACAGTAGGACTCTCAACAGCGTTGTCAAGTTTCAGCAGCACGGCTTGTATATTAGAGAAGGCTGTGGATCAGCAGTCCCTTCTTGAGCGCCATAATATGCCGACCCTGAAGTCTAGGAGAGAGCTGAGCAGTACCAGATTTCTGTGGCTCCTACTACAAGGCGAGAAGGATGCACCAGAATTCCTTTCGTGTGTCCAGATCAACGTTCCACGTCAGGCCTCCTGGTTTCCCATGACATTTTATCTTCCCCAATCCCATAGGAATGTTCTACAACGGGCTCCTATTACTGTCATGTGTCGATGGCCAACTTGCATAATGACATATTTATGTAATTCATCTTCATTTGTAATTGTTAATATTTACGTATCTTTTATTGTTCTAGTAATTTGTCCTGTAATTGATTTGTAAAATTGTTGGGCAATAAATAAATTATTATTATTTATTTTCAGCTAAAATCTACATAAAACCATATTCGTACTATGACAAATTCTGAATCGGTTCTTATCCACTGTCATGTATTTAGTTAAAATAGACTTAAGATCAAGTTTTAGAATTGAGCTGCCAATACCGCCCAAATAGTTTTATGAACTACTGTTGGTTTTTGACAATGCCATGTTTCTGTCACTTACAAACATCTGATGGTTACTATAGAGTTGTTTAGGCTCTGAAATTTATTACAACAGATTATTTTATATATTACTTTTTTATCTCAATATATAGAAGATATAATAAAATTTTAAAATGTATCGAATAGAGAATTTTATGTTCTTTAAGCTAATAATAAAAAAATTCAAAAAAATAATATTTAGTTTTTTTTTTAAATACTACTACTTCCGGCTTTTTAATTGGTACCAAAACCTATTCAAATCTTCCCATTAATGTTAGATTGAGGAATCCGTAGTCAAAAGGTCTTTAGTCTTATAGAATTTGAGAAATCGTGTCTCCAACAACCTCACACACACACATCCACATACACACACGCACACACACACACACCATTGTAAAAATGTTAAAATCGGATTCTATGGACCTTAAATTGTACTTATTCAATAAAATCTGGATATGCGATTTTTAGCATGAATCCAATACTTCTCTTAGCGGGAGGTAAATATACACGATGTTCTCAAAGATACCAATAGTATAGCTTGTTCAGAGATATTTCGTTATGGCCCGCTCAGCGGATCTATTGTTAGGGATTTAAGCCTGATTTATAGGGGTGCAAGGACAGGTATGTATTCAATATTTCCTAATTTAATTTTATTTTTAAACAGAGAATTTTGTACAAATATTATTAATAATAATGAAGAAAAAAAAAGTTACATAAAAGTATCATTGTATAACAATTCGTCATTTCTAGTTCTCACTCCACTTACTATATCACGAACAGTACCTATTGTACGGCACTTTCGTCATTTCTGATGTTTTTATCAGAGCCAAATTTTCACCTTCACTATCTTTTTCTTTTAAATAGTTATACACATTTGAAACTATTTCTTTCGCTTCTTGCGGCAAAAACGTCCGTTTAATTTTATCATAATTTTCAACTGGTAAAATATCAGTATTGTCTTCTTCAAATGGTCTCCACATATTACGTAAATTGTTGACCTCTCAGTACGAAAGTTAGTATTACTACTGATTTTAAATTTTTGAAAACTCATTTATATACCTACTCACTAGGTATCTTAGTTTCCCTAATATGTATTAATACTGGTCAAGGACGATTTATTTTGCAATCCTACCCTGTGCGCCAACAGGTAGAATCTCTTGCTGTGTGAGGTTTACCACAGGCTTAGTAAGTTAAAGCCATAACGAAATATCTTTGGACAAGGTATACCCAATATCTTTCGTCTCTGAAATTTCCAATACACAGCAAAATAAAACACCTTCACGTATATAATAATAAATATATTTTTTCTAACTTATAACTATGTCTACATCGGGTCAGCTCCAAACGATACTCTCTATCCAGTCAATATAATGAGAGACCCGAGTATAAATGGTTGGGATGCCTGCGATGCCGCAATTATATTGTCCGAAGGAAGTTACGCCGACAATGCTGTACATACAGGTGGCGTTGGGGTGCTTCACTTGCAGAGGGCCTCCGCTGTCACCCTATAAATGTAAAGAAATAGTTCACTTAAACTGTACATTAAAATAATAAAAATAGCGACGGCTGAATTTTGTAGTTTCGCAAATTTTGTAACAGTAACCACAGATGAGACTTGGATTCATTATTATACTTCAGAGTCAAAATAACAGTCCCAACAATGTACATAATGTATGCACAATTAATAAAGGGTCATTTAGCGAGCAGTTAACTAACTGTTAGTGATCACTTTATATACCCTGGAGAACGATTTGCTGTCTTCCCAGAAAAAAAAAACTATCTACCCAGCTGGGGATCATGTTCAAAACTGTAACCTGCATAAAATGTCATGTATATGTAAATGGTAGCCGATAATAAATGCAGATGTTTTCAATTATTACAGGGGTCGCTAAATACTTTTATTATTATGGATTTTACCTATCAAAACTTATCCATGTCATTCCAACCGAGCTTTAGTCAACTGACAAGTTTTACCCTAAAAGACAAAAAAAAATATGGCCAGACACCCTGGATGCATGTATATGACAAATATCACCTCAAAATAGCAATAGCCATAGAATTGAAACAAAATAAATAACAAATGTCTAACGGTTGATCTATCATCTTAAGATAATTTATTTTTATTAGGTATTATTTCTAAATTCTGTTCCAGTTAACAATTATCTTTTAATTTAAATTAATATTTGTTCACCTGAACAGAAATTACAAATAATAATAAAAATAAATTAACCTAGCTTGACACATAAATCATTAACTTTTGTTAATTTTTTGTTTCAATTCCATGGCTAAGCAATTATTGGAATGATTTTCGAAACTTTCATTCTTAATTTTTGCCGTTACAAGACATACAAAATTAATTAATTAAAATAAATAGGGAAGCAGGAAATTACGAAAGTCTGGTTTTACATGTTAAAGTCATATGTTCGACTGTGCCGGTCACCACCCTGTAATATGTTTTATATTGGGGTATTAGAACAGTAGAAAGTTGCACCATTTACAGTTCTATCGTTTTTATGTTATTCTGTCTGGATCTAGTTTTATTGAAATATTTATTGCAAGTTACATGGAAATATGTAATTCCGTTCTGAAAATAATGTTATAACGGTGATTGTATATGTAAATAATGTTTAAAACATTGCACTATGCACCCCTATCATATCATTTGGCAAATACGAGTATTTCATAGCAACTTGCGTACTAAATTATACGCAAATTTGTAAATTTGTAACCAACGATTGACTATAAGTGTGGTTTTATAACTATTGGAGTTTTCCTAAAAAAAATTTGATAGGTCAAATTCACAGTAATGAGTCTTTAGCGCCCCCTTTAACGATTGAAAATATCTGGCATTTATTATCGGCTACCATTTCATTTACATAATGTCTTTTATGTAGGTCCTATACAGATTATCTAAATTCTAAAATATTTTTTTTTTAACAGTTCTGGGCAGGGCATCGAACCCGCCAAAAACTGGGTTCGGTTCAGGTTCAGGTTAATTTGTTTTTTGAAGGATGGTTTCGAGTATATAAAGATTGTTATTCAAAAAACATTAATTTAATTTTCATTGGGTCGAACGGAACTTAAACCCGGAACAAACCGCAAATTTTATTAATGCTTGAAACAGAACCGCACACGAACCCATTTTTCAAAAAACGAATTAACCTGAACCTGAACCGAACCCAGTTTTTGGCGGGTTCGATGCCCTGACACAAACAGCAACGCGGATAACGAATGCGTCCATAATCGGCTGTATTACGATTAGGCTTACGTTTCAAACTGAAAATGAACCTGAATCGGAGCTGAACTCTGAACCTGAATTTTAATACCCGGTTCGGTTCCGACTCGGGTTCAACTGAAAAATATATCTAAGGTTCAGTTCTGGGTTTGGGTTCACTAAAATATTACGGCTTGGTTCCGGTTTTGGTTCAGTTCAGGTTCGGGTTCGATGACCTGGTTCTGGGTCATGACCCACTGCTAGATAGATCGTCTTTTTTTCCCTGTGAAGGCAGTAAAATGTTCTCCAGCGTATTTAAAGTGAGCATCAAGGGTCAATATTTGAAATACCATGATACATTTTTCACATAGTACTAACCACCGGTCTAAATCGTTTATGGATTATTTTAGAGAAAAATACTTCAAATAACAGTTATAAAAAAATATTTTCCTCTAATTAGTCCATTAACGATTGACAGAGAAAAAACTATGCTTGTGAACTAGCTTTAATCTTACCGGACAAGTGTCTCTCCCTATGGTCCTTCCAGCAGCACAAATCATCCTATCGTCATCGATACCATTCTTCATTTTCGAATTTAAATGTCCTTCATACAATTCATTACACTCCTCATTACTAAACAGATCTACCAAGGCCTTTTGCAAAACCTTGCTCAGTTCTTTGCTGGTGTGATTGAGGTTCCCCCAACCTGTAATTGTGTAGTTGCTATTGCCAAGGGGCTCACCCGTGTGAAGACAAGCCGGGCGTACCCATTTAGTGACTGTTACTTTTCTAGACAATTTCATCAAAGCGATGTCGTGATACTTCTCATTTCGGATGTAATTTTCATGTTTAAAGCGTTGGATTATTTCGAATTCTTGGATGTAGTGAGGGTTGTTGTTTAGTTTTAAAGCTCCCAATCGGACCTTGGTGGCGTTCAGATAACTGTGCCTATAATAAACATAGTTTTAACCTGCGGATTTACCATTAGGCAGTGGCCACACTGGACAAGTGGGATCGACTAACGCCGATTGATTGCGATCGATTAAAATTTAAACTAACACTAGCTTATTGGAATGGTCACACTGCATGCATCCACTATGGTCGAACGATATCGAACGTCGACGAGCGGTTTGATATATCAAACATGTTTGATTTTCTAGTCGGTCGACAGCGATTGATGTTTTTACGCATGCTCAGTGTTGTCATATTTTTCATACCAACTTAACTGTTTTGGCATTTGTGTACAGGTTAAAAAGAATATTGTTAGAATATTACAGCCATATTACTAGTAGCATGACGGAAATGTGGAGAGTTAATGAAATAGACCACAGTTGAAAAACTGTGTAAGAAATAATGTACAATTTTATGATCAAAGCACACCAGGATACAGTAATAATTGTAAGACAATGGAAAAATTATGGATGCAAATTTCTCTAATTTTAAAAACAAAACATATATTTGCGGCGTTTCAGTGCAAGAAAAAAATAATTTTCTTTCAATTTAAGTTGGTATCATTTTTGTGGAAATATTTACGTCGATTCATGCAGTGTGACATATCTCCTAAAATTTCGGTCGGTCGCTATTGATCTACGACAGTTGATCTTGGTTGATCGATTGCATTCTACTCAATGTGACCACTGCCTTAAGCTGAATGAGCTGTAGCTTGGCGCCTCAAGTTTAGAGGGACCTCAAAACGCTCGAAAAGATAACACAAAAAAATAGTATTATTTAAAGTTAAACCCATTAGATCCGATAATAATTTATAATGAAATTTGTGATGGAATAGAATTCAATAGAGCATCATATTTGTCAAAACATTAATTTCCAATGTAACAGTTTCTTTTCAAATTTATTAACTAAGTTGGTACCTAATAAGTTTGTTAACAAAATTAGGACCTTGTCAAACGAGCTTTATATCGGGAGTTTATTTTATCAGTAAACAGGGTATGTATATGTCATTACCATAGTTACAGTATAAAATGATTGACAACAATATATTAAACAGGGACGTAGCCAGGGGTGGGCCAGGCCCACCCTGCAAAAACTCTATTTAATTACGTATGTATATGCTTCACAAATTGTATGACTAAAAATCAAATTTTTGTTATTTGTGTTCTAATGAAAAAGGTAAGTAGCAGTACAAAACTTTCTTAGTGGCCCACCTAAAAAAATTTTGGCCCACCCTACAAAAATTTCCTGGCTACGTCCCTGGTATTAAAGCGTTTATTTTATAAGTAAACATAGTGATAATTAACATAGACTAAAATAAATATTAAATTATGAATTAAAGAAACGAGAAATTATTTATTTACACTTAAGAACTACATTAAACTAGTGAGGAATTTTTATTTTAACTTATCAAATACTTAAAATTGGCACCACTAACTTCCAAACAATATCATAAACGATTATAAAAAAAATAATAGCATTTGTTTTTTGCTGGAGAGTAATATTTTGTGAAGCTGCACTAATTCTGTTTTTTAATTTTTCAATATTCATTCTCTCACCCATTGTACACATTTTTTAAGTGCCCTTAAAGAAAAAAATCATTTGGTGCACGCTATAATTATTATAGATTTTTCGAATTGGTGCTGGGCAGGATCTGGCTTGATTATTAAATGTAGCAGCAGATACATCTGAAACTTAACTTGGGCTTATATTTGAATTATACCTGTTATAATCTGCAATTAAAAAAAAAAAACATTTTGAAATGTGACAGTTTGACAAGTCTGACAACTATTCCCTATGTTTACTCATAAAATAAACGCTTCAATACATTTCTGTCATTTTGTAACTATGATTATGAAAATACTCTATGTTTACTGATAAAATAAACTCTCTGTATAAAACTGTCCCAGAAAATGCGCCACGCATGGGAATCTCGAGAACTAAAGAGAGTCGGTTAAATTTTACCTCCCGCTACTCTTGGTAAGGGAGGTATCGTGCTAAAAATCGCATATCGAGATTTTGGTAAATGACCACGTTTTAAAGTCCCTAGAATCCAATTTTAACATTTTCACGATGATGTCTGTGTGTATATATGTGTGTGTGGATCCTTTTTACGCTCTAATTCAAATAATATCATATAATTTTGAAACCTTGTATTTCTTTCTACCTTACTCTTATATAGAAAGAAGGCATTAGATTTTGCAGTAAATTAGATAACCGGAAATGGCACTTTACTGGAAGCTCAAAATAGTTTTTCTTCGAAAAATACCTTTAAATGCTATTTTTTCGCGATTTGTTATTATAAAAATTAATACTTTTTGTGTATATTTTATGGATAAATTTCTAAAATTATCTATAATTTTCATCCCGGAGGCTACGCTTTAAACACAACTCCATGTTTACACAGTTCAGACTTCAAATGTATGTAACTGACACATATATGTCACTGTCAACAAACTAATCATTTCAAATAATAATAGAAACGTTTTAAAAAGAAAATAGGAAATGGAACAATAATTATATGAAAAGGAACTTAATACTGTTTTCAGCATAAGTAAATATGTAGGAATATAGGTAAGATAATAAAAATATATATCATCACGGCATATTACCCATTGCTGGGTGAGCCAATCTGCTTTGTACACAGATGTCGGTAATAATGATGACATATTTGTACCGTGCAGGCGTCATTTCACGCGATTCTGGGGAACCGGGTTCGACTTCGACCGACGCCAAATATTTTAGAATTGACCCATGTGGTGCACTCTCCACGCCAGCAATGAATATAGGTAAGTATATAAATAAATAAAATAAATATATCATCACGGCATATTACCCATTGCTGGGTCTGCCAATCTGCTTTGTACACAGATTTCAGTAACGAAGATGACATATTTGTACCGTGTGGGTGTTTACCAGGTGGCACCTCACGAGCACTTATTGCTGGCGTGGAGAGTGCACCACAGGGGTCATTTTTGTGCCATTTAAAATTCGAAATATTTGGTGTCGGTCGGAATCGAACTTGGTATTTAAATTTAATTTAAGTATTTACATGAATCAAAATTAAATTAATCGGGGGTATAGTTGTGGACACATCAGATTTTTTATTTTTGCGAAAAACTTTCAACTGTGAAATAATACTGAATTTTGATTTATATCTCATTAGGACCCATTTTTATATTCTTTCGAATGTTCGAGCTCAACTTTTTATCATTGTTAGATTTCGAGTTAACAACATTTTATTTTTTATATGGACGCCATATTAGAAAGTTACACCATTGAAATGATAATTCTTTAGCTTTCCAACGATATATAACTTGTTTAGGTTCATATGTTTCAAACAGCGAAAATATAACAATTATTAAATTTGTGAGTTAAAAACAATGGTTTATGCTATCAGTTAATGTATTAGTATCAATTGTTTATTTTTAAGTTTATTTTCTTTATTTTCATTAACGTTTTTAACAGACTTAGCATTGGAGCATTTTTCAAATTTCATTTGAAATATTTCATTGTGTATTATGACGTCATATAATATTAAAATTAATTAAAATACACAAAACTTTATACAATTTTGAGAACTACATTAGAAAAATTTCTATCAAAATAGTAACCAAATTCTTATCGTTAATTGTATTTTTCAGTTGTTTCATTTTTTTAATCTATAACTTTAATAATTGTTGTATTTTTGCTATTTGCATTTGAACATCGTTTGAAACAAAAAAAAAAAAAAAATAATGGTGTAAGTTTCCAATATGGCGTTCATATAAAAATTAAAACTGACACATAATTCTAAAATTCAACAGTGATAAAAAGAAATGGAGCATTGCCATTCGAAAGAACATAAAAAGTACCCTAATGAAATGGAAACTAAAATCGAATATTATTTTAATGGGATATTATTATATTTACCATCAAATAAGTATGGACTGGAGAAAGTATGGACTAGAGATTCCTACACTGTTACCAATTCACTGGTCATGTTAAAAATCCTAAATTATGAAGAAACGGCAACACTGCCGGGCAAGGGACAGGATGCAGAGAAAGGAAATAGTTGCGCATCAGTCCATATTCATTTGACGGCGACTATATCAATAATAATAAAAAATCTGATGTGACCAACACAGTACCTCCCGCCATTTACCTATGTATATAATTTTTATATTACTTTATAAATTTATCCATACAATATATAGAAAAAGTATTAAAGCAAACTTGTAGAAAATGGAATAATCTTTAATTTTTATAATAACAAATTGAGAAAAAAATACATTTAAAGGTATTTTTTGAAGAAAAACTATCTTGAGCTTCAAGTAAACTGCCATTTCCGGTTATCCGATTGCCACCAAAATCTAATCAGTTCTTTCTATATTAGAATAAGGTAGAAATACATGGTTTCAAAACTTTCTGAATGATAGTATTTGAGTTAGAGCGTAAACAGAATCCACACACACACATACGTACATATATATACACACAGACATCATCGTGAAAATGTTAAAAATGGATTCTAGGGACCTTAAAACGTGGTCATTTACTAAAATCTCGATATGCGATTTTTAGCACGATCCCTATACCTCCCTTACCAAGGGTAGCGGGAGGTAAAAATGCAAAATTTACATTTTTGCCTATATCTAATAACAATAACGTATATACGGTTTTTTTCGCAAATAACGATACACAACTAAGATGGTCTCCTAATGGAGCAATTATCTATAGGCGATGGGAAATAAACAATATGACATCTGGTGGTATTTTACGGAACTATAATTGACGGGATAAATTATACACGTGACATTTTCTAGATTGTATAAACACAAGTGATACATTATGTTTATAATATTTACGTTTACAGATGTAATATCTCTTAATATTATACACTTAATACATAAATACAATTAGTAAATGTCAAATTATCCCGTTTGCATTAGTTCCACTTTGGCGCTGCGATCTTATTTCTTATCGCCTATAATATCTCTTATAGTTCTCCCAGATCCCCATGCAAAAAAAATACTTATTGAAATTATTACTTTTGTGGATTAATAGATTTGAAAGAACGCGGGGCCTTCGAAAATGGTTCGGCCGATATAACTTTCAACACCAAATTATAAAACCTATCCATGTGAAGAGAAATTTCTTTGGACTATTTTAAGATTTTAAACTTATAAAAACTGAATATGTTATTCAAGTATTCCGCAATGGTTTCGCATCCACAAAGACTGCACATTTTTCTGTTAGGTAACATAACTGTGTTTCTAAATGTCAAATAAAAACGAATGTTTCTAACGGTTAATTGATTTGATCTTGAAAAGTACCTAGTCTCAAAGTTTAGACATCACCCCTAGACAAATATTCAGAATAATAATTGTATTGTCTATTTCAATGAATTATTTTCTTTTCAGCGAATCTACATTGTCCAGATAATTTAAAATGCTATCCAGAGTTGAGCTAAGAAATCTAAAGGAGCGAACATAAATTCAGCGGTTCGGGTTCGGACGGAAAGAAAACATGAAAAGTAAGTTTTAATATTTAATTTAGAAGCACCGGTAGTTGACCGTGTATAACAAGTGATATGATTATTATCGATGATATTCCCAAGTGAAATGTGCCGCTTCGGTTTCACGAGCAATATCTTAGATTATTAATCATAATCATGAGAGAATATAATGAATTTTGTGACACATTGTGTGTACTACTAACCTAACTTTTGATATACATATTCATACTGTACTAAAACATGGTACTTACCATTATTATTTAATTTATCTGAGTTTGAATTATTGTTGTAACTAATTTTTATACTCAAAATTAACTGACAATATTGTAAATAAAGAAAACAAAGCCCTTAGTAACGAATATAAATAAGGTGATAATTTCTTTGTTTTTACCTTCCGTCACCTATAGATAAGGAAGGTATTGTGTTTGGTCAAAAAATTCGTTGGTGAGTTTTCATTGAATAAGCACGTTTTAGAGTCTTTACAATACGATTTTACTATTTTTACGAAGATGTCTGTATGTATGTTTGTGTGTGTTCGTGTGTGCGTGTGTGTGTGTGTATGTGTGTGTGTGTGACCGCCGTTTCGTTAATAATAGAATTCCACAAATTACAATTCTTGCGTATTCCTCTTCCTTACAACCATATGCAGACTTGATTAGATTTTGATTATAATTGGTCAACCGGAAGTACCCTCATTTGAAGATTTTAACAGTTTTTCTTGAAAAACTCAGTTAAATGTTATTATAACTTAAAGAATATATTATTATCTATACGATTTGATTGCATTTTATATTTGATATTCAACAGATATAGAGTCAAAGAAGAATACAAATAATAAATTTCACATAAATGGAAACTGCTAATATATTCAGGTAATTCAAATTGACAGATGTCAGTATCAATAAATTTAAATCAATGAAAGAATAAGGGAAGTAACTCTAGTGATAGAAGTTTCTACATGTAAAAGAGACGATTACATTGGTTTGAACATGTCATGAGGAGAGATGAATATATTAATAGAAGGTGGAAGAAACATAGGAAGACCAAATATAAGATGAAAAGACTGTATTGTAGAAGACTTGAGATAAAAGGAACTGAATTAGGACGACACGCAAAACAAAAATGAGTGGAAGAAGAAAATAAAAAATAGCGACCCCCTAAGGAATGGGAAAAACTAAAGAAGAAGAAGATGTCAGTGTCAAGTGCAATTTGCATAGTTTGTTTATGAAATAACTTTACTGGGAATATAGGATCTTTTGCAAGAAAATTTATGTATAGGGCGCGTGCAGTGACATCACTTTGCTGACTTTGGCAAGCAGATATGGGGACCCGTGCAAAATGACAGCAATTAATTATGTCCATAACTGACAAGTGTTATAATTTTTCATTCAAAATATCATAATTTTCTTATTTCATGTGGTTTGTTTGTTATCAGGAGTATGGAATTCAGTTGCCGAGAAAGGGAATCACATAATAAACACGGAAAACATGTCACGTGACTTATGAATTATATTCTCCCATATATATTGCAAATCGCACTGGATTTTTATGAAATTGTTTTTCATTGTGCTAAAATAAAGCGACTCGGTAAAAGATATATCTGAATTAGAAGATGCCCTTTAAATGCCGATCATTTGGCCACAGTTTTTATAAGTTTTAAGACTATATTTAAAGACCCATTTGAGTAGGTTTTACAATTTGTTTGTTGAAAATGTAAACCGGCCAAACTATTATGAATTTGGGCTCGTGTAATATAATATTATTTTGTTACTTACAATGAAAATGATTTCTTGGACATGCAGTGCGCTGCTGTTAAAATATACTGGTCACTGATTAACGATCCTCCACAACCCCAGGCAAATTCTTTTCCTTCACCAAATCCTATTATAGCCTGTGTACAATAATAATAAAAAATAAACTTAAGTACTGTAAGTACATAATAGAATCATAACAGTACCATATGTGGAAACTCCCCACTATCTGCATCTTCTCCCCCTGATACAAAAGTAGGTTTAATGAAACAATTAGTTTCTTTTATGGTTTTCCTTCGCCCGGGAAGTAGAATAGGAATATTTATTTTCTGTTCAACCGATTTGCTGTATTCTTCACATTCTGCAAAAAAGGTTGTTTAATAATTTTTCACTATTAATGTTGTTTACAAGTGTCACTAATTTTGTTATTTAAACAGTCTACTATATAAGTTGTTCAAAATTTTACTCACATTATCTACTTGGGTTATTATTGCAATATAGTATATTATGTGGCAAGTGTTTGAAGCTGAAATTTTTACATGAGGGTAGAGATTGCAACACTCGCCTTCGGCTCGTGTCGCAAACCACCCAAATGTAAAATAGGCATCACACACGGGTTACATACTATACTTTTTCTACGACCTTGCAATAAAATATATTTTTTTTATAAATTAATAACACATTTCTCATGAAGTTGTTATTTCTACGGACCATTTACCAACACATAATTTACGTGTATATAAAGATATTCATTGTATGTGTTAAAACAACTATTTACTTCACGCACCACTTCACGCACAGTGTATATTTACTTCACGCACAGTGTACAAAAAATCAAGCTTCACACATAAAAATTGATCCATGAAGTACTCACTTCACGCATGGGAGTAGAAAAAATATTTTTTTTGTTTTGCTTTTACTTTCCGTCACCTTTAGGTGTCTTTGGTCAAAAAATTCGATGGTGAGTTTTTAATGTATAAGCAAGTTTTAGAGTCCCTCGAATACGAATTTACTATTTTTTACGAGGATGTCTGTATGTATGTGTGTATGTATATATGTTTGTGTGTGTGTGTATGTATGTGTGTGTCTATGACGAGTCTTTCGAATCCGATAACTCCAAAACTACAATTCAAAAAATTACAATTTGTTCGTATTCCATATCCAGACATCATTAGATTTTGGTTATAATCGGTCAATCGGAAGGACCCTCATTTTAAGATTTGAATAGTTTTTCTTGAAAAAACGCTGTTAAATGTAATTTCTTTATATTTAATGTTATTATAAATATTAAAGAATATTTTATTATCTATATGATTTGACTGATTATACTCCATATTCATTGGATATAGAGTTAAGAATTCTGATGTGGCCAGCACAAGTTATGCGATCCGCAACTTTCGTCACACACACACAGACACATACATACATACATACATACATATAGACATCATAGTAAAAAATAAAAATGGTAAAATCGTATTATATGGACGGTAAAACGTGTGCTTATTTACTAAAAACTCATTATTGAAATTTTTGACCAAAGACAATACCTTCCTTACCTGAAGGTGACGGAAGGTAAAAATTATAAAGAAATTAGATTTTATAAAGCAGCCAACTATGCTATAACCATGGAAACAGCTACTAGATATATTAAGAAAATTCTGATTGACAGATGTCAGCATCAAGTGCAATTGATGTAGTATGTTTGTGTTATAATTTTACTGGAAATATATAATCTTTTGAAAGAAACTTTCTGTAAGGAATTTGTACAAAATACATAGAACTGGCGGAAGTTAATATGCTGGCCACGACAGATTTTTTAAACGTGACATAAAAATAGTGACCTACGGTTACATTGTTTCATGGCTACAATAGAAGCTAACAAGTTGGTTGAGTTTACGTCAAACATGTAACCGCGATATGAAGGATAGTTACATGTCTGGTTACTACAACTATCCATTTCTAGCGTTTTGATATTTTAGATGTTAGCACTTTTTACCTCTCGCTTCGAGCGGTATTGGATTCATGCTAAAAATCGCATAGCCAGATTTTAATTATTAAGCAAGGTCCCTACAATCCGATTTTAATATTTTAACAATGATATCTGTGTGTGTGTGTGTATGTATATGGGAAGGTTGGAAGGACGATTTCTTAAAAACTATAATACTTAATATCTGTTTAACTACGTATTTCTCAATCGGACATTACTGGGAATAGCTGGAAAGGTTTTGATAATAATTGGACAGCCGAAAGTAGCAGATTCTTCTAAATATTAATTTTTGAAAAATTTTGTTCTTGCTTGTATTAGAGAAGAGTAAATTCTCTATCTGATACATATAAATATTTTAATATATCTTTTATAGATTTAGAGATAAAGAAATATAAGGTATATAATAATATCTGTTGTAATAAATCTCACAGCCCAAATAATGTCATGGAAACCAATTGAAAACTTAAATTGTTTGTAACTGATAGATAAATGTCAATGTCAAAAATCCAAAGACATTACTGAAGATTTTTTCTGGGAAATACATACATAATATTATTTATTATATTATTAATAGTTAAATATTTAAAATTATAGGTAGGTATATTACATATACCCTTCAAAAATACTATCAATCCCGACAATGAATTGGAAACATCTCGAAAAATTAGAAGAGTAGGGCAAAATTTCTTCATAGAATGAATTTAAAATTAAACAATCTTTAATATAAGGAATAGATATAAGTAGAATTATAAGTAGAGTATATATATACAAGAAATGTTAAATACAATACGGATATGGGGGCCCGTGTCAGAATGATAGCTATTAATTATTTACATAGATGTCAAATACCATAATTTTTCATTCTAAATTTGATTTTCCAATTCCATGTGGTTTATTTTCCTGAACAAGTAAATTCCACATTCCTGGTGACAAATTAACTACGTGAATTTAGACAATCTTGAATTTTTTAATGAAATATTCTGACATTTCACATCTATGTACATTACTACTAATTGTCATTCTGACACGGGCTCCCATATCTGCTTGTCAAGGCCAACAATGTCGCATGACTGCTCGCGCCCTATACTTATGTAACCAAAAACGGAAGTGGCGAGGGGTATTCTGCTGACCACAACAGATTTTTATTAAAAGTAAAATTTGCAACATTTTTTATCAACGCATTTTGTATTACAACAATCATTTTGTATCACACTTCGCAAATCAGGTATATTTTATTCACACGAGGTTACTGAGCTTACTACGCGATTAGGATTAACCATAAATGTAACAATGTAACTAGGTTAGCTGAATAGTTAGTAATTCCTTAAAAAAAATGTTTACTTCTCTGGCAAATTCTTTTTCCTTTTTTTGGGCAACATACAACAGGTACGTGGGACTTAAAACTGCAAATATCTCTCAGATCGTCGTCACTTGTAATTCCTCTTAATTTTTTTTCTTGTAGGCAATCATCTAGTAATCGGCAAACACCAGTTATATTCTTTTGATAGTTGAAGCATTCATCTCCTAAAAAAAACGGTAAATACTTTCGTACAAGAAATTTTAGAAAACAAGTTTCAGAAAATACGGTACATCTTGTATTTTTAATAATTTTTTGTCGCTTTTTTAATTAATTACGCACACAAATATGAAAACAAGTTATATATACATTCAAGAAATCTAAGTATGAATGTTAAATATTACCTTGAAATATAATTTATAAGCAAAATCAATTATTGTATCACAAAAGTCTATATTTACAGTTTTCTTACCTATATTTTTTTCAAAACTATGAGGACTCCCTGAAGAAATAGAACAACAAAACCCAATTAACAACAACAACAACAAAATTGTTTGCATAGTAACAACACAATCTTTGCGTGCGAAACAAACTAAGGTTGCGAATGAGTAATCGTGAGATGAGTTCTCTTATTTATAAAATCAGGTAACTGAGTAACTCGTTCCCCTCTACAAAGGTGATGCGGTTTTTTGCAGTTATGAGAATTTTTGATTCGATTTTCTTGAAATGGAAACCAGTTTACAATAGATTTAAAGATAACAATTTACTAATGATTTAATTTGTTGACCATTTTTCCTTATGAATGTTATTTTCCAACAAAAAAGTGAATGTGTGTTTATCCAAAATAGATAATTTATTGAGTAAAATAATAATATATACAAGGAGAGAAATGCATGATTTTTTCAGAGGCAGAAAGAAAAATAGTATTCTCTCCTGAGGTGTATAATATTTTTACTTTCCGTTGTTCCCATTGATATAAAAGTCTTAAATACTAAACTTGAAAAGTTTTGGAATATATTTTAATATAGTTTTTAATTAAAACCTGTCACGACTTCAAGTACTACATCCGGTTATCCAATTTTACCCAAAATCTAAGCAACTTTTATATTAATGCAGAAAGCTTATATACAGAAAATAGAAATTATTGGAAGTTTGATATTAGTTATCGTATAAGAAAAAAATCTGTTGCGGCCACCACAATACCTCTCGCCCTTTCCATTGTGGTATATATAAATATTATATTTACGTATTTTCTATAATTTTAAATTCATTCTATGAGCAAGTTTTCTCCTTCTCTTCTAAATATTCAAGGTTCTCCCAATTCATTGACGGGATTGGCGGTATTTATGAAGGGTTTATGTAATATACCTAATAATTTTAAATATATAATTAATAATATAATAAGAAATATTAAATATCGTTCCCAGAAAAAACCTTCAGTACTATCTTTGAATTTTTGACACTGACATTACCGACATTTATGTGTCAATTACAGACATTTTAATTTCTCAACTGGTTACCATGGAGATGTTTGGGCTGTGAGATTTACCTACTACAACAGATTATTTTAAAGATTAAATTTTTCTATATCTTTAAATCTGTAGAAAATATAATAAAAAAATTAAATGTGTCGGATAGAGAATTTTGTTTTTTACCCTGTAAGGGAGGTATAAGGATCGTGCTAAAAATCGCATATCGAGATTTTGATAAATGACCACGTTTTAAGGTCTCTACAATCCAATTTTAACATTTTCACGATAATGTCTGTGTGTGTGTGTGGATCCTGTTTACGCTCTAACTCAAATACTATCGTTTAGAAAATTTTGAAACCTTGTATTTCTACCTTACTCTTATGTGGAAATATGCCATTAGATGTTGGAGTAAATCCGAAAATGGCACTTTACTGGAAGCTCAAAATAGTTTTTCTTCGAAAAATATCTTTAAATGTTATTTTTTCGAGATTTATATTATATTTTTTTGGAAGAGATCAAAGTTTGTGAAACCATGAAGAATATTTTGTTTCTTTTATTTGTAACATTTGCTTTTTCTCAAGAGGTAAAAATTAGTCAATTAAGTAAGTATACTTTTTATACAGGTGTTCATTTTAAATGGGCCACCATTGCTATCTCCAACGACAGTTAAATGTGCAAACAATTTCTATTTTACAAGAAAAAATTAAAAACAGAAAATAAAAATCGCATATCGAGATTTTGGTAAATGACCACGTTTTAAGGTCACAACAATCCAATTTTAAGATTTTCACGGTGATGTCTGTGTGTATGTGGGTATGTGTGTATGTGTGTGTGTGGATCCTCTTTAAAATTTTGAAACCTTGTATTTCTACTTTACTCTTATATAGAAAGATTCCATTAGATTTTAGAGTAAATCAGATAACCAAAAATGACACTTTACTGGAAGCTCAAATACCTTTAAATGTTATTTTTTCGAGATTTATGTTATATAAAAATTAAAGATTATTAAATTTTCTACAGGTTTGCATTAACACTTTTTCTATATATTTTATGGATAAATTTATAAAACTATCTGTAATTTTAATCCCGGAGCCTACGTTGTAAACACAACTCATACACATGGTTACACAATTCAAATCTCAAATGTTTGTAACTGACAGATATATGTCACTGTCAACGAACTAATCATTTCAAATAATAACGTTTTATAAAGAAAATAGTAAATGGAACAATAATTATATGGAAAGGAACTTAATACAGTTTCCAGCATAAGTAAATATGTAAAAATATAGATAAGATAATAAAAACATATATCATCACAGCATATTACCCATTGATGGGTGAGTCAATTTGCTTTGTACGGAGATGTCGGTAATAAGATGACATATTTGTTCCGTGCAAGCGTTTACCAGGCGTCACTTCACGCGAATCTTGGGAACGGGTTCGATTCCGACCGACGCCAAATATTTTAGAATTTTAAATGACACAAAATTGACCCCTGTGGTGCACTCTCCACGCCAGCAATGAATATAGGTTAGTATATAAATAAATAAAATAAATATATCATCACTGCATATTACCCATTGCTGGGTCTGCCAATCTGCTTTGTACACAGATTTCGGTAACGATGATGACATATTTGTACCGTGCGGGCGTTTACCAGGTGTCACCTCACGAGCACTTATTGCTGGCGTGGACAGTGCACCCAGGGGTCATTTTTGTGCCATTTAAAATTCGAAATATTTGGCGTCGGTCGGGATCGAACCCGGTATTTATATATAATTTAATTTAGTATTTACATGAATAAAAATTAAATTAAACGAGAGGTATTGTGTTGGCCACTTCAGATTTTTAATATTTGTAATAACAAATTTTCAAAAAATAATAATTAGAAGATTTTTGTTAAAATACTACTACTTCCGGTTGTCCAGGTAAAAATCGTCACACACACAGACATCATTGTAAAAATAGTAAAAACGCGTTGTGGGGACCCTAATTCGTGCTTATTCACTGAAAACTCTATCGAATTTTTGGACCGAAAACATTACCTCCCTTACCTATGTATGTAGGTACGCGAGAGGTAAAATTGAACTGAAGTTGTTTTTATCTCCCGCCATACTGTAGGAAAACATAATAAAATATAATCCAAAATTTCGTACTACAGACTTTTCTATTTATTGGAACAACCAATTTAGATTTTGTTTGTTATTTTAAAATTGGAATTGGCGGGAGGTCAAGTGTTGGCCACATCAGATTTTTTTAAGAGCTCTTCAATTGGTAGTAAGAAAACAAGCAACATGGGTCCTTATCTCTTACGAATCAAAAACAGCAAAGTCACATGACTTGCTAGCACCGTATACTTACTTTTTGCTTTTATTACACTATTAATTTTAGAAATAAATACCAGCCAAAACCTTAATGCCATTCACTTATGTAAATGTGTTTTTGCGTTCGTTTTAAAAGTAGGCTTTGGTCAGTTTTTATATTACTTATTTTTGTTTCGGCTTTCAATTACATATTGTGACATGCGCCCCTGACTTAAGAGTATACGAGCACCGCTACTGGTAGAATATTCCGAGAGATGACATAATCTCCTTTCCGGAATAACCCCGATGACGTAATCCCCTCGGGGAAAACCCATACGCATTCAGACTGGTTAATTACATCCGGTGGTGTGATTCTTTTGTGTTCGATGTCGCGTCAGAAAGTTCCAGAAGGATACTGGGCTGTATAAATACCGTCCGAAGAACAGCGGAGAGATAGTCTGTTATATAGAAGCGACGAGCAATGAAGTTGGTGATATAAATAAACAGTCTACGAGTAGTGAACATAAATAAATGTAGTTATATAAATAAATGTAGTGTTATAAATATTGTTTAAATAAATAATCTTAATGTTTTAGCATTTAATAATATTCGTAGTCTTAAATTAGTGTTTATAATTATTTCATCATAGTGTTAGTTATTTTTATTATCTTTTTAATATGTATCGTTTAATAAACGTATTATTTTAATTAATATTATTTCTCTTATTTTTACACTTCACCCAAATAAATAAAACGTTACAATGTACAATACTCCCAAATCTGTAAAAAAGTTGCTATATATCCTTCGTTTCACGTAATAAAATATTAGATTGCCCTTATTAAAACCAGCCGTTTTTACATACATTAAATAAATTATTTCAATTCGTGTAACCAAACTTTGTCTATACTAAATATCTATAAAAATGAACAATACCTGAATATTAAAAATCTGCTGTGGCCAGCACAATACCTCTCGCCATTTTCATTTTATGTTGCATAGGGCGCGAGCAGTCATGTGATTTTGTTGGCCTTGGCAAGCAGATTTGGGGGCCCGTGTCAGAATAACAGCTAGTAAGTACATAGGTGTCAAGTATCATAATTTTTAATTCAAAACATCATAATTTCCCAAATCCATGTGGATTGTTTTCGTCGACAAGTATATTCCATACTGTTGATAACAAATAAACATCAAAGTATTTTGAAATTTTGAATGAAAAATTATAACATATGACAATTGTGACATCTAGGTAAATAACTACTGGCCTAAATTCTGACACGGATCCTCATATCTGCTTGTCAAGGCATATATATTGAAAAATGTCCTGCCTATAATAAACAATGTAAACTTTGTGGTAAAAAAAATCATTTTGCAAAAATGTGTAAATCAAAAGAATATAAAAGCTGTAGTAATGTAAAGAACTCGCACATAAGAAACTTAATGTCAAATGAAAAATTAAGTGGTCTCAAAATACAAATTCAATTCAATTCTAAACAAAAACATTCAATTCTGTTCCTCCATTTTTTCTTGCCGTCCCTGATCCTTTTTTCTCGTCGTTCACAGCCGACTCATCATATATATAATATTAACATACCTATAATTTTAAATACATATTTTTTAATTAACAATACAATAATGTACTCGTACCTCCCAGAAAAATCGTCCATTAATATTAGGAAAACTGCTGATTTTTGACACTGATATTTTGCATTTATCTATCAATTACAAACATTTAAATATCTCAACTGTTTTCCATGGATTTTTTGGGCAACGTGATTTATTACAACAGATTATTCTATATTATTATATACTATAGCTCCAAACCTATAGGAGATATAATAAAAAAAATTAAATGTGTGAGATTGAGAATTTAATTTTCTTTATTATTTGTAGTAACAAATTTTCAAAAAATAATATTTAGAATTTTTTTTTAAACTACCACTTCCGGTTGACCAATTGTTACCAGAACTTATTCAACTCTTCCCATTACTGTTAGATTGAGGAATCCATAGTTACACACGTTTTCAGTGTTAACAGGTCTTTAGTCTTATAGAATATGAGAAATCGTACCTCCAACATCCTCACACACACGCACACATTCACATTCATACAAAGACATCAACGTAAAAATGTTATAATCGGATTCTAGGGACCTTAAAAAATCTGAATATGAGATTTTTAGCATGAATCCAATACCTGTCTTGGCGAGAGGTAAAAATTACAAAGTTTAAATCAAAGCCGAGGGTTAAATATTTCTTAATTCTCTGGATTTTATTTTATAATGGAATAATCTAATAAAAAAATCTGATATGGCCATCACATGCCCTCCCGCCAATTTAATGTTTAATATAGCAAGTAAAGTATCATTTCTGGTTGATCGTTTGTTAACCAATTCTTCTTTGTTGTTCCAATAAATAGAAAAGTCTGTAATACGAAATTTTGGATCATATTTTATTGTGTTTTACCTAAAAAATCTGTTGAAAGCTTCGAATTAAGTACCACTTCCGGTTTATCATATATAGTCCAAATGTTGTTTCAAATCATATACGAGTTTGAAATACCATATTTGAGAAGTTTTGGATCATATTTTAATATATTTTTTCAAGAAAATCTGTTTATCCAGTAAAGTACCACTTCCGGTTTATCAATTTTAGAAAAAATCTAATATGTCATTTTCATTAATACAAAAGTCTTAAATATCAAATTTGAAATTTTTTGGATTGTATCGTAATACATTTTTCTCGAAAATCTGTTCAGAGTTTCAAGTAAAGTATCACTTCCGGTTTATCAATTGTAGTCAAAATCTAATGTGATATTTCCTTTGATTTAAAAGTCTTAAACATTAATTTTTAAAAGTTATGGATTAAAATTTAATATAATTTTACATTAAAACCTGTTATGGGCTTCAAGTAAAGTATCACTTCCTGTTGTCCAATATTACCCAAAATGTAAACATCTCTTTATATGAATGCAGAAAGCTTAAATACGGAAAATAGAAATTTTTGGAAGTTGGATAAGAGTTATCGTGGAAGAAAAAATCGACATACACACAGACATCATTGTAAAAATAGTAAAAACGTATTGTGGGGATCCTAATTCGTGCTTATTCACTGAAAACTCACTATCGAATATTTGGACCGAAAACATTACCTCCCGTACCTACGGTATGGCGGGAGGTACATAATTATTTAATTTTCTAAAACTTTCACATATTTGTATTATGTGCCTAAAATTTTAAGTTCTTTTTTATTTAATTTGAGCATGATTTAAATTTTTAAATATTAATTGAAAATTTGAATTTTACCAAATGTGACGTAGGAGCTGATGACATTTAAGAAATACGTATATGGAAATAGGAAACTTCTAAACAAAATGTAATTAAACGAACACGACTAAGACAATTCATATTGCATCAATAGCAGAAAAACTTCTTCCTGTAAATAGGACAAATGCACAAACGTTGTTAGAAATGTCTTCAATCACTCGTACGTCACAAACCACGTGATGCCTTTTTAGCACCAAAATAATTTCAATCCTAAAAATTGTAACCAATAGTAACAAATTAATTTATTATAAGAAAATAAGTGAAGTGACAAATGGTAATAGATTTATTGTTTTCAAATTATATCTTTTGCAGGTAATTTTTTTGCGTTAGATTTTTCTCTATTTCTGAGAAATGATTTTCTGTACTCTTTTATTCTAAATTCTTTATTTCAAACCTATAATTATCTATCCAATTTCCAGGAAAATGCAACATATTTAAAACGAAATATGTAAATTAATTAATCACTGACACATAAACAAAGCCTTATCATCCGTAATTTTTATAAAACTTTTCCTGAAATTTATAATTAATTCTGGTGTAACTGAATTCTTCTGTAACCACAAACTTTCTGCGTCATTTGATTACATATTATGCAAAATGTATCTTTAAAGACGGAACAGGGAATGTTTTGTATGAGTAATAAAACAATTATTATAATTATCACGAGATATGTTAAATATATCTAGGAATTAGATCAGAGATCGGTTGAGGGGATTTTCAAAGATAATCATATTAATTCCACGTTTGTATTCAGAAAATGCATAATTATTATATTACTAGAATTCAAGTATAATATTAAAGTACATATTTTATTTACAATCTTTATAGTAATGTAACGTTTTATTTATATGGGTGAAGTGTAAAAATAAAAGAACTATTATTAAGATAATAACAGTAACTAACACTATGATTAAATAATTATAAACTAAGTTAAAGACTAAGATTATTATAAGTCACTTAAACACTAAGATTATTTATCTATACAATTAACACTACTATTTATGTCACTAATTACATTTATTTATGTTCACTTCTTGTCGACTGTTTGTTTATATCACCAACTATTCATAACACGACGCTTATTTATATCAGACTATCCGCTGCCTTTCTCGACAGTACTTATATACCCCGGCGACTTTTGTTCCAGAAACGACTAGAACATTCGCGAGATAAAAGCATCGTGCACAATAGATCACGTCACCGCAATAATTAAACAAGTCCGAACATGTCTGTTACGCGCGGAAATTTGGCGCGACACGGCGGCGCCGGCTATGGCGCGGCGGTGGCGAGGGCTACGGCGCGGCTGTGGCGGCGACGTTACAGTAATATAATATGTGTGACAGTAGATAGTGCTGGATAATATAATAAAATTTATTTATTGTCAGTCTTACATGTTACATGAATATTTACAGTTATTATGGTATATGTACACCTGATTAGTATTAATCATTTTACATACATTTTAGGTTTAGAATGCTATATGGATCTGTCTAGTCGCTTTTGGTGTTTCGCTGTAGGGAAAAAACAAATTGAAAACAAAAAAAAACTACTCTGTGTGCTGGATAATGTGCACATTGTGGGTAAATGTAGAAACTTGCCCAAAACTAGTTTTTTTCTTGCAGTTCAACCAAAAACAAAATAACAGTAACCTCACCTAACGCACACAAGTCACTCTTGGAAAACTCGGGTTGAGTTTTCTACGATATGTAAGGTTATTGTTATTATATTTAGTTGAATTGCAAGCGAAATAATATTTTACGTGACAATACCTAAAAGTGATACTTTACTGAGTAAGCAAGCATATTCTACAATGAGGCGTATATGAGCTTGTGGTGAGCCCAGTAAAGACACTGAAGTCATGTTGGGTACAATATTTTTTTCGCGGCCCTGAAAAAAAGAATAATAAAAATCTATAGGTACGCATTATTTTATTACCTTCCGTCACCTTTAGGTAAAGAAGGTATTGTCTTAGATAAACAAAAAATCGATGGTGAGTTTTTAATGAGTAAGCACATTTTAGGGCCCCTAAAATACGATTTTACTATTTTTACGATGACGTCTACATGTATGTGTGTGTGTGTGTTTGTGTGCTGTGTGTGTGTCTGTGTGAGTGTGTGTGTGTGTGTGTGTGTGTATGCAATAAAAAATTCTCATTCGATAACTCCAATACTACAATTTCAAAAATTATAATTCTTTCATATTCCAATTTTGTACGTCCAAATGAAGAGTTGATTAAATTGGTTAACCGGAAGTACCCTAATTGGAAGTTTTTTCTTGAAAAAACGTAGTTAAATATCATTTTTTGACAATATTTGTTATCATAAATACATATTAAAAAATATTTTATTCTCTATTCGATTTAATTACATTTTTTCCTTGATATTCATTGAATTCATGGAATCTTCAAATATTACTAATTGACAATGTCAAAATAAAATAAAATTTACATATCCGTGAAATTATTTTACTGGAAATATAGAATCGTTTGCAAGAAATTGTACAAAATACGTTCCGTAAATGCTGGCCACATGAAATTCTTTTATTGCAAAGAAATAAAAAATGAATAAAGTGATCGCCATGGAAACATTCATGTTACTTTCCGATCCCTTATAGACAAATTTACCGAGCTAACTCAGTAATGAAGAAATGTCCAGTCTAAAAAGTAAACAGAAACAGCTCAGTTTCTGTACGATCACAAAAAAAAACAATTTTAAGCGAATCTCTACATTTGCCGGGTAATGTGCAAATTTACTGTAATACATATATTGATTACTAACATTATGGAGGTTGGAAAATTTGTCATATCTACTTGCAATGATAATCTCCCGGGGTGAAGGGAGGGGGGGTCATTGACAGATCATGTCTCCACCCCACGGATGGGAAATATTTATGTAGGGTTGCCTAGCAACGCTGTTATATATTTTTATATTAAAGTAGTCTAAACAAATTTTAATAGACCTGTCAAAAAATATTAATAAAATTAAAGGTTATAACTCAATGATTTATTTTGATAATTATTGATTGAAACAGATATTGATTGTGAATAAAATAGTATACATACCTCGCGCTGTAATGAAACATATCCCACCTCGGATATAATGTAATGTGACGTGCGCCCCTGAGTTAAGAGTATACGAGCGCCGCTACTGGTAGAATATTCCGAGCAATGACGTAATCCCCTCGCCGGAGTTACCCAGATGATGCAATCTCCGGCGGCGGAACGAATAGACGTGTTAATTACACTGATGACCTAAATCTATTGTATTCGGTATCATTGTGGCGACGGAAGGTTCCAGAAGGACACTGGGCTGTATAAATACCGTTCGAACGACAGCGGAGACATAGTCTATTATATAGAAGCAACAAGTAAAGAACAATAGGTGATATAAACAATCTACGAGTAGTAAACATAAATAAATGTAGTTATATAAATAAATGTAGTGATATAAATATTGTTTAAATAAATAATCTCAGTGTTTAAGAATTTAATAATATTCTTAGTCATAAATTAGTGTTTATAATTATTTAATCATAGTGTTAATCATTTTTATTATCTTTTTTATTATTTATCCTTAATTATTCATCGTTTAAGAAACGTATTATTTTAACTAATAATATCTCTCTTATTTTTACACTTCATCCAAATAAATAAAACGTTACAATAGTATTGTTACATTCGTAATATGTACATCACCCTGTATATTTCATAAACCATAGTAGGATATTTTATATTTATTAAATATAATAATCAATAAAAACAATGAATACTTCTTAAAATTTTATTGAGCAAAATATATATAGAAAAGTATCAAAAAACGATTACATTTCATCACAAATCAGACTGATAAATAAATAAATAATTCTATTGTTCATTATTGCGGCCATACAACATTTTCTATCCATGGTACGTAATGCTGGACCCTAGTATATACTCCAGGAATGGACGCTATTCCACAGGACTTTCCAAACGATGTAACTCCTATGACGTCATAGGTACAATGTACGTGTTTCGAGTATATTTGCAGAGGGCCGCCACTATCACCCTAGAAAAAGGAAAACAATTACGTAAAAAATAATGCTTATGAGATTTATAGTTTTGTGCAGAATTCGTTCAGTAGTTTGGCAGCTTTGACAGCTTTTTAGTCCTCCGGAAATTAGTTGGAAAGCATTCCAAAAAAAGATTGGTTGCTTTTAAGAAGTAGAAGGAAAGAAAAGTTGTGTATATTATTGTTGAAGCAAACTTTGAAAATATTTAAAATAAAATTCTAAAAAAAAAAATTAACCATTTATCTTATTCTCTATAATTTTTTTAGCACTCAGTTATTTTGTAAAATACCCGATGTTTATGTATAGGATGTCACTGAAGAACAGGTGACCGAAATATTTTTTTTTATTTATAATTATTTTTGAATTTTCTTGATATATTGATAAACTAGGCTTAAGGGGTCACATATCATGGTATTTGGCATGATGTTTAAACCGGAAGCGATATTAACTCTCATATTTCAAATCTACGAATTACGAATTCAACGATATGCTTGAAGTGCATTTTTATTGGAGAAATAAATTACAAAAATGGAAGAGAAAATTATGAATAATTAACCAGCTAAGCCATGATATCAGGCAAGCTGTAAAAATAGTTGAGATAATATTGAGATATACAGGTGTCACTGGAAAACGGTCACTCAAAATAACTTTTTTTATTTATAATTATTTTTTAATTCTCTTTCCATATTTGTAAACTAGGCTTAGGGGCTCACTAACCATTGTATTTGGCAAGATGGTAGCGCTTTCGGTTTAACCGGAAATTACATTAACATATTTGCAATGGGACACCCCATTTATTTTGATATACTTGGAATCTACGTAATATTACGAATTAAACGATATGATTGAAGTGAATTTTTATTGAAGAAATAAATTACAAAACCGTAAAAGAAACTTATTAATAATCAACCCAGTAAGGCCATGTCAGGTAGGTTGTGATAACAAATTGATCACTTTTTTGTAACAAAATATAGAATCACAAAAATAATTTACAATTTAAACAATTAACTTAAATATTACTTAATATTTTCTCAACTGTTTTCACAGCTTGCCTGATATCATGGCTTAGCAGGTTAATTATGTATCATTTTCTCTTACATTTTTGTAATTTAAGCATATTGTTGAATTTTAGGTAGATTCCAAAGATATAAAAATATATTGGATGTTCCATTTGAAAGATGAAAGTTAATGTCACTTCCGGTTAAACCGGAAGCGCTACCTTCATGCTAAATATCATGATTTGTAAGCCCCTAAGCTTAGTTTACAAATATATCAGGAAAATTAAAAAAAAAAATTATAAATAAAAAGTTATTTTGAGTGGCCCGTTTTTTAGTGTCGCCTGTATAATAGATAATTTTCTTACTTGACAAGTGTCTTTCTCTACATCTTTTCCTCCGGCACACATTTGTGTGTCTGGATTAATTCCGTGGCTAAGTTTTCTGGCACTTATATTGCTTTCATATGTTTCGTTGCATTCAGAATGAGTAAAGGAATCCAAGATGACTTTTTGGAGATGACTGGCTCCTTTTTCTGCTCCAGCTTCTGTTAAACCCCAACCACTAGCCACATACCTAAAAAAAATACATAATAAAATAGATGTTTAAATAAGCGTATATCTTGAAAAAATATTATTACAAGAATAGTGACACATTAAATAATTCATTATTTCTTTGCTACTGATGTGCTCGCTGTGACCTCTAAATTCAAAATTATAGTCAATAGAAATTGTTCCAATCCTGTGTAATTAATAAATAAAAATTGTTCTTACGTATTGGGAAGCTGAGACTGCCCGTAGAATAAACACGCAGGTCTGACATAAAGCGTTAACTGAGTAGGTCTGTTCATCTTCAACAGAGCAATGTCATTGTACTTTGAGGGCGGTTTATAGTTGGGATGAGGAATGATTTGGTCTACTAAGAACTCTTCTGGACGGGCGTCGTCGGTAGTGATAGCAATGTTAAGGTCACCAAGACGAATGTAGCGGACTTTTCCACTAAAAACAAAATAATACAGTGTTCTACGCAAATGTGTATGAAGTTGCTAATCTATATTTTATATTAAGGTGTTAACAATTACTCGAAATCTCAGTCTAACAGCATTTATTCTTCAACACCGACGTTTCGGTGAACACTTGCACCTTCTTCAGAGTCTATAGCAAGTAATATAACAAAATAATATGGACATTGTCACACTTACAGTAAGATCTTACAGATTGCTCGCGTTCAGCCGGGTTAGCGCTAGCAAGTTCTAGACTAGCAAAATAATTGAACGGTTCGCTAATATAGCGCTAGGAGAAATAGCTAGCGAGAAATATTTCGCTAAAACATCTAGCGGACTAGTGGGCAACTGCATGCGTCAAGTTTGGTTGCAACAAACCTCACTTTCTAACAAATTTACTACCTGGTTAATAATATTTACTTCTGGTGCATCTTCTAACAGTTCAAGTAATAATTTCAATTTCAAAATGAAGTCTGCAAGCTTTCAATACTGTCAGTTATTTTCTTACTTTAAACAGCGTTTGTTCGCTAAGTAAAATGATTACCGTTCTGTACACATCTAGCGCTAACAAACAGCGCTACATTTTTGCTAGCTTAGCGCTGTCCTGGCTGAACGCGAGCATTGTTAAATATCATGTACACAAAATACATTCAGTTTTTACACATCGTACAAAAAATTCAAAGAGCACACAAATACATACATTGGCTCTCAAAATGAACGACAGAATAATTCGGAAAATAGTCGAAAATATTTTGCAGAAGGATTCTTGGTGACATCATCGAAACGGACTCCTATTGGTCGTCTGTACACCAATGATTGTGTACCTTTGTTGTAGGAATTTAAATAAAATGTAATGTGCTCTGGCATTTTATTTAAATTCCTTCATTGGTGTACAGACGATCAATAGGAGTCCGTATCGATAATGTCACCAAGAATTCTTCCGCAAGATATTTTCGGCTATTTACCGAATTATTAATGTTGTCGATTTTGAGAGCAAATGGATGTGTGTGTATGCGTGTTGCATCTTTTGTATGATGTGTAAAAACTGAATGTTTAGTACGAATGTATTTTGTGTACATGATATGTAACAATCTGTAAAATCTAACTGTAAATGTGACAATGTCCATGTTATTTTGTTGTATTACTTAGGCCCTGAAGAATGTGCAGGTGTGCACCGCAACGTCGGTGTTGTAAGAATAAATGCTGTTTGACTGAGACTTCAAGTAATTGTTAACATCTTATCCACATAACAGTTAAGAAATTTTCCACATATATTTTATATTATTTAATCAATGATTATACTTTTCTGTTGTTCCCTCTAATAACACAACAAAATATTATCAATATGTTTTATTGTTTATATTTGTGACTACTAAAATTTACGGTAAAATAGTTAAAAATCCCGACCCACTTACTTTGTTAATGAACTATCTGATAAAATAATCTACATATTAGGAAGTAATTATCTATAATTGTTGGTATTTTTTTGATTAAATTAACCCAAAAAGGATATGATTCATGGATTTCTGCCTTCCTGACAAGAATTTTATCTATAGCTAGATAACATCATTGAAAATGTAAGTACTAAATAAACTTACTGTTGTGCAAATGATAAACAATGCCCCGCTGTTAAGACATATTGGTTGCTTATTAAAGATCCACCACATGCCCATTTCTTGTCATTTAGTGATCCGTACCCTAATAGTGCCTAGAAAGAAAATAATACCTATACAAAAAAATTTAATCATATTTCATTAGATTTTAATGGAAATTTTATCGTAATGGCCAAAACCAGTTTTTAATTTTTGTAATCTCTACTACATCATATGATTACAATTTTAAGTAAGACAAAATGGAAGGGCAATTGATAATTTGCGAGTGGGAGTTTTATGCGTTAGGTTGTGATATGTTGTATTGTGTTCTTTTAAAATAGTTTTGGAAAATTATTGGAAATTCAAATTCTTAGGCTCTACTGTATTTCACAAGTATTAGTTGTATTTTGCAAATAAATATTTTATACTTCAGAATGATTCTCATTAGCAATAAATATTACGATTAACATAATGACATTTATTTAAATATTCAATTCGTTTACTCCAACAATTATTTGGGCTGTGAGTTTATTACAACAGATTATTTTATATGTTATATTCTTTTATCTCTAAATCAATAATAGATATAATAAAATATTTAAATGTACCAGATAGAGAATTTAAACTTCTTTAATATTTTCAGGAACAAAAATTTTCAAAAAATAATATTTAGAAGTTTTTTTTAAGAATCTGCTACTTCCGGTTGTCTACCAAAACCTTGTCAGTTCATCCCAGTAATGCCCGATTGAGAAATACGTTAAACAGATATTAAGTATTATATCATATACACACACATTCATCCACACACATACATCTACACACACACACACACATACACACACATAAAAAATTATAATTCAAAAATTTAATTTTGAAGATTTTAAGACAAACATTTTTGGGCCACTGGTTGAGTAAATAATTTTAATATTTCATATTATTTTTAATTCTGTAAGTAATTAATAATGTTGTATAATATATATTTAATTTAATTTCATGCAGCCAGTCTCGTAACTCGCTCAGTTTTGTTCGGTTTTGTACATTACTAGTTAAATATTTATTCTATAATTTTTAAGTTTTTAACCCTTCAGTTCACGCACCGGTCTCAAGGACCAATGATAGTTAAAATATCTATTATTTCTGTATACATTTAAAAGATTGAAAAAGAATGTATTAATAATTTATAGATACTCAAATAAAATTTACAGTTAATTTATTCTACATTAACAATTAGTGGGAGCATATTTTGTAGATAAACCCGTATAACTCCTTTTTTAGCCAAATGGTCTCTCAAACCGGTATGTGCACTTGTATGTCAAAATTTAGTGCGTCTGGAGAACTAAAAAAATAAGGTATGTAATTTAGACAGTAAAAATTTTTCAAATGTAATTAAGTTTTATATTATAAATATACAAATAAAGTGGTACATAGTAGTAAAAATGCATCTCGTAAATAGTATTTTTGACGTGAGAACGGCATTGCGCAATTAAATTCCTTACTTACACTTACTATAGTCAAATTTTTTGACTCTGTCGGGTACAGTAATAATATAAATGAACTATAAATATCGCAATTATGATAAAGCGGCATATCCTTTACTTTCTGCAGTATAATACTGTTTGGCATCGGCCCATATTTTTGAGCCGCTCTATTCATGCATTGAATCAAACGTCTACCAGGTATGTATAGGAAAATAGCCTTACAGTCCTTTAACATAAATGAATAGAGCGGCTCAAAAATATGGGCCGAAGCCAAACAGTATTATACTACAGAAAGAAAAGGATATGCCGCTTTATCATAATTGCGATTTTTATAGTTCATTTATAGTTTTATTACTGTACCCGACAGAGTCAAAAAAAATTGACTATAGGAAACTATATTTTTTTGCCCTTTTCGATAGTTTTTTACCTCTCGCTAAGAGATGTATTGGATTTAGGCTAAAATCACATATCTAGATTTTAATGATTAAGCACGTTTTAAGGTCCGTACAATTCGATTTTAATATTTTTACGATGATGTCTGTGTGTGCGTGTGTGGGGGATGTTAGAAGGACGATTTCTCAAAAACTATAGTACTTAAATATCTGTTTAACTACGTATTTCTCAATCGGATATTATTGGGAAGAGCTGAAACGATTTTGGTAATAATGGGGTCATTTAAAAAAAAAAATCGTTGTTTTGTTTATAAAATCGTGAAATCCGTAATAGTAATATAAAATAACATGAAATATGCGACTTTTCATTCATAAATTTGCTTTCGCGGCTGTAAAATTCGTCACGTCACGGCTTGTTACTCACCCAAAGACATTCCTCTCACACACATTTACGGTCCACGTGATTTCCGTTTGCTGTTGTGAACAACCTAACCTAAAATCGTGACAGGTGACAGCAAAGTTAAGAGTAAAGGTATGTAAATAAAACATTTATTAATATAAATACCAAAAGTTGCATGAAATATGTTTTTCGTTAACAATATGTTGCTGTCGCAAAATCAAACTGACAAGTGATAACCCAAACAATCATAGTTCCAAACACAACCAGTATAAAGCTACTGTCGCATCCGCCAAGCCGTGACGTACAGCCGTGACGTCAGTGTCCAAATATTTGAAATTAAAGACAACATTTAAAAAATCATATGTCTGATTCTAAAGACTTGTAAGGTGTAAAACATACACCTACATATTTAGTTTGACCTATTCTTTTAAGAAAAAAATAAATTAGACAATGTGAAATAACCCCATTGGATAACCGGAAGTAGCAGATTCTTAAAAAAAATCTTGTAAATATTTTTTTTTTGGTAAATTTTAGTCCTTGCTTATTAAAGAAGAGTAAATTCTCTATCACATACATATAAATATTTTATTATAACCCAAATAATGTCATGGAAACCAAGTGAAATATTAAAATGTTTGTAACTAACAGATAAATTTCAGTGTCAAAAATCCAGAGACATTACTGAAGATTTTTTTCTGGGAAGTACATACATTATATTATTTCTTATTACCTATATTAATAGTTAAATATTTAAAATTATAGGTATATTACATATACCCTTCAAAAATACTATTAATCCCGACTATGAATTGGAAACATTTCGAAAAATTAGAAGAGGACAAAATTTCTTCATAGATTGAATTTAAAATTAAAAAATATAAATATAAAGAATAGATGTAAGTAGAATTTTTGGTGCAGAGTGTAGGTATACAAGAAATGTTAAATACAATAGGGCGCGAGCAGTCATATCACTTTGTTGGCCTTGACAAGCAGATATGGGGGCCCTTGTCAAAATGATAGCTAGTAATTATGTACATAGATGTCAAATATTATTTTTCATATAGTTTATTTTCCTCGACAAGTGAATTCGACAGTCGCTGGTGACAAATTAACTATGTGAATTTATAAAATCTTGAAATATTTAATGAAAAATACTGACATTTGACATCTATGTACATAATTACTAATTGTCATTCTGACACGGACCCCCATATCTGATTGTGAAGGCCAGCAATGTCACATGCCTGCTCGCGGCTTTACTTATGTAACCAAAAACGGAAGTGGCGAGAGGTATTGTGTTGGCCACAACAGATTTTTTTTTACTGTAAATCGTTTTATTTTGGGCCCAGGAATCTGTCATTAAGCCATGTCCCCCTACTTGGTTGTGTATTATTATTGGTTGGTATTAAGTTGAGAAAAATCCTGTACTTACCATATGGGGAAATTCTTTTGGACCAGCATTCTCTCCTCCAATTACTAAAGGTTTAACAATATGTGTACAAAACGAATCATTCACTTCTTTCTTTGATCCTATGGCGAACGTAGGAATGGAAACAGCTTTTATAACTACCCTCGAATATTCTCTACACTCTATAGCAAAATATTAATTAAAATACAAATATTCTGAATAAAATCCCAGCATTTATTATTACTTTCCATGCTGATTTCTCCAACTTTTCTTGCTTTCTTCGGACTGTTGCAACAAACAATAGGCACAGTTCCTTTAAAACCACAAAGAGGAGGTATATCCTGGTTCTTTAAGGCTTCTAGTCCTTCAGGACAATCTTTAAGGATCTTGCATATTCCCGGCGTATTGTTAGGTAGAGTGCAAGCATCACCTAGAAACAAAACAGAATTTTTGCATTCAATAATGTACGATATTTTTGACCTTAATTGTATTGTAATTAATTACAAATTATACAAAAAGAAAAACATATTTATATATCAGTATATATGAGGAAAACTCGACATGAAATATGGTTTTATATTTATGTATTCCTTTTAGAAACGTCAGAAAATTAATATTCATAAATCTGGGAATCCGTATACACTTAAAGAATATATTAACATTTATTTTTATACATAATTAACCTTGACACTTCATAGGGTCCAAAGCTACAAAATACCTTGAAATTTATTAATTTTTTTATAAAGACAGCTATCATACAAAAATACCAATAAAAATGACATATTTTTGTTTGCTTAAACTATACCATAGTTAAATTTTAACTGTCTTAAATAAAAATGTGAAAATATAGGTACAATAATTTTTTTAAAGTTGTCCGATCAATGTCATCTGTATCATGAATTAATTAACAAATTGGCATACATTTATCTCACTTATTTGCCATAACACGAAGCGTGTGCGATAAGAATATGGATATAACACGCATGTCTTTCAAAAATTCATAGTATGCAAGTGATTAAAATTTTGAATAAATATTACCAATCACTATTTTGATATAACTCGAAGTAGGCTATGAACAAAGAAACATAGGCCCGTACCACGATCACGGTTTTAACTAAAACGCTGTTTTAAAAAATGTCAAATTCAAATTTCAACATTTAATTTTGCACGTATGTTTGAAGATCGATTTTTTTAAAAATATTTGTTTGAATACAAACTATGTTCTGCTTTTAAAACATATTTTGTTAAATTCGATATTATTTATTATTGTTATTAAATAATGATATCTGACACTTCTTAAAATAGCGTTTTAGTTAAAACCGTGATCGTAGTACGGGCCATAATGTCTTAATTTGAAAGTATTTAATTAAATGTCAATTTATAGAGATATTGTCAAAAATATTATCTAAAGAAATCAAAACTATTCTTGAATCTTATTTTAGCAATGGAAATAAATTAAAAACGGTGAATGGTAGTTGGGCTCATGAGAGCATTGCTATTTATTGATTGCGTGCTGAACAATGTAGACAAACTCAAGAGTTGCCTGCCTGCTTCAAGCTACATGGCTATTTGCGTATTATGTTTATTCTGCTAGGTATTGCAAAAGCTAATGGTTGTAATCGTGAGATTAACAAAATAAAGAAAAATGCCGAAAGTTAGAAATCATCGCGGATGTTTCTCAAAACGTGGGCGGCAATGTTACCAACAATGCACGTGTAAATTTCAGATATTCTAAATATCTAATGAATGTCTAATTATATTTGTTATATCTTTGAAACCAGATGAGCGTGTATGTTTTTTTTAACTTAGTTTTTTCCTCAGACCTTCTTTTATATTCACCTAGCCTTTAGTCAAAATTTTATGAGTTTTCGCGATTCTAGAGCCAATTATGTCGATGATTTTTTGAACTCGCCATGTTAAATCTTCCAAATCTGGAGTTCAATAACTCCAATCGGCACTGGGCAAGTTGACTAAAATTTGGGATTTACATCGAGCAATACTTAGTCCAGCCGTACGCCAAAGATTATTAAGATTTTAAGGATTTCACTTCATGCTCCAACTACCTTAAAATTATATTTCAAGATCAATATTGATAACATGACTATTTATCGATAAATATTTTTTTATATAATACATATAAATATAATTCATAGATAATAATATTTGTATATTATGTGTAACAATAAATTATTTTCTTTTCAGATTTCAACCAAAACTGTAACGAATATTATTAGGTACCTACATCATTGTCCAGAAAAATGAAAAGGTCATCTAAAAAAGTGTATACAACTGAGCAGAGAACCGAATCCCAGCAATCCTGAGAAGACGTACACCTCATGGTGAGTTTGTTTTCTTCCTTTTTTGTATATTTTTAATTTTGGCTAAGTTTTTTTTCTTCAAAACTTTACTTGTTTTTACGTAAGAAAATAGCAGTGGCCGTTTTTACATACATTAAATAAATAAGTTAAATATGTGAAACCAAACTTTGTCATCTACCATACCTGAATATTAAAAATACAAAGTCGAAATCAAAAACATAGTTAAATATTTTATTGGTTAACAGACAGCTGACAGGTGATTTTTTTTTCTTTTAAGAACTAAGGGTGCATTCTAACCAATCAGAGGGTAAAATTTACTTCCTTATCTAAACCAAAGTTATTAGGTATCTCACGTGAAATGAATTAAAGAGATTTTGGCAAAAACAACCATAGTCCAAATATTGTAAATGTTAATTACTTACAATACATGTACTTTCAAAAATGCCAAACTATTTTTCGCAAAAACTATCTTAGTCACAAATTATTACATTTTAAAGTTTGAGCGTTTCTACAAAAACGTCATATAAAATGTCTATTAGGGGCTTCCAAGTCTACGGCTTTAAAAAAAAAAAATTATTGGTTATCATTGTTCATCATGTGACTTGAACGACGCAGCATAGGAGTTTCAATGGTAAAATCTTAATGTGCAGTTATTTGCTCCCCTAATTATTTTAGAGCAAAATTTAAGTTTTTGCTACAGAAAAAAATACTGCATCCGAATATGGTATTGTTTATATTTTTTTAATTTCTGGAACCGTAAAAATAGTCGAAACAATAATAACATTTTTGCAAAAATCATTGATGCCATGGAACAAAAATTCAAACAAAAGCGCGTTAACATCGGTCTACTAGTATTTGAATTTTGGCACAAAAGTCATCTCACCCGGTAAGCCAACTCTCCCGGACTTACCCTATCTCAAAATTTAAAAAAAAATGGACTACGATTATTTTTGCTAAGATCTCCTCATTATAAACCCTAATAGCGGTTTTACACTTAGCAATAAATCTTTCAATTTATTGACGGATAAATCGATCAATTTAGCTTAAAAGGCGTTGAGAATTTACACAACGATTTTTTATCAATTTATTTTTGTTGAAATCAGGGCTACCAACTCCTTAATATTATCTTATATGTTTGTGAGGTTAGAGTTTAACTTGGCGGCGCTTCAGTTATCGTGTAGTTTTTTAGATTATAGTTTTTCATCTAGCGTACATGTTAAAAATGAGTAAAACTAGTGAGTATGCATACTTATAACCTAACAAACAAGCTCACATCAAATACAATTTAAAATGTCCAACACTATAGAGTAGGCACTAGAAAGTAACCAAAAATTCCCCAAAAAATCGATGGAAAATATAACTCGTTTTATTTCATCAATTTATTTTCGTAAATAAATCGATCGATTTTTCTGTTTTACACGTCGCGATAATTGAAGGTCACAAGTCGATCAATAAATCGGTCTATTTATCGTTAAGTATAATATAGCCATAAGTCATACCGTGATGATATATTTATTTATTTATTTACTTCACTATATTATCATTCAGTAAGCATTTACTTTAAATGAGAAACGTAAACAATTTACAAGCATAAAATTTCAATTAGATTATTACAATGTAATGTAAGGTCACATATAATAATATAGGTATTCCCCCGTATTATATTATGATGCGAAAGTAGTACAGAATATCACAAATTTGCAAATTGGAAATAGAATGTATTAAATTTTGGAAAATCCCAGTTGCGTATATACGAATCTTGCACACAAATTCTTGTTTGTAGCTTAAACTTTTATAACATACATTGACTTCACCTTGAAAAACCAGTTTTTATTAAGTATTATTTACAGTTTATTTATTTTTTTCTTTGGTTTTGTGCAGACTTCGAAGCAAAACGAAAAATATTGTTTATAGAGATCTGTTAAAATAAATAAATACAGAATAAAATCAGTAAAGAAATAATTAAAATATTTATAAATTTCAAAAAGAATATATTTGATTAACAAAATATAACATTGTTATAAACAAAAACAGAAAATATATTTTATATTCTATGAAAACCTTTGTCACCTAAGCAATCTTTTAGTAGTTTTTATAATATATTATTCACCCCACAAAAGTTCTCAAATGTACTTAAATTTTTCAATAGTACTGTATTTAATTTAAAATATATCGATATGTTGTAATAGTAAAAGTAAATTTATCAGTAAATATAAATTTCCGTTTCTTACCTTCGTCTTGCTGGGCAAGAACAACAGTAAAACATACAACAATTATAAAACACAAAATATTTAATCGCGACATTGTTGCGTTCACGAACTCAATTCTCGACTGTTGAGTTCCTCATGTAAATACTTAATTATATAGTCTCCCACCACTACACGAGATGATGACTTAGTAAAGGAAAATCACATTTTTTTCTATGAAATTTGTTTATCTATTATCTATACTCTGAAAGCAACACTTACACTAGATAAAATATAAATGACATGGAAAAAATAATGTTTACTGCATTTATTTTCCAAATTTTGTATTATGTTACAAATTACATATACATTTACATGATGAAGTCATGTTATTTACTCAGTGGCGACGCTAAGGAGGGGGGCGTGCCCATCCTAAAAAGTCTAGTGCCCACCCGCTACCAACTTGCAAATAATAATTTTTATATATAAAATTTTGTTTTTAATTATGAACATTATTTGTATTTACAATTTTGTTCTAAAATTAATAGCTATGTAATTATTTGAATATGGAAACTTGCGTCTGTTTCGTTATATATATATATATATATATATATATATATATATATATATATATATATATATATATATATATAAAACATCTAATGGCGCCTATACGGGGATAAGAACGGCTCCTATGACACGACGGTCGTGCCATTCGGCCAGCCTCGCGCCCTCTCGACTCGGCGCTCCACACTCGCCACTTTACGTTGTTTCCTCTATACTACACGCTCACCGTTTACTTATATGTATATCGATGTATCGGAGCGAATTTGAAAAAGCAGAGTCGTTTCGAGCAATAAATAGTTAAATAAAAATAAATTTCGATGTTTCACATCTGTCAGGTGTCCCGCGACGGCTCACTTTTTTTTATTGTGCACACACTACATTTACATCTTGGCGCCGCCACTGTATTTACTATATATATAATGTGAATTTAATGATCCGATTATAAAAATAAATATATTATCACGGCTTGTTATTATCAATTTCTATAGGGTGATTATTCAAAAACGTGCACAGTTTGGCTTTTATCGCCCGATGGTTTATAAAGTTGCCAAGCAACAGGTATTCCAATAAATTAAAACTATGGTCTATGGATAAATGTCAGATAACATAATAAATTCATTTTTTGAATACCGCCACTCGCAAAACTTTTCGTATTCCTTATCGTATACGTCTTTGACTTTTGTGAAACCATTTCGCCCTGTATAACCTCAAATTCATTTGATATTTCTTTTGAATAATCGATATCTATCATTATTATTTGGTACTAATTTTTTTACCTTCCGTCACTTTTAGGTAAGGAAGGAATTTATTGTCTTTCGTCAAAAAATTCAATGATGAGTTTTTAGTGAATACACATGTTTTAGGGTCCCTTATAATACTATTTTACCATTTTTACGATGTATGTATGTGTGTGTGTCTGTGTGTGTGTGACGAAAGTTTCGGATCGCATAACTTCAATACCACGATTCCAAAAATTATAATTTTTTCGTATTCCTCAAGTTTACATCCAGAAGAACAAGTGATTAGATTTTGGTTATAATTGGAGAACCGGAAGTAGCCTCATTTGAAGATTTAACACTTAAATATGATTTATTGACATTTAACGTTATGATAACTTAAAGAATATATTCTCTATACGATTTGATTGCATTTTATACTTGATATTCAATAGATATAGAGTTAAAGAATTATAAATATATTAATTTTCATAAATTAGCCAGCTATGCTAACCATGAAAATTGCTAATATATTCAGATAATTCAAATTGACAGATGTCAGTATCAATAAAAAATAAATGAATGTGGCAGAGATGAGAATGTTGAAGTAGATGTTGGGGAAGACACGAAAAGATATGGTAAGAAACTCTAGTGTTACAAGTTTCTAGAAAGATACAAGAGAGACGATTACATTGGTTTGAACATGCCATGAGAAGAAATGAAGAATTATATTGGAAGAAGAATGAATAGCTTAGTAATATATAGGAGGTTGAAGAAACAAACAGAGGAAGACCAAAGATAAGATGGAAGGACTGTATTGCAGAAGACTTGAGAGAAAAGGAACTGAATAAGAAAACACACGAAAATAGCGACCCCTAACGAATGGGAAAAGCTAAAGAAGAAGATGTCAGTGTCAAGTGCAATTTGCATAGTTTGTTTATGAAATAATTTTACTGGGAATTTAGAATCTTTCGCAAGAAAATTTACGTATGAAATTTATACATAAAACACAGAAGGCGGAAGGTATTGTGCTGGCCACAACATATATATATATATATATATATATATACAGACAATATAACAACATCAACAGGTCTGCATAGTACCACACCATACTAAGTACCTACTGAATCTTTGAATTATGAGAATCAAAATAAAATAAAACGTTCTATATACCACGGGCATAATCGAATTATGAGAATCAAAATAAAATAAAACGTTCTATATACCACGGGCATAATCAAAATTATAGCATTCGGGAAATTAAAAGCTTACCGCTACACGTCGAGCTTTTAAACATTCCGCCGTATTACAATCTTTTAATTATACCCTTAATAAAAAAATAACTATTATATTTTCAATTCTATAAATCAGGATACACAATTTTTTTCTTAAATTGGAATTATTTCACATAAATGGATTTAGTATGAATATGCAAATACGATTATCAAATTTCTTAACAAATAATTATGAGCATATTTATATTATATTATTTAGCATCAAATTACTTTCTTTAGAGTCACTGCGAGTGGGAAAATTGTCGTATTTTACAATTTCTTAGAATGTTTTTAGCTTTCATATCGGCTCATTTCTCATATTTTCGTCTACCACTCGGACACTATAAGATACAAAAAACAGGCGTAGATTATTTAAATTCTGCATGATATTTTCTTTCATTTTATGTATCATATTATTTTTTACAATGTCAAACCCATATACAATAAAAAGTATTAATGACGTCATTTGAAACGCCCATATACAATGTCAAACCCTTATACTATTAAAAGACATCATCATAATGAGATGTGCATGTTCCAATCTAACAATTGTATACCGAGCACATAGCAACATACAAGCATTTTGTGTGAGGAACTATTAAAAGACATCATCATATTGAAATGTGCATGTTCCAATCTAACCATTGTATTCGGAGCACATAGCAACATAAAAGCATTTTGTGTGATATACAGGATGTTCTAAAAATAGTTGATAAGCTTCAGGTAGAATGATACTTTGATTAAATCTGAGTCGATAATCCTAATGCAAAAAAATTATACGGCCTTTCCTAAAGTACTTAAAATAAATGTAAATTTGGCAATACCGATTCAAACTGTTATAGTTATTAACGTCATTAGGCCGATATAAAGCAAATAACGGATGCGACTGAAGTTTGTAAACCGAGGCGACTTCAGCTGAGTCAATTATTTGCATATCGGCCGTGTGGCATTCAAAGTTTTTACCTCTCGCTAAGAGAGGTATTGCATTCATGCTAAAAATCGCATATCCAGATTTTATTGAATAAGCACGTTTTAAGGTCCCTACAATCCGATTTTATCATTTTTACGATGATGTCTGTGTGTGTGTGTGTGTGTGTGTGTGTGTGTGTGTGTGTGGATGTGTGTGTATGTGTGTGTGTGTGTGGGATGTTGGAAGGACGGTTACTCAAAAACTATAAGACTTTAAATTTTTTTAACTACGTATTTCCCAATCGGACATTCATGGGAAGATCTGAAAAGGTTTTGGTAACAATTGGACAACCGGAAGTAGAAGATTCTTGAAAAAAAATCTTTTAAATAATATTTTTTGAAATTTTTTCTTGATAATATTAAAGAAAAATAAATTCTCTTTCTGATACATTTAAATATTTTACAATATATTCTATAGATTTAGAGATAGAAGAAATATAGTATTAAAATAATCTGTTATAATAAATTTTACAGCCGAAAGAATGGCCATGGAAAATAGTTGAAAATTTAATTTGTTTGTAACTGACAGATAATGTCAGTGTCAGAAATCCGAAGACATTACTGAAGACTTTTTCTGGGAAGTACCTACATTATATTATTTCTTAATGTATTAATAGAATTGGAAACATTTCGAAAAATTAGAAGAGGACAAAATTTCTTCATCAAAAATGAATTTAAAATTAAACAATCTAAATATATATGGAATAGATATATGCGTAAGTAGAATTTTTGGTGTAGAGTGTAGGTATACAAGAAATGTTAAATACAATAGGGAGCGAGCAGTCATATGATTTTGTTGGCCTTGACAAGCAGATATGGGGGCCCATGTCAGAATGATAGCTAGTAATTATGTATATAGATGTCAAATATCATAATTTCTCATTCTAAATTTAGTGATTTTCCAATTCCATGTGGAGCAGAATTAAATGTTAAATATCTAAGGCATACAAGTAAACTTTAAACTCCTGGTGATAAATTAACTACGTAAATTTAGAAAATCTTGAAATTTTTAATGAAAAATTCTAACATTTGACATCTATGTACATAATTACTAATTATCATTCTGAAACGGGCCCACACATTTGCTTGTCAAGCCCAAAAATGTAACATTACCGTTCGCGCCCTATACTTATGTAACCAAAAAAAGGAAGTGGCGAGAGGTATTGTGCTGGCCACAACAGATTTTTTATAATACGATAAAGGTTTTCACGATACTGTGATTTTTTTAGAAATATTTTATACTTAATTGCACGCGCCTTTTATAAACCTTAACGGCAATGGCGGATCTAGGGCCATTTTACAGTGGCTCGAGCCACTATGAAAATTTTCTGAACCATTGTAAATTTTTTCAGTAATATAAAATTATTTATTTGCTCAATATTATGTTTTATTTATTTGTGATTGAATAAGTACTTAATAATATTCATTAGTAAAATGTTTACTTATAAATAAATCATTACGGCATATTGCCCATTACTGGGTGTGCCAATCTGCTTTGTACACAGATATCGGTAGCGATGAAATATTTGTACCATGCGAGCGCTTAGCAGCCTCACCTCAATTCTGGCGTGGAGAGTATACCACAGGGGTCAATGTTTATGCTTCATTCATATTCATTCCATCTATTGTTTGTTGCCATTGCAGGGGTATACTAATAAATTTTATTTCTGGAACTGTCAAATATTTGTATTCGAAATCTAAAATTTGAGTTCTTTTTTATTTAATTTGAGTGAGATTTGAATTTTTAAATCTTAATTTGAATTCTACCGGATGTATTGTAGCAGCTGATGGCATTTTGAAATATATAGAAATAGAAAACTTGTAAACACACTAAATGTAATAAAACTAACACGAACTAGAACTGGAACTGTCAAATATTTGTATTCGAAATCTAAAATTTGAGTTCTTTTTTATTTAATTTGAGTGAGATTTGAATTTTTAAATCTTAATTTGAATTCTACCGGATGTATTGTAGCAGCTGATGGCATTTTGAAATATATAGAAATAGAAAACTTGTAAACACACTAAATGTAATAAAACTAACACGAACTAGACAGTTGATAAAAAACTGCTTCCTGTTAACAGAACAGTTTTAAAATGACTTTAAAAGAAGTAATCAAAATAAGTTAGGAATGAAAAATTATTGTACATTATCGAATAAAAATTGTCTGCTTATGACAAAAACGTAAAGTATATACTACAGATTATCAATTTTCTGGAATATCTTCATTTTCAAGTAAGGACAATTATAGTCGGTATTTGAGAAATTTTTAAACATTGCACGATATTTTCTACTTTTGATAGAAACATGACATATGCATCACAAACCGTTATAATACATAAGTAACAAAATTATATTGTCATAGTATTTTATCATGATCGTACCGTTATTGTACCGTCATCGAATCGTCATTATACCGTCAATGTAAATCAAACCTTACAAATGAAATAAAATGAAAAATTGAACGAAAAGCAAGCAAAATATTAAAAAATGTAAATTTGATTATATGGTGAATCAATTCTCGTAACATAATCTCCTCATGACATATTCAAACCAATGTAATCGTCTCTCTAGTCTAGTTATGGTACTCGAAAAATGCTCTAATAATACGCACTGATTTTTATTTGTTAGCACAATTGGAAGAGACATCCTAAAGCCGCCTATATTTGCCTCCCCTAAGCAAGGGATGTATTGGTAAATATATTTCTAAAAAAAATATATACTTAAATTTATAAAATTCCATAAGTACATTCATACATTGTATAAGTAAATATATAATAAAAAATAATTTGAATTACAACGAAAAAATTCTGAATTTAGAAAAAAGGATAAAAAAAATCTGAAAGTAATAAATTGAACGAAAATAATAATAAATTAATATCCGTAGAGACATCTAGTAAAAAATCATATAAAAATGTTTTGCAGACAAACTCAGCTGATAAAATATTAATAATTAAACCGACTAATACAGAACAAGAGCCGGCAAAGTTGCAGTCAGAATTTCGCAAACTAATAAATCCCGCCAGTTTGTCATTGAGCGTTAATAAAGTAAAATCAACAAAAGATGGCAGTTTACTCATAAATTGTAGTAATTCTGAAACTGTAAACAAATTAAAAGACGAAATAAATAATTCTTTAAAAGACAAATTTAGCTACCATGAACCAAAAAAGATTCTTTCAAAATTTTTGGAGTCATTTGTGAAGGAGAAGATAATAAATTTTTTGAAAACAACATCAAAACGCAGAATAATCTGATATAAATACCTTAAATCATTTAAAAATTATCATAAAAGTTGCAGTTGGTAAAGTGTTTAATATTATAATAGAAGTAAACCTTAAAACACTTAATAATTTAATCAGAAATAAATTTGTCTTCATTGGATGGCAGCGATGTAAATGTGCAGATTCATTTCACACCATAAGATGCTTCAAATGTTCAGGATACTGCCATATTGGTCAACAATGCAATAAAACAACTCCTGAAGTGAACTTCAGTGTCTTGGCATTAATAATTATAATTTAGCAAATTACTTCTGCAGATGACATCAAACTCATGGAGGAGTGGCCATATACTGCAAATCATATTTAATTTTTTCCATTTTAAATATTTCTCAATTTAACATTGAATCAATAATCGAATGCGCGGCACTTAAAGTAATAATAAATTATATATTATTATATGTCTATATCGACGGCCAAATTCAGATATTCAAAAATTCTTCACTCAGCTTTCTGATTCACTTTTCCATATGACTCAACAATACAACAAATCTCAACTCATCATCTGTGGAGACTTCAATGTGAATTTCCTAACTGACTAAACAAAAGCGTGAAATAACAGATAATTTCTTATCGTATGGTCTGGCACAAACAATTTTTGAACCCACAAGAATTAAGTCTTGCATAGACAATATATGTACAAATATGGATGAAATAAACTGGTCAGCTTCAGTGGTAAACAATGGACTATCAGATCACTCTTGTCAAGTCCTATAAGTGCAGTATATATGTCAACATAAGGACTTTTCAGTGGTACGTGAGTTAAGAAACTTTAATGATAACAATATTAACATTTTTAATTGGTGCCTTTCGCGTGAAGTGTATAATTTAAATACTACAGTTAACGAACAATTCAACAAATTTTATGAAATTTTCAATTATTACTTCAATATTGTGTTCTCAAAGACGACGATTAAATCAAAAAATAAAGCGGACACATCGTAGATTACACCGGAAATTAAAATAGCTGCTCTTAAGTTAAAAGACTTGTTCAAATTAAAATTAGTGGATTAGTTAGCAATGAAGACTATAAAAAGTATAAAACAATGTATTCTAAAGCAATAAGACTTGCAAAACGTAAACATAATGATGAAATATATTTAAATTCCTCTAACAAAACAAGTGCAGCCTGGCACATTATTAATAACATTATGTCAAAAAAAGAAGTGAAATGTGATTCCTTTCTCATCTTTCTATGGAGGAACGTTTTGAGTTACGGGAAAAGATGGAAGACCGAGGGAGCCAAATCGGGTGAGTACGGTGGATGGGGGACAATTTCAAATCTTAGTCCGGTCAATTTTTGTTGAGCAATACGACTTGAATGAGCTGGTGCATTGTCGTGGTAAAACAAGATCTTTATCTTTGCCATTCCCGGGCGTTTTCCTAGAATTATTGCTGTCAGTTTGTCTAAAAGTGTGGCGTAGTATTGTCCAGTTACAGTTTTTCCTTTATCAAAATAATCAATTAGCAGAATGCCTTTAGCGTCCCAAAAGACTGACGCCATCACCTTTCCTGCCGATTGAACTGACTTCGCTTTCTTCGGGGCCGACTCACCTGTCCAATCCACGCTTTCGACAGAATTTTCGTCTCTGGATTGTAGTGGTGTATCCAAATTGACCGGAATTTTCTTAAACAACTCCAAATTTTCGGCTGAAGTTCGTGCCTGAATACGCTTTTGCCCCGAAAAGCAAATGCGACATCCACCTGGCGCATATTTTTCATTCATTTGAATCTAGTGATATTTAATTATACAGGGTGTAACACAAAAAACGGTCCATAGGCGTTTAACAAGGGAAAACAGTTTTTCCTTGGCCAAAAGTGGCCTAATAATTTAGGCAAAAATGCTTCAAATAAATGTTGTAGAGAATTAAATTCTGCATTCAATTCGGTATTCACATTTTATTTTGAATGTTTAGTAACCGAGCAAATCGAATTTAAATTTTTACAAAAGTTACTTCTTTATAGTGTTAGCCATGACACTGAAACGAAATCGAACAAAAATAATGTCGTTTTACCTGTCAGAAACGCTCTGTTTAACTCAAGAAATATAATTATTGAAAATTATTGTCATGAAGAAAAATTACAAATTATTAACGGCCGAATTCACCATTCCTTAATCATGAGTTGATCCACAGATCAACCCTGATTCTGAATCAATCCAATTCACCATTAAAAATCAAGCTAATCTACTAATCAAAATCAATGATCAACTGATTCGTCATATTCCATGAATCAAGGACTGATCACTTCTTTCAAACCTAATTTTAACATTTATAGCTATGTTAGGATTTTGGCTATTGTACCCATGTGTAACTTTGCCTCATCCTTCTTCTTTATCTTTATTTAGAACCGCATTGGTTTTATTATTTTTAACTACATATACTTTTACATCTTTCATTTGCACTATATTTAAAAACACTCTTTTATTGGAATCAGTGTAATTTCTACCTATATCAAAATAAAAATATAATATTATTATAGGAAAATTATAAAATATATTTAATAAATAAATGAAAAACTTATATATCAATACCTTTTTAATGGAAAGGACAATTACCACGAATAAAATTTCATGACAGTTACATTAACTGTCAAAAACCAACACAAAACTGTGAATCAGTTGATCATGATTCCTTGATTCAGATATCAAGTTGATGAATTAGAACAGACGTTGATCTACAAATCAGCTTGATTCCTTAATCAACTGATTATTAATCAACGGATTAATGGTGAATTCGGCCATAAGTGGCATTATTCTGGGGAAAGTTTTCGGAAAATTTGGGATTTAATTAGTATTTTTTGGCATCATCATAATATTCCTAGTAAAACAACAATTCAAAGATTTATATCAAAATTTGAGACGACCGGCACATTTAATAATAAATTTTGCGAGGAAGCCATAATAGAAATTACAACAACGAAGATGTTTTAGCGTTGATTGAAATCAATCTAAATCTCAGTGTCAGAGAAATTTCAAATGAAATAAGTATCAGTTTTATGACCGTTTTTAGAATATTAAAAAAAACATAAATATCACCTTTTAAAAATACAAAACCACCAGGAAATTTTTGAACAAGATTTTGAACGACGCGCAATATTCTGCGAAATAATTATGGAAAAGGCTAATCAGGATAGGTTTTTCAAAAATATATTATTCGTCGATGAGTGCACATTTACACTGAAGGCGAACCAAGCAAAAATAATTTTCGTTGCTGGTCTCAAAAAAATCCATATAGTGTAATACAATCAAGAAATCGGCAATCAGTAAATGTTAGGGCAGGAATTTTAGACAACAAAATTATTAGTCCTTTTTTTATTGCACGGCTAAATTCGAAAACATATTTGGACTTATTAAGGGAAACAGTTGGGCCAGAAATAAGAAACTTAAATAATAAGGTTCACATTAAAACGAACATTGTTAGATAACATTTGTTGTTAGCGAACAAATATTCATCAACATAGTTCGTGAATAATTGTTGGCAATAATATTAGTAAACATACAGCCGACCATAGGACTTTATGAAATCATACTTTCATAATTTTCTGCTTCCCTAATTATTTTAGGTAAAAAGCTTCAAATAAAAGTTGTGAAGCATAAAATTCTGCATCTGAATCAATAAGTAAAATTAATTTTGTAACGGAAGAAATTAGGCATGAAAATATTGAAAATCATCTCAAAAATATCAATAGCCATGGAATTGAGACAAAATAAATAACATATGTCTAACGATTTATCTATCATGTTACGATAATTTATTTTTATTAAACTAAGAACTAAGACAGATAGGGACTTGTAATTATCATATTTAAATTTAGAAAATTCGTTTTCATAACAAAAAGTTAGTTTCAAAATTTCAGTAGAGCTGAAACATATTTTTTAAATATATCATTTTATGCATAAACTCTACTGTACTGTATATACTAAATTAAGAAATTAGTACACTCTTCCGAGTTTCTGTTCCCGAGGCTGAATTCGAGTAGTTGCCAAGTAGCTGATATCGAATGTTTTACCAAAACTTTTAGCGTGATTCTTTCAAAGATAATACAATATTACTTGAAGAATAAGATAAATTGGTATAGTTGGAGGAAGGAGGAAGAAATATTTGGAACTGACTTATGCAGGGTTTACAATCTTTTATGGACGGTTGGGTTTGTTTGTGGTCAGGACTCATAAATTATTCGAACTTGCAGGCATCAATTTTAGGGTTAGAAATGGGCCGTATTTAATAATGATGTTAGAAGAAGTGTATTTTAAACGCATTGTTATTTGAATACAGATTTAAAAGTACATAATTAGGAAACATCTTATAATATTTTAATCTCTTTTCACTTTACAAATTGCCGTTAGGAAAAATACATCTGATGTGGCCAGCACATAACCTCTCGCCGTATATTTTACCTGGCTGTATGCATAAAGCAAAGAATATTTTTATAAATACAAATAATATATTCATATAAATCTATGACGTATAAACTTCTTTATTATTCAATAATAGCATGTCTCAACATGAAGATATTTTACCATAAATTATGTTACAATAAAGTACAAAGTAGAGTTTACCATATATAAATATTAGGCTGGTAACTGCAATTTTCAATTCGAACAACGTTGTTTACTTTCTCTTCATATTCTTCTAGTAAAAACATTAATTTTGGGCGGTCTAAAATGTATATATGGATTGTGCATCTATTCTTACATATCTTCTTTTACATTTTATTTTTTCATACATGTTATATCTAAATAACACTAATTCCCTTTAATAAAGTGACAGATAGATTGCACTCCGATTATTCTTATATCGATGTGTAATTTTGTCAATATTTACAACTTACTTGAGAAGAATTTGATAGCTTTTTCGCAATTCAAAGTTACTCTAGTCTATAGTACTGGTGTACATTGTCCCATAATGTTTGAAACAAATTTAAGTCCTTCAACCTAGACTTGTCATCTCCATAATAGTCACAGATCAAGAATTAAGGGATTCTCCAAATACATTTTTCTTTCATTACTCATTATTTCTGACACTGACATTTATCTGTCAGTTACAAATAATTTAAATTTGCAACTATTTTTCATGGCATCCTTTCGGTTGTAAAATTAATTACAACATTATTTTATATATTATATTCCTTTTATCTCTAAATCTATAAAATATGTATAAAAATATTTAAATGTATCAGAAAGAGAATTTATTTTTCTTTAATATTATCAAGAAAAATTTTCAAAAAATATTATTTAGAAGATTTTTTTTCAAGAATCTTCTACTTCCGGTTGTCCAATTGTTACCAAAACCTTTTCAGATCTTCCCATGAATGTCCGATTGGGAAATACGTTGTTAAACAAATTTTAAGTCTTATAGTTTTTGAGTAACCGTCCTTCCCACACACACACATCCACACACACACACAGACATCATCGTAAAAATGTTAAAATCGGATTGTAGGGACCTTAAAACGTGCTTATTCAATAACCCCATCTAAATCAATGAGTCCGTCAGGTGAGGCTCCAAGATATGGTATTTGTGAATCTACTACTAATCCACAATCATTTATTTTGTATCCATATTTTTCTTTTAATTCTGTTTTAACATATGACTCCTTTACCTGCCCCCAAAATGTTGCCTTGCTTCGAACAGTATTATATAAAATTCCTTTTACAAGATTTTGGCAACTGGTATGAGGAAGACGTCGACAAACCAAGCCAAAGCTTGATGATGTTAATAATTTTCTTCTTTCATCAAGCCAGTCTAAACTATCTCGTTGTAAACGAGTTTTTAACTCAATATCGTCTCTCTGTTCTTTTGTCGTTGCTAGGCTTCCCAAAAAAACTTTTTTAGTTGCTTCATATTCTTCTTCGTTTAAATCTTCTTTTTGGCAATACATTCCGTAATGTTCATCTTGCTTCGCCGTTACAAATAATTTCCTTTTTTTATTATATTTTCTATTTGTTAGGACTTTAATTTTATTTTGTTCATTTCTTTTTGCATATTTTCCAGGACTCCTATCAGATAAATGTTTATATACTTCATAAAATGGCTTCCGGGTATTTTGGGAAACAACAGCAGCAGAACATCTCGCTTGGTACGATTGTCGCATGGTATAATTTATTCGTTTGCCGGCTATAAATTTACAAATAATACTGTTGAATTGTTCGACGTAATTACTATCAACATCTAAAATTAAACTTTTGCTGTGTTGATCCAAATATTGAAATATGGTGGTAATAGAATCAAACATATTATATTTTTGGAATTCCTGGACAATATTTTCTTCATCAGGACATTCTTTATTGCAAAAATATTGTCGACTTTTGCAATTTTTATGTTCACCGAAAACATGACTTACTACATTCAATATATCTTTTTTTAATTCAATTATTTTAATATTTTCAGCTACATCCTCAGTTTTCCAGTGCTGCATTGCTTTCGTTACAGCTGATCGACATTTTAGTATATTTCCTGCCAAAAATTTTCTTAAAAAAGCCGGACCCATTTTTGTTACATTACTTATGTCTTTTAATTTATTGCACATGTTTCGTAGAAGATGGTTACGACATTCTATTTTCTGAACAGTTAAGTTTTTATATGGTTTTGCGTCTATGATTTTTTTATAGCAACTACTATCGCCATCAGCTATCATCTGATGATATCTTACACCGTACATTTCCTCGCTCTTTAAAAATCCTTCGGTGATTGCAGTTGCTTCCATGCTGGTTGAACTACCTGACCAATTCTTAAAACAGTTATGTTCAGGAATATCTCTTTTAGCATTTTCTGCTTGCATACAAATCGAGCAATATTTATTTTTCACCCCTATGTATAATACTTTTTTTGTATTGTAGCCAACAATTGCTCCGACTCCAGATGAGTAATTACTTCTGTAAGACCTTTTAGCCCAGCTACCATCGCAGACAACTCGAATAAGAGGAGTGCCATCTTTGTCTAAACTTCCGTTTCTTTTAGCAATTTCTTTTTCTTCTTCAACCGCTTTCTTCATAGCCTGTTCTGCTGTTTTTTGCCATGCTGTACATACATTATTATGCAGTTTTGAGTAATGTCTCTTGTTTATAGCGGGAATGTTTAAAGAAGACAAGAAGGATTCCATGTGAGTAAAACCGCTACCTATATTCATTATTCCAAGTACAGCACATTCATTGACGTCTACTTTTTCTGCGTTGTTTTTTCGGAATGTAGTCGAAATGTAGCATTACACATATTGCAACGTAGAATAAACTTTGATTTTAAGCCCGTTCTTAATTCGTTTATTATATTCATATTATTTAAAGTGCATCCCATTTGTTCATTATGAATACTAATTTCTTTTAAAGAATCAAACAAATATTGAAATTCAACAATGCGTCTACCTTCTACTTCATACATAGATTTACTAATGACATTTTCTGATACTTCCAATTCTTGTTGGTTAATAAGAGTACTGTCATATATTTGGGAGCCTTCTTCTGAAAATAATCTTCTTCTACTTGTTTTACTCTGCTTCGAAGAGGAATTTCCGGCTCTGTGTAATAAATAAATTTATTATAATAAAAAACCAAATAATGTTTGAATTATTTACTTGTCGGAAAATGAATCATTTTCATCCTGATGACTGCAGGTTGAAGGTACCGCGAACTTTTCTGCATTCCTAATGAAAATTGTATAGTTGTATCAAATAATTTACAGGAAACACAGACTATGACGCAAAAAAATATTATAATTGTTACTGTATGTTTTAACTCGCTACAGAAAATTTAGGGAATATATGTACCCCTATTTATATTAGGTTTTTTTCTTATAAAAGATTTTTAAATACAACAAAGTAATGCTTTAAATGTAATTAGAAAGAAAGAAAAATTGATTTTGACATTTTGACTGCTCTCGTCCTAACAAAACAAAACCACACAAAAAATCAATTATATTTATGTTTTTACATTAATATATGTGTACAGTAGCTGCAAGGAATTGATTTTACCGTTAAGTATTTTTAAATATTTTTCATTACAACAAATACTCTAAATAAAACTAGCAAATTTGGAATTTGTACTAGACAGTTCTTGGCAAATTCATTCATACTCGTATGATGGCATATAATAGTACCTCCTTAGCAAGCATGTGTTTGTCATATCAAATTTTTAATTACGTTATACTTAATCTTTCATTTCTAACATAACCTTAAATTAACTAAAAAATTTAAATACTTACATTTTTCGCCAAATTTGAAGATTTTGGCATTTCTTTCGCCTAACATTTAATCGCACACGATTTTTGTCCCCTCGGCGATAATGTTTTTCTTCGCTTTTATCCATTTGTATGGATTCACAAATAACAAAAATAAAAAGAAAAATATAAAAATAAAAGGTTGTAGTCTTGAAAAAGACTGATTTTATAGCAAAATATATTGCAAAAGCACAACAAATTGCAAACGAAATTATAAATAAATAGAAAAATACAATAATGAAAACGTAGAAAACCATCAACGAAGTTTCTAACAGACAGCAATAAGTGACTAAATGACAATCTTGCTTATAGCCAAAATAGTAAAATACACCCAACGCACGCCTATGGAACGAACTTACTCAAATACACACAATTTATGTGGCGGCGCTTTTGCACAGTATATAAATTGAATGAAAACACAAAAATTAGCATTTTGTAGAAAACGTCTACAGGCTGTATTTTTACTAATTTTTGTCCAAAATTTTAAACAAAGTTTTATGAAAGTCGGAATCAAGTTTTCTATTGCTTATTTTTTTGAAATTAGATATAATACTGTTAGGAAAACTCATTTTGTGAGTCTCAAGACCCGTACCGCCATCTCTGATCACCATATAGATATATATATGTAAAAATAACGTTGTTGTCAAAAGTACAGTCGTTGCGTGTAATTGAGTTAATATACATCTCATTTGTGTACAATTCTGTGTTATATTATTTATTGTCCCACTTCGTGTTCCCTCACAGGTTATGGGCCCAGTATCGCGAGAATTATAAAAGAAAAAGGGAGAAAGTTCGTGTTGTATAAAAATTCGTACCGCGTGTCGTGACTCGATTCCAACCTCAATCTCTCGTCGCCATGAATTCAAATGCAGCGAGGATCGAGCTTCTCAATAAACATAATTATGATACATGGAAGCTGCAAATGGAAGCGATTCTTATTAAAAACGACTTGTGGGAGTATGTCAATGGCACAAACGTTAAGCCAGAACCCAATGCCAACAACGCGAATGCCACAACGCAGTGGGACAAGAACGACCGAAAGGCAAAAGCAGATATCATACTGTCGATTTCTCCAGGCGAGTTAAAACAAATTAAAAATTGTGCAACGTCGAGTGAAGTATGGACCAAACTACGAGATATTTATCAGACCCAAGGACCAGCGCGAAAAGCCACGCTCTTAAAACGTCTGACGCTACACAAGATGGCAGACAACGGGGACATTCGCGAACATCTAAATGAGTTTTTCGATACAGTCGACAAGCTCGGAGACATGGAAATAAACATACACCCAGATCAACTGGCAATCATGTTACTCTACAGTTTGCCCTCGTCTTTCGAAAACTTTCGATGCGCTATTGAGTCGCGAGATAACCTACCAACGCCAGACGCTCTTCGCGCCAAAATAACTGAAGAATGTGACGCACGGAAAAACACTATGAACAATGGGACATCTGACGCCATGTTTGCGTACAAGAAATATAACCAAAAGAAACCCCAGAAGAAGAAACCGGAAGTGAGCGGAAACAGCAACGACAAACAGGTGGAAGGTCAGCCAAACAAAACACAATGTTTTATTTGCAAGAAGCCGGGACATAAGTCTCCTCAGTGTTGGTTCAACAAGAAAAATAAGAAGAAATCAGAGGCAAATATGACGGAAACCGATGACGTGTGTTTCAATTGTGTGGAAACCAAACATTTCCAGAAATGGTGCCTTGACAGTGGTGCTTCTACGCACTTGTGCAATGACTTGAAAAACTTTCGGGAAATCAGTGACTCAAAGTGCGGCACGTTGAACTTAGCCAACAATTCGACGACCGAAATTATGGGCAAGGGTACAGTGCAATTTATCGCGAACGTGTCAGGAAATCGGAAAAACGTCTCTCTCACGGGCGCGTCACACGTACCTGATTTACGCACCAACCTTTTATCCGTCGGCAAGATTGCCGATCAAGGATTCGACGTCGTTTTCAGGAAGGAAAGTGCCGAAGTCATTAACGCTAAGGGACAAATCGAACTCCATGCAGATCGTATTGGTGATTTATATTACATACGCGAGTTCGGAGAAAATGCTTACACCGCGTCGTCCAATTCGAAGGTCAAGGTTTCGCTAAACACGCTGCATAAACGTCTTGGTCACGCGAACGTCAAAGACATTCTGAGTGCAGTCCGAAACAACGTTGTTACCGGTGTGCAACTGGAAGATCCAACAGCTGAGCTGAGTTGCGACGTCTGCCCACAGGGGAAGATGTCTCGAACTCCGTTTCCTCAAAAAATCAACCCGAAGATCTGAGATGCTAGACCTGATTCACACAGATATAGGTGGACCAATGCGGACGGAATCTTTGGGAGGGGCGAAATACTACATAGAGTTTATCGATGATGCAACTAGATGGTGCGAAGTCAAATTTTTGAAGTCCAAATCTGAGGCTTTAAAAGCAACTAAAGAATATATTGCTTGTGTCGAAAACCAGAAGGGTAAGCACATTAAGTTTTTACAATCCGATAACGGCCGTGAATACACGGCGCAAGAATTTAACCAGTATTTACAGGAACGAGGAATCTCTCGGAGACTTACTGTGCCTTACAACCCCCAGCAAAATGGGATATCTGAGCGAAAAAATCGCACCCTTCTCGACACCGCCAGATGCATCATGATTGAGTCCAAACTGCCTAATCATTTTTGGGCTGAGGCAATTAATACTGCCAATTATCTTCGCAATCGTTTACCGACGAAGAGCTTGAACGGAAAAACTCCATATGAGGCATGGTTCGGAGAACCGCCGAACATTGCACATGTCAAGAAATTTGGCTGCAAGGTTTTCTACCTCAACAACGATCCAAGTAAAGGGAAATTCGAGAACCGTGCTAAGGAAGGAATTTTTCTCGGTTATGCCGACGAGTCCAAAGGTTTTCGAATATGGTCTCTCGAAAAGAAGAAGGTGATTATTAGTCGCGACGTAACCTTCATGGAGAACGACGATTCTCACCCCAAGGAAAGAGAGGTTACCGAAAGACCTATTGAAAAGAACAGCGAGGAGCAACAAAGTCAACGCTATGCAGACTTCGAATGCACATCGCCGAAAGAAGAACGAAATCGAACACAAAGTACTAGCAGCCTAGATGAAGAGGAATTTCTTGGTTTCGATCCTGCCGAATGGCAGTTATTGCGACCAGATGAAGCGAACGACGAGAGCGATGCGACGGAGGACAGCAGTGAGAGCAGAGGTCGTGGTCGTCCGAGACTCTTAAGGACAGGATCGCGCGGCAGACCAAAGAAGCTGTACCATCCAAACGTTCCAGAACGAACCGAGTTCGCAGATGTTGAAGAAACCTTTATTGCCGAAATTCCAATGAGTCAAGCCATGTCGAGTCCTAACGCTAGAGAATGGCATCAAGCTATCGTGACGGAAATGAAGGCTATAATAAAAAACGACACATGGCAGTTAGTGGATCGGCCCGAACGCGAAAAAGTCATAGGGAGTCGCATGGTTCTGCGAAATAAATTAAGATCCGACGGGTCACTACACAAACGGAAAGCCAGGTTAGTGGCGCAAGGTTTCAATCAGCTATACGGAATCCATTTTTCAGATACATTTGCTCCTGTTGCGCGTTCCAGTTCAATTCGTCTAATGGCTTCGTTATCAGCTCAGTGTGGAATGAAGATTAGACAACTGGACGTGGCAACCGCCTATTTAAACGGGGAGTTAGAGGAGAAAATCCACATGGAAGTTCCGAAGAACTTCGAGAAGATTCTTGAAGGAGTTATAGAGTCTGAAGGCAACAATTCAGTCAAGACTAAAGCTAAATCCATGCTACGTGAATTTCGTAAGGGTAACAAGGTTTGTCTCCTGCGGAAATCCATATACGGGCTTCGTCAGGCCGGCAGGAGCTGGTATTTTAAGTTGGACGAGACTCTTAGGAAACACGGTGCCATTCCCACAAAGGCAGATCCTTGCCTATTTCAAATTGGTTCAGGGGAAGACTCTATATTAATTGCGATATATGTTGACGATATTTTAATCGCATCTCGAAACGAGCTGATGATCGACGAAATTTGCTCGAAATTGTCCAGAGAATTTGAAGTTAAGGACCTGGGACTCGCAAAATATTGTCTCGGGATCGAGTTCTCTCAAGAGAATGGTCAAGTTACGATGCATCAACGTGGATACATTCAGGAACTACTTGAACGATTCGGCATGTCAGAGTGTAAACCTGTCAGCACTCCCATTGACATGAGTATTAAATTGGCTAAGCCTGAAGAACCGAATCTGGAGGAGTCGATGTTTCCGTATCGAGAGCTGATCGGAGCATTGACGTACCTGTCCACTACTACGCGGCCGGACATAGCCTTCGCAGTGAGCAAGTTAGGGCAATTCAACAACAATTACGGACTCGATCATTGGAAGGCAGCTAAGCGTGTTCTACGCTACCTAAAGGGAACAAAAGACGTCGGACTGACCTACGGATTTAGTCCAGGACCTATAAAGGGATTCGTTGACGCCGACTGGGGAAGTTGCGTCGAGGATAGGCGTTCCTTCTCTGGATTCTTGTTTATGCTAAATGGAAGTCCCATAACATGGGACGCGCGAAAACAAAAGACCGTTGCGCTTTCGACCACGGAAGCCGAATACATGGCCCTATCCGAATGTGGAAAGGAAGCCATCTACCTACGACGCTTCATTAAAGAACTTGGATTCAATGATTTAGCAGATTTTGTCATACATTGCGATAATCGGAGCTCTATGAAGCTGGCCGAGAATCCAACGTTCCACAATAGAAGCAAACATATCGATATCAAGCATCACTTTGTCAGAGACCTGATACGGAATAAAACGATAACACTGAATTACGTATCATCAGAAAACCAAACAGCAGACTTCTTAACCAAGGGATTGCCAAAGGTGAGGCACGTGCAGTGCATGCTGTCAGCCGGACTCCACCAATCTACATCGTAATCAGCGTCGTCTTGAACTCGAGGGGAAGTGTTAGGGAAAACTCATTTTGTGAGTCTCAAGACCCGTACCGCCATCTCTGATCACCATATAGATATATACTATCATTACTGCATTTGTTTCTTATTTATTTAATTTTTAGTTAAATATATAAATTTAGAGAAAAATGGTGAAAATTTCCGAAATTATTGGTTTTAGGCATGGGATACCCTTAATAACATATGAAGATAATACAAAAATACACACAACTGAATAATAAAATATAGGGTGTTCCATTTGAAAATGACGAGTTATAGTCATTTGAAATTGAGCACATTTGATTCGCTTTATTGAACAGCCTGTATAATTACATTTAAAAAAAAATATGTCAGAACATAGAGTATAATTACAGTTATACAGAAAAGAAAATTCTTAATTCTTACTATTAAAATAACTTCAGTAAGCCTTTATAAAGCAATGCGTGTATTCGGTCTTTTTTAGAGAAAAAACGGAATAACTTGGCAACGCCGTGGAAAACTAAAACAAAATTCATATGTTCGTATAGGTGAATAAAATACAATTCAAAATATATAAAAATATATAGGGTGTTCCATTTAAAAAAAGAGAAACTATTCTCGCCGAGCCGTAATGCAACACCCTGTATATGTGAAAATAATTTTACGTTATGCTCCTTGAGTAGTCGAATAAATTCTGTTAATAAACTTATGCTGTATTTCTAACGACAAGGGAGATATCGAAGACGGCGATTTCGGTGACTCACCCTGTATATGTAAAAATAACGTTGTTGTCAAAAGTACAGTCGTTGCGTGTAATTGAGTTAATATACATCTCATTTGTGTACAGTTCTGTGTTATATTATTTATTGTCCCACTCCGTGTTCCCTCACAAATACACTGAAAAATTAAGTATGAAAAACGCACATGTTTAAAGTAATATTATTAATTTCAGAGCACTTTCTTTTAAAAAATGACTAATAACAAACATAGATTTATTGTTCTTAAACAAGATAAAAGAAAAATGATTTAAGTAAAATGTAAGATAAGTATACAGGGCGTTTTTTCCTCAGACCTGTTTTCGAGTATTTCACTCGTGGGTACCCTGCGCTCTTAAAACGAATTATTATTTTAATACAGATATAAAAGTACATCTTGAATGCAAATTTCGGGTACGGCCCAGGACAGAAAACTCTACCTGGCTCAGAGTACCATTACCGCAAAGTCCATAAAACTTTATAACGACCAATTGGCAGAATCTATAATGAGTTCCAAATATTTCTTCCTCCAACTATATACCGTATTTGAAATTGTGTGAAGTACACATATTAAGAAATCTGATGTGGGCAGCACAATACCTTCCGTCAATTCTGTGTATTTTGTACATATTCCATACCTAAATTTTCTAAATTTCCAATTAAATTATTTCAGTAACAAACTATGTAAATTGCACTTGACACTGACATATGTCAATTAGAATTATCTGAATATATTAGTAGTTTCCATGGTTATAGCATAGCTGGCTGTTTTATGAAATTTATAATTTTCAAACTTTATATGCATTGAACATGAAGGAAAAATTCAATTAAAGTATATAGAAAATAAAATATTCTTTAATGTTTATAATAACGTAAATTGTCAAAATATTATATTTAACTGCGTTTTTTCAAGAAAAACTGTTAAAAACTTCAATTAAGAACAATTTTTGAAATTGTAGTATTGGAGTTATCGAAGGAGAATTTTTTGTCACACACCCACATATAGACATCATCGTGAAAATAGTATTCTTACTAACGTACTTATTCATTAAAAACTCACCATCGAATTTTTTGACGAAAGACAATAACTTCCTTACCTATAAGGTGACAGAAAGTAAAAATGGTATACCTATAAGTGGTCAGTAATTTTATACATTTTCTTTTAGCATGTAGACGAAAAAAAATCTTTAGAAGCAGTTTTTTAAACTCTGACGTCACTAAATTAGTGATTTTAGTTGTTAAAGACATTCGAATCAAGAAAATGATATTGGCCAAAAACACCATTATTAAAGATGTACCAACGATAATATGTAATACATGAACAAAATGAAAGCCGCAAAAGCATAACTAAAGTAACTCATTTCTCTTTCTATTTCAGATTGCATGCATGACCATGAGGGCTTCGGAAACATGGAAGTGGGAGCAGAAGAGGGCAGAGCACCTTTAGGAGAAACAGGAGACAACAGAGTTACTGCATTGGGGCCCCACAACTCAAAAATTCAAGCGTGCTGTCAGCATGTATAAGGTAATAATCTTACTAAATTTAATTCTATTTGCTTTATAATTCTGTGGCTTTAAGGCAAAAGCAGTACGTCCTATTTAGAATTTCTGCAAATTTTGTCTAGTGATTATAATTATTTTACTTTGTAAGGCGCTTAAATTGACGTCTCTTTATGTATATATATATATATATATATATATATATATATATATATATATATATATATATATATATATATATATATATATATATATATATATGTATTCCTTCACAATACTGTCTGCGTTTATGCAAGAGCAATCAATGTCAATATTTCATAATTTCGAGAATGAGTTATTTAATTTTTAATTTTGAGTATTATATTGCATAATAGTGAAAATAGTATTTATGTGGTTGAAATCGCTAATATTGTAGATAATGCAACAATACTTTATAATCCAAGAGTCGAAACTTGGAATAAAAACGAACTAGTTCAAATCTAGTTCCTAGTCAATAAGGACTATCTGAATTGTGTGTAAAATATTTGCACTAGAATAACTACTAAGCATTTGAAAAGTGGTGTACTTTCCACTTGTATAACCACCCGCCGGACAGCGTGATGCAAAATGAATTTCTCTGCACTATTTTTTATCAAATGTGCTTTCGAAATATCAAATTGAAGCAAATTTCAAATACCTTTGAAACCATTTAAAAACTGTTGGTTAAAATATCGCATGATACATTCATTATATAAACCAAGTGTCTTGTGTAATGAAGACACGTTTATCGTACGAAATTTTATGCAACAGTTTTTGAAATGATTTAAAAAACCCCACAAACTAATAATTATTATTTAATAGGCAGACCTATGGCTGGTCTGAGATGTCAAGAAACTTGGAGTATTTGGATGCAGCTTTCGATTTCAAAACTGAAAATTTTCTAAAGCAGCTTTTCTGGAGGATATCTGAGCTCCAGATAAATCTTCTACGACGTAGACGATCATCGATGGATGAACTGGTAGGAACTTTAATGTTTTATAAAATATTTTGTTTTCATATTCAACCATGAGAGCTTAGTCAATGAAACATGACTATTATAAATGTCTAAATATTATCTTGTGCTCAAATTCGATTTTGAGTACTACATTGAAAGAAATATAACTTTCATGAATGTGTGTGTAATATTTCAAACAATTTAAAATTGAATATAAAATCAATATCTGGGAACATATGATTAGCATATATCTTTCAGGAATCGGACATCAAGAAGACTAGATTAATATAGTAGAATATAAGTGAGTTTTAAGTTCTTTGAAATGTATTTTCAGGTCTCGATTAAACTTTGGCGCAGCGCACCGTTGAGCAAACACGCATTTTCTTTAAAAATTAAAATAAATTGATAAAGTTGAAAGTTCCTCAGTGATGATTCATCATAAAATAGTGCGTTTGATTGCCCAGACGACATCTAGGGAGAGTGAATGTGAAAAAAAAACATGTATCGCGGCATGCTTGTTGTTGGATAGATGAGAGAATCAGGAAGGAGGTGTGAGATTTGAAACTTTTTTGTGGGTCCCGGTTTCCTTATTTAACATCACGGTTAGGTTAGGTTAGGTTAGGTTAGGCAGGGTTCGTGCGCAATTTCCATAATTGAGTGGACTGATATGTATAGCATTCGCAACGCCATGTGAAACCAGTTGTTTATTCTGGCGGATCGCTTCACACTTGTGTAAATGTTTCTAGGGACATTTTAATTCTTTTGTACCAGTGCTGACTGTCGTTCGTACCGGCCGCTGCTCTAGATTGGACGCTTTGTCTGCTAGACTCAAATGAGAAAAGTTTTAAACGAACCTGATTGCTAACACAGGAAGCTTTCTTATGGCGTTATGTGTTCTCCTCATCCGGAGGCAACGTAATCATCGTTTAATTTTAATGGCAACGAATAATCAAAGACAAAGTAAAGTTTTTATTTGATTTGTTTGTTTGACCATACGGGTTGACCGCGTTTGGGTTAGGTATCGGGAATATGGCCGGCGATGCCATCGGTAGTAGCTCTTTAGGCTGTAGTCAAGCCGAGGAGTTTACATGTGACTGACGTCCCTTGTCCTTAATTAGCCGTGCATGCAGAGCATCGCGTGGGGTCGGCCCAATCCCCTCGTAAACCACATGTGAGAACCACCCCGGCGTTCTCACTTTTTGTCTTAGTTCGTCTCTCTTCCACTTTAGCTTAGCATAGTCTAGATATAAGGATAGCTTGCGTAGACATAAGATAGCTTAGATATAAGATAGGCAAGGGTTGTTTTTGCTTTTCGAAGGAGAAAATTAACGTACCTAACTTACCAATTTTAGATTTGCTTTTCTTTGAAAGAGATATTAACGTAAGATAGGCTTTTTTGCGCATTTCAACCAAATAGTTATAAGATAAAAGAATTCCCCACCGCCGCTCTCGCCGAAACAAACAAGTATGAATTTTTTTTCAGTAATTTCAATACTCTGAAAATTAGTTTCCTTATAGAAAAATACATGCTGAATTCAAATTTGAACAGTTCGAGTTCCTATCTCATTAGTTTTCGCGCAATCATTTTTAAAGTCGAAATTTACTTTACAAAGGTACAGTAAAATTTTTGGAAGATGTCCGATCAAGGTCTTCTGTATCATGAACGAATTAACAAATTGGTATACATTTATCTCCCTCCTTTACAAAGGCTATAAGCGTGTGCGATAAGAATGGATATAACACGCTTGTCTTTCAAAAATTCATATTGTTTCGACTAAGTTAGGACATTCCATTTTAAAACGATCTTCGTTGTTGATAATACTTTCGCTGTAACATAAGTTTATTTATTAATTCAAATACATTACCTTGATTCATAGCCGCACGAATAACGTTATTTTCTGTCAGTATCAGTGACACTGACACTATGTCAGTATCTTATTTTTCACATATTTGGTTTTACATTTGCTAATAAACTTACAAGTTGACTTATTTTTGAATTTTAAATGCTTTTACTGGAACATATATTTTATAATAATAAAATTACAATAGTATCTTATATACCCTCATAAAAACTAAGCAAACGACGCTACTGAATTTGTCAGAATGGGCGAAACAAAAATCTCAGTTCATACAATTCGTAGATAACCTTGATCGGACATCTTTCAAAAATTTTACTGTACCAGACTCGAAACAAACAAGTATGAATTTTTTTTCCGTAATTTCAATACTCTGAAAATGAGTTTCCTTATAGAAAAATGCACGCTGAATTCGAATTTGAACAGCAAGAGTTCCTATCTCACTCAGTTTTCGCACAATCCTTTTTGAATTCGTAATTTCACTAATTTTAATACTCTCAAAATTAGTTTCCTTATAGAAAAATGCCTGCCGATTTCAAATTTGAATAGTATGAATTCTTATCTCACTCAGTTTTCGCGTAATCATTTTTAAAGTCGAAATTTTCTTTACAAATATACCTGACTCGAAACAAGCAAGTATGAAATTTTTTCAGTAATTTCAATTAAATTAATTTCCTTATAAAAAAAATCTGTTGTGGCTAGCACAATACCTCTCGCCATTTTCATTTTATGTTGCATAGGGCGCGAGCAGTTATGTGACTTTGTTGGCCTTGGCAAGCAGATGTGGGGGCCCGTGTCAGAATGAGATCTAGCAATATACATAGATGTCAAATATGATAAGTTTTCATTTGAAACATTATGAATTTCCAAATCCATGTGGATTATTTTCCTCGACAAGTATATTCCATACTAATGGATGACAAATAAGCATCAGAATATTTTGAAATTTTGAATGAAAAATTATGACATATGACAATTGTGACATCTATGTGAATAACTACTAGCCGTCATTTTGACACGGATCCTTTTGTCTGCTTGCCAAGGCCAACAAAGTCACATGACTGCTCGCGCCCTATAAGTACACACAAATAATTGAAATTGTTTCTCTTCTTCCGTTCTATGAGAAATTTTATTCTACTATTCTAATATGTTCAAAATTCTTCAAATTCATTGACGGTATTAGCGGTATTTCTTAAGGATATATGTAATATTAACATACCTGTAATTTAAATACATAATTAATTAATAATACAATAATATATATTAAATGTACCCATACCTCCCAGAAAAATCTGACACTGACATTTTGCATTTATTTGTCAATTACAAAAATTTAAATATCGCAACTGTTTTTCGGGCAACGAGATTTAATACAACAGATTATTCTATATTATTATATACTATATCTCCAAACCTATACGAGATAAAATAAAAAAATTAAATTATCAGATTGAGAATTTAATTATCTTTAATGTTTGTAGTAACAAATTTTCAAAAAATAATATTTAGAAATTTTTTTTTTAGAAACTACCACTTCCGGTTGTCCAATTGTTACCATAGAACCTATTCAACTCTTCCCATTACTGTTAGATTGAGGAATCCGTAGTCAAACAGGTCTGTAGGGTTATAGAATTTGAGAAATCGTGCCTCCAACAACCTCACACACACACACACACACACACACACACACACACACACACAGACATCATTGTAAAAATGTTAAAATCGGATTCTATGGACCTTAAATCGTGCTTATTCAATAAAATCTGGATATGCGATTTTTAGCATGAATCCAATACCTCTCTTAGCGAGAGGTAAAAAAATGCATGTATATTATCATGTATTTAAAAGGAAATTCATCTGACATGTTACGAAAATTTGATATACTTTTACGCTATTAGGCATAATAAAATAAAGTCTTAAACAAATAGGCATATATGTATGTGTTTATATTCATATTTATATGGTAGAAAATGTATTAAGTTGTATTCACACACGCATAAAAATGTTATATTCTTCACATATGTATCTTAAGAATTATGTACACGTAGAAATAAACTATTCATATTAAAAATTGGACTACATCTCCGTATTAAAAAAAAAACTATTATCCCTCATGTATGTATATATGTATAGGTAATTCTGCATAGTTACTTTTTCAAAGTCAAATTTGACGTATTTAGAGTACATATCATCATCTTTGTATTTGTGAAACTGCAAACATCATGTAATGTATCATAAACACGATCGACGTATTAAAACTCTGTAAAATAATGTATATCATGTATTGTCATTATTATGTAATATATGTCTGACCAATAAATCCTTATTAAAATAACAATATTAAAAATCGCATTCCAAAGATTTAGTTGCATATACAGATAGCTATAGCAATGATCCTGTAGTCGTCCATCTGAAACCAGAACGACGAGTTACAAGATCTTGTGAAATAAAGATCTAGGTTCGATTCCCGCTAGCTACCAGTAGCCAGCAACCAGCCGAGCATCCCAGCCAGCGAGCCACCAGCCCCTAGCCAAGCCTAGGGGTCCTGCTGGTCGACCAGTTAGAAATCAAACAAAACAAGCATATAGTTCGTTATAAACGAGGTTCACGAAGCAGAGTATCCAATTCAACTCCATCGCTCACGCTGCACGAATCAGAGACAACTAATCTACTAACGTAGAGAGACTTGACATATCCATGTTAATCTGTGTTATTAGGGTACCTTTATATACAGGGTATGGCCATGAGGCAAGATCGCCGCCATAAGCGAGCCAATGTCAAACATATTGATAATTCATTTCCCTATTTATTTGTAAGAAATGTGGTATTATATTATACAGGAATATTAAATAATCACACTATGAATCTATAAAGGTAATAAAAATTCATTTATTTAAGAGATACACAATTATTATTATGACACAGATTTGGAGGTTATGTATAGCATATGATAGGTTGTTATTATCTCATCAAATTTAATAACTGTGGTTATTATTTACATAATAAATATATATTTTAAACTTACCTTTAAAAAAATTAAATGTTTGTGCTTAATATTGGTCATTTTTATGTGTTTTCAATATTGCCAGTCATGGTACTCAGTATCTCAAGAAAATATACAAATAAATAAAATAAAAGTATTACTTACACTTTAAATAAATATTAGAAGTATATTTAAATGTGTTTTGCATTAAAATAAAGCAAGTAGCCACGAAAATACATAATAATTTGCGCAACAACAACGAATATGACAGTGGCCCTCTAATGGCGGACGAAACGCGAGCACGTCATGGCCATACCCTGAGTATATAGGTACCCTAGTTGTTATTAGGGTACCTTTATATACAGGATATGGCCATGAGGCAAGATCGCCGCCATAAGCGAGCCAATGTCAAACATACTGATAATTCATTTCCCTATTCATTTGTAAGAAATGTGATATTATATTATACAGGAATATTAAATAATAACGCTATGAATCTATAAAGGTAATAAAAATTCATTTATTTAAGAGATACACAATTATCATTATGACATAGATTTTGAGGTTATGTAGCGCATAGGATATAGGTTGTTATTTTCACATCAAATTTAATAACTGTGGTTATTATTTACATAATAAGTATATATTTTAAACTTACCTTTTAAAAATTTAAGTGTTTGTGCTTAATATTGGTAATTTTTATGTGTTTAAAATATTGCCAGTCATCGTAGTCAGTATCTCAAGAAAATACACATATAAATAAAGTAACAGTATTACTTACACTTTAAATAAATATTAGAAGTATATTTAAATGTGTTTTGCATTAAAATAAAACAAGTAGCCACGAAAATACATAATAATTTGCGCAACAACAACGAATATGACAGTGGCCCTCTAATGGCGGACGAAACGCGAGCCACGTCATGGCCATACCCTGAGTATATAGGTACCCTAGTTGTTATTAGGGTACCTTTATATACAGGGTATGGCCATGAGGCAAGATCGCCGCCATAAGCGAGCCAATGTCAAACATATTGATAATTCATTTCCCTATTTATTTGTAAGAAATGTGATATTATATTTTACAGGAATATTAAATAATCACACTATGAATCTAAAAAGGTAATAAAAATTCATTTATTTAAGAGATACACAATTATTATTATGACATAGATTTAGAGGTTATGTAGCGCATAGGATATAGGTTGTTATTATCACATCAAATTTAATAACTGTAGTTATTATTTACATAATAAGTATATATTTTAAACTTACCTTTTAAAAAATTAAATGTTTGTGCTTAATATTGGTAATTTTTATGTGTTTTCAATATTGCCAGTCATCGTAGTCAGTATCTCAAGAAAATACACAAATAAATAAAATAAAAGTATTACTTACACTTTAAATAAATATTAGAAGTATATTTAAATGTGTTTTGCATTAAAATAAAGCAAGTAGCCACGAAAATACATAATAATTTGCGAAACAACAACGAATATGACAGTGGCCCTCTAATGGCGGACGAAACGCGAGCCACGTCATGGCCATACCCTGAGTATATAGGTACCCTAGTTGTTATAGAAGTTGAGAGACACCTGACAACAAATCCTAGTACTAAACTCAATTCAAATAAAATGGCGGCTGGTTTTGTACTTGTAACTACTGTAAAATTACATAAAGGAAATAAAACAAACATATAATATAAAAATATATTTTTAAACAAAAACAAAACCAACAATAACAAATAAAAACAAAATATAACAAATAAAAACAAAATATAACTAATAAAAACTTACTTTGCCATACATTTTGATGTAATTGTCAATAACATTATTAACCCTGAGGTCTTTTTTTAACATTTTTTTTATTGACCATAAAAATGAAATGTTTTAACATTATATGGACAATTGTTAAAACAATTTTTTCTTTTAATTCCCTCCCATGTGCTTCACAATTGCAAATTATGTGACACATGGGAAGTACTTCGTCAAATAAAAGTTCAACAATATTGCATTTGTTTATTTTCATGCTAATTGCATTAAATGTATACTTCTGCAGTTTCCCTACTTCTTCTACGATGTCTTCCTTCGGGTAAACCAGTCGTAGATTGCATTCTGTCCCGTAATCCCTTAAACGTATTACAGCGTGAGTATCAGTACATGTTTGAGTTGTATAAAACTCAACGCATGTCTGACAGTCACGCTGCAATACTTTTCGGCCGATAAAGCCAGATATATAAGCCGTCGTGTTTAGGCGTACCTTCTGCGTCAATTCAAAAATATTTTTACTCGTGGATTGTATTGGACGGGAAGGTGGTGAAAGGAAAGGTGGATAGTGGAAAATTACACATAAATAAATTGATTATAATCGTTCTTGGATTTTGGCGGCAAAGTAATATCAGACTAGAGGCGGCAAAATTGTAAATCTGCCATTGTGCATTAGAAAATTAAAATTCTTACCTCTTAAATGTAGTAACACACAATGTAGTAGAAGTCGAACTTCGACAATTTGTAAACAAAACAATATTTCAAAAACACTGGTAACTAGACACAGGTAAATGAGATATGGAATTAATATCAATCTGTGCCCGCTATTTAAAGCAGGTACTCCAACCCCTCCATAATTAGGGTGTATTGTTTCTCCAACCCTTCTACAATTAGGGCGTATTGTTTTTCTAACGCCGTCCATAATTGGCCACATCTTTTAAATTATCGTAAAGTTACTAAGCCGCTGATTGGACAGGTAATTCGCCCTTTCTTGATTACAACTACCTATGGAAATAAATGTCTGACATGTACAATTATGGCAATCAGTGATGTTTAACTATTCATTTATTTTAATTTTAACGAGTTGCAAACACCAATACTATCACATATTTACTTACCTAGTGAAACAAAAAAAGCGGTTTTTTTTGTAACAATTAATAACGTTAATATAATATTATTAGCGTTGATTAGCAACGCACTCTTGTTTACATGAACTGTCATTGTCTGACAAACATTGATATCATAATATTAGCGTTGATTAGCGACGCACTCTTGTTTACATGAACTGTCATTGTCTGACAAACATTGATATCATAATATTAGCGTTGATTAGCGACGCACTCTTGTTTACATGAACTGTCATTGTCTGACAAACATTGATATCATAATATTAGCGTTGATTAGCGACGCACTCTTGTTTACATGAACTGTCATTGTCTGTCAACAAACATTCAAACAAGATGGATTGTGCTACCATCTCACGAGAACTCAAGATATTAAAACTGATTCTGCCATCTAGCAAAGCATCCAAGTACCAAAAATCCCTCTTCCCCGCCTAGACCACTTCTGTGATTGAATTGCCTATTCATTTGTCACGAATGGCTGTAAATTCATCAAACAGCCAGTATTATACATAGCTAGAAATCTGTGGTGGGAGATCTGAGATTCCTGATTTAATCGCTAGGCCTTGCTAGCGTTCTGAATAAACAGAAATTTAAATTTTTGTGGGTGTATACCTTCCGTTCGGCTAAATATCTGCCCGAGAGCTCAAAAATGCTAGATTTCTTGACTCACCTTGAATCACCGATTCTACACGATTTTTTAAATTTTGGTGGGTATATGCCTTCGGTTCGGCTGAATATCTGCCAGAAAGCTCAAAAATACACGTAGTGGCCGTTAAATGCTACTTTTCGGACGCTCGTGTTGTAAATTGTCGTTTTTACAGGATTTTGAATTTTGGTGTAGGCTTACTGGCGCTTGCGGCTAGGATTTTGCTCGCTAGGAATATTGTCGTACGCTATTGGTATGTATTGTAGGGTACCTTTATATACAGGGTATGGCCATGGGGCAAGATCGCGCATAAGCGAGCCAATGTCAAACATATTGATAATTCATTTCCCTATTTATTTGTAAGAAATGTGATATTATATTATACAGGAATATTAAATAATCACACTATGACTCTAAAAAGGTAATAAAAATTCATTTATTTAAGAGATACACAATTATTATTATGACAGATTTAGAGGTTATGTAGCGCATAAGATATAGGTTGTTATATATCACATCAAATTTAATAACTGTGGTTATTATTTACATAATAAGTATATTTTAAACTTACCTTCTAAAAATTTAAATATATGTGCTTAATATTGGTAATTTTTATGTGTTTTCAATATTGCCAGTCATCGTAGTCAGTATCTCAAGAAAATATACATATAAATAAAATAAAAGTATTACTTACACTTTAAATAAATATTTGAAGTATATTTAAATGTGTTTTGCATTAAAATAAAACAAGTAGCCACGAATATACATAATAATTTGCGCAACAACAACGAATATGACAGTGGCCCGCTAATGGCGGACGAAACGCGAGCACGTCATGGCCATACCCTGAGTATATAGGTACCCTAATGTATTGTAGGGTACCTTTATATACAGGGTATGGCCATGGGGCAAGATCGCCGCCATAAGCGAGCCAATGTCAAACATATTGATAATTCATTTCCCTATTTATTTGTAAGAAATGTGATATTATATTATATAGGAATATTAAATAATCACACTATGAATCTAAAAAGTTAATAAAAATTTATTTATTTAAGAGATACACAATTATTATTATGACATAGATTTTGAGGTTATGTAGCGCATAGAATATAGGTTGTTATTATCACATCAAATTTAATAACTGTGGTTATTATTTACATAATAAGTATATATTTTAAACTTACCTTTTAAAAAATTAAATGTTTGTGCTTAATATTGGTAATTTTTATGTGTTTTCAATATTGTCAGTCATCGTAGTCAGTATCTCAAGAAAATACATATATAAATAAAGTAACAGTATTACTTACACTTTAAATAAATATTAGAAGTATATTTAAATGTGTTTTGCATTAAAATAAAACAAGTAGCCACGAAAATACATAATAATTTGCGCAACAACAGCGAATATGACAGTGGCCCTCTAATGGCGGACGAAACGCGAGCCACGTCATGGCCATACCCTGAGTATATAGGTACCCTACAATACATTAGGGTACCTATATACTCAGGGTATGGCCATGACGTGGCTCACGTTTCGTCCGCCATTAGAGGGCCACTGTCATATTCGTTGTTGTTGCGCAAATTATTATATATTTTCGTGGCTACTTGTTTTATTTTTATGCAAAACACATTTAAATATACTTCTAATATTTATTTAAAGTGTAAGTAATACTTTTATTTTATTTATTTGTATATTTTCTTGAGATACTGAGTACGATGACTGGCAATATTGAAAACACATAAAAATGACCAATATTAAGCACAAACATTTAAATTTTTAAAAGGTAAGTTTAAAATATATACTTATTATGTAAATAATAACCACAGTTATTAAATTTGGTGTGATAATAACAACCTATATCCTATGCGCTACATAACCTCTAAATCTATGTCATAAAAATAATTGTGTATCTCTTCAATAAATGAATTTTTATTACCTTTTTAGAGTCATAGTGTGATTATTTAATATTCCTGTATAATGTAATATCACATTTCTTACAAATAAATAGAGAAATGAATTATCAATATGTTTGACATTGGCTCGCTTATGGCGGCGATCTTGCCCCATGGCCATACCCTGTATATAAAGGTACCCTAATGTATTGCTAAACGATATGACATCTGGGGGCAAAATAATGAACTACAGATTGACTGGATATTAAAATATGTAATATTAGAAATTTGTTAAATATTATATGTATTTGTGTATCTAAATATGTATATATATATATATATATATATATATATATATATATATATATATATATATATATATATATATGTACCGATATACAGGTGTAACAGCTACATAAACGGGCTACCTCAAATAATTTCTATATTATTAAAGATACAATAAAATACTATAAGATTGTCTCAGATTGTATCAGAATAGAAAGGAAAATATTTTTTTTATAGATGTGGTTCTCAAGTTGCAATCAAAGTTTAATTTTTTTTTAAATAGGATGATATATATATATATATATATATATATATATATATATATATATATATATATATATATATATGCTTAACTAGATGAAAAAAGATAATATAGTGCGTGGGTCAGAAAATTATAAATTAATATATCCGTCTTGTATACTTTGAAGAGATATTCATTATATTTCAAAAAAAATCTTTGTTTCAGAACGAGGTTAGTTCTACAAATGTTCACAAAAATATCATTTAAGTTATCTTCTCTTTCACGAATGAGAAATATAAACATGAAATTTTGCTATTTTAATTATTTGTTTGAAGATATCATCTAAAAAATACTAGGGTACCTTTATACTCAGGGTATGGTCATGACGTGGCTCGCGTTTCGTCCGCCATTAGAGGGCCGCTGTCATATTCGTTGTTGCGTAAATTATTATGTATTTTCGTGGCTACTTGCTTTATTTTAATGCAAAACACATTTAAATATACTTCTAATATTTATTTAAAATGTAATTAATACTTTTATTTTATTTATATGTATATTTTCTTGAGATACTGACTACGATGACTGGCAATATTTTAAACACATAAAAATTACCAATATTGAGCACAAACATTTAAATTTTTAAAAGGTAAGTTTAAAATATATACTTATTATGTAAATAATAACCACATTTATTAAATTTGATGTGATAATAACAACCTATATCCTATACGCTACATAACCTCTAAATCTATGTTATAATAATAATTGTTTATCTCTTAAATAAATGAATTTTTATTACCTTTTTTAGATTCATAGTGTAATTATTTAATATTCCTGTATAATAATATAATATCACATTTCTTACAAATAAATAGGGAAATGAATTATCAATATGTTTGACATTGGCTCGCTTATGGCAGCGATCTTGCCTCATGGCCATACTCTGACGAAAAGGTGAGTAATCTATTTTTTCCGTCGACCGTTTATTAATAGGCTATCTTAATGTATAGAAAATCATTCATTAATGACCCTTATTAATGCATGATTTTTTATTAATAAACGATTTATTGGATGCGTTCACCACATGGAACACAGCATGTATTGCTAACGCTAAGTTGTAGCAAAAAGGTAGACAGAATTAAAAGTCATGCTTTTGACACTTACTAGCTAGGTATATTCACGTAGCATACCTTTAAAATGAATTTGAAAGAATAAAATTCCTCAAATAACATAAAAAACCGCTTGCGTCATTAACACTTGATAGTTAAATAACTATTACTGCAATGTGTTAATTTAATGCTTTATTATACAAATTTTATTACAATAAAATCATTATGTAATTATAATAGAACATGCAAAGTATCAATCCTCTAAAAGTCATTACGAGGAGAATCAGATATCTTGAATATTGACTATGGGGTACCTCAGGGAAGTATCTTAGGGCCTCTTTTGTTCAGTCTATACATTAATGACATAGAGAAAGTTATAAAAAAATGTCGGTTTCATCTCTTTGCTGATGATACAATTATATATGTAGCAGGGAAGAATATGCATGAAATTTTTCAAAATTTAAATGAAGATCTTGAACATGTAAATAAATGGCTATCTCTTAATAAATTAAATCTTAACACATCTAAATCAAAAGTAATATTACTAGGTAAAGATACGCAATACAAATATTTTATTGAAAATAATTTTCAGATATTAATAAATAATGAGGAACTCAAAATAGTTGATGAGACAAAATATTTAGGAGTAAGTATAGATAGAAAATTAGTTTAAATCTCATACTGATTACCTGTGTAAGAAAATCTAAAAAAATTGGTGTATTATATAGAGTGAGTCAATATTTATCAAGAAATACAAAATTGTTAATCTATAATGCAATAATCTTACCACACTTTATGTATGCATCATCCATTTTGTACATGGCTAATAAAGCTGATATAAATAGATTGCAGAAAATGCAAAACAGAGCCATGCGAGTGATATTAAAGTGCAATAGATATAGAAGTATTAAGTCAATGTTGGAGGAACTAAAATGGTTAAATGTAGAACAATTAATTAAAATGCAAATGTTTATGTTAATACAAAAAATAAAATTTGGGCAAGTACCAACGTACTTAAGAAACATTTTAATTCCTTTCAACACGATACATTGTTATGAACGAGGTTTAATAAGAATTTCGTATTGTCACGAGTACAAAAGTCTTCAACACAAAAATCCTTGTTTCATAGTGGTATAGCTGAATACAATAAGTTACCAGAAGATATAAAAAATTTAACTAATTTAAAAGCATTTAAGAAAAGTTTAAAAATATTCTTGAAATCTGCAGAAATATAGTGTATTTGTTCTTTTTCCTTTCCAAATGGTAACTTATTTTTATCTACTTTCTCTGTAAAGTTTGTTTTCAGTATAGTTAGCTGATTTTTTAATTATTAATATTACTTTTTTTTTCTTTATATTTATTATTATATTATGTCATATTATTATTATTTATTCCAATATTATCAACATTATCATATTATAATTTGTTATATATTTTATTTCATTTTGTATTGTATATAGCGTTTAGCTAAATAAATGAGACATTATTATTATTATTCTTTATTTGCTAATGAAATGAGTAACAAGCCGGGGGCACTAAGATCAGCTGTTTCGAATGTTACCGCAACAGCTGAGTGCCCGCGCTCTATGTTCACAAAAATATCATTTAAATTATCGTCACTTCCACGAATACATCCTATACTAATGTTCACAAGTGAATACGAAATATAATCATGAAATTTTGCTATCTTAATTATTTCTTTGACGATATCATCTAAAACAGAAGTGGTTATACAATTTAAGTTAAAATTTTATAAAAATGTACTAGGAATTTACATTAATTTACCCTGAATGGATAATATAAAACCTACTATAAAATAATATAAAAAGAAAATTAAATATAATACAGTACTCTGAGAAATACACAATTCTATAAGTTATGTGTTTGCCCATTTGACAGTTGGTTAACCTCATATTTCATTCAACCTGTAGTTCAAAACTTGCCACCCCAGCGCTGCGATGGCTGCGATCTTAAAAAAATCATTTGGCAGTATTCTTACACAAATTTTTGTGATACCTGTTGTAATCATCTTATCAAATAGTGGCTACCTCGTTCTAAAAGAAATAAACGTTCACCAAACATATGTTATTAATTTGGAATATAATATTTATTAATTTGTTTTTTAGTATTTATGTTCTCTTATTTACTAGCGTAGCTGACACTTTTGACAGTTGCTGTGGACCACCGACCAATAATGCTGTGGCTGTGGACAGTAGGACAGTTGAATGGATTGAAGGCAGACTTATGTCCACTTATTTTCTTTTAACCAAATTAAAGTTCACTAGATTATCGACAATGCATATGTTGCACCACCATTGAACATGCGTTGAACTAGCTTTCGTAGTGACAGGTAGCCTAAACTTTTTCATTCGGTTATTAAATGATTCGGGCAAAGTACTTTCTGATGATGAAAGATTCTGTATATGCTTCTGCTTTTAAATATTCTGGTTTTTGAATGATTCTGTGCATGCAATTCTGGTTTTGAATATTCGGGCGATGAGTATGCATCCGATTCCTTCTATTATTATAACAGAGACATAGACTTGACAAAAAAAATATGAAGTAATAACCCTGATCACATAACAAATAAATGATTGTGATCCTTTCAAATTTATTTTTCTATTGCATATTGCGGTTTGTGATTCATGCGAAAGAAACTCAGCAGTTCTCTTATTTGCCCCTCCATCCTCCACTACCGTACCGAAGACTCAAACCCAAACACCTGCCGTAACGTAAACAAAACTGCTTTGAAAAGATTCTTGCGCCTAGAGACATCTATTGAGAATAAAATTAATTTTTAAATCTCCTGCCATTCGGTACATAAGATCGGCGAATCTGTTGTGTGATCAGGGGGTAATAATTTGATTTAAGGTAGTTATTGAGAACTGACATGTCCGATGGCGGCAGCACCATCGGGCCGATCAGCTGCTTCTGAATTGGTACTCGCAGTGTTGTAACATATGAAAACAAACAACAAAAGCAATTTTTTTCACTTAAAATGGGGTTTGGTACCACAGAACATTTTAGATTTCTGGAAGCAACAGCTACTTCTAAATGTATTATAGAAGATATGTTAAAATGTATATATAATTTTATATATATTTAATCAATCGAAATTGATGATCGCAGGTGAGCGAATTATAAACGCTAACCACATAATATTATGTGGAGTATTAAAAAATGACGGTATAATGTGGGTAATATTTGCACTTTGTCTGCGAACCAGTGCAATTTCTGCAAAACCACATGAAATCAAAATACATTTAGAGAAAAATTAAAAATTATTAGTGCAGAATGCACGTGTAAAGCTAGATAAGGACCACGAAATATGTAATTATCCGATTTAAAATGACGAGAACAAACTTTCATATGTTTTGTTATTTGTTTTGCACTACGAATTGCATATTCCCATGCTTTTCGTCGATCCATATCAATTTCAACACTTGCTCTTGTCGTAATTTTAACGTTATTTTGGCCATGTTTCGGAAAATTATAAAACCCAATGCCTGTGTCTCGACCAGATCTTGAGAGTGACGTCAGAATATACAACAATTTGTACGACTTTTTCCCATTTTTATTCACATCAAATGATCAAACCACATGTAACTCAAGCATACAGTCACAATATAGACCAAATCGGAAAGTTCATATTTTTCTCACCAGATGTCATGTCGCAGCTTGTCAGTTGTCAATATCGTGAAATCATTTTCAACAGAATTAATTGAAATTTTAAGTACATCTCAACTGAAGTATAATCTACCTGCTCTCCAAGTTTTAAAACAATTGACCAAGCGGTACCTGAGATATTTGCAACACGTGAAGAATAGGATATGACAAAATAAACACAACATTTTAAATTATAACTTTTATATCAATTATGACATTTAATCGAAAAACTAGTATGTTATAGATAACCAATTAACGGATTTTATGTAAAAATTTGAAAATTATTTACCACCCAGATTTAATTATATTGCCTCTAGAAAATTATAATCTGAAGATACGTTAAATAGGTAGAATTATACTTGACAACTATGTACAAGTTATCCAGATGGAGTGTCAGTTAACAACGCCCACTGTGGTATTAGCGAATAAGGTGTTCTGTGGTTAACGGAATTTCAAACGTACATTCGAAGGAAATATTTTTTATATGGGTATTTTACGTGAAAAGCATGAAAAATTCAAACAGTATAATACTACTTTCGTAATTTTAAGAAAGAAATATATTAATTTATTTTGCAGTTCCGATTTGTGGTTTAGAACTAGTATTATATCTCAAAACATCTGATTACTTTTATACCTGAATGTACCAATAAAATTCAAAATTCAAATTATTTTTTAAGCGTTTGTCTAGAAAAAGATAAAATTGACTAGGCAACTAATAACAATGTAAATATAGGAGCAACATATTTCCTACTGCCATTCCTTTGAAATAACGATGATAAATAGTCTGAAAAAGTAAAATAACATGAATGGAAATAATAAAGATATACCTATATAAATATTTATTTAATGTATTTTTTAGCACAAAGATAAAATACAAAACAAATATAACATTAAAAAAACAATATTTATTTAGTTTGAGTATATTAAATTGAATTTCAGACAAAATTATTGATTTTTACTTAAATAATCAACAATTTTGTCTAAAATTCTTTTGTTTTTGGTTATACGTGGTTTCGTGTTACCGGTTACAATTTCTGATAAAAATTGAATTACACCTTTTCTTCCATTTTCTGTATATATTCTACTTAGTGTTTCAAAATTAATTCCACTATTTGCAATTTTTTTAATCATGTTTTTTGATATTATACCTCTGAAAACCGTACACGGTTCGACATTTTCACATATGTCAAAATTAAAATTCAAGCTCTGAAAACAAACCAAATATTTCCAACAACGACACTTTTGTATGTGTTAGTGCGAGTGGTACAGTTAAAAAAAACTTTTTTCTTCAAGTGTACAATAATATTCATATTATGCTACTGTACACACACTATAGAAGATATTCATTGTATTACTAGTACAACAATGTTGTTCATTATTGTACTAGTAAAAAAATGTTAGCTTCTTAGTTCACCGCTGGCGGCAGCAGTCATCACAGCAAAACAAACCATATTGAAAATTGTTATTTGACAGTTGTATCGTTTGTGTTATGTGGTGTACATAGCCAACTATGGCTGAAATTGCAAACTCTACAATTAAAACAATTCCAGAAAAATATTTAAAAAATCTCCAATTTTCTTTGAAACACTTGAAGAAAAAATAGTATATGTTATTCGGAGGAGAACGCCCGTTTTGTGTTTTACCTAGCTTGCCTGGCCTCGGCTAGCGCCTCGGCCGCAATAGCTGGGTTCAACACAAAAAGACCGCTTTCTTCTCCTAATAACATAATATACTATTCTACGGAAAAATAAAGAAAATTCGTCTGTTACAGTCTTTGATATAAGCTTTTAACAATTTTTACACAATCTATGTATATAATATAATGTTAAAAAATATTGATTATTGCAAATATAAACTGCATTAGCTTAATTTTTATTTTGAACATAGAACAAGTTTTTGCTAGGTACACTCGAGTGACAACTATAGTCAAATTTTTTGACTCTGTCGGGTACAGTAATAAAACTATAAATGAACTATAAACATCGCAATTATGATAAAGCGGCATATCCTTCACTTTCTGTAGTATAATACTGTTTGGCATCGGCCCATATTTTTGAGCCGCTCTATTCATGCATTGAATCAAACGTCTACCAGGTATGTATAGAAATGCTAACAGTCCTGTAAATGAATAGAGCGGCTCAAAAATATGGGCCGATGCCAAACAGTATTATACAACAGAAAGTGAAGGATATGCCGCTTTATCATAATTGCGATGTTTATAGTTCATTTATAGTTTTATTACTGTACCCGACAGAGTCAAAAAAATTGACTATACCTTAAATGGCAGGGTGTATTATTATAACAAAGACATAGACTTAATAAAAAACTATGAAGTAATAATTTAATAAAAATTACAAAGTTACGTCTAATTTCACTAGGATACAACTTCTGAGTCAGCTTCTATGAAGCCATCGTCAGAAGTCGGCCAGCACAACAAGTAACCATAGACGCGTTTCGCACTTATTGGTGCTCTTCAGTATGGTGTAACCTGTGGTCTCTGCTCGATCCTCCACAGTGAGTGGAGGTCAGTATCTCTATTTTCTATGGTGAGTGTATTCCTGTAGCAGAGACAATGACTCTCGTGCTGGCGATGATCTACGATGGTAAAAGGCCTGTAGAGATAAGTTAATACCGTCAGCGCCCTCTAATGAGATATACTTTGACTAAAGTCATATAATAAAAAAGCAAACTGCAAAAGCAATTTGCTTTTGCAAATTTGATTTAAATGGCAACGTCACTGAGTAAATATTAGCACAGAGGTCGGTGTAGTCAATAATAGATATCTGTAACTCTACGACATACGTCATTATTATTTGTAACATGTTAGAAAGAAATGTCACCACTTACGTATATCTATCATATACCATAAACTACATAGACATACGTCAAATAATCTTTTTCTTTCTAATATGAAATATTTATAAGCTACTACTGTATTAAGTGTTGTGTATTCTTTCTTCGAACAAGCGACCTTGAATAGTCATCTTTCGTGATCCAAAGAATAGATAGAGTTATTGTTAGTATTTTTTATTTAAAATTTGTACTGCGGAGTGTACTTCGCAAATTCTAAGCGCGCGAAGTTCATCTGTGCTAACTTCATGGCCAAGATTTGAACGTATGAAACTGAACAAAACAAGAAATGAACAGGGCGATGTATAAACATTATCACGCTGCATACCTAGCCTTTAGAATTGTTTTATTTTAGTTTGTAAATTTAATATATTAATTATTATAAAATAAAATATTTTCGTTGAAGAACTGCGCCATCTTTTAGTAAAGAAGAATCCTCATAACTTTCTGAAGTTAGCCATACATAACCCAATATATACTCTCTTTTCTATGCATAACAGCTGTAAAATTCAAATATGAAAAGACTTGTTAAAGCTTGTATCGGTTAACCGTCAACGTTTTTTCTGTGAAAAGTGTCAAAAGTTTGGTTATCACTACTAATAATTTAATTCTTGAGTTTTATATTTATTTATACCATTAATAATGGATAAACTTTGTGTTCCAAATCCAGAATTTATTGATGTAACAATTTTAAATACCCCTAAACCCCAAGCTTCGTCGACGGTTGAACGAAAGGGAGTTTACAGGTATTTTTTATACATATTTTCATTAAATGTCATAAATTTTATGAGCAATAAACCGTATTAAAAGTTTTAATACATTTCACAAAGTTTAACTTTTGTTTTAGTTATCGTACTGACAAAACATCTGCAGACAACTGCGATTATCAAAATACAAAGTCAAATCCATCAAAAAATTATGTACAAATGGACATTCCTACTAGAGATATTGATACACAATCAAATATAAGTCACAGTAGTTCAGTTTCATCTTTAGGTATTTTGTCTATGAATAATATTGAAGACATAAAAGAAATACTCTTGTCAAATGATTCTTCACATTCAAATCGTAAATCTAGCATTAATGAAACACTTGCTAGACAGAGATTATTAGCGCAAAAAGCTATGGAGAAAGTTGATGGTAAAGTCAAAGGAAATGTTGGAGAACTGCCGTCGTATTTGTTAAAACCCGTTCAGACAGGTTGATAAACATTATTATTATTTATTATAAATGTATTAATTCTAATTATCTTAGGAAATAATAATACAACACATACACCATATAAAAATGAAAGTACAATTAATTTAAGTGATTTGGAGAACAGTGCCCAGTTGAAATCTAATAACGAATTAAATAGAGTGAGTATTTTTTATTTATAGTCTCAACAGAATTATCCCCACCCTTTTAAAATATTTGTGATTTCTGCTTGACTACCCCGTAATATTGAATCCTGCATACGCCAGGCCTACCCAGCCAGAGGTTATTTGAACATACTGGATACGACGCGGACTAGAGTGTGTTCTACGAGGTTTATAATTTAAATTAACTCATTTTCAAATCTTAAAACAGCCTAGAAATAGTTTTATTTAAATATTTCTATGATAGCGCCCCGAAGAAATATGACAAAAATTGGGAAAAATTTGCCCCAAAAACATGCATTTTATTTTGCTCATAACTCCTTAACGGTTTAATTTATCTTCAAATTAACACGAAATTCTTATTCTACGACGTTTATAATATAAATTAACTCATTCCCAAATATTAAAACCGTCTGGACAAAGTTTTATTTAAATATTTCTAAAATTCGTCCCGAAGAATATGACAAAAATTGGACAAAATTTGTCACAAAACATGCATTTTATTTTGCTCACAACTCCACAACGGTTTAAATAATGTTCAAATTAACACGAAATTCGTGTTCTACGGGGTTTATAATATAAAATATCTCATTTTCAAATCTTAAAACCATCTGGACAAAGTTTTATTTAAATATTTCTAAAATGACGCCCCGAAGAATATGACAAAAATTGCATGCATTTTATTTTGCTCACAACTCCTCAACGGTTTAAATTATCTTCAAATTAACACGAAATTCGTTTACTTCGGGGTTTAGAATATAAATTAACTTATTTCCAAATATTAAAACCGTTTGGGCAAAGTTTTATTTAAATATTTCTGAGATTTCCCAAAGACATAAGACAATTTTGAAACTATGGGATCCCACAAGGAAAAAAGTAAAGGTAAATTAGATGAACAATTTTTTTTCTTCACAAATAGGTATCATTTGACATGCAAGAAATATCAGCCCGGTCGTCATCTTTGGGCAACCAAAAAGACGAACTACAATTTCAAGAATTGACTTCTACTATAGATTTGAGAACTCCGTCACCCGTTCGCGGTTTATCTAGCGACTTTGCTGCTAGATACCAAAATATATATGAGCAATTGCGCCAATCTGATGCAAGTTTGGCTGCAATTTGTGACCGTAGTAGCCAAATGGGCATGAGAACGCAACCGTTAGGGAATTTACAATTACCAGATATTGATACTATTGATTTGAGCAGCACTTGTGAAAGTTGGATGAATGCTCAACAGGATTCTCTAGTGGCAAAATTGCAAAATGAATTATTTACTCCAGCGGAATTAGTGAGTAAATATACTCACACAATATCAAAAAATATAAATTGTTTTTCTTTCAGGCTGAAAATAAATTATTAGCTGATGAAATATCCTGGTGTCAAGCTAGAGATATTTTATCAACACAAATGCAAAATCCAAACGCTAATAGTTATATAGATGTGTCTGGTTTTTCTGGATATATTGGTGACGCAAATATTTCCCTTAGGTCAAAAGTGAACGAAAAAGTTTCAATAAGTGAATTTTTTAAACGTAACACTGTAGAAATTGAAGATTTGTCTTTCAAAACAAGCCCGGAAAAGAGAAACGAACCTGTGCCGCTTATAGATTTAACCAACAGTATAATTTTGGATGAACGTGAGTTGAATTTTATTTATTTTAATGCATAATGTATATTTTATAATTTCAGGAACTTCAGAAACCAAACCAATAGAAAGCCAAAACCGCATGTCATCAAATAGCATGATTAGTATGTCTCACATAGCGGACATTCTTTCCAAAATGAATATACAAGAAACACCCAGTAAGGCCTTAAATCTACTTTTAAATAAAAAATCCACTCCTACTTCGTTATTTAATGATGAATCCACATTGAAAAACACCCCTGCTTTAAAAATATACAGTCCGGGAAGTGATTCAACATTAAAAGAAAACTCTTCTCCCAAATTTGATATGAAAACTTTTAAAAAAGATGTGATAAATATTTCTGATAGCAGTAATTTGAGTGATAACGAATGGATGGATGCAAATACAAAAATTTTAGGCCCATCTGACAATGCAACTGTTTCTAGTATTGTTGAAAGTCCGTCTTACAGTTGTAGTGAATTAGAATTTTCCGACGATGAAAGATCATCTTCAGCAGGTATTTTTTACACATTTTATATATTCTATATGTGGTGCATTCCCCACAAGAGTTGAGTGCCCATAAAAGTTTTCAATTAATTTACCCCGACTTTTTTCCTTGGGCGACCCCATAGTTTCAAAATTGTTATTTTAGAAATATTTCAATAATACTTTGTCCAAACGGTTTTAAGATTTGGAAATGAGTTCATTTGTATTTTAAACCCCGTAGAATACGAATTTTAGATTCTGCCCATTCAAGATCAGTTTGAAATTAACGCGCGCCAGCTATATCTTAGTAAACGATATTATTTAATTTGACGGAATGGGCGGAGCTAAAATCTTACACAATTTGAAGATGATCTTGATCAGACATTTTTTTAAAAAATAAACAAACGAATTATATTTTTAGAAGAGTTTATCCATATAGACACCATGAAATCCTATAAAATATATGTGGATATGAGCCAAAATATACCAATAACTTTACATTCTAAAACAAACCATTGGCTTCACGTCAAAATGTTAATAAAGGACGTTAACTACACCACAGGAAATAACGTTAAAATTGATGTATTAAACAAAGATGGAGTTTTAAACCCTTTTGCCACGGAACAATTTTTAGTAAATGTTACCAGTTCAACCTGTGATAATATTAATATTGTTTTACAAATAGAAGTTGAAAATATTGTAACGAAAGTTAAAAAAGTTTTAGAGCATATTCTCATAATCGACGTTGAAGTTTCCAAGGTAGGTAAATCAAATAAAATGTAACAGTCCAGTCAATAGAGACCAAAAAAGACCTTTGCCTTGCAAAAGATAGGGTAGTTCTGATTTTAATATATGTTGTTTAGGCCGCCATCTTTGATTACAGGTGCAGAAAAAGTGTTTTAGCCATTTTCTCAAAACAGTGGCCCGTATCAAAATTTTACAAAAATTGAAAATTAAAGATTGTACAAAAAAGAGTTCTTACAGTTTTTACTTAGGATGAGCTGTGAGTTACGTTAAAAATAGATATATTTCTGATAGCAGCAATTTCCTTGGGGGACCCCATAGTTTCAAAATTGTCATTTAACAAATATTGTAGTAAAATAGTGTAGTAAAATTTAAAAGAAAAAATATTATAATGTTATTAACTAGGTTGAAAAACTACCGAATTCTGAAAAATAAACTCAAAATTGTGTTGTTTAATATGATTTTCCAATTGTTTTATTTTAGCGCGGAAAAGATTACACGTGGTGTATGACGTCCATTCGTTCTATTACGTATGTAATGACGTACTTGTCTGCTTGTGGAAACAGAAGAAGCAGTGCGTTCACCATTGATGCTTTCTCGTTTCTCAGCTGATCTTTGTTTGTGTTTCTTGCTAGTTTTGATATTTTGCTGTAAGAATGACAGCAACCAAATTCTTAACTAATAATACTTTAATATAGTTACAACTAAAATCCACGGATAACAAAAATAAAACAAATGAAAGTCATCCAAAACAAAATAGCATCTGACACTGTGAACAAACCAAATCCCCTTAGCCTTACTCGCTCCAAGCCAAGCAACTAACAGCTGTAGTCTATGTCATGAAGCGAATTGACGTCATACCATATAATTCAAATTTTTAAGCATAATTCAAAAATTCATATCTCGCGAAAATGACACAATAAAAAACTCAAATTTTCACATTTGTATTTCAAATTTATTGGTTTCAGAAAAAAAAATAAAAAAAGATTATTGGAATACCCCATTTTAAGATTTGGAAATGATTTAATTTATTTTTAAACCCCGTAGAACACGAATTTCGTGATAATTTGAAGATAATTTAAATCGTTGAGGAGTTGTGAGTAGAATAAAACGCATATTTTTGGAGCAAGTTTTTGCCAAAATTTCGAAACTTTCCGGAATCCCTAAGGCCTTTTTGACACTTTTAAAATATTAGTATATTAAATCGACCCTTCAGAGTTCGTTTTTGCAAAAATAACCGAAGTTGAGATATTGACCGATTTTTAGCCAAAAATGTACAATCATCGATAGTTTACTTCTTTCGATGCCACAATGAATGTAAACTGTTAAAAATAGCAAAACCTATTAGACTGAGTATTAAATACCTAATATTTTTTTTATTTTTTGACTAATTTAGATTTCTTTCATACATTTTTATTCTCGTTAACTCTTTTTTAACATCTCTTTGACAGATCATTCTAGGTAAAAAATGTAACAAATCCTGTTTTATACAAAAAATTACGAGCTTTAATTTTGCTTACGGGTAACTGTTTTTGAGGAAGTGGCTAAAAACACTTTTTCTGCCTAAATAACATATATTAAAATCAGAACTACCCCACCCTTTGAAAGGTAAAAAAAACTGACTGGACTATAATACAAAATATCCAATATATATATTTTTTTAAGGTAAAATTATTAAACGAAATATTAGATTTTAAATTAATTCCTGAAGGTGCAATGAAAAGATTGACAGTTTCTTTTCATAATGAATCAACAACTTCAGTCACTCTTTCTTTAAATATACAACAGGTACATTTTTCAAAATTGTCATCATTTTTTTACAAATTTCCATATTTCAGAAATACAAATGGGTATTCGTGTTCGGTTCAGAAATTCCGTGCAATTACAATGACACAAAAATCGAAACGACTATTTTGGTCGCAATTCCAGCGAGTAAAATGGTTTCAGTTCCGGTTGATATGCGGGGCTTAGCCCTGGAGGATTTGGGTGTAGCCCCAGGCGTAGAACTCGCCGATGTTTTAGGTTGTATTCAAGTGCAAAACGTAAATAGCAATAAAATATTACACGAGGTGCAGCTGAGAGGCAGTGTGGGCTTCACAAAAGTAAGTAATATTTGTTTTAATAATTTAGTAACATTTGTATAGTTTTTTTTTGTATTATATTTGGTAAAACTGTTTTCCGCCCAAAATATTTTAGTCACAAAAATTGACTAAAGTTCTTCAATTATTAGCGAACTCGAGATTTGAGAACAAAATGTAAAATCTCCGTTTTAGGTACAATTTAAAACATCTTGCATGCCTTTTGTCCTTTCGCCGGGACAAACAAAACCGATGCAAGTCAGAAATTCAGGCGTTGTTCCGCTTGAATTATCAGTTTCAGTATCTTTGCCTGACTTTGATACTATCATTGAAAAATGTTCAGATAATATATTTATCGTGGACAGAAATAGTTTGGTATTACAACCGGGACAAATAGGCACTGTTAATATTACTTTTAACCCAGAAGATAAGTACAAAACAATCAAAAGGTAAGATTTTTTTTGTTATTTGCTTTAACTTAGAATTATTTATATTGTTATAAACACATATGAACTTGTTTTATTTATCGGAAACTTTAACACATATTTTACGACTACAATAATTAAGCATCTTACCTTATTTGTGTAGAATTTTAGCGTTATTGGCCCGCAAATATATGTATTTACTCTTTTTAACACAATTTTAGATAATATTTCTGTTTGTAAACACAAAATTCAAACTTAAAATCACGTATTAGCTGACACATTGGTCGCGTTCGGCACCCTGGCAGCGATGAGCACCGCTGAGTGTTGATGTTTGCCGAATGTAATTGCTGAACCAATCGCTTTCGTCCATTCGTTTTGTTCGGCAAACTTCGCTGCTCAGCGATGAGTGGTGCTGAACGTGGTCATTATTCACACATTGTTGTTATGGTTCATGGTTGTTTTTGTACTAGTTACGCCATCCGTGGTAAAATTCGGAACTTAGCCTTATATGGGTAGAGAGCAAACAGTTATGACTGGGACGTTTTTATACGGTTTTAAAATGGAAATTGAAGTGTTTTAAACGTTTTAAAGATTGTCAAAAGGATTCATTATTTTATAATATGTTTCATTATTTCCTTCAAGAATTTTTATTTAATTTTTGTCCTATTTTATAATATAATGTAACGTTTATTTATTTGGGTGAAGTGTAAAAATCAGAGAAATATTATTAATTAAAATAATACGTTTATTAAACGATAAATAATTAGAATAAATATTACAAAGATAATAAAAGTAACTAACAGTATGATTAAATAATTATAAACACTAAGAATATTATTAAATACTTAAACACTAAGATTATTTATTTAAACAATATTTATATCACTATATTTATTTATATAATTACATTTATTTATGTTAATAACTCGTACAATGTTTATTTATATCACACGTTGTTCATTGCTTGTTGCTTCTATATATCCGACTATCTCTCCGCTGTCCTTCAGACGGTATTTATACAGCCCAGTGTCCTGGAACTTTCTGACGCGATCATCATCGAATACAAAGAATCACACCACCGGATGTAATTAACCAGTCTGAACGCGTATGGGTTTTCCCCCGCCGGGGGGAATTACGTCATCGCTCGGGAATATTCTACCAGTGACAGCGTTCGTATACTCTTAAGTCAGGGGCGCAAATTACAATAATAATAAATTTGGACCTAAATTTCTATGCAATTATTTATACATAAATTATATCATTTTTCTATGTTATTTAGGGTAAAAAAATTATAACGTTTTATAACGATATTCAGCCGTTTCCTAAATATAAATTCATTTTACCTCTCATATTTATTTACAACATGAACAGTAAAATTTCAACAAATTTTCTTTGCTTTTTTAACATAGATTACTCCATTTTTTATGTTACCTAGGGCTAAAAATTATGCAGATTATATATTTTACACTTTTAAGACAATATTTGTAATTGTGTGCGAGATATAAGCCCATATTCCCTCCGATATTTGTAATATGAAACAGCAGATTTGCACCCAAATTTCTTTATATTTTAAGCATTGTTCCATTTTTTAATGTTATCTAGGGCAAAATATTATGCATATTCTATATTTCACGCTTTTAAAACAATATTTTTATTTGTCTGCGAGATATAAGCCCATATTTCCTCCGATATTTTATAATATTAAACGGCAGATTTGCACCCAAATTTCTTTATATTTTAAGCATTGATTGTTTCATTTTTTAATGTTATCTACGGCAAAATATTGTGCAGATTCTATATTTCATACTTTTAAAACAATATTTTTATTTGTGTGGGAGATATAAGTCCATATTTTCTCCGATATTTGTAATATGAAACAGCAGATTTGCATCCAACGTAAGTTTTGTTCCATTTTTATTGTTATCTAGAACAAAAAAATATGCAGATTCTATATTTCACACTTTTAAGACAATATTTTTAATTATGTGCGATATATAAGCCCATATTTCATCCAATATTTGTAATATAAAACAGATTTGCACCAAAATTTCTTTACATTTTAAATATCTTTTGATCCATTTTTTATTGTTATCTAGAACAAAAAAGACACAGAATCTATATTTCAACAAACAATATTTTTAATTGCATGCGAGATATGTCCAATTTTCAGCCAATATGTGTAATATAAAACAACAAAATTGCAACCATATTTCAATATATTTTAAGCATCTTTTGTTTAATTTTTTATTGTTATCTACGGCAAAAATTTATGCAGATTCTATATTTCATACTTTTAAGACAATATTTTTAATTGTGTACGATATATAAGCCCATATTTCATCCAATATTTGTAATATAAAACAACAGATTTGCAACCAAATTTCAATACATTTTAAGCATCTTTTATTCCATTTCTTATTGTTATCTAGCGCAAAAAATATGCAGAATCTATATTTTACACGTTAAAGACAATATGGTCGTTAGTATGAATAACTGATTTTGGGTGATTAGCGAGCAGTTGACTAGCATGGTTTTTTCTCTGTCAATGGTTTATGGATTATTTTAAAGAAAAATACTTTAAATAACAGTTATAGAAAAAATAATTGTACATATCTATTAGTATTTTTCTTTAAAATGATCCAACAAACAAAACAGCCCCAACAACAATTAGACCTTGAACAATATGGCCTTAAACAATGTAGTCTTGGACATTAATGCCCCCTTTTTAACGTCAGGCCCCACAATATGCTTATTAAACTATATACCGCTAAAAGGGATACAAGAAATGTCCGGACCATTTCGTACTCTTGAAGCGTGGACACGGCCCCTTGTGCGCATGCGCCAACTGCACTTAATTCGTTATTCCTCTACCGACTGTACGCTCATGCGCTTGTAGACACGTGTCCGAGCGTTAGACAAGGCTGGTTATATTAAATCCCGGACGTTTTCCACTTATACGAGATAGGGGTTCAGCGGATATAGTTTAATAGGTATATTGGCCTCACGTGGGCGACATTTTTATAATCTCAAAAGCCCAGGTGGACCTTTTAGCGCGTTATTAAATGTTTGACAGAGAAAAGACTATGGTTATGCTCGCTAATCACACTTAATCAGCCAATATATTTAATTTTATGCGAGATATATATATATTTTTCTCTAATATTTGTAAAATAAAATAATATTCCCGACACATAACTGTCATTTAAATTTAAAAATGCAATACTGAATCATTCAATTTTACTTATTTTATCCTTTTACTAGAATTGTTTAGTCTGTTTCGTTATTGTAATCAAATTTTCTTTATTGTAATCAAATGTTGTTATTGTTGTAATGAAATTAAAACAATATAATATTTAGAGTGATTCGGCTGGACTATCCGAATGGCCCAAATTTCGTCCTTCCTATCGAAGGTGTAATCGATTCAAAATCCTCCAGTCCAGTGGTAACTGTATCTCCTCGCAGACCTGGTTCAAATTCTTCCGGAAGTAGTTATAGTTCAACCGGTTCATTACATTCTCTCCCGGATGGCAAATTGCCGATTCAGAGTACACGAACTCAACTTGTATGGGGTTGTGTGCGCCCCGGAAGACCTACTTCACAAGATTTTGTACTTAGGAATTGTCATAGTCAGAGGGTGAGATTACAAGCTGTCATCCAGGGGTCGCAGACATTTAAGGTAGGGACATTTTTACCTTTCAAAAAAAAATAAAAGCTAAATTTATGCACCGCCACTGGTATGATTGAGATTCAATGTCTAATTTGTTATTTTAGTTTGTGAAAGATTTGAATGAAAATACCGGTATGAATATTATGCTGCATGCCAGGGAATCTCGTACTATTTCTGTTTCATTTAATCCGAGTAACAAGGGCGCAGTGGCAGCTAGACTTATGTTTTTACCAATAGACCACGAAATATCAAATTCTAAACGACAAATGGTAATTTTTCGATCAAAATTTGTATTATTAGTAACAATTATATGTTTATAATAGATTCAATTATATGGATATGGTGGATATGTGGCCGTAGATGTCCAAAAAGTGGCAAAAGATACGTCGGGTCGTATGTGGCTCTCGTTTGGCCCTTTGGATTATAGAGACACATTAAATCAAACGTTTGTTCTACGAAATACAGGCTCATTAACAGCGTTTGCTTATCTTAGTATTTCTTGTAAAGGTCTGTTAATTTTTATTATATTTTAAGTTTATTTCTAAATTATTAATTGTTATTTAGTGTTGTATCCATTCATGGATTCCAGTGTTACTATTTATCCAACTGAAGCTATAATTGAGCCAAATAAAGAAGTAGAAATATCCGTTAATTTTACGCCTCGCCCAGAAGATTTCAAATATATACAAAAATCAGCCGCATTGGAAGTTTCCGAAATTGCATCCATAAAAATTATGACTGGACCAGAAGCTACGCGAGGTCGCATAAGACGGTAAGAAAAATAATACGAGGCTTGTCTAAAAAGAATCCGACCTTTGGTTGGGGAAAAATGTTGCGAGCTTTCAAAGTAGGCCCCTTGCGATTTTTCCATTGCCTTCTTTTGCGTTTTGCATTATTTCTTCTCTACTTTCAAAACGGGATCATTTCAGTGGCCTCTTCAATTTCTGAAACAACTAGAAGTAGGGAGCTTGGCAAAAGATTAGAATTCCAGTTTTTGCCGAAAAAGTCTGAATTCGGTGCGATGAATGAGCTGGTCTTTTGCGGAAAAATTCCTTGACAGCATTCTTTCGTCACTATTTGTCCTTCCGGTGCGTATTCCTGATGCACAATTCCACGGCTATCAAAGAATACAGGGAATACAGTCAACATTGTCTTGATTTTGCTTCACACCTGTTGCGCTTTTTTCGACTTTGGAGACGAGGGATTCTTCCATTGCGATAACTGCTTTTGTACACACATGACTCATCTCCAGTTATCATGGTGTTAACTCAGGATCAGCGTTGGCATTGTCCAAAGTTGTTTCTGAGATTCCGACAGCAGCTTGGGAATGAATTTCGTATGTTGAAATCCGTGTGTGGTTACTCTCCACTGATGTGAGGTCATTTTTGAATAGGTTGATCCACTTCTATTTGTCAATTTCCAGTTTTTCGCTGTCCAGAGGCCTGGTATTTTGCAGAGATCTTGATAGTACTCTTTCCTCTCTGTTTATCTTAACAATGCGTATTCGTATTGCACAAATCCTCGGCTATCAAAGAAGGCACTCAGCATCGTCTTAATATTGCTTCACATCTGTTGCCCTGTTTTCGCCCTTGGGGACGAGAGATGCTTCCATTGCGATAACTGTGCTTTTGTATACCTATGACTCATCTCCAGTTATCATGGTGTTAAGAAATTCCAGATTGGCGTTGGCAGTGTCCAAAGTTGGGAACGAATTTCGCAGACATGTTGCGTATGTCGAAATTCTCAGCAATCTCCGTACGGTCTAACAACAGCTGCACCGCGAGTGGTTTGTGGCCTTCCAGAACGCTGGTCATTTTCCACCAATGTGCGGCCATTTTTGAATCGGTTGAACCGTTCCTTTACTTGTCTATTTCCAGTTTTTTGCCGTCTAGAGTTCTGATCTCTTGCGAGAAATTTCTTGAAAGTATTCGTCACTGTTTGTGCTTCCGGTGCGTATTCGTGATGCACAATTCCACGGCTATCAAAGAAGACAGTCAGCATTGTCTTGATTTTGCTTCGCATTTGTCGCGCTTTTTTCGGCCATGGGGACGAGGGATACTTCAATTGCGATGACTCTGATTTTGTACACCTGCGACTCATCTCCAGTTATTCACGATTGGCGTTGGTCGTGTCCAAAGTTGGGAACGAATTTCGCTGGTCATTCTTGACCGATGTGCAGCCATTTTTTAATCTGTTGAACTCTCATTTATTTGTGACCTCACCCCCCCCCCCAACGGCATTTCTTTTGAGACAATTGACGCAAATTATAGCATAGCATTTGATTTATTAAAAGAATGATATAATAATACTCGTAGAAATGTACAAAATCACGTTCGTGTACTTTTAGAAAAACATATGCGATGTTTGAAAGGTCTAAATCAACTCACAGAAAATTAATCGTGCCTATTGAGAACTGACATGTCCGATGGCGGCAGCACCATCGGACCGATCAGCTGCTTCTGAATTGGTACTCGCAGTGTTGTGACATATGAAAACAAACAACAAAAGCAATTTTTTCACTTAAAATGGGGCTTGGTATCACAAAACATTTTAGATTTCTGGAAGCAACAGCTACTTCTAGATGTATTATAGAAGATATGTTAAAATGTATTTATAATTCTATATATGTATATTTAATCAATCGAAATTGATGATCGCAGGTGATCGAATTATAAACGCTAACCACATAATATCACGTGGACTATTAAAAAATGACGGTATAATGAGGATAATATTTGCACTCTGTCTGCAAACCAGTGCAATTTCTGCAAAGCCACATGAAATCAAAATACATTTAGAGAAAATTTAAAAATTATTAGTGAAGAATGCACGTGTAAAGCTGGACAAAGACCATGAAATATGTAATTATCCGATTAAAAATGACTTCTCGTCAAACTTACATATGTTTTGTTATTTGTTATGCACTACGAATTGCATATACCCATGCTTTTCGTCGATCCATGTCCATTTCAACACCTGCTCTTGTCGTAATTTTAACTTAATTTTGGCCATGTTTCGTAAAATTATAAAACCCAATGCCTGTGTCTCGACCAGATCTTGGGTGACATCAGAATACATAACAATTTGTACGACTTATCCCATTTTTATTCACATCAAATGATCAAACCTCATGTAACTCAAGCATACAGTCACAATATAGTACCAAATCGGAAAGTACATATTTTTCCCACCAGATGTCATGTCGCAGCTTGTCAGTTGTCAATACTGTCATTTAAAGTGGATCATGCTACAAACCATGAGTGGGAGACTAAATTAAATTCAGAAAATAGTTCGAGACAACATTCGAACTTACAAAGAATTCATATCATACCTTAACCATAAACAATGTGCTCCAGCATTTTTGCTTAACAAGTTTAGTCATTCCGAGCAAATCGGAAATCCGACGAATGAAAATGTCCCCCTCCATTATGGAAAGTGGCGCTACCCTATCATCATTATTTTGCACGGGAAATTTATTTTTTGACAGGCCTCGTATTAATCTCGATAAAAAATATCCTTAATATTAATTTTTTTATAGGTTGTTTAACAAAATAACTTCAACAAACACTACGAACATAATAACCGAACTAACTTCAACATTTCTCCTTCCCCGGTTGAGCGCCTCTTGGCCGGGGGAGCACATCCCTTCTGATATAACCTCTTGTCGCGAAAGCAGCCACGCTTTACGCGATCTCTTACGCGATGTAGACTCCCGCGATTTAGTGTTAACTGTCGAACACTCAAGCGGCGATTGTACAACAATGGCTGGGGCCTTCGATAATACACTCCTTTTCCAATCCCTTGCGATAGGGGATGCGGATAATACGCTAATGAGTACTACGGGAAGGGCGAGCGGGGGATTTTGTTCCGTGGAACCCAAAATTTTAACAATGAGTGTAAATGAAAGGAAAGTTGTTATGGTTAGGAGTCACCATTCGAGAAAAATGCCTTATGAGGTTTGTGTGCCTCAAAATGCAGGGGAAGTAGGACTAGTGGCTTCGCCCCTTGTGGGGTTGTTGTCCCCTGGGGAAGGGGCCAATGTTGTAGTGGTTTGTACGAAACAACCGACAAGGGTGCCCTATACTTGTCTCATTATGGTGAGAATTTTTTTTTATTAATTTATAGTCAAGGTCAATCATCCAATTTTAAAGTGGCTTTCTTTCGGTCACTGAAATCCGATTTAAGCGATCCCAATCAGATCATACATGTTCTTTTGATCTAGGGTCAAGTTCCCCCACTACCGAATTTTGGATTGCAATCAGTTATTCCCTTGCCCTCCTGAATCGCTGTTTTACAGCGATCCGACTGATCGGATTGCTACTATAAGCACAGTATAAATAAATTTCTTGCTACCATCGCTTTCAGATTCAGAAGATTCTGTCGATGAACTTGAAGATGACGAAGAAGTTAACTGTTTGGTTCATTCATCCTAAAAAGTAAAAAATAGTAATGAAAATTATACGTAGGGTAATTAACATTTATCTGATACTTATTTAGTACTTATAATTAACAATTCTTTAATATTCATCTTGAGTGTAAAACAAGAACTAATTCTGGTCCTTGGTAAAAACAATTTTCAACTTATCATCATATCAAAACAAGAAAAAAACATGTTCTTTTGCTGTACAGATTGCAATCACTTTTGACGTCATCAATCAGATCACGCCAATTTGATCTGATTGTGATAGCGGACCGAAAGAAAACCACATTATCTCTTGAAAGCATTGTTTGTCATTTTCATTATTGTAATGAAATTTTCATTATAGGCCGCGAGTAGACACATTATATTACAATTTTCATTCAGTAAAACATATGAATTAAGAATTAATAACTTTTAACAGTTAAAAATTAAAATAAGTGAAAATATTGTTCTTTTCAACGTGACCTTGTTATTGTCAAAGTGACATGCGCACACAAATAAGCTGATTCAAAGAATGTCAAGATCGCATGAGTCACGTGTCTGTTCACGGCCTATTGGAATCAAATATTCATTATTAGCCGTGTTCCTTCGGGCTGTGATTGTGATTATGTGAAACCTGATTAGTTTAATCGTGATCCTTTTGAATCATGATTTAAAAATTATATCAAGAAAACAACTTTAATAATATAAACACCATCTAGCACCAAATATCATATGCAGACCAATGCAAACTAATTTATTTTATTTTATAAATAATCTACTGTCAAGTGTTATATTCTGCACATTAAAAATGGATCATATGAAGTATGTTTACTTAAAACAAACCTTTTATGTAACATATTTTCGTTGTTTTCAAAAGTATGGTGGATCATTACATGCTTTTGTAGGAAAATCATATTTCCGTTGATGCAACAAACCCCACATTGATAAATTTCTACGCTCGAAAACCTATTGTCGTCACCATTTTTAAATTTGTTCTGAAATGAATCTGTGAGATCACTCAAAAAGGATGATTCAGAAGGGAAAGGGGAAGGTTGTCTAGTGATCACAAAATGAGAAAGTGGGGATAACGAATAGGAAACAAAAAAAATATACTTCTTCTTAATCATGATCACTTTGATGATTTAGATTGAGAATCACAGCCCGAAGAAACACGGCTATTGTAATCAAATTTTCTTTATTGTAAATTGTAAATAAGTGTTCAAGTGATTCGTAATCTTAAATTGTATGTTTGTTTTAGATTTACGTGGAAAACGAAGTTATGGAAGTTGAAATAAAAATACCGACTCTTGCCCGTTAAAATTATATGAATTTAATCTGAAAATGATTCTAAACAAATTGTCAAACATTCCTATTTTTGTAATTGTTAATATTTTGTACTTATATGTATGTGTTGTGAATATTATTGATATAAGTTTTTATATTTGATGTACAAGTTTTTTTTATAATAATATATCTTTAAAGAAAAATAACTGTCTGTTCACGTGTTTATAATTTAGGTGTCAGCTGTCTAGACATTTTGAAATGGTTGAAGTAAAACTATGATATTTTGGTATCATTGTGAAGATAATTTTATGTACATTCTGAAAAAATATATATGTAAAAATACTGATTCCTTATGCCAGATTTAAAGTTGTATACATTTCCGCTAAAACTGGAAGTGATACAAATTATGAAATTTGCTTATTATTAACATTTTTTTGTATCTTTCAAAATAAACCAAATATTCTTGGTGCCGGACTTACGCCAATTATCCTGTATAAGGGTATAAAAATACGAGTATATCACATAAAAAAGTTAGGTCCCGCATTTTGAGAACAACTGGTTGAAAAAAATCTTTTCTTTAAATTTGTCTTATGAAATAGAAATTGTTTGCCTTTTTAACCATCTTTAGCTCTTAATAGTTCTCGAGATAGCAATGGTGGGCCATTTAAAATGAACACCTGTACATCTCAAAGAATGTCCGTGTCCATGTCGAATAAATATCCAAGTGTGTGTGTGTTCCTCCTCAATAAAGTGGTATCCTATAATCATCGACCGACAGTTAATTAAAATGTCGTTGGTAAAGCAGGAAGAGCACCAACATTAGAACCTCCTCCCCCCTCATTGTGTTACAATTTAAAATAATTTTAAGCTAAATAAACACAAATTATGTATAGGAACTTATTTATTTCTTACAAAGAATGTATGTACTTAAGATTATTATACAGCGTAAAAAACAAAACTACCTTCTCAGGAGTCTTTTTCGGCTCGCTGTGTTACAATAAAAAATTATACCGCGTAACATTTAAATAATTACATATTAGACATAACTAAAACTTCATAAGACGAATTAGAAATCTCCCTTCCATCAAAAGGAATATAGCACGTGCCATGACTAGGATGCACTTTACCAATAGTATGCGATCCCTCATGAAAAACCCTTCCCGCGTACAAAATCTCCCCATCAGCTGTGTTCCCTACTGGCACCGCATCTGGCGGGATTTCGCCCCCTGAAGCTGGAATCCATTGCATACGGGGTACACAAAGTACTTCACAACCAGAAACGAATAATTCGCTGCCCCCATAAGCGGCGTATGCGGCATCTTTCGCGGGGATGACTTTGGTGGGGATTAAATCACCGTTGTGGTAAGAGCGACCGACGTAGATGGCGGTGCCGTCGATATCACAACCGCCGTGAACGGCGTTTGATGGGAAGGGGTTGCCTGGGGACCAATGTTGCCAATAGGTTCCTTAAAATACAAAAAATAACTGTTTAGGGTAATTTTTGATGAAAACCATTTGGCATCATTGTAAAACTAATTTAAATGTTATATTTTTCTCAATATAAGAACAATAATCTAACAACACCCAAAACTCGGCCCGAATTTTCCAAGCGTGACTTATTCTCGGTCGGTTATCGTATATTAATGGTTTAAGACATTTTTCATTTAAAATTATCTGTTTTGACTCACATATTTTGAAGTGCACTTATTATCTTATACCAGGTAAAATAAAACGCATTAAATTATACATATATCACAAACATTTTGTACAGATAGTGAAATAAAATAAATAATTCTAGGTAAATATTTTCTTGAAAGTTGAAAACATGTTTACTTGCAAAAATATATACAAAATTTCTGACTTTATTTAAATATTTCTTGAAAAGAGGTTTCAAAGTTTTTTTTTTAATATGTTAATCTGTACATAAAATTATTAGACCTGTATTTTCACTGAAAAGTTTATAATACGTCAGAAAAAAAATATTAAAGTTTCAATAAATGAGACGAGTAAATCGACGGGCGCGTGTGATGTCATCTACACAGAAAACATACGTTTTTATAGTTGAGTGAGTCGGATATATTTTGACATGTTGATATACGCGCTAGGTACGTCGTCAAAACCGACGCGAACATAGCGAAGGCCTAGCTTGCGCATTTGAACAGCCACTAGCCAATAGGATTTCTTCTCTATTTAGATGTCGCCCTGGGTCATCGATAAGATTGTCTTACAGTATTTTATTGTAGCTTTAATAATATAGAAAATATTTGAGGTATATGATGAACATTGATATCTAATAAATCTTTTTAAAAGTCGTAGACTTGGAAACCTCTAATGAAGAATTTTAATTCAAAGGGATATAAGTGCAATTTTTATGACTCTGACGATTAATTACTAGTACCTTTCAGTTTTAAGTTCTGTTTATATTATTTTAAACCAACGTTTTGGCAGCATACACTTCTGCCTTCAGGGAAATTTTATTTTGTTATACCCTGACAAAAAAAAAACAGCAGTATATACTGCCGAGACGTTGGTTTGGATTAATATAAACTATTATTAATAATTTAAATTTGAACAACATATACATAATACAATTAATTTCACACGCCAAAATAAAATACACAGAGTGATTCATCGGTTTGTACTTTTTTAATAACTCGATTATTTTAAATAATGTGAAAAAAAAATTGAAACGAAGTTTATTTTATATTGTCTATAAATCTGGAATATAAGGTTTTCTACACAGTGTTCCATTTTTACGCATAGTATGTAACTTTATATTTTCAAATGGAACATATATAGTATTTATTCAAATTTGAAAAGTACATAAAATGTGCTATACAATAATATAAGAACAATCATATTATTAAAAAATACAATGGCGAATGATTTAAATATTACAATTTTATTAAATACAGTAGGCTTTGCATTACATTTACGCTTTTCAGATTTAAAGAAAATTAATTAAATATTTTATCTATATCAATCCGATTTTTCATTATTACACCTGTTATTTAATATTATCAGATGTCTAATTCAAAAATTAGCTTTGCAAAGCCTTATGAATTTAATAAAAATGTACTATTTTAATCATTCGCCATTGTATTTTTAAATAATATATCATTATTTTTATACTATTGGATAGTAAATTTCATGTACTTTTCAAATTTGAATAATATATGCCTGTTCCATTTGAAAATAAAGTTATATACCATTGCGTAAAAATATAACATCCTGAAGAAAAATCTATAGACATTTTAATATAAAATAAACTTCGTTTGAAAAATATTTCCATAATATTTATAATAATCGAGTTATTAAAACAGACCGATGAATCAGCCTATATATTTTGCTGATGTCAAATACATTTTTACAAAAACGCTGACCTATCATTTTATAATATTTATAAATATAATTTAACTTACCTGCCATTATGACTGATGAGCACTTTTACGCCGAACGATTGTAACTACACTGAAACGCCTGTAATTTACCACATTACTTAAATACTTTCTACTTATAGTGCCACGTTTGCTTAGTGATACTATTATCTATATAAATCGAACAGACAACTTATAAAAATAATATGCATTTTACACTAAAGTGCCAGACAACAATATTAAAAATATATTGTCAATTTATTTAAACATTTTTTTATAAAATTCAATACAAAATACAACAAAAGAAAAGTAACAATATTAAACATTATTTTCTTGTTGGCAATAACTTTGAGATTCGACTCCTACAGCTTGGGAAATATGCGAATATCCGTCTTTTTCTAAAAGGGCAGCGAGTTCTCGTTTAATTTTCGCTGCACAAGGGGGGCCTTGGTATATTAGGGCCGTATACACTTGCACTAAACTGGCTCCAGCTTTAATTTTTTCGTATGCGTCTGCACCCGAAAATATACCACCCACGCCTAAAAAATAGGTGTTTTTATGTATAAAGCGATAATAATAATTTTCGTAAATAATTAAATAAATATATTGGCGCCAGAAATAGTCATGAAAAACAACCCTCCACTCCCGTGACGCCATTCATAGCCAATAGAAAAACATTTTGTTCGTCACCTATCATCCATATAAATAAAAGTAGGCGAAAGTTTGTCACATGTTAAGCTGTATGAACTTTGACGTCACATTGTGATTTTTCAAATTCCAATAATTAACAGGCCCATAAATCAATTTTCTTTTATTTTTTCTTATGAAAAATAATTTATATGTTACTAAAGATACAATAAAATACTATAAGACAATCTTAAAGAAGACCTGGGGGACATCCGACTCGAGAAGAAAATATTTTTTTAAATCAGTGGTTCTCAAGTTACAATAATACAATGTTATATTTTTTTAAACAGAATGATATATAAATTTTTAAGCCCATTTGATAGAGTATTTCATGTCATTATTTTATAACCTTACATAACAAAAATATTGGAAAAAATCAATTGAAATTTAAATAAATTTGATTTTTATAGTCATTTCTCAGTAGGCTACGAATGAAAAACAATTGAGATTAAATTAAAATTAAACAAATATTTATTAATAACGTTACAAACATTGTTCTATTTAATTTCTCTCCTAAGTAATTTAAATTGACAAATAATAGTTTTTGTTTTTATGTGAAGATATAAAATGATTACATGGCTGAATTCAGAAAAAAATACTGTATCGAATGGGCCTATATATATCATCCTATTTAAAAAAAATTAAACTTTGATTGCAACTTGAGAACCACAGGTATAAAAAAAATATTTTCCTTTCTATTCTGATGTTCCGCTTGGTCTTCTATAAGATTGTTTTATAGTATTTTATTGTATCTTTAATAATATAGAAATTATTTGAGGTAGCCCGTTTATGTAGCTGTTACACCTGTATATCGGTACATTCGCCTTCTATACAATAAAATAAACTAAAATTATGACACGGAAGCAACGTTTTGTGTATTGTAAAATATCTAATTGATATTTCGTGATATTTTCACATTTGAAACTATTTCAAGAACAATATTTTTTAAAATTCAATCCTATTTAAGTATTTATTAACACAAACAGTCAAAGATTATGTTTTCAATTTAATTTACATTAAAAAAATCATTTCTGGTATTTCATAAACTTACTCCGATATTACGGATTAAGGACTCTAAAAATTGATCGTAAACTGTACCTATACTAGGAATAAAATTATATTTAATGAATCATAAGTACTATAGTTATAAGAATTTATTTTAAAGCGTGTATCTTGCTGTGTACATTTTGATAATATCGTTAATCTTTATTTAGATATATGTTTAAAAGTAAATATGTACTCATATCTTATCATTGTTCGTGTTCTGGAATTTTTTTAGTGAGGATACATATATTTCCAACAAATAAAATGAGGATTTTTACTTGTAATACTATGGGAAAAGGGAAAACATATTTCCAAAAAGTGAAAGTTAAATTCCTAAGAAGATAATTTAACTTAATGTATAACGTAATTATTTCTTTAATATTACATTTAACTAAATGAGAAAATGTTCATTATTAAAGCAACATTAAATTTGTTGCATAAGGGGTGATGCCTAAAACTTGAGATTAGGCATTTTTCAAGACCAAATCTATTAAGAGTTAGAAACACTGGTTTTTATTTGACAATTAGAAACATAGTAATGTTATTTTTCGTCATTCATGATTTGAGTTTTCTAAGTTGTTTGTATCAGAATTGTATCATCAAGAATCGCGAACTATTAATTGAACGTATGTACGAGTTCTATGAATTACATATTTCGAAATAAATTTATTGCAGATCAATTTTTAAAAGAAAATATACCAAAAACTACTATATACCACTATATTAAACGTTGAGAAGAAAATATTTTTTCAAAACACAAGCCAGGGTTTGGTAGAAAAGCCACAAAAATGACGAAAGCCAACAACCGTCGACTGGGTGAGCAAGTTAATAACAAATCTGGAATCTCAGTGAGAATACTGTCTCATATTGCCAAGACACTAAGAAATAAATAAACATTAGATACACAAAGAAGATTGCCATCCTCGAGAGAATTCAAGATCAAAAGCAAAAAATATGTTCAAGATGTTGGCAATTGTCGGATTTTTTTTCCGGAAAATGTTTCATTTTGAATGATGAAAGTTATTTTACTTTTAAGAACTCTGAAAAAAATGCAACTGCAGGGTTTTACATTGAGACTATTCCTGATGAAGTTCAAGCAAAAACCAAGAACAAATTCAAAAATATATTCTTGTATGGTTGGCAATTTCATCTTTAGCGATCTCCCAACCATTTTTTGTCCTTCAGTACTGGAAATCAACCAGTATGCATTTTTTAAATAAGTGTATTAAGCAGCAAGTGTATTTGTCGTTGAAAACGTCATTTTTGTTGCGAACAACGATAATCCACCTTGTATGCCTGAATTGTGCTCAATGGGAAATTTGGTCAATAGAGAATGGTTTACATAAATGGTTGACAAGCAAAAATTGAGACCGAAAAGTTGATTTTAGCGGAATTATTTAGTAATTGTGTTTATTTCTCATAATGCTCCATAACTATAGGTTCAAATTTTTTGTTAAAAATGATTTGTATTTAACTACGTGTTTTTATGGCCATTCAAAACTAGTCTCAAATTTTAAGCATCAAATATTAATTTGGTGCTTACCAATAATTGTAAGTCCATTAGTAAGTCGGTACATTTCAGCAATCATAGATGTCGCTGCCTGAGCTAATGGGCGCCCACTAAGCCCGCCAGATTCAGGAGCGGCTGCCCCTCGAAGCCCCGATCGCGATAAAGTAGTATTACACACTACCAAACCATCTACACGGCAATCATTTTGTCGTACTACTTCTGCGACAGCTTTTCGCTCATCAGAATTTAATTCAGGGGCGAGTTTTACTAGAACTGCCGGGCGATGGTTTGGCAAATTATCCCTAGCCTACAAAATGGCATCTTAAAATATTGTAGGTGCTGTATTTTTAGTTATTTTAAATTTAAAATACACAGACCTGAATCACAGCTGATAATAAATCTTGAAGCATTTCTTTAGTTTGAAGGTCTCGCAGGCCGGGGGTATTTGGGCTTTATAAATATAATACACAATTAATTATTTTAATTCGATTTTGTAAAATTATCAAAAACAAACTTACCTACTAATATTAATAACGATATAATCTGCAAATGGCCCTAATTTTTTTATACCGCGCACGTAATCATCAACAGCATCAGATGAAGTTTTATTTTTGCCTAAGTTTACACCAATAATGCCATGGAAATTAGATTTTTTTAAATATTCTAGACGATGGTACACTTTGTCATGGCCATCGCTGTTAAAACCATATCTATAAAATTTATTTATTACTTATTTAGATTATAGTTCAGTCATTTGGTGGTTTTAGCTGGAAAGTTTACCGGAAGTTTTGAAAATTGGTAGTCTTATAGATTTTGAGGTGCTCTAACCGAATTTCCACTTTGCGACCTCGTACCGGAATGGGAAATGGCGCCATTTTGGATAAAATGACACCAAAAACCGCTTTTTTGAAAATATCTCCTTACCGGTTGATTTATTGACAAAAATAGTTATGTACAAAATTGTTCTACAGAAAATTTCCAATAATTGATGTCTTATTAATTTTTTTGTCAGACGAATAGTTTCGGCGTACGAGCGCCGCGAATTGAACCGCAACACGTGCATTGGTAGAAAACATTGCGCTACGCGTTACAGACCGCATTTTCGCTCCGTGTGTAAAAGGCGCCTTCGTGCAAAATTATATTACAGCGCCCTCCATAATGCATAATTTTCAAAGTAGCACACGCTTTAAAGTTTAAACTATACTTTTGATTCTTCGAAAAATGCTAGATTTAAATATTGATGAAATTGTCTTTGTTAGATTCATTCTTGTAATCAATATTATTAGGTTATCAAAATGGTTTTTGTAATCAACAATTTTACGGTTATGTTTGCATTCCAACATAACATCATAACAATGCTAGAAAATTATCCCTTTGGCAGGATTTTTACTTTTTTTCTACTAAACTTTAATAGTAATTCAGAGAAATTCACTATCCGCAGAAAAGAAAATTATCTTATCAAGATTTCAGAATTGTAAACAGTAAGAATTGAATTTTTCGCACAATAGTAATATTTAAATATTGGATTAATTGTCGGATTCATTCTTGGAATCAATATTCTTTAACTATCAAAATATTCTTCATCGTATTTGACGGATATCCCGAAAATGCTGAGGACCGTGGTACGAAATATGCGGAGCGATTGCGAAGATCACGGACATTTGCTTTGATAAATATACTTTTCGACGAAAATATGATTACGATCGTGTCACAAGAGAAATTTCTTGCCAATCACAGAAACAAAAATTGTCTGATTGAAATGTTAAAATTAAAATTTGAAGCTGCGAACTTCACGGTCAAGCAAGCCACAGCAGATGCAGATGTGCTAATAGTAACAACGGCAAACAGCGTTTCATCTGCGGTTGATTCTGCAATAGTTGTTGGCGAGGACATAGATCTTCTTGTTCTTTTGATTGCACTATCCATACACCCAAACACATATCTTCTAAAACCCGGAAGAGGAAAAACTTCACAATAAATCTACTCAATGCAAAGCATCACAGACAAATCAATCGCTGATAATATACTGTTTTTGCATACAACAGGAGCTTTCTTTAATCAAGGGAAAATTAAATACATGACTGCATTGAAAAAGAATCCACAATTGGCGAAGCATGTCGAAGTGTTTAAAAGCTGAGAAGCCGACCCGGACACCATCGCTGAAATAGGAGAACAATTTATCATAACAGCTACGGTTACAGGGTCAAGAAAACTATATCGCTAAAAAACTATAGATATCAATGTTTTACGTAATCAGCAGCAGGGCAACATTCGTTCCGCACGTATCACCAAGTCGAGCAGTGGTATGGGTGGAAAAGAACGCCGAGGAATGGGGATGGAAAAAAAGCATCAATGGACTGATTCCTGTCACCACACTCCAGCCTTCTGCTCCGGAAACTTTATTACAACTCATTTATTGCAAATTCAAAAAAAGATGTCAAGGAGCATCCACATGCAGAAAGGCTGGATTAAATGCTCAACGATGTGCATAAATTGTGGTGAGGTGTGTTCGAATGTAGAAATTAGAATACAGGACAGCGACGACGAGGACGAACCGGAAAATATTATTGACAAATTTCATGACGAAATTGAGGCGGAAGCGGATTCCGTCGAAGAAATAGGCGAAGCTTCGCCCACTACCAATGTCGAGGAATCTGCTCATCAGGTAGATTAGGCCTACTGGGGATACCAGAAGAAAAAAAAAACGCGCCATTACTCTACGTCATGGTGACATGGAAATGAGTATTCAGAAATATGCACTTGTTGCGGTTCAATTCGCGGTGCTCGTACGCTGAAACTATTCATCTGACAAAAAAATTAATAAGACATCAATTATTGGAAATTTTCTGGAGAACAATTTTGTACATAATTTTTTTTTGTCAATAAATCAACCGGTAAGGAGATATTTTCAAAAAACCGGTTTTTGGTGTCATTTTATCCAAAATGGCGCCATTTCCCATTCCGGTACGAGGTCGCAAAGTGGAAATTCGGTTAGAGCACCTCAAAATCGATAAAACTACCAATTTTCAAAACTTCCGCTAAACTTTCCAAGCGAACCCCTTTCTGAGCACCAAATGACTGGACTATTATCTTATATATAAAAGTGAAAACTTCGACACCAAATGTGCGGTAAAGTAGTTAGAATTCAAAATTTTACTTTTTTTTATAAATGTTTTTTAGCTAATTTTATTTTATTTTATGGGGTGCAAAGCTAGTTCGCCTCCTCGTGGTGCACCCTGGGTAACGCTAAAGAACTAGCACAAATCGGCGACCAGACAATCCTCGAGATCTCCTGGTCAATTCATTCATCACAATAGCACAAACACAGTGGTAGCGACTAGACCTTCCGGCGATCCACTGAGGCAAACAAGACAGTACTTCATCTAATTGAAAGCTGCCTCCTACCATCTTGACCAAGTTATTATTTAAATTATATCATGAATGTACGCCATATGCTAAATAAATAGCTAATTTTATGTGTTTTCTGTAAATTTCAGTCGAATTCATAATCACATAAAAATTTTGGTTTTGAAAGAATTGCGAAATAATTAGAAATATTTAAATCAAACTTTGTCTAGACAGTTATAAGATTTAGAAATGAGTTAATTTATATTATAAACCTCGTAGAACACGAATTTCGTGTTAATTTGAAGATAATTTAAACCGTTTGAGAGAAAAATTAAATGCATGTTTTTGGGTCAAATTTTTCCCAAAATTTCGATCCTATTATACGGAATCCCTAACGCCTTTTTGACACTTTTAAACTATATATCAAATCGATCCTCCAGAGATCGTTTTTGCAAGAATTAACAATCTATCTTTAACCGAAATCGAGATATTGACCGATTTTTAACCTCACATTTTTAACCAAAAATGTACAATTTTTAAACCCAAGTTTGCGGAATTTTTAACCGGAAATTTAACCACGTTGATACCGGAAATATACAAACAAACCCTCGAAAGTTCATTTTTGCAAGAATAAACGCTCTATATTTAATCCAAATCGAGATATTGTCCAATTTTTAACCTCACATTTTTAGCCTACAATGTACAATTTTAGAACCTAGGTTTGAGGAGTTTTTAATCGGAAATTTAACTACTTTTATACTAGAAATATACAATCAGTCTTCTAAAATTCATTTTTGCAAAAATAAACTCTCTACCTTTTACCGAAATCGAGATATTGACCGATTGTTAACCTTACATTTTTAGTCAAAAATGTACAATTTTCGAACCCAGGTTTGTGGAGTTTTTAATCGGAAATATAACCACTTTTATACCGGAAATATACAAATCAACCTTTTCAGAAGAATAAACACTCAATCTTTAACTGAAATCGTGATTTTGAACCATTTTTAACTTCACATTTTTGGCCAAAACTAAATATGAATTTTTCGGGATTTATAACTGTCAAATATTTTCAAATTAACACTGAAATCATGTTGTACGGGGTTAAAATATAAATATCGTTATGGTATGATATATAATTTAATTAAACAGCTGCACACCAAATGCTCGCGGCTGCAGTTAAAAAACTCATTTTATAATGTGGCGGTAGCGCGGCCGCCGTGCTGAGAAAGCATATCTGTTACGGCAGCAGGTAATTAAACAAACCTGATTAAACTTGCTTATTTGCCCAAAGTACGCGACCGAAGCGGCTCTGCGCGAGTCAGTCTACAACTTATGGTCGTCTATGAACTGGACAGAGCTGTATTAGGTGTGATATAAATAAATATGTCTGTTTTAATTTACGAGTTTACAATTTACAGTCAGTCTGATATGGAAACGCGTGTTAAATATAAATAGTTAGTGAAATAAATAGTGTTTAACAATATTCTTAGTCTTTAATTAGTGTGTATATTTATTTATTCATAGTATTCGTTATTTTTTATTTATTTTTATTTCACGTTTAATAAACTTTTATTTTAATTATTAATATTCCTATGATTTTTACACTTCAGCCAAATATACGTAGTGCATGTCAATATATTGAGACAGATTTCACTAGATTCCACGGGGAATAGAAATTAAATTTATTTCATTGTTATACCTGTTTATAACAGCCAAATCTTCCGGCAACCGAAAAACTCTAGGTTTGGGGTTACCATCTTGGGGTTCGGGAGTAACCGAACCAATTTCCACAAAACCGAACCCAATATTATGCAAACCTTCAACCGCTTCTGCCTGTTTATCAAATCCAGCTGCAATTCCTACAGGATTCGAGAAATGCTTGCCTAAAATATTTACTGCCTACAAGTATACCCGTTAATTAACTTATACACTAAAAATATTTTTAATAATAACCAATAATGGGGTGTCTTTGTAGGAACATTTTGGAAAGAGGTTATATTTGGTTGCAGTTACACTGATTTCGTGGGTTAATTCGGGATCTAAAAAATGTACTGCAGGCATGACAACATTTCTGTAGAATTTTTCATTGCCTTTATAAATACAAACTCCAGCAAAAACGCCTGTGCCGCTAATAGTAACGAGACACATCGACCGCAACTTTTGCTAAAATATACACCTTCATTCCACAATTTATGCTATAAATATATGCACAAGAACTTACAGAAAGACTTAATCTCATTTTTCACGTATTTTTCTTCAAATTAATACTTTAAATTGTATAAATTATTTGTATACACCTTTATAACCTCAAATCGTGACATCTCCCACTCTGTTTCTCACAGACCATATACTCTCTGATCTGTCAGAGTTGTACTACTGCACGTTGATTCATACAGTGTCACATATTTTATAGTTTATTTTTATATATAAATAGCAAAATATATTATTTATTATGTCTAAACGTAAAGGTAATAAGAAAAACCAAGATTTCGGTGATAATATCGATGATCCTTCCAAAATAATCCCAAATGAGGATGATAAAAATCAAGTAACCTCAAAAAACGCGAAGAAAAATGTGAAAAAAAGTAAAGGAAAAGGGAAAAAAGATGAGGAATGGAGTGATAACGATGAAAAATTCGATTTGATGAAGAAAAAAACGGAGGAATCGGGAGATGATGTGCCGAAAATTGCGTCCAAAAAGACGCAGAAAAAATGTAAGTATACTTTTAAGAAGTTACTCTTACAACCCTTATACACCAAATTAGATTTTCATTTACCACGTCTGGTATTTTATAATATTCTACAACAACGCAAAATTGAATTTATAATATTTAACAGGTTATGGGCCCATTTCAAAACCGACGTTGCCACTTTCCATAGGGATGGGCAAAATTAGCCGATGATTCCAATAACTGGTTATAATACGTCGGTTAACCGGTTATTAGAAACTGTACAACGGTTACTTTGTATTCAAATTTGGTAAACAATTTATAAATATTTTAAATTTGCCGCAATTTTTAGTTAGTTCAGTGTGTTCACTGAGGCCATGCCCTGACTAAGTCCCTAGATTAATAATCTAGGGATTTTGGCTTTATAAGGTTATGGATATTATGGAAAATTTAATTAAAATACCATCTAATGCATCTAATCTTGTATTTAATGCTATTTAAAAAGTACTGGTTATTTTGGCCATGTTAACCGACCTCGGTTAAACTGGACCATTAAATTAACCAATTATTCGATAACCAGTTTTTTCAATAACCGCCCATTTTTACCATACACATTTACAAGGGCGTAACTAGAAAATTTTGCTGGGGAAGGGAGGGGGGTAACGACCTTTATGTTCGAAAAAAGTGCACAGGAAATCACATTTTATCGCATGTCGAATGTATCTTGTAAATCACTGTTCTAGAATATTCCAAAAAAATGTTGAATATTCTATAAAATTCTGGCTCAGTGGAAATTTCAGAAACGGTCTAGAACGTTCAAAAACTTTATGGATTTTTTTTCTAAAATTTCAATCCCATTTTCTGGAATCCCTAAGGCCTTTTTGACATTAAAAATATTAATATATCAAATTGACCCTCCAGAGTTCGTTTTTGCAAGAATTAACACTATCTTTAACCGAAATCGAAATATTGACCGATTTTTAACCTCACAATTATAGCCAAAAATGTACAATTTTTTAACCCGGGTTTGAGGAGTTTTTAACCGGAAATTTAACCACATTTATACCGGAAATATACAAATCAACCCTCTAAAGTTTATTTTTGCAAGAATAAACACTCGGGTGCTATTCTTGTGTCAATGTTAAAATAGCTTAGACACGGTCTCTAGCTAAAGGTGACCTTAATGCCTAGTGCACACGGAGAAACTTTTATCTAAGTTTCCGAAAATTTGTTTCCCAAGAAGAAGAAGTATGAAAAGTTTCCGGAAAGTTAACGGCGCCGTTAAAACTTGAGAGGTTTTGTGGAAACTTTTTGACGTGCACCTAACTTCTCATCTATTATGACACTTGTAAAGAAAAAGAGGTTAGGATCACAAAAACTTTGATTTTTGGCGTCGATTACTATAATTCTTGTTTATAAAAATTGGTTTATTTCAGTGTAGTTTATTCAGAAATCTTATGTAGTTTAGTTTACTTGATAAATTTAGTTCTGTTAGAATTCTTAGTTATAAGCACATATAGTTTAGTTTATTTCTCCATTTACTTTTAGTTAAATTAAATTCCTACATGTAATTTTGTGTACTTCTTGTTCTCTTTCGAAAAAATAATTCTCCAACAGCCTATAGATTTAGAGAAAAATTATCAGTTTTGAGGAAACTTTTATTTTTCTCGTGTGAACACACGGTACGTAGATGCAAAAGTTTTTCCAAAACTTCTTCTTCTTCGGGAAACAAATTTCAGGAAACATTACTAAAAGTTTCTCCGTGTGCTCTTGCTCTATGGTGTGCACTAGGCATTAGTGTTTAGAGTTGATGTTATTCTATTGTCAGTAAATGAGCTACTATAACTAACAGTGACCTTTAAGCAAAACAATACTTGGCAACACTGTATTATCTAAACCTATATGAGATATAATAAAAAAAAATGTATTAGATTGAGAATTTAATTATCTTTATTATTTGTAGTACAATAAATTTTCAAAAATAATATTTAGAAACACTCTATCTTTAACCGAAATCGTGATATTGAACCATTTTTGGCCGAAACGAAACATGAATTTTTCGCGTTAATAAAATAATAAAATTGCCCCTTAACCTTAAAATTAATTTGAATAAGAATTAATTACGTATTTTAAGAACTAATTCTCATCATCAGTAGTACAAATTAGAAAAAGTTAAAGAGAATAGTCAAGATTACTTAACGTGTCAACCATGCCAGAGGTCCTAACCACACAATTATTTTTAAAATCCGTTTGAAATTTATTGTTTCTTTTACTTATATTTAGCAAAAAATAGGAAAAAACCGCTATCAGAATCCGACAACGAAATGAGCGACGATTCAAATACAGTATCAAATTGTAGTAGCCAAGTCTCAAAATCTCAAACAACTCAACAAAAAAAGGGGGCTACTAAAAAAGGTAAATCAAAAGGGAAAAAGGGGGACGATTGGAGTGATAAAGACAGTGACAAAGAATTAAAAATTGAAGATGAGGAAGAACTGGTATTACCTGTTTCGAAAAAAGACAAGAAAAAAGGTAAAAAGAAAGTAGAAACTAACGATGAAGACGATGAAGATATAGTGGAAGATGAACCAGTAGTAGTGGTGCAAAACAATAATCTGGTTGAAAATAAAAAAGAAAAAACTATTGAAGAAATATCTTCAAAAGTTGATGATTTACAAATTAATGATTGTCCCCAACCATCCGAGCCTCAATCATCCGAACCCTTATCAGAATCTAAAGTTGATGAACCGTCCGAAAAAAAATTAACTCACAAAGAAAAGAAGAAATTGAAGAAGCAACAAGAATATGAAAAACAAATGGAGACAATGATGAAAAAAGGGGGGCAAGGGCATTCAGATTTGGACAGTAATTTTACCGTATCGCAAGCGCAAAAATCAGCGGGACAAATGGCTGCTTTAGAAAATGCAGTTGATATTAAAATTGATAATTTTAGCATCGCAGCAAAAGGAAATGATTTGTTTGTAAATGCCAGTCTTCTAATCGCCAACGGAAGAAGATACGGTCTTGTGGGTCCAAACGGGTAAGAATGTATTATTTTTATTAACACATCAAATAAAATACGAATTTACAGACATGGCAAAACAACTCTTCTCCGCCATATCCAACAACGCGCTTTCGCAATCCCCCCTAACATAGATATATTATACTGCGAGCAAGAAGTCGTCGCTGACGATTTTTCCGCTGTTGAATCCGTCTTAAAAGCAGACGTCAAACGGACAGAATTATTAGCCGAATGTAAAAAACTGGAAGACCAACTTCAAATCGAACACAGTACCGACATTCAAGACCGACTTACAGAAGTCTACGCGGAATTAAAAGCCATTGGGGCTGATTCCGCCGAACCCCGCGCAAGGCGAATTTTAGCCGGTTTAGGGTTCAGCCGAGAAATGCAAAATCGCGCTACAAAAAACTTTTCAGGGGGGTGGAGGATGAGGGTGTCTTTAGCGCGCGCATTATACATCGAACCAACTTTATTATTACTGGATGAACCCACCAACCATTTGGATCTTAATGCCGTTATTTGGCTTGACAAGTCAGTATATTAAAATGAAAACCAAAATTGAAAATTTGTTTACTTCACATTTTTAATTTTAGTTATTTACAAGGCTGGAAAAAAACACTTTTGATTGTTTCTCACGACCAGTCGTTTTTAGATAATGTTTGTAACGAAATAATACATTTAGACACCCAAAAATTGTATTATTATAAAGGAAACTATTCTATGTTTAAAAAAATGTATGTGCAAAAGAGAAAAGAAATGATTAAAGAATATGAAAAGCAGGAAAAGAGGATTAAGGAATTGAAGGCGCACGGCTCGTCCAAAAAGGCAGCAGTATGTAATAAGTTTTTAGGCCAAAGTCTAGAATACGCACTACTCATTTTATTTTATTTTAATGGTTATATATAATTACAAAACCATTAAAAATACCAAATTCCATAAAAATTTAAACGCAGAAAACAATATTTATAGTGATTTCGGCATTTTTTTTCTGAAAAAAAGTTGGGTTAATTTCCTATAAAATGAATAGCGCATCTAACGGCACTGATTAGAAGTAATGGTTGCTATGGTTACGGCAATACAAACAAAGAATTATCATCAGCCATTCATAGTACAAATTCAAGGATGTAAACGTTGTAAATATCATCTGATTATAATTATTATGGATATATTAGTTTGCAATAAAACTATTCGGAATAGAAAGCCTAAAAAACTAATAATCATTTTGGCGCACTCTAATTTTGTGTTTTTTTATATTTGAACTAAAAGAAGACATTGCAACAAAAAAAAATGGAATTTTAAGGGTGGTAGATATTCTAGAATCCAGCCATTTTTTATTTTCCTCTATCTTATGATTCGTAAATTAACAAATATTTAATCTATGAACCTTGTGTTAAAATTAGGAAAAGAAGCAGAAGGAAGCACTTACCAGAAAGCAAGAAAAGAACCGTAGCAAAATGCAGAAAACAGAAGATGAAAACGGGCCGACGGAATTGTTGCAAAGACCGAGGGAATATATTGTTAAATTTTCTTTTCCAGACCCTCCACCGTTGCAACCGCCAATTCTTGGTTTACACAGTAAGTTATTGTTAAAAAAATACAAATTATTATTAAATAAAAATTTATTATTCAACGTAATGAATGCTTTAATGAAATTACACAATCACTACGAAGCTCAATTAAACACACCTGGCTCCTACAGAAGTTAGAATAAAACTGCTGAATTAGTAATAAACAAATTTAAAAACACTGTTGCCAAAACTATCAATTTATGAAAGTATATACTTTTAAAACCTTTGTTCAAAGTCGTCAAAGTATTAATTTTCAAACGTATATTTAATTTTATTTCTAAATTAGAATAGTGTTATTAAATAGCTACAAAAGTATTTAAATCTCAGTCACTTATTATGTACTCTCGTTTGAAGTCAAAACAAAACTGATATGTCTTAATTTACAAAACACGAGTAGAAGGCCTAGATTGTGTAACTTTAAATTCTAGTGGATTTCAATTTCTACTATATTTGCCGTCAAATACGTATGAACTGGAGATTTCTACAGTGTTGTTGCCAATTCAGGGGCAATATTAAAAAGCTAAGTTATGAAGAAGCGGCAACACCGTAGGCAAAGGCAAGAGACAGGATGCAGAGAAGGGAAAAAGCTGAGCATCAGTCCATACTTATTTGACGGCGAATATAGAATTTTTCATTTTTACCTTTAATCGATAGAGTAATGAAAAATAATAGACCCGTATTTTTTATTTTTTCTTATCGATCTTTAATAATTGGAAAATTGTAATTAAAAATGACTTTGTTCAAAAAACGGCTGATTTTCCCCGATTCGTTCCTCGCCCAGTGACGTCACATTTCAATATCAATGGCCATTTTGATTTTCACACTAAGTTCTAAACGTCAAAGTGACATTTAAAGATAACGTGAAATTACAGAAGTAAACATCTCGGTGAAACGTTGTTTCGTGCCAAAATTCAATTAAATGCCTCGCGTGTGTTTCTATAGCTAAACAAACTTCTAGCGTCTAATCTCTAACAATAACCTAACGTATAAAGTCACGCTTGGAAAACTCGGGCCAAGTTTTGTGCGTTAGGTTCGATTACTGTTATTTTTAGAAAAATATACAAGCTAAGTAAGCTGTTTTTTGTCTCATAAAACGCCTAAACTAGTCAGAATGTTCTGTAATCACCAGACGAATGGCCTTTATGATAGCCACCACAATAACATTGGACTGTATTGTGCTGGAGTTGTCTAATAAGACTAAGGAATCACCTTCAAAGTCCTGAGCGTTTCAGAACATCGCCCACTCTGTATTGTACTGCGGAATGGCTTTACGCGGTCATACACATAAAATAAAAGCGCTTTTAAGACCGTTGCATACTTGAGTGAAGCGCGTCGACGTCGAAGCGTAAAATTTCGTATCAACGCGCATTTGCGAGCAGTTTTCAACGAGAAACAGCCGCGTTTGTTGCAGCTCAGACGTATAAATTATTATGTCATTATTGAGAGAAGAAGTAGAAATTTAAGAAGACAAGAAAAAAAGGCGGAGAGTCCCATTAACAAGAAAAGATGGCATCAAATTCCGTCAATATTTTCGTTTGGTGTATGAAAAGTTCTTGGAACTAGTCTAGAACGTGTGATATTTAGTTCTTTTTCGGCTATTTTTGATTCGTGTCAAGCGTATTCGTTCTGATTTAGGTACATTCGCTACTCTGCGCTGTTGCACACTTCAGATCAGAGAAGCGAGAAACAGAATAGAGCAGAGCAAAATATTCTCACCGAAGAATTCCGGCGAGTCGTCTCCTTGCTCTACACTGCTCCAAAGTGCGCGTATGCACATAATAATACATGCGACAGCCTTTATAGAGCGCACTGTTATATATTCTTATGAGGAATGTAGTCTATAAAAGCGCTTTTATTATAAAAGTGCGCTTGTAATACGGGCCATGCCTTTATTTTTTTCGAAAGATTGCCGCGCTCCACTACCCATTTCAAAAAATACATTGTCCATTTCGATTAATTATTAATTGAACATTTTCAAAAACATTAAAATCGTCCTTAAACTGCAGTTTTTCATCGATTAATTTAAATATTTCTGTTTAGATGTAACATTCGCATATTCAGGCCAAAAACCCCTATTTGTCAACACAGATTTCGGCATAGATTTAAGCAGCAGAGTCGCCATTGTTGGCCCTAATGGCGTAGGCAAATCAACATTCTTAAAGCTATTAACAGGCGACATAGAACCACAACAAGGCGACGTTAGAAAAAATTACCGTTTGGTAAAAATCACATTTCTCCAAAATATACAATCATTACAATAATTATTTATTCCAGCGTATAGGCCGTTTCGATCAGCATTCAGGAGAGCATCTAACCGCTGAAGAAACCCCCTCCGAATACCTCATGCGTCTCTTCGACTTACAATACGAGAAAGCCCGCAAACAACTCGGCACTTTTGGTCTAGCAAGCCACGCTCACACCATTAAAATGAAAGACTTATCCGGTGGTCAAAAAGCTCGTGTAGCTTTAGCCGAGCTTTGCCTAACCGCCCCCGATGTTGTAATCCTGGACGAACCGACAAATAATCTAGATATTGAATCGATTGACGCGCTAGCCGAGGCGATAAACGAATATAACGGTGGCGTTATAATCGTTTCTCACGATGAGAGATTAATTAGAGAAACTGAATGCGCGTTATATGTTATTGAAGATCAAAGCATCAACGAGGTGGACGGAGATTTTGATGAGTACAGGAAAGAATTGTTGGAAAGTTTGGGCGAAGTTATTAATAGTCCTAGTATTGCAGCAAATGCTGCAGTTGCGCAATAAGAAGAATTTTGTGTATGAAATGTCGAAATGTGTAATATCTCAATTATTAATAAATTTAATAATATATACATCTGATTTTATTTATTTAAAATAATAAACTATATGCATTTTTGTGTTAATTTGAAGATATTTCAAACAGTTCAAGAGTGATGAGCCCCCAAAAATACAGGTTTTCTTGTTTAGTTGAGGCCAAAAATGTGAGGTTAAAAATGGTTAAATATCTCCGTTTCGGTTAAAAATAGAGGGTTTATTTTTGCAAAAATGAAATTTAGAGGGTTGATTTGTATATTTCTGGCATAAAAGTGGTTAAATTTCTAGTTAAAAACTCCTCCGACCTGGGTTCAAAACTTGTACATTTTTGGCCAAAAATGTGAGGTTAAAAATCGATCAATATCACGATTTCGGTTAAAATTAGAGTGTTAATTCTTACAAAAACGAACTCTGGAGGGTCGATTTGATATAATAATATTTTAAAAGTGACAAAAAAGTCTTTGGGATTCCGGACAATAGGGTCGAAATTTTGGAAAAAATTGCCCCAAAAATATGCATTTTATTTTGCTCACAACTGCTGAACGGTTTAAATTATCTTCAAATTAACACGAAATTCGTGTTTTGCGGGGTTTAAAATACAAATTAATCTAATTCCAAATTTTAAAACCGTCTGGACAAAGTTCGGAAAAGTAATATATTTTTGTAAAAGTAAATTCAACATTAATTTTAGCAGAGTTGCGATATTTCAAATTGTATTTTTTTTCTGTATTTCTACCAGTTAATACAGTTTAAACGTAAAATAAATGCCCTATTTAATATAAAAATAATAATCCTATCATTATGACGACACTCCCCAGCTGTAGGGCCTCATTTTCGTCAAACTCTTCTAAAACTTGGAAAAAGTTTAGCTTGTTACACTTATTTCATTATTTCATATGGAATGTTTTCCAAGGCAACGTGATTTCAATATTGTAACACCGGCACTAACTCACAACTTTAAAATGTGAAATTTAATATTATATGTCTTTACACACAAAAACTATGTAGAACATAAAAAACAATATAAATATTACAAATATATACACGAAATATATTTTTTGTCTAATTTTCTAGTGACGCGAAAATTTTTATTGATATTTGGTGATGATTTATATACAACTACCACAACTACTGTTGAGATTTACCGATCTAGGTTTGGCAACATTGTTTGTTATCAAACCTGAATTTCCAAACATTTTAATTATTGCAGTAATTTCACATGTTTTAAATATGTAACAATCATTTTTATTTAATTTTACATGTATCCTGTAAATTCCAGGCACTTCTATGACAAAATAAAATGTCAAGTTTTATGTAAATTTTTAAAATTTGGAATGAGATGTGTGCAGAAATTTTAAAATAATACTTTTTCTAGATATTAAAGCGGTAGAAAAAAGTAAATTTGTATTTTAAAGTTGAAAGAATTTGATTTTGAAGTCTAAATGTCTTTTTTGTTACAGTAGAGGAATAATGTACACGACAAAATTGGTTTTGTTTTCATTTGAAGATTTGAACACAGTTTCTGTATTTTTTTAATTAGACATCAAATAATATTAAATAACATGTGTAATAATGAAATATCGAATTGAAATAATTGAAATTTTTATAGATATTAAGAATACAAGTTTGATATAGCGTTCATAATGAAACGCGTGTCAAGTTAAATCACGAGGCGATGAGCCGACTGTTTTAATCACACAAGTTTCATTATGGGACTATATCAAATGTGTATCCTTCAATATTTTATATACGACAGTTTAAATTGATCTTAAAATACATTTTTCATTTAATTTTTGACAATCAGAAATATTGAAATGCTCATTTGTAGCCTACGTTATTAATACGTATGAGTGATTTAATGGCACTAACTGTCATTATGAGTTTCAAAATGACATTCAAATTGGTGTACTAATTACATATTAGCGCACTGTCGTAGATAAATTAATTTTTATTTAAATTTGAAAGGCATATTGTTAAACTAATGTAATGCAAAGCCAACTGTATTTAATAAAAATGTAATATTTAAATCATTCGCCATTGTATTTTTTAATAATATAACATAGGATTGTTTTTATACTATTGGATAGCAAATTTTATGTATTTTTGAAATTTGAATAAATATATAGGTGTTCCATTTGAAAATACAAAATTACATATCATTGCATAAAAATGGAACATCTTACAGAAAAATCTATACTGCAGATTTATAGACATTCTAATATAAAACGAACTTCGTGATGATGATGAATCGGCTTGTATATATCATATATTTAAAATCAAAATTTGTATATTTAATCTAAACTTTTAAAGCTGTAGTTGCTCTTGTTTTTAAACAAAGAAATTAATGAGAAAAACAAAATAAATTAGTTTATTAATTAAAAATAAAATAGATCATTAATCCGTTGATAAATTTCTAGCCCAATTTCAAATTTCCTAATAACAATATATTTTAATATTCGATACTCTAAAGATTATACGGAATTTATTATTTTATAATGAACACCTGACTGCCTCTTCTGTTCTATGAAGCATAATAATTACTTCTGAACAGGCTTTTTGTCTAAAACATTTGCTTTATAACTTTAAATTTGTGCCTTCAGAAATTCATTATTTTGTGAAAAAGGCTGACAGCTCTTTGTGTTACAAATTACATTGCACTTTGTGTACAATAATACATTAAATATGAATAAAAAAGAAAAAGAACTTACGTTTTTGAAAACAGCCGGCTTGAAGTTCCAAAGAAAAATAATAGAGTGTGTTGACAAGTAACAGATAAATTGGTTTTTAATAGTTTATAATCGAAATTAATAGTTATTAATGTTTAAAATTTGTATATTTTAACAATAACATGTTGTATTTTCATATTATTAATATAATTTTATTGTTTGAACAATGTAAAGAAAGTTATAATAACAATCAAAATTTGATTTTATTCGTTAATTGTTTTTTAGAATTAGCTGTGAAAACAAAACACTCAAACAGCTGATATTTATTAAACGGTTCGCGTGTGTTTACTCTGGTAATTTTTATTGTTTTTATAGTAAATTTAACAATATAATTGTCGAAAACATATGAAATACAATAATATTAATACATATTTTTGTTTTATAATAATATTTTTTGTGTATAAAGTCATATATTAAATTTTCAATTTTAAAAGTTTGTACTCGTTTTTTATTGTTACAATCGCGCTGCGTTAAGCTCCCTTCCCACGGCCCGTTATATTGCGGGTCGCGTCGGGCCAGCTCGCACCAACACGCCGTGGGAAGGGTACCATCCGTGGCGGCGCGGCCTGACCTGTGCGGGCGCGCCCGATCCGCTGGAAGTCGGTAATTTCAAAGGCGCGAACCGGCGCGACGCGAGCGCGCGCGTGGCGGCCCGTGATGGCGCGGATTGTTTCTGGTGAGCGTGTCATTTATTGTTCATTTCATTTCATTCGTACCTTCGTTCAGTAAATGGTGTCCACTGAATAATACAAAAGCGGCTGCAGCAACAGCAATGCTTTCTTCCCGCGACATTTTGGAATAGTTCTTCAAACCAAACTAAGCATCATGCCTCGGGCCCACACGCGCCATGGGAAGAGTTCGGCGCGGGCTCGCCTGCGGCGCGTGCTCGCCCGCACAAATCGACGCGGCGCGGCGCGGCCCGTGAAATCACACGCCGTGGGAAGCCACCATTAGAAAACAATTATGAAGTATTATTAGTAAATATTTAGATAATGTTTTATTGTTAATTATTGCAATTAAAAACAATATTTAATAAAAGTGTGATAAAATATTGAACTTTATAGTCTGTGAATGTTCGTGAACATTATTGAAAACATCCGATGGACAGAAAATTTGCAGTTCTCCCAATTTCAAGGTTAGTTTTCACATTTATTCTATTTTTGTCGTATTCTCCTGATACTTGACTTTGATTTTATACAAAATTTGATGTTCATTTAGCACAGTGATAAGGCAAGGGGCGGATCTAGGTTTTTCGGGGCCTAGGGCTGGAAGTACAAGGGGGAGAGGGATTTTTTGTTAGATTAAAAAAAAAATTGGAGTTTAAAATTCATTTTTAATAATATGAAAATTAGTGTTGAATAGTTATTTACGATACAAGTACGTAAAGCTGGTCTTTAGGTACGAATGGGTCCCCTGAGTGATTAAACATGCTTTACATATGTGTATCGTACAATATTTTATCTACTATATAATGAAAAAACCCAATAATTGTAAAAAAATACTTTTATTTATGAATCAGGATCAGATATTAAATGAGATGTTCGCCATGATAACAAAATATTTATCCTGGTTTAAAAAATTTAGCGTGTTTAAAATTTTTAATCACTCTTAGCCCGGCAACCCGTGACGCCGTGACGTCCGTGGCCGTGACTAATGAAACCTTGTTACTAAACAACCGTTTTACAAACTTAAAACTAACATCTAAACATCAATTTTATGCACTATCGTAGAAAAATATATTTATTTATGAAATGGTGTTGAATGACAAACATTATATATTATATAAAAAAATCTGTTGTGGCCAGCACAATACCTTCCGTCAATCCTGTGTATTATGTAAAAATTCCATACATAAATTTTCTTGCAAACGGGTTCTAAATTTCCAGTATAATTATTTCATAAACAAACTATGCAAATTGTACTTGACACTGACATCTTCTTCTCTAGCTTTTCCCATTCGTTAGGGATCGCTATTTTTTATTTTCTTCTTCCACTCATTTCTGTTTTGCGTGTCGTTCTCATTCACTTCCTTTTCTCTCAAGTCTTCCGCAATACAGTCCTTCCATCTTATCTTTGGTCTGCCTCTGTTTCTTCAACTTTCTGTTACTAAGCTATTCATTATTCTTCGAATATATTTTTCATCTCTCTTCATGACATGTTCAAACCAATGTAATCGTCTCTCTTGTATCTTTCTAGAAACTTGTAACACGAGAGTTATTTCCTTACCGTGTCTTTCCGTGTCTTCCCCAACATCTACTTCAGCATCCTCATCTCTGCCACATTCATTTACATTTCATGATACTGACATTTGTCAATTTGAATTAGGTATCTGAATATATTATCAGTTGCCATGGTTAGCATAGCTGGTTGATTTATGAAATTTAATATCTTTATAATTCTTTAACTCTATATCTATTGAATATGAAGTATAAAATGCAATCAAATCATGTAGAGAACAATATATTGTTTAAGTTATAATAACGTTAATTATCAATAAATCATATATAACTGTTAAATTCTTCAAATGAGGGTACTTCCGGTTGACCAATTATAACCAAAATCTAATCACTTGTTCTTCTGGATGTAAACTTCAGGAATACAAAAAAAAATTTTTTTTTAGAATCGTGGTATTGAAGTTATGCGATCCGAAACTTTTGTCTCACACACACACACACACACAGACACACACACACACACATACACATACACACACACACATACACACACACACACACACACACAGATACATATATACATCATCGTAAAAATGGTAAAATCGTATTCTAGGGACCCTAAAACATGCTTATTCACTAAAAACTCATCATTGAATTTTTTGACCAAAGACAATACCTTCCTTACCTTGGTGAAGAAAGGTAAAAAATATAAGAAATAAAGAAATATTATTAACAAAAACATATAAACAAACATTTTTTTATAAAGTACGATAAATATACTATCACGCCGTTTACCCATAGCTGGGTGTGGCAATCTGCCACTTTTTAATTAAAATTTATTTTTTCTACGTTTCTTATTTGCGTAGTCTTTTATAACGTCGTCGTACGTGAGCGATCTGGTAATATCGTTTTCTATTGACTACATCACTCATTAAGTTGTAAACCAATAAGAATGCGTGATTTTCCTTAGTTACCACGAACGAATATACGAACCTTTGTATATTCGAATATACCTACCTTCGTATATTCACTTATAGATGCGGTTGGTTATTTTGTTCTATATACTCAGAACTGTCACTGTAATTTTTAATTATATTTACAGAGCATAAAGTATGATCTTTTTCCTTTGAACGCAGTATCGGGTACATAAATGAATTTGTAGTTAGACTTTGAGGAGAAAAATTGTGCTTTATATGCTTCAAGTAGACATCTTAGATGACACTGACAGCTCCAAATATACCGAGACAAATATTTGACAGCAAGGCATTATTGAAGTAAAAATTTGACAATTTAAGAAATAATTATTTTCGTCCCTAGTCTAGAACTGCACTGTTGCAGTTTATTTAAAATTCGCGCATTTATTTTGAAATACAATCATTTCAATGTCCTTTTACATACAAATACAGCTATATTAAAAAAAAGGTTATGTAGTATGGTTGTAGCATACAGTTTGACCCTTCGGTCAAAAGAAAATAGACTATAGACCTACGTTAAATTTACTAATTACTTTTTCATTTATATTTTATGCATGATATAGTCTACTTGTATACAACTCGACAATAGAAAATTCTCGACATACTCAACGAGTTGCCTATTGGCAACACGTTTCGTGTAATCGAGAATTTTCAATCCTCTTGTTGTATAATGTATTATAATATGCATAAGTCTGCCAATCTGTCATTATTCATAGTGTTGCGATATTTGTTTTTTATGTAGCTCATCCTAGAGAAAGATCTTCCTGCCTCACAATTTGCAATTGGGAGAGTTAGGATTTTTTTTAAATTGTGTATAAATTCGGAAACGTATCTACTGTTTTTCATATATTATTTTTAACATTTTGGCACAGTGTAGATATTGTACAGGTACCTCCCATAAGTGCCCATTGTTAGTAAAAACGTATTAAAAATTTATGATAATAATTGAATTTTTGTGGGCCCTTTGACTCTTGGGGGCCCAGGGCTTAAGCCCTATTAGTCCCTATGTTCGTCCCTGACAGTGATTCATAAAGTGGACGATATCGCACCCTTTTGGGCGCTGGATAGATCCAAGGGGGTGATAGTGGCCTTAGAATTAACAGGGGGCATTGAAGGGCAGTAAGTCGGTGATGAGATTTTTCAATATTTTTACTCTTGAATGTACAAATATACAGCAATGCACCGTCGCAGTAGTTTTAAATTTTCAGCCCCAAAGTGATTTATTTCAAAACAAGATTTTAGATATTAAAATATATAACATAGTTTATTTTTTTAATACGCGAAGGATCGACATAAAACGATAAAACCTCCTTATTTACGAATACAAAGACTCTTAAAATTATAAATGGACTTTCAGCTAACATAAAATCGAAAATTCTTTTGAAAATGTAACATCTCCGTCGGACAATATTGATTTATCTCTATTTATCGATTTATGAATTTATTTTTTTATTTACTCAAAATTTACAGAAAAAAGTCATCTGATTTTCTTTAAGCCGAAAAATGTATAAATTTGAACTAATAATGGTACTTTCCATTATTTGCACATTGTGTAGATATGGCAATTCAAAATGCATGGCAGTTACATCGCATAAGCGGAGGTAAACTGGATCAATTGGGTTTCAGACGAAGAATTGCACTAGGAATTTTAGAATCAAAGAAAAAAATGTTAAAACGTGGTCCATCGAAGCCAGCAAAAAGTTTACACGAACATTCTAGATATGACCGCATGGATCATCTGATCGTTCATCAAAACAAGCAAACACGTTGTGCCGTTTGCCACCGCAACAGTTTTTTTAAATGTAACAAATGTAATATAGCATTACATCCAAATGATTGTTTCTTTAATTATCACACGCCGCAGTAAATTTAAGTAATATTGTATTGCTAAATAATATAAAATATAATGGAATAAAATGTTTTTTGTAATAAATACTTTATATCTTTATGTACACCTATAGGCCTACCGTTCCGATATCGGAACACCTCAAAACTCAGATTTGCGTGCAAAAATTTTTTTTTCTTATATAATATGTTAAAGATTGGTCTCACTACATATGTAAATCAAAATAAAAAATAAAATTTTTGAAAAAAAAAATTCAGGTCTAAGTGGGTTAAGGTGTTTACGTAGTGTCATGGACATATGCTGTTACCAAAATGCCACAAGCAGAGGGAAAACAAAAACATCCAAACTTCGTATTTTGTATAAATCTTATAGGCATTACGCAATTTTTTGTAAGCGTGCTAAGAGTTCTTTGCGTGTCATCGTTTTATGCCGATTCTTTGAGATTATATAGATTAGAGTAAATTTTCTGAGGGGGCATTGGGTATCGAAAAAATGCTGTGTTCATTTTATTTGGTCCACTATTACTCGAGAACTATAATAACTACAAGATCGGTTAAATTAGCAAACAATTAATATTTTACTTATTTTAATGGGCGTAAAATTATTTTTTTCAGCCAGTATTTTTTAAACTGCGAGGACCAATTTTGTTATTTTAAATGGGACCATATATTTTTTATTTGCTTATTCAAAGATATCATATGTTCATACTCTCACATAACGATTTTTTACCTTTCGTCACCTTTAGGTAAGCAAGGTATTGTCTTTGGTCAAAAAATTCAATGATGAGTTTTTAGTGAATAAGCATGTTTTAGGATCCCTATAAAATACTATTTTACCATTTTTACGATGATGTCTGTATGTATGTGTGTCTGTGTGACAAAAGTTCCGGATCGCATAACTTCAATACCACGATTCCAAAAATTATATTTTTTTCGTATTCCTCAAGTTTACATCCAGAAGAACAACTGATTAGATTTTGGTTATAATTGGTGAGCCGGAAGTAGCCTCATTTGAAGATTTAACAGTTAAATTTGATTTATTGACATTTAACGTTATTATAACTTAAAGAATATATTATTCTCTATACGATTTGATTACATTTTATACTTCATATTCAATAGATACAGAGTTAAAGAATTTTAAAGAAATTAAATTTTATAATTCAGCCAGCTATGCTAAACATGGAAACAACTAATATATTCATATAATTCAAATTGACAGATGTCAGTATCAATAAAAAGTAAATTAATGTGGCAGAGATGAGGATGTTGAAGTAGATTTTGGGGAAGACACGGAAAGATACGATAAGAAAATAACGCTAATGTTACAATTTTCTAGAAAGATACAAGAAAGACGATTACATTGGTTGAACATGTCATGAGGAGAAATGAAGAATTATATTGGAACAAGAATGAATAGTTTAGTAATAGGATGTTGAAGAAACAGGAAGGCCAAAGATAAGATGGAAAGACTGTATTGCGGAAGACTTGAGAGAAAAGGAACTGAATGATAACGACACGTAAAAATAGCTACCCCTAACGAATGGGAAAAGCTAAAGAAGAAGAAGATGTCAGTGTCAAGTGCAATTTGAATAGTTTGTTTATGAAATAATTTTACTGGAAATTTAGAATTTTTTGCAAGAAAAATTATGCATGGAATTTATACATTATACACAGGACTGACGGAAGGTATTGTGCTGGCCACAACAGTTTTTTTTTTTTTTTGAGAAAAATGCATGCAATGTTTGTATTAATTCACAATTAAATTCGACTATTACAAGAGTGCCAAGAATAGAATAAATGAATACATGTTAATTTTTCAGCGTATAATTAGAATGCCATCAAAGAAATAAAGTGACATTTAAAATAGTATATTAAAGAACGAATGTCATAATTGTCATTTTATTTTGTGAGAAGGAAGTTTGGGTAACGACGCGTAGCGGAGTTGCCCAAACCTTCGAACAAAATAATCGACAATTATGAAATGAGTTCTTTATACTACTTTTTCTATTTTGCGCTTTTTATGATCTTTTTAAATAAAAAATTGTAAATTCAAAATTTAGGGAATTTTGTGTTAGTTGGTAATAATGTGACATTTGAAAATTCAATTGTTTGAATTTAAATTGTCTCGTGTTGTTTACAATCAAATTCATATCAAATTAAAAATGAATACAGACGATTTTTTGTGTACTTCACCTGAAATACGTGAAATTACGGAAAATACATTTTATAATTCCAAAAATAAACAATGAAAAAAGTCAGGTTATAACCAAATATAATTTTTTTACAAGCTACTTACATTTTATTGTTAAAATTAACTGAAAAGGATGTGGAAAGTGTAAAACTATATAATTATACACATCTTATATTTAAAACACTATTTTCTTATAAATAAACACTTAATTCTTGTTGACATTTCTCCTCCGCCGCCATTTTGTTTTTGTCTGAACTACTACACAACCTGCGTAACTTTGGCTATGACATCAGCGCCAAAAAGCTCGAACTAATTTACCGACAGAGTTCACAAATAAATAAAAATAAATTACATATTTTAAATATCAACAATTAATAGTGTTTTGAACTATTTATGCCCTATATATATATATATATATATATATATATATATATATATATATATATATATATATATATATATATATATATATATATATATATATAATCAAAAATAAAAATCTTAACAATCGTTAGTATCGTTTATTCAGTGAGGTTTGACATTTGATATTTTTTGACACAACATTTCAGCTATGCTACCAACTTTATAAAAATAAATTGTACTAGGCTGTTACAACACTCAAACGAGCTATTAACGAACTCCTTTGGGTGCTGTAATAGCTTTGTTACAGATGCAAAATAGAAAAAAATATTCACGTATTTCTTTCATGGCAATCTAATTCTATGTAAAAAATAACAAGTATTCATTTATCCCATTCTTAGCACTCTTACAAGAGATATATTTAAATAAAATTAATGTAAAACTTTATATGCTTTTTTCTCAAAAAAATCTTTGTGAGCGTACGATAATATTATACCATTAAATTCAGAAATAAATTCTGTAATAAATAGGCATAGAAAAAATGTATAGTTTCATTAAAAATAACAAAGTTGGTCTCCACAGTTTGTGAACCCCTGGTTGAAAAAAAAATTGTACGCTCATTAAAATAGTCTACTAAAATAGAAATTATTTGCTTATTTAACTGACCTCGTAGCTCTTAATGTTAGTAGTAGTGGACAAAATAAAATGAACATTGGAACATTCTGTATATTCAGAAAGGGGGCGGTGAGCCCAATAAGTTTTAGAATCACTGATTTAACATAAAATCTGTTCCGGACTTTTGATTGCTTGACATGTAATTTCGAATCTAATAAAAATAATTGAATTTAACTGTAACAAATATTAAGTATTCGTATATCTTTCTCGAAAGATAACATGACGTTTTTGATAATTAATGAAATTTTGCGTGGGAGATAGGATTGAATATGATGGATCGTCTTATTGTTAAATGTATGTCTTGTTCTATATTCTTGTATGTATATAAAGGAGGATTACCATAAGCATATGATTTGGGGGTGTATGTATATTTGTTCTCATTCGAAGTAACTTGTATTATGAATGTGGGGCTCATAATATGGATATACTAATGAGCATGAGTGCTTCAAAGCATGTACTCTATTTATGCTCAAAGGAAGACTATTCATACACATTATATTACTAGATAAATATATTGTGTATAAAGACAATGGCTGCTAGTATGAACAACTGATTAGGGTGATTAAGGAACAGTTGACTATATCACTGATTTTTCTGTCAATTGTTTATGGATTATTTTAAAGTAAAATACTTGAATAAAAAGTTAGTGGCCCATTATATACGATGAAGTTTAGTTCTGCCTTGCCCCATGAGTCTTTGGCGGGTTTTGTGATGTCTAAAAAGTTTCAATTGGCTTCGCTAGAGGTACGTTTTTGCGGAGTAAATAGTTGTATGAAGCTGGGTCAAACCAAAACTTAATATCTTCGTTTAAATTATGGAAATTGATAAAATCAAGTAACTTCGGCTGGCAATTTTATGTATATATCTCTAACACATCCAACGTACTATCGTACTATCTACAGAAGCCTACTTGCGAAATTGCTGCATACAACAATATTTTATCTGAAAACTTTGCTTTCATTTAAAATTCTATATTGAAACTTTTTGAGCGTTACTTACAAGAAATATATACAACAATCTGTAGGAGCTCCAAAATGCAAACATTTAAGGAGAAGGATTTTTCAAAAGGTAAACAAAATAAATTTTAAAACTCGCCACAGACTCATGAGGCAAGTCAGAACCAAACTTCGTCGTCTAGAAGAAAATGGGCCACTAGCTCTATATTAATCATGAATGTTAAAGCTTAAGCTATGTTAATTATTGTACAATGTGTTCAAATAAAAACCTAACTCGGAGTAGCCTATGAACAGAGAAACGTATGTCTGATCATTATTCAATTCAAAAGTCAAGTTGCCAAAATTGGTTATGAAATGTAATTTTCCAGAAATTCATTGTAACAAGCAGCAAAAGAATTCGCTGTTTTCTAATTTAGGTATTTCCATTACTAAAATAAAATTCAAGAAGAAAAGCTTTGATTTCTTTACATAACATTTTTGACAATATCTCCTGTCAAATTGACATTTAATTAATAGTTTCAAATTAAGACATACCTTTCTCTGTGCTTAGCCTACTCCGAGTTAAGTTTTTTATTGAACACATTGTATTAATAAGCAGATTCAATATACTATAACGTTTATTTATTTGGGTGAAGCGTAAAAATCAAAGAAAAAAAAATTAATTAAAATAATACGTTTATTAAACGATAAATAATTAGGATAAATATTAAAAAGATAATAAAAATAACTAACACTATGATTAAATAAATATAAACACCAATTTAAAACTAAGAATATTATTAAATACTTAAACACTAAGATTATTAATTTAAACAGAGGCATCGGAGATCTCGTCATCTCAGCAATTCAGCAACTAGGAACGTTTGTTGGAACAAAATTTCAGTTCACTGGTCGACACTAAATTTAAATAAACATAATAATGAATTATGTTTTTCACCTAACTAGTGTAGAATAACAAATAAATTATTGTTATTAAAAAAAAATTAAAAATGGTGTCAACCAGTGGCACTAAAAATATAAGCTTTAAGAACCAAGACTTTAATTTTGCGAATTTTAAAATAAATGTCTGATTTGTGACCATTTATTTTTTTCCTAAAGTATTGGAACACCTGTATGTAAAGGGTTAAATAAATTCAAATAATCTTTATTTAAAGTTTTACAAAACACAACGATTAAGGGTGATTAGCGAGTAATTGGCTAGTAGTGTTTTATCTGTCACACGTTTATTATTTTGAAAAAAATCTGATGTGACCAGTATATAACCTCTCGCCGTATATTTTACCTGGCTGTATGTTTAAAGCAAAGAATATTTTTAGAAATACAAATAATGAATTCATAATGTCTATTACGTATATGTAATATACCTATAATTTTAAATATTTAACTATTAATACAATAAGAAATACTATAATATATGTACTTCCCAGAAAAAATCTTCAGTAATGTCTCTGGATTTTTGACACAGACATTTATCTGTCAGTTACAAACATTTTTTATTTTTCAATTGGTTTCCATGATATTATTTAGGCTGTCAAATTTATTACAACAGATTATTATATACCTTATAATTCTTTATTTCTAAATCTATAAAAGATATAATAAAATATTTAAATGTATCAGATAGAGAATTTACTCTTCTTTAAAACAAGCAAGAACAAATTTTTTCAAAAAAACAATATTTAGAAGATTTTTTTTAAGAATCTGCTAGTTCCGGTTGTCCAATTATTACCAAAACCTTTTCAGCTCTTCTCAATAATGTCCGATTGAGAAATATGTAGTTAAACAGATATTAAATATTATATTTTATACAACCACACACACACACACACACACACACACGCGCACAGACATCATCGTAAAAATATTAAAATCGGATTGTAGGGACCTTAAAACGTGCTTAATCATTAAAATCTGGATATGCTATTTTTAGTATGAATCCAATATCTCACTTAGCGAGAGGTAAAAGTTACTGTACGGTTGTTAGTTTCGTATGTGAAATACTTTAAACCGATCTCCTACAAAACTATGAAAAATTAGTTACGTCAGTTCGTATTATTGACGACGATACGGGACAATACTCTAACAGAAGAATATACAGGGCTTGTGGCTACAATGTCTAATAGAATTAAAGATGTTTTTCTATTTTGCATCTGTAACAAAGCTATTACAGCACCCAAAGGAGTTCGTTAATAGCTCGTTTGAGTGTTGTAACAGCCTAGTACAATTTATTTTTATAAAGTTGGTAGCATAGCTGAAATTTTATGTCAAAAAATATCAAATGGCATATCTCACTGAATAAACGATACTAACGATTGTTAAGATTTTTATTTATATATATTTAGGGCATAAATAGTTCAAAACACTATTAATTGTTGATATTTAAAATATGTAATTTATTTTTATTTATTTATGAACTCTGTCGGTAAATTAGTTCGAGCTTTTTGGCGCTGATGTCATAGCCAAAGTTACGCAGGTTGTGTAGTAGTTCAGACAAAAGCAAAATGGCGGCGGAGGAGAAATGTCAACAAGAATTAAGTGTTTATTTATAAGAAAATAGTGTTTTAAATATAAGATATATATAATTATATAGTTTTACACTTTCCACATCCTTTTCAGTTAATTTTATACAATAAAATGTAAGTAACTTGTAAAAATTTTATATTTGGTTATGACTATGAAACCTGACTTTTTCATTGTTTGTTTTTGGAATTATAAAATGTATTTTCCGTAATTTCACGTATTTCAGGTGGAGTACACAAAAATCGTCTGTATTCATTTTTAATTTGATATGAATTTGATTGTAAACAACACGAGACGATTTTAAATTCAAACAATTGAATTTTCAAATGTCACATTATTACCAACTAACACAAAATTCCCTAAATTTTGAATTTACAATTTTTTATTTAAAAAGATCATAAAAAGCGCAAAATAGAAAAAATAGTATAAAGAACTCATTTCATAATTGTCGATTATTTTGTTCGAAGGTTTGGGCAACTCCGCTACGCGTCGTTACCCAAACTTCCTTCTCACAAAATAAAATGACAATTATTACATTCGTTCTTTAATATACTATTTTAAATGTCACTTTATTTCTTTCATGGCAATCTAATTATACGCTGAAAAATTAACATGTATTCATTTATTCTATTCTTGGCACTCTTGTAATAGTCGAATTTAATTGTGAATTAATACAAACATTGCATGCATTTTTCTCAAAAAAAAAAACTGTTGTGGCCAGCACAATACCTTCCGTCAGTCCTGTGTATAATGTATAAATTCCATGCATAATTTTTCTCGCAAAAAATTCTAAATTTCCAGTAAAATTATTTCATAAACAAACTATTCAAATTGCACTTGACACTGACATCTTCTTCTTCTTTAGCTTTTCCCATTCGTTAGGGGTAGTTATTTTTACGTGTCGTTATCATTCAGTTCCTTTTCTCTCAAGTCTTCCGCAATACAGTCTTTCCATCTTATCTTTGGCCTTCCTGTTTCTTCAACATCCTATTACTAAACTATTCATTCTTGTTCCAATATAATTCTTCATTTCTCCTCATGACATGTTCAACCAATGTAATCGTCTTTCTTGTATCTTTCTAGAAAATTGTAACACTAGCGTTATTTTCTTATCGTATCTTTCCGTGTCTTCCCCAAAATCTACTTCAACATCCTCATCTCTGCCACATTAATTTATCGTCTGTATTCATTTTTAATTTGATATGAATTTGATTGTAAACAACACGAGACGATTTTAAATTCAAACAATTGAATTTTCAAATGTCACATTATTACCAACTAACACAAAATTCCCTAAATTTTGAATTTACGATTTTTTATTTGAAAAGATCATAAAAAGCGCAAAATAGAAAAAATAGTATAAAGAACTCATGTCATAATTGTCGATTATTTTGTTCGAAGGTTTGGGCAACTCCGCTACGCATCGTTACCCAAACTTCCTTCTCACAAAATAAAATGACAATTATGACATTCGTTCTTTAATATACTATTATTAATAAAAGCGATGTAACCCAATATTAAATAGCGGAATACTTGAATAACGTATCCATTTTTTGTAAGTTTAAAATTTTAAACTAGTCGAAAGAAATTTGTAGAAATATGTATTCATACAAAAAATACATTCAAATCCATTTATTGATAAAAAAATATTGTAAATGCCTTTACATGTATAACAAAGCTTTTCATAAAAACTATAAAATTTCTTATGGCCTGCTTTCCATATTATATATTTCAAAAGCAAACATAAAGGATTGTTCATGTTTATCTGGAATTGAAAACACATATTTCTCTATTGTATTCTGAGTGCCCCTTTCGATATAAATTCTTGTCTCCTTCATTGTCTGCACTTGCATAAGTTCCCAAGGAGATTGCACATGTTTTTCAACAATACGTTAAGTATAATCAAATATATTTTAAGGGCTGAATGGTAATACAGATACGACTAACACACACCGGCAAAATTACAGGAGCCTCAAAAAAAGCTATGTATTTCAAAAAGTATGAACCCTCTGTTTTTCATATGTGTGTTGATAATTGTACATCTACAACAAATAACAAATGACGATATAACACCTAAATATAGCCACCTACTAAAGATTGATTAACATTTATTGAGGTGTTAAATACTACTCGGGATTTAGTTTTATTAAATATAGGTGTTTAAATCGTGTTCACCATAGATCAAGAGTTAACATTTTTTTCTGCTTTTGTTGTCGTTTTAATTCTAAGTATTTAGAGTAAAAAATATTTAAAAAAATGAAAAATGATTATTTTTATGAAATAATTAAAAATAATTAATAATTTATAAACAATAGAAAATTTAGTTTTTTCGTTAATCTAAGTCGCAGGGATTCTGAACCAGGAGTCCATGTATCCCCAAGGGGTACGTGAATCCTCTACAGGGGGTACCTGAACCTATATGTATAAATTATTTTTCATAATATTCGAAACATCTTATTAATAATTAAATTCTTCAACACGAACGTAAATAATTACTGCGTTGACCACATCAATTATCAAAGAATTATATTATTATTTGTAGTTAATTATTATTTATCTTTTTAATTTAAGATATGGTTCTTATTTTTTTTTTTTACAGAGTACTTATATTTTTCTTGAATCTTGATAATTATTTTACTAAGAAAAAAGTTTCACATCATCAAATGAGCAGGGGTACGTGAGGCGTAACAGTGAGGCCAAAGGGTACCTACATTGAATAATAATAATAATAATAATATCTTTATTAACTCAACAGGATCTTGATGATCCCAATTACAGAGTAATATTAATTTATACAAAAATATTCGTGATTGACCGTGTATACATATATGTAAATAATAAATTGAGAACTCGAAATTATATTTTTAAAAACTTTTATTTAAAGTGATAAGATAATATAGAGTTACAACATGTGTCGTGGTTACACTAGGAATGCCTTACTTACTACACAGTACCGTATTTATACTAAGATCGTCTTCTTTATGCGTCTTTTCTCAAGCTTCTCAAGTTAACTTTAAAGTGCTGAATTTGTGGGAAAGAAAATGAAACTACGTTTGAAATTAGGGAGGTGTCTCTACATAATTCCTCCCTCCTCAAGATTGAAAGTTACGTTTTTGGAACTTTTAATTTCCGTTAGTTCTAAGTCGTTAGACTTTTTAAATTTCTTTTGAAGACAATCTTTGTACTTACAAGTTAATATTACAACAATAATTAGTATAATTAAAACATAAATTATAATATAATGATAGTCTCTAATGGTTACATCATATGGAGAATCAAGGCGAATACTACTCTCTATATTGTGTTTTAACAGTGAAATGTTTTTTATTCTATTTTCTATAGGAAGGTCTTTGTTATTTTCGTTCTTTTGTGACAGAACGGCTCCGATCGCATAATTACTTGCGTCGGTTGTTAATATAAATGTTTTTGAGAGATCTGGGTACTGCAGGATGGGGCTGTTAGAGAGGAGTGTTTTGCATTTTTCGAAGCATTTAATATATTCCGAATTATTTATGTCAATTTTCTGTCCCTTTTTTAAACAATTGGTTAACGGTTTCGTAATTTTGGAAAAGCTATCGATGAATCTTCTATAATATCCAAGGAGTCCGAGGAAAGATTTTATTTCTTTGCTTGTTTTAGGGATGGGGAAATTTTTTATTGCTTGAATTTTGTCAGGATTTGGTTTAACTCCTTCCGTTGTTATAATGTGCCCGAGATATGCGACTTCTTTGCGAAGAAATTCGCATTTGTCCAATTGAATTTTTAGATTGGCCTCTTTTAATTTTTGGAAAACTTTTTCGATATTATTTAGGTGATCCTGAAGGGAGGTACCTAATATTATTATGTCGTCCAGGTAAACGAAACATATTTTATTAATCAAATCTTTGAGAACGAAATTCATGAGTCTTTGAAAAGTCGATGGTGCGTTTTTTAAGCCGAATGGCATTCTTTTAAACTCGTAATGTCCGAAATCAGTTGAGAATGCAGTTTTTGATATGTCGTTCGGGTCAACTTCGATTTGATGGAAGCCCGATGTCAAGTCGATAGTCGTAAAATAATTTGATTTTCCTAATTTGTCTAAAATTTCGGTAACGTCTGGGATAGGAAATTTGTCAGTGATTGTCTTCTCGTTCAGTTTTCTGTAATCAATTACTACTCGAAATTTCTGTTTGCCTGAAGCGTCCATTTTTTTTGGGACGACCCAAATAGGGGCGGACCAAGGAGAGTAAGAGTGTTGTATAATATCGTCGTGTAACATTTTGTCCATCTGGGTCTGTACTTCCTGTTTGTATGTCTCTGGGTATTTATATTGTTTGGTGTGGATGGGAATATTGTCCGTAGTTTTAATTTGGTGTTTAATTTTGTTTGTAAAAGTCAGTTTGTCATTATCTTGTAAAATCAATGATTTATATTTGTTCAATAATTGGTTTAAATTTTTTTTCTCCTCAGAGTCTAAATGTTCGTCTCGTATTTGCTGATTTATAATCTCTATATTAAAATTTTCGTTGTCTTTTGAGTTAAAATATTCTAATTTGAATTTATGTTTATTTAAGAATGTTATTTCTTCTTTTATGAAATCTAATTTTGTTTTAAGTAATTTTATTCCGGGTAGACCTAATAGTATGTCGAAATCTCTATGAAAGTCGAAAATATAACTTTTAATATTATTGTTTTTAAATTTAAAAAATGTAAATTCCTGTCCTGACGATTTGCCGTTACAAGTATGGACAGTGAATGATTCAGGAAATTTTGTGAAGTTTGGTTTAATTAATTTTGGATTAATGTAATTTTGGGTAGATCCGGTATCTATTAAAATTTTAAAATTCGAAACTTTAATAAAAGGCAGTTTGCTAAAATTATTAGTTAGGGATTCGATTCTTGTTGGGATTGGTCTATGTCTAAAAAATGATCTTCCTCGTTTATTTCACTTTCTTGCTCTATTTCTGTGGGTTCAGGGTATTCTATGGGTGTATTATTTTCAATATCTTGATTAAATAATTGTTCTGTTCGTGGTTGTGCACGTCTAGAGAACTGAGAGGTTTGAATACTCATAGGGGTGACGTTTTGTTGCTGTGCGTTGCGTACATTTGCACTGGGGGCAAAAGGTCTACTAAATTGTTGTTGCTGTTGTTGAGGATACTTATGCATAGGAGATTGATGTCTTGGAGGGTTAAATTGTATTTGATTCTTGGGTGGGGGTGTTTTTTGTGTTTGTGGTTGCGTGTAATGGTTGTGTATGTACTGCAAATCGTTGGTGATAAGGTCAAGTATTTCTGACAATTTTTGCGGATTTCTGGCAGATAATTGTTGTCTAAATGGGTCTTTACAATTATTTATAAAGCATTGTGTAAAATATTTTACAGCATTTTCTAATATTATTTTAGTACTTGCACTTCCGTGTTTACATTCTACTTTACTTTTGTAGATCAAAAATAATTCGTTAAATTTGGTGTAAAATTCTAATATGTTATCTTTAGTTTGTTTGCAATGCGTAATTTCGTACATTAAAGTATGTTCTGATCTAGTGTCTGAATAATTTGCCAAAAGATGTTCTTTTAATTCTTTCCAAGAATTTATACAGGTAATGCTAAGGCTTTGTGCTGCCTTGCCTTTGATTTTGTTTTTAAGAGTGAGTACAACTATTTTCTTTGTGATTTCAGATGGGTTTGATTGATTAATTAAGGTAATGATGTCATCTACGGTAGTTATAAAGTTTGGGAGTGACTTTATGTCTCCGTCAAAACATGGTACTAAGTCCAGTAATTTTATAATATCGTTGTTTAGGTTGGCAAGTATGTTGCCCTGTGCCGCTGGGAGTGACATGGTATTTATATTTAGATTGTTAAGAGTTGCTAAGAGTTCCTCCAGGATGTAAAAAGATAATAAATTTACTTACAGTAATAGTACAATTTCTTTAAACATTAGGGGGGTTGATTATTGCCTTTGGTCGATGTGGAATGGCAATGGATGGTGGTGTGTTGGCTCTCGATCGATGTCTGCTCGATGCGTAGAGTGGGTGTAGTTGGCTTCTCGGGTCCTTGATTTTCGCTCAGGGGCTGCCGTAGAAGGATTCCTCGTGGATTGTTGTAGAATGAGTTCAAAAATTTTCACTTTTCTCTAGAGTATCGCTGATGATTGCAGGATTGACTCGTAGATTCAAGATTGGCAGAGTTAAACGATAAAAATCGACGATTTTGTGAATTTTGACGAATTGAACACTTGGTTTTCGATTCACAAAAACTTATTGCCAATCCTACCAAGACTGCGCCAATAATAAATTGAGAACTCGAAATTATATTTTTAAAAACTTTTATTTAAAGTGATAAGATAATATAGAGTTACAACATGTGTCGTGGTTACACTAGGAATGCCTTACTTACTACACAGTACCGTATTTATACTAAGATCGTCTTCTTTATGCGTCTTTTCTCAAGCTTCTCAAGTTAACTTTAAAGTGCTGAATTTGTGGGAAAGAAAATGAAACTACGTTTGAAATTAGGGAGGTGTCTCTACATAATTTGTATATAAAAATATAATAACAATAACAATCAAAACATTAACATTGAGAATAGAAATGCACTACAATAAAAAGCAGTTTATAATAATTAATGTTAATAATATATAATATAATTATAGCTAATAATATAATAATAATTACATAAGGCAACTATGCAATAAAAATCAGCTTATATTAATTAATACCAATAATACATAATATATAATATAATTATAATTAATAATATAATAATAATTACCTAATGCAATTAGTTATTACATTTTTGAAATCTACAAATTTCATTCCAAAAATGTAAATTTTTTCATCAAAATGAAGTAGAGAATTATAGTTAGCACACATCGAAACAATTGGTGACTCTAGAGAAACATTAGTGCTCGGACAGTTGTAAGTAAAGGTTACAGTATTACGAGTATTCATGGTAGGAACATGTATATCTATTTGTGATAACAAATTTAAGTCATCAATATTGTAGTTTACTAAATTGTACAGAAATAGTGCTTGAAAGTGAATTTTACGTGCGCTGAAATCAATAGTGTTAAAAAAGTTTAAAAGTGCATCATATTTCATGTACATGAATTCACCATGCATTTTATAATAACAGTATCTCAGAAATTTACAGTGTATTCCATCAATTTTGTCAATAAAGTTTTTCACATTTGAGAACCATATAATTATTCCATATTCTATTTTAGATCTTACAAAAGCATCAAACAGTTTATTGAGAGTGGATATGTTTCTCAAATGTTTGGAGTTTCCGAATATAAAACCAATTGATCTATTTACAGAAGATATAAGTGCATCTGCATGGGGTCTGTAGCACAGATTATAAGAAAATATGATACCGAGATCCTTGACAGTTACTTCACGATTCAAACTAATGTTGTTGATCAGATAGTTAAAATGTTGTGGTGATCTCTTTTTTGTGTAACTGATAATTACACATTACTTTGAATGAAAAAGGTTTAGAACTACTGATCTAAGTTCTCCACTGTTTATACATTGTTAATTAATATTAATTATTACTTAAAAATATTAATATTCTATTTTTACCTTCCGTCACCTTTTGGTAACGAAGGTATTGTCTTTGGTCAAAAAATTCAATGATGAGTTTTTAGTGAATAAGCATATTTTAGGATCCCTATAATCACCATTTTACCATTTTTACGATGATGTCTGTATGTTTGTATGTATGTATGTGTGCCTGTGTGTGTGTGACGAAAGTTTCGGATCGCATAACTTTAATACCATGATTCCAAAAATTATAACTTTTTCGTATTCCTCGAGTTTACATCCAGAAGAACAAGTGATTAGATTTTGGTTATAATTGGTCAACCGTAAGTATAGCTTCATTTGAAGATTTTAACAGTTGTATATGATTTATTGACATTTAACGTTATTATAACTTAAAAAATATATTATACTCTATACGATTTGATTGCATTTTATACTTCATATTCAATAGATATAGAGTTAAAAAATTATAAAGATATTAAATTTCATAAATCAGCCAGCTATGCTAACTATGGAAACTGCTAATATATTCAGATAATTCAAATTGACAGATGTCAGTATTAATGAAAAGTAAATGAATGTGGCAGAGAAGAGGATGTTGAGGTAGATGTTGGGGAAGACACGGAAAGATACGGTAAGGAAATAACTCTAGTGTTACAAGTTTCTAGGAAGATACAAGAGAGACGATTACATTGGTTTGAACACGTCATGAGAAGAGATGAAGAATATATTGGAAGAATAATAAATAGCTTAGTAATAGAAGGTTGAAGAAACAGAGGAAGACCAAAGATAAGATGGAAGGACTGTATTGCGGAAGACTTGAGAGAAAAGGAACTGAATGAGAACGACACGCAAAATAGAATTGAGTGGAAGAAAAAAATAAAAAATAGCGACCCTTAACGAATGGGAAAAACTAGAGAAGAAGAAAAAGATGTCAGTGTCAAGTACAATTTGCATAGTTTGTTTATGAAATAATTATACTGGAAATTTAGAACCCTTTTGCAAGAAAATTTATGTATGGAATTTATACATAATACACAGGATTAACGGAAGGTATTGTGCTGGCCACATCAGATTTTTTTTATATTGTTTTTTTCAGGTTAATGACATGCGTTTTCTGCCTAATCATTATTACTACAGCTTTGTTGGCGTTCCCCTAATTTTGCCGGTGTGTGTATATATCTAAAAAAATAAATATGATTTATATGGAAATGAAAAAAAAAAGATTGATATGTATATTGATATAAAATAATTAATTATTGTAATTATATAAAATGCAATTCAATCATTTGATATAATGATAATTCATGTGATTTGGAAAATATATTAATAAATTAATTTAACAATACATAATCAATTGTACATTTATTTGCTAATAGGAAAAACCATAATAATTAATTTCCAATTTATTCCAGACTACATAAAATTATAAAAATTATAGCAGTGCACTCTTTAACTAATTGTCCCATATATTGCAGAAAATATACATAGGTACATTTCTCTATATGTACCTACCCTGGGGAAATAATTATAATAATTGTATAGGCGTATACTGCTGTGTATGTCACGCTAAAAATAATATTTTTCTTGTATTTCCATATCAAAACGTTTTGTAGAAATCGGTTTTTATTATTGCAACATTAAAATATTTTCTCCACGCAAAAATCAGTTTAGAAGTAAAATTATTACAAATAAAAAAGTTACAAGATGGATTGCTATATTTAAATATTTATTACACCATATAAATAACTATAAATCAAGCGTGAATAATTGTAATTAACAATTGGATGGGTACATAAATACAAAGTTCGACATTGTATTTCTGTGGAATAATAACAATTAGTAATTTTTAGAATAACAACTGTTTAATGAAGCAGTCTACTTTTTCCGAAAACTTTCGTTATGAAGTAAATTTACAACCAATGATAGAACTAACCCCGTAGATAATAGATCTAGCAATATTTTTTGTTTGACAGGTTTTCTACAAGAACTCTGGAGCTCTTTAAAACTGACCAATCACGTCAATGTTCAAAATTTTGTAAAAAAGTAAAACTCAATGGCTATTACCACAAGCCTTGTTTTAACTAAAACGATGTTTTAAGAAAAGTCAAATTTAATTATTTAATATTAATAATAAATAATATTAAATTTATCAAAATATGATTTTAAAGCAGAACATATAGTTTATATTCAAACAAATGTTTAAAAAAAACGCTCTTTAAACGTAAGGGTGAAATTAAATATTGAAATTTGAATTTGACATTTCTTAAAACAGCGTTTTAGTTAAAACCAGGCTTGTGCTACCAGCCAATGTGTTCTCTGGAAAAAATGTCACACCTGTCACAATTGACATATATAAGATCATTTCAATGAAAAACTACATGTTTATCAACACTGTTGCGTGTGCATACTCTTGATTGGTGAAGATAATTGGCATTTTGAGAATATCAAATAAACAGAATATAAATTGTATGCCTATGCAAAAAAAAACGTTTAATGTCAGTTTCGACAATCAACATTTTTTCCAGAGAACACATTAATTTTTACTTTTTTACAACATTTTGAACTTTGATGTAATTGGTCAGTTTTAAGGGGATCCAGTTCTTGTAGAAAACAAAAATTATTGCTAGATTTACAGGCCTATTCTACTAAAAACACATATGACGATATCGTTACCATACGACTGTCGCTAAGCATTTGGTTGAACGACGTTAATAACAACAAATGCGAAAAAATTGTTCTACTAATAATATCATTACAAATTATCGTTATCATGATTTTAACGATACTGTATAACTTCACGTTTATTTTGACAGAATAAATTTTTGAATATAAATTTGACATATTGATTCATTATATACAAATATTGAAGTGGATTTATATGAAATGTAATCCAAAGAATAATTTATAAGTAGGTACTCTAGAAATTTTCAACAAACCATCACTTCAATGAATTCCTCATATATGAAGCTAGTGGCCTAAGAAGCAAAATTTTACAGGGGGCGCAAAAATCCTACGAGCCCTACACATATATTTTTTATGTATATTTTTGTACTTTTTGTATATTTACTACATATTAAATCTTTTCGCGCCCCCCTTGGAAAATTTCGTGCTCACCCAAGTGGGGCGTGCCCCACTGTTTTAGAAATACTGCTCTATATGCGCCTTTCTAAATCTAAACGATAACATTTTCTTCTGATATAGTAAATGAACTTGAAGTATCACGTAGTGTAGGTTTTACAAAATTCATACAGTAAACAACAGTTAACTATTTAATTATTTATCGAAATCTAAATTTTTAAATATTTTCTTTAACTTCAATTGAAATATGTTTAATATTAAAAATTATGTATTGAGAATAGCGAAGAGAATAACGTCAACTGGTTGAAAAGTTGAAATTTAATAGTAGACAATCGGAATTTGGATATGGAGTTTGAATAAAACGACATTTAAAAGAAGAAATTGAAAACTTGTCATTTTATTAAAATTCCCTGTCCAAAATTCGAATATCTGCTTCTAAAATAAAAATTATAATTAATAAAAATGTAAACGAGTCAATAAATACACACCATTGCAGAATAAAATAATTCCTTCAGCCATTCTTAGTTTTGTTTTTGAAATATATCAAACTTTACTACTTTAACGAGCCATGTGAACTTGTCGTTCATAAGTGATTTAAAATAACGATATGTAACGATAAATATTTTAGCAGAATAGGGTTTTGGGAAAAATCGTTATTATAACTACATGTCGCCTGGTAACGATTCGTAACGATACATTATTTTTTTAATAGAATAGGCCTGATATACTAGAGTGTGTTAAAAAGAAAACTTAACTTGGAGTAGGCTATGAACAAAGAAACGTATGTTTGCTCATTATTCAATTTAAGGTAGTTCACCAGCTACCGTCCAGGTCAAAAATTTGAGCGCGCTGAACGTATACTGTGCATTCTACGATTTCCCCTCTCTAAAGAAAACTTTTGGTAGGTGACTGTACTTTCTCGCACCGTATGTCTTAAGTATGTACACCCACACCGCTACGAAACGTTGTTAACGGAAAGCTGGCAACGTCGCGCTTTGATCGGAAGGGGAAGTGGGGAACAGCTTTAGCAGTGAGCCACTAAATCCAGCCGTAGTTACAAATTCGCCGTTTTGACTTATTTTGGCTGTCAATTTTGACGTATTAAAAATAATATAATAAATTATATATAGATAAAGAAATATTACTTACATTGGCATTTTTTGTATTTTTTATTCATTTATATTTTTGAAAAACTATATAACAACGTTATAACAGCTAAATTAATTTTTTCACATTCTAAAAATGACATTTAAATTTGATATCTGCTGGATCGTAGCCTACTTTATTAATACAAGATCGGGAAACATCTCAAATTTTGTTTCAAAATCTGCCCAAAAATTCTAGTTCTAAAACCGGTAATGAGGGTGTGATTTATGCCTGCTGTCCTTTACATGTCATTTTTAGACTCAAAAAATCAATTTAGCAGTTCTAACGTTGTTATAAAGTTTTTCAAAAATATAAATGAATAAAACATACATTAATACTATGTTCGAAAATTGAACCACGACGGTACCGGTAAAATTTTTCAGGTTACCGGCACTATTTTCGAACGCGGTAACTGAAATGTGTGGTAAATTTTAATTACCGCCGGAACCGTGCTCAGAGCACGGTTTTTGTGGTAATTTATAGTCTAACCTAACTTTTGAAGTATACACACGTTGTTCTTTGCCATCATTTAAAGGTAAATTGTGTTTAAAAACAACTGAGTATTGTACATGGTACAAAAAACAAATAGTATCCAACAAAAATATCCTGCGATGCAAACTAAAGTGATTTTGACAGTTATTAATAACCATGAATACCAATGCGTTCGACTGCTTACCGCGAGAACCGTAACCTTTCAGTTACCGTGTAAAATGACCACGATAACCGCGGTTGAATTTTCGAACACACGATAAATGCAAATGTAAGTAATATTTTTATCTATATATTATATTAGTTTTACCCCCTTCCCCGTGACATAAACATACAGTGTTGCCGCTGCCTCTCTCCCTCGAGTTTTTCTGTCGTCGAGTACATAATTTTACACCACAATTACTCTAAAACTGTACGTCAGATCGCTTTCATCGTTTGAAATAACATTCGAAACATATTAAACTACTACATATTAGTTTTTTTATTTTAAAAATAATAATCTATAGAAATAAAATGATGCTATTAATCAAAACGTTGGTTTTGGTAGCATTGGTCATATGCTTCACGTGTTAAAATGTCTGACTTTCGAGGCGAATAGCTCATTTTCTGTACATCAGAAGTTTATAAAAAATTAACTGTACATGTATTAGGTCATTCTTAACACAGTTAATTTTTTATGAACATCTATAGAAACTCGATTTACTGGGGAACTACCTTAAAAGTCAAGTTGTCAAAAATGATCTTCAAATGTATTTTAAAGAGAAAAGATAATAAAGAAGGTTACATTATATTTCTATTCGCTGTTTTCTAATTTATTTCCATTTCTCAAATAGGATTCAAGACGAAAAGCTTTGATTTCTTTAGATAACATTTTTGACAATATGTCATATCAAATTAAATACTTTTAAATTGACGTATGTTTCTTTGTTCATAGCCAATTCCGAGTTGTTTTTTTAACACACTGTACCATCGGTTAAGGGTTGTACATTTACTTAAATAACGCTCTGTATACGTTAGTATAAAAGAATTTTTATAAAGTCCTTTTATATTAAACAAGTACCTAATGTATTTCTTCTATTTCACAAAGAATTTTACTTACATTTTTACGGTTATTAAACTCTACTTAGTATTGACTTTGTTCTCGTGCTTTTATGATTTAAAATTTAATTTTACTTCTTTCTACATTTTGTCTCTCTATAAATAAAGAAGGTATTGTTTTCCCTCATAAAATTTTATAGTCAATACATACGTTTTTACGATTTTTACGAAGATAAACTTTGTGCCCATTTTTTCTACTACAATAACTCCATAGTTTGTAATATTTTTTGGACTGCAGTTTTCATTACCAAAAGAAATTATTTCAAACAAAACTAGCATTTATGTTAAAGGAACAGTAAGATTATTTTTCTATACAGAGTGGGCAGGGATTCCATTCAATGCATGTCTTCATTTTAACAAAGCGGCACAAATTATGGAACGTTGGCATTCAATGTAAAACCAAGCAAGTCTTGTCAAAATTACGATATTTATTATTTTATTGCTGGACCCGACAGAGCCAATTTTTCTGACTTTAGCAACGGTCTGAAAAGAACTTTCTGTAATGAAAAGACATTTTAGGCTGTAGTATTTAATGTTTGTAGAAAATAGTGTTTCAGTACTGAGTGAGAGGTCATTGCGAGTGTTAGTCGAATGAGAAATGCTTAAATGAAGTGTAGATGCAGACAGCTAGCGGACGATACGTCTTCGTTACTGACCCGCACTTCTATTGCTGCTGACAACCCCCATTCACCACTATAGTGTTTACATAAACTCTACATACACTAACAGATACACACATCATTCACAGATATATACGTCAGTGTAGCAAACAGATCACAAGGACGACAATATCGCAACTATTTATAGCAAAAGGCAGCATTCAGTAAAATACAAGAACGGTATTTCGGCACGAAAAATTTCAATTTCTCATTCGATTCCGCGATTGACAGTACGAGGTATTATTAATTTGTTTAAAGAAAATGGAAATATTATGGAAAGAAAAAAACTGGTCGTTCAACGTCAACTTCTAAAGCTGATCAATCGTACTTTAAGAAAAATTGTGAAACAAAATCGCCGATCAAATGCTCAAGTTATTACCGTACAATGGCGGAAAATTATAATTTTACTGTAAAATATACAATTTTAGCTTAAATTAACAACAAAAAGAAAATAGTTTCGATAATAATTAATTCTAACATACGGATCAGAATACTTTGGCCACTTACAAATTTTTCACAAAGTAGGCGGTGCATGATTCAACTGTTGACAAAAGAATTGATATATTGTTGAAAACAATAAAGTGCTTGACATTTATTGCAAACCATATAGTCAAGATTTAAGAAAATCCATAATAAATGCCCCATTCTGCGATCGACAATACAAGTTATTATTAATTTATTTAAAGAAAATTGAAACGTTATGGAAAGAAAAAAAAGTGGCTGTTTACCGTCAATTTCTAATAAATAAATAAATAAATATATCATCACGGCATATTACTCATTGCTGAGTATGCCAATCTGCTTTGTATACAGATTTTGGTAATGATGAAATATTTGTACTGTGCCAGCGCTAACCAGGCGTAACCTCACGGGCACTTCTTTCTGGGGTGGAGAGTGCTCCACAGGGTCAATTTGGTGCCATTAAAGTTCGATATAATTTTTGGCGTGGGTTGGGATCGAATTCGGGTCCGGGTCCCAGATTCGCGACCAGACACTCAGGCAGACGGCCACGAGACCCCCAAGTTCTGATGCTGACAATTGAGCTTTAAGGGACATTGTGAAACAAAATCGCCGATGAAATACTCAAGATATTACCGTACAATGGCGAAAAATGATCGGAAAACAAATTTCGGTATCTACCACTACAAGAAAAATTAAACAAATAGGATACAAGTTTTATACGGTATTTTTTGCGATTTTCTGTTAAAAAGGATTATTAGTATTTTGTATGTTTTACTAGGCCAAAGAAAAGCCTTTGCCTATAAAATTGTAACAGCGTAATAAGTTGAAATGGGCCAAGGATCATAAGAATTGAACAATGGCATAGCGTCATTTGGAGTGATGAGTCCAAATTGCCTGAGAGATTGTAGAAAGCTCGTAATGCTTATTTTTTTCCTAGACATACTAGACTGTTTGGTTAAAAAGTGAAATTCCCTGCAAGTGTTATGGTTTGGGGTTGTATGTCTGGAACGGGGGTGAACAAGCTACATTTTATAAATGGCACTGTTAACGCTAACAAATATAAAGATATACTTAAAGATGTCTTTTACCATCGATACCTTTATGCCAGTCCGTCGAAGGGAGCTAAGTTTTTCAGCAAGACGGTATCCCGTATCACACGACAAAAACTGTTAAAACCTGGCTTGAAAATCATAATATTCTTACTTTAAAGTGGATTTCAAGTTTATTCAATATTTTACGGTAATAATATAATTTGTGTAGGAATAAAATATTCATTGAGAATATTGTAATATATGAAATGTCATTAAGGTAAAATATTATGCTGGATGAACTATTATGATTTTGGGCTCATAAATTAAGTTGTTGTGTCGTTAATTCTGTAGCTAAGTAGGAGTTGTATGTGCGCATCCCGGCGTAGTTTATCTTTCAAAACACATTAGAAAATTAAGAAATTATTTTAACAGTAATTGGACAGATCAGTGTTAAAGTTCCAGAGACTGTCTACCATATTGTTCTGAAGGAACTGCAGATATGCAAGAGGTTATAAAATATGTCATAGCCATCTTTCTCCTTGAAACTGCTAAAATAGAACATAGAAAACAAAAGCTAACATATGTATTTTAAAATTCGCAAAATTAAAGGCTTGGTTTTTAAAGTTTATATTTTTAGAACCACTGGTTGACACGTTTTTAATTTTTTTTAATAATAATTTATTTGTTATTCTACAATATTTAAGTGAATAATTAATTCATTATTATTTTTATTACCTTCCGTCACCTTTTGGGAAGGTATTGTCTTTGGTCAAAAAATTCAATGATAAGTTTTAAGTGAATAAGCACGTTTTATGGTCCATATAATACGATTTTACCATTTTTACGATGATGTCTGTATGTATGTGTGTCTATGTGTGTGACGAAAGTTTCGGCTCGCATAACTTCAATACCACGATTCCAAAAATTATATTTTTTCGTATTCCTCAAGTTTACATCCAAAAGAAGAGGTAATTAGATTTTGGTTATAATTGGTCAACCCTCATTTGAAGATATTAATAGTTTTAAAAAACTTAAATATTTTTGTAACTTAACGAATATATAATTCTCTATACGATTTGATTGCATTTTATACTTCATATTCAACAGATATAGAGTTAAAGAATTATAAAGATATTAAATTTCATAAATCAGCCATCTATGCTAACCATGGAAACTGCTAATATATTCAGATAATTCAAATTGACAGATGTCAGTATCAATGAAAATAAATGAATGTGGCAGAGATGAGGATGTTGAGATAGATGTTGGGGAAGACACGGAAATATACGGTAAGGAAATAACTCTAGTGTTACAATTTTCTAGAAAGATACAAGAGAAACAATTACAATTGGTTTGAACACGTCATGAGAAGAGATGAAGAATATATTGGAAGAATTATAAATAGCTTAGTAATAGAAGGTTGAAGAAACAGAGGAAGAACAAAGATAAGATGGAAGGAGTGTATTGCGGAAGACTTGAGAGAAAAGGAACTGAATGAGAACGACACGCAAAATAGAAATGAGTGGAAGAAGAAAATAAAAAATAGCGACCCTTAACGAATGGGAAAAGCTAGAGAAGAAGAAGATGTCAGTGTCAAGTACAATTTGCATAGTTTGCAAGGTAAGGAATGAAAAAGTAAGGGAAATAACTCTATAGTGTTAGATGTTTCTAGAAAGATACAATAGAGACGATTACATTGGTTTGAACATATCATGAGGAGAGATGAAGAATATATTGGAAGAAGAATGAATAGCTGTGTAATAAAAGATTAAAGAAACAGAGGAAGACCAAAGATAAGATGGAAGGACTGTATTGCGGAAGACTTGAGAGAAAAGGAACCGAATGAGGACACGTAAAACAGAAATGAGTGGAAGAAGAAAATACTCCTAACGAATGAAAAAAGCTAAAGAAGAAGAAGAAGATGTCAATGTCAATTGCAATTTGCATAGGTTGTTTATGAAAAAATTTTACTGGAAATTTAGAATCTTTTGCAAGAAAATTTATGTATGGAATTTATACATAATACACAGGATTGACGGAAAGTATTGTGCTGGCCACATCAGGTTTTAGAAATTTCGTGTCGACCAGTGAAATCGACAAGTTCGAGTTGTTAATATTAAAACCGGTGTTGTTGTTTTTTTGTCAGTATATTTGCAATCTACAAATGAAAATATGTTCGTCTCGTAGTAAGTGCAATTGTCGTGAAAAACTTAGTTAAAATAATGCATATTTGTTTCTTTTAGTGTCTAACTAGCTTTCGTGGTATGAATTTTTAATGTATGACTAAATAGTGCAATAACTGAAACTTTCCTGGTTGCTGAAATACTGAGATGCTGAGATCTGCGATGCCTCTGTTGTCCAAATTGGACTGATAGTAGGCGAGGTTGGTCCAACATTTGTCTCATTTTATTTTATAATTCTTTTACTACAGCTTATTAATATAAGTTAATCTGTCACTGAAAATAACATTCATGTTTAATATAGAGTTAGTGGCCCGTTTTCGTCTGGACGACGAAGTTTAGTTCTTTTTAATTGTTGAGATCATTAATCGCCAATTAACACACGTGTTAGTTACAATATTTTTTCGTTGACCGTATCTTACTTAAATGGAAAATCTAATTTTATTCCATGACAATTTTTTTTAGGTTAGTAATGGTTGACCGAACGTCAAATTTTACGTCAGAAAATCAATAAGTTTTGTCATCAATTGTTTTCAGTGGGTGCGTTCAGTTTACTTAATGCTAGACAACACAAGCAGTTTTTTTATGTTATTTGAGGAATTTTATTCTTTAAAATTTATTTTAAAGGTATGCTACGTGAATATACCTAGCTAGTAAGTGTCAAAAGCATGACTTTTAATTCTGTCTACTTTTTTGCTACAACTTAGCGTTAGCAATACATGCTGTGTTCCATGTGGTGAACGCACCCAATAAATCGTTTATTAATAAAAAAATCATGCATTAATAGCGGTCATTAATGAATGATTTTCTATACATTAAGATAACCTATTAATAAACGGTCAACGGAAAAATATATTTTGTTTACCTTCTGAAAAATCCTTCTCCTTAAATGTTTTCATACAGATTGTTATATATCTTTCTTGTAAGTAATGCCCAAAAAGTTTCAATATAGAATTTAAAGTGAAAGCAAAGTTTTCAGATAAAATAATGTTGTGTGCAGTAATTTCGGAAGCAGGCGTCTCTAGACAGTACGTTAGATGTGTTGGTCAATTAAAAATAATATTTTCCCGAAACAACTGAAGATCGGGAGAGTTTGTCCTGTTTTTAATACTGGTAATTCTAAGTGTATTGAAAATTATAGGCCTGTAATAATTTTATCTGTATTTTCAAAAATATTGGAAAAAATATTATACGATAAGATATACAATCATATAAAACATGTAATAAACGATAAAAAAACATGGATTTATTTCAAATAAATCAACTGTAACTAACTTATGTATATTTTCTAAAGATGTATCAAAATCAATTGACAAAAATTCGCAATTGGATGTAGTGTACTCGTATACAGATCTGACTAAAGCCTTTGATAAAGTGGACCATAATGTTTTGCTTTACTAATTAAACTCATTCCGATTAAATAACGATTTGATATTTTTTTTTGATAGTTACTTACGTAATAGAATCCATTATGTATCTTTCAATAGCATTAAATCAAACAACTTTACACCCACATCAGGAATTCCTCAAGGAGGAGGCCCTCTTATGTTTATTATGTTCATCAACGACCTACCATTATGTTTAAACTTTTCCAGTTGTTTAATGTATGCAGATGATTTGAAAATGTATAGATAAATTAACTGTATTGAGGATTGTTATAATTTTCAGACAGAAATTGATTGTGTCCATACATGGTGTATAAAAAATAAATTAAATTTTAATGTTACCAAATGTAAAATTGTAAGCTATACCAAGAATAAAAAATAATATTAAATTTAACTATTGTATAGGCTTAGAATTCTTAGAGAATAAAAGACTTAGGAGTAATTTTCCAAGCTGACTTCGATTTGTCAACCACATAAAAGTTATTGCAATAGTCACAGAAAATTAAGCTTTATATTAAGAGTGGGATATAAATTAAATGTGAAACTATTATTATTTTGTTTAATTCTATAGTGTGACGATGTGAATCTGTCACAAGTTTTGCGGATTAAATAGTTCAAAGCCGTGTAACTCAGCCCTCATTAATCCGCGAACCGTGAAAACTTTTCTTCACGACAATTGGAATAAGGCGCGTAATTTGACCGGGAAATAAACCACATAAAGGGTCGTCAACATCGTGTTCCATTTTTATCCTATTTGCCCTGTTCTTTTATGCAGTTTTGCTATATATGCTGTGTTCCATGTGGTGAACGCACCCAATAAATCGTTTATTAATAAAAAATCATGCATTAATAGGGGTCATTAATGAATGATTTTCTATACATTAAGATAATCTATTAATAAACGGTCAACGGAAAAATATATTTAGTTAGCAGTAAGTTAGAGCATGCATCTATTATTTGGTCTCCCAATACAGCAGTTCACTGTGATATGATAGAAAAAGTGCAAAAAAATACTCAGGTATTTGTACTACAAGAAATTTTAGGAATTTCCTAGGTTCATATCTAGAAGATTTTTATCAATGCTATTTATTGTAAATTTGATAAATGGAAAAATGTATCTCAGCGAAATACTTCAAGAAATAAATTTCTCCGTTCCTTCCATGGCATTAAGACCACGTTTCTTTACATTTAATAATAATAATAATAATAATAATAATAATATTTATTTATTCCTTGTGATCATTACATGATATGGAAAAAGTCATAATTAATTAATCATTCATATATTCTTCTGTTGAATAAAAACATTTATTAATAAGGTAATTTTTCAATTGTTTTTTGTATTCTTTTATTTGTGGAATTTCTTTGATGACTTTTGGTAACTTATTGTGAAAAATTGCTCCCATATAATAAATGTTTTTTTCAAACATAGTTGATCTATGGTGCTGTAATAGTAATTCATTCTTATTACGCGTGTTGTATGTGTGATAGTCGGAGTGTTTACTGAAATTGTTGAAATTTTTCTTTACAAAAATTAAAACATTGTATATATAGACACATGGAAAAGTTAATATTTTTTGTTCAACAAATGCGTTTCTACAACTTTCACACCATGATAGACCAGACATATAACGCAGCGCTCTTTTCTGTATTATAAACACTCTAGAAGCGTCGGTGGCTGAACCCCAATAGATAATGCCGTAATTAATTAAAGAATAAAAATTAGCGTAATAATATGATTTCACTGTATGTGAGTTTACAATATCTGTTAGACGTTTTATGGCATAACATACTGTATTGAGTTTAGTACATATGTATTCAACATGTGCGTTATAAGTAACGGATTCATCAATCTTTATACCCAATAATTTTGTACATTTAGCTTGTTGTAGAGATTTTCCATTACACTTAATCAGAATGCTTGCACTATTGTCTGGCCTATTACAAAATTTCATTACATGAGATTTTTCACTATTGAGAATGAGTTTATTTCTACTTAACCATTCGGAAATATTAAGAATTGTATCATTTGCTTGGTGAATAGCGAGAGAAAGAGACAAGTCGAAATTAAGTAGAGATAAATCATCTGCGTAAAGGACAAAGCGGCCACTTGTAATACAGTTTTTAATGTCATTTATATGTAACAAAAACAGTAAAGGTCCAAGTATTGATCCTTGTGGTACTCCCATTTTGTTAATACATTCTGTGGATTGTACTGAATTAATCTGAACTACTTGTTTGCGATTGTGTAAAAAGGATTGAAGCCAATTGTGGCAAGTACCACGAAGACCATACTTTTCACATTTGTTTAATAATATTTCATGATAAATGCAGTCAAAAGCTTTAGATAAATCAATGAAAGTACCAACAATTGTTTGTTTCTTGTCTATCATCGAGTATATTGTTTCTGTTAATTCTGCCAAAGCAGGAATACAATCGAGTCCCTTTTGAAAGCCATGTTGCTCCTTAATTAAAATTTTATGTTTATCAATAAATGATTGAATTCTTATATGCATTACTTTTTCAAATATTTTATGTAACGGCGATACCAAAGTTAATGGTCTATAATTTGCAACGGATTTTTTTTCTCCATTCTTATAAAGTGGAACAACTTTAGATTTTTTTAGTTCAGTAGGAAAATGTCCTGTTTCTAATGAGCAATTTATAATTACTTTCAAAGGAGATAGAATGTAATTTTTAATGCATTTAATGAGAACATTTGACATATTATCTAGACTTGTGGACTTACTGCTATTTAGTGTTATTATTATATTTAATAATTCTATTTCATCAGTAGGAGCTAAATAGATTGAGTGGTTGTTACTTATTATATTCGTAGTAGGTTGATCAGCATTTGTACAATGGAATTGTGTCGTGTTAGTGAGATTTTCGGCTAGTGTGCAGAAATATGAATTGAAGTGGTTAGCAATAGAAAGAGGATCGGTAACTAATTTATTATTTATACTTAATTCATTGACATTTGGTTTCCTAGGTTTATTACTTGTGTTTGCATTTATTACTTGCCAGGCTGACTTAGTAATATTTGTTGATTTTTGTATGAAATTATCGTTACATTGTTTCTTTGAAGTTTTTATTTTATTATTATGAATACGTTTGTATGTATTATAATCTTCCTTTGAAATAAGACCATTGTTACGTAGTTGAAATAGGTGTTTAAGTTTATTTGATGAATCAATTATATCAGAAGTTAACCAATTTTTGTAGATTTTAATACAATGTGGTTTACGTTTAATTAAAGGAAAAGCAATACTATAACAATATGTCAAAGTTTCAGTAAATGCATTATACATGGAATCTACATCATTTGCGTTATATATTTCATGCCAGTTTTCTTTGCTTAATAAGTAACAAAAGTATTGCATGTTATTATTTGAAAAGATTCTAATTGTTTCTTCACCTGTGTTGTTTGAAGTAGAATCATTCACGATGAGTTTCAGAATTTGGGCGGAATGATCAGCTAATCCATTGTGATTCACTTCAACTTCAAAATTAGTGTCTTCCGGGTTTAAGAAAAAATTGTCAATGCACGAGCCACCATTAGTAGTTATACGCGTGGGTTCGTTGATTGTATGATGTACACCGAATGTTTTGAAAAAATCTAATAATTCACTGCGTTTTTTATTGTTGACCAGAATATTAAAGTTAAAATCACCACAAACAATTAGATTAGAGTTTTTGTTAGAACATAGTTTATTAAATATCATACCTAGTTTATCAAAAAAAATGTTAGTATCTCCATCAGGTGATCTATATATTAATGCCACGTAATAGTTTAAATTTAAATATTTTATATGCACCATAACACACTCAATATTTTTCTCTTCACAACAATGTATTTTTATTTCACTAATATTTAAATGTGACTTTGCAAGAATTAAGACACCACCACAATTTAGATATTGTCTAGTATAGTATGTTACTAATATGTAATCTTTAATTAATATGTTTTTCATTTCATCTTCTGTTAACCAATGTTCGGAGACGCAGAGAATGTCAATATCATGCAAGGAAATGAAGGTTTCTAGCATATCTATTTTATTCCGGATGGATTGCATATTTTGGTGCATTATTTTTAAATATTTAGGTTTTTCTGCAGGAGTCGTATTATTCATTAATTGCTATATGTCATATTCTGTTTTGGATCGTATATATTCGACTATTTTTTTATAAATTTCGCATGTTCTACTGGTAGCTGGATGATTAGTATCATATTTAGTTTTATTTCTAGTATTAGAATTAATACAATTTATGCATTTAGTTGTATTATTCTTACAATCTTTATATTCATGATCACCCATACAATTGGCACATGTAGGTTTGTCTTGCTTGCAGTCTTTAGCTAAGTGTCCAAACACGGAACAGCGATAACACCGTATTACAGAGAAATACTCATCGCATTTATAACTACTCCAATTTAAATAGACTGAATCATATTTCAATAACATATTTCTTACTAATGGACTAACTTGAATAATCACATTTGCTGTTTTCAAATTTTCACGTGTATTAATTTTAACAATTTTTACGTCTTTTGCATATTTTTCATCTATATTATTTTGTTTTATAATATTATCTATTAATTTAACGGTGTCTGTTGTCTCGTTTTTATTTACTCCAAATATTATAAGACGTGGAGAGAGTTTTTTTGGTTCGTAGACATTGTAGTTTTCTTTTGTCTGATTTAAATTTGTTTTTAATTTATTTAACGTATCTTCATTGTTGCAGTTTATGATAATTCCTCCTTGTTTAGAATGTTTTATTCTGTTGACAGACAGAGATAGGTTTATAGGGTCAATCGACTTCACAACCTGTTGTCTAGTAGCTGTCGAGGTTTGTTCATTATTGTTTGGCTTGACAACTAATATTTTTTCTGCAGATTTCGCACATATCGAACTATAAGTTTTAGCACGATTGGTGTTAGATGTCGCAGTAATGTTGTTTACTTCAATTCTTGGAGAATCATTTATTTTTAACTTTGATTCTAGTTCTTTAATTTTAAATGTTTGTAAATCATTAACTTTTTCCATTTCATTAATAAGTTTTTGTAAATTCTCAATCTCACGTTTCAAATAAATGTTTTCTAATTTAATTTTTTCATTTAAGTCGACTTGACTTACGTTCAAGGGCGAATTTTGCGAGTGCGATGTACAATCTACACAAATCCAAGATTTTTCTTCTTCGTTGTTTCTCATTTGTTCGATTGTTACACCAACACACTGAATATGAAAATATCTATGACACACATCACTACACACTATTTTGTCATCGTATCTTGACACTTTTTTGCTACAAATGCTGCACTCAGATATACCACTACTATTACTCGGCACCATTACTTACAATTTATTGTATATATTTAATTTAATTTGTACATTGTACAAAAAAAACTATCTAATAAGTAAATAAACAAATATATGGTCCCATTTAAAACAAAGTTGGTTCCTGTAGTTTGAAAACCACTATTTGAAAAAAAATGCGTTCGGTAAAATAGTCTAGTAAATATAATTTGTTTGCTAATTTAATCGACCTCGTAGGTCTTATAGTTCTCGAGATAGCAATAATGGACAAAATAAAATGAACATCCCTTATATTATGTACTAAATTTACAAGTTGTGCGGTTACCCATCAAAATATTAACTAAACTCATCATAGCTTCATCTTTTTACATTTCTGGTATGGTCGGCACTGTTTGCGGGTTCCTAAAGCTGTTGTGGAAAGATTACCATAAGTATAATACTTAAAATTCTTCTTGTAATGTAATATCATATTTCTTTCTCACAATAAATTCTCCAAACATATTTCACATTCATTATGTATATCACGTAAAAAATCTTCGATGATTGAAATCTCCGCGAACGATTTTGCATTGCTGTCACTTCTAAAATATGATTTCCCCCGATAATATTTTAAGCGCGGCTTGTCTTCGGAATGTTCCGGGTTCAGTGTAGGACGGGTGTTGACCCGCGGAGCCCTCTGACGTGACTAGGATCTGACTTCGGCGTCAGGATAAGGATGTATTGCCATTGGAAACGACACACGTAGACGCCATATGTTCTGCTTTGTTTTTTCCATGACACATACGATTCCAGACAAATTAAATACGACACAAGAGATTGAGAAGAGAGAAATGGAGATAGAGAAAGAAAGAGATAGCAATGTAATGTGAAATATTATTAAAATTGTTCTAGTGTGTATAATATAAATTTTACTATGGATAAATTGCTGCCGTATATAACAATAATCGCAGTCCCCATCTTGCTGAAAGCTTTTTCAAACTTTAATTCTTCCGTTAGGACATGATTGGTTCCGGTAATTTTGGTATTTTGGATATCTTCAATCGCCGGTCTTGTAAAACAATATGGTGCACTTTGTTGGATGGTTAAAATAAAAGATAAAATAATCTTTTTTTGAATAATTGTCCAAGTATTTTATTTGTTTTAATTCTAAATAACGAATTTGTTTCTATACTTTTGTCTAAGTGTTTTTTTTAAATACGGGTATTGTATATTTATTAAATGTTAAATATACTTTATAAATTTTAGTATATATGATATACAGTAGACCCTTTAATCCGACCCCACGTTAATTCGAACATCCAGTAATCCGAACAAGCTAATCCGAACAAAAACTCTTTAATCCGAACAGCGGGAAGTGGCGGGATGTGATAATCATTTCACTCTGAGATTGCAACTAGTGGATGTTTAACAAATAATAATATATATGTGCCTGAGTGTCGCGAATCTGGGGATCCAGGTTCGATTCCGACCGACGCCAAAAATTACTTCGAATTTTAATGGCCACGCCAGCAATGAGTGCCCGTGAGGTGATGCCAGGTAAGTGCCCGCACGGTACAAATATTTCATTATTACCGATATCTGTGTACAACGCAGATTGGCACACCCAGCAATGGGTAATATGTCATGATGATATATTTATATATATATATATATATATATATATATATATATATATATATATATATATATATATATATATATATATATATACAGTGTGTTAATTAAAAACCTGGCCATAGGCGTTTAACATAGGATATCAGTTTTTCCTTGCGCAAAAGTTCCCAAATTCTTTTAGACAAAAATACTTCAAATAAATGTTATAGAGAATTAAATTCTGCACCCGAATTAATAATAAGATTTTATTTTTGACATTTAATAACCGAGAAAATCAATTTTAAAGTTTTTTTAAAGATTGCTGATTTATAGCGATAGCCATGCAACTCAAACAAAATTTGTCCAACATTTTATAATCTGAAGCTTTTCTTCATGAGAAAACTGTTCCATACTTTCAAAGAAATATTTTATTGAACTAAAATCACAAAATACTTTTTTTGACAGTTAAGATGGCATACAATTGTTCGTAATTTTGTTTGAGTTCCATGGCTACCGCTATAAATCAGCTATCTCCATAAAAATTTAAAATTGATTTTCTCGGTTATGAAGTGTCAAAAATTATGTCTTATTAATAATTTGGGTGCAGAATTTGATTCTCTACAACATTTATTTGAAGTATTTTTGTCTAAAATAATTTGGGAACTTTTGCGCAAACAAAAACTGATTTCCCATGTTAAACGCCTATGGCCAGGTTTTTAATTAACACACTGTATATATATATGTATATATACGAGGGTGGTATGAAAAGTTTCCGACCTCAACGTGAAGATGGCAGCACTCGTCAATAAAAGTTAGGGAATGTAGTTGTGCATCTTTTGACAGGTATTCACCAAAGTTTCAGCTATTTCGGACGCGCAGTTTTTATTTGACAGTCGTTTGAGTGACTCGATGTGAGTGTTTTTGTGAAAATGGAAAAAATCTAGTATCGAGCTGTCATAAAATATTTGTTTCTGAAAGGTAATACGCCTATGCAAATCAAAGATGAGTTGGACTCTGTTTACGGGGACTCTGCACCATCATTTACCACAGTGAAATTTTGGGCAGCTGAATTTAAACGTGGCCGTAAGAGCTTGGGAGACGATGAACGTTCGGGACGTCCAAAAACTGTAACTACTGACGATAACATCGCTAAAGTTCACCAAATGGTGCTAGACGACCGCTGAATTAAAGTGAGAGAGATAGCAGAGGCTATGAAAATGTCCAAAGAACATGTTTGGACTGCAAAGGGGGAACCGGCTCCAAAAAAAGCAAAAACTGGGAAAGTGATGGCGACTGTTTTTTGGGATAGTCATGGAGTTATCTTAATCGATTATCTTCAAAAAGGGAAAACCATTACAGGAGCATAGTACGCAACATTACTTGACAAGCTGAAGGCAGAAATTGCGGAAAAACGGCCACATTTGCTAAGAAGAAAATCCTGTTTCAACAAGACAACGCGCCGTCTCACACCTCAGCGGTTGCCATGGCGAAAATCCACGAATTACGGTTTGAACTGCTTGACCATCCACCTTACTCACCAGATCCAGCCCCAAGCGACTTCTTCCTGTTCCCTCAGCTAAAAATTGCGCTCGGAGGACAGAAATTATCGTCAAATGAGGAGGCAATCACCTTCGTGAACAATTATTTTACAGAGAAGAACGCCGAGTACTATTTGGACGGGTTAAAGAGATGGGAGCATCGCTGGGAGAAATGTGTACAGTTACAAGGAGACTATGTAGAAAAATAAAAATAAATTTTAAGAAAAAATGTCTTGTATCTTTGTTAGGTCGGAAACTTTTCAGACCACTCTCGTATATATATTACTTTAACGATGGTGATCAAAGCCGGAATGAACGCCCGAAAACAAACATGTTTCTTTCAGAATTATTTATTATTCAACAGAACGCTTACACTTTAATTACAGAGTAATATTGCATAGCAATATGAAGATGTAATGTAAATAATATGCAAGAAAAAAATTAAAACTAAAAAGATAAGGAAATTATGAATTTTGTTTCTATTTTCTAATTTCAGGGTTATTATTTCTCTAGTACCGTAATAAATATTAAAAATCTTTCTAAATTCCTATTATTTATACCATACAAATTCAGTACTCCGAACAAATTGTTAGTCCGAGTAACCCCTTACATTTAGCAGATCGGATTAAACAGTCTCCACTGTTCTATTATTTTTGTTATTATTACTTATCCACAGAAATATTAACTAAAATTATATCGTGAAAATAAAAAAATCTGTTGTGGCCAGCACAATACCTTCCGTCATTTCTTTCTATTTTATATAAATTCCACGAAGAAAGTTTCTTGTATTTTCAGTAAAATTATATCACATACATATTGTGTAAATTGTATTTGACACTGACATCTGTCAACTAGTAATATTGAAATATTGAAACTGTTTCCATGGTGACACAACAAAGATTACAAGATTTATGAAAATTAATTTCTTTATAAATTTTTATCTCTAAATACATTGAATATGAAGAAAATAATGCAATCAAATCGTATAGAGAATAAAATAGTCTTTAATATTTATGTTAACATTAAATGTCAAAAAATGACATTTAACTGTGTATTTTTTAGAAAAACAGTTAAAAGTTTCAAATCAAGTTTCTTCCGGTTGTTAAATTGTAACCAAAATCTAATCGTCTTCAGATGTAAGAAAGCGGAATACCAAAAAATTATAATTTTTGGAATTGTAGTATTGGAGTCATCGCGGTCGAAACGATCGTCACACACATATATTTATACACAAACATATATTTATACACACATACGCACACGCACACACACACACACACACACACACACACACACACACACACACACACACACACATACAAACCGACACATGCACGGACACGCACATACAGATATTATCGTAAAAATAGTAAATTCATATTAACGTGCTTATTCATTAAAAACTCACCATCGAAATTTTTGACCTAAAGGTGATGGAAGGTAAAAAATGAAATATTTAAAGGTTTTCATACTTTTGTCTGCCACTGTATGTAACAAAAGTTTTGAGAAAAAAATTACGCTCCAAATTTTGTTACTAAATAAGATCTAATGTATTTTTGTCACTGGACATAATAAATACATAATAATTGTTTTATAATATACCAGTTGTAATATGACTCTAAAATTCTCTATTACTCAAGTATAAGTACATTAAAACAAATACGGTATAATTCTGCGTTAATCCTGTTGTAAACAATACAATTATAAAAGGAATATTATGTCAGTGTTTCAGTGGCACAAACTATATAGTACTCGTATGGTAGTGTATAATTAGATCTGGTACCTACTCGTATTCAAGTAAATAAGAGAACTGAAATCCTCCCTGTTTCTGTATGTCTGCACAGTGGCGTATACACGACTCATGATAAGGGGGAGCTGCGGCTGCCGTGTACCTATACTCAGAAAAATTAACTCTTTTTTTTTCAATAAATATATTATGTTAAAAAATTTATTTATAATATTATTTATAATTCCTTTAATCAGGTTCAGCAATAAAACTATAAATATCGTAATCATGACAAAGCATTATTTGCGCCTCTCTGTTGAATGAACACATCCTATTTTTGTATGCCGTTTTGTTATTACAATAATTAGAGTTTTATTGCTTGACGTCAATTTTTCTGGCTATATTACGGTACTTATATCGGGTGGTGGGGTTGAACATTGGGATTTAACATGGGGTATTAGTTTTATGTATTTAATTTCCTGCTCTCCTATTCATTTTATAGTAAAAACTGTAGATTACAAAGTTGTGCTGTATTAAAATTTGTAAACAAAACTGGTTTCAAATTTTCATTATGTTTTTGATTTCTTAACAATTTTAAAAAGAAATTTCAAAAGTTCCGTATTAGGAAAATCCATGACTTATGACGACACTATAGAAATAGTATATTGTGTTATTAGGAGTAAAAGTGATATTTTGTGTGGCGTACATATTTAAAGAAAAATATCTAATACTGACAATACATTTTACGTAAATTACGTTTGCGATTTCAATTGCCATACGGCTATGGATACTTATTTGTTCACTTTTTGTTATAAACATTGAAGTGAAAATTTTCACGTTTTGACGTTTAAATAAAAACTGTGCAATTTTATATCCTCCTTGTGTGCGATTATGTCGGAATTTGAAGTATTATAATGTGCGCCCCCTGAAGTTGTTCAATTGGATTGAAATCTAACAGTGTGGCTGAAAGATATGTCCAGGAAACACTGAAAAACAATATAAACTTTTCATATCACTTTAATTCTAAGTATTCTTAAGTTATTTCCTCAAAAGTAAATTCTGTTTATATTTCAATTCATAGGTTATTTGTTAAAATTTGACAGCTATTGATGGTATTTAGTAACTTTGTTCTTAAATTACCTAGTGTGTTGTAGTGACATTTAGGGCTATATTACAGGTTTCTTTTATACAAGTTACTTCGTATTCGTTGATTCTGTATAGTTTCTATGGATATGTATTTATTTTATTTCTAAGTCGGCGGCGTAGAAATTAGCTACTTCTACTTCGGCGGCGTAAAAATTAAATTTCTACCTTGTGAATCAAGTCACAAAAGATGCTACTTTTATGACGTATGAAGAGAAATAATATTGTTTTATTCAATTTTGACGTTTTAACTATCATTTTATTAACTTCATAGCAACAAGTATAGTTTGGTTCGCGAAAGATGACTATTCATTCATTTATAAGCCGTCTTATATGATATTACTTGCAGTTAACTTCACTGCATTTCGTATGCATAGGCATGCAACATGAAATATTTATGAATACATTTTAACTGAAAAAACAAGTGTAATTTATTTGAAAATTATATTTCTTTTTAAATAATGCCTTTTTCAAAGATTTATATTCTTCACCTACGTTTCTATAAAACACAAAAACAGACTTGACATAAACCATGGGATAATAATTTGATCTAAACGTCGTCACTGGGTAAACATTAGCACAGATGGCAGTGTAGAAGATAATTAGATACTCGTAAACCTGCGACATATGTAATTATTATTTATAGTGGGTTAGAAAGGTAATATTACCATTTACATCTCTCACATAACATAATTTACATTGACAAAGGTCATATAATCTGACTCTTTCTAACATGAAATGTTGCTAAGCTACTGCTATATAAAGTGCTGTGTATTCTTTCTTCGAACAGGTGACATTGAATAGTCATCTTTCGTGAATTCAACTATATAAGGTACTGTTCATTTGATAGTGAATTAGAAAAAAAAAAATCATTCTCACTGAATTTTAAACACCATTTTAAGTCACTCTGCAACAAATAATGACAGTTTAAAACGTAAAAAATTGAATAAATACCTAACAACAACGATTATCATATAGTTTTTTATTTTGTCAAAATTAATTTTATAATGGTTGTTATTACTATTTCGTCAAAACTGAATAGAATACATCACGTAAATTACAAATGTTTATTTATGGACTCGTGGGTTAAACGTTCTTCTCAAGAGTAAACATTATTTTAACTCACTTGGTTTTTTACATACATAAATACATAAAATCACGCATGTCCCACTTACAGTGATAATAATAAACAAGGGTTCAGAATAGCTTCTTTTTAACACAGGAATAGCTATTCGTAGTTTATCACGAGCTTAACCCACAAATGTATAATAATAAACATGGAATAAGACTTAGCTTTAGAATAAACTCTCCATAAACGTCATTTTAACACAAGGTTAAGAGATATTCTCGGAATACCTAATCTGGAAATAGGAAATTATTTATTATTACCGTTGTAAGTGTGTTAGCACAAACCAGAAAACAATAACAACAACAACAACAACAACAACAACATCAGCATTATGCAACAAATGCTCACTCTTAACGAATTAAAGTCATCCGGAGTACAATAATAGTTACGAAGCAATCATCCTTCGCAATATATTCCTGTCTAAGCACACTTCTTTCGCCTCGGCCACACTCATAATCGCATACATACATGTACTTCTTCTCTTCCCACTTGGAAACTTTCTCTTTAAGCACCTTACCAATTACATCCATCCATTTACACACATGTCGGCCACGTAACCGAAAACCCTCTACTTCACTAAGATAAATATAAAATTAAAAAAAATATATAAATATTTTACTGTAGAAAATAATTAATAATTATTTTAATTGTATTATATTGTCAATTCACTGGACTTTAAAAGAGGGGGGCTCAAGCCCCCTAAGCCCCCTTCTGAATACGCCACTGTGTCTGTATGTAGTGGAGATGAGTTTAGTGCCGTGCAGTCTATCTGCTTTAAGGCTCAGTGTTCCTGCTGCAGTCCTGCAGCTGTGTTCCAGCTCCAGCTCCTGCTGGATTACTATGTTTTATCTATGCAAATTGCGGATTCTAGATTATTTATCTTCTTGCCAACACCTACTAGGAAACACGCAGTATAATAATTACAACAACAAAAACGAACCCACATTTTATTTTATTTTATTTTACTGTATTTTATTTTGTTTCAAACACATCGTTGTATGAATATTTATATATTAGAAAAATGTAAACGCACAGATCTCAGTAGACGGTCCATTAATATGAATATTAAATATCGAGGTATAAAGATAATTTTGATGTGGTCTCATTACAATTTAAACGACTGTCTTATGAACTAGAGTTAGGATTTCTAGCAATAATTAAATCTGACACGTTCAAATGCAGTTACGTTAACTGCAATTTCTGATGCCATTAGAATAAATTTACATATCTTCACCGATTCCTGCAATTCAGATTGCAATTTGTACAAGTTATTAAAACCTGGCTAGTCCCGACAAAATAAAAAAAATCAGTTATGAATATTAAACACTTCTATTTTGCAAGATGTAAATAAAAAGAACGCCTTTTAAACAGGATATGTACATTCAAATAAACGAATCGAGATTACCATTTCTATATCTGAATACGAGCCCAAATTCATAATAATGAGGTGTTGCACGATTTTTTTTGTTTTAATCGAAAGAATAAAAAAAAACATTTAACCCGTGTTTTTTATTTTTTTTATAATCATGAGAAAATTGTCTCCAAGAATACATTATTTAAATTGCCGCCTTTTCTGTCGCCTGATGCCATCAGAAAGATACTAACCAATGAGGGAGTGGCTTACATTTCTCGCCGACAGAATTTAAACGAATGACAGCCATGACAGCTGTCAATTATACAGGGTGTAACGCCAAAACCGAGCACCACCATTATTTTCTTTATTATTGTAACGTTTATTTATTTGGGTGAAGTGTAAAAATCAGAAAAATATTATTAATTAATATAAAAGTTTATTGAATGATAAATATTTAAGATAAAGATAATAAAACTAATTAACACTATGATTAAATAATTATAAACACTAATTTAAGACTAAGAATATTATTAAATACTTAAACACGAAGATTATTTATTTAAACAATATTTATATCACTATATTTATTTATATAACTATATTTATTTATAATCGTAGAAATAAGCCGTAGGGTCGAAGAAATATTTAATTATTTCTACGATTAATAATGTTACTGTTTGTCACAAATAATTCTTATCTATATTTATTTATGGGTAATATGCCGTGATGAAATATTTATTTTTTTATTTATTTTTATTTATTTATGTTCACCACTCGTCCACTATTTATTTATATCATTAACTGTTCCTCTCACGACGCTGTATATATCAGAATGTATTGGTTGGTTTTGGCGACGGGTTTATATGGCGACGCCTCAATGACATCAAATCCAAAGAATCAGCCCACCGGATGTAATTATGCATATCTAGACGAGTGTGTTTACCATGTCGAGGATTACGTCATCGCTTAAAAACATTCTACCAGTGGCGGCGCTCGCATTTGGCCGCGTCGGGGAGAGTTATAGAAGACCAAGGGGGGCATTTCATTATTGAATTAAATATTTTTTTAAACCAGTGGTTCTCAAGTTACAACATAAAGTTATATTTTTTCAAATGAGATTATACATATTTTTTATGCCTATTGGATAGCGTATTTTTTCTGAATTCAACTATGTATTAGTTTCATATCTTTACTTAATAAAAATATTGAAATAAATTCGATTGAAATTTAATTAAATTTGATTTTTATAGTCACTTTTCAGTAGGCTATGCATGAAAAACAAAAACTGTTATTTGTCAATTTGAATTATTTAGGGCAGAAATCAAATAGAACACTGCTTATAATGTTATTAGCAAATATTTATTTCATTTTAATTTAAGTTCAACTGTTTTTCATGCATAGCCTACTGAACTACTGGAACAATTAAAAACGCCACTTGTATTCAGAGATAAAAATTTGTGTTTAGCTTAAACACTGTTTAATTTTGACATTTCGTTCATTTTTGTATTCAGAGACTACTTTAATGAGACTCTGTTTAAATATTTAAACACTGTTTTAATTTAGTCAGTGTTTATCCTTAGTAGCCCTATTTAAACGCATTTTATTCATTCATAGACACTATTTCATGGTAGTCTTCGTAACTAAACAGCAATTTAAGCATGCAAATTTAAACACGGTGTTGCGGTAGTTTATATTTTTCAAAATGACTGGAGTTGACGAGGTTTTAGAAAATATTGAACAAGATAAGGAAATGAATGAATATGAACGCCCGTGAACGTGAATTAGACTTGAATTATTAAATTTACACAATATATTTAAATTATTGAATGAAGAAGAGTACTGGAATGATGGAGAACACTCAGAAGTAAATCGTTTTAGAAATGCACCCCAACGACCAAATTGAAGAGGCGATACTTTTAAAACACTTCATATTAATTTAAACTTGAATTAATGTTAGAGATAAATGTTATTTAAAGTTTTATGAATTATTATTGTATATCTTCCTGTTACATATTTTAAAATAAAAATTGTTTAATTTTTTTTACATGAAAATCATTTTACATTTTAAATTTAGAATTAAATTTATAGTAGTGGCCGAAATAGTATCATCGTTTGTCAGCGTGTTAGGTTGCAGTTCGTTGTCTACGTCCACATCGTCCTCATAAAAAATTGTGTCTTCGTAAACTAATCTTTTAAAATATCATAAATCAATGTCTGTAATCTCGTCTGTCGATCTATATCGCTACCGGTTCTTTTCTTATTATTTTTATCATAAAATGTATTTCCTACGTATAGTAACACATTTTGAAATCTAATTTCTATATTACATACTTTTTTCATTCTTTTAATTTTTTTTCCTTCGTTCTTCCTTTATTTGTCTCAGTATTCTTTTTGGACCAAATTTAGATAAATTAATTCCCAGCATGAACTTTTCTTGTTGTTGATATAACTTCCCAATTTTTAACTAAAAATTGTCTTCCAATTTTCTGACCGTTTTCTTTTTTTGCTTATATCCTTTTCTAAATCTTTTTATTAAAATTTGCAAATGTACTTCAAATTATCTTTAATTTCAGTTTCGTATTTAATTTCAACATGTACCTGTTCAATTATGACAGAAATATGACAGATGTGATAAATGAATTCGTGTTCCAATTTGTATTTATACGGTCCTGATTTTTTTAAACAGTGTTTATCTTAAACAATGTTTAAATATTTAGTTACCGTGTTTCTGAATGGACAAAATTATAATCAACGCTGACTACTTTAAACAGTGTTTAAGTTAAACACTGTTTCTGAATAGACGTGCAAATGTTTAGTACGAATGTATTTTGTGTACATGAGATGTAACAATCTGTAAGATCTTACTGTAAGTGTTATAATGTTCATGTCATTTTGTATGTATTATATTGTTATATTACTTGTTATAGACCTTGAATAAGGAGCAAGTGTGCACCGAAACGTCGGTGTTGTAACAATAAATGCTGTTTGACTGAGATTTCGATTAATTATTGTTAACACTTTATCCACAACTCAGTCGACAAATTCCCATATTTATAATTTCTTGTTGAAAATGTAAACCGGCCGAAATATTATTAGTCTATTAGAAAATTAAGGGGCTCGGCTATCAGTTAATATAATCTGAAGGATGTTAAATAATTATGGAAAGTGGATTGTTCGATTAATCGCATCCTGCTGATTATCCGAGATAGTTTTTACTATAGGTAAGGCCTTACGAGTCCTCCAAGAAAAAAAGATATGTAAGGCATAGACGAAAGCATGTTTTATTTATAGGGCGGGGTTAAAGTTCACAGAGTCATTTCCTCTGGGAATAACGGAAATTTGGAGGAAGTGCATTTATTCACAAATGCGTTTCCTTTAAACTTTTCGGTACATTCGTTACTTCACTGAGCACATCCACAAGATAAGTGCAGACTCATCAATAAAAGTTGTCAATTATTAGGTGACATCAATTCGCTAATGATGATATACCAACTGTGCGCCTAAGTGCGTTAGGTTAGGTTATTGTTGTTATAACGTATGTCTCATAAGTTTTGGCACATATTTCAACAATTTTTTTTGTATTAAAAATGCATTTACTTAAAATTTTGTAATACTTAATACATAACATAAGCAACAAAATTATGAACTTACTTTAAATAAATATGGGCGTGTTCTTCCACAATTCGCAACTTTATATGGACACCTAGCATTAGGGTTTGGGCGACATTTACATCGATTTCTCGGAAATTTCTGAATTCCTGTATCTTCTGTGTTTAAGTTGTGTTTTTATTTTGGGCTTCCCGACATCCATCGTAAACTTTTTGAGATAAAAGAGCCCAAAAATCTTCTATGGAATGAGCCTTTGAAAATAATTTACACAATTTGAGTAAAAATTAAACAATAGTATACCATTAAAACAACCAGGGCCGTATTTAGGCTTTTTAGTCCTCTATAGGCTGAACCTGTGGTGCGGGCCTAACCGGGGAGAAATTTGTAATTATAAGTAAACATGTTAGTTAGCCAAATGCACGATATAAAATCTCATGTGGCCTGCGGCCAACACAATACTTTCCGCCATTTCATTTTTATTAATTTAATTACATACCTACATAAGTATTTACCATGGAGGTAGGAATAATATGGAGAGAGCATAAACTTCACCATTATTAATTTGTGATTAATTTGAAATCATTAGTTTCTTTTTTGACAGTGATATTTGTAATATGAATTGTGTAACTATGGAATTGTGTTTATCTTTAAAACATACGCTGTGGGATTTAAAAACTAGATTTTTTAAATTTATCTGTAAAATATATAGAAAAAAATAATAATGCATACATCTAGAAAATTTAATAATCTTTAATTTTATAAAACATAAATATTGAAAAAATAATATTTAAAGGTATTTTTTGAAGAAAAACTATTTTGAGCTTCAAATAAAGTGCCATTTCCGTGTAGAGTTAAGAAAATAAATTAATAACTCAGTGCGAGTAAGGTTTAATATTTTTATTATTAAAGCGAATTATTTTAATACACACATACAAAATGACAACTGACATATGTTTTTACTTTTTTCAAAATCAATCACCGACTGTTTTTTGTTTTTGTTTTATTCTTCTACGAAGTCAGAGTAACCTTGAAATCTGAAATTATCCTTCAACACCTTCTCCTAATTTCAAATTTCTTTAAAAAATTAACTATTTTCAGAATAATTTTAAATTAATCAAATACAAGAAATTATGTAAGTAAAGCATTACAGTGAACTTCAAATTCGTTTCTTCTTAAGGGTTTAGTTAAAATATCTGCCACTTGACTACATGCTCTGTTTTTCCACCAACAATTCTTCGTTTAAATTCTTCAAATTTTCACATTCATCCAGAAGTTTTTGATTGTGTTCCATAAGTTCTCTGATTGTTTTTTCCATTTCGTCCATTTTCTGTTTCTTGCGATCTCTCGATGTTTGAGCGGCGACTCTTTTTTTTCTTTGTATTTTTTCTTCCCAGCTCAAATGGTCCAATCTGCTTTTGCGCCCTTTTGACACTGATACATTCTTGCACTCCATATAATCTTTAAAAACCGGACTGAATATTTCTTCACAATCCGTTTCACATTTTTGTTTGCATCCACGTACAACCAGCCTTGCTTTATATTTGCCGTCTTCTTTTACCCGAAATATCCATTTGTTTGAAAGAATTTTGTGACCGTTTGCTTCATTTTCATCAACAAGTTCCCATGTTTGATTGATTTCCAATGAATCCTTATCCTCCTGTATTGCTTTCAACCATTTCTCTTTCTCTCTTCCCGACACTGCTTCTTCGTAAGTCAGCATTGCATAATCTTCGAACTTCTTAGGTCACGTTATTTTTCTTCCTTTAGTTGAAGTTTTTATTGATTCCTGCGTTTCATTTTCTTCGTTTACTTTTTCATTTGTTTCGTTTCCAGATCCCTGCGTTTCTTTTTCATTTTCTTCGATTACATTTTCTCTTTCATTTTCTTTATTCACATTTTCTTCTTTATAATCTTCATTTTCATTTTCTTCTTCTTTTTCGGATTCATTTTCTTCTATTCTTTCTCCTTGTCTGTTGTTCTTTTTAATTTCATTATTCGTTCTGATTTGTATCTAATCTTCTATATAATTTCCATCATTTTCACATTGATTTGTGAAAATTACATCTCTTGTAAATATGATTTTTCAATTTTTTCGATTCCATAGTCGATAGCCATTCAACGTGTAACCCAAAAATATATACTTTTGACTTCGAGGTTGGAGTTTCTTGAGATATCCCAGTACTTTTATGTGTGCTATTGACCCAAAACGTTGAATGTTAGATATATTAGGTCTCTTTCCAAACCATTTTTCTGCTGGTGTAACATTTACTGCATTACTAGGACTACGATTCATGAGATACACAGCTGTTAATACTGCTTCACCCCAAAATTCGTTATCGAGTCCTGAGTCATATAAGAGAGCACGAGCTTTTTCCATAATAGTTCTACCCAGTCTTTCAGATTTTCCATTCAAATGAGGTGTATGGGTAATAGTAAAATCAAAAATTATTCCTTTATTTTTACCCCATTCTTGTATTTCATTGCTGGAATATTCTCCTCCATTATCGCATCTCAATTTTGATACTTTTAGATTCTTCTCTGCTTCGACTTCAGATACATATTGCCTTAAGAATTGGAATACCTCACTTTTTCTTTCTAGTAGATAGACTTTTGTGAAATGGGTAAAGTCATCCATAAAAGATAAAATATATTTTTTATTATCCCATGTTCTTGATTTTATTGTTACTATATCTGAGTGTATGATTTGCAGAGTTCTTTCCGCCCTTTGCCGGATAGTTTTGAAGGGAAATCGTGTCTGTTTGGCTTTCAGGCAAATGTCACATACGGATTGTAACTCATCTATATCTTTCTCGTTTAACTTGATTCCGTCTACTAGTGGAATTAGTTTCTTTAATGTAGATGCACTTGGATGTCCTAATTTCTTATATATGTCAATAGCAGTGACATTTATAGTAATAAGAGCTGAAATTTTAGAATTATTGACATTTACTGTATAAAGCCTGTTTTTCTGTTTTTCTCCTGTTATTATTGTTTGTTTATTTTTCATAATTTTTACTTTTTCTTTTGTAAATATAACCACTCCATTATTTTCCGTGATTGCATTTACTGACATTAAATTCACAGATAAATCTGGTGCGTATAAAGTCTTTTGGAGTACAAAATTTTCTGCTTCTATCTTTCCTGTCCCATGCGATTTTATTGAATCAGATTTTTTAGCAGTCATTACATTCGAAGGTTCATTGTTGAATTCGATAACGAGATGTTTATCCTTACTCATATGCGTGGTACAACCTGAATCTACCACAAATTTTTCAGAAAAATTTTCTTTACAGGACAAAAATGCTGTTTTTGCTTGATTATATTTTTTTCGATTTTCTTTGTAGAAACAATCCTTTTCGACGTGATTATTTTTCTTACATATCTTGCAAAATTTTTCAGCAGTATTATTTCGTTTTTGAGGACAAAATTTAGCTATATGATTACCTTCACATATAAAACACTTTATTGTACGTTCTGTTTTATTTCCGCTTTGTTGAAATTTTCTTCTTGAGCTCATTTTAAATGCTACAGCAGACTTATCATCTTCTTGAGTTTTATTCCGTGCTTCTTCTGCCAGTAGTCTTGACGTTAAATTTGCAATTGTTTTTTCGGATACTGAAGTGGCGTCCCATGTAGTCACAAAGTGATTATAGCTTTCAGGCAGTGCAGCTATAATTCGGGAAATAACCATGTCATCTCCAATGTTCTGTTTTACGGTTTTTAGTTGAAATACCATATTTTCTATCTGAGATATGAAGGATGTCATATTTTGTCCTTTCATGTACTTGAAATTGAAAAAATCTTGCAATAAATTTGATTTCTTTAACTCTGCTTCTCTGTCGAATATGCTGCATATTTTACTAAACATTTCTTTAGAGTTCTCACACGTCAAGATATAACTTATTAACTTTCTGTCTATTGTTGTTACTATAATCTTTTGTGCCTGTGCATCCTTTCTTAGCCATGTTTCTCTTTTTAGTTCAATTTCTTTTAATATTAATAATATTTAAATTACACTTGGCAAAGTTCACAAAATTTCAGTCTCTGAATCAACCTCTCGGTCATTTATCAGAGACTGGCCCACTCAACCAGAACCACAGACGCGTTTCGCTCTTATTGGAGCTCTTCAGTGTGGTGTACTGACGCCTCTTTCGAGGCACTGAGACTAGTTGAGCGGGCAGATGATAAACATCTCACAAAGATATCAGGCCTGCAGAGGTAACTAAATACATGCAGAGCCATCTATCAGAAAAACCGCGAGCTGCATGTATTTAGTTACCTCTGCAGGCCTGATATCTTTGTGAGATGTTTATCATCTGCCCGCTCAACTAGTCTCAGTGCCTCGAAAGAGGCGTCAGTACACCACACTGAAGAGCTCCAATAAGAGCGAAACGCGTCTGTGGTTCTGGTTGAGTGGGCCAGTCTCTGATAAATGACCGAGAGGTTGATTCAGAGACTGAAATTTTGTGAACTTTGCCAAGTGTAATTTAAATATTATTAATATTATTCAGAGCAGTTCACCAAGTGTCGCATTTGTACTTTGTACATTGTACAGTTTTCTATCAATTTCTTTTCCTATGTCAGTTTCATTTCCTGGCTCCGGGATTTTATTTTCTCCAGTAACGATCCCGTATGTTCCATTAGCTTTTAATAGTACAGTTACTTGGAATTTCCATGTAGGATAGCTTTCACTGTCAACTAATTTCTCAATATTCTGCACTTCCTCACTCAACATTTTTTTTTCTTCAATTACCTTCAACTACCTTCAACTACTTAACTACGCTCTGCTACCATGTAGATTTAAGAAAATAAATTAATAACTCAGTGCGAGTAAGGTTTAATATTTTTGTTATTTAAACAGATTATTTTAATACACACATACAAAATGACAACTGACATATGTTTTTACTTTTTTCAAAATCAATCACTGACTGTTTTTTGTTTTTGTTTTATTCTTCTACGAACAGTCAGAGTAACCTTGAAATCTGAAATTATCCTTCAACATTCCGGTTATCTGATTTGCAGCAAAATCAAATGGCTTCTTTTCATATTAGAGTAGGGCCGAAATACAAGGTTTCAAAATTTTTCTAATAATAGTATTTGAGTTAGAGCGTCTAGAGGATCCACACACACAAACACATGCACACACATACAGTGTGTTAATTAAAAACCTGACCATAGGCGTTTAACATGGGAAATCCGTTTTTCCTTGCCCAAAAGTTCCCAAATTATTTTAGCCAAAAATACTCCAAATAAATGTTGTAGGGATTTAAATTCTCCACCCGAATTAGTAATATGATTTTATTTTTGACATTTAATAACCGAGAAAATCAATTTTAAAGTTTTTTGAAGATTGCTGATTTATAGCGATAGCCATGCAACTCAAACAAAATTTGTCCAGAGTAACACCATTTTATAATCTGAAGCTTTTGTTCATGAGAAAACTGTTCCATACTTTCAAAGAAATATGTTATTGAACGAAAATCACAAAACACAATCTTTTTTTGACAGTTAAGATGGCATACAATTGTTCGTAATTTTGTTTTAGTTCCATGGCTACCGCTATGAATCAGCTATCTCCAAAAAAAATTAAAATTGATTTTCTCGGTTATGAAATGTTAAAAATAAAATCATATTATCAATTCGCGTGCAGAATTTAATTCTCTACAACATTTATTTGAAGTATTTTTGTCTAAAATAATTTGGGAACTTTTGCGCAAGGAAAAACTGATTTTCCATGTACATACATACATACATACATACATACATACATACATAAAATCACGCGTGTCCCAATTAGTGGGTTCGCACAAACCCGATAACAATAAGAACAACATCAACATCACACAACAAATCCTTACTCCTAAACATATTAAAGTGACCGATTTTCGGTAGCGAAATACCGCATCCGGATCACAATAATAGTTAGGAAACAATCATCCTTCGTCACATATTCCTATCTAAACAGACTTATTTTGTGAAAATGTTAAAATCGGATTCTAGGTACTTTAAAACGTGGTCATTTACCACTTCACTGACGTTTGTCACCAGAAGTGACGGTATATTCTTAGAGCGACCTGAAACAAATAGTTATTTGTTTAACTAGGCACTAAAATACCAAATTTACAGCAGAAGCTTCAGTTTTATGAATGCTGTCGACGTTGTAATTCTATATTTGGTACCGTGTTGAATACGTTATTTTTTGCCGATTTTAGAATTAATATTAATTTAGTGGTTATTTTTAATACTTATTTTGAAAGTTATCGCCATCAAATTATGTTGCTATGCATTTGTTGAACGGTTGCTATGCGTTTGTATAGCGGGTGTCACGTAATATGCAGTAAAAATATTTTTACTGCCTAGGCGATAAAAGTGACATTTTACAGACTGTTAGTTGTCAAAAAATGGCACTTTTAATGACAATCGGCAAAAAACATTTTTTAATTTAATCTATTCATTTTTTTACAAAAATAACAGTTTGTTTTGCCTAGATAGCCTGCGCATAAATACGGGCCTGAAAACAACAATGACAATGTCTAACAAATTGTTTTCCAAGGCATTGTTACCCTAGCAACCAAAAATGCTACGAATTTCAACCCTATATTTAGAGAAATACTAATTTTGTCGTCACAAATTAAACGTCATAACACAAGTCGGTACCAGACTGCGGTCCCATTGTCGGGATGCTAGGATTCTAGGAACAGCGTTTCTTAAAATACTTTGAATAAGCCTCAACTTAAAAAAACAAAGTTGTTTCTGTTTTTAAGTTTACCGACGTCAGTACAATAATATAATAAAGTTTTTCTCCCCATTTGTTGTGACGTCACTGGGTATCCAATTGTGTTATAAATTTCCTGTGTGGGTGGTTAGGGATGACGCAAATTTGTTTTGTTGACCGCATTCGGCATGGATATAGAACAGAGTTTAATATCGGTGATGTATGGTTTCCTAACTACCTTCCACTTGCCTAGCTAGCGTTGCATTTCCACAGATGGTGAACTTGACTTATGCAACTATAGACATTTGTGCCCACACAACTTTACAGTAACAATAGATAGTGGTCGTATATAATCCATTATTGTATTCTCTCTACGAAAACTTACAAAAATTGTGGGCCAAATGACGCGTAGTAATAGTTCGTTCGACCGGCATTTAAAGGGTCAGTCTCTATAGTACAGATTTATTTGCTACCGAGTACTTTTGGCACAAAACAAAAAACTTCGTAAAAATAAGGGTGTGTTGACAAAAAATCTGTACAAAGTTTAATTTATTAATATTTTTTAAAACGTAATAATATGTGGAGCAACTTTAATTTGGTTTGAAGTTTACATTAGTCTAATATCAAAAATAATATCATTTTCCTTTGAGTTGTTTACAAAAACTAAAATAATTCTCATGGAAGAAAATGATCGAGGCCCGGTGATTTTTATAAAACATATAGATTACAGGAAAAATCATTCAGCGTCAATCATTTCGTACTAATGGAAATACCACGGCAGACTACGTATGACATAAATAAAAGAATTGACAGCAGATAATCACTATAAAGAGCCAAAGGTAGTTGTAGCAATGCTAGGAGAAAGGATGAAAACAAAAAAAGGAGCTTCAGACGGATTTTTTTACAAAAGATAAACAATCTTTAAGAAAATTAGATAGAATTAAAAATTTCACATATACGAGTATACGTAAACATGTATATTATAAGAAGGGAATATAATATTAAGAACAGAGCAGTGGCGGCTTGTCAGGGTAGGCAGGTGAGGCAGTGCCTCACCAGAAAAGAAATAAAGCTGCATCAAAAGAATAATTTAAGCCACCACCATAACTAATATGTAATGCAGTTCACCTAATTTACACTCTATAAAGTGCTTCTCGAAATGAATAGTATAACTGCCTAATGTTTTTGATAAAGCATTCATTCCGGTAAGAAATACGTGCGCTAGATAAAGCGCTGTTTGAGGCACTGCTTCAAATGCTAAATGCAATAAGTGCGTCCGTAAAGGATAAAAGATAGTCGCTTTACCTTCCACGCGCCCCTATAGAGGCCGTTACCATACATGAATACAATGAACTGATAAATTTTGTAAGTAGGTTCATGACATTACTGCATATTTTTGCAAACAAGATTAAATAATATTACCTGCAAATTGCATTCGACAATAAACAAACATAATATAGCCTGTCTTGTCTAGCATTTTTGTTATAATACGCTCTGGTTTGCGACTGATACGTATTGCGGTAAATATTTAATTCTTTTATTTTTTTCGTTGTTTTTATAGTTTACCCACGTAGTGTTTTTGTAATTTGAATTTTAGTTGAAAACAAAAAACAAATAATGGCTTCGTCTTCAACTTTAAAAGAATTGAGTGACAATATATGGAATTCTGAAGATATTTTAAATTTTTTAATTAACAAAAATTCATTTAATCAATTGTCTTATGAAGATAAACTACTTGTCAAAGAATTTCCTAAAATGTTCTGTGATCTGGCAATTTATTTTTGTACATGAGAAGGGAAAAATATGCATTTGCACATCCCTTGAAAAAATGTAACTTTCAATTATAAGGCATTTGACCTTGAATGAAAAAAAAATTTCGCTTGCGGCGCATTATTTTCCTGGAAACTTTGCCTCACCAAAGTTTTAGTACACGAGCCGCCACTGGAACAGAGATGGAAACTATTTAAAGTAAAAGTACTAGAAGTATTAATTTAATTACATCCAATATTTACAATACTTTACTTAAAATACTTTTGAAAATTAGTACTTAGTATTTACTTAAAATACTTTTTTTTTCACAAAAAGTACTTCAAATACTTTTTGGTACTTAAAGTATCCAAAAGTATTTAAAATAACTAAAATACTTTACATATCAAATACTTCACGCATGCGCAAGAACATATTGCTGTGTGTTTTGTGCACTACTGTCAACACAGGTTTGAGCAAGTATAATAAAGTAGTCAAAGTACTAAAGTCTTCGCTATCAACAGTTTTAATCAAATAGTTGAAGACATAAATAAAGATAAATCATGACATAATGCAGTATGGAAATAATGAATTACTGGATTGCAGTCAAAATATTTATTTAAATTTCAGGCCTCTACCGGTTTCGGCATCTCCTAAGCCTTCTTCAGGAGCTACAATTGATACAAACATTTTTTTAAAAACAATCTTTTTATATAAAACTTACGTGATTTTTTTTATATTTGTATGTACACATTAAAAGAACACATTAAAAAATAACAAAAAAATAAATATAATAAAATACTCAAATAGTCGTCAAAATCTTGTAAAAATAAAATAAATATATATTTGAATTTTTCGCCACCCTTATGGAAAAAATATAATTTGGTTTTAACAAGTATAGTTCTGAAGGTTGTTGTTTTACCGCTAAAATAATTTTAAAAATATTTTATTCATTCTTCTTATTGTTTAGTCTTAAGTTTAATCATTTTTATTTTATTTATTATTTTTATTGTATTTTAAAATGTTTACATATATGGAACTTAATTTATCTATATCTGTTTTTAAATTAATATTGTTATGAGACGCAAATAAAAAATAATAATCAGAATGAAAATAAATATTTCTCGTTAACATTCATAGATGTCATGGCTATGCAGTTGAAAAAACTATTTACGAATAATTTTAATATAAACATTGCTTTTAAACAAGAGATAACTGTAGGTAATCTTTTTTCAAGACTAAAAGCCAATATAGATAAAATGTATAATTCTAATATAATATACAAAATTCCATGTGACGATTGCTCTGCCCAGCACAGATAATATAATACCTACCTACCCAGTATACAGGTCAAACAAAACGTTATTTAAAAACAAGATTAGACGAACATAAAAGAAATTGTAGGAATAACAACAACAATAATGGAAAGTGTGCTCTAATAACACATGTTAAAAACACAGGCCACAACTTTAATTTTGAAGATGTTAAAATTTTAGCCACAGAATGTAATTTACAAAAACGTTTAACACTTGAAATGTTGCAGATTAATAATAATAAAAACAATATTAATTTAAAAAAAAGATATAGATAAATTAAGTTCTATATATACAAACATTTAAAAATACAACAAAAATAATAAATGAAATAAAAATGATTAAACTTAAGACTAAACAATAAGAAGAATGAATAAAATATTTTTAAAATATTTTTCGCGGTAAAACAACAGCCTTCATAACTATACTTTTCCATAAGGGTGCCGAAAAATTCACATATATATTTATTTTATTTTTACAAGAGTTTGACGACTATTTGAGTATTTTATTATATTATTTTTTTAACTGTTTTGACGTCCTACGTGTGTTGTTATGTTTTTTGTTATTTTTTATATAGAAAGATTGTTTAAAAAAAATGTTTTTATAAAAAAATTGTACCAATTGTAGCTCCTGAAGAAGGCATAGGAGATGCCGAAACTAGTAGAGGCCTGAAATTTAAATAAATATTTTGACTGCAATCCAGTAATTCATTATTTTCATATACCCATCCAGTCAAGAAGCTTCATCATCCACGTAATGCAGTATATTATTATGAACATTTTGAACAACTTATTTATTAATAAGGATATTTGTACTTGCTCATCAATATTATAGAACTAAATAAATAATTTTTTCCATAATCGTGAGCAAAATTCATTATTATTCAACTGAAAATAGTGCGCAAAGTAGCATATTGAATCACAAGTGAGCAAAGTAAATATTTTTCTTCACAAGTGAGCAAAGTAAATAACTTTCTTCACAAGTGAGCAAAATACACAAGCATTATAATTGGTTGCATACTCTGAGCACCATTCTACATGATGGAATATTTTGTTTTTTTGTATTTATTTTTAGTTAATTAAATTCAAATTGTAAACATAATGAACTTCTGAGTTTTTCATTAATAAACAAAGTACAATGTATTATTCTTTTGGGAAAATTGTATTTCAAGATTGTGGAAAAAATCATGTTTAGCACACGTGAGCATGTCTTTTTCTCACTTGTCCAGTTGGCGCACTCGCTTCGCTCTTGCGGCCAATTCCTGGACGCGTGAGAAAAAGACATACTTTGCTCACTTGTACTAAAAATAGCTATTTCTAATCCATTGCGTGACATAGTAGCTACACATATTAATCGCAGTATGTGAAGTCTGACTTTTAACAGCGATGCGTGAAATGCATGTTTTATGGAGTTTATTTTAAAACATTTTATATGTGTGAAGCCTTTTTTACACGCATGTAGACAAACTTCATCACTTGTTCCACACATAAAAGTACTAATTTTTTAAATAGGTACATAGTACTTTAAAATTAGTGAGCTACTTTAACTGTCTTATTAGACGAGAGTGATATACCTAAATTCGATATTTTTTAACAATATTTTAACTGATTTCATAAAACAATACTTAGTACTGGTACTGTAAGTATGTAAAAAAGAACTTAAAGTATTACTTTACTTAGTATTTAAATACATTTTGTTGTAAGTATTTAGTATTTAGTACTTAATTACCTTTTTCGAGTACTGGTTCCAGCTCTGATTAAGAAACAGAAAATCTGTACCAAAGTATAGTACCAAAGTATAGCAAAATGCAATTGTTAATAAATCAGAAAAACTTGCTGCGTGAACTGCATCTGAAGCCTTGAAATTTTGTAATTGTTGATACTGAATTCTATTTCACCTTAGTGATAGTGATTGTGCAAGAAATAAAACTTATTTTTATAAACAAGGCATTCATGGTCCGACAGAATATAAATTAAATCGACATACGAAATTTCTTATAAAGAATTAAAAATACACTTCGCCACTTCAAAAAGTAGAATGTTTTGATATCAGCTGGATGTTCAAAAGTAAACTAGATTAGCGGCAGATTTTGTGCAGATTATGTTATTTAACTGTAGTTTATATAAGGGTAAAGTTGTTTGTTAAATAATAAAGTTCTAATGTTTGTGCAGATTTTTTGTTAACACACCCTTAGGATTTTTCTATGTTTCATAAGATGCTTTACCATCTGAGCTATAAAATATTCTTCAAGTCAATGTATTTTTCATCTGTTGTAATGCTAGTCTGAAACAAGTATACCATCCTATTCAGAGTATTAAATACCCATCCGACAGCGCGACACATTTTAATAATAATAAGTATATCAAAATATTTATTCGTATTTAAATAATTTAATCATTCACAATAATAACAATATAAAAAATCTGATGTGGCCAGCACAATACCTTCCGTCAATCCTGTGTATTATGTACAAATTCCATACATAAATTTTCTTGCAAAAGATTCTAAATTTTTGGTATTTTATGATTCCCTTTCTCGGCAACGGAATTCCATACTCCTGATAACAAACAAATCACATGAAATAAGAAAATCATGAAATTTTGAATGAAAAATTATGACACTTGTCAGTGGACATAATTAATTGCTGTCATTTTGATACGGGTCCCCATATCTGCTTGCCAAAGGCAGCAAAGTCATGTCACTGCACGCGCCCTATACATAATTTTTTTGCAAAAGATCCTATATTTCCAGTAAAGTTATTTCATAAACAAACTATGCAAATTGCACTTGACACTGACATCTTCTTCTTCTTTAGTTTTCCCATTTGTTAGGGGGTCGCTATTTTTTATTTTCTTCTTCCACTAATTTTTGTTTTGCGTGTCGTCCTCATTCAGTTCCTTTTCTCTCAAGTCTTCTGCAATACAGTCTTTTCATCTTATATTTGCTCTTTCTATGTTTCTTCCACCTTCTATTAATTTATTCATCTCTCCTCATGACATGTTCAAACCAATGTAATCGTCTCTATTATATCTAAAAACTTCTAACACTAGAATTACTTCCCTTATTTTTTCATTCAATTACTTGCTTTTTATTGATACTGACATCTGTCAATTTGAATTACCTGAATATATTAGCAGTTTCCATGGTTATGTTAGCATAGCTGGCTGAATTATGAAATTTATACGAATTTTTTTTCTTTATTATTCTTTAACTCTATATCTGTTGAATATGAAATATAAAATGTAATCAAATCGTATAGAGAATAATATATTCTTTAAGTTATAATAACGTTTAACTGAGTTTTTCAAGAAAAACTGTTAAAATCTTCAAATGAGGGTACTTCCGGTTGACCAATTATAACCAAAATCTAAACACGTCTGCATATGGTTGTAAGGAAGAGGAATACGCAAGAATTGTAAATTTTGGAATTCTAGTATTGGAGATATCGTGCACGAAAAGCGGTCACATACACATACACACACACACACACATACACACACACACACACACGCACATACGAACACACACACACACACATACAGACATCATCGTAAAAATAGTAAAATCGTATTGTAAAGACCCTAAAACGTGCTTATTCAATGAAAACTCACCACCGAATTTTTTGACCAAAGACAATACCTTCCTTACCTATAGGTGACGGAAGGTAAAAAGTTTATAATATATTCTTTTTTTTTAAACTATTGGAGCCATCTGGTAATAATTCTTAAACTAATATATCTATTTTATATTCAAAAGTTGTCTGAAAATCCCGCTAAATCTCGTTTCCTTGCTTAGAAATTATTTATACCGTGAGTATTTTTTAACATGAAACATGGGATTTGTCATATCCATGGTTACGATTTAATTGACAGCAATGTATTTACCTGTCTCATTTAAAATGAAACATAGGGGACAATTTTGACATTTGTCTACTCTGTCAGTGACAAAAAACCAATTTGAAATACAATGGTTTATACTGTGGAAGAGAAGGGGCAGATTATTAAGTGGTATTATTCGAATTTTAATCCAAGTTTAAGGCAAGTGTCGGACTTGTTCCGCGCTTCATTTCCTGACAGGCCTACACCAAGTGAAGCAATTTTTTTAAGAATAGTGAATACCTTTAGAGGAAATGGTTGCATCGAGCCTGCACATAACAGTAGGAATAGATCCTGCAATATATTAACTGCGCAGAAAAAAAAAACATGAAATTCTGACTTTAATACAAAATAAGGACAGATTAACATTAAGAGAGATTGGGCAAGCTACTGCTGTAAACAAAGCTACTGTACACAGACTGTTTAAAAAGGGTCATTACAGATCATACCATTTCCAAAATCACCAGGAGTTAGTTATGGACGATACGAAACGAAGAATAAATTTTTGTGAATGTTTGAAAACGTTAATAACTATTCAGATTTGCTTCAAACTATACTTTTTACGGACGAAGCAGCTTTTTATTTTCATGGCGAGGTAAATTCACAAAATTGTCGGTATTGGTCCAGGGAAAATCTACATTTGTATCATACTACGAGAACTCAACGACCCGAGAAAGTTAACGTTTGGGCTGGCATAATAGGAACCCACATTATTGGGCCATTTTTTATTAACGGGAATATTACTGCTCAATATTTAAATATAATACTTCTGTCAAATTCATCCCCTATGTTTCATTTTAGATGAGACAGGCAAATACATTGCTGTCAATCAAATGTCAAGTCGTAACCATGGATATGATAAATCCCATGTTTCATGTTAAAAAATACTCACGGTATGTATTTTCCAGACCAAATAAAGCAAATTTACTTTTTGAAACTACAAGCAATATGGTAAAAAAAGAAAATAGTGCGAAATCTCGTTTCATCGTGTAGTAATTTTTTAACATAAATATATTTTCTAATCCATAAAAAGTAGTTCTACATGTTTCATCTTCAAACAATAACTTAACATGTAACATTCTAAAAATAGAACATTGGTTTGTGCAAGTCTGTTAATTCTTGCGGACGAGAACAATTGTACGATTTTGTTGATATTTAATTTTATTCACTTTTACCCCCCGCTATTTGACTTATTTAAAAATCGCGATTTTCAGTTTTTTTTTAAATAACTTTTAAACTGTTCGGAATTTTAAATTTTTTCAACGGAATCTGAATGAGCATTCAAAACTGCACAACATTTAATTGACCTCGTAGCGCTTATAGTTTCGAGATCCCGATGGTAATCCAATTAATTTGGGACAGCCTGTATAAATAAATTCTTTGTATAAATAAGAAAAAAATACCTTCATAATAAAGTATTTATTTCTAAAATCCAAATGTCTTTTATTTTTTCGTTTGATGGTGGACGAAGCAAAAGTTGTTTGAAAAAATATAATATAGACTTCAAAGAATTCAAGAATTTAAATATTTATCTAAACAGGTATCAGATAAGGGCAGAAAAACATTGGTAAGAGTACGCCACGATATCGACTCAAACTTCGTATGAAATTACATATAAAAACGTGCCAATAAAAAACTCATATATACGAAGATTGTTATTGAACTACTCGTATCAAAGAAGAATGCTAATATTCAGAATGTAGGTATTTTATATCATATATGAATATGAAAACCCGCAATACACCCCGGGATAAAAAAAAAACACTTATTCCGAGATGGCAATGCCCTTTCAATTTCTTTTATATTAAACGAAAATATTTCATTTTACAAGATATGTCTGTTATTATCATACACAGCTTTCAAATTGCCTTGTGGTGTATACCAAATTGTTTGTATTTCGTTTTGAGTTTTCGAGATATGAGGGAGTTATTTTAGGTAATGAAAAAAAGTAGATGAGCTCGCTAAAAACGCAGCCAAATTAATAAACTTCTTGTGGACTCTTAGAAAGCCATATAAAGAAATAAATCAAAAACTGTGCTCTGTCTAGTCTTTAGATATTTTAATAAACGAAGAGAGTTAATTTGTACTGTTCAAGTTTGGTTATATATTTAATGGTTGACTATGTTGTTCTGGTAAGAAATGACTGCATTATCAGTTATGTATGAAGTGTTCCTTTGAATGTCTCTGAGAGATCTCACATAAGCTATGTAATTTTATTCATGTTTATTTAAAAGAGAGAACTTTGTAGAGTTGTACGATGTACAACCCCTGCTCAACAGGTACAACATATACTACTTTGAGTTGTATAAATATAAAATAAGATACATACAGGATGTTTCAATCAGTGGCGGATTTAGAAAATTATGATAGGGGAGCACTAAATTAAGAAAAACAAATTTTAAATATAGGGTGAACAGAAATAAGTACATTAAATTTAACCAGTGATAGAATTCGTCGAGAGCAACAATATTTCTTAATTATTTTTTTCGAAATCTCAATTTTTTTTAGCATTCCCCCTCCCCCCCATGAATAAACCAGTCGTTTAGGTATTTTCATAATAATTTGATCCAGTGGCAATAACAATGAAACAATTGTTTTTGACAAATGTGTTTTCAATTAAATTTTGACAAATAAATTGATTAATATTTATTATAATAAGTAAATATGTTTGCCTTTACGGATAGTGAGTATACAGACTTTGTGCTGGCCTATGGTAAAGCTCAGAGAAACGCTGCCAAATCCCGGCAAATTTATTTCGACCGTTTTCCGAATCGACATCTTCCAAACGTTCGCACCTTTTTACATGTATGTAAATAAAATAATGAAATAAAACAATATTTGGGTTTAGTTCTGTATAAATTTAATTATTTAACGACGTTTCGACAGCGAAGTGCTGTCTTCATCAGGTAAACAATAAAATACATGTAGTCAAGACAACAAGTTTACAAAATGAGGGTAACATAGATGGCTTTGCAATGGGCTCTCCTATTTCTCCATCCATTGCTAATTACTATATGGAGAAATTTGAAGAAAAAGCTATTGGTACAGCTAGTAAGAAATCTACCGTCTGGCTTCCTTATGTCGATGATGGTTTTGCCATTTGGCCACACGGGTGAGATGAATTGAACAATTTTTTAAATCATATAAATATGCAACACAGGAACATTAAATTTACTATTGAAATAGAAGAAAATAATCGTCTCCCGTTTCTTGATGTACTATTGGAAAAACAAGATGATGGAAATAGTATATTATGTTATTAGGAGTAGAAAGCGTTCTTTTTGTGTTGAACCCAGCTTGCCTGGCCTCGGCTAGCGCCTCGGTCGCAATAGCTGGGTTCAACACAAAAAGGACGTTCTGCTCCGAATTTTCTTATATTTTTCTGGAATTGTTTTAATTGTAAAGTTTGCAATTTCAGCCATAGTTGACTGTGTACACTACATAACACAAACAATACAACTGTCAAGTAACAATTTTCAATATGGTCTGTGTTGCTGTGACGACTGCTGCCGCCAGCGGTGAACTAAGAAGCTAACATTTTTTACTAGTACAATAATGAACAACATTGTTGTACTAGCAATAAAATGAATATCTTCTATAGTGTGTGTACAGTAGCATAATATAAATGTTATTGTACACTTGAAGAAAAACTTATTTATTTAGTATATAGGAAACCAACGCACACAAATCAATATCTTTATGAGGCCTCTAACCACCACCCAGCCCAAAAAACCTGTACTATTAAAACATTATATCAGAGAGCTTCTATTTTATGTCATCCCAGTAAACTTCAAGAAGAAATTAATTTTTTGATTGATGTTTCTTGAATAATGGTTACAGCAAAGCGCAAATAAGAAGAGCACTAAAAGCGAATAATAAATCTTTACCTGTTCCTCAAGTTGTTACTAATAGAAAATTATTTGCTACTTTACCTTTCATTGCCAATGTAACAGATAAAATTGGTAGGATTCTAAATAAATTTGACATACAGACGTCATATAAATCTAGTTTAAAATTCCGTGATCTTCTTGGCAATGTTAAAGATATAGTTCCTCTACATTGTTCTGGCATTTATAAGATTCCTTGCCAGTGTGGTAAAGTATACATTGATCAAACGGGTAGAACTGTAGCAACAAGATTAAAAGAACACGAACGACATATAAGATTAAATCAACCAGATAAATCTGCTGTTGCTGAACATGCTATTCAAGAATTACATGGAATTGATTGAAAAACACGAAGATTTTAACGAGAGAAAATAACTGGATGAAAAGACTAATTAGAGCCGTCGAAATCAAGAAATCCTCTAATAACGTTAATTTAAATATAGGTTTTGAGCTTAATAAGTCGTGGTTACCACTGTTATTCGTTCATAATGTGACGTGCGCCCCTGAAAGAATGTACCAGAGCGATGATGCAATTCCCGACGACGGAATAACACATGCACGTTGAGACATGTTAATTACGCCGGGACCTAATTCTTTTGTACTCGGTATCGCTGTGGCGCCGGAGAATTCTAGAAGGACACTGGGCTGTATAAATACCGTCTGAATGACAGCGGAGAGGCAGTCTGTGATATAGAAGCAACGAGCAATGAAGTCGGTGATATAAACAGTCTACGTGTAGTTAACATAAATAAATGTAGTTATATAAATGAATAGAGTGATATAAATATTGTATAAATAAATAATTTTAGTGTTTAAGTATTCAATAATATTCCTAGTGTTTATAATTATTTAATCATAGTGTTAGTTACTTTTATTATCTTTTTAATATTTAACCTTAATTATTTATCGTTTAATAAACGTATTATTTTAACTAATAGTATTTGTCTGATTATTTACACTTCACCCATATAAATAAAACGTTACAATAATTTTGTTTTATCTTTGTATATTTTTTATGAAACTTTTGATCTATGTTACCCTCATTTTGTAAACTTGTTGTCTTGACTACATGTATTTTGTTATTTACCTGATGAAGACAGCACTTCGCTGTCGAAACGTCGTTAAATAATTAAATTTATACAGAACCAAACCCAAATATTGTTTTATTTCATTATATTGAGTTCTGAAAGCTTCTTTCAATATTTAAATAAAATAAGTTTTGATTCTCAGTCAGGTTTTAGTACTCGAAGAATAGCACTACAACAAAAAATGTCAATGTAGGATATTAAAAGAACAATAGTTACATCATTTCGTCGTCGCCTTCTGAGTGTATTGACAATGACGGTGACCATTTTGAACATTTATTCTGATTTCATTTAGGCCTGCATCACTTTTAATCATCTTTATGCGTTTTCTTGTTCAGTCTATTGTAGAGTTACCTTAGTTGAGGTATTCTATTCTATCTCTTATCTTTCCCGATTTGTGTATAGTTTCACCATCTGGTGTATCGGTCAATCTATTCACCAGTTTCTAACCTTTCTTTTCTGTTGACAAATTCATTAACCTTTCATTGTATTCTGTCGCAGTCACAACGGCAGTAATCACTCGTAGATACATGCATAATATCTAGAAGGTTTACAAGAAAAAGTTATAAAGAAATATTGTTACACTCAACGAGTTCTATCGCTGGTTAAATTTAATATACTTATTTCTGTTACACCCTGTATAGAGTGGCTCACAAAATTATTGGTACACTTTAATTTTAACGTAAAATGAAAAATAAAAAGGATTGCCACAAAAGAAATTCATTAAAAAAATTAAACATAGTCTTCTTTTAATATTTCAGAATCAAATGATGGTTATCAAATTTAACAAATGTTTAATTTACTTTATGTAATATTGCTGAAAACAAATGATATTCAAAAATTGAGAAACAAAATTATACGTACATGTTCAGTTATAAGATTATTTAACACATAATACTACATTTGTTAGAAACCAATATAATTAAGTGATGAAAGATCTCAAAAATACTTAATGGAAAACAGATCCAAACAGATATAATAATCCCTAATCCCTGGGTGGTACAAACTCTCTCCTGCGAGCGCCAATAGCCTGGAACAGATAAAAAATATATGAGTATACTCTTAGGATCCACGTAAATACGCAAGGTCTCGGCCTAGCTTTGGGATTAGGATAATATTAGGTACCAGTCCCAGCCGCACTGTAGACTCTTCCTCAGCCCGCAAGCGAGGGTACAGCTAAACCGCAGAATAGCTCTTTCTCAACACCGCAGTGGAGACGTGGAGAGCAACCAGTCCCAGCCGCACTGTAGACTCTTCCTCAGCCCGCAAGCGAGGGTATAGCTGAACCGCAGAACAGCTCTTTCTCAACACCGCAGTGGAGAACAACCAGTTCCAGCCGCACTGTAGACTCTTCCTCAGCCCGCAAGCGAAGGTATAGCTAAACCGCAGAATAGCTCTTTCTCAACACCGCAATGGAGAGCAACCAGTCCCAGCCGCACTGTAGACTCTTCCTCAGCCTGCAAGCGAGAATACAGCTAAACCGCAGAATAGCTCTTCCTCAACACCGCAGTGGAGGGCAACCACATATAATAACACAACTCTAGCACTCACCGTTACTCAAAAATAAATAAATACATCCTCTATACCCTAATGTTGTCACTTCAGCAGCTCTAGCACAACTGACCGATACCTAAATAAACAATCATTTAATATATACGATCATGTAATTCAATATAAAGCTGAAATTAAACGATTAAAGAGGGAAGTAAATAAACATAATCAAACAAGTCAAAATGCCGAAGTGTTTTAAGTTGTTTCGGCATGTTGTAGAACAGCCATTCTGGAATATAAAATCCCGTCCAAGTTTACCCGCAGAAAATTGCATTTTTTTTTAAAATTGATAAATTATATTTATTTATAGTTTCATTAATAATACATAAATTCCTCAACCTGTCAGCAGACATACAGCCCCAAACAATAACGTTTATATCGTCGTTTTTTATCGTGCCACACACATTATTTGTATCTACATTAATAAATAAATAAATAAATATTTCATCACGGCATATTACCCATTGCTGGGTGTGCCAATCTGCTTTGTATACAGATATCGGTAATGATGGAATATTTGTACCGTGCGGGCGCTTACTAGGCGTGACCTCACGGGCACTCATAGATGGCGTGGATAGTGCACCACAGGGGTCAATTTTGTGCCATTAAATTCGATGTAATTTTTGGCGTCGGTCGGGATCGAACCCGGGTCCCCAGATTCGCGACCAGACACTCAGGCACTAAGGTAACTCTACATTAATACTGTAATTTTTATTATTTTTATTTTATTAATACATATTTTTATTATTTTATTTATCTATTATGTATATTATACGTCAATGATAATAATAATAATAATTTTTTTAAATGACATGGGGGGGGGCACGTGCCCGAATGTCCCTCCTTTAAATCTGCCACTGGTTCAATAAGCTTGCTCACTATTGGTTACTTTTTCATTTGAATAGATACGAGTTTGGTTAAATGAGCAAAATTGTGCCATTTTGATTTATAAAATTGGTTATATCAGTAAAAATATATTTATACAGGTGTCCCAGAAGTCGACGATCAAACTAAATGGGGTGATAGAGGAGATCATTTCCAATCAAAATAACTATATATATTGTAATGCAATTGTTGATGGTTCAAAAGTTATTGCAACTTTTGTAGTTTCTCCTAAAAACGGCAAGGCGTCCAATAGAATTATTATTATTTTTATTACGAGACGTTTGTTTCTCTTTTTCTTTTTTATTGTATGCACCTGAAGGGTTCTACTTTCTAATAAAATCATTTTCTTGAACATGAGTACCTTCTATTAATAATAAAAATATTGTTTTGTGAAAAATTTTTCTACCGAAAAAAAGCTACTTGATTTTAAAGTGACGCTGACAGAAAAAGATGTCCTAAAAAAAAAATTAACCAACTATCAGAAGAACTTGTGTATTTAATGTAGATTTTAACGCGGTATAACACATGGGGATATTCAGAGCAGATTTTCTTAAATAATTTTTTTTTTCTACAAGAAAGTATTTCAGTTAAAAATACAATTGAAAAATTCGAGAATTATCTTAGATGCTGTGTCAAAAATAAAACAAAATAATAGTTGTAATAGTTTTTATACAACATTAAAACAAAATAGGGTTTATGAAGCTTTTCATGATGTTTTCAAATTTTACAAAAAGTGTTCAAAATTTCTACCATGTTTTCTAATGCACATTAAGCATCGCCGAATAAAATTTCTTTTTATTGTTCGGAACGCCCGTTGATTATTTTTAATAATGTTGGTAGCCTCTCTTATTTTTTGTTGCAACTCTTGTTCATTCTGACTTTCTGTCATGTAGACTATTTCTTTAAAATAACCCCATAGAAAAAAATCTAAGGGGTTAAGATCAGGGGATCGCGGTGGCCACATAATAAACCCTCCTCTACCAATCCACCGATTCCGAAATTCTGTGTCAAGGTGTCGTCTTACATCTACAGAATAGTGAGGAGGAGCTCCATCTTGTTGCAGCCACATATCTCGGCGTGTCTCCAATGTCACGTCTTCAAGTAGATAAGGTAACTCATTTTGCAAAGAATGCAGATAATTTTCGCTGTTAAGCCTTCCTGGGAGCTCAAATGGACCAATCAATTTTCCTTCAATTATTCCCGCCCATATGTTGACCCCAAACTTGTGTTGAAAGTTGTCATTTCTAACAACTCTAGGGTTCACATAGTCCCAAAAATGTAAATTGTGAATATTAAATATCCCGGTTCTACAAAAGTTTGATTCGTCGCTCCACAAAATCTTGTTAAAAAATTCGGAGTCTTCTCATAGACGCAGCATTTCCCGACAAAATTGCACTCTTTTGTCATAGTCCGCAGGTAAAAGTGCTTGCACGCGCTGCACATGGTATGGATACAACTGGCCCTTTTGCAAAACACGATGAACCCTAGATTTTGGAATTTCCAAATGTCTGGATATACGACGAACACTTGTTGACGGGTTCTCTGTCACCATTTCAATTATATCGTCGTCATTGCACTGAAGCGCATTGCCAGGGATTTCGCCTTCTAAGTAAGACCGATGAACATTTTGAAATACCCTATAATCAGGATAGCGTTCTCGATTAGGGTATCGTATCCGATACTCTCTTGCAGCAGCTCGAGCGTTCCCGTCACAAAACCCGTACACGTAATGCATTTCTGCATATTCTCGAGGGGTATAAGACATATTTGTGAGACCAAGAAGAACAAAGTCCAAATGAAAGGAGTATCAAAAACCAAAAAATACGCAAAATCACAAGAATTAAAACAAAGTTTAAGAAACGAAGAACTGATAAATCAAAAACACACAAACAGTAAAGTTATTATCGATATGTCACTTCATATACCTTCTTTTGTTTTATTTTTGACACAGCATCTAAGATAATTCTCGAATTTTTCAATTGTATTTTTAACTGAAATACTTTCTTGTAGAAAAAAAAAATATTTAAGAAAATCTGCTCTGAATATCCCCATGTGTTATACCGCGTTAAAATCTACATTAAATACACAACTTCTTCTGATAGTTGGTTAATTTTTTTTAGGACATTTTTTTCTGTCAGCGTCACTTTAAAATCAAGTAGCTTTTTTTCGGTAGAAAAATTTTTCACAAAACAATATTTTTATTATTAATAGAAGGTACACATGTTCAAGAAAATGATTTTATTAGAAAGTAGAACCCTTCAGGTGCATACAATAAAAAAGAAAAAGAGAAACAAACGTCTCGTAATAAAAATAATAATAATTCTATTGGACGCCTTGCCGTTTTTAGGAGAAACTACAAAAGTTGCAATAACTTTTGAACCATCAACAATTGCATTACAATATATATATATATATATATATATATATATATATATATATATATATATATATATATATATATATAGTTATTTTGATTGGAAATGATCTCCTCTATCACCCCATTTAGTTTGATCGTCGACTTCTGGGACACCCTGTATAAGTGATTCTTAAAATATATGATTTAACTTTTTTATTTTTAATGGGAACATATATTTTTTATTTGCTTATTCGCTAGAAAATTTAATTCTAAATTCAACGATATAACCGTTTCATATCCATGTACAACAATTTTTTGATCAAAATCCATATTAAGTTTTATATTAATTTTCTGTAAATATGTGTATAAAGAGTGCCAAGTATGGGAAAAAATTAATTCATGTTTTAGGTAGATTTAGAATGTCACGAATGAAACAAGCCCGGGCGTCCTGCCGTACTAGCATACGGGCATACAGATACACGGGAACGGGTAAATACTCACACACATACACACACACATTTACATACAGACATCATCGTAAAAATAGTAAAATCCTAGGGACCCTAAAACCTACTTATTCATTAAAAACTCACCTGCCTTAACTAAAGGTGGCAGAAGGTAAAAATTATAAGAATCTGATGTGGCCAGCACAATACCTTTCGTCAATTCTGTGTATTTTGTACACATTCCATACCTAAATTTTCTTGCAAAAGATTCTAAATTTCCAGTAAAATTATTTCAGAAACAAACTATGTAAATTGCACTTGATACTAACCGTTTTTTTCAAGAAAACAACTTCAATTAAGAATACTTCCGTTTGACCAATTATAACCAAAATCTATTTAACTCTCCATATGGACATACAGAAGAGGAATACGAAAAAAATTTAATTTTTGGAATTGTAGTATTGAATTTATCGTAGGAGAAATTTTTGTCACACACACTCATACATATACACACACACTGACACCCACACACCCACATACAGACATCATCGTAAAAACAGTAAATTCGTACGTAAAACGTACTAAAACGTACCTAAAACGAGCTTATTAATTAAAAAGTTACCATCGATTTTTTTGACCAAAGACAATACCTTCTTACGGACAATAAATAATAAATAAATAAATAAATTGGTGATTAATAAGTAATAATAAATAACAAACATATGTATACTTTGTTGATATTAATTTAACTGTTCAACATTGTTACATTTTGCTTATTTTCATAAAATAAAAAATATTTCATATATTTATCAAATATCTTATTTTTCTCGAATTTTTTCGAATACATTAATAAAAACTAATACATCGTTGAAAAGAGACAAAATGGCGGTTTATGGTTTAGTAAAATAATTATAGGTTGCTATTTAAAAAATAAGTTGATAGTTGATAGTCGTATCTTGTAAACCTGACTTTATAAAAAATATCTACATCTGCCATCAAATAGTATATTTAAAATAATAAGACTTTTATATGAGTCATTTGTTTCTTTTACTTATAATAAAAAAGTTAAAGGGGAGGGGGCGTCTTCCAAGACTTATCCTGTATATCTGATAACAATAAATTAAAATATTTTATGTGTTTGAGTGGTTCGAGAACGATGTCTCTTCTTCGGAAACTCTGGCTGAAATTCCTGTGTCATTCTGCTGAAAATTCCTCTCATACTTTTGCAAGTGTTTGTCGTTTGAGTTTGTGCATTGGAAGGAAATTTTCAATTCCACGCGTCTTACGTGGATATGTGAGTTGGAGTGACATGTGCCACATCCCTTAACCTTGCAAGGTGATGACGTCAGCATGGAATCAATTTACTGTGATGAATGCATTGTGAGGAGAACCGCAATGACGTCACAGGTGTCACCCATCTACATCTCACGGGATTCAGTCTTCTTGTTCGGGGTTAAAGAAACCATTTATAAATTGATGACTTTTCGGAGTTTCGATTTTGATCTCTTTACGTATATTTTATCGCCATAAGAGATCGTGGCGTGTAAATCTAGCTAACTGAGAGGTTTGGTTCTATTTTATAGGATGTGAGGTAAGGTTTTTATCTTCCATCTTTTCCTGCTGGCAGAGGTTGGATTAGGGTTTGGACCCCGTCTGGACGTTTTCTCGAACAACGAACACATTCAATCTACCCTATATACATATAGTTTATGTGCACCAACGTGAAACAGAAAGTAGAGATTTGGTAATTTTTATAAATAATAATATACCAGTTTAGGATTAACCGTTATTTTCGAAAAATTATGTAGCCAACACATAACCTTCCGTCAATTCAATGTATTTTATATAAATTACTCACAGATAAGGTAGTGTCTTGCAAAAGATTATATCAGGTGTTGACCACATCACATGTAAAATCATACTTTAGTAATTTCCTGCTACCATAATTATTTTAGGTAAAAAAGCTTTAAATAAATATTAATTCTACATCAGAATCAATAAACTAAACTAATTTTACAAACTCTATAACGGCAGAAATTAGGTATAAAAAATCTGATGTGGACACCACACGACTTCCTTGTACGATTATTAAACTATACATACTTTTTTAATAATTAAATTACAAAATATTGACAGACTTAAGCCAAGCCCGAGAAATATTTTGATATAGAACAAAAAATAATTCATTTACTACTATCATTCTTAAATTAACATTAATCTAATCCGGTTCTTTTTAAAGAGAGTTTTGATTACAACAAAGTTATTGCCATCTATGAAAAGGTCAGAGAACTAAATTTGACAGCCGAGAAAGTCGCGGGAAATATGAATTCATTTTGAATTATTCGAAACTTTAAATTTTATTTCTTGATAATGTAATTAATAAAAAATCTATCGAAAATAGATAATTTATTAAAGACATTATCAAGAAATGTTAAATATATGTTGAACTATAAAAAAAATACAGTACTTAATATGTTAATGTCTTTATTTTAAAATATATAAATTAACTTCTTGTATAATTTCATATGTTGTTTTATTCCCTTGGAGGTACATTATATTTATAATTCTTTTTATTTTTATTTAATCGATTTCGGTTTATTTAGTAATAATAATAGAGGTATAATATAAATAAAAATAAAAAGAATTATTTATATATATATACATTACATTATTTAAATCAAATAATAAATAAATAACTACAAATCTCAAACTACACGGCGACAACTATTGAAATATAAGAACATACTACTCAAGGAATCAAAAATTTGAATTATTATTATTACAAGAGGTAATATTATTTCAAAAAAGGGATGTTACTTTAAATGTCTGCCAGAAATGCAATGCTTCATTGACCTCGTTACCGATGTTCGTCCACTTTTTAACAAATCTACCCTCTTCTATACTCTTTTCTCAAAACTGACACCATACTATTTCAACATTCTTTGATGAATCTTATGAAGCTTCACGTCCTTTCGCCTAATAATGTAATATTTTGCTGCTCTTCTACGATGTAAATATCTAAGAGCACCACCATGATGTAAATTATCCTGGTCCACTTACATAAACCATGTCTTCTATTGGGCACTGTAAGCCTGCAAGAATGTGTCTTCACTATGCAGGAGATACAAATATTTCATGTTTTTTTTTTCTGAAATATTATTAATTTGTTGTTATATTTTATATCACCCCTGTATAATAATGCTAGTATGAAAACTAATATACTTACCGAAAATATATTGAATGATAAAGTAATATATTGCAATAAAGATACAAATTCACAAATAACAGTTTTAAATGTCAAAGAATTTCGAACGATGCAATAGAGAATTGTGGGAAATTTACAGCAGTTCTCAAACATATGTTACCTTTTTATAGTATTTTGATATTAAAGTTTGAGAATCCCTGTAAAATCTGTACTACTAAAGCCATCTATGAAAGGGTCAGGAAGTATTTCCAAACGCTACTAGATTGAAAACTTGTTATCACGTTTCTGTATGCAGTTTCACCCCCCTGGTACAGACGTCACGACGAAATTAGTCAAAATGGATTCAGGGATGATCAAAATGGATATTTCCGCTGAAATCTGAAAACCGAAATTTATCGCGATTACAATACTTCCTTTAGTTACGTACAAGGAAGTAAAAAGTATATCATTTTTAAATTTACATATCTCGCTTATACAAAGGGCTAATTTAATAATACTTGATGTGCTAGACGCAGAAATTAATTCTCTGAAACTTTTATTTGAAGCATTTATTTCTAAAATCAAAATAAAATCATTCTATTCAAGAAAAACTGTTAACAACTTCAAGTAATGTATCACTTCCAGTTAGCCATTTTTAACCAAAATCTATTATGTTAATTCGATTGACATAAAAGTCTTGTATACCAAATTTGAAAAGTTTTGGATTATATTTTAAAACAGTTTTTCATCAAAATCTATTATAGGCTTCCTGTAAAGTGCCACTTCTGGAAATTGTGTAATAACCAGAAAGGGAGGTGCACAACTAGATGTTATTGGTGTCCTAAATACAAAATTTCAACTTTCTACGGCTTACCGTTTTTGAGTTATGCGAGATACGTACGTACGTACGGACGTACGTACATACGGACGTACGTACGTACAGACGTCACGACGAAATTAGTCAAAATGGATTCAGGGATGATCGAAATGGATATTTCCGCTGAAATCTGAAAACCGAAATTTTTCGCGATTACAATACTTCCTTTACTTACGTACAAGGAAGTAAAAATGTCGAAAATCATCTCAAAAATAGCGACAGCCATGGAATTCAAACTAAAAATAAACAAATGTTAGCGATTTATCTCTCAAGCTAGTTCAATTTATTTTTATTATTATTTGTAATTTTTGTTAAAGAGAGCAATTATTTATTTAAATTAATAGATAATTGTTCACTTGAACAGATATTAATATTACAAATAATTCCTAATAAATAGTTATTTGTTTAACTACGCACTAAAATATCATATTTACAGCAGAAGCTCCCGTTTCAATGCCAAGGCGAAGCCGAAGCTATGAATGCTGCCGAAGCTGTAAATCTGTGTTTAGTAGTAATGAACACTTTTTTTTTGGTGACTTTAGAATTAATAATAATTTAGTGATTATTTTTAATACCTACTTTGAAAGTTATCGCCATCAACTGTTAGCTGTCAAAAAATCGTACTTTTAATGTCAATCGACAAAAAAATTATATTAACAAATAAAACGCCAATCATTTGTTAATTTATCTGTTTTAATTCCATGGCTATCGCTATTTTTGGATGATTTTCGACATTTTCATAATTTCTGGCGTTACAAAGCATGTGAAATTATTTTTTTTAGAATTTTAAGCTCTACAACTTATTTGGTGCATTTTTTATATAAAATAATTAAGGAAGCAGGAAATTACGAAAATACGATTTTACATGCTAAAATCCTATGTTCCGTTGTCGCAGTCAACACCCTGTACAGATCCAGTAAAATTATTTCACGAAAATGCAAATTGTACTTGACACTGACATCTGTCGCAATTAATAAAAATTACTGTTTCCATTGTGGTGAGCTTGCAGCGGCATAGGGTGCAAGAATTATGAAAATTAATTTCTTTATAATTTTTATCTCCAAATACATTGATTATGAAGAAAAAAAAATCAAATCGTAAAGAGAATAAAATATTCTTTAATATTTATAAATAAATGAATAAATATATCATCACGGCATATTACCCATTGCTGGGTGTTAAGATATATAATATATCAACGTTAAAGTTTATATATATATATATATATATATATATATATATATATATATATATATATATATATATATATATATATATATATAGTAAACACAATAAATACTTTTAATTTTACAACATAACTATATTCTTTTTAAAACCAAAATACAAATCATCAAAACAACTTCTTGTTACCAAAACAAGATTCTTAAAAATTCAAACATATAAAATAAACATTAAGCAACGGTAAATAGATAAAATCAAAAATGTCAAAAATGACATGTAATTGACATGCTACATCACTCTGCTTTGTACACAGATTTCGGTAATGATGATTTGTACCGTGCAGGCGTTTATCTGTTAAGAACTTCAAATAAGAGCACTTCCGGTTTACCAAATGCAATCAACTCTTCATACGGACATACAAAAGGAAAGAATGAATGAATGATAATTTTTTGAATTGTAGTATTTGAGTTATTGAAGGAGAAATTTTTGTCGCACATATACAGACATACATACGCACACACACACATATACAAACAGACATCATCATAAAAATAGTAAAATCGTATTCTAGATCGTGCTTATTCATTAAAAATCCACCATCGAATTTTTTCACCGAAGACAATACCTTCCTTACCCAAATTGACGGAAGGTAACATGTATGAGGTATAGTGTAATTAGGTCTTTTGACCAGAGTATCACCATGTACATATAATGATTTGTCGCAGACGCATTGGAAACTTGTGGATAATTCAACGATATTAATACTTAGTATTGAATTAAAATATTTTTGCAACAAATTAAAAGGAATAAATTATGACATAATAACAAGATAATAGAACGAAATCTCCTTGTTTTAAATTCTGTTGCTAACAAAGACATGATTTGTGTAGAATTATCCCTTTAATGAAGAATCGTCTTGTGGTGAATAAAAGAAGTTAAAATGATAATAAGCAATTAGCTGTGGACGCCGAAATACAGTTTCTTCGTTGTTTGAGGCAATTACCGCAAATTTTTACGCTTCTTCGGAGACTTGCGGTCTTTAAATTACATTAACTAACAACGGAAAGCTTTGTCATTCATAACCTACTAATTTTACCCCAAAAACAAAGAAATAATTAGGATAATCACAATCATAAAAAAGAAAAATAATTTTTGTTACCCCAGTCGCTAGAAATATTGTATGTGCTAATTTTTTTTTTTAATATAATATACATTTACTTCAAGTTTTGAAATACTTAATAATCAACTATTTCATAAGCAACAAAATTATGAACTTAAATTAAATAAAGATGGCCTTGTTTATCTATCAGGCGCAACTTTCTACGTACACCTAGCATTGGGTTTTGGATGACATTTGCATCGATTTCTCAGTCATTCCTGAATTCCTGTATATTCTGCGTTGAAGTTCGTCCTCATTTTGGGCTTCCGAACCTTCATCGTGTACTTTTCAAGATAAAAGAGCCACAAAACCTTCTATGGGACGAGCTTGGGGAAGGTGTCAAGTGCAATTTAGTATGTTTGAGTTACTATGAATTTTTAATCTTTTTTGCAAGAAACTTTCTGATCTGAATGGAATTTGTACAGAAAACATAGAAATGGCGGAATGTAATGTGCTGGTCACATCAGATTTTTTTATTATTATTGCAATACGTAATAATTAATTGTTTCTTACGCAACAAATTTATGAACTTAAGTAAAGATGGACGTGTTCTCTTCCATATCGCTGATCACTCATTGCCAAACACACACACACACACACACACACACACACACACACACACACACACACACACACAGTAGTGTGGTTATAAAGTTTTAGGACTGCCTTATAAATAAGACTAAAGCCATTGTAATGTGTGTCCTAAAAGTTTTGGAACAAATTTCAACAATTTTTACCTCCCGCTATTATAGGTAAGGGAAGGGAGGTATAGGGATCATGCTAAAAATCGCATATCGAGATTTTGATAAATGACCACGTTTTAAGGTCCATAGAATTTGATTTTAACATTATCACAATGATGTCTGTGTATTTCGACCTTACTCTATGGAAAGAAGCCATTAGATTTTGGTGTAAATTGGATAACTGGAAATCACACTTTACTAGAAGCTGAAAATAGTTTTTTTGTCCAAAAATACCTTTAAATTTTATTTTTTCGCGATTATGTTATTATAAAAATTAAAGATTATTGAATTTTCTACTGGCATGCATTAATAATTTTTCTATATATTTTATAGATAAATTAATAAAAGAATCAATTTTATAAATCCCGGAGTCTATGTTTTAAAGATAAACACAATTTCTTATTTACACAGTTCATATTTCAAATGTATGTAACTGACAGATAAATGTCACTGTCAAAAAAATAATCATTTCAAATTAATAATAGTAACATTTTAAAATGAAAATTGTAAATAGAACAATAGTTATATGGAAAGGAACTTAATATACATAGTTTCCAGCATTAGTAAGTACAGGTGTGTATTTGTCATTTATATAAAAAATAATAAATATATCATCGCAGCATATTACCCATTGCTGGGTGTGCTAATCTACTTTGTACACAGATTTCGGTAATAATGAAGACATATCGTATATAGAGATTTTGGTAAATGACCACGTTTTAAGGTCCCTAGAATCCAATTTTAACATTTTCACGATGATGTCTGTGTGTATGTATGTATGTATGTGTGTGTGTGTGTGTGTGTGTGGATCCTGTTTACGCTCTAACTAAAATACTATCATTCAGCATGTTTTGCAACCATGTATTTCTCTCTTATTCTAATATGGAAAGAAGCCATTAGATTTTGGTGGCAATCGGATAACCTAAAATGGCAGTTTACTTGAAGCTCAAAATAGTTTTTTTTCAAAAAAATACCTTTAAATGTAATTTTTTCTCAATTTGTTATTATAAAAATTAAAGATTATTCCATTTTCTACAAGTTTGCTTTAATACTTTTTCTATATATTGTATGGATAAATTTATAAAGTAATATAAAAATTATATACATAGGTAGCCGCCTCGGTGGTCGAGCGTGTTGAAGCAGCGTGCCTGGCAGCGCTCAAAGCGACTTCACCGCTCGGACCCTGGGGTCGTGGGTTCGATTACCCACCAGGGGCTTGGATGTCTGTGAGTGTCCCTTTCATCATCCCATCTTCATCTATGCAATTTATACACCGTGAAAGTTACAAAAATGCAGCAATTAACTCACCCCCATGTATCATCATTATAATAAGATGTAAAATCTTTAAATACAATAAAGAATTATTATATTATTATATACATAGGTAAATGGCGGGAGGTACTGTGTTGGTCACATCAGATTTTTTTTGTTATAAAATGCATTTACTTATAGTTTCGTAAACGGTTTCATAAGCAACAAAATTATGAACGTAAAATAAATAAAGATCGACGTGTTATTCCATAAGGCGCAACTTTCTACGTACACCTAGCACTGGGTTTTGGGCGACACTTACATCGATTCCTCGGCCATTCCTGAATTCCTGTATATTCTGAGTTCGACCTCATTTTGGGCTTCTCAATATCCATCGTAAACTTTTTGAGATAAAAGAGCCCAAAAACCTCGTATGGGAGGAACCTGGGGAAGGTTAGGGGGATTGTCGTTTCGAGAAACAAATGGTACGTTTTGGTCTGCCAATTTTGAGTTTGTGTTGCATAGTTATAGGACGCAAGGTTTGGTCAGAAGATAAAATCATCCCCAGCGTGTTCTTTTTCAATAAAATGGACCAATTTTGTTACATGTACCTTTGGCTATCCAGGGCTTCCCTTCACTCGGCCCAAATATTTTCAAATTTGGCCTTTTGTTTATATCTGACAATATTAGCAAATTTTATCGTTATAAAATCCATTATTTCTCTGAATTTCCGAGTTGTTCAGTGTAAAGTTCGAGAAATCGATGTAAATATACAAAACCCAATGCTAGGTGTCCGTAGAAAGTTACGCCTTGTGCAAAAGCACGCCCATCTTTATTTAAAGTAAGTTCATAATTTTGTTGCTTATGAAACAGTTAATTATTAAGTATTACAAAACGTTAAATAAATGCATTTTACATTACAAAAAAAATTGTTAAAATTTGTGCCAAAACTTTTAGGAAACACATTACAATGGCTTTAGTCTTATTTATTTGGCAATGAGTGATCAACGATATAGAGGAGAAGAAGTAAATTTTGTGATGACCCATTTAAGTGTGCTTTCAAAAAGCAACCCTCAAAAACACCAAAGTAAAATATTACTAAATCAGAAATTCCAACTATTTTGTATACATATGAGAAGGGTTGTACACTATATTAAATTTCTGACTTGAGGAAATGTTCTGTATTAATTGATAGGCCCAAATCATTCGCAGCTCAATCAACTTGGCATTGTTTAATCGCATTACAATGTTTGAATAGACCGTAATCTCCCTCATAATGTCTTTATACAAGCTTCACTTTCCGAGAAACTTCCAGTCTGTTAAATGATGCAAAGCATAAAATTCTACGACAGCCTATAAGCGATGGATGCAAAAACTATACAAGGAATTTTACATGTCATTAACTTAAATATAATAAAATATGCTCGTAAAGTATGACACAATGTGTTATAAAATATGGTAGGGTATAAAACAGTTTAAAATATGTATATATAAAGCTAAATTTAAAGTTTATATTTAATGTAGTTTTTATGATTTTCTCTGAAGGATGGCTTAAAATATTACCACAAGAAATTATAAACTTCTCTGCACTTTTTGCACATCAGCCACTTTTAAAATATCTTCTAATATTACTTCAAAACTTTTAAAATATTTCATCTACTGACATCATTCCATGTATAGTACAGTCACCACAAAATGGAACATATTAAGTACAATAAATGATAAAGACCTATCATATACTATATGTCTTGCAACTATTACAACTGAAGAAAACATCAATTTGATTCACTGTATGGTAATGGCAGATTAGCGAATCGAATAAATAAAAATAAATAATAAATATATCATCACGGCATATTATCCATTGCTGGGTGTGCCAATCTGTTTTGTACACATATTTCGGTAATGATGATGACATATTTGTACCGTGCGGGCGTATACCAGGCCTCACGGGCACTCATTGCTGGCGTGGAGAGTACACCCCAGGGGTCAATTTTATGCCATTTAAAATTCGAAATATTTGGCGTCGGTCGGGATCGAACCCGGTTCCCCAGATTCGCGACCAGACACTCAGGTATACGGCTACGAGACCCCAAGTTTCAAGAAATAGCAGAGACTATCTGTAACCCTTATTTATTTTTTATTTACAACCTCCCAACAGGATACAAAGTATCCCGAATAGACCGGCCTGAAGTGGCCCAATCTAGCACCAACGTTCTTTTTTATCTTATTAGTTAGTGCTTTTTAGTGCACTATAAACGAACGTTAGTGCACATCGTATTATTGAATAAATTACAAAAATTATGGATGGGCCAACTTCAAATTAAAATGTAAGATTTACTTAATATGTACCATATCACTAGTTAGTGCATCGTTAGTGCTTTCTAATGAACCCAACAGTTTTGTTAGTGTAGTTACCGTACACTAGAAATTAAGAAAAAACTCTGGGTGTGCCAACTTCAAATACAATTTTAAGATTTAATTAATATGTACCCTATCACTAGTTAGTGCATCGTTAGTCATTTTGTATGAACTCAATAGTTTCGTTCGTGCTATTACCATACACAAGAAATTAAGAAAAAACTCTGGGTGTGCCAATTTCAAATTAAATTTTAAGATTTAATTAATATGTACCTTGTCACTAGTTAGTGCATCGTTAGTGCTTTCTAATGAACCCAACAGTTTCGTTCATAGTATTTAGGCCGAAATAAAACATGCATATTTGGGGGCTCATAACTCATGAACTGTATTAAATATCTTCAAATTAATACCAAAATGGTGATGTACTGGGTTAAAATATAAATTAATTCGTCGTTGTGAAAACTATAGTATTGAAATAAATATGTATGTGAACTTAAAATCCATTTTTATTGAAGCGTATTATAATATTCATATTATGCTGTACACGCACTATAGAAGATTTTTATTATCTTACTAATACAAGAATTTTGTTCATTATTGTACTAGTAAAAAAATGTTAGCTTCTTACTACACCGCTGGCGACAGCTATCGCCACAGCAACACGACCATATTGAAAATGGTTATTTGACAGTTGTACTGCTCGCTAATCACCCTTAATCAAATATTCTTATTACCAGCCACAGGGCCGGTTTTACTATAAGGCGGATGAGGCGATCGGCCTCATAAAATTAGTATTATTTTTTCTACAATCGGGAAATAAAATAATTGCATAGCCGTCTAAGTAGTAGATGTCAATAATTTAGAATACTATTTTTACCTTCCATCACCTTTAGGTAAGGAAGGTATTGTCTTTGGTCAAAAAATTCAATGATGAGTTTTTACTGAATAAGCATGTTTTAGGGTCCCTATAATACGATTTTACCATTTTTACGATGATGTCTGTATGTATGTGTGTGTGTGTGTGTGTGTGTGTGTGTGTCTGTCTGTGTATCTGTGTGTGTGTGATAAAAGTTCTGGTTCCCATAACTTCAATACCACGATTCCAAAAATTATATTTTTTTCGTATTCCTCAAGTTTACATCCAGAAGAACAAGTGATTAGATTTTGGTTATAATTGGTGGACCGGAAGTAGCCTCATTTGAAGATTTAACAGTTAAATTTGATTTATTGACATTTAACGTTACTATAACTTAAAGAATATATTATTCTCTATACGATTTGATTACATTTTATACTTCATATTCAATAGATACAGAGTTAAAGAAATTAAATTTTATAATTCAGCCAGCTATGCTAAACATGGAAACTACTAATATATTCATATAATTCAAATTGACAGATGTCAGTATCAATAAAAAGTAAATTAATGTGGTAGAGATGAGGATGTTGAAGTAGATGTTGGTGAGGGCACGGAAATATACGGTAAGAAAATAACTCTAGTGTTACAAGTTTCTAGAAAGATGAGGAGAAATGAAGAATTATATTTGAACAAGAATGACTAGTTTATTAATAGGAGGTTGAAGAAACAGGAAGACCAAAGATAAGATGGAAGGACTGTATTGCGGAAGACTTGAGAAAAAATGAACTGAATGAGAACGACACGCAAAACAGAAATGAGTAAAATAGCGAACCCTAACGAATGAGAAAAGTTAAAGAGGAAGAAGATGACAGTGTCAAGTGCAATTTGCATAGTTTATTTATGAAATAATTTTACTGGAAATTTAGAATCTTTTGCAAGGGAAAACATGTATGGAATTTATACATTATACACAGGATTTACGGAAGGTATTGTGCTGGCCACAACAGATTTTTTATATTCACACCAATACATCACAATAACAATATGAATAGACACACATTATGCAAAAAATATACATTCTATACAATAAAATAAGAAAACAACCAAGTACAACAAACAAAAGTAGAAATTATTTTTGTACATTACAATAAATGTTTACATAAAATATTTCTGAATTGGCAGTAGCTAAGACTGAAAATATCCATTTTATCATTCATCATACTTTCAATTTCATATTAGACATAATCGTCTAACTCTCTCTAGTTTTCTATGAATGGGTTTAAAACGTTCTGACTAGGGCATCGAACTAAAACTGGAAACAAACCGTAACAATTTAGTGAACCCAAACCCAAAACCGAACGGCAGATATATTTTTCAATTGAACCCAAGTTGGACCGAGCCGTGTATTAAAATTAGGGTTCAGGGTGCAGTTCCCGTTCAGGTTCATTTTTAGCTTAAAATATAAATGTAATCGTAAAACTTACAGCTTATCATCGACGCATTCTACGTTTGCTTTGCTGCCTGTGTTAATTGTTCGTGAAAATTATGTTCATGTCTTGTCTTGCGATACATTCCAGCTTACATTTCTATATAAAGATTGTTATCCAAAAAACTTTAATTAAATTTTCATTGGGTTGAACCGAAGCAGAACCCGGAACAAAACCGCAAATTTGATTAATGTTTGAACTAAAACCGAACTCGAACTCACTTTTCAAAAAACAAATTAACCTGAACCTGGACCGAATCCTAGTTTCAGGCATGTTTGATGCCCTGCTTCTGAGTTCTATCCAATGAGTTAGGAATAAGGTTGCCACCTGTCCTCCTTTACCCAATTTTTTCTTCCGATCTAAAAATATCTACTAGTATTAGTAATTTAATAATTTCGAATAATTTTGAGATCACAATCTTTGTTTTTAGTATTTTATAATAGGGATGCAACGATACTCAATTCTGTCGATACGACACCGATGTTTATTGAAAATTATCGGCGATATTTATATCGACACGAACGAATAAATTTTAGAAAAAGGCATAAATAAAAGAACGCAAAGTGAATTACACATTGTAAATGTGTGGAGACAAGCGAATTCGCAAGTCTGTCTAAATGAGACCTCCGCAGTACTTTTGCGTAACTTTTTTTTCAAATTTGGGTAAAGAACTTCATAGCACCAAGAAGTCAACGGCTCTGTCCCTCTTGCAATAGTAGGGGCTTTCAGATATTTCTGTGCGAGACAAGCGAATTCGCAAGTCTGTCTAAATGAGACCTGCCGCAGTACTTTTGTGTAACTTTTTTTTTCAAATTTGGGTAAAGGACTTCATAGCGCCAAGAAGTCAACGGCTCTGTTCCTCTTGCTATATTAGGGGCTTTCAGATATTTCTGTGCGAACAAGCGAATTCGCAAGTCTGTCTAAATGAGACCTGCCGCAGTACTTTTGTGTAACTTTTTTTTCAAATTTGGGTAAAGAACTTCATAGCGCCAGGAAGTCAATGGCTCTGTTCCTCTTGCAATATTAGGGACTTTCAGATATTGTTTGAGTTTTTTGTAGGAATCAGGGGTTAGGGACCCAATTCTTGAAATTTTTCGCATATATAAGTGGGAGAAATGCGCATACGAACTACATATTGGTAGTCTTGAATTCATGTGGTTGTGCGCAATTACATCGCATGAGTATGAATCATTGTAGTTTCAAGCTTGTGATTTCGGAAGTCTGAATGAGCCTTTACATTCCACACCTGAAATGATTTATAATATTATTAATGCATGTTTAATATTACATACCACTTGTATATTAATATTGCCATATTATGTACGTACATACTATAAATTTAGAAAAATAATAACTATATCAAATAATATAGGTATAATAAATTTTGAAAATTCAAAATACAACTCTTATGACCATGTATGGCTTATGACAGCTTCGCTGACAGCTTGGCTGACAGTGATAGTTAAAAAACAATCTAAATGATGAAGCATTCACGTTTCCGGTAATACAAATGTTTCGTTTTGATTGGCTGATACATATAACATTCTTTTGCTTTCGAGAATCGCATACGAAGGCTCGGCCTAGTTTCATTCAATGTTGCCACATAGAGGGATTTATCCCTTTTCGCGGGATTTTTTAATAAAGGGATTTTTTTACTTAAAATAGAAAAATTCAGGGATTTTACTATCTATTTGGAAACAACACTAAATATGTATAATTTATCATATACATATGATATTTATATTATTAATTCCAATTCATTTCATTTTTCATCTCCAGATACCTATAGTCCATTCACTAAGATGAGAGAATGTGGAACTAATTCTTGAACAGAGACAAGTAATTCTATTGGTCACAAGAGGAAAATTTTGGAGCCGAACTTATAGAATGACCCTTGTTTCTGATCAATAATTAGTTACATATTCTCTGTAGAAAACGTAAATTTTAGTTCTAAAATTAAGCGATAATTTGAACCTAATGATATTTAGTAATGAATGGAGATAGGTAGAGAAAAAAAATATTTTAATAGATTACTTTAAAACAGGGATTTTTGTGATAAAAGGGGATTTTTTTGTGGATTCTGAGGGATTTTTAAAGAGGAAGATTGGCAACACTGGTTTCATTTAGTATTTAAAAATATCACTCACACGCATAGTACTGTTCGTGCACAAAACAGACTACACGAATTTTGTCGCATGATTTCAAGAATCGGGCCTCAGATGCTGGGAATCATGTATCGATAAATAAATATCGCCGATCCTGATTCATCAGCTAAAAGGTAATATAAAATCGTAAAATCCGTCTCATTTAATAAATATAGTGATATAAAATAACATGAAATATGCGACTTTTCAATCATTAATTTGCTAATAAACTTTCGCGGCTGTAAAATTCGTGACGTCACGGCTTGTTACTCACACAAAGACATTCCTCTCTCACACACACAACGGTCCACGTAGTTTCCGTTTGTTGTTGTAAACAAACTAACCTAAAATTGTGACATGTGACAGCAGAGTTAAGAGTAAAGATATGCAAATAAAACATTTATTAAAATAAATACCAAAAGTTATATGAAATATGTTTTTCGTTAACAATATGTTTCTGTCACAAAATCAAACTGACAACGCAAACAATCATAGTTCCAAACACAACCGGTAGAGAGCTACTGCCGCATCCGCCAAGCCGTGACGTAGCCGTGACGTCAGCGTCCAAATATTTGAAATTAAAGACAACTTTTAAAAAATCATATCTCTGATTCTAAAGACTTGCAAGGTGTAAAACATACACCTATATATTTAATTTGACCTATTCTTTCAAGAAAAAAATCTGTTGTGGCCAGCACACTACCTTCCGTCAATCCTGTGTATTATATATAAATTCCATACATAAATTTTCTTGCAAAAGATTCTAAATTTCCAGTAAAATTATTTCATGAAGAAACTATGCAAATTACACTTGACACTAACATCTCCTTGTCCTTTTGCTTTCCCCATTCTTTAGGGGTCGATATTTTTTATTTTCTTCTTCCACTCATTTCTGTTTTACGTGTTCTTCTCATTCAGTTCCTTTTCTCTCAAGTCTTCCGCAATACAGTCCTTCCATTTTATCTTTGGTCTTACTCTGTTTCTTCAACCTTCTATTACTATGCTATTCATTCTTCTTCATCCAATATATTCTTCATTTCACCTCATGACATTTTCAAATCAATGTAATCATCTCGCTTGTATCATTCTAGAAACTTGTAACACTAGAGTTATTTCCTTACCTATCTTTCCGTGTCTTCCCCAACATACTCATCTCTGGGACATTAATTTACTTTTTATTTATACTGACATGTGTCAATTTGAATTATATGAATATATTAGTAGTTTCTAGCATAGCTGGCTGATTTATAAAATTTAATTTCTTTAAAATTCTTCAACTCTATATCTATTGAATATGAAGTATAAAATGCAATCAAATCGTATAGAGAATAATATATTCTTTAAGTTATAATAACGTTAAATGTCAATAAATCAAATTTAACTGTTAAATCTTCAAATGAGGCTACTTCCGGTTCACAAATTACAAGCAAAATCTAATCAGTTGTTCTTTTGGTTGTAAACTTTAGGAATACGAAAAAAATAGAATTTTTGGAATAGTGGTATTGAAGTTGTGCGATCCGAAACTTTCGTCACATACACACAGACACACACACACATACATACATACATGCATACATACATCATCGTAAAAATCGTGTTATAGGGACTCTAAAACATGCTTATTCACTAAAAACTCATCATTGAATTTTTTGACCAAAGACAATACCTTCCTTACCTAAAGGTGATGGAAGGTAAAAATAAATTAGAAAATGTGAAATGACCCCGTTGTTTATTGTAACTTTGTGTTCACAATTTTCTGTGTTTCTTTGTATCCTTCATTCCAATTTTTAAAGGTGACAAAAATTTCTGCGAGGTCGTCTTTTTTGCTGCTGCCTTTATGAAGCTGATCCCAGATATGTATGTTTACCAGAGGTTACTTTCATGCCATATATCGACCCAAATACGAAAAAAACTTTGTGAATATGTGATTGTATAATTTCAAACCGTAACTTGATGTTCAACAACTGTCTATCTCGAAAACGAACCCTCAAATTAAATTAGTCTGATAGCCTCTCCTTTATTTCATTTTTATAAACCAATAAACAACTACCCGAACAACACCCGTTGAATACCAATAGGTTTCCAGGAAATTGTTATTTTCATGACGTCATATGGACGTCCGCACCAATAAAAAATGAGAGGGAATATATCTCGGGAACGACTGGAGTTATTAGCATGTGAATGGCGGTTCAGGCTTCAGCTTGCGCTTGCTGAAAGCTCTACGCTGAAAGTATGCCAAGATCCATGAGAAAGATAATACCTCAATACGTGTAAGCTTAGTCAGAAATGCAAAAATGCTAATTATGAAAAAAAGATTGAGAAAAGAGATAAGTAGAATAAAAATTGTTTCAAGGATTGAAAAATACGACAACAGGGGTTGAAGTTAATTGTTTTAAATTGCACATATTTCAAAATTTTATCGCACGTACTTAAGTTTATTTTTATTTTCATCATTTTACTAACTAAGGGCCGGTTTATCAATGCGAGGATAAAAGTGCCAGATAACAAACTTACAATTAATGATAACTGTCAGATAACTTTATATGATTGTTTATCAATATGAAACTATCTGTTGGTTAACAAACTTATAGATAATAAATTTCATAAATCAGCCAGCTATGCTAACTTAACCATGGAAACTGCTAATATATTCAGGTAATTCAAAATGACAGATGTCAGTATCAATAAAAAGTAAATGAATGAAAGAATAAGGGAAATACCTCTAGTGTTGGGCGTTTCTAGAAAGATATAAGAGAGAAGATTACATTGGTTTGAACATGTCATGAGGAGAGATGAGTATATTGGAAGAATGAATAGCTTATAACAGAAGGTGGAAGAAACATAGGAAGACCAAATATAAGATAAAAAAGAGAAATGGAACTGAATGAGGACGACACACAAAACAAAAATTAGTGGAAGAAGAAAATAAAAATAGCGACCCCCTAACGAATGGGAAAAACTAAAGAAGAAGAAGATATCAGTGTCAAGTGCCTTTTGCATGAAATAATATTACTGGAAATTTATAATCTTTTGCAAGAAAATTTATGTATGGATTTGTACATAATACACAGGATTGACGGAAGGTATTGTGCTGGCCACATCAGATTTTTTTTAGATAAAATAACAATATAAATTCTAGGAACCACACTCCATTCAAGATGATATTTTTTACATTGTTGTAAAATTTACGAATAATCAACATCTATTTATATTTTGGTTTCTGCTCTTACTTGGTGAAACTTGCACTCCATTATTTAAAAGAAGAAAGAAGGGTTAAAAATTACACGGTTTTTAGTTTGACTTATAGTTTTATTTCGTTGACTATAGTTTCGCTATACAATAGCATCTTCAGAACTATTATCAGAACTTTATATCTTTGTATAGGTTTATTCAATATCGTTCAGTGTTGTACTTCCACAATGCACATATTAGATTATTATAACTTTGTATCAATATTGGAATCATTGCTACTGATTATTATATTTTATAATCTATTTAATTTGATGACCCAATAAATATTATTGTTGTAATCAATATATTTCATTTTAGTTTTCAAGTTCAAGTTTAATAATTTTAATAGTGTTTCATTGTACACACCAATTTTATTCATTATGGGTTGTATTGTTACATGTTTTTATTTTTGCAATTAACATCTTTATTCGTTTTATCAATATGTTTAATCATCATTTAAGTGCAACATCCAACTGGGTGATTACAATATTCTTCTTTGAATTTAATGTTTTCCTTATTTGAAAACCTACAAATTTTTCTTTTCTATATCTTGTGTGATGAATAATCCTGCGTTGTAGATAAGCGATGTAGAATCATTTTAAAATTTCAATCAATTTTCACATTTAGGTTAAACAAAAATAATCTTTTATAATGTATGCAATTAATACAAAATATCTTTTTAATTATTTTTGCTTAATATTAATAATATACTTACATTATGTGATTAATTATTTAATTATTGTATTTATTAATTTTTGAGGGCAAAATTTCATACGTAGGATTTAACTGTAAGTTAACATATTTATCTGCCAGGTGAACTAACGGATAATTTTTTGCCGATTTTATCTGATAGTTTACGTTAACTTTTGTTTGATAAACGCTTTCTGTGTTGTAACTACCAGTTAAAAACTTATCTGCCAGTTAAATTATTTAACCTTGCATTGATAAACCGGCCCTAAGTCTATTACTAAACAGTATAAATATAAATCTTGCATTATTTGCTAATTGCCATAATCTTTTAACCGTTTCTCTTGCTATTTGTATCACCTACTACCTAGTATAGCGGAAACATTTCGATAAAGTCTACCCACAATTTCTTATGATTTATAGTCTGTGTATAAATGGTCTAGCATTGAAATTGACCTGACCTTATTCTTATCTACAACTTAATGAATTCCTGCGGCTGCGGCCTACGGCAGTAGGCAGCAGGAAATACCAAGGAAGAATAAATCCAATTGCCTTCAACAAGTAACGAGGACAAAGGACGAAGACTGTTCTAACAGCTTTCTCATACTTTGCATATTAATAAGGGCATAATCTTCGTCATAATCTTTTTAGGGTTGTTGTATTTTAACGGCGCGTGTTAAAGTACAATATTTGTTGAGATAGTATTGATTTAAAATTAAAAATATAGTTTATATTTTATATTCCATAATTGAAAGCTATCTGCAATACTAAAATATCTTAATTGTTATTTTTCTGGTCGTAAGCATTTTTTTTAATATTCTGCGTCGTAGATGTTGACCTCATTTTATTCCCAAATTACGTTAATAAAATTAAAATAAATCTGTGGCAAAAAATAATCGTTCCGTATGTTTAATTAAGAAAATTAAATTTATTTTTACAAATCAGCAGATTTATCTACATTTTTGGACGATATAGATACTTAACATATGTCCAGTTATTAAACAAATTTCAATATTTTTTTTTTGTAATATAAAATGCATTTACTTAAAGTTAAACTTAAATTAAATAAAGATCGGCGTGTTGTCCACGCAACATTCTACGGACACCTAGCATTGGGTTTTAGATGACATTTATACCAATTTCTCGTACTTGCAAGCAACTCCGAAATTATTTCGAAAAGTTAAAGATTGGGAAGCCCAAAATGAGGACGAACTTTAACGCAGAATATACAGGAATACAGGAATGCCCAAGAAATCGATGTAAATGTCGTCCAAAACTTAATGCTAGGTGACCGCAGAAAGTTGCGCCTTGTGAAAAAGATAATAAAAATAAATAACACTATGCGTAAACAAATATAAACACTAATTTAAAACTAAGAATATCATTAAATACTTAAACAGTAACATTATTTATTTAAACAATATTTATTACCCTATTTATTTATATAAATAAAAATAAATAAATATAAATATATCATCACGGCATATTACTCATTTCAGGTTGTGCTAATCTGCTTTGTACACAGATATCGGTAATGATGAAATATTTGTACCGTGCGGGCGCTTACCAGGCGTCACCTCACGGCACTCAATGCTGGCGCGTAGAGTGCACCACGGGGGTCAATTTAGTGCCATTAAAATTCGAAGTAATTTTTGGCGTCGGTCGGGATCGAACCCGGGTCCCCAGTTTCGCGGCCAAACACTCAGGCACACGGCCACGAGCCCCCCCATTATTATTATTATTATTATTATTATTATTATTATTATTATTATTATTATTATTATTTATATAACTATGTATATTTATTTATGTTCACCACTCGTAAACTATGCATTTATGTATAACACCAACTATTCATTTCACGATGCGTGTATATATCAGAATGCCCGGTTGTCTTTCCTAACGGGGTTTATTTAGTCCGGCATTGTTTTCTGGAACATTCGATGCGATAATAACATCGAATACAAATGATTAGGCGACCATAAATAATTAAACTGGCCGAGACTTGTTTGTTTACTCCGCCGGTGCTCGCGAAGATTACGTTATCGACAAGATTAGACGCTCGCTCAGCGCGGCGGCCGTTCTAGAAACGTTCGACCAGCGGTGTCGGTCGCGTGCTTGCTAGACTCAGTGATGTCGGATGCAAACACGCTACATTAAATATGAATGTTAAAGCTTAAGCTGTTATCGTAATAATCAGATTTAATATACTTTCATTAAGACATTCAAAAAATTTCCGAACACATGTTACATAAGTTATTTATAATATTTTTCAATTTTGGTTCATTATATTCCAAGCCAATAACATATAAGCCGATTAAAATTTATGTAAATTATTCCACAAATTCTAATCCTTTGTTGATGTTCTGCTAATACAAATTCTTAACTGTTTATTTTCAAACTTTATTCTCTTGTTTATTCAGTGTCAAAAAAATTACCACAAGCACAAGAGTAGTTGGGATAACATTTTCCTGTTTCTTAACAAGTTCACATCATGGACGTGTAAGTTGTGAGTTCTTTTGACATATAAAAGTTAAGAAGTGCCCAAGTTTTTATGATTGTCTCAAGTTGAATCTAATATTAAAATAATAAAGGAAGATAAAGAGCAGGAAAATAAAAAATAAAAGATAAAACACTGCTCCAGTAGAAATAACTGGATGATTCTTTAGAGTTAATACATCAAAAAGATAAAAAACAATTTTATTTAAAGCTTTTGGTAATGATGATACCACGCCTAGGTAATGTCTTATTTTCCCTGTACTTAACGAATGGCTACGATTTGTGTCGAGAGTCAAATAGAAAACTGTAGAGATAAAAAGGGGGGTGGGCCTGTCATTCTGTATTTTGCTGTATGTTGTACCTATACATATTTAGGCTGTTGAATTTACTGTTTGCGATAGTGATTCTATATTATATTTTCTAAAATAGGCAGAAAATGTTTTTTACTTTTGTGTACTAGTGGATACACTAGTAATAATACTTAGTTTATTTTCCGTACCTAAAGACATTAATACTCTAGAGAAGTGGAAAAATATTTCTGTGAAGAATATATTATAAGAATATGGAGTGGTGGAATAAATACCGTAAGGAATAATTTTTTAACTGTTACAGTAAGGTGTAATGGTTGTAAAGTTTTTAAGGTTATGATTTATATCTTTCTTGTTTTTATACATTTTGTATATACGCAGAAAATATTTTAATGGATTATATGGATTCCAGAAAAGTGCAGCACGAAAATTACAAATTTTCTTTTCTTGTATGGAATATAAAAGTCATCGTATTTTCTTTCATTGCACACAAAATTATTAAAACACTGAGAGAAAAAAACCTCTAGTATTTAACGTATGCGAGGTTTGGTTGTAGTTTCTTTGTATTTAAAATGATAAATTAAATAGTATTCTCATATCTAAATTAAAACGGTATTATTTTAAAAACAAAAATTTCAGTATATTACTATATAATGAATCATTTGTTTACAGCTTATTTTGTTGTAGGTATTCTATAAATTTAACAAGAAAATAATGACAAATTTATATTTTATTTAATATATCAAACATTTTATTATACATATCTTAAATTACTATATTATTCTCATCTGTTTTTCAGGTATAGTAGTAATTTAACAGTTAACGAATTCTTTTTACATATCAAATATGATATGATAATTATTATTATGTATATTGTAATTATAACTTATTTAATTTATCTTTAATTGTTTAATTTAAAAAATACAATTATTCATTTTATTACTAGCAAAACATATAAAATATAGAACCAGCTCGTTTGCACTGGTCAGTAAGACATATATTTGCAGCGTTAACGCTTGTACCATTGATTCAATGTGTTTTATTAAATTCTATTGAATCTAAATAGAAAAATGAGTGATATACCTAATTTATTAAACAAAGATATTTTCTTCCTATGTGTACTCCTTCGAAGGTAAGTAAAATACGTAAACCGACATTCATCAATGTATAAGTGTTATTTTTTTATATTTCAGGAAACAGCTCAAAGGATCAGTTAAAACTTTCACATAGATTTATTCCAAAAAAAACATTTAACGACAACTTTGAATTTGGTTCTAACCAAATACATCTGTAGAGTTTGGAGTAATATTATAAATTATAAATATAAAAAATGTTAAATAAATAAAATATATAAATTATTAAAGACAGGAATTTTGACGTTTATTTTTGGAAATATAATAATTGAATTGTTGTTTCAATAATATATTTTGTTGGGGTAGTAACGTGACGGCCTACTAGATCCGCCACATTACTCCCCCGCCTAGTGAAGCGATACAATTCAAAATTTTAAAATACAAAGATACATAGGTACAAGTACAGGTTGTTTCATGAAGAAGCTTGATTGTTGGCGATTGTTTTTTTTTTGTGGTGAAAATTATTACTGTATTACATGATGATTGATTGTTTGTATGTGTTCTTGAAAATTTTTCTGGACTTTCTAGGTTATAGACAAAGATGTTTGTCTATAAGAAAGGAGATAGATTTCCCGGGCAAGTGAGTCTGCCGACTGAGGAAATGTGTGGTTGAATCCAGAGCCAGTAGATGTGCTATTGGTGGAGGAAGGAAGAAAAAGCGAAGATGAAGATGCCAAAAAAATTTCTAAGTTCTGTTTTGTGATGTGTGTGAAGTGACATGTGACGTTTGTGTATGTTGTTTTTGTTGTGTAATGTTAAAATGGGTTTGAGCTTGTTGGGCCTGTACTTGCTGAGATGCATTGGCTTCGTTCTTGTCCTTCTTGAATTCTTGAGGGAGGATTTCAAGTCGAAACAGCTGCTAACAATGATATTCATTATAATTTAGATTTTTGACTGTCATATTGTAAAATTAATTAAATAAAATTGTTATATATTTATACAATTTAAAATTCCCAGCGTATATTTTATATAGAGTTACGGCCACTAGCTGCTACTCGCATTTATTGTTTTATATTGTATTTCATACCCTTCCATCTTCACATAACTTCAACATATCAATACAAATAAATAGAAACGAGTATGGAAATTCCCAATTTGATATTATAAATAATATGTATACTCATGAAAGAATGATTTACTTATATGTACAAATAAAATAACCAAGTTTGTATAGGTATCGATAAACATTTTCAATTATGCATTGTTAATAGGTTAGTAATATGATGTAAGATGTGTGTAACCATGTCAATCAATACTTTGTTACTGTCCTATAGAGTTTTAGTTAAGTTTTTTTATAATTTTGTAATTATACATATATAATATACATTGTGTTAAAATAAATGTATTTATCAAATAATTATTAAATTCATTAAACTAGATCCAAATCCTAATTTCCCAACAAAATATTTATAAATTAATTTATTAACTATTAATAATATAATTCAACTGCAGATAATATATAATATTCATGTATAAGGAATTCATATATTAACTACTAAATTGTACATATGTTTATTTAAAAATATATTACTTTATTTAAAATAGTATTTTTTAACAGTAAAATAATCATTAGCTTACCTTCTGAAAATTTGCAATGAATGTCATGCTTTAACAATTAAAATATAAACATTAATAGTTAACTAATAATATTTTACTGTATACCTTTATTCAATGTTAGAAAAGATATATGCTTTAACTATTAAAGTATTTATTATTAATTATTATAAATTTCCTAAAAATATTGTATACTCGTATATTTTAAACGTATAATACGATACTTGCAAAGCTTCATTCGTTCCGCCATATTCAAAGTGATTATACATTAATTGTTAATGATCCTGTTTTCTTGCAAATATTTCTTTTTCTCAGTGTAGGAGAGTACAACAGTATTATCATGCAAAACAAAAAAAATCCAAGATCTTAATCTAAAGAATATAAGAAAACTTCAAAATTACTTTCCAACTAATTGTTTTGAAATCACCACATAATTTTTTGTGTATACGTATGTCCATATGTGGAGTAAAATATTTTAAATATGTCCAATCAACGTCATCTATATCATGAACGAATTAAAAACTTGGCATACCTTTATCTCTCTCATTTGCAAAGATACACGCGTGTGCGATAAGGATGGATATAATACGCTTGTCTTTCAAAAATTCATATTGTTTCGACTAAGGACATTCAATTTTAAAACGATGCTCGTTATTGAGAATACTTTCTCTGTAACGTAAGTTTATTATTAATTCAGATATATTACCTTGATTCAGTATCTTATTTTTTACACATGTGGTTTTACATTTGCTTTTACTGTAACATAATTTTTTATAATAATAAAATAACAGTATTATCTTATGTACTCTCATAAAAACTAAGTAAATGACACAACTGAATTTGACAGAATGGGAGGAACTAAAATATTAATTCATACAATTCGTAGATGACTTTGATCGGATTTTTTTTTTTTTACTGTATATACAGGGTGTAACAGTTATACGAGCTATCTCAAATAATTTCTGTATTTTTAAAGATACAATAAAATACTATAAGACAATCTTATAGAATAGAAGACCAGGGGGAAATCCAATTAGGAAAGAAAATATTTTTTTAAACCAGTTGTTCTCAAGTTACAATACAAAGTTATATTTTTCTAACTCGAATAATATATATTTTTTAGGCCCATTCGATAGGTTATTTTTTTTTAATTCAACCATGTAATTGTTTTATGTCCTTACATTACAAAAATATTGAGAAAAATTCAATTACAACTTAAATAAATTTGGTTTTTATAGTTATTTTTCAATAGGCTATGTATTAAAAACAATTGATCTTAAATTAAAATGAAACAAATATTTGTTAATAGCTTTATAAAAACAGTGTTCTACTTGATTTCTATATTAAATAATTCAAATTGAGAAATAGCAGTTTTTGTTTCATACAGAGCCCTTCCAAAAATGACTATAAAAATCAAATCTATGTAAATTTCAATTGAATTTTTCTCGATATTTTTGTTATGTATGGATATAAAACGATTACATGGTTGAATTCAGGAAAAATACTCTACCGAATGAGCCTAAAATATATACTATCCTATTTAAGAAAATATAACTTAGATATTGTAGGTAACTTGAGAACCACTAATTTAAAAAAATATTTTCTTCTCTAATCGTATGTCACCTTTGGTGTTCTGTACGATTGTCTTATAGTATTTTATTGTATCTTTAATAATAGAAAAACTATTTGAGGTAGCTCGTTTAGCTGTTATACCCTGTGTGTGAGGTATTAACGATTTTTTGTTTTATTTTAAAGGCCCATGTATGCCATTATGTATGGAATATAACATAGTTCAAATGTCCGCCGCGGCTTCTCATGGTGGCACGGATCCGAGTGGTCCAATTTTCAATGACTCTGCCGCATAGATCCGGTTGAATTTGAGCGATGGCATGGGTTATGTTAACTTAAGGGTTGTGGCTTATTGGAATAGACCTGCGACTTCAGGATACCCCACAAGAAAAAGTGTAACGGGGTCAAATCGCACGATCTTGGTGGCCAATTCACGTCACCTCTGCGAGAGATAACCATACCCTCAAATCGTTCATGCAGAATGTCCATCGTGGCGTCCGCTGTGTGGCACGTAGCGCCGTCCTGCTGGAACCATATGTCGTCTACTTCCATATCGTTCAATTTGAGCCAAAAGAAATCGATTATCATCGTTCTGTAGCGCTCGCTGTTGATGGCGATGGCGTACGAGTACTAACGTCGTTTTCAAAAAAGTACAGCCAATGACGCCGCCGGCCCAAAATCCCCACCAACCAGTAACTTTTTGTGGATGCATTACCACTTGGTGAACCTCGTGTGGGTTGGCGTCGTCCCATATACGGCAATTGTGCTTGTTAACATAGCCATTCATCCAAAAATGCGCCTCGTCGCTAAAGATGATTTTTCGGCCAAAAATTGGGGTCCTCTTCCAAACGCTCCGAAGCCCAGTCAGCGAACAAACGGCGTTGTCTATGTTCATTAACTTTGAGCTCCTGAGTCAGTTGGGTCTTGTACGGGTGTAGTCCCGACGCAAAATTCGCCAAGTTGAAGTCTGCGAAAGGCCGAGTTCTTGTGCACGACAAGGAATTGACTGCCTTGGGTTCTCCTGCACACTTTCACGGACCGCGGCAATGTTCTCGGCCGATCTGGCGTTCCTTTGACGTACGGGTGTTGGCTGATTGTTTACCGAACCGATCGTCTCGAATTTGGTCACCAAATGTTGTAGAGTCGACTTTGAAGGATCACCGCGTCTGCCGTAAAATGAGCACAACGCGCACAACGTTTGCACTAACGAACACTCATTTTGATAATAAAATTTTATCATTTGGACGTGCTGCTCAATCGTGTAACTTGCCATGGTGATTTGGCATCTATGACAGAATAATATACAATAGATTAGACATACGTGACCAAAACAACATGGCCGCCACAGGCTGCCAACATCGACCCGCCCCAATTGAAAAACCGTTTATATATAATAGGTAAAAGTATATTATTATTATATTCAATAAATAGTTTATTTGTGTATTATTTATATTCCCAAATATCCATAATATTACAGTAATATAGAGAACCTGTACTTATAGTCTGTCCCTCTCTAACCACATTTCCTAGTCATGTTTGAGTACGGGTGTCCTTTCCTTCTATATATTATTTCGTGATCTGTACTGATGAGAGCGTTTTACAGGACCTACAGGAGTTACTTCACAAGCCCTCAAAGCTTTTGTAGTATGGAAGAAAGATTTTGTGTGAAAATTCTTTCACGAACAACACATTCAGGGTTATTAGCGATAGCAAGCATATTATACACTGTTTTTATATTTCAATGTTATAAAAATAAAATATTTTATAATAAGCATGTTTAATATTATTTTATTTTGTTTTAGGTGTGCCCCTCGACAAATATTCCCTTCTACGTCACTGGAATTTGTGAGTTAATTGCTATATTTTTCATACCTTTAATCTGTTTTAATATTTTTCATTATAATGGTGACTTTTTGTTCTTTTTGTACTAAAATTAATACTTATTACAATGGAATATTAATTTTATCGATATAATCTGTACGAGTTTTCGTCTTGCTGAAGTGTAATAAATTTTCAGCTCAAATTGTTCGTTCGATCTGAAGTATGAATTAATTGTTCCTGAAAAGGCGAATATTGAAATTTTCATTGCTTTGATTTAGAATTTTAATTCTTTTCATCATTAAGTCAATTGAGATTTTTTGAAAAAAGACTATTTTATCTTTGAGAAGGTTACATATTTTTTTAATATACCTGTGTATAAAACTACATTTTTTTAAAAATTCTTATACAGAAATAAATACAAAAGAGATTTGCTACAGAATTATTGAGAAATTTTGAGAGAAAAATTCCACAAATTCTACATTATTTCTCGGAGCAATCTCTAGGTGCTTTTAAACTAATGATTGTAAAGCGGGACCTTAATTTGCAAACAAGTCAGTTATTACTCGGTGTCAACGTGAAATTTAAACACCCCTTCCCGGTTCCCGGAACACTTGTATTTATTAGCCTTTATTAGAATTTACTGCAATGAGCAACGTATCAGGGAAATTGCATCGCAGAAAAAAGATTGCAAGGGTTGGTTAGATGGTTAGGTATACTTACCCAGATACCTAAATTAAAGTTTTATCCATAAGCAACGTAGATAACCAAAAGTTCAAAGCATGTATTCATTGAAAAGTGTTTTGTATTGTATTAAGCTTCAACGACCTGCAGTTGTAACTTCTTCTTACCTTTCGTCTCCTTTAGGTAAGGAAGGTATTGTCTTTAGTAAAAAAAATCAATGATGAGTTTTTAGTGAATAAGTACGTTTTAGGGTCCATATAATACGATTTTACCATTTTTACAATGATGTCTGTATGTATGTATGTATGTATGTGTGCGTGTGTCGGTGTGTGTGTGTGTGTGTGTGTGTATGTGTGTGTGTGACGAAAGTTTCGGATCGCATAACTTCAATACCACGATTCCAAAAATTATAATTTTTTCATATTCCTCAAGTTTACATCCAGAACAACAAGTGATTAGATTATTAAATGGTCAACCGAAAGTACCCTCATTTGAAGATTTTAACAGTTTTTCTTGAAAGAACGCAGTTAAATATCATTTATTGACATTTAACGTTATTATAACTTAAAGAATTAAATTATTATTATTATTATTATTATTATTATTAAATTATTGTCAATACGACTTGATCGCATTTTATATTTCATATTCAATAGATATGGAGTTAAAGAATTATAAAGATATTAAATTTCATAAATTAGCCAGCTATGCTAACCATGGAAACTGTTAATATATTCAGATAATTCAAATTGACAGATGTCAGTATCAATAGGTGCGTTCAATGAAGTAAGCAGTTCAAGCAAATGCTAGGTAAGCAAATGAGACTTGTTGCTTAGTACACAGAAAGATTTGCTAGCTATATGACGAACTGATATTCACAAATGTCATCGAGAAAGTTATATAGTTGTCAAATATAACATGTGTATTTATCGTATATCTTTTATTGGTCTAAGAAAATTATACAAAATGAATTTATAGATAGTTATTTGCAGATAGTGGGATCAATTTTGAAGATTTCTTTTAGGTGTAAGTAAATATTTCAAATTAAATAAAAAAAACATTCATCACAAAACTTTGAACGTCTTTTTGACATGTGATTGACCTAAATCCGTACAAGTTAACTTCATGTATGTATAATTTGTATTTCCCGCCATTATATTTGATAACTTAGCAAGACAATTTAATAATGTTATAAACATTCATCACAAAACTTTGAAAGCCTTTTTGACATGTGATTGACCTAAACAAACTATAAAATGAGATAGAAACAGTGCAAGTTAACTTCATGTATGTATAATTTGCATTTCCCGCCATTATATTTCATGAGTTAGCAAGACAAACGAGAAATTTCGCGCTTGGATTGCTTGCGAGCAAATCAAGCAAATGTTAGGCTAGCAAAGTCGTTCAACAAATTTTACTTCCGATTGCTTGTTTTCCTGGGGCTTATTGAATTTTCTTTGATTTATGCACTGATAATACAGTAATTAGTATTAAAAAACGTACAGGAGGTAATGTACTATTATCATGTTCAATAGCTTGGCTTCATTTTCTGCCGAACACTTTTTATGTGCAAAAAACTGTTTTCCCATGTTAAACGCCTATGTCAAGGTTTGTTTGGAACACACGGTATAATATAATCTCTTTGGTGTTTGTAAGATTTTGGTAAAATAATCCTCCCAAAATAGATGTTCTTGTTAGTAAAAGTTGTTTGTAAAATTGTAAAGTAAAGTAAGTTTGTGAAATCTGTGAAGTTTGAACAATGAATATATTAGAGCAGATCACAGAATTCGCTCTTGAGAGTCGGGCAAAGAGCTGTACGCAATTTGTTGTCACTTACAGTTTCACAACTTCTCTATTTGCATAATGGTAAGAGAAGAACTGTCATCTTCACCTGTCAGATATAAACACTTCACTTATATCTCATTTAAACTGACAAAAAGGGGGACATTGCTTATGTCACACGCTGTATACGTATACTAACAGTTTATAATGGCTCTACCATTGTAACAAATTAGAACAAGTGTATAATAATAATGTAGGTAACAAAATGATACAACCTTTTTAGTTTTAGTTCTGTTTATTGATTTAAAAACCGACGTTTAGGCAGCATGAACTTCTGCCTTCTTCAGGGAAAAAACAACATATATTATATAAATAATAACAAAAACAATATCAGGTAACCAAGGTAACAAATTACAACATATTTAATATAGAAAGCTATGCCCGACTAAGTTCTAAACCGTCACAATGATTGAGATTATTATTCATTGTTGTGAAAATCCAATAGCTTCTATAATTAACCTATTGTTGAGGTATATAGGTCTTGTATTATTTTAATTGAATAATGAGTTCGAAAAGATTTTTTAATAATTAGGTAACAAAAGTTTATTTATATAATAATAATAATAATAATGTAATAATGTATTTATTTGCTAGAAGCATGAAAGCTTATACAAAGGAATGATAGTGGTATACAATAATGAAAAAGTATAAGTTTACATAGTAAAGTGCAGTTAAATACAAAAATGTTTATAATATACGTACATAATACTCTAAATTTTGAGTAAGTGGACATTAAACTAATTTATTAAGAATCTAATTTAATCAATTTAATAGAGGTGAAAAATTTAACCCATTATACATAGTAATAATAATAATAATAGAAGATTGCATTTAAAATAATGGAGAAATAACCATATAAGCTTACGTGGTAAAGTGTAGGTAGGGATAAAAATGTTTATAATATACATACATAATACTCTAAATTTTAAACAGAACATTTCTCTATACATTAGTAACGAGACGTTTTTCGTTTTTGAAATTTATTACGAATCTAATCAAATTAAATGGGAGTGAAGATATTTATCCATTTTATATACACACCTATACACATACAATAATCAATAGTGGTAAACAAATGTTATTGACAACGCACTATTCACCTAGAGCAAAATATTTTAATTTTATTGCACTTATTGTGTAATAATATATTCTTTTTATTATATTTTTATCTTTTCCTGACAAAAACAGTCTGTAAAAATTGTCCTTATCGAGGTTTGGTTTCAGCAAATCTTTTAGGTAGTGTTGACGAACTGGTGATAGTATTGGGCACGACGCAAAGAAGTGGTAGAGATCATCTTCTTCGAATTTGTTGCATACTGGGCAGATTGTTGATGCACTAAACTTTATTACACTGCCATTTAAGTAGAGTACTGTATTATTCGTATTTGCCACTCTGAGTTGAGAGAAGAGTTTAGTTTTTTGATAGTCGCTATTGTAGATGTTATTTCTTGTTCTAGAGTTACACTGAATTTTATTATAGGCATCTGAATAACTAGAGTTAAGTATTCGGCTCGAGTCTATGTTAAACAAGTGACATTTGTAAGATGATATTATACAGTCCATATTTCTTTTTAGATTTTCCGCACTTTGTTGATTCCACGTGTTATTAAAGCCTAATTTGTTGAGTATCATTCTTATTTCACTACACCAGTTATATTTATTTGGGGTTATATTTGTGTTTAATGTATTGATTTTATTGTAGCACATTTTTAGGTATCTATTGTCCCTCATTTTTTGTAATTTTAACCACCAGTGGAGCGATTGTTCGAAAATTCTTACTGTTAGGTTACATTCGCCGGTTTCACGGCGAATAATATAATTTGGTGTTGTTTTCGGCCAATTAAATAATTTCTTAAAAAAATTTGATTGAACTTTTTCTATATCTTCGCTATGTTGCAGTCCCCAAACTTCACATGCATATAGTGCTGTCGGTATTGTTGTAGTATGATATAGTTTCAGTCGAGCTTCCCAATTATCCATTTTCGATATCATCATTATTCTTTTAATGTTTGCGGAGGTAATATGTGCTTTACTGATTCTTTCTTTGCATGTTTTATTGTGGAGGCCAGATGAGACGAAATGAATTCCCAAGTATGTGTACTCTTTAACTATTTCGATATTTTCTTCTTGGCAGCGGTATGTCCTTGTCTGCTTAGGTGATCTCCCTCTATGGAATAGCATTATTTTGGTCTTGCTCGTGTTAATTTTCAGATCGTTGTTTTGTGCGTATTGTGCGAGTGCGTTTAACTTGTTTTGTACGTCAACTTGTGAATTCGCTAGTATTACTATGTCATCGGCATATATTAGTGTCATTATATCTGTTCTACTGCTTAGAGGTATTCCATAGAGGCCCTTGTCTCTCATGTAATTTTCAAAATCGTTTACGAAAAGTGCAAAAAGTGTCGGACTTAGAGAATCTCCCTGTAATACTCCCTTATTAATTTGGATTTTTTCTGATATTTCTTGATGCACCATAATTTGGATAGTTGCTTGTGCGTAGATATTATGTAATATTCTGATTAGTTTTGTACTAATGCCGGAGTAATATAGTGTATTTAAGGTAAATAAATGGTCTATAACTGATCTATTTTTTCTAAATCCGGCTTGATTTTCTGAAAATATGTTCGTGTTTTCTGCCCAATTTGATATTCTATTTGCTAAAATTTGAGTATATACTTTTATTATGGTGTTTAAAAGTGCTATACCTCGGTAGTTTTCGGGATTTGATTTTTCACCTTTTTTATAAAGCATTGTCATTTTTGCATTGGATAGATTTGATGGTATCTTTTCGTTTTCAAACCAAGAATTTATCAAAGTTGTTATATATTTTATACCCTCTTTCGGTAGATGCTTTATAAATTCATTAGTTATACCGTCAGGGCCAGGACTTTTGTTATTTTTTAGGGTATGAATGACTCTGTTTATTTCTAATTCTGTTATTTTTGTATCTTGATAATAGTGAAAGGTTCCATAAAAATCGATTGTCAGTATTGGATATGTAAAAGTGTTTCTATAATAGTCTGTGAGGTCCGATAATTGTATTTCTATGTTTTGTACTGATTTTCTATTTAAAGATTTTACAGTTTTCCAGAAGGTGTCAGTATTTTTTATATCGCTTATGCGATTTTTTAGCTCTTGTTTGTATTTGTTTTTGTTGTATTTTATGGTTGATTTGTATTCCTTTTTGATTTTTGCAAATTCTTTTATATTATCCTCTGTATATCCTATTTGAATGCATTTGCGGTGTGTTTTTCTTAGCATTAATTTTAATTTTTTACATTCCGTGTTATACCATTTATTTTTTTGTCTTACATATTGTTTGTTATTCGTAGATTTAATCATATCTGATTTTTGTGCCGCACTCCATATGGCATTTTTCAGTGTATCGTAGCTTACTTCTTTGTTATCTAATAATGTTTTGATACTTTCTTTATAGCTTTGTTCAGAGTTTGGTGCCCATATTAGTTTTCTAATAGAATATTTTTCTGATGTTTTGTAATTTGTGTTGTTATGCCATGAGAAACTTATTTTTATAGGTAGGTGGTCTGAAATGTGTATTTCGCTTAAAACTTCAAAATCTTGAACTTCTTGTAGGGCTATGTCATTTACCCAAGCGAAGTCAATGATACTTTTATTTGTTCCGTTAATGTAGGTGAAATTTGCGATAGGATCACTTTCTGATCTGCCGTTTAACACACAAAAACCCTCTGTTTCTACCATTTCTGCTAGTTGAGTTCCTTTATTGTTTATTGTGGGGTCTCTAGTTTGTCGGAGATAATTAAAATTTGTGTTAGTAAAAACAGCATATTCTCCTTGGTTAAGGTTTCCTATTCTAGAATTGAAGTCTCCAGTTAAAATAATGGGTGTGTTTGGGTAATGTTCATTTACTTCACCCAGCGTATTTTAGAATAGTTCGAGCAATATTTCAAAAGTATATGATTGTGAGAAGTAGCAAAATATAAGAATGAAACTTTCAGATGTACTGCAGTATTTGAAATTTCCACAAATCCAGTGTGGTGTTACTTCGATTATTTTTATTTCAATGCTGTTACTGTAAAAAATTATCAACCCTCCACTTGCACGCCCTCTACTTGCAGATTTTGTAGCATTAGATTCAATGTAATGGAAGTCTTTTAGATCATTTGGTATATCTTCCAAGTTGTGCTGCATCCATGTTTCACATAAACATATTATATCATTACTTACTAGTGCATTTCTTTCGTCTATGTCTAAGTTGAAAAGATTTTTATAACCCTGTACGTTCCACATGAGAATACTTTTATGTAATGAAACCTCTTTTACTAATTTTCTTTTATTACGTACTGCGGGCATCGTTTTTTGATTTCTTGGAAAAATATTTTGTTACTTTTTCTTGTTTACTATTATTTGACTCTGCATATTCAGCTGGAGATGATGCTTTTCTTTTTTCATTTACTGTTTGGTTTTTTTGGGGATAGTTATTAATTTTTGTAGTTATTTTTAGAACTTTTTGTATTTCGTTTTGTGGTAGTGGAGTAACATTTTCGTTTCCATATTCCTTTTTATCTTCTTCACTTTCTGATTTAGTATTGTCTGTGTTACAAAATACTTCTCTAGTTTGCGTTGTTTCATCTATTTTATTGGTTTCATTTTGGTCTACACCGTTTTCGATTTCGCTTAATGTATAAATATCTCCCTCTATGATTAGCTTGTTATATTTTAAAAATGCTCTGTAACCATTATTTTTGGCCATGTTTAAATGCGCCTTCAATTTTTTTCTTTCTTCTACTATTGGCTTTGGGTATTCCTCTTCTATTCTTATTTGAGATCCTTTTAAATTTTTACAGTTTTTCAAAATATCGAACTTTCTTCGCTTGGTACTTTTTTCTTTGATTTCTTCTTTTTCTCCAAAGATTATCAAACTTTTTTCCATAATTTTTCGCTCTAAAAATTGAATTTTAGAGTTTTGTTGGTTTACTGTGTTTTCAAGTTCTTCGCATCGTTGTTCATTATATTTTACTTTTTCATTTATAATTTTTAAAGAATTTTGTATTTTATCTATTTTTTGGTCAACATCAGAGATTTTATTATTTATTGGTTGTAGCAATCTGGACATTTCAGATGATATTGCTTCCAACGTAACCATATCTTCTTTTTTAGTTTTAATACAGTTGGGGACACTGTTTGTATTTGCCGGTGTTGTTAATTAGTTTGACTTAACTTGCCAGAATTTATATGTGTACGCTCGACCTTGGCTTTTACTCACCGGGGTTTTTGTTGTTTTTATCCACAATAACTACACACACTCTAAAACTTAATATTAGATGTTATAAATGTGTTTATTTATATGTATGTGCTTTGTATTTTAAATTTTATTTTTATCTACGTTACGTTAAAAACACTGTTTTGAATTTAAGTCATATGCAAGAGTACTCAGCTAGTCAGTGTTACCACTTCACGTTTATTTATATATATATATATATATATATATATATATATATATATATATATATATATATATATATTTAAAATATTGACATAAAGGGTTGTTCCTATAAACTATAGGGATAAAAAAATTTAATACCTTGTCTCTTTTGTTTCTGGAGGATGTTAATTCTACTCCCCGGATCGTCAGAAATATTCTTGTCTGTAACTGCTGTTCGTTTTGGTATTCTCAGCCATTATTGTATATTTTTCAGCTAAAAAATGCTCAAAAGTCTTCAACCAGTCGCACCTAAGAGACATTTGGGAGATTATACTCTCTATGTTGGCTCTTTAATGCTCTGCAGTCTGCAGCATTTGGAGATTTGCTCCAGCTGGACCGCTATATATTTGGTAACATTATTTCTTTTTCAAAATTAAAGTCATTTTTGACCAAAGATCTGCTAATAATCATCTTTAAAATTCTAAATCGTCGAGTTAATTTGTCTGTTGATTCGGGACGGCCACTTTTTAGTAAATTAATATACTACACCTTCTTCACATTCCCGTATACAGTGGCGTATCTAAGAGTTCGGAGGCCCGCCTGCAACTGATTTTTAGGGCCCGTCTTTACTAATAGCGTTTTTCGAGGTCGAAATGAATATTCACGGTTCACCGCACATAACTGAATTGAACTATAGAATTTTTACTTATTTATTAAAGACAAAGAACAAAAATTTACAAATAAAGATAATAAACTGCAATCGAATTATTTTTCATTTTTCTGCATATATTTCAATATCTGGTAGAAGACACAGTGTAATATTTTACTATTACGACAAGTATAATTTCATTGTACAGAGTTTCAAAATTAAATAACAAAACTTAATTTAAAGAAAGCACCTAAAAATAAGTAAGCGAATTCTCACATAGGTGCTTCATTTTAAAAATATTTGTATTTGATTTTAATAGGGACGTTACTTCTTGCATGAATTTCTAATTTTCACAGTAAAATACATTTCAAAGGTTTATTTAATAAAATGATATTTGACAAATATTTTTTTCATATTTTCCACAATTATAATAAAATAAAATCTAATGATGAAGGCAAATAGGCATTTTCATTATACTAAAACCTCTTCTATCATAGGTGTAGAGGTAATGAATGTTCTCCACGTTTTACGGACCTGTATTATAACTAGCACAGCGCGCTTCTCTGATCTAACACCCCTGAACTTTTTTCTATGAAGTGCTTGCTAAACAAAAAGTTTATGAAGCGCCAATAAATTATGTATTCGTATTTCGAAGTGAAATTATGACGCATGTGCATCAATAACACTGGAATAATAGGTGCGTTCAATGAAGCTAGCAAATCGAGCAAAGCGGAAGTAAAATGTACTGAACGGCTTGCTAACTTAGCATTTGCTCGTTTTGCTAAGTAAGCAAAGCAAGCGACTATTTTCTCGCTTGTTTTGCTGCATGTAAAAATATGGCGCACAAATTCAAATATCATTTGTAATATTTGAATATATTTTCAATGAAAATTAATGAATTACGTAAAAGTAACATAAAATATTTGTACTTGAGTTTACATGCGTGGAATATCCTAATAAAATTAAATTATGCATGTAATTAATACTATTGAGAGTTTATTTTCTATTTATTATTTATCTGACACTGCATTCAATATATCAGTGTTCTATTCTATGCAAAAATTCAATATTTGAAAGTTTTCAATTTTCGTAACCTCACTGACTGACAGTCATCTGACAGTTCGATCGTAGCAAAACAAGCAGATCGTTCAATGCACTCTCTAGCAGATAGCAAATGCTAAGTAAGCATTTGCTCGATTTGCTAGCTTCATTGAACGCACCTAATGTCGCACAAGAACTGAAACATTTTTTTTACAAATTTTGTAAAATGGTATGGAATTTATCATTTTTACCTCTAAGAGAGGTATTGGATTCATGCTAAAAATCTCATATCCAGACTTTAGTGAATAAGCACATTTTAGGGTCTCTAGAATCCGATTATAATATTTTTACGATGATATCTGTGTGTATGTGTGTGTGTGAGGTTGTTGGAGGTACGATTTCTCAAATTCTATAAGACTAAAGACCTGTGTAAAAACGGATTCCTCAATGTAACAGTAATGGGAAGACTTGAATAGGTTCTGGTCCCAATTGGACAACCGGAAGTGGTAGTTTCTAAAAAAAAATCTAAATATTTTTTGAAAATTTGTTACTACAAATAATAAAGATAATTATATTCTCAATATGACACATTTAATTTTTTTATTATATCTCGTATAGGTTTGGAGATATAGTATATAATAATTAAGAATAATCTGTTGTAATAAATCTAGGTGTCCAAAAAAACAGTTGAGATATTTAAATGTTTGTAATTGATAGATGAATGCAAAATGTCAGTGTCAAAAATTAGCATTTTCACTAACATTACTGGAAGATTTTTCTGGGAGGTACGAGTACATTTAATATATATTATTGTATTGTTAATTAAATATGTATTTAAATTATAGGTATGTTAATATAACATATATCCTTAAGAAATATCGCTAATACCGTCAATGAATTTGAATATTTTTGAACATATTAGAATAGTAGGACAAAATTTCTTATAGAACGAAAGAAGAGATACAATTTCAATTATTGGTGTGTACAAGAAATGTTAAATTCGTTACTTATAGGGCGTGAGCAGTAATGTGAATTTGTTGGCCTTGGCAAGCAGATATGAGGATCCGTGTCAGAATGACGGCTAATAGTTTTTTCATAGATGTCACAACTGTCATACATCATAATTTTTCGTTTAATTCAAAATATTCTGATGTTTATTTGTTATCAATAGTATGGAATATACTTGTCGAGAAAAATAATACACATGGATTTGGCAAATCGTAATGTTTTGAATGAAAACTAATGATAGATGATACCTATGTACTAGCTGTCATTCTGACACGGGCCCCCATATCTGCTTGCCAAGGCCAACAAAGTCACATAACTGCTCGCGCCCTATACAACATAAAATGAAAATGGCGAGAGGTATTGTGCTGGCCACAACAGATTTTTTAAAATAAATTTTTGAGATTTATGAATATTTTATTTTTAAAACCAAAAATTCTTGTAAAAATAAAAATACAGTTGGTAGCTTCCTTTTAAAACTCAAATGCAAATATCTCTAAAATGAAGCAGCTATACAAATTTGCTTCCATGAACTTGTCAACTTATTTTTAAGTCTTTTATTTAAACATCAGGTTTCGTTGTTCAATTTTGAAATACCTAATATTTAACGAAATTATACATTTAAATAGATTCATTAATGATCTTCGCAATAATTTTTTTACATATTTAATTTCTTCCAATAGTATCTATCAGTTAATAAATCAGTACACAAGACCAATAAGTAAATCTTTACTGGATGTGATATTTACTAATAATAAATCTATCTGTACAGAGTCAGGTGTTCTATCTACAGACTTTTCGGATCATAATGGTGTTTTTCGTACTCTTAATTTTCCGAAAGAACATGTTTCCTTTAAAGTGCTTAACTATAGAGATCTCAATTTTTTTTACTACAATAATTTTATTGCAGATAGTGAGTTAATAGACTGGAAAAGAATATTTTACTTCAATAACATTAACGATGAAATTGCATCTTTAAATGACCAAATTTCTGTATTATTTAATGAACATCTCCCTATTAAAAAAGTAGGGAAACATTACAGTCCATGGAATACTTCAGTCATTAAAATAATGCAGCAAAAAAGGGATAGAGTATTAAAGGAGTATATAAAATATAAAACAGAGCCTAAATTCAATTATTATAAACAATTACGTAACCTTACAATTACTGCGATACGTAGAGAGAAGCAAGCATTTCTTGAAAATGATATAAATATGTAGTAATATTAGAAACTCTAATAAATTATGGAAAAAATTAAGACGTGTTGGAGTTACAAATGAAACGGAACAAAAAAATTCATCTCCACTTGATCATTCTGAATCCTAGGGGGCTATTTCATAAAAATTATTAGACTAATAAAATTGATGAATATCTAATAATATTAGTAAATATTATTAAGTTTTGTTTCATAAAAACATTAACTTATAATATTAGTTATTAGTGTAGAGCCACAAAATATTAACTAATTTTATTCGTAAAAACAGAATTTGTTTCATAAAATAAAAAGGCTAATAAATTATTCTCATAGAACCAAATTAATAATATTAGTATATAAACATTAATAAAATATTATATTAGTGAATATTGTTGTAAATGTAGTGGAGATAAATTTATAGGTGCTTGCATATAGAAAATATATGTAATTCAGACGCAAGTGACGAAGAATAAGTTATGGTAAGAAGACAGAATAGTTCGGCAAAGACATTACTATCAACATTTGCAAAACACATATGAATTTATCGAAAGGTTTAGACTTAACTTCGTTAAATTTGTATGTTTTGGAAAAGAAATTTTATACTAGCATATAAAACAATGCATTAACCCCCGATGAACAACTTTTATTTACATTACATTGGCCAAGGAGAAATAAGCAATACGAGTATCATTTTATTGTACAGAAGATATGAATGATTTCTCTAAAGGGGTAGTATATGAAGAACAATACGAAGAGTGCTATCAACAACACTTTATTAAAAAGTGTAGATTGGTCGGATGGTGATGGTGCTAAAGTCATCGGGGACTTCAAATTAGCTGGGATACCATTGGTTTGACCTTGTCCAACATAATGTAAAAAGTAAAATCTTTTTCATTTTCATGAGTCTGACTTCGCACGCAAGTAATTATTAGTGTAATTGTTCTTTTAATTTTATATTTTTCGTAATATTTTTTGTATTTTTACTTTCTTTTCATCTCTTTTACCAACTACTATTGAAATTTTCAAGATATAGATTAAATATGACAAACACAAAAAAATGTAATTTGGTGAAAGATATGTAAATTCTTTACACCGTATAAAAATAAATGTTTGGTTGTCATGGATATGCAATAACTAATAATATTAGTAAATAAATTTATGAGTAATGTTTAAATATATATATGAAACAAAAAATATTACTTTAATATTATTACTTTATTAGACTAATATTATTAACTAATATTATTAGGAACTTTTATGAAACAGCCTTCTACTTAATAGATAAAGTTGGAACATCAAATATTGATGATAATGCTGCCAACATTACATTAATGATAAATATTCAAACTTGCTCGCAGAATACTTTAATTTAAACTTGTTGATAATGCAACAGTATACAACATTGTACACAAACTAAAGTCTAATGCAGTTGGGGTGGATGGCATTTCCTTAAAGATGTTTATTCTACTTTTACCGGTGTTAAATGGTCATATTACTCATAAATACGGCCTTGTTGGAGGGAGCTGTCCCTGATTTATGGAAAGTGGCTATTGTTAAGCCAATTTGCCAAAAAAGTAATGCTAAGACATTTGATGACCAATTAGCATCCTTCCGACACATTTTAAAGTCTTGGAAAGAGCGTGTAGTAATCAAACTACATTTCTGATAATAATATCTTACCATGTACACAATCAGGTTTCAGACGCGGATACAGCGCTCAATCTAGTCTCATAAACATTGAACAATCAAATTTTTGAAAGATGTCCTATCAAGGTTATGTATGAACTGTATGAATTCAGATTTTTGCTCCGCCCATTATGACAAATTCAGTATTGTCGTTTGCTTAGTTTTATGAGGGTATATAAGATACTACTGTTATTTTATTATTATAAAAATATATGTTGCAGTAAAAGCATTCAAAATTCAAAAATAAGTCAACTGGTAAGTTTATTAGCAAATATAAAACCAAATATGAGAAAAATAAGATACTGACACAATGTCAGTGTCAGTGACTTTGATAGAAAATAACGTTATTCGTCCGGCTATGAATTAAGGTAATGTATCTGAATTAATAAATAAACTTACGTTACAGCGAAAATATTATCAACAACGAATATCGTTTTAAAGTGGAATGTCCTAACTTAGTCGAAATAATTTGAATTTTTGAAAGACAAGCGTATTATGTCCATCCTTATCGCACACGCTTATAGCCTTTGCAAAAGAAAGAGATAAATGTATGCCAATTAGTTAATTCGTTCATGATACAGATGACATTGATCGGACATCTTTAAAAAAAATATTGTAGATACCATTATATCCAATCTGGATAAATCAAATTTGTTTGCGCTAATTCAGATTGATTTTACCAAAGCTTTCGACAAGGTAGATCACAACATGCTCATTGCCAAACTCAAATATTATAATTTTTCCGAGAATGCTATACAGTGGTGCAGGAGTTATTTAACCGATAGATATTTTAAGTCACCATGTCGTCTAAAACAAAAACATCTCAGTCATCTTTATTTCCCTTGCATTGTGGAGTTCCGCAAGGAACTATTTTAGGCCCTTTATTATTTTCAATTTATGTTTCGGACATGCCATCTATCTTGAATTATTGTTTAGCACACTCTTATGCTGATGACACGCAAATTTTAGCATCTTTTAGTCCTACTGAAATTTTGGAAAAAACTGATTTAATAAATAATGATCTAGATTTGTTTACAGAGTGGATAAAAAATAGTGGTCTCAAGATAAACGCTGAAAAATCATCTCTTATTATCTTTGGATATAATGATACACTTGATATTGAGCTAGATAATGTTAAATTAAAACGTAGTTCTATTATAAAAAGCTTAGGTCTAGATATCGATGAAAATTTAAACTTTAGAGCTCACTTAACAAAAAAATTAACAGGGGCTAAACTGAAACTACGCCATTTATATTAGTACAGACACCTATTATCCTCGCAAGTTAAATTACGGTTAGTCAACACATTAATTTTGCCATCACTTCATTATTATGCCTGTGCTTATGTACCAAATTTAACTCAATCGAAACGTAGAATAACTTTGTTTCAGGATGCTTGTCTTCGTTATGTCTCTGGTATTCGTAAATATGATCATATATCACATTATCGCTCATTAGCTCATATGGATACTGTTGACGACCATTTAATAAAATCATTTAATTGTTTCACTCATAAGGATAACTGGCATTCCTCTCTACTTGCATGAAAAAACTTGTGAAAAGTTATCATTATTTATTACGTGAAAAAGACCTGTATGTCGTTCCAACCTTTAAAAAATCCAAATTAAAATGTTCCTTTTCATATTTAGCTCCATAATGTTCCTTCTCATTTGAAATCTCTGTCTGTTAATTCATTTAAAAATCATATAAACGTTTCATCGTAATTAATAACTATTGGTCATATTATGTAAATGTATTCTGTATTTTTGTTACCCTATAAAATCTGTCTGTGTTCATGACATTTGTAATTGTTTCATTGTTATTATTAGGTAATTGTCTTTTTCATTGTGTTTAGCGCTTGTTGACAATAATGTAATAACTCTTATTGTATCGGTTAGGTGGAAGAGCAGCCTATAGTTGAACCTCGCCGTAGACTTGGGTCAATAAAGCAATATTATTATTATTATTATTATTATTATTATTATTATTATTATCTTTGGTCTTTAGGTCCCCCTTTAGAGCCCGGGCCCCATTAATTATGCCACTGCCCGTATAGTTCATTAAATAGTCGTCTGTTCAATATTTTGATCCCCAAAAACGTTAACAATTTCACGTTTCGGCTATCTGTCCAACTAAATTATAGATAGATTTGCATATTTCAAGTTTGTATACCATCGTTCAAAACTTTTTTTGACAATTTTAACATGATATAATAGTTATTTATGTATTAAGGTGTGACGCAATCGACACCTACCTTAAAGGGTCAGCCAATCACTCCACACATATGATCGTGCCTGGTGCTGAAAAGTCGTAAGCGAGGGTCGTGGGTCGTAAGCGAATAAGGGAGCAGATGTGAAAGCAAATGTCAGGGCGTCACTGGCGTTAATGATTATGGAAAAATGGGTGGTGGACGCCAGGCCACCGATGATACTCGATTGAATAGTGTAAAATAAATAAATTTTAACAAAAGTTTTATTTGCCGGCACTTGTACGAAAAAAAAATAATAAACTAACTTAATAAAAGCCAGAAATACAATTTTTAAACAATAATAAAGTAAAAATATATACTCAGCTAAGGCTTGTTGGGATGCTTCTGTTGGGCCTAGAGTAGCCCAAGTCCGTCTGGGGTGAGCGGCTGGTGGTGACGGCGGTGGCAGACGTTAGGCTACTTGCCGGAGGAGGTCTCGGCGGGAAACTCGCCCAGGGTTTCCTGCGCTGGGTAGAAGCCTCGGGGGGTCGCTTTTAAAAACTGGCGGAGCGAAAAGGTTTATGAGAAGCCCTAGGTTGAAGGCCAACCCTACTCTGAGCGGCTCTCCTTGCTTCCTTGGAGCCACACCTGTGTTTGTTGTGTGCGTAGGTGCCCGTCTGCCAAGGTCTAACGGTGGCGTCTCACTCAACCACCAGACGAACTCAGCTACTCCAAACCGGGGGGAAGTAAAGCCTGAGAGACATAACACAGCGGCAGAGTACTGACTTTTAAAAGAATAACTTTTTTTTTGTAAAGACAAAACGGCCTATGCCCAAAAAACTAAAGAAACGTTAAGGTCCAAACTGACCGCCAAGGAAAATTTTTAAGCGGCTGAATGCCTTTACCAAGAAAAAGACAGGTTAACCTACTATTGCTCGGCAAATCCCAAAAAAAATACACAGTTTAGTACAAAACTCAAACTTAATTAAATAAGGTGAATGAATTACGAAATTGCGCAGTCATGGACTGCCTACAAGTACAATTCGGAGCTAGGATGATTTATGAAAATGAGCTGAAAATGAAGACGATTTAGACACAAGAGGAAACGTAAAGCGCTACCGGACGTCAAACGAGTTGTAAGAAAATACGCGCTCGTTGCTAGCAGAAAATATTTACTCAATTCTCACTAAAGCTAGGGTTCACTACAAATCGAAGAAACGAGAACAACTGAAATAAAATCTGTAGTAACCAAAGGATGAACTCAGCAAAAAGCAAATTTAAAGTTAGATAATTTTGGTGAGAATTGTAACCTAAAGTTAAATAAAATTCGCAATGCGACCGTCAATATACTACAAGCAAATGATCTTTACTGAACTCACTCGCTCACCATCCATACCAAGGATTGGGTGTAAGAAAGGTATGGTTGTCTGTGTCTGAGTCGGAGTGTGAGAATGAAAATTTTATAATACTCAAGATTGTTAAGTGGTGATTTTACCCAATGAAAAGTGAAGGTGAGATAAAAATATTGAATGAATGGCAAAGATAAACGGACTAAAAATAAATAAATACGCGAATAACCAAGAAAATTTTATATTAAATGTTAAACTGAACTACTGGAAGTTATGGTGTACAAAAGCAAAAAATGTGGTGTCTTCGTCGACACAAAATCCGAAGAAGGCGAGGTTGGCTCTCCAGCAAAAGAAATTGTGGAATTTAAAAGACTTAACACAGCAGCATGGCTTGAACGTCCGTTCACCTCCAGAGCCGGGTCCTAGGAGAGCCAACGCCCGGTCTTGCGTGTTCAGCTGCGATCGGGAAGACCTCTAGCGTCAAACTCTCAAAACAGAAAAAAGGCAGGGGCGTATTCAGTAAAAAAAATCGGTGTTGCCCGTTACAAAGGGTATAATTAAAAGATTGTAACACCTCGACGCGTAACAGCAAGCTTTAATTTTCCCAAGTGCTATAATCTTGATTATGCCCATGGTACATACAACGTTTTATTTTATTTTGGTTTTCGAAATTCAAGGATTCAATAGGTATATTTGTATATTCGTTATCGTTCTGCTGGCGTTGTAAATTTTAAGAATGCTGTGGTGTCTACGTAATTTCTTGGTGTTGCTATGTTGTGTTTGTTAGAAACAATTTTAATTTAGTGTCAAAAGAAAATGTCAGATATTAATCCAAAGAAATATCGAATGAATTTGAGGCTGCATAAAGCAAGTTAATTCTATAGAAGTTAAAAGACGTGCACGAGAAAGGATATGAAAGTTTTGCGTGTAATTGTTCAAAAAATGTGATATATCGAATTTGTTATGTTGTATGACATTTATCCATAAATCTCGATTTTGATACGGTTTTTATAGCTGTTGCCTGGCAACTTTATAGGCCCTAGGGCAATAAAAGCCGAATTTCGCCCCCTTTTGAGGGCGAATAAACAAATTATGATTCCAAAATAAAATAAAACAACTGTATTTATTATGTCCAGTGACAACTAGATTAGACTTTATTTAGTAATAAAATTTGCAGTATAATTTTTTTCTCAAAACTTTTGTTACATACTTTATTAACATCTACGTCACAGAATATTAAAAAATATATATTATGGCTTAACGAATAACAATTAAGTCTTTCTAGAAATAGATTTCATTAATTTCTACTTCAAATATTGGTTTGTTTTTGAATATTAAGTACCTACTTTGTATTTAATATGTATTTCAAATGCAATACTTATTTGTATATTATGTATGTTCTTGGAACTTGTATTGTTGTAAGCCAATACAGAATACATGTGGAGTATTCAAACATAAACGTTTTATAAGCTTTTGAAACGCTTAAAAACCCACATACTCGTACAGCATATGTTTGCAAATTCATGCATATGCATTTCAATCCACAAAGATTTATGAATTTTAATTACTCCAGTACACTAAAAGCTTACGAGTATAGTGTATACCGTAGAGTGTAACATAGGTGTGGTGTCTACTTCATTACTCTATTACTAGATAACTAACAGCGAAATGACACGAACGAGAAAAAATATATTGGAATGATACAGAAAAAAATCTGTTGTGGCTAAGACAATACCTCTCGTCACTTCCGTTTATGGTTACATAAGTAGTGACATTGTTTAGTATTTATGTACATAGATGTCAAATGTCAGAATTTTTCATTAAAATTTCAAGATTTTCTAAATTTAAGTAGTTAATTTGTCACCAGAAGTGTGGAATTGGAAAATCACTAAATTTAGAATAAAAATTTATATTTGACATCGATGTACATAATTACTAGCTATCATTCTAACACGGGCCCCCATATCTGCTTGTCAAAGCTAACAAAGTCACATGCCTGCTCGGCGCGAGCCTTATTGTATTTAACATTTCTTGTATACCTACACTCTACACCAAAAATTCTACTTATATCTATTCGTTATATTTAGATTGTTTAATTTTAAATTCATTTAATGAAGAAATTTTATCTTACTCTTCTAATTTTTCGAAATGTTTCGAATTCATTGTCAGGATTGACAGTATTTTGAAGGGTACCTATATAATATACCTGTAATTTTAAATATTTAACTATTAATACAATAAGAAATAATATAATGTATGTACTTCCCAGAAAAAATCTTCAGTAATGTCTATGGATTTTTGACAGTATTTTATTTTTTTCAATTGGTTTCCGTGACATTATTTGGGCTATGAGATTTATTATAATAGATTATTATATATCTCATATTTCTTTATCTCTAAATCTATAACAGATAGAATATTTATATATATCAGACAGAGAATTTACTCTTCTTTTACTAGCAAGAACAAAAATTATCGAAAGTAATATTTAGAAGATTTTTTTAAGAATCTGCTACTTCCGGTTATCCAATTAATACCAAAACCTTTTCAACTCTTCCCAGTAATGTCCGCTTGAGAAATACGTATTTAAACAGATATTAAGTATTATAGTTTTTGAGAAATCGTCCATCCAACGTCCCACACACATCCACACACACACACACACACACACACACACACACACACACACACACACACACACACACACACACACACACACACACACACACACACACACACACACACACACACACACACACACACACACACACACACACACACACACACACACACACACACACACACACACACACACACACACACACACACACACACACACACACACACACACACACACACACACACACACACACACACACACACACACACACACACACACACACACACACACACACACACACACACACACACACACACACACACACACACACACACACACACACACACACACACACACACACACACACACACACACACACACACACACACACACACACACACACACACACACACACACACACACACACACACACACACACACACACACACACACACACACACACACACACACACACACACACACACACACACACACACACACACACACACACACACACACACACACACACACACACACACACACACACACACACACACACACACACACACACACACACACACACACACACACACACACACACACACACACACACACACACACACACACACACACACACACACACACACACACACACACACACACACACACACACACACACACACACACACACACACACACACACACACACACACACACACACACACACACACACACACACACACACACACACACACACACACACACACACACACACACACACACACACACACACACACACACACACACACACACACACACACACACACACACACACACACACACACACACACACACACACACACACACACACACACACACACACACACACACACACACACACACACACACACACACACACACACACACACACACACACACACACACACACACACACACACACACACACACACACACACACACACACACACACACACACACACACACACACACACACACACACACACACACACACACACACACACACACACACACACACACACACACACACACACACACACACACACACACACACACACACACACACACACACACACACACACACACACACACACACACACACACACACACACACACACACACACACACACACACACACACACACACACACACACACACACACACACACACACACACACACACACACACACACACACACACACACACACACACACACACACACACACACACACACACACACACACACACACACACACACACACACACACACACACACACACACACACACACACACACACACACACACACACACACACACACACACACACACACACACACACACACACACACACACACACACACACACACACACACACACACACACACACACACACACACACACACACACACACACAGACCTCTTCGTAAAAATATTAAAATCGGATTGTAGGGACCTTAATACGTACTTAATCATTAAAATTTGGATATGCGATTTTTAGCATGAATCCAATACTTTCTTAGCGAGACGTAAAAATAGATTAACTATTTGTGAGTTATATGTTGGCAGGGATCCGGACCCGGCTAACTAAGCTGTTCATCGATTGCCGGGATTTTGGTGTATTGATAAAACCCGGAATTCGCATACAGTAATTTTCTTAGTCTTATGAAAAGTGCTTAAAACTCTTCCTAAACGTTATTAGTTTCAGGGAATTTAAAAATTGTTCTTTCTCTGTATTTAATGACTGATTATGTGTTTCGTTTATGCTCTTGATTTGCAAATAAATAAATATTTTCCATCAGTCAGGTTGCCAGGACTTTTAGGTGTATTGATAAATCCCGGTTGCCGGGAGCGGATCCATTGCCTTATATTTTTCATAATATGCATTGAGGGACAAACTAAATTTAAAAAAATTTGATGTGCTCAGCACAAAACCTCCCGCCATTTAATTTTTAAATACGAGTACATACCTACATAATTCACTAATGCATTCAACTGTATAAGTTTCTTTGCATATAATTTACGATGTATTATCAGTATTTTCTTCTTAAGAATCTTATTTATAATTAATTACAAACATGAAAATTAATTTATTGATTAGATATTTTATAAATTCATATTTAAATATTTTCTTCCTAAAATACTACCAATATTAATATGAAATGATTAATTTATTGACAGTGACATTTATCTGTTAGTTACATAAATTTTAAATCTAAACTGTGTAACCAAGGAGATAAGTTTATTTATAAAGCATGGGCTCCGGGATTTATAAAATAATAGATATGTTGAAGTTATGTGAAGATTGAAGGGTATGAAATACAATATAAAACGATAAATGCGAGTAGCAGCTAGTGGCCGTAACTCTATATAAAATATACGCTGGGAATCTTAAATTGTATAAATATATAATAATTTTATTTAATTAATTTTACAATATGACATAGTCAAAATCTAAATTATAATGAATATCGTTGTTAGCAGCTGTTACAGGTAACCTCGTAACAACTGCTTAACAATTGCTGGGAGTAACATGGCGGGAACTTGATATTTACAAAACATAACTGGCTTGATCCGCCACAGATATTTATACACCAAGTGAGTTAAGATTATGTTTATTCATGAAAAGAAAGTTTAAACCAAGAGCCCGTAGGACGAGTGGATTAAATTCTTTGAGTGAATAAACATTCTTAACTCACGTAGTTTATATAATATTTTATTCATTTTCGACGAAATAATAAGAAAAACCATTATAATATTTAATTTTGACAAAATAGACGTCAAGTCGTTTATTTATAAATTATAAACAAGCTTTATGTTCTGTTAATTGTGTCGTGAAAAAATAATGAAAATGGCTGATCTATTTAATAAACACTATGGTGAGTTTTATTTTGGTGCCTGATGTTATTTTAAATGCATTATTTGTTGCAGAGTGAGTTAAAATTCTGTGAGAGTGACTTAAATTTATTTTAATTCACTAGCAAATAAACAGTTACCTCTAGTTGTTGCTATGAAGTTAATAATGGCAGTTTAAAACGTCAAAATAAAATAAAATAAATTATTTTATTCAATTTTGATACTGTATAAACCACGTGAATTAAGAATGTTTATTCACTCAAAGTATATCTATTCATAAACTATATAGGAAAAGTATTAATGTATCTGTAGAAAATTTAATAATTTATAATTTTTATAACATAAATCGCGAAAAAAATGTAATATAAATTTATTTTTCGAAGAAAAACAGTTTGAGCTTTAAGGAAGGTGTTACTTTACACCAAAATCTAATGAGATCTTTCCACATTAAAATAGAGCAAGAACATACGGTTTTAAAATTTTCAGAATGATAGTATTTGAGTTAGAGCGTAAAGAAGATCCACACATACACAAATACATACATACACACCCACAGATATCGTCAAAATGTTAAAATATGACTCTAGGGACCATAAAACGTGTTTATTTACTAAAATCTCGATATGTGATTTTTAGCACGATCCCTATACCTCCCTTATCAAATGTAGTGGGAGGTAAAAATAGACAAAATGCCCCTAAATACTGTGAAAATAATAAGCCAAAAAATACAGGCTTTAAAAATGCAAAATAGTTCACATTCAAATAATCGTTTTCTTCTGGAATTTAGAGTTCGTATCCTTTGGAAATTTAACGTGGAGCGAATAGAAAAAGAATGTTCATATACTTGAAAGCTTCTTCTCACTTTTTTCAATTTAAACCGCGGCGTCATCTTTGTGATTGTTTAACGTCATTCAATCTCAAATCTTTATTGAGTGTTGGGTTCTTTGGTGTAAATACCCACAATTAGTCCTGGGTCACGCATTCAACTCCTGCACAGCACGTCCTGCCGTTTGCTGCCCTACTAACCCGTCCCTGAAATCAGCTGGAAACGATCAACAAACAATCTCGCTAACTTCCAATATCAACCAACAAAAATCGATTCGAAATTCAACAGATTTCGGAAAGAGAAATTTTCATTATTTTTCTTTCTAGAGCTGCATGTTTTTTTTTATGCAGAAAAAGATAACGTATGTACTATAAGTTTTGGCGCAAATTTCAACAATTTATTTTTGTAATATAAAATGCATTCACTTAAAGTTCGGTAATACTTACTGCTTCATAAGCAACTGTCTACGGACACCTAGCATTGGGTTTTGGATGACATTTACATCGATTTCTCGGTTATTCCTAAATTGCTGTATATTCTGCGTTGAAGTTCGTCCTCATTTTGGGCTTCCCAGCCAATCGTGAACTTTTCAAGATAAAAGAGCCCAAAAACCTTCTATGGAACAAGCCTGGGGAAGGTTATGGGATTGTCGTTCCGCGGAACTAATGGTACGTTTTGGTCAGTTAGCCAATTTTGAGTTTGTGTTCAATATTCGTCAATAAAATTGTTAGAAGTACTTTTGACTATTGAGGGCTTCATCTCACTCGGCCCACATAAGGCCTAGATACACCCCTTATGGAAATAATGCACCACACTCAACACCTTATCTGCGAATTAGGCCTTATGTTTATATTTGCCATTATTAAGGATCTCTGCAATATTTTCAGTATAAATCGATCATTTCCCTTAATTTTGGAGTTGTTCAGTGTGAAGTCCGAAAAATCGACGTAAATGTCGCCCAAAACCCAATGCTAGGTTGCACCTGGTGGAAGAACATGCCTATCTTTAATTTAAGTTCATAATTTTGTTGGTTATGATACAGTTAATTATTAAGTATTACAAAATTTAAGTAAATGCAAATTAAAAAAAAAAATGTTGAAATTTGTGCCAAAAATTTATAGGATCTACATTAGTTTCCTAGTAGGTGCAAGTCAGTACATATTATAGAGCGAATTGAACTACCTATAAACGAAACATTATTGCACAATGCCATTCTAACGTGAAGAATACTATATGAAAAAAACTGATGTGACCAACACAATACCTCCCGCCATTTAATTTTTATTAATTTAAATACATATATCCCTACCAACACCAAATATTTCGAATTTTAAATGGCACAAAATTGACCCTTGTGGTACACTTTCCTCGCCAGAAATGAGTATCCATGAAGCAACGCTTCGTAAACGCCCGCACGATATAAATATGTCATGATCATTATTGAAATCTGGTACAAAGCAGATTAGCACACTCAGCAATGGGTAGTATGCCGAAATGATTATGTTTTTGACAGTGACATTTATATGTCAGTTACATACATTTGAAATATGAACTGTGTAACTAAGAAATTGTATTTATCTTTAAAACATAAACTCCGGGATTTATGAAATTGATTATTTTATTAATTTATCTATAAAATATATAGAAAAATTATTAATGCATGCCAGTAGAAAATTCAATAATCTTTAATTTTTATAATAACATAATCGCGAAAAATGACATTTAAAGATATTTTTCAAAGAAAAACTATTTTGAGCTTCTAGTAAAGTGCGATTTCCAGTTATTCGATTTACACCAAAATCTAATGGCTTCTTTCCATATTAGAGTAAGGTCAAAATACAAGGTTTCAAAATTCTGCGGTTAATTTGAGCTAGAGTGACTAGAAGATCCATATTCACACACACACACACACACACACACACACACACACAAAATGTTAAAATCGAATTCTATGAACCTTAAAACGGGGTCATTTATCAAAATTTCGATATATGATTTTTTGGATGATCCCTATACCGTCCGTACCAAGGGTAGCGGGAGGTAAAAATAATCTAATAATATAAGAACTTCTTGTGACATAATTCCATAACCCGGTTATTATTGGAAGTAGGTAAACATCCAGCTTTCTTTCAAGGGTAGAACACTCTACGTTTAACCCAAATCGAGTGCATTTCATTCATTTTAGTTCAACATAATTCATATCTGGCACAAAACGCTCCATGACGTTGGTATGTGCACTTCGTTTCTCATTAGTTTCAACAAATATTCCTTATTAAATACATAGATACGTATATGTTCCAGTTATTCACAAACTAGATCAATGGCTGGTATACAATACAGCTCAGGCATTTAAATTCAAAGGGCTTGAAGTGCTGTTTTTATGTTTTAAATACATACAACACCAAAAATAATAGGAATAAACAGACGAAATTCAACAAAGACGTTGTTTATTATTAGAAGAATAAATGATTAAATTTGGAATCACATTTATTCGATATTTCTTCAATATGATTCATATTCAATTAAAATTTGAACTTTATGCCTCGTCGAAGACAGCAACGTCCATTTGAGCAATTGGGTGATTTTGAAAAGGGCTGTATCGTGGGTATGCGCGTAAGCGGATTGTCATTGCGCGATATAGTGGCTCATGTAACTCGCAGTATAAGCACGATTTCACGCATATGGCGACAGTGGGCACCAACAAGTACAGAGAGACGGCATACAGGATCTGGAGCTCGCCGGAGGACATCATCGAGAGAGCACCGTCATCTTGTTCGGCTAACGTTAAAAGATCGTTCTCAAAGTGCACCAACTGTAGCACGGCAGTGGTGGACAGTTGCAATGAAATTATTTTTTCTGACGCTCGGATACTTGTGAGACGACGCCGGCGTGAAAGAGGGAATGTGGTCTGCATTCGTACGCGTATGGTGTGGGGAGCAACTTCTAACAACTGGAAATCTCATCTAATTCGTATTCCCGGCACTTTAAATTGACGTGATCCTAATACCGGAAGTTGCTCCAAATATTCAACTCCATTCTGCATCCAACAGCCGTATTTTAGCAGGATAACGCAAGACCCCATGTCACGAGAAGAGTATTAACCTTCTTTAATCAGTACAGAATACCAGTGCTTCCAGGTCGCTTATTTAAAATTTGTGAGATGTCTTAGTGCGACGTATCCAGACGTCAATACAAAATGTAGAAGAACTATGGACTGTAGTCGAAAGGGCATGGAACAAAATACCGCAAAATTTTATTCGCAATCTTATTCAATCCATCCCTCGATGAATACTCGTAGAAGCGGTGGCAAGAGCGCGTGGAGGACACAGTTCATATGGAATTTTTCATTTCCTGTATTTTTGATTTATGTGAAATTTTAATCATTTATTAGTATAGTAATAAACAACCTCTGTGCTGAATTTCGGCCGTTTATTCCTGTTGTTTTTGGTGTCCCGATTTCAACGACTGCTTGTGTATATTTAGAAAAATAGTCCTTTTTTACCTTCCGTCACCTTGTAATCTCTTATCATTTTCGAGAAATTCATATTAACTTTAAATTGTCATATGGAGCTAGGAGTAGGATGTGATACCATTAAATGAGCATTTTTTCTCTCTTTTAATTGATTTAAAACACTTGTATTTTAATTTTTAAATTAAGTAACAAATTACAATGATATTTTACAATTTTTTCATATATTTTATTCAAGGATATTATGGAAATAGAAACTGCAAATTAAAATATAGTCTTAATTCACATAAAAAAAGTTACAAGCAAAAACGAAAATGGAAAAAAATACATTTTTGCCCATATCTACTGACCTATGCATGTTTTTCCGAACAAACGAAACACCACTAAAATGGCCCGCTAATGGGACAACTTTTGTGTAATTTAACCAACCTCGTAGCTCTTACGGTTCTCGAGATTCCAATGCATTCGTACCTTAAATAAGACACCTTGTATTCATTTATTTTGTTTAAATACATGCTAAATATTTATAACCGTGTGAAATTATGAATCAATAGTTATTTGTATCACTAGTCTAGAAACTGCACTTTTGCAAGTGCGAGTATATTTTGACAGGCCAAACCGGAGGCGAGGTTTTTAAATACGAGCACTCGCAAAGCAGTTTCTGGAAGTGTAATACACAAGATTTTTTTGTGCCGACTTTTCTCTAAATTTATTAAATGAGTTTGATATATTGTCCAAATATGAAATACTAGGGATTTTTCATGTTAGTAACATCAGTAGATTTGATTTTCAAATGACATGTAGATATTTACAAATTAACCTGAAAACTAAACAAATCTTTACCTTCCGTCAGGTTTAGGTAAGGAAGGTATTGTCTTTGGTCAAAAAATTCAATGATGAGTTTTTAGTGAATAAGTACGTTTTAGGGTCCATATAATACGATTTTACCATTTTTACAATGATGTCTGTATGTATATATGTGTGTGTGTGTGACGAAAGTTTCGGATCGCATAACTTCAATACCACGATTCCAAAAGTTATAATTTTTTCATACTTCTCAAGTTTACATCCAAAAAAATAAGTGATTAGATTTTGGTTATAAATGGTCAACCGGAAGTATCCTCATTTGAAGATTTTAACAGATTTTCTTGAAAAAACGCAGTTAAATATCATTCATATTCAATAGATATAGAGTTAAAGAATTACGAGTATAAAGATATTAAAATTCATAAATTAGCCAGATATGCTAACCATGGAAACTGCTAATATATTTAGATAATACAAATTGACAGATGTCAGTATCAATAGGTGCGTTCAATGAAGTAAGCAGTGCAAGCAAATGCTAGGTAAGCAAACGAGACTTGTTGCTTAGTACACTGAAAGATTTGCTAGCTATATGACGAACTGATATTCACAAATGTCATCGAGAAAGTTATGCAGTTGTCAAATATAGCATGTGTATCTCTCATATCCCTTTTATTGGTCTGGAAAGTTATTCAAAATGAATTTATAGATAAGTACAGTTATTTGCAGATAAGGATTGCAAGAATAGGGGAAATAACTCTAGTGTTAGAAATTTCTAGAAAGATACAAGAGAGACGATTACTTTGGTTTGAACATATCATGAGGAGAGATGGAGAATATATTGGAAAAAGAATGAATAGCTTAGAAATAGAAGGTTGAAGAAACAGCGGAAGACCAAAGATAAGTTGGAAGGACTGTATTGCGGAAGACTTGAGAGAAAAGGAATTGAATAAGAATGACAAGCAAAACAGAAATGAGTGGAAGAAGAAAATAAAAAATAGCGTCCCGCAACGAATGGGAAAAGCTAAAGAAGAAGAAGAAGAAGATGTCAGTGTCAAGCGCAATTTGCATAGTTTGTTTATGAAATAATTTTACTGGAAATTTAGAATCTTTTGCAAAAAAAAATATTTATGGAATTTATATATAATACACAGGATTGACGGAAGGTATTGTGTTGGCCACATCAGATTTTTTTTTATCGATTTTACATTGCAATTTTAAATATATTTACTTACATTTTGTTTAAAATGTATTAATTTAAGTTACAATTAACAACTTAGTAGTCAAAGTTGATATATCACCAGAACAGTAATGCCAACTTCTTTTGCCGGCCGAGAGATAATAAATGTTTCCGGACGATTTGCAGTTATGTAATACTACTTATGCCGGACGGAGGCACAAACATATTTTTATTACAATTTAATCTGTTCAATTTAATAAGAAATATGCATATATTTTGTTCTTTCTTTGATCTAGAATCTGGATTATCTTTTAATTAATTTAAAAAATAAAATGTATAGAACATGTTGCGTCTTCTCATTACATTTTTAGACAAATTGCAAAAAATAGTTCAAAGAAAAGTCTAGTAATAAGAATAAAAAGTTCCAAGATGAACAAAGCTTTGAAAATTGCGATCTTTTATAATTGGCAGTCTTCAGATTCTACGTATACATAGTTTGTTGTTTCACATCGCTTCATAATAACAACTACAGTACAAACTACAAGTACCTATATATCTATTTGATGACTACGTAGGTATAACTTTAAGTCTTAATTAAACTAACAGAAATTGTTAATGGTAAAAGAGTATTTTCCTTGTAATAATGGCACTGCAAAGTTGTTCAGAATTAAAACTTGCATACAAAATTGTTTTTAGATTTTTTAATATGGTTTTAGTATCTTTTTAATTTTAGAAAGAAATTTCAAAAGTTTGTTTTGTCGAAAACAGTAGCCCGTATCAAAATATTTCAAGATTATAAAATTAAAGCTCCTAATTTTTTGTACAAAAAATCTGATTTGGCCAACACAATACCTCCCGTTTCATTTAATTTTTATTCATGTATATACTTAAAATTAAATTAAATTTAAATACTAGGTTCGATCCCGATCGACGCTAAATATTTCGAATTTTAAATGGCACAAAAATGACCCCTGTGTTGCACTCTCCGCACCTAGTAAACGCTCACACGGTACAAATATGTCTTCATCGTTACCGAAATCTGTGTACAAAGCAGATTGGCACACCCAACAATAGGTAATATGCCGTGACGATATATTTATTTTATTTATTATATACTTACCTATATTCCTACATATTTACTTATGCTGGTAACTGTATCAAGTTCCTTTTCATATAATTATTGTTCTATTTATTATTTTCTTTTTAAAACGTTACTATTATTATTTGAAATGCTTAATTTGTTGACAGTGACATATATCTGTCAGTTACATGCATTTGAGATAGCCATGGAGTTGCGCTTAAAATGTAGGCTTCGGGTTTAAAATTTTAGTTTAATAAATTTATCCATAAAATATATAGAAAAAGTATTAATGCAAACTCGTAGAAAAATTAATAATCTTTAATTTTTATATAAGATAAATCGATAAATCTCGAAAAAATAACATTTAAAGGTATTTTTCGAAGACAAACTATTTTGAGCTTCCAGTAAAGTGCCATTTCCGGTTATCTGATTTACATCAAAGTCTAATGGTTTCTTTCCATATTAGAATAAGGTAGAAATACAAGGTTTTAATATACACATACACACACACACACACACACACACACACACACACACACACACACACACAACACACACACACACAAAGACATCATCGTGAAAATGTTAAAATTGGATTCTATGGACCTTAAAACGTGGTCATTTATCAAAATCTCAATATGCGATTTTTAGCATGATCCCTATACCTCCCTTACCAAGGAAGGGTAACGGGAGGTAAAAAGGTTCTTATATTTTTTACCTAGGATGAACTCTCAAAGAGTTATATTCAAAAATAGTTAACCAGAATAACAATTTATGAAAAAAAAAACTCTCGAAAAATAAAAAAAGATATTAGGTATTTAATAGTTAGTCTAATAGGTTTTACTACAGTTTACATTCGTTGTGGCATCGAAAGAAGTAAATTATCGATGATTTTTAAATAATTTTTGTGAACGCTTTCCTACAATTTATCCACCACTCTGATCCGGTTAAAGATATGATAATGCGGTTGAAATTTTTTAATGAAATCTGCTTCCTGGAACAATGTTTTTCCTGGATTAACAAATTTGTAACAGAGTCGCAATATAAGTGAATTTATTAAGAAATCAATGGTCTGACAACTATATTTATTTTTACATGTCAATCAATCACAATATATCAACATCTAAAATCATATCCATAACAATATATTTTAATATGTGATTACTTGATTCTAACATCCTCACTTAATCAAATATTAAAATATTTTATTGCATTTCTTCGAGTCCCAATTTTTTTACGCAGAACAAATGTTTCCGTTTGGGTAGTGATTTCGTTAGTACATCAGCTGTCATTTTACTGGTTGGCACGTAATTTATAGAAATTTCTCTCTTCTCCGCTAGTTCTCTCACATAATAATATTTTATGGATGTACCTATGTTTCGTTCGATTATGAAACATTGGATCGTATACTAATTTATTAGCTCCTTGATTATCATTATGGATTACCACGGTTTTACAATTTTGATAATTTCTTGAAATAATCCTTTTATGAAAACTGCTTCCGTCGCTGCTTAACATAACGCCATATACTCAGCATCCGTTGTACTGAATGCAACACTTTGCTGTTTCTTGGACTGCCAACTAAAAGCTGCACCTGCAAATGTTAAAGTATATACCGTATATGAATGACGATTTTCTATATTGCTACCCCAATCTGCATCAGCGAAAACCTTCTATGAGATTCTTCGATTTCCTGAAAGTTAAACAGTATTTTATGGTTCCTTTCAGATATCTCAATACATTTTTCGCTGCCATCCAATGTACCTTACTGTGACAATTATTAAACTGGCTTAAGTAACTAGTGGAAAATGAAATATCTGGTCTTGTACAAACAGATAAATACATTAGAGCTCCAATCAATTCTTGATAAGGATATTTTTCACTTTGTTAACTTCCTTTTTCTAATTTTAAATTTGGTGATAAAGGAGTACTCACCGGTTTTGAATTACTGATTCAAAATTTCATTAAATTTTTTTCTATATAATGACTTTGATCTAGTGAGATTTTTCCACCTTTCCTGTCTCTTGTTATTCGTATACCTAATCTTTATTGTTTCTTGTATATACACATGTATCATACTTGCTTCTTTTAAAACCGATTTTTAATAGAAAATTGTGTATTTTGGTATTCCATGAGCGTACTGACTGTTTTAAACCATATAAAGCGTTTTTTAGTTTACATACCTTGTTATCATTCCCTTTTACTATGAATCCAGATGGCTGCTCTATATATATATTTCTTCCTGCAGATTTCCATTCAGAAAAGCTGTTGTTATATCTATATAATCTATTTTTAAATCCAATTCTACGGCTAACCTGAATAATAATTTGACTGTAGAAATTCTTACAGCTGGAGCAAATGTTTCCAAATAATCTTCTCCATATTTCTGCGAGAAACCTTTGGCTACCAATCTAGCTTTGTATCGTTATACTTTTACATCAGCATCCATCTTTAGTTTGAATATTCATTTACATTTAACTACATTCTTTCCTTGAGGACGAGTCACACGATCCCAAATATTATTGTGAGATAAAGCTTATAATTCCTCTTTCATTGCACTTTCCCATAAATCTTTGTCTGATCTTGATAATGCATCGTTAATATCCACAGGATCCACATTTTTTTGGCTAAATATGTAGAAATGTTGTTATCTTTCGTACTTTTTCTTTCTCTCAAATCATATCGCTTTTCTTGTACTTCATTTTCAATCTTTTCTTCTCTCTTTTCTTGTTGCATTTCGTTTTCTATTATTTCTTCTTGTACATTTTTGCCTGATTCTCCAAAATCATTTTCATCACTTTTTGTTTCTGATATTATTTTTATTTGTTATATATCTTGATTTTCGTTAGAAACTTTATTTCCAATAACATTTTGAGAACTAGAAATATTTTCATTTTCTGCTTTATTTTCAATAAAAATAACACCTCTCGCTGTGATTATTTTATGAGGATTATGGATGTCTATTAAACGATATCCTTTCGATGTTTCACGATATCCTTTCGATGTTTCACAATATCCTACCATTATATACTGACATGATTTTTTGTCGAATTTCTTTCTTTTTACCTCTCGCTAAGAGAGGTAATGGATTCATGCTAAAAATCGCATATCCAGATTTTATTGAATAAGCACGTTTTAAGATCCAAACAATCCGATTTTAACATTTTTACGATGATGTCTGTGTGTGTGTGTGTCTGTGTGTGTGTGTGTGTGTGTGTGTGTGTGTGTGTGTGTGTGTGTGTGTGTGTGTGGGATGTTGGAAGGACGGTTACTCAAAAACTATAAGACTTTAAATTTGTTTAACTACGTATTTCCCAATCGGACATTCATGGGAAGATCTGAAAAGGTTTTGGTAACAATTGGACAACCGGAAGTAGAAGATTCTTGAAAAAAATCTTCTAAATAATATTTTTTGAAATTTTTTCATGGTAATATTAAAGAAAATTAAATTCTCTATCTGATACATTTAAATATTTTATTATATATTCTATAGATTTAGAGATAAAAGAAATATAACATGTAAAATAATCTGTTATAATAAATTTTACAGCCAAAAGAATAGCCATGGAAAATAGTTGAAAATTTAAATTGTTTGTAACTGACAGATAAATGTCAGTGTCAGAAATCCGGAGACATTACTGAAGACTTTTTCTGGGAAGTACATACATTATATTATTTCTTAAAGTATTAATAGCTAAATATTTAATATTATAGGTATATTACATATATCCTTCAAAAATACTGTCAATCCTGACAATGAATTGGAAACATTTCGAAAAATTAGAAGAGGACAAAATTTCTTCATAAAATGAATTTAAAATTAAACAATCTAAATATAAGGAATAGATATATGCGTAAGTAGAATTTTTGGTGTAGAGTGTAGGTATACAAGAAATGTAAAAGACAATAGGGCGCGAGCAGTCATGTGATTTTGTTGGCCTTGTCAAGCAGATATGGGGGCCCATGTCAGAATGATAGCTAGTAATTATGTATATAGATGTCAAATATCATATTTTCTCATTCTACATTTAGTGATATTCCAATTCCATGTGGAGCAGAATTAAATATTAAATATCTAAGGCGTACGACAAGTAAATTTTAAACTCCTGGTGATAAATTAACTACGTAAATTTAGAAAATCTTGAAATTTTTAATGCAAAATTCTGACATTTGACATCTATGTACATAATTACTAATTATCATTCTGAAACGGGCCCCCACGTCTGCTTGTCAAGGCCAACAATGTAACATGACCGTTCGCGCCCTATACTTATGTAATAAAAAAAAGAAAGTGGCGAGAGGTATTGTGCTGGCCACAACAGATTTTTTTCCTTTGGTATATGTAGCTGAGCTTGACATCCAAATATTCTTAAACGTGATACATCTATTTTCTCATTGGTCCAAATTTCTTGGGGAACTGCATAGACATCGACAATTTAATAGAACTATTTAAAATAGTAACACAACAATATTTCTTTAACTTTCACAATAAAACTTACAAATTGCAAGACGGACTCCCCATGGGTAGGGGTAGCCCTATCAGCGACTTATTAGCTAACATCTTCATAGATAATTTAGAAACATAAATAACAGGCACCACTCAGCGAAAACATATTGTTCTGGAAAAGGTACGTAGATGATATAATCATCCTATGGATCCTTAACATATTTACATTCCTTTCGTAATACCATAAACAATTTATCAAATATTACATTTACCATAGAAATAGAACAAAATAAAATAAATTTCTTAGTCTTAACATTAACTAAAAATGACAACACAATCTCGTATAAAATTTATAGAAAACCCACCCCGACAGATATAATAATCCCATATAATTCATATCACAACTCACGAATAAAATTAACTGCATTTTATTTCTTTTTTAATAGACTTTTAAATACGCCTTTAAGTAACAACGATTTTCAAACAGAATTCAATACCATCTGTATATTTGGTTTAAACAATAAATACTCCATACCTTTAATTTTCAATGTCTTTAACAAAATAAAATACACTAAATTATTTAATAACAAAATACACAAACACATAAAACAAAACAGAAATTATATCTCAATCCCATATTATAAAAATCTTCATAACCACATTGCAGAAATAATAGAAAAACAATACAATTTAACATGCTAGTCACAACCAAATTTATATAAATTTTTAAAAAAACAACACACCCGAAATAAATAATCTGGAAAAAAGTGGCATATACAAAATATACTGTAACCATTGTAATAATTCATACATCGGCTTTACCAGAAGAAATATTAGAACTAGATTCAATGAACACCTTAAAAACAACCTCCCTTTTGCAATCGGTATGCACTTAGTAAATACAAACCATAAAATTACAATAGACAACATTAGCTTTTTGCATACAGAAACTAAGATACAAAATCTTATTCTTTTAGAAAAATACGAAATATTAAAACATTTAAAAGATAATCACATTTTACTCAACGAAAACGTACTTTTTCCAAATTTTCAAAAATTTACCGCCATTTGAAACTAAATATTAATATAACAATTTCCTAAATTTATAACCATACTTTCGCCAACCTACAAAATCCTCATAAGTCCCGTCCCATCTCTCTGGCTCAATGAACACGTATAAAATTTTAAATTCAAATTCAACAAGTTTAACAAAATTTGACGATGTCTAGATCATCTAAATAATACTTCAAGACGGTTAGTAACCTTTATACATGTTTTTCCATAATTAATTTAAATTTTTTTATTGTCACATTCACTTAACCTAAAAAATTGTCCAAAAGTTTAAAAAATCTTTACAATCCTTGATTATTAACATAATTTAATGTTACTAGTTAGTTCTATATTTACTAAGCGTGCGCGTTTTTTTATTAATTTCATATTTTCTGTGCTATATACATTTATAATTTTCTTTTTATGCATCTTACAGTTCATTATAATTATTATATATGTAAAAGAAAATTCAGCTGTAGGCCTGAGCATGTCAATATTAACAAAATCGATAGCTACAAAGCAACCTTTTTATAAAATATAAAAAAAATATGTAAAAACTTTAGAGTTCCTTTTTACCACAAACCTATCTACGATATTAAACAATATATGTTAAAATTGTAGGGTAAATAATATACTTTATTGAGATAATCCCAATGGCGAGGTTCAGCCAAGGCTGATCTTCCACCTAACCAGTACAAAAAATACATTCGAAATAGAAAAATATAAATACAAACGTTCATTACAAAGTTATACAAGCAACCAACAAAAAAAGTGAAAAACGTAAAGATAAGAATACCAAAAACAATTAAACGTAATAATAAGTCAGAGAATTTTTACAATGATGGTGAACACAAATTAACTAAGCGAAAAATATTTTTTAATATGACATTTGAGTGAACTACATGATAGACATTTTAAATTGAATGGGATATTATTACTGGACCACTCTGTTCACCCCTAACCGCCACCACCCTGTATATACACAAAATATTATATTTAATGAGTGGGCACTTGGGTGGGCACTAGACTTTTTAGGGTGGTCCTCCCTTAGCGTCGCCACTGCTAGAATAATGATTTTGTCTGCATGTGCAGAAAAGATAGTTTCCTAGTAGGTCTCAACTTAGGTTATAGAGCGAACTGAACTACCTATAAACGAATTATTTTTACGTGAAAAATACATTTAGTATTCATATATTTTTTCTTTGGTGTTATTCTTTCTATATGCCAAGTTAATACGTTTCCCAAGATGTTGTTCGAGATGTATACTATTCTTTTCCTGAAGTCAAGGACCTCAGAATCTTAAACTCATCTGAAATCCCCGACACTTGATTTAAAATCAGGGCAGAGCACTGCCACCAATTCTGTGAAAAGTATTCAACGTTAGGTCGGGCCGTGACCCAGAATACTGATTTCATTTTCATTTAGACAAGCTTCAAAGATGAAAAGAAAGCAGAGTTATTATCAAAGGAATTGAGAAATTAACAAGAGTCAACGACTTGCAAAAGAATGGGATTTTTCAGCGAGGGAACTGGGCAGGCGTCACCTCAGAAGTGCCAGTCAGACAGCAGTCTTGTTGGTGAAAAGTCATTAGTTTAAAAAAGGAAAAACAAAATCAAAAGTCAAAGCGACATTAATTAAACTTATACTTTTCTTTACTTTTCGTTAAAGTTTTAGCAGCATTTAAGACTAAAAACTTTGAGTAAACTTCCCAGAAATTCTATTCTATTTAAAATTGTAAAAAGTGTACATGCAATATTTAATTAGAAAATGGAAGAACCCGGGCAAAATTCATTTAACATTTAATTCTCAACTTTCAACGTTATACGAGTGAAATTTGTTTAAGCATAATGAGATGAAATACAAGATTTTCCTTTAGAAAACTTAGGCATAACATACTGAAATTGCCTTTATTTAGTAGAACACTTAATTGGATCACACAAAAGACTCAGGTTTTATTTACTTGTCCCTTTATGTCACTATAAAAACGGAATAATTCTCTACTATAAACAGTTAAGTATATTACACAGTTAAAAATATATGAGGTTATTTTAAATTTGAACAGTTAAAGAAAATCTTTTTAAATCTTTTAGGTTTAGATACCAATTAATGAATTTACTCCAGGTTGTTGGTGTACTCTGGCTAGTAAAAGAAGCAGCTTTCGTTATTAGACTGAGGGCTAGTGCTACTTGAAAAATGTATCATGGTATTTCAAATATTGACTCTTGGTGTTCACTTTAAATACCTTAGAGAACGATTTGCTGTCTTTCTTGGAAAAAAGACGATCTACCCAGTTGTGGGTTATGGCCCAAAACTGTTTAAAAAAAATCATATTTTAGAATCTACTTACACTCTAGGTATTCTATATAAGATCTGCATAAAAGGACATTATGTATTTATGTAAATGGTAGCCGATAATAAATGCCAGATGTTTTCAATCGTTACAGAGGGCGCTATAGCCTTTTATTGTTGTGAATTTTACATGTCAAACATTATCCATGCCTTTCCACCAGGGCTTTAATCAACTGACAATTTTTACTCTAAAAGACACAAAAAATTATGGATATATATACGGGTCCCAGCATCCTTGCGATTTCGTCAGTCGCTAAAGTGGGCGGTGATTGATGGTATACCGTTTCATATTTCAGGGACTACTTATAATTACCATTTGAAATAAAAATTCACAAATGCCATACATATATGTTTTATATTGGGGGTATTAGAACAGTTAAATGTTGCACCATTTACAATGGTGCCATCTTTATTATGGTATTCTGTCTGAATCTAGTTTTATTTAAATATTTATTGCAAATTACATGGAAATATGAAATTCCATTATGAAAGAAATATATTATAACGGTGATTGTATATGTAAATAATGTTTAAAACATTGCATCATTCATTCATTCATGCACCCCTATCATGTCATCTGGCACTTAACGAGTATTTTATAGCATTTTGCGTACTAAATTACTTGCAAATTTTGCAACTTTGTAACCAAAGATTAACTATAAGTGTAGTTTTATAGCTAATGAGGTCTTCCTAAAAAAAATTTCATAAAATTAAAAATTCACAGCAATAAAAGGCTTTAGCGCCTCTGTAACGATTGAAAATGTCTGGCATTTATTATCGGCTACAATTTACATAGTCATTTTATGTAGGTCCGATACAGAATACCTAGATTCTAAAATATCATTTTTACTTCCTTGTACGTAAGTAAAGGAAGTATTGTAATCGCGAAAAATTTCGGTTTTCAGATTTCAGCGGAAATATCCATTTTGATCATCCCTGAATCCATTTTGACTAATTTCGTCGTGACGTCTGTACGTACGTACGTCCGTATTTACGTACGTACGTTCGTACGTACGTACGTATCTCGCATAACTCAAAAACGGTAAGCCGTAGAAAGTTGAAATTTTGTATTTAGGACTGCTATAACATCTAGTTGTGCACCTCTCTTTCTGGTTATTACACAATTTCCAGAAGTGGCACTTTACATGAAGCCTATAATAGATTTTAATGAAAAACTGTTTTAAATTAAATCCAAAACTTTTCAAATTTGGTATACAAGACTTTTATGATTCGTACAATAACAAATATTATATTTTTATTGTGAAATTAGTCATGTTCATTTTTGCAATCAAATATTTCTTTGTTGTAATCAAAACTCTCTTTAAAATGAACCGGGTTAGATTATGGTCGCTATATATCTTACCGTTTTGAAGTTAAAATTAATATTTTGTAATTTAGTTATTAAAAAAATATGTATAGTTTCATAATCGTACAAGGTCGTGTGGTGTCCACATCAGATTTTTTTTTCAGGAAAGATAGTAAATCGTTCTCCAGGGTATTTAAAGTACACACCAAGGATCAGTATTTGGAATACCATGATATGAGTTCAAACTCATAATAATTCGGCTAGTTTACATTTTCAACAAATTATAAAATCTACACAAATGGTAAGAAATATCTACAAAATTCTTTCGGCTTCGTTAAATACAGACTTGAAAGTTTAAAAAACTATAGGCCAAATGATTGGTGATAATAGTTCGACCGGCATTTTAAGAGTCATCTTCTAGTTCAGATTTAGCTTGTATCGCGGCTCCTTATTTTTGGCACAATGAAAAACAATTTCGTAATAATCCAGTGTGTACAAACCCTACCTAGCAAGACATATTTATTTATTTATTTATTATGAGTACTCAACAGGAACAAATGTTCCCAATTACAGAGTACTATTTAGATTACATATATACAAAGGTACATAAACAGTAATGAGTAGAATCAAATTTTAATTAACTAACAATGATTTGTAAAATATTCCAATATCTTATTTCTAAAGGTTGATAACGAATCAGAAAAAATGTCAATTTCTACAGGATTATTATGAAATTGGTTGAATAATAAACATGTACGACGTAAAGGACTTTTAGATTCATAATTTGTCCTAGGAGTTTTATAGGAAAAAATTACCCTGAATCGAGGATGATGTGACCGTGGAACAAAAATGTTTAGCTGAGATAAAAGACTGGAATCTATTATAATGTTATTTAGCAATTTGTAAATAAACATATAGCATAATACTTACAGGAAAATGTACAGGGGTTAGAGATACAATGCCTAATAGATATAAAGCTGGTATTACTAATAAAAAGGATGTAACCTAATATTAAATGGAGGAATATTTGAATAACATATTTAGTTTTGGTAAGCTTAAAATCTATATTTTAAAATAGTCGAAAGAAATTTGTAGAAATTTCTCATCATTTGCATGGGTTTTATAATTTGTTTGTTGAAAATGTTAATCGGACGAACTAATTTTGGTCTCGTACATTTTTCAAGCAGCACTAGCCCCCGGTCTATAAGTTTTCAGTTGAATTTTTTCTCGTTTTATAATCTAAATCGTATAAGTCACAATTTATTTCGTATCTTGTTTCTCTAAACTCAATATCGTTTGCCGTTTCGTTTCCTTATTGTCTCGTAAATTAAATCCCGTCTTCAACATTTCACAAACACAAGTTATACTTTTCTATAACATACAAGAAACAAGATAAATAATTTCAGATAGGAGTAAAATTGATGACATTTTTTCACAGAATACTCCTCGGTTTCAATACTCATCTCGTAAAGTTGCACCAACTTTTTTATTCTATCAGAAAATAATAGATTTGGTTGTATCGTTTTTTGTCCTCACGTGAGTTCGATCTCGAATTAATTTTGAAGACAGAAATGCTGTATTTTTTCTTTAAATATTGATGTCGTATTTGGATGATTCAGGTAGAATACCAGCTATAAAACAAATTTGATTACCTTGGGTATTGTACATAGATTGCAAGGTTTTATGTTAGCAAAATTAGTACATAATCTAATTTAGAACTTAACACAATAAAGTACCGTTTGAATTGGAGAAATTTACTAGAAAATTGAATTATCAACAAACCGTGTTGTTGTTGTTGTATAATACAAACATCTGAAAATGAGACACATAATTTACGGCCATTATTATGTGAAGCAAAACAGGATGTTCTTACGACAAACTCGATATTTTGTATAAAGTTTTGCGTTTAATGAGTTTAAGATATATTATAAAGACTTTTCAAAAGGGAGTGCCCAGTTTTAAAAGGATGCTAAGTTCATTCCAAATATACAGGTGTATCTAAAATAGGGGGTTTTGGCTTAACATTAGATACCTGTGCCAAAAATAAGACGATTTAACTAATCTTCTTATATCCGAAAGTGTACCGTTTATCCAGTATTCTACCTCAAAGTTCGACTAAAAAAAAAATCTGATGTGGTCACCACACGACTTCCTTGTACGATTATTAAACTATACATATTTTTACCTCTCGCTAAGAGAGGTATTGGATTCATGCTAAAAATCGCATATCCAGATTTTATTGAATAAGCACGATTTAAGGTCCATAGAATCCGATTTTAACATTTTTACAATGATGTCTGTCTGTGTGTGTGTGTGTGTGTGTGTGTGTGTGTGTGTGTGTGTGTGTGTGTGTGTGGATGTGTGTGTGTGAGGTTGTTGGAGGCACGATTTCTCAAATTCTATAACCCTAAAGACCTGTTTGACTACGGACAGTAATGGGAAGAGTTGAATAGGTTCTGGTAACAATTGGACAACCGGAAGTGGTAGTTTCTAAAAAAAAAAATTCTAAATATTATTTTTTGAAAATTTGTTACTACAAATATTAAAGATAATTAAATTCTCAATCTGACACATTTTTTTTTTTTATTCTATCTCGTATAGGTTTGGAGATATAGTATATAATAATATAGAATAATCTGTTGTATTAAATCTCGTTGCCCGAAAAACAGTTGCGATATATAAATTTTTGTAAATGACAAATAAATGCAAAATGTCAGTGTTAGATTTTTTCTGGGAGGTATGAGTACATTTAATATATATATTATTGTATTATTAATTAATTATGTATTTAAATTGCAGGTATGTTAATATTACATATATCCTTAAGAAATACCGCTAATATCGTCAATGAATTTGAAGAATTTTGAACATATTAGAATAGTAGGATAAAATTTCTCATAGAACCAAAGAAGAGACACAATTTCAATTATTTGTGAGTACTTATAGAGCGCGAGCAGTTATGTGACTTTGTTGGCTTTGGCAAGCAGGTATGAGGATCCGTGTCAAAATGACGGCTAGTAGTTATTCACATAGATGTCACAATTGTCATATGTCATAATTTTTCATTAAAAATTTCGAAATATGCTGATGTTTATTTGTCATCCATTAGTATGGAATATACTTGTCGAGGAAAATAATCTACATGGATTTGGAAAATCAGAATGTTTCGAATGAAAACTTATGATATATGACACCTATGTATATTGCTAGCTCTCATTCTGACACGGGTCCCCACATCTGCTTGCCAAGGCTAACAAAGTCACATAACTGCTCGCGCCCTATGCAACATAAAATGAAAATGGCGAGAGGTATTGTGCTGGCCACAACAGATTTTTACCTCTCGCTAAGAGAGGTATTGGATTCATGCTAAAAATCGCATATCCAGATTTTATTGAATAAGCACGTTTTAAGGTCCCTACAATCCGATTTTAACATTTTTACGATGATGTCTGTGTGTGTGTGTGTGTGTGTGTGTGGATGTATGTGTGTATGTATGTAGGATGTTGGAAGGACGGTTATTCAAAAACTATAAGACTTAAAATTTGTTTAACAACGTATTTCCCAATCGGACATTCATGGGAAGATCTGAAAAGGTTTTGGTAATAATTGGACAACCGGAAGTAGAAGATTCTTGAAAAAAAATCTTCTAAATAATATTTTTTGAAAATTTTTCGTGGTAATATTAAAGAAAATTAAATTCTCTATCTGATACATTTAAATATTTTATTATATATTCCATAGATTTAGAGATAAAAGAAGTATAATATATAAAATAATCTATTGTAATAAATTTGACAGCCGAAAGAATGCCATGAAAAATAGTTGATAATTTAAATTATTTGTAACTGACAGATAAATGTCAGTGTCAGAAATAATGAGTAATGAATTAAAAATGTACTTGGAGAATCCCTTAGTTCTTGATCTGTGACTATTATGGAGATGACAAGTCTAGGTTGAAGGACTTAAATTTGTTTCAAACATTATGGGACAATGTACACCAGTACTGTAGACTAGAGTAACTTTGAATTGCGAAAAAGCTATCAAATTCTTCTCAAGTAAGTTGTAAATATTGACAAAATCGGAGTGCAATCTATCCGTCACTTTATTAAAGGGAATTAAGGTTATTTAGATATAACAAGTATGAAAAAATAAAATGTAAAAGAAGATATATAAGAATAGATGCACAATCCAGATATATACATTTTAGACCGCCCAAAATTAATGTTTTTACTAGAAGAATATGAAGAGAAAGTAAACAAAGTTGTTCGAATTGAAAATTGCTGTTACCAGCCTAATATTTATATATGGTAAACTCTACTTTGTAATTTATTGTAACATAATTTATGGTAAAATATCTTCATGTTGAGACATGCTATTATTGAATAATAAAGAAGTTTATACGTCATAGATTTATATGAATATATTATTTGTATTTATAAAAATAATCTTTGCTTTATGCATACAGCCAGGTAAAATATACGGCGAGAGGTTATGTGCTGGCCACATCAGATTTTTTTAATAAATAAATTACAAAATATTAATTTTAACTTCAAAACAGTAAGATATATAGCGACCATAATCTAACCAAGTTCTTTTTAAAGAGAGTTTTGATTACAGCAAAGAAATATTTGATTACAACAATGAATATGACTAATTTCACAATAAAAATATAATATTTGTTATTGTACGAATCATAAAATTGCACTTATTTAACGTAAATTGACATGAACATTTTTTTTTTATGTTTTTGTCCTAATCCATAGCAAGCTTTATTACAAAAACAAAAAAGTATATAATTTTTAAATTCCTTTACTTACGTACAAGGAAGTAAAAAGAAAAAAAATTGCATATAATAACGGAACGCTTTGTTCGATTTGAATGAAATTTGGTGGCGTAATCACATACATACTATTTTTTCAGTCTAAATAGTTACAGATATCACAACTGACACACAATAATTTTACGTTATTGACGTTCTCATCAAAAAGTTCTGGTCTAATCATGATAGTGACACCGAAGTTTCATACACTAGTGGTTCACTAACAATAACAAATAACATCTTAAACGATGAACTATATCCACATGGATTGTCATACCAAATTTCATTACAATCGAACACAGCGTACAGTTATTATAAACAAAATTAATTAAATTTGAAGCTGAATACTGGCTAAACAGTGCTCTTTCGGATATAGACAAGTTCAGTTATATCGTCGTATTTTGGGCCTAGGAATATGTGGTTCCTCCTATTTCAGAGACACCTGTATAAAGAGAGTACGTACTTATTACCTTTAGTAAAGGCAGGAATAGGGATCGTGCTAAAAATCGCATATTGAAATTTTGGTAAATGACCACGTTCCCTAGAATCCAATTTTAACATTTTCACGATGTTGTCTGTGTGTATCGAGGGTTGTTTGATAAGTCAGTGACGTTGAAGCGAAAAAAAAAATTCTTTGAAATTTGAATGTATTTTTACTTCCTTGTACGTAAGTAAAGGAAGTATTGTAATCGCAAAAAAATTCGGTTTTCAGATTTCAGCGGAAATATCCATTTTGATCATCCCTGAATCCATTTTGACTAATTTCGTCGTGACGTCTGTATCTCGCATAACTCAAAAACGGTAAGCCGTAGAAAGTTGAAATTTTGTATTTAGGACTCCTACAACATCTAGTTGTGCACCTCCCTTTCTGGTTATTATACAATTTCCAGAAGTGGCACTTTACATGAAGCCTATAATAGATTTTAATGAAAAACTGTTTTAATATATAATCCAAAACTTTTCAAATTTGGTATACAAGACTTTTATGTCAATCGAAATAACATAATAGATTTTGATTAAAATAGGCTAACCGGAAGTGGTACATTACTTGAAGTTGTTAACAGTTTTTCTTGAATAAAATGATTTTATTTTGATTTTAGAAATAAATTCTTTTAGAGAATTAATTTCTGCATCTAGCACATCAAGTATTTTTAAATTAGCCCTTTGTATAAGCGAGATATGTAAATTTAAAAATTATATACTTTTTGTTTTTGTAATAAAGCTTGCTATGGATTAGGACAAAAAAATAAAATAAAAAGTTCATATCAAATTACGTTAAATACGTGCAATTTTATGATTCGTAGAATAACAAATATTATATTTTTATTGTGAAATGAGTCGTATTCGTTGTTGTAATCAAATATTTCTTTGTTGTAATCAAAACTCTCTTTAAAAAGAACCGGGTTAGATTATGGTCGCTATATATCTTACTGTTTTCAAGTTAAAATTAATATTTTGTAATTTATTTAATAAAAAAATATGTATAGTTTAATAATCGTACAAGGAAGTCGTGTGGTGTCCACATCAGATTTTTTCTATAATAATAAAAACTGTACAAAGTACAATTATGCGACACTGGTGAAACAGTTCTAAATAATAATATTTAAATTTAAAACACTTGGCACGTTTCACAATCTGAATCAACCTCTCGGTCATTTATCAGAGACTGCCCCACTCAACCAGAACCACAGACGCGTTTCGCTCTTATTGGAGCTCATGCATGTAGTTAGAGAGGTGCAGGCTTAAATTTTATCCTGGCAAAATTTTACGATTGCTTTACTCGAACCTGTTGCAAATTTATCTCGTGACATTGATCAAAAATCACTCGCTTAACAGCTCGTGATTTTTTTGACAATGCCACTCGATAAATTGTTAGGCAACCAGTTCTCGTAATAATCCGAAAAAAAATCCGGCAAAAATTTACCACTTATGATATACAGGGTGGTGACCGACACAGTCGAACATAGGACTTTAACATATAAAATCAGACTTTTGTAATTTCCTGCTTCCCTAATTATTTTAGGTAAAAAAGCTCGAAATAAAAGTTGTAGAGCATAAAATTCTGCATCAGTGCTGGGACTCTGCCGTATCGCCTGGCGTAACGTAAAATTGACGTCATATAATCGCCTAGCGAAACGACAGGCAGTACAGAAATAATAGAATGACGTCATTTTTACCTCCCGCTACCCTTGGTAAGGGAGGTATAGGGATCGTGCTAAAAATCGCATATCGAGATTTAGATAAATGACCCCGTTTTAAGGTCCCCAAGATCCAATTTTAACATTTTCACGATGATGCCGGTGTGTGTGTGTATGTGTGTGTGTGTGTGTGCACAGATTTCGGTAACGATGATGACATATTTGTATCGTGTACGCGTTTACCAGGTGTCGCCTCACGAACACTTATTGCTAGCGTGGAGAGTGCACCACAGGGGTAATTCTTGTGCCATTTTAAATTCGAAATATTTGGTGTCGGTCGGGATCGAACCCGGTATTTAAATTTAATTTAATTTTAATTATTTACATGAATAAAAATTAAATTAAACGGGAGGTATTGTGTTGGCCACATCAGATTTTTAAGTTATGCGATTTTCGACATTTTCATACCTAATTTCTGCCTTTACAAGGCATACAAAATTAATTTTGCTTATTGATTCAGATGCAGAATTTTATGCTCTACAACTTTTATTTGAAGCATTTTTACATAAAATAATTAGGGAAGCAGGAAGTTACGAAAGTCTGATTTTACATGTTAAAGACCTATGTTCTGCTGTGCTGGTCACCAGCCTGTATATGAAAGAGCTATCGGAAAGATGAGTGCCGCGTTTGCTGACGTGTATCAAAAACTGAATCGCGTGACCATTTCTAAGCAGTGTTTGGAGATGTTCAAGCTCAATCCAAGTGGATTTTTGCGATGTTTCGTAACCATTGATGAAATATGGATACATCACTGTACACCAGAAATGAAAAACAGTCATAGCAGTGGATTTCTTCTGGCGGACGTGCTCCAAAGAAGGCAAAAACGGTTCGATCGGCCGGTTTTCTAAGATTCGCAAGGCATAATTTTCATCGACTATCTAGGAAAGGGAAAAAACGGTCATAGGACATTACTATGCCGCTTTATTGGATCAATTTCATCTTGAATGTCCCATTTGGAGAAGAAAAAAGTGCTGTTTCACCATGATAATGCACCAGCTCCCTCGTCCGCAGTTGCAATGGCGAAATTGCACGAATTGTGCTACGAACTGCTCCCTCATCCATTTTACTCTCTTTATTTTGCCCCCTGTGACTTCTTCTTCTTCCGCCTATTTTACAGAGTTCGAGAAATCATATTATTTGGAATATCGTTGGACTAAGTGTGTTGAGTTAAAAAGATACTATATAGAAAAATACTAATATTTAAAATTTAAATTTAAAACACTTGGCACGTTTCACAAGATTTCAGTCTCTGAATCAACCTCTCGGTCATTTATCAGAGACTGGCCCACTCAACCAGAACCACAGACGAGTTTCACACACACACACACACACACACACACATACACACACAGACACACACACACACACACACATACACACACACAGACACACACACACACACACACACACACACACACCGGCATCATCGTGTAAATGTTAAAATTGGATCTTGGGACCTTAAAACGTGGTCATTTATCTAAATCTCGATATGCGATTTTTAGCACGATCCCTATACCTCCCTTAACAAGGGTAGCGGGAGGTAAAAATGACGTCATTCTATTATTTCTGTACTGCCTGTCGTTTCGCTAGGCGATTATTTGACGTCAATTTTACGTTATGCGATCGCCATGCGATATATGGCAGAGTCCCAGCACTGATATAGAATTTTATACTCTACAACTTTTATTTGGAGCTTTTTTACCTAAAATAATCAGGGAAGCAGGAAATTACGAAAGTCTGATTTTACATGTTATAGTCCTATGTTCCCTGTATATCATAAGTGGTAAATTTTTGCTGGAATTTTTTTCGAATTGTTACGAGAGCTGGTTGCCTAACAATTTATCGAGTGGCATTGACAAAAAAATCACGAGTGATGTTTGATCAATGACACGAGATAAATTTGCAACAGGTTCGAGTAAAGCAATTTTAAAATTTTGCCAGGACAAAATTTAACCACGAATGGTATTCGGATGAGTGCGATCTCTTATCAAGTCACTGACTTATCAAACAGCTCTCGTATGTGTACATGTGTGTGCGAATCCCCTTTACGCTCTAACTCAAATATTATCAGTCAGAAAATTTTGAAACTTTGTATTTATACCTTTTTCTAATATGGAAAGAAGCCATTCGACTTTGGTGTAAATGACATAACCGGAAATGGCACTTTACCTGAAGCTCAAAATAGTTTTTCTTCGAAAAATACCTTTAAGTGTTATTTTTTTGAGATTTATGTTACTATAAAAATTAATTTTTTTACAGGTTTGCATTAATTCTTTTTCTATATATTATATGTATGTAAATTTATAAAATTATCTATAATTTAAATTCCGAATCCTACGCTTTAAACACAACTCCTTGGTTACACAGTAATTTCAAATGTATGTAACTGACAGATAAATGTCACTGTTAAAAAACTAATCATTTGAAATTAACAATAGTAACGTTTTAGAAAGAAAATAGTAAATAGAACAATAGGTATATGGAAAGGAACTTAATACAGTTTCCAGCATAAGTAAATACTATGTAGGTATGTATTTAATAATAAAAATTAAATGACGGGAGGTATTGTGTTGGCCACATCAGATTTTTTAGGGAAGTTCTCAAAGTAACCGAATATTTCGTCACAGTTTTTTACCCATCTTTGGGTGTACTAATATATTTTTATTTCCAAATTTCGGTTTCGTTTACTGTAATAATTAACAAGCATCACCACGTGAGCTCTTAAAGCTGTTATGGAGAGTGCACCACTTGGGTCATCATTGTTTTATTTAAAAATTAGAAAAGGTCCCATGTGCTTTTGCAATTGCATGGTTTAAAATATCATTGTAAATTCCAAAGCTGCAATATATCTCAGTTAAAAATAAAAGTATTTTTGTAGATATAACTTCATTTTAAGTATAAAGCGAGATTTATTCAACCTAGTTTAATTTATCTAGATTTGCCCACTTTAATTTCGTCTGCAAGAAAATTAAAACTATCCGTTATTTCATTCCAGACGGACGTCTGTGGTCGGTTAAAAGTGCTCGCCTGGCATCACAAGGTTTGTGCGTGTGGGACAACGTTCGAATCCCACACGAGTCAGTTTTTAATAAAAAAAAACCGACACATCCAGATGAGTCCGAGTGGCAACAGAGGTCACTATAAGCTGCATGTAACGAGGTTGCCAACAGAGGGCACTAAAAATATCTCTGTAATAGGGTACCTCTATATACAGGGTATGGCCATGACGTGGCTCACGTTTCGTCCGCCATTTGCGGTCCACTGTCGTATTCGTTGTTGTTGTACAAATTATTATGTATTTTCGTGGTTATTTGTTTTATTTTAATGCAAAACACATTTAAATATACTTCTAATGTTTATTTAAAGTGTATGTAATACTTTTATTTTATTTATTTGTGTATTTTTTTGAGATACTGACTACGATGACTGGCAATATTGAAAACACATAAAAATTACCAATATTAAACACAAACATCTAAATTTTTAAAAGGTAAGTTTAAAATATATACTTATTATGCAAATAATAACTACAGTTATTAAATTAGATGTGATAATAACCTATATCCTATGCTCTACATAACATCTAAATCTGTCATAATAATTAATGAACTTTATTATCTTTATAGATTCATAGTGTGATTATTTAATATTCCTGTATAATATAAAACCACATTTCTTACAAATAAATAGGGAAATGAATTATCAGTATGTTTGACATTAGCCCGCTTATGGCGGCGATCTTGCCCCATGGCCATACCCTGTATATAAAGGTACCCTACTCTGTAATAATTGTAAAATTGTATATTTATATGTATGTAAAACTTTGGAATTTGTATAGGTCAAAGGAGGCTTAAAACAAATAAATACATTATTATTATTATTATTATTTCATTCCAGAGAGCATCTTATCTTACTACATTTATTTATTTCTTAAAAATCCTTTCCTATATCTTGTATTCCGTGGAATCCTGTGACGTCACAGCGTTCCGGTACGGTGACGTAGAGACAGCGATATTAGTCATTGTGGCGCCGCTGTGACGTCATGCGACGCCGTGAATCTTAGGCGTCGACATGAATGGAGCAAACAAACAGTTAACGAGAACCAAAAAACTGAGGAGGCTGGTAATGGAAAACGAAGTTGTTTACTACAATCGGGAAATGGATTAATGTAGATTATGGATGTTTTTGTTATTGTATAATATTTTAGCGTTTTACCAACAATAGGTTCAGTGGCGGCGCGTGAATTTAGAGTGAAGTGAGGACAAATATTGAAAAAAAAAACTTTCTCGGGTCAAGGTCAAACATAAATAATCAACACACAATTTTATATTATACCCATTGTAAATGTACGGGAAATTAAAAAAATAAATAAAAATAAATATAGTATTCATTTGTATATTAAATCAATCCGGCGTTCTTTCATATTAGCAAATTTATTGATACATCATCGCACAATTGTTCCGTTTTTGATAAATCTGTTAACAATTCCTTTTCTGTAGAAATTAATGGTGGAACGGCAGGCTAGACACCCTAGACACTAGACTATAGTTGGAGAAACAAATATTTGGAACTCATTATAGATTCTGCCAATTGGTCGTTATATATAAGTTTTATGGACTTTGCGGTTTTGGTACTCGGAGCCAGGTAGAGTTTTCTGTCCTGGGCCGTACCCGAAATTTGCATTCAAGATGTACTTTTAAATCTGTATTAAAATAATAATTCGATATGACCAGTACAGAAAGATGGAAGAATTCAGTGAGGCATATAGTGGATATTGAAAATGGGTATAGGGCGAATCACGTAAACAAACTTATAATTGAAGTGGGTGGCAATGATTGTGATAGCGACAGTGAATAAGAAAACTGAGTTGTTCTTTTCTTAGGTACATGTAAATATTTTTTTCTAAATCTGACTGCACTGTACTATTTCCTCTGTATTTATTACAATGTCTTGTTTTTTTGTTACATGTACATATTTTTTTCGAAATCTGACTGCACCGTAGTGTACATGTACTCTGTACTACATCTCTATTTTAGTGTAATGTGTTGTTTTTTCTTATATGTAAATATTTTTTTCTATATCTAACTGCACTGTACTGTACATGTACTTTGTACTAAATCTTTATTTTATTGTAATATGTTGTTTTTTGTTATAATATATTTTGTTTTCTTTATCTGACTGCAGTGTGCTATGCACTCTGTACTAAATCTCTATATTACTATGTGTTGTTACCTTCCGTCACCTCTAGGTAAGGAAGGTATTGTCTTTGATCAAAAAATTCGGTGGTTAGTTTTCATTGAATAAGCACGTTTTAGGGTCTTTACAATACGATTTTACTATTTTTACGATGATGTCTGTATGTGTGTGTGTGTGTTCGTGTGTGCGTGTGTGTGTGTGTATGTGTGTGTGTATGTGTGTGTGTGTCCCCGCCTTTTCGAACACGATATGTCCAATACTATAATTCCAAAAATTACAATTCTTGCGTATTCCTCTTCCTTACAACCATATGCAGACCTGTTTAGATTTTGGTTATAATTGGTCAACCGAAAGTACCCTCATTTGAAGATTTTAATAGTTTTTCTTGGAAAACTCAGTTAAATGTTATTATAACATAAAGAATATATTATTATCTATACGATTTTATTGCATTTTATATTTGTTATTCAACAGATATAGAGTTAAAGAAGAATAAAGATAATAAATTTGATATAAATTTCATAATTCAGCCAGCTATGCTAACTTAACCATGGAAACTGCTAATATATTCAGGTAATTCAAATTGACAGATGTCAGTATCAATAAAATGTAAATCAATGAAAGAAAAAGGGAAGTAACTCTAGTGTTAGAAGTGTCTAGATATAAGAGAGACGATTACATTGGTTTGAACATGTTATGAGGAGAGATGAATATATTAATAGAAGGTGGAAGAAACATAGGAAGACCAAATATAAGATGAATAGACTGTATTGCAGAAGACTTGAGAGAAAAGGAACTGATTGAGGACGACACGGAAAACAAAAATGAGTGGAAGAAGAAAATAAAAAATAGCGACCCCCTAACGAATGGGAAAAACTAAAGAAGAAGATGTCAGTGTCTAGTGCAATTTGCATAGTTTGTTTATGAAATAACTTTACTGGAAATATAGGATCTTTTGCAAGAAAATTTATATATAGGGCTGCGTGCAGTAACATGATTTTTCTGACTTTGGCAAGCAGATATGGGGACCTGTGTCAAAATGACAGCAATTAATTATGTCCATAACTGACAAGTGTTATAATTTTTCATTCAAAATTTCATAATTTTCTTATTTCATGTGGTTTGTTTGTTATCATGAGTATGGAATTCAGTTGCCGAGAAAGAGAATCACATAATACCAAAAATTTAGAATCTTTCGCAAGAAAATTGATGTATGGAATTTGTACATAATACACAGGATGGACGGAAGGTATTGTGCTGGCCACATCAGATTTTTTATTTTGCGCTTGTAACATTATATTTTTTATATTTATATAATTCAAAAGAACTAATAATAAAAATATTAGTTGTAAAAGTAATTATTGTAATGATTTATTTATTTAACTTTTTTCTTAAAATATATCAGTTCAGTTAAATTATTTGCATTGTTGTAAATAGTTCGTACTTTAGTTAATTTGTCTCTTCTTGGTTGTTGGTATTTGTACAATTCTACAATTCATGATTTTTTAACAGCTATACATTATTAATGAATAAAAATAAATATATCATCACGGCCACCCATTGCTGGGTGTGCCAATCTGCTTTGTACACTGATATTGGTAATGATGAAATATTTGTACCGTGCGAGCGCTTACCAGGCGTCACCTCACTATTTAGTTTAAATAATTGTAACAAGTAACAGTGCAATTTAAAATAGAAGTAAATAATAGTTTTAAATTTATGAACACATAAAAAAATAAGAACATTAACAATAAATAGTAATTTTTTTAAAGATTGCGGAAAATCAAAAAAGAAATTTGGAGATATTTAGACGCAAAATATTTAGATAGGTAAATATCCGGAATATAAATCATATTAACAGGCAGCTGCATTTTCGTTATAATTCTATGAGAATGCATTAACAGAGATTTGATTCTTCCAGCAAACGATGGAGCATGTTATTAGAAACATAATACAAGAAACTTAATTTCATGAAAAACTGGAGATACCTGATTATTAACGCTACATCTTCAATTATTAAATCGTTTTTATAAAAATTAATTGAAAATAAAATATAAATATACTTGTTTGAAGCAAGCATTTTCTGTTTTAGCGCTTGTCGTGCGCTCTGCACAGAACGAGAGACGCCAAGTTACCATGTGGCTCACCGGCAGTAGTGTAGAGCGTAGAGAGGAAAAATTATTCCGTCTCACTCGCACTTATACATTAGCCATGAGGATAGCATATTTGGCCTCCTTGTGTAAATTCGCATGAAAATAACACTATTTAAATGGTTATTTGGCATATAGTAACAATAATTGTGAGTTCATTGCAGATATGTAGTACTTTAATACATTTTAATAAATAAATAAATATATCATGACATCATATTAACCATTGCTGCTTTGCACACAGATATCGGTAATGATGAAATATTTGTACCGTCCGAGCGCTTACCAGGCATCACCTCACGGGCACTCACTGCTGACATTTTAATGAAAAATAAAATTGTAAAATTTTACAAATATTTTGAATTTAAGATGTGAGGTGTCTGGCCTCATCTAACGTACCGCCACTGAATGGGTCCCCGCCCACACGGTACACCCACCCACATACATCGGTCCAAATTTAATAATGTGTCATGTAAAATATGAGTAGCTTTAAAACAATTTCATCATAACCTTATCTTTATTGGGCTGGTCGGCGCATCAATGATAATTTCGCTAATCTGAATCAGATTAACGCTTATGATGATAAATCGATCAGTAATATCGTGATATATATGATAATTATGTGCTCCTAAGTGATTGGTGTGGTAAATTTAGCCTTTGGAGGAAAAATTCTTTCCTCAGAGGGATGGAACCTGGCTTGTTAAGAAGCGGAGAGGAACGCAGTGCTAATTCTAATTAAGATGTGATTCAATTTGGAATCCGTAGTAATTTTGTCAGACCTTCAGAGTTGCTATTTTGGATTAGTAGAGGTAATTTGTTCAAGAAATTGATTTTTAATTAGGCCCCTTATAAACATAATATCTAATTGAATTAAAGGGACACCCATTCTGTACACATTCTAACATCTTTTTTATTCTGAAATTCGAATAAATACCTACTACAGTATTACTAACTATGATTTTCTGTTAAAATTTCAGTAATATTAAACACAGTAGCAATTTAAAAGAATACTGTTTGAATTAGCGCCAAATTACACTGCTTGTGACGTCCAAGAAATACTAGCCAATGACAGAACTGAACAGATAAAAAATATTTAATATTCTTATTTAATTATAAAAATATTAATGCTTACAGCAAAATGTTCTTCACAGAATGAAACTTTGATTTTGTAATTGGTTTTATCTTACTTGAGATAACCATTTCATTCATCGTTTTGAGGCACTACTAAACCTACGAGTATTACCTTCCGTAACCTATAGGTAAGGAAGGTATTGTCTAATACTATTAAATTGTAATTCCATGAATTTTCAAATTTTATTTCTGCAGTTATGAAGTAGCCATTTTTTTTTTATGATTCGGATGTAGAAATTTTTACTTTACAATATCCATTTGAAACTTTTTGTCTAAAATAATTAGGGGAACAATGTGCACGGAAAAACTTATTTCCCATGTTAAGCACCTGTTTCACTTTTCGTGATACACTTTGTATATTGTTTGTGGTCAAAAAAATCGGCGGTGAATTTTTAATGAATAAGCACATTCTAGAGTCCCTAGAATACAAATTTACTGTTACTGATGTTTGTATGTGGGTGTGTGTGTGTCAGTGCGTGTATGTATGTATGTGTGTGTGTGTGTGTGTGTGTGACAAAATTTATCCTTCGATAACTCATATACTACAATTCCAAAAATTATAATTCTTTCATATTCCTTTTTCGTACGTCTATATGAAGAGTTGATTAGATTTTGGTTACGATTGGTTAACCGGAAGTATCTTAATTTGCAGATTTTAACAGTTTCTCTTGAAAAAACGCTGTTAAATATCATATTTTTGACCTTTTGTTATAAATATTAAAGAATATTTTATTCTCTATTTGATTTAATTATATTTTCTTCATATTCAATGAATTTACAGATAAAGAATTATAAAGAAATATATTGCAACCTATGAACTAAAACCTGCACCATGGAAACAGAATATTCAAATGTGAAATAATTTAATGTGGCAAAAACAAATCACATAAAGTAATATAACAGTTTATAGCCACAACCCAATTCAGCAGATTATTATGGTGTAAATATACTATATATGTTTTTATTTTCTACTTCTTATTTTAAAAAACATACTATTCTTTTTAGGAGTAGTTCAGTTCAGTTTAGTACGAGGTAAGATCAGTTCATTTCTCCCCTAAAAAGAAAACCCCCATGGAATAGTTTACGAAAAAAATTCTGTATGGATTTTTTTTTACTATTTTTACCTCCCGCTACCCCTGGTAAGGGAGGTATAGGGATCGTGTTAAAAATCGCATATCGAGATTTTGGTAAATGACTACGTTTTAAGGTCCCTAGAATCCATTTTTAACATTTTCACGATGATGTCTGTGTGTATGTGTGTATAGGTATATGTGTGTGTGGGTGTGGATCTTCTTTACGCTCTAACTCAAATACTATCAATCAGAAAGTTATGAAACCATGTATTTCTACCTTATTCTAATATGGAAAGAAGCCATTAGATTTTGGTGGCAATCGGATAACCGAAAATGGCAGTTTACTTGAAGCTCAAGATAGTTTTTCTTCAAAAAATACCTTTAAATGTATTTTTTTCGCAATTTGTTATTATAGAAATTAAAAATTATTCCATTTTCTACAGGTTTTCTTTAATACTATTTTCTGTATATTCTATGGATAAATTTATAAAGTAATATAAAAATTATACCCCATAGGTAAATGGCGGGAGGTATTGTGTTGGTCACATCTGATTTTTAATTCTATTTGGACACACTAACACAAAACTCTTTTCTACAACCATGTTTGATTCTTTAGAAAATATAAAATCTGTAATATGGATGGAATTAGTAGCTAGTTTGACGTACCGCGAAAAGACAATCCTCCTAATCTTCCCCAGGTTCGTCCCATAGAAGGTTATTGGGCTCTTTTATTTCGAAAAAAATTACGATGGATATTGGGAAACAATGAGGATGAATTTCAACTCATGAATGACCGAGAACTGGATATAACTTCGCTCAAAACCCAATGGCAAGTGCCCGTAGAAAGTTTCGCCTCGTGGAAGAACACGCTTATCTTTATTTAAGTTCATAATTTTGTTGCTTATGAAACAATTAATAGTTAATTATTAAGTATTACAATACTGTCAAATTTTTGCGACATACATTAGTTTAAATTACTTTAAAACACTCTTTCAAGCGTGCTACATATAATACGAAATCAAGATCGCATAACAATGTTTTCGCATTATAAACACGACATAATATTTATAAGGCAATATAATTATGAAAATCCATTAAAATCTCCATTTCCATGTAAACTTTCCCAGTTTTCGTTCAGTCGCGACGAATGTACCTCTTCCTCTTGGTAGATAAATATCTAGCGACGGAATAAGGCAGACTGTTCGCCATTTTCAATTTAATTAACTCTACCTGCGGAAATTGCGGACGTAGAATAATTTAGCAGCGTTTTAAATAGCTCTACAACCGGGATTACACGCACAGTGAATCAAATGCGAAATGCGAAATAGGTAGATACTCTTTCTACTTGAAAACATTATTATAAGGATTTTAGTAGACTTACCTTTTTGGATTAAACGGATGAACATACAAGCACAGTAAGTAATATATTTTTCAGAAGGATTTGTAAAGATACATCAAAGATATTCAAGTGCATATTTTGCACGGTGAAATAAAAATATTAATGGTTAATTTGCCAACAAAAAATTGAAACAATTCTGTGATAAAACAAAGATATTATTTCGTAGGTATTACAGACAAGTACGGTATTCCATGGGAAATATTATGTACAGTAAAAAATTGAAAGATGTCCGATCAAGGTCATCTGTATCATGAACGAATTAACAAATTGGCATACATTTTTCTCTTTTATTTGCAAATACTACAAGCTTATGCGATAAGGATGGATATAAATCGCTTGTCTTTCAAAAATTCATATTGTTTGGACTAAGGAAATTCCATTCTAAAACGATTGTTCAGATATATTATCTTGAATCATAGTCGTACGAATAACGTTATTCTCTGTCAGTGTCACTGACACTGACATTGTATCAGTATCTTATTTTTCACATATTTGGTTTTCCATTTGCTAATAAACTTACCAGTTGACATAGTTTTGAATTTTAAATGCTTTTACTGTAACATATATTATTATAATAATAAAATAATAATAGTAGCTTATGTACCCTCATAAATACTAAATAAGCGACACTACTGAATTTGACAGAATGGGTGGATTCATACAATTCGTAGAAGACCTTGATCGGACATCTTTAATTTTTTTTACTGTACCTATACGAATGATGTATAAAAAATAATAATTTTGAAGTATCGTCTGACATTAATTAAAATATATCACCTATTTATTTCTATTTTAAAGAAATTTCTGTTAATATATTATTTACCGTACTGTATACAGGCTGTTCATTTTAAATGGGCCACCATTGCTATCTCGAGAACTATAAGAGCTACAAAGACGTTTAAATGGGCAAACAATTTGTATTTAACAAGACAACTTTAAAGAAAAGAATATTTATTTTTATCGGCTAGTGGTTCTCAAAATACGAAACCAAACTTTTTTTATTTTGAAGGAGAATATAGGCTTTATTTGCTCATTTTTTAGAGAATTTAATTCTAAATTCAGTAGTAGTATTTTTATATCCTTATATAATGATTTTTTTTGAGAAAATTCATATAAAGTGTTATATTCATTTGATTAAAACATGGCTATAATAAGAGTGGCTCGAATGAAAAAAATAAATACATGTTATATTTTTGCATATAATTAGAATGCCTTGACAAAAAGAAGTCAATATTTTGTTTTTGTAGTTGATCATAAAAATCAACGCAAACAAAATATACACGTATTTCTTTCATGGCATACTTAATTCTATGTAAAAAAACACTTATGACACTCTTATTATAGCCATATTTATTCAAATTACTATAAAACGTTACATGCATTTTTCCCAAAAAAAAAATCATTCTTTAAGGCCGTTTGACACGATACATTATTTAGTAGAAAATTATGTACATTTTTCTGTTTCATAATTTTGAACAAAAAAATGTATCGTTACATCAGTAGAATGACGTTCAGAAAAATATACAAAATAATATAGAACTTGTCCTATATTTTAGCAAAATATGTTACAGAATATGCGCAATATGGATGCGCATTGAGTTCAGGCGCCGCCTTTGGCTTTGGGTTTGTTTGACGTTTAAATTACTTTTATTGTTTTTCTGTTCGTTAAAGTTTGTAATAACTTTCAAAATGTCATGGTCACGGGATCAGGTTAGAATATTAATAGAAGAGTATGAAAAATACCCTATAAAACAAAATGTAAGGAACACAAAAATAAACATGCTAGGTTAAGGGCATTAGAACAAATTTTATGCAAAATAAAAGAAAAAAGGCGTAATGTAACAATTAATGACATAAATTCGTACAGTCGTACGAAATTTCTGTACGATGTAGTATCTTCTACTTTTAATTCTTGATTTAGTAAATATAAAATACCTTTGCCTTGTTCTCGCCGTTTCAGCCAATTTCTAGACCATATTCTCCTTTTAGTAATTCTTTGTTTCTTGTCTATGGCTACAATTTTTATAATTGAAGAGAGTAATAATAATAAATTTAAATTAATTTCTTGTATGTTTATCCATTTTGCTTTTCTTCGTAACTTCTGACAGATATCTGTTAAGATACTGTTTGTGCGCAGGCGCACATAAAGAATTACGTACAAAATAATGAAGCAGTGACATACAGTCTGCAGAATATTGTACAAAAAAATGTGTAATTTAGTGTGATTAAATTTTTGTACAAAATTATGTACATTATTCTGAACATAAAATTGCATCGTGTCAAACGACCTTAAGGCTATAAAAATATATCACTGAATTCAGAATTAAATTCCCTAACGAATGAGTAAATAAATAAAAAAAAATCTCATTTAAAATAAAAAGTTAGGTCCCGTATTTTGAGTACTACTGGTCGAAAAAATATTTCTTTTCTTTAAATTTGTCCTGTGAAATAGAAATTGTTTGCCCATTTAACCGTCTTTGTAGCTCTTATAGTTCTTGAAATAGCAATGGCGGCCCATTTAAAATGAACAGCCTATATTTTCCCTGGAAAACAAAACATTAATATGACAATTGAATAAGAAATATATGTGGAAATGAATTTTATTGGAATATAATATAACATGACTTAATAAAAAATAAATTTTGTACAACAATACGATGTATGATACAATAATTTACAACAATTACATTGAAATATTTACAAAAGTATACTCCATCCGAGTACACATGACAGTGGAGTGGAGAGCACACGAAGTAAACATTCGAGAGAGAGAGAAAAGAGAGAGATAGCGTATTTTCCCCTTCTATTGAGTATGATGCTCTTTTATTATTGTTTACACATATTACAATTGTTTAAATTTAGGAAAACACTTAAAATATGAATTATAGTTACCTATCTAATATTTTACTATATACAATCTATTTCTAATGACTAGTTTAATTAGACAAATTCACACACTGAATTGGTCGAGCTCCATATTAGAGCAGGCAGGAATTTTTCCTGAACAGTGATTTACTTGCATTTTACAGAGCAGGTAGACAAGACATTTTTTATGGTTGTTCTTTGGGTTTATACAATAGTTGTGATGCCTTTTCCAAATGTCAAACCTAAAAATAAATAAAATAAATAGAACAGAAAATAAAATACCCTGTTATGGTTTATGATTAATAATTCAGTCTGTTTTCAAAATGAAAAGAATAGTAAAGCTTAAAGGCGTTTTTTATTCAGAGCGGTAACTTAAAGCCATTTTTTTGGTGTTTCATAATTTTGATTCACAAATCAACATTTGTTGAATGTCGCTTTAATTAAGAGAGTAGCTTAATGCAAAAACAACCAATGTCAATGTATCTTTTTATAAAATATGACTATAAGTAACCGGTTAACTGCATAAAAATCGCCCAGAAGTATATAAAAGAAAAATAAAAGAATATATTTCAGTCTGTTTAAGCACCTTAAATGAATTTCTTTGTCGATGATTTGATTGGTTATTATGTACAGTTCATCTTCAGAAATACAGTGTATCCCAAAAGTTTTCCTACATACAACTCGTACAAATACTTTTGGAACAGCCTGTATATATCTGTGGCCCCGAAATGGTATATTTTATATAGTTTTGATAGAGACCATATCATTATATCAGATTGAAATACGAGTATGTATATATTACAATATTCATTCTTAAAATTTATTTGTGTGATGTACTCAGGGCAGGACTAGAAGCAATAATGGTTCTTTTAAGCTTTTCGCGAAAGTTCATGTTTTTAAAGACAAGCCATATTTGGCCCCCGGGGAAATTCATCATTTTCACAGTGGCCAGTCCAACCCTGTCTAGACTATTTTGTGAAGTTAATAATAATACGTATTATTATTAATATTTTTTTTGAAACAAATGATATAAATTAAAAGAGTATTTGAACTGATGGCATAACTATATTATAAATACATGTTTTTACGTATAGAGAGTTAATTTTAGACTACTATATATACCAGATTTTGTAAGCTAAAAAATATTGCGTTCAGAAAGCTAAAGTACAGTATGAAATAATTTTTAATACTGCAGTTTTCATTCCAATAAAAATTATTTCAAAAAATAGCATTTATGTCAAAGGGACAATAAGATTATTTTACTATACAGAGTAGGCAGGGAATTCATTCATTTCAACAGAACAGCACAAATAATGGCACGTTGACATTCAATGTAAAAGCAAACAGTGACAGTTATGTGCCGCCTCATCACACTGACGATACAGGGTGTTTCAGGACTAGTGTAACAAACTTTAGCAGCTTATTCCTGAGGTCATCTTGAGCCAAAAATGTCATATGAACATAGGTCCTATTCCTTCTAGTTACCAAATTACAAGAGGTTGAAGTTCTATAAATAACACAAAATTTTCTAATTTTTGTAATCAAGGTACTTTCGGAAAACAAGAGTTATTATTGAAAAATCATACCTTATTTATATTAATTAATTAATTGTCTTAATTAAAAATTGTTGTACTTTTGATTGTATTTTTGTTTCATAATGGATGGTTATAGTACTGCTGAATATGCAGATATGATTTTTATTTATGGATTATGTAATGGTAATGCCAAGACAGATATCCAAATAGACGCCAACCTTCCCATCGCATTTTTCAGCGTCTATGTGAAACTGGATCAACAACTGTACGGGGAGGTGTTCAAAATGATGGCATTGGTGTTAATAATAACGATGAAGATAAAGAGAATGTAATTGGGGCTGGTCTCGATAATCCTGAAATCAGCAGCGATGCGCTGCTCAATTACACATGTCTCACAGCACTGTTTGGCGGATATTAAACCGTGAGGAATTACATCCCTATCACTTTCAGCGAGTTCAAGCACTGCAACCCGGAGACTATGGTTCTCGTTTAGAATTTTGTCGCTGGTTTCTCCGTCAAAATTTAAATGATCCTGGCTTTATTTCCAGAGTGTTATGGTCTGATGAAGCCCAATTCACGAGAGATGGAGTAAACAATTTCCATAATTACCATTTATGGAGCATTGAAAATCCACATGCGATTGTTCAGTCCTGTTTTCAGCAAAGATTTAGCATAAATGTCTGGGCAGGAATTTTCAATTCTAGATTACTAGAAATTGAAGTTTTAATTGACCGATTAACAGCTGATGGCTACAGAAACTTTCTGGAAAACAGACTACATGAACTAATAGAAGATGTTCCACTTCTTGTACGACAACAGATGTGGTACCAGCATGATGGTGCTCCTCCTCACTATGGTAGACAAGTAACTGAGTGGTTAAACCAAAACTTTCCCAATAGGTGGATTGGACGTGGATGTCCAAACTTTTGGCCTGCAAGATCTCCAGACTTAAATCCTCTTGATTTCTATCTATGGGGACACTTGAAACAAGAAGTTTATAGGGTACAAATAAACACGCGTGAACAGTTACTTGAACGAATTATAAATGCATCTGCTGCCATTCGTAACGATCAAAATGTAATTTATCGTGTATATGATTCTATGATTCGCCGATGTCAAGCATGCATACGAATTCAAGGCGCGCATTTTGAGCACTCGCTTATTTCATATTGTGTTAACCTATTCCATGTAATAATTGTGTCATCGTATGTTTTGTTGTCCAAATCGTATTCGTTAATATTAATAAATAAAATTAATTAATACAAATAAGGTATGACTTTTCAATAATAACTCTTGTTTTCCGAAAGTAGCTTGATTACAAAAATTAGAAAATTTCGTGTTATTTATAGAACTTCAACCTCTTGTATTTTGGTAACTAGAAGGAATAGGACCTATGTTCATATGACATTTTTGGCTTAAAAATAAGCTGTTAAAGTTTGTCTGAAACACCCTGTATTTATAATTTTATAGCTAGTCCCGACAGCGTAAATTTTTCTGACTATAGCAGTGGCGTATGTAGATTCTTATTTCGGACAGGGCCCAAAATGTAAGTGCAGGGTTGCCACCTTTTAAAAATTGAAATGGAGGACATAAAGAATCACAGAAAATTATGAACACAAAGTTACAATAAACAATTATTATATTACCGACTTATCGATTAAGTACTCGTTTCTTGCATAAATAGAAATAAAATATATATAATTGTGCACTTAACGGTTTAATTGTATCGTATAGTCTTCAACCCAGCATCTAGCGCAAGTGCAGTGTCACTAAAATACAAGGATGCAACCGATTCTAATACCAATAGATTGCCAGAATTTCGTTTCATTCGACCAAACGACCAGCATCTGACCCCTGATGCCCACAAAACAAGTCGAGAGATATTTGAAAACCTCTAATATTGCAAGAGAAGCAGACCCGTTGACTTTCTGGCGCTATGAAGTTCTTTATTCAAATTGGAAAAAAGTAGCACAAAAGTACTACGGCACTGCGGCAGGTCTCGTTTAGACAAACTTGCGAATCGCTTGTCTCCGCAAAATTTGAAGATAATCTTTTAAATGTTTTTACCTCTCGCTAAGAGAGGTATTGCATTCATGCTAAAAATCGCATATCCAGATTTTATTGAATAAGCACGTTTACAATCCGATTTTAACATTTTTACGATGATGTCTGTGTGTGTGTGTGTGTGGATGTGTGGTTTTGGTAATAATTGGACAACCGGAAGTAGAAGATTCTTGAAAAAAAATCTTCTAAATATTATTTTTTGAAAATTTTTCGTGGTAATATTAAAGAAAATTAAATTCTCTATCTGATACATTTAAATATTTTATTATATATTCCATAGATTTAGAGATAAAAGAAGTATAATACATAAAATAATCTGTTGTAATAAATTTGACAGCCGAAAGAATGCCATGAAAAATAGTTGATAATTTAAATTATTTGTAACTGACAGATAAATGTCAGTGTCAGAAATAATGAGTAATGAATTAAAAATGTACTTGGAGAATCCCTTAGTTCTTGATCTGTGACTATTATGGAGATGACAAGTCTAGGTTGAAGGACTTAAATTTGTTTCAAACATTATGGGACAATGTACACCAGTACTGTAGACTAGAGTAACTTTGAATTGCGAAAAAGCTATCAAATTCTTCTCAAGTAAGTTGTAAATATTGACAAAATCGGAGTGCAATCTATCCGTCACTTTATTAAAGGGAATTAAGGTTATTTAGATATAACAAGTATGAAAAAATAAAATGTAAAAGAAGATATATAAGAATAGATGCACAATCCAGATATATACATTTTAGACCGCCCAAAATTAATGTTTTTACTAGAAGAATATGAAGAAAAAGTAAACAAAGTTGTTCGAATTGAAAATTGCTGTTACCAGCCTAATATTTATATATGGTAAACTCTACTTTGTAATTTATTGTAACATAATTTATGGTAAAATATCTTCATGTTGAGACATGCTATTATTGAATAATAAAGAAGTTTATACGTCATAGATTTATATGAATATATTATTTGTATTTATAAAAATAATCTTTGCTTTATGCATACAGCCAGGTAAAATATACGGCGAGAGGTTATGTGCTGGCCACATCAGATTTTTTTTATTTACTAACTTCCCGAAAGGTATGGACAAAATTTGAGTGTAGTCAAAAGTAATTTTGAATTTCACAAGTATATTTACTTATAGTGTAACAGAAATAAGTACATTAAATTTAGCCAGTGATATTGAGTTAAAATTCTTCAAAGTTTTATTTCATATTTCATTATCCGCCTATGGTTGAATTTAAAATGGACTGCGCATGCGTCTACAACCAATCGTTGCGACTGCGACTGAATACAATGAAAGGTTGAATGAATTTGTCAACACAAAATAAAGATTAGAAACTGGTGAATAGATTGACTGATACACCAGATGGTGAAACTACACTAATCGGGAAAGATAAAGGATAGAATAGAATACCTCGACTAACGTAACAAAAAAAAGTCATACGTCAAATGTTATGTTAAGTTAGACAATCCAAAAAATGTAGGACATTTATAGGATGTAGTCGACCAAGAACAACTCTACAATTGACGGAACAAGAAAACGCATAAAGATGATTAAAAGTTATGCAGGCCTAAGTGAAATCACAATAAATGTTTAAAATGGCCAGCGTCATTGTCAATACAATCTGAAGGCGTCGACGAAATGATGTAACTGTTTTTCTTTTAATATCCTCCAAATTGTCATATGTGACACTCTGTGTTGTAGTGCTATTATTCGAGTACTAAAACCTGGCTCAATCAATACTTATTTTATTTACATACATGTAAAAAGGTGCGAACGTTTGGAAGATGACGATTCGGAAAACGGTCCAAATAAACTTGCTAGTCTTTGGCAGCGTTTCTCTGAGCTTTACCATAGGCCAGCACAATATCTGTGTACTCACTATCCGTAAAGACAGGCATCTTTACTGATTATAACTTTTATAATAATTATTAACCGATTTATTTGTCAAAATATATTTGAAAAAGTTGACAACTCACATTTGTCAAAAACAACTATTTCATTGTTTTTGCTACTGGATCGTAATTATTATGAAAATACCTAAACAAATTTATGGGGGGGGGGGGGGTAAAACTGCTAAAAATATGAGATTTCGAAAGAAATATTGTTGCTCTCGACGAGTTCTATCACTGGTTAAATTTAATTACTTATTTCTGTTACACCCTATATATTCACTTTTGCCTTCTTTTATTTTTACCTTCTTCTAAAATTGATTTGTTCCTATCAGTATCGCCAATATTTTTCAACAAATGTCGGTATCGTATTATTCGAAATACTAGACATACATACCTACATAATTTAGATATTCAAATTATTGTAAAACATCATTAAATATTCAATTTTATGTTAGGGAGGACAATTTTAATCGCAAAAGAGGACGGAGAAAAATATTGGGTAAAACAGGACTGTCCTCCCCAAAGGAGGACGGGTGACAACTCTAATTGTAAGTTAGGTCCGCCTCTTAAGTGCATAACGAAACAAAAATTATATTTTGCCGTGATTTAAAATATTATTAAATTAGTAATAACGACAGCAGAAATATACAGTATTGGTTATAAAGATAGCAACTTTTAAAAAAAATTAAATAACTCTCAAGGAAGAAGAGAAATTTTAAAAATAAATTACAGGATTAATGTTCCCTTGAAACAAGTTTATTCTACGTTAACATAGCCTATATTGAATTTATAAAATTGATTAAATTTGTATAACTTGATTTTTGTCTAGCAACCATTTGCATTATTTGTTTATTTTCTGAATTTCAACGTGTATATCATGTAATTGTTTAAAAAATATGAATTCGTATTAATAAATCATGGATCGTAATAAAACTGTATCCAGTAAGATTAGAAAATTAATAATCCGATCGTATGAAAATTGTATTTCACAAAAGAAAATTTCTAAAACATCTATTTTACATAAATAAGTCTAAAGTATCACGTATAAAAAGCCGTTTTCGATATAAAAGAATTATTGTGCCTTCTACAATACATAGTTTGCTATAAAAATACCTCAGACATACAAAATTATGGAAAATAATTTGTTAAAAAATCTGTTTTTTGTCACTCGCATTTTGTTTAGGATTTTTAGCTAATAATAACAGTGATAAAATGTCTTCAAGAACGGTACGAAGATGATTACTTAGCGAAAGACTTTACAGTGGTGGACTAGCAAAAAAAACACTTCTTTGAAAGAAGATCTTGACTCGAGACTACTGTATTAGTAAATTCAAAAAAACATACAAGCTTTACCAATAAAGATTTTATACTACAGTTTTAAAATCTGGTATATATAGTCCCCTGTATCATTTTAAAACCCAGTGGTATTCGCTTCATGCTCCCAATCGGAGCTAGCCAACGTAGATTGCGTGGGCGGTGTATCACTAACATCCTCCTTACCCCTAGCAGGATAATAAACACACGGTCCAGGACTAGGTGCTCTGATCCTCACACTATGTCTCAAATCCTTTTGAACCCCATTCCTCAAGGACAAGCCATTCCTCGATATACTAGTCGTATTCGTCCTGTGCAGCCTTATACTTTGTCTATCAGCACACGACATTAGACTATCATCGTGAGTTGCCCCATCGGGACTATCCCTTCCTCCAACTCCAAACAAACCATGACTACAAAACAACTTCAGGAATAGTCTTTTGAACTTCTCCCCGAAGATGACGTAGATGATAAAGTTGATACTGCTGTTGATGGTTACCAACAGGTTGGATATTTTCACCAAAGGGTCATTGATTATGCCGTAGAAGGACTCCAAGATGTTGACGATAAGTGGAAGGATGTTGCAAAGGAAGAAGACGGAGACGACGAAGAGAAGCATGGTAGCAAGACCGATTTCTCGACGCTGGAGGCGGGAAAGTCGTTGTCGTTCGGCATTCGCTTTGCGGACCTGGAAAGTAAATCGGACCTAAGAAGATTAAAATATGGTGGGAATGAAGTTACATGCAGGATAATAAAATATGTTTTATGAACACCCTAATTCTGTAAGAAAGTTACTAACTCATACCAACACTACCATACCAAATGAAGATATGTTAGCAAAAATAACCTTAGTCCATGTTTTACCTTCAGTCACTTATAGGTAAGGAAGGTATTGTCTTTGGTAAAAACAATTGATGAGTTTTTAGTGAATAAGCACGTTTTAGGGTTCCAAGAATATGATTTTACTGTTTACGATCATGTCTGTATGTGTGTATATCTTTATGTTGCAGTGACGTATTGGAGGGGGCAATTGTTCCCTTTGTCCCCTCCAAAATTTTGAAAGGCATGCGCGTCTTCGGGATTCCTAAAGAATATGAGTAATTTTTATTAAAACATTTGTTTTTTACCTATAAATTTAATATATTGTCAGTTTATAATAAATTGTTTAATTTTAAACAATCCATATCTATTATTCCTAGGAATTTGTACATGTGATGGGTTATGCTTATGTTTTAAGGAACTTGGCCCCCTCAGAAAAAAGTATTTCTAGATACGCCATTGAAGAATTGATTAGATTTTTGTTATAATTGGTCAACCGGAAGTACTCCATATGAAATTATTAACAGTTTTTCTTTAAAAAAAAAATGCAGTTAAATATCAATTTTTCACATTTTGTTATTAATATTACAGAACATGTTATTCTCTAAACGGTTTGATTACATATTTTATTCATATTCAACAGTTATACATTTAAAAAAATTTGATGTGGCCAGCAAATTACATTCCGTCAATATTTCCAGTAAAATCATTTCACAAAGATATTATGTAAATTTTATTTATCATTGACATCTGTCAATTAGTAATATTTGAATAATCTGTTTCCATGCGGTGCAGCTTTTAGCAGCATAGGTTGCAAGATATTTGTTTATAATTTTTTTTATCTCTAAATTCATTGAATATGAAGATAAAAAGGTAATTAAATCGAATAGAGAATAAAATATTCTTTAATATTTATAATAATATAAAATGACAAACCTTACCTAAAGGTGACGGAGGGTAAAAATTATAAAGATATTACATTTCATAAATCAGCCAGTTATGCTGCTATAACAATGGAAACTGCTAATATATTCAGATAAATTTAATTGACAGATATGTCAGTATTAAGTGCAATTTACATATTTTATTCATGAAATAATTTTACTGGAAATATAGAATATTTTGGAAAAAAAATATGTATAGAATTTGTACAAAATACACAGAATTGACGGACGGTAATGTGCTGCTCACATTAGATTTTTTGAATTTGAGATAACCAGAGAAATAACATTCTAGCTTCCTTCCTTTTATATAATTATTTACTGGATGTTAAGAAATAGAAAAATAAATATTGATGAACAATTACATTTACGAAACTGTTTAGCATCCTTGAAAGTACATAATTCTGTATGTAACTCATATTTACAATATTTGGACTATGGTTGTTTTTACAAACTTTATTTATCCGAAATTATGATACATCATTTATATCATTCAATTATAATAGACAATAAAATAATATTAAATACAAATAAAATCATTTGTCTTCAAAGTTTAAATTCTTGAAGACAGTTGGCAGCACACGTCAAATACTCCCTCTCAAATTTTGAAATTCTTTAGTGTTTCTAGTGCAGACGCCTTCTTTAAGGGGCTCATATACATAATACATGGCAAACATATTGTATCGACAGGCATAGAATGGATTTTGTGTGACGTCACACAATCGAAAAATCAATAATATGGATCATGCGCAATACGTTAAGTAATAGAATGTTTAAAAATCTCGGTAATTTGGGACAAGTACCGACAATAATAAAAAAGCTGCAACTATTGTTTTTATTAATATATTCATTTATTTTGTACATACATGCTAAATATTTATAACCGCGCAATTATGAATCAAAATATTTGTATTATAATTTAATCTGTTCAATTTAATAAGCATTTATTTTGTTCTTTCTTTGATTTAGAAAATGGATTATCTTTTAATTAATTTAAAAATAAAATGTGTAGAACATGCAGTGTCTTCTCATTACATCTTTAAACAAATTGCAGAAAAATAATTCAAAGGAAAATTATAGCAATAAGAATAAGAAGTTTAGAGACGAACGCTTAAATTTTAAAATGTAATAACTTGTGACTAAGATACTTTTTGTGAAAAACAATTTTACCAAACTGTTTGGCATCCTTGAAAGTATATATCGCTCTATGTAACTCATACTTATAGTACGTATTTGGACTATAGTTGTTTTTGCCAAGAACTCTTCAATTGCAAACACAGATTTAAACATTTATATCTGTTTCTATTGGTTACAATTTTTAGCAACTTTCTTACAATATTGGGGTGAATGATGCATTCATTCAACATACATTCATTTCAAATATACAAGTTTCCTTTGTTTCGTCTACATCTACACATCATAGTGTAACGTGCGCCCCTGACTTAAGAATATTCGGGCGCCGCTACTGGTAGAACATTCCCAAGCGATGACGTAATCCCCGACAGCGGAATAACCCATACGCCTAGACATGTTAATTACACCGGTGACCTAAATCTATTGTATTCAATATTATTGTGGCGTCAGAAAGTTCCAGTAGGACACTGGGCTGTATAAATACCGTCCGAAGGACAGTGGAGAGATAGTCTGATATATAAAAGCAACGGGCAATGAAGTTGGTGATATAAATAAATAGTCCACGAGTTGTTAACATAAATAAATGTAGTTATATAAATAAATATAGTGATATAAATATTTTTTAAATAAATAATCTTAGTTTAAGTATTTAATAATATTCTTAGTCTTAAATTAGTGTTTATAATTATTTAATCATAGTGTTAGTTATTTTTATTATCTTTTTAATATTCATCTTAACTATTTATGGTTTAATAAACGTATTATTTTAATTAATAATATTTTTCTGATTTTTACACTTCACCCATATAAATAAAACGTTACAATACAAAGAAGACCGTCCGAAATTATAGTACTTCTGATAATTACGGAAAAGCATTTAACTGGAAAAATACTAACGTATATAACAAAAGTATTGAGAAAAAGTTAAATCTATTCATCAAATAGAAAGAATTATTTTATTGAAACGTTGAGGTTAGCATAAGGGGTTGCTTCTTCAAACTAAGGAGATAAGAAATCTAATATTACAACACTGATAGGTGACCATTATCTTCAGTGCGACGCAGTTTTTTAATACCTTGTCCCATTTGACTCTGGTCGATGTTAAATCTACTCCCCGGATCGTCAGAAATATAATTGTGTCTAACTGTTATTCGTTTTGATATTTCCAGCCATTATTGTATATTTTTCTGCTAAGAAATGCCCAAAAGTCTTCAGTCAGTTGCTTCTGAGAAACATTTAGGGGATTATACTATTTCTGATTTCTATAAAATGTTGGCTGTTTAATGCGCTGCAGCATCTAGAGATTCGCTCAAGCTGGGCCGAAGTCTATTTGGTTATGTATTTTTCGATATTCTAAATCATTTCTGAACAAAGTTCTGCTAACAATCATCTTTAAAATTTTAAATTGTCCAGTTAATTTGCGCGATGACGTTCTAACTTTGTCTTGAGCACTTTGAATGAGTCTGCTGATTCGATTTGGGGGCTCACTTTTTGGTAAATTAATACATACTACACATTCTTTACATTCCTGTATAGTTCGGTAAATAGTCGTCCGTCCAATATTTTAATCCCCAAAAATGTTAACAATTTCACATTTCGGTTTAGATAGATTTGCGTATTTCAAGTTTGTATAATATCTTTCAAAACATTTTCACCCAATTTCATAAATAATGCACAGGTTGGCAACACTGCGAATTGGATGATGCAACAACAGTGGTATTTACAATTTACGTCAGTTGTAGTAGAATGTTTGGGGAAGAAACATGCGTTTTGTTTTCAACTATAGCGTAATCTGTTTTTCACAAACGTCAGCTAATAATGGAGCCTACACGTGCCTTGGGTTTTGTGACTGAACAGAAGCGGAAACGCTTGGATATTGCAACCTTACTGAAACAAATATTCGAAGTTGAAGGTCAAGCATTCTTGTATCGAATAGTCGCTATTGATGAAACGTGGGTTAGAGATTTTGAGTCGGAGTTGAAATCACAGTCCGAGTGGAGACGTCCAAATTCCCCGTCAAAAATTTTTGGAGAGCTCAATCAAAAGTCAAACAAATGATGATCTTTCCTTATGATTACAAAGGAATCATCATGATAGACAGAGTTCCATGTGGAACAAGTGTCACAACAGTTTATTATCGGGCTTTCATGCAAAAACTGCGCAGAAAAATTGCCCAAAACCCGACCTCAGTTGCTCGAGGCTGGGCCACTCATTCTTAATGACAATGCCCGTCTCCACATCGGGAATGTCGTAACCGAAAAACTGCGTGAATACGATTGGGAAGTGTTACCTCGTGCTCCCTACAGCCCGGACATGAGACCATCAGACTTTGACCTATTCCCAAAGCTGAAACAGCCCATGCGTGGACATTGTTTACTGTCTCTGGAAGAGCTTCCTGCTTCTGTTATCCAAGCCATTCGACATAGGAACAGAGATGGTGTCTTGAATGGAATAGTAAAATTTCCCAGACGTTGGCACTCGGTCATTGAGAAGCAGGTGGAATATATTGAAGGATTGTAAAGAGATAGTGTAATAAAAATAAACAAATGAATAAAGTAACAATTGTGGGCAATATTTATGAAATGACCCTCGTATAAAACAATTATTATGTATTTATTATGTCCAGTAACAACTAGATTAGACCTTATTTCGTAATATAATTTAGAGCGTAAAATTTTTCTCAAAACTTTTGTTACATCCATTAGTGAATTTAAATTTTCAATTCTTAGGAAAACTTCCTTTGATAATGGCTTGACAGCTCTTAGCGTTTTCCGTACAAAATATATCATCACGGCTTATTACCGTTTGCTGTGTGTGTCAATCTGCTTTGTACACACATATCGCTAATGATGATGACATATTTGTTGTTCATTTTATACAATTTGTGGAAAAAATGATATATATATATATATATATATATATATATATATATATATATATATATATATATATATATATATATATATATATATATATATTATCCTAGGTAAACGTATTTCCATCTCTTCAAATAAAAAACGCAGCAACCGTGGACTACTTATTTTGATATTCTGTGTAACTACGTATAATAGCATATTCATACAGATTATTCGACCCTCGGAAGAAAACTTTCCCTTTTAAGGTATACACACCATCCATCAAAATTCATAGAAAATGTTCACGTATTCATGTACCCCTAATCAATCATATTTCGTACAGTATGTACATGTTAATCTCAAATATAATGCAACAGACAGGATTCATTTTAGAATATAGGAAGTATCAAAAGAATATTTTCTGATTGCACTTTGTTATCAATTTATTAATAAAAAATTCTCCAAACATAACGTATGTCCTAAAAGTTTCGGCACAAATTTCAACAATTTTTTATTGTAATACAATGGCTATTTGTGTATTAAGAGCGCAAAATAGGACATTGTCGATTGAGAGGTTGTTCTCTCGAAATCGACAATGTCCATTTGCGCTCGAAACACACACAAGATTTTTTCTACAGTCGCTGCCATAACAAAAAATTATAAAATGTACACTTTGTACTTACACTACTACTTAATTAATAAGGATTAATATAAAGAAAAAATTTATCGTTATTTCCCATTCTTCTTGACCTATTGCTTCAATCTAATCTAAATATTTTATACTTTCGTTTTTGTAAATAAATGCCCTAGTTTATTTTCACAATAGTGCAGCATTTTTTTTTGGTTATGTAACATACCGACAGAGCAGTTATATGTCAGATTGATTTGTAAAGGTGGTAAATACAGTGCCATTAGTTCCTGACTCAACGTTTCCATTAAGAATGTAGACAAGTGATATTTCTCAACAGTGTATAGTTAGAAATTTGGACAGCGAGAGTTTTTTCTACTTTGTCTCGCTAGAGCGGCAAAGTGACATTTTGCGTTGACAAAAGAGAGCGCAAATGGCTACTTTCTATGTAGACTGTAGAAAAAATGTATTTACTTACAGTTCTGTAATACTTAATAATTAACTGTTTCATAAGCAACAAAATTTTGAAATTAAATTAAATAAAGATGGGCATGTTCTTCCATAAGGCGCAACTTTGTACGGACACCTAGTATTGAGTTTTGGACAACATTTTCATTGATTTTTCAGACTTCACAGTGAACAACGAAATAGATACATCTAACAAAATTGGTCTATTTTATTGAAGAAGAACACGCTGGAGATGATGTTATCTTCTGGTCAGACCTTTCTTCCTCTCATTATGCAACACAAACTCAAAATTAGCTAAGTGACCAAAACGTACGATTTACTCCGCGAAACGACAATCCCATAACCTTCCCCGAACTTGCCCCATAGAAGGTTTTTGGGCTCTTTTATCTTAAAACTTCACGATGGAGGTTGGGAAGCACAAAATGAGGACGAACTTCAACGCAGAATATACAGGAATTGAAGAATGACCGAGAAATCGGTGTAAATGTCTTCCAAAACCCCATGCTAGGTGTCCGTAGAAAGTTGCGCCTTGTGGAATATATAAACAAAGGACTAAAATCGCTGATAAGGTGTTGGTATGGTGCGCTATTTTCACAAGGGGTGTATCCCTAGCCTTATATGGGCCGAGTGAGGTAAAGCCCTGAATAGTCCAAGGTATGTTTAACAAAATTGGTCAAATTTATTGAAGAAGAACATGCTGGGGATGATTTTAGCCTCTGGTCAGGCCTTGCGTCCTGTCTATGCAACACAAACTTAAAATTAGCTAACTGACCAAAACGTACGATTTGTTCCGCGAAACGACAATCCCATAACCTTCCCCGGGCTCGCCCCATGGCAGGTTTTTGGGTTCTTTTATCTTAAAAAATTACGATGGAGGCTGGGAAGCACAAAATGAGGACGAACTTCAATGCAGAATATACAGGAATTAAGGAATGTCCGAGAAATTGATGTAAATGTCGTCCAAAACCCCATGCTAGGTGCCCGTAGAAAGTTGCACCTTGTGGAAGATATAAACAAAAGACTAAATTCGTAGATAAGGTGTTGGTATGGTGCGCTATTTTCATAAGGGATGTATCCCTAGCCTTATGTGGGCCGAGTGCTGTGAAGCTCTGGATAGTCAAAGGTATGTTTAACAAAATTGGTCAATTTTATTGAAGAACACGCTTGGGATGATTTTATCTTTTGGATAGACCTTCCGTCCTGTCACTATGCAACACAAACTTAAAATTAGTTAACTGACCAAAACGTACGATTTGTGCCGCGAAACGACAATCCCATAACCTTCCCCGGGCTCGCCCCTTGGGTTTTTTTATGTTAAAAATTTATGATGGAGGTTGGGAAGCCCAAAATGAGGACGAACTTCAATGCAGAATATACAGGAATTCGGGAATGTCCGAGAAATTGATGTAAATGTCGCCCAAAATCCCATGCTAGGTGTCCGTAGAAAGTTGCGCCTTGTGGAAGACAAAAGACCAAATTCGCACATAAGCTTTTGGTATGTTGCGCTATTTTCACAATGGATATATCCCTAGTCTAATGTGGGCCGAGTGAAGTAAAGCCCGGATATTCAAAGGTACATCTAACAAAATTGGTCAATTTTATTCGAAAAAGAACCCGCTGGGGATAATTTTATCTTCTGGCCAGACCTTGCGTCCTCCTATAAACTTCCCCAGGCTCGCCCCATAAAAGGTTTTTGGGCCCTTTTATATTGAACATTCACGATGGATGTTGGGAAGCCCAAAACAAGGACGAACTTCAACGCAGAATATACAGGAATTCAGGAATGTAAATGTCGTCCAAAACTCGATGCTAGGTGTCCGTAGAAAGTTGCGCCTTATGGAAGAACACGTCCATCTTTATTTAAGTTCACAATTTTGTTGCTTATGAAACAGTTAATTATTAAGTGTTACAAAACTTTAAGTAAATGCATATTATACTACAAAATAAGATTGTTGAAATTTGTGCCAAAACTTTTAGGACGTACGTTAGTTTATTCTTTCCTCGTTCTTATCGAAAATCAGATTGTTTCTGCTGTTCCGCTGATACTTATTGACAATTTCTTAAGTTCTAATTCATTGCAACTTTATTCTTATTTCTTTGCTATACCTTCTAATCTTTCTTTGTTAAATACGTTCACTCAAAATTTTACTCATTCCTGATGTGATTGAGTATATGGTACAGAGCAGAGGTCTTAATGCAATCACTGCATCAAACAGATTTCAGCAGACTACAAAGAATCAATTAACAAATAATAGATTCATTATGGAGTCTTTGATAAGGAAACTAGATTGAGATTTGAGAATTGTATGAAGACTACAAAATAGATTGTAATATTGTTAAAGGATTTGAAGTAATACAGATTTTATTTTATTTGATTTTGAAGCTAACGTAAGTGCAGATTGAATTTGGATGCGTGATTGCATAAATATTGTGAATAATTACCGTGAAATCTCTCTTAACGGACAATTTCAATAAGTGGACATCACTATTAACTGGACAATTTTACGAGAAGCGGGATTTTTATATTGATTTTCCTAATAAACAAATCTCTATTAAGCGGACACGCTATTAAACAGACATGGACAATAATTTTGAATCCCATTTTTAAGAAATGACCTCTAATATACGGACGTTAGATATATATTTTTAACGTTGGTTGTTGTACTTTAACCGTGTCCAAGTGACAGACAAAAATATAAAACATGACCCGATAATAGTTATTTATTTAACTAGGCCCTAAAATACCAGATCTGTGTTTAGTGCCGCGTTGGACACATATTTTTATCGATTTTAGAATTAAGTATTAATTTAGTGATTATTTTTAATACATAAAAAAATTAAAATTTAAGAAATTTATGTGGTTAAGTGTTTCTAACTGATGAACCACTCATCGGAAAATATCTTGTTTAAATATTCTGATAGAAATTTTTATGTAGACTTCATATATTTAACCATCGTTGTTATATCTTTAACCGGGTCCAAGTAGCAGACAAAAATATAAAATATGAACCGATTAGAGTTTTTTAAGAAATTACACACATACTTTCATTCAAGCAACATCTACACATCCTGCACAATTTATACGTCTTACAAGGCCAGACATTTAAAAAAAAATATCGACTTCTGATCAGTGGGTAGTATTAGATGTTTTTTTGATTTTAAATGCGTCAAAATTACAAGCACATTCAACTTTCTAAACTACGTACGAGTCCAAACTCATAATATTTTCAACAAATTATAAAACCTAGGTAAATGGTTAGAAATTTCTATAAAATTCTTTCGGTTACTTTAAATATAAACTTAAAACTTTTAAAAATCGTACGCCAAATGACTGGTGATAATAGTTCGACCAGTATTTTAAGGATCAACATTTAGTCCAGATTTAGCTTCTATCGAGACCGTTTGCTTTTGGCACAATGAAAAACAACTTCGTAAAATTCAGTGCGTACAGTAAAATCTACCGTGCAAGACATATGGGACAATACTCACAGGAAAATGTGCAGGGCTTAGAGATACAATGCCTAATAGTTATAAAGCTGGTATTACTAATAAAATGGATATAACCTAATATTAAATGGAGGAATATTTGAATAACATATTCAGTTTTGGTAAGCTAAAATCTATATTTTAAACTAGTCGAAAGAAATTTGTAGAAAATTCTCACCATTTGCATAGGTTTTATAATTTGTTTATTGAAAATGTTAACCAGCCGAACTAATATAAGTTTGGGCTACTACTTAGGGCCAATCTTACAATCTGTGGTTAAAATTTAATTAACTGTCAATTAAATAAACAAAATTCAAACGAAATGAACTATCAAATAACAGATTTATCATTGTAATCAATAATTCGATTTCGGCCCGGTATTATCATTTTAATTGGAGATTATACAATTGGCCCATATTCAACTATTCTGACTTACTTGTCTGTAGATGGCCACATTAAAAATAGCCAGGAATAAAAACGGCAAAAAATACAAAAACACTAAATACAGCCAATGGATATACACCGATATATACACTGGATCTTGTCTTAAGTCACTAGCCACTACACAGTATATAGTCGTGTTATATTTTTCCACTCTACTGCTCTTGTGCCCTATTTCCCAAAACCTGGGTAAATTGTACAGAACAGAGAACATTATTATTACACACACATAGATTCTGGCCCTTCCATAAGTGCAGAGACTCCGCGCTTTTAGGGGGTGACAAACTGCCACATATCGTTCTAGAGTTACAGTCAAAGTCAAGTAAACACTAGCAGTTTGGACTATCATCGCTAGAGGGTATAATACTGGAGCCATATGGGGCAAAACATTATAATAATACGTAAATAATAATCCAGTACATGGATATATATTTGCTAAACCGAACAGCAACATTGATGTCAAAATCAGAACAGTGTCACATCTCGCCAGTCCAGTTAAGAGATAATTTATACTGCTCTTCATTTGTGGTCGGCTCAAAATAATCATTGAAATGATGTTCCCTAGTATGCCGAAGAATCCAACTATGTTTAATAGGATTCCATTGGTGATAAAGGCGAAGAATGATTCGTCGGACTGTTCGTGAACTTCGCACGAAAACGTCTCGTTTGTAACATTCATTGTGATTGGTGTTTAGCTCATTTTTTTCGAGAGTGAAGCCAGGTTAAACACAGCATGGTTCGACGTACAGCACAGTAGTTCTGGAAGGACATTTTCTTCATAGAAGAAGATTGTTGTCCAAAACGATATCTGCAACAAAAACAAATTGTTGTAAATTGGTGTAAAGTTGTACAAAATTTGTTGTACTTAAAGGGTCAAATATAGAGGCTGTAACAAAAGTTTCTCTATATAATGGGGTCACGTGGCCGCGTGCCTGAGTGTCTGGTCGCAAATCGGGGAACCGGGTTCGAATTTTAAATGGCGCAAAATTGATCCCTGCGGGACACTCTCCGCGTCAGCGTGAGGTGATGACTGATAAACGCCCGCACGGTACAAATATGTCATTATCATTTCCGAAATCTGTGCACAAAGCAGATTGGCATATCCAGCAATGTGTATTTATTTATAAGGAGGAATGTGAAATTACCTCTATAATAAATTAATTATTTCTAAAAGGGGCACTAGTCACCTTTTACTAATTTTACAGTACACATAAAAAACTGTTTATAGACTAATCTATTTCATTGCAATTTACATAGTTTGTTCCTGAAATAATTTTACTGGAAATCTTTTATAACGGTCATCGGTGGTTGAGCGATCAGAGTGCTCGCCTGGTATAGTGTGTTTCAAGATATTTGCAAATCTACCTGCCTTGGAAATGACTCGGTACACCGCAAAACTGCATGGTATAAATGTTCGTATGCGTCAGGGGAGGATTAGCAAAATTTGTAACGGCACTTTCTTAAAATCCCGTTAATTAATGTAATGAACGTGAATGTTTTATTATTTCAAATTTAATATTTGATCGTACGACTGTACTTAATCTAAACAAACCGGTGTGCGACTCACAAGATCACCGGGACGAAGTCAGTCTTCAAGACTCATTTGGTTGGGTTGGTCAAAATTGCATAAGAGAGTCTTCAAAAGTTCAAAAGTTTTGTAAAAGAAATTACTCAAGTGAAACCGAATCCCTGTGACCAAGAATTGTCCCAGGTAGACCTCTTTCACTCCTAGAATCTACTAAAGGTAGGTTTTCTTCACAGCGATACCAAGTACAAAAGAATTAGGTCACGGCGTAATTAACATGTCGGGTTATTCCGTCGTCGGGGATTGCATCATCGCTCTGGTACATTCTTTCAGTAGCGGCGCTCGTATACTCTTAACTCAGGGACGCACGTCACAATATTAACAATTGTAGTACTATAATACATGCTGCTGAATTATAATTTTGTGCAAATTCTATTTGTGTTGATAACTTTTTATTTTATATTCTTTGTTCTGCATTTCTTAAAATTCAAGTGAAACATTAAATTCTACACAATTATTTCGTATGCTGGATTTCAAATAATTTGTTACAACCCTGTCATTTTACCCATCAAGCCCATTTAAGAAGCCACCCGCTGCGCAAGTCGAAGCAGGTACGTTTGCAAATATCTTGAAACAAACTATAATACAAGGTTGTTCGTGTGGGACAGCGATCGAATCCAACACGAGTCAGTTTTTAATAAAAACCGACACACCCAGATGAGTCCGAGTGGCAGCAGAGGTCACTATAAACTACTATGCATGTAACGAGCGTGTCAACAGAGGGCACTAAAATGTGTCTGTAATTGTAAAATTATATATATATATATATATATATATATATATATATATATATATATATATATATAATAGTACATTACCTCCTGTACGTTACTTAACACTAATTACTTTATTATCATTGCATAAATTAAAGAAAATTATAAGTAAATGTCAATAAATATTTGTTTCAATATTTTATTATGTAATATAAAAATATTTCCAATTGTCATTGTGGCTGAATGGTTAGCATGGCTGCCTGTGGAATGAAAGAACTTTTAAAGGTTGGGGTTCAAATCTCCATCAAGCTAAACTTCTCATTATTTTCATTATTTGTGTGAGATATTTTGACTTCAAAATTAATATATTAATACTGCTTTTAAAACAAAATTCGCCTATTTTTCAAAATTATTATTATGAATATGCAATTTCAAATGCGGGAATCACCTCATGAGCATATATTCCTTTGGCTGAATGATGCTCGAAAATTTATTTTTTTTTGACAAATTAATGTTCAGGTGTGTATTTCGTTTATTGACAAATTTATAACATGCCATTATGATCCGGAAGTCCTATACATGACCGTCCAAAAACATAGACACGCACACTTGTTATAAAGGAACAAAAAAATTAAAATAAATGCAGATTTGATTTCCCAATACCCGTTATGCCAAAAAACATGCTTTTGAAACCATTAGTTGACAGTGAATAAAATTAATAATTAAGTGAAATATTCAAAAATATTAGTAATTTAATGTGTAAGTAGCGACTTTCCCCCCATACTTTGTTATTGAAGTGGCACCTATCCGCAAATGCGGTTGCTATTGAAAAGGTACAAATCCCTGATAAATGCTGTTTCTTGACTAAATGAAAAAAATTCGCCGTTTCTACACAGCCATATACAGGGTGTTTCATACCACCCGTCCCCAGGCTTTTTTTTCTGAACTACGAAGTCCTTGAGATTCAGGAAAAAAATTAGCATAACATAATCCTTTCTGAAGAATATAATGGTGATAGTCTCGATTTCCGAAATTTACCGGAAGTAGGCATAACTACATTCAAGTTCAAAACTTCAAATGGGAACCTAGGTCATGTGTGGTATCGTTGGATGTGTATTCTGAAAACAAACAACTTTTGTTGGAAACATTTTTTTTTATATTAGGTATTATTTACGAAATAAATTCAAAAAAATGTATAATGTTATTTCCACCTTGATCGGTGTATAGCCAGCTTATTCCTGTTTTTCAGTTGTTTAATTTGACATTTGGAGGACAGGATTCGTGACGTCTGCCGCTCGGCAGTGAAAATGATGTGCTAAGCGCAGTCAACAATGTCCGACATCGGCTACAAAAATGTACCGATCAAGGTGGAAGGTATTTCGAACATTTATAGTTATTTAAGAAGTTCAGAAAGTGCTTCCTACTGGTCGAGGATGATTCCAATACATCTAATATCGGTAGAAGAGCACTTACTGACCGTAATGCTTATTAAGTTTTTTGCACGATCGACACACAAAATTAAAAAAAAAATAGATTTGAAAATTATTTTGATATTTATCATTTTTAAAGAAAGCTTTGTTCGTTATCTTTTACTTACCGATCAGTAATTAGTAAATAAAACCTATTGCCTTGGAAACCCTATCGGTAATCATTAAAAAAAACCCGATCATGCAAAAATAGTTATTTGTATATCAAGTGCTGAAAGTCTATCTTTGTCGAACCAAAACGAAAGTTGCAGCCTGAGCGAAGCGAAGGTTGCAATCGTTTGTGTTCGACAAAGGACTTTCAACACGTGTTATACACACTATTTTTTCTACTACTGCAAGATAAAAAATCTGATGTGGCCAGCACATAACCTCTCGCCGTATATTTTACCTGGCTGTATGCATAAAGCAAAGAATATTTTTATAAATACAAATAATATATTCATATAAATCTATGACGTATAAACTTCTTTATTATTCAATAATAGCATGCCTCAACATGAAGATATTTTACCATAAATTATGTTACAATAAATTACAAAGTAGAGTTTACCATATATAAATATTAGGCTGGTAACTGCAATTTTCAATTCGAACAACGTTGTTTACTTTCTCTTCATATTCTTCTAGTAAAAACATTAATTTTGGGCGGTCTAAAATGTATATATGGATTGTGCATCTATTCTTACATATCTTCTTTTACATTTTATTTTTTCATACATGTTATATCTAAATAACACTAATTCCCTTTAATAAAGTGACGGATAGATTGCACTCCGATTATTCTTATATCGATGTGTAATTTTGTCAATATTTACAACTTACTTGAGAAGAATTTGATAGCTTTTTCGCAATTCAAAGTTACTCTAGTCTATAGTACTGGTGTACATTGTCCCATAATGTTTGAAACAAATTTAAGTCCTTCAACCTAGACTTGTCATCTCCATAATAGTCACAGATCAAGAACTAAGGGATTCTCCAAATACATTTTTCTTTCATTACTCATTATTTCTGACACTGACATTTATCTGTCAGTTACAAATAATTTAAATTATCAACTATTTTTCATGGCATCCTTTTGGTTGTAAAATTAATTACAACATTATTTTATATATTATATTCCTTTTATCTCTAAATCTATAAAATATGTATAAAAATATTTAAATGTATCAGAAAGAGAATTTATTTTTCTTTAATATTATCAAGAAAAATTTTCAAAAAATAATATTTAGAAGATTTTTTTTCAAGAATCTTCTACTTCCGGTTGTCCAATTGTTACCAAAACCTTTTCAGATCTTCACATGAATGTCCGATTGAGAAATATGTTGTTAAACAAATTTTAAGTCTTATAGTTTTTTAGTAACCGTCCTTCCAACATCCCACACACACACATCCACACACACACACACACACACACACACACACACACACACACACACACACACAGACATCATCGTAAAAATGTTAAAATCGGATTGTAGGGACCTTAAATCGTGCTTATTCAATAAAATCTGGATATGCGATTTTTAGCATGAATGCAATACCTCTCTTAGCGAGAGGTAAAAATCTGATGTAGCCAGCACATAACCTCTCGCCGTATATTTTACCTGGCTGTATGCATAAGGCAAAGAATATTTTTATAAATACAAATAATATATTCATATAAATCTATGACGTATAAACTTCTTTATTATTCAATAATAGCATGTCTCAACATGAAGATATTTTACCATAAATTATGTTACAATAAATTACAAAGTAGAGTTTACCATATATAAATATTAGGCTGGTAACTGCAATTTTCAATTCGAACAACGTTGTTTACTTTCTCTTCATATTCTTCTAGTAAAAACATTAATTTTGGGCGGTCTAAAATGTATATATGGATTGTGCATCTATTCTTACATATCTTCTTTTACATTTTATTTTTTCATGCATGTTATATCTAAATAACACAAATTCCCTTTAATAAAGTGACGGATAGATTGCACTCCGATTATTCTTATATCGATGTGTAATTTTGTCAATATTTACAACTTACTTGAGAAGAATTTGATAGCTTTTTCGCAATTCAAAGTTACTCTAGTCTATAGTACTGGTGTACATTGTCCCATAATGTTTGAAACAAATTTAAGTCCTTCAACCTAGACTTGTCATCTCCATAATAGTCACAGATCAAGAACTAAGGGATTCTCCAAGTACATTTTTCTTTCATTACTCATTATTTCTGACACTGACATTTATCTGTCAGTTACAAATAATTTAAATTATCAACTATTTTTCATGGCATTCTTTCGGCTGTCAAATTTATTACAACAGATTATTTTATATATTATACTTCTTTTATCTCTAAATCTATGGAATATATAATAAAATATTTAAATGTATCAGATAGAGAATTTAATTTTCTTTAATATTATCACGAAAAATTTTCAAAAAATAATATTTAGAAGATTTTTTTTCAAGAATCTTCTACTTCCGGTTGTCCAATTATTACCAAAACCTTTTCAGATCTTCCCATGAATGCCCGATTGGGAAATACGTTGTTAAACAAATTTTAAGTCTTATAGTTTTTGAGTAACCGTCCTTCCAACATCCCACACACACACACACACACACACACACACACACACACACACACACACACACACACACACACATCCACACACACACACACACACACACACACACACACAGACATCATCGTAAAAATGTTAAAATCGGATTGTAGGGACCTTAAAACGTGCTTATTCAATAAAATCTGGATATGCGATTTTTAGCATGAATGCAATACCTCTCTTAGCGAGAGGTAAAAATAAGGAAATAAAGAATTATTTTTTAAAAATAATTTGACATTTATTTTCAATTTTTGTATTTGTAATGCGTATCTATGACAACAACAAACATTCTATACAATATTTGTGAGTAATATTCATTGCTAGGATACCGAAGCGTGCTTCAAAATATTGCAGCACTAGTGCTGCAAAGAGTTACTTTCAACATGAAAAACAAACCAGAAAATTGTATTTTCAGAGCAGGAGTAGAAAAAAAAAATTATATTTATTTCGTAAATAATATCTAGTATAAAAAATCTGTTGTGGCCATCACAATAGCACAATACATCCTGCCCTTTCCATTGTGGTATATATATAAATATTGTATTTAACATTTCTTGTACACACAAAAAATTCTAATTACACCTAATCTTTATATTTACGTATTTTCTATAATTTTAAGACATTTATCTGTCAATTACATATATTTAAATTTCTCAAGTAGTTACCATAGAGATGTTTGGGCTGTGAGATTTACTACAACAAATTATTTTATAGATTATATTTATATATCTTTAAATCTATAGAAGACATATTAAATTTTTTAAATGTGTCGGATAGAGAATTTTATTTTTTAATATTTGTAATAACATAAATTTTCAAAAAATAATATTTAGAAGATTTTTGTTAAAATACTACTACTTTCGGTTATCCAATTATTACCAGAACCTATTCAACTTTTCCCATTATTGTTAGATTGAGGAATCCGTAGTTACATAGGTCTTTAGTCTTATAGAATTTGAGAAATCGTACCTCCAACAACCCCACACACACAAATCCACGCACATACACACAGACATCATCGTAAAAATGTTATAATTGGAGTCTAGGGACCTTAAAACGTACTTATTCACTAAAATCTGGATATGCGATTTTTAGCATGAATCCAATACCTCTCTTAGCGAGAGTTGTTTGTTTTTAGAATATACATCCAACGATACTACACTTGACCTAGATTCCCATTTGAAATTTTGAATTTGAGTGTAGTTACGCCTATTTCCGTTAAATTCCGGAAGTCAAGACTACTACCATTAAATTCTTCAGATACGATTATGTTATGCTAATTCGTCGTGATTCAGAAAAAAGCCTGGAACAAGTGGTCTGAAACACCCTGTATTTACAAGTAAGTGTCTTTTTACCACAAAACAAGCGTTTCGGGTCATTTTGTTGATTTTGTGAACTAATACCCTTTTAGCAATAATCAATTCAATTAGAATTTGAGTATTGCGGAAATGTGTACCTAATTCTGCATGATGTTTCTGTTCGCAGTGCAAATTATAGTTATTAATTATATTCGTAATTAGAAAACATCGTCAAGTTGAAATTAAATTCCCAACTATACGTCGACTCAATTAAAAACAGATTAGGTGGGGCATTTTCGCGATGGAGTAATTACACTTATTTACTAGCGAATTGCACATAAATGTTACAGCCAATTCACATGCAAGAGAACCTACGAACGCAAACATTTCACGGGAGCTCGAGATTCTATATTTGTCTACTCTAAGAGTACGTAATCATTACTAAGTACACAACTTATATACCAGTAGGTCTACTTCCCAAATAACTAAAGTTTTATTTATTATAAACATCTAAATTTTGTGTTATTGTATTTTGTTTCACCCTTCACTATTTAAGCTAAAAGTACCGATAGTTGATATTGCAGTTGCAACGTATGTAAGAAAAGTTTTGAGAAAAAGTTTAGACCCCTTTCATCAATTAGAAAGAACTTTTTATTGAAACGTTGACATAAGGGGTTGTTTCTATAAACTAAAGAGATACATACATAAAATCACGCATGTCCTATTTAGTGGGTTAGCACAAACCCGAAAACAATAATAACAACAACATCAACATCATAAAACAATTCCTCACTCTTAGCATATTAAAGTGACTGATTTTCGGTAATACCGCATCCAATTCATTGTCGGGAATGACAGTATTTCTGAAGGGTATATGTAATATACCTATAATATTAAATATTTAACTATTAATACAATAAGAAATAATGTAAGTACTTCCAGAAAAATGTCTTTAGTAATGTCAATGGATTTTTGACACTGGCATTTAACTGTCAATCAGTTACAATTTTTTTAAATTTTCAGTTGGTTCCCATGGCATTTTATCGACTGTGAGATTTACAGCGTTAATAATAAATAATTTCCTATTTCCTGATTAGGTATTCCGAGAATATCTCTTGTTCTAGAGATGAGTCTTATTCTATGTTTATTATTACACATATGGGTCAAGCTCGTGATAAACTAGGAATCGCTATTCCTGTTTTAAAAGGAAGCTATTTTGAATTTAACCCTTATTTATTATTACCGCAGTTAGTACAACAGATTATTTTATATATTATATTTCTTTTATTTCTATATCTACAGAAGATATAATAAAATATTTAAATATATCAAATAGATAATTTAAACTTCTTTTATACTTGCGAGAACAAAATTTTCCATAAAAAAATATTTAAAAGATTTTTTTAAGACTCTGCTACTTTCGATTGTCTAATTGTTGCCAAAACCTGTCCAATTCTTCTCATTAATGTCTGATTGAGAAATACGATGTTAAACAGATATTAATTCTTATAGTTTTTGAGAAATCGTCCTTCCAACATCCACACAATCACACACACACACACACACACACACACAAAGACTGACATCATCGTAAAAATGTTAATTCATGCTTATTCATTAGCGAGAGGTAACAATTAAGGCGCTGGATTTTTCAAAAACTACGCAAAATAAATTTTAAAACTAGCCAACGATTCCTGGGGCAAGGCAGAGCTAAACGTCGTTTAGAAGAAAATGGAAAACTATCTCTATATTATAAACATAAATGTTAAAGTTTAAGCTATGATAATTGTTGTAGTAATAAACAGATTCAATATACTTTCCTTAAACCACAGTATCGTCCATTCAATTTTTTTTCGGAAACTTATGTTACATGTTATTATTTACACATTTTCATTTCTTAAAGTGTCAAATACAGGTGCTTTTACCTTAAAACCACTGGTATATTACCATAGGTTAGTGGTGTGATATCTGCGGCAGTTAATGTTAGATTGCTCACACTTCGCAATTACGGAAGAGATTATAGCCTCAGGGCTTTATCATAGTTTAGATGGATAGTTAGACAGAATTGTTTTACTTAGATGTTTTACATGATTAAAGTTAATCTACAGATGTAATAGTGTATGTGGGTAGATTGGATGCTAACTTTATAAAGTTAGTTATCAGATTAAATATAAATGTAGTACGTATTTCTCAATATCCGTATAATTAATTATGTTTTTTTGCCGCCTCGGTGGTCGAGCGTGTTGAGGCAGTGTAGTGCTCAAAGCGACCTTCACCGCTCGGACTCTGGGGTAGTGGGTTCGATTCCCACCAGGGGCTTGGATATTTGTCAGTGTCTTTCTAATACATTATAATAATTATGTAACTGAAAATTGTAAAAATGCAATAAATAAATATATTTGATAGCGCTGTAACTATGAAAGTTGAAAAGCCGACAAAATATTATTATTAATTATGTTTTTGCTGCGATACTGTGTACAATAAGCTCAATTAAATTAGCGACACTTTTTTGTGGACTCTAGAAATGTCACAAAAGCCAATAAAATATTAGCTCTCAATAAAAACAACCTTACGACTATAACAGGTATCCTTAATTTATGTCCCATAAGTTTTCGCACAAATTATAACATTTTTTTTCTAATAAAAATGCATTTATTTCAAGTTTTGTAATACGTAATAATTAACTGTGTCTTGAATAACAAAATTATGAACTTAATTAAATAAAGATGGGCGTGTTTTTCCATAAGCCACAACTTTCTACGGATACCCAGCATATGGTTTTGGACGACATTTACATCGATTTTTCGAACATTCCTCAATGCCTGTATATTCTGCGTTGAAGATCGTTCTCATTTTGGGCTTCCCAACCTCCATCGTCAACTTTTCACGATAAAAGAGTCCAAAACCTTCTATGGGACGAGCCTGGGGAAGGTTAGGGGATTGCGTTTCGCGGAACAAATAGTACTTTTTGGTCTATTGACCAATTTTGAATTTGTGTTGCATAGTGAAAGGATGCAAGGGATAGCCAGAAGACAAAATCCCCAGCGTGTTTTTCAATAAAATTGACCAATTTTGTTATGAACCTTTGACAATCCAGGGCTTCACCTCACTCGGCCACATACGGCCTGGATGCCAAGGCATCGAATCCGACAAAAAGTGGGTTCGGTTCAGGTTAACTCGTTTTTTGAAAATTGCGGTTCTGGTTCAAGCATTAATTAAATTTGCGGTTTTGTTCCCGGTTCAAGTTCGGTTCAACCTAATGAAAATTGAATTAATGTTTTTTGAGTAACAATCTTTATATGTATAGAAATAATTTTAAATGCGAGCCAGAATTTAGAAGTGGCTCCGGTGGCTCAATGGTTAGAGCAACGCTCCTTAGTCATGAGTGCGCTCGGGGTTCTGGGTTTGAATCTCACTAAGGCATGATGTGAACCCACTCTGTAATTGGGATTTAATTCTGTTGAGGTTTTTTTTTTTAAAAAAGACAAGAACATGAACACAATTTTCACGAACAATCAACTCGTACAGCGCAGAAGGTATCTATCGCCGGTAATCGGCTATATACTTTTCTTTTACGTTTCGAGCTGAAATTTAACCTGAGCCGGAGCTGAACCAGAATTTTAATATCCGGTTTGGTTCCGACTCGGGTTCAATTGAAAAATATATCTGATGTTCGGTTGGGTTTGCTAAAATGTTACGGTTTGGTTCCGATTTTGGTTCGGTTCAGGTACAGGTTAGATGCCCTGCTGGATACTTCTCTTGTGGAAATAACGCACCATACCAACACCTTATCTGCGAATTTGGTTTTTTGTTTATATCTAACACTATTAGGCGCCACTGAAATATTATCAGTATAAAAATTATCATTTCTCTTAATTTCGGAGTTGTTCAGTGTCCGAGAAATCGATGTAAATGGCGCCCAGAACCTAATACTAGATGTCCGTAGAAAGTTGCGCCCATCATTATGTATTTATTAAGTATTACAAAACTTTCAGTAAATGCATTTTATATTACAAAAAAAAAAATGTTGAAATTTATGCCAAAACTTATAGGACATATGTTACTAGCCATTGTCCCCTGAAATACGATCTGTATAAAATTGGTAAAGCTAAAAATAGTATCTGTCGACTCAGCGAAGAGGACGAAGAAACTTTGGAACACTTATATGTGAATGCCTAGCTGTAGACGTAAGCAGATTCAACAATCTAAGTATAAGGTAATTAACAGCTATAGTGAGATCAGGAAATTGTTTACTGGAGCAGTAACAAGCTTCATGAGAATTCTGGATTGAGCATCCAAGAAACTCAATTAGGGGATGTTACAAAAGACCTTAAATTTACAGTGACAAAAGTGATTAAAACTTAAAGCACTCGCCCTTTTATTATTATCACCGGCAAAGAAAATATTACGATGTAATCGTTTTGTTATATTATGGAAAAAATATCGTTGCATCTACAACTATTAATCTCTGTGTAAATGTGTAACAATTACACGAGATTTCCTCTGTATGTTCCATGTTACCCAACATATATTATATTTTGTAATCCTGGACTTTGAGCTAATCCTTACATGATACGAATGTCTGTCACTTCGTTATCCTTACACTTTTTATCACAAAACCAGTGGTTCATAGATTTCCTAATCCTGTAGTTTATATAGTGGAGTAATCGATGAGTATATTTCAAAGGATTAAAGGATATTGATGGATTGTATAAATAAATGTATCATAGATTTGACTCAGTAAATATGGACAATGGATTTCTCAGCAAAGCAGATATATTTATTGTAGATTTGCACCAAATATTAGGATTGTAATACTGCTGCAAATGTACACAATATTATTAATACAAAAACAAAAACGGTTTCCAAAAAAATAAATTTATTTAAAAAAATAATCATAGTCTTCTTTCGATATTTCAGATATTAAAAAAAATGTTTAATTTACTTTTCCGTTTTGCGTTATTAATAGGTTATGTTAATGTATATAAAATAATCCATTAATGACCCCTATTAATGCATATATTTTTATTAATAAACGAATTTAGCGGGTAACCATAGATACCACATACCATTGCTGAATAATTGATAAAATTACGTGTCAAACGTTACTAACCTAAAAAAAATTGTCATGGAATAAAATAGTGCTGAAAACAAATTACATATAAAAATTGAGACGAAATTATTCGTACACTTATAAATATAAAATTATCTAATATAATACAGTGTTACAAAAAACCTCGGAGCAGGCTATGAACAAAGTATGTGAATTAAAAAATATTTAAATAAATGTCAATTTAACACGAGATATTATCAAAAATGTTATCTAAAAGTGTCAAAACTTTTCTTCCTGAATTTTATTTTAGAAATGTAAAGAAATTAGAAAACAACGAATGGCAATACTATATCTTTCTTTATTATCTTTTCTCCTTAAAATTACATTTCTAGATCCATTTTGACAACTTGATTTTTTAATTGAATAATGATCAGACATACTTTTCTCTGTTCATAGCCTATTTCGAGTTAGTTTTTTTATTGAACACACATTTCATACAGTATGACCCCTCTGTCTTTCATATTTGTGTTGATAATTCTACATCTACATAGCCACCTACAGATTGATTATCATTTATCGAGGTGTTAAGTATTGCTCGGTCTTTAGTTTTATTAAATATGAGTGTTTAATATATGTTCACTATACATCAACTGCTTTTGTTGTAGTTTCAATTGTAAATATTTAGACTAGAAAAATAATTTTCCATTTTTTAAAAAATGTTTTTAATTAGAGCTTCAAGTAGCGGAGGTATTGATTTTATTATATTAGATGATATGGAAGGTGAATTTTTTGCTCATTCTTCAGCCAGATTCGTCCGGAGTTATTAAATCATGGCAAATATTTTTTGCGGGGTCGCCTATCTGGTTCCGACCATAAATTCTCAATAAGGTTGAGATCAGGAGACTACGGAAGAGTTATAAGTGGTTTCGGTATGTTGTAGAACAGCCATTCCTTAACAATAATTGCTGTATGTTTGGGATCATTATCTTGCTGGAATATATAATCCCCTCCCAGTCCAAGTTTCACTTATTAAACAAAGATTCCCCAACCCGGCAGTAGACATACAGCCCCAACATTAAGGTTTACACAACGTGTTTTATAGTGAATTTGTAATAGAGTTATTTTCTGAGAAAACAGTAAACTTAATTTATTGGACCAGATGGAAGGCCTACAGTTTGGAGAAAATCAAATACCAAACTAGATACAAATAATTTGTGTGGCACGATAAAAACGACATTGTGTTTGATTCATGTTTCTTATGGGTTCTCGTGGTGTACTCGATCACACAGCTAAAGTGCCTTTTTACCTCTCGCTAAAAGAGGTATTAAATTCATGCTAAAAATCGCATATCCAGATTAAGCACGTTTTACAATCCGATTTTAATATTTTTACGATGATGTCTCTGTGTGTGTGGATGTATGTATGTGTGTGTACGTGAGTCAGTTGGAAGGACGATTTCTCAAAAAAAAAAATACTTAATATCTGTTTAACTACATATTTTCCAATCGGTCATTACTGGGAAGAGCTGAAAAGGTTTTGGTAATAATTAGACAACCGGAAGTAGCAGATTCTTAAAAAAAATCTTCTAAATATTATTTTTTGAAAAAAATTGTTCTTGTTTGTATTAAAGAATAGTAAATTCTCTATCTGATACATATACATATTTTATTATATCTTTTATAGATTTAGAAATAAAGAAATATAAGGTATATAATAATCTGTTGTAATAAATCTCACAGCCCAAATAATGGCATGGAAACCAATTGAAAAATTAAAATGTTTGTAACTGGCAGATAAATGTCAGTGTCAAAAATCCAGAGACATTACTGAAGATAACACATTCTATTATATCATATTGTATTAATAGTTAAATATTTAAAATTATAGGTATATTACATACTCGTATACCCTTCAAAAATACTGTCAATCCCGACAATGATTTGGTAACATTTCGAAAAATTAGAAGAGGACGAAATTTCTTCATAGAATAAATTTAAAATTAAAAAATCTAAATATAAAGAATAGATATAAGTAGAATTTTTGATGTAGAGTGTAAATATACAAGAAATGTTAAATGCAATAGGGCGCGAGGAGTCATGTTACTTTGTTGGCCTTGACAAGCAGATATGAGGGCTCGTGTCAAAATGCTAGCTAGTAATTATATACATAGATGTCAAATATCATAATTTTTCATTCTAAATTTAGTGATTTTCCAATTCCATGTGGTTTATTTTCCTCAACAAGTAAATTCCACACTCCTGGTGACAAATTAACTACGTGAAGTTAGAAAATTTTTAATGAAAAATTCTGACATTTGACATCTATGTACATAATTTCTGATTGTTATTTTGACACGGGCCCCCATATTTGCTTGTCAAGGCCAACAATGTCATATGACTGCTCGCGCTCTACACTTTTGTAACCACAAACGGATGTGGCGAGAGGTATTGTGCTGGCCACAACCGATTTTTTTAGCGAGGGATGTTACCGTAAAACAATCTAAAACGATGTAAGTATTTCGCCTAGAAAACACCTTCTCAAGCGATATGGAGACATAAAAGAACAGTTTTTACATCGAATTTTGTATAAACTTTATTGAAATTGAGCGTAAATGTAATGAAGAAGATAAATTTTGTTTAATATTTAGAATCCATGTTTATTCTATTTTTACATATTTTAATCACGCTCATATGGCCTAAAACTTTGGCAAACACGTTTCCCGGTTTCATGAATTTTTCATCTGTGTTTATCTTTATTAATTACAGCCTTTATTTAATTAATTGCAATAATTTTTGCAAAAAGCGCGAAGCCATCCCATTCATCATGAGAAATTTAGAAGTAGGGGCTAGCCAACATATCTGATGAACATCTGTTTGACGAGGAGAAGAATTTAAAGTTTGCATACTTCAAACTTGGCCTACATTCTGACAAAGTTTTTGTTATCATTCCGACGGTGTGAGAGCAAAAAGCTGCTGAATATATGAGCGCGAAATTTGAGAATTCACTGCCAAAGAAAATGAACGAGGAAGATAAATGAAATATTTCAGGCATATTGCTGATACCTGATACGAAGTACATGAAATGATTAAAAGTTTATTTTATATGAAATTCTTTAACTTTGTGGATGGTTAAGATATGTGAATAGGCTTACAAAAATATTATTTTATATCGTGTATTTTGTTATACGAGATGTGTTCAAAAAGTATCGATCTTTATTTTTTTTTTCACGTAAAAGGCGAGCAATAACAAATAAATAACTCTTTATAACCTTTTCTAAATTATAATTTTAGGAACAATATTTCAATTTTGTTATCTTTGTTAGTCAAAATTCTGTATAGAAATAATTATCATTTTTCCAACAGCGGTTTGTTTAGTCTAAATGTCAGCGGCTTAGACATTTATAGTTTTTACAATTAAGTCTAGAAGTTACTGCAAGTTTACGTGCAGGGTTAATAATTTGATATGGATGCCATATGATATATGATACCCTTCATCCCCTCACAGATAATCCTTCCACGAAGATAACGCTTTATTTTTAGAGAGTCTGGTTTGTACTCTTATAGAATAAACATGTAGTTTTAATTTTGGCTCGCGTGCTGCGTAACCCGAGTATTTTGGCCTTAGGATTTAATTATGTTTAGTAATCAATAATGATAGGTTTAGTATGTCTAAATAAATATGTGTAAATAAAAATTTGTTTAAATACCAAAGTATATCCGTGTCTGTGTTCATCATAAAATAAGTGCAAGTGTGTATGTTCCTCCTCAATAAAGATCGTGGTCGACCATCCAATCTATTACTAGACATTTAAAGTTGTCATCGTTGGTAAAGAAATAATACGACCATCCTCAGAGCTTCTGTAACCCCCACTCGTGTTACAAGACAAATGAATTATGGGTGGTGTCCTTCAATGGGGATGTGTAAAGGACATTCATGCGTATCTGTGATTTTTTTCCCGGCCGCAGAATACGTGCGTCGCTGGAAGTCAACTTATGAGTGAGTAAATGTAGTGAACGGTCGTCGGATTTTCAATTATTATATAATATTTTGCCAAAAGCTTGGCGAAATCCAAATGGAAACAATTCGGAAAATGAAACAAGCCATGAGCATATCACGAATAAAGGAGTTGTACAACCATCTCAAAGATGCATGTCAGTGGACAGCGAATCAATAAGCCGAAATGACACTATTATTGCAAAAGTGAGGACTTTAGTCATGCAGGACCGTCGTATCACTGTCAGAGAACTAAGGAAAAGGTGAGGGTAAGCATTGGATCAGTACATTCAATTTTGACGGAGGAGCTAACACTGGGAAGCTCCATCACAATAATGCACCCGCCCATTCTTCTCATTCAATTAAAAATTTCTTGGCCAACACATCCGTCAGGCTCCCTACTCTTCCGACATGGCTCCATGTGATTTTTTACTGTTCTCCAAGCTGAAAATGCCGCAGAAAGGTATCCGATTTGAGTCAAAAGAAGACATTATTCAAAGTGCACCATTCCACAAAAAGCCTTTCAGAAATGTTTCCTACTTTAGCTGGACCGCTGGGGGAAATGTGTGCATGACAAAGGTGACAACTTTGAAGGGGATTAGGGTTCGAGACCTCGAAATGAATAATTATATTTTTGTCGACCAAAGATTCTATACTTTTTGAACAGACCTCGTATGTTGAGACATTAAATTTTTGTCGATGGCAAAGATATGTAGATAGCCTACAAAGATATTATTTTATATCATTCATTTTCTTGAATGCGTTTATTTCTGTGTCAGCATCACAGTTGCTCCTCCTAGTTTAAAAACGAAGTATAGTAGAAAATAATGTTATAAATTATGGAAATAAATTTTGATTTTTGTACTTGCAGTATGGAAATTCTTTACGTCTATAAATGTATGCGCATTTCCATATATCTAGAAATGTGTGCGACATTTTTACATTTACATAAGTGTCTATAAATTTTTGGTTGGTACTTTAAAGGTTGATTTCATAAATCAAAACGATAAAAAAAATTATCAACCAAATTTATACAGGGTGCAACAGCTAAACGAGCTACCTCAAATAATTTCTATATTATTAAAGGTACAATAAATACTTTAAGACCATCTTATAGAAGACCAAGAGGGACATCCGATTAGAGAAGAATAGTATATTGTGCAACAAGTGCGGAAAAGCATATATTGCCTAAGACGTTTGACAGTTTCAGCACGAGACGAAGTCGAGGGCTGGAATCACACATGTGGCACACTTTTTCTACGACCACACGCTTTGGTAAAATATAAAAAACTTTAAAATGATTATAATAATTACTTTTATTATAAATGGTAATATATATATATGGATAAGTAATTACCAAATATTTTATATTATATAATATTATATATTATAGTTGGCAATTTGTGTGAAAAATAATTTCTCACATTTTAACCCACGACTGTGGGAAATTAATGTAACGTGCGCCCCTGACTTAAGAGTATGCGAGTGCCGCAACTGGTACAATATTCCCGAGCGATGACGTAATCCCCGGCGGGGGAAAACCCTTACGCATTTAGACTGGTTTAATTACATCCGGTGGACAGATCCTTTGTATTCAATGTCATTCTGGCGTCGGAAAGTTCGAGAAGGACATCGCGCTATATAAACCCGTCGTCAAAGCCAGCGAAAACATTCTGATATAAGACACGCATCGCGAATGAACAGTTGGTGATATAATAAATAGTCTACGAGTGGTGAACATAAATAAATATAATTATATAAATAAATAGTGATATAAGTATTGTTTAAATAAATAATCGTAGTGTCTAAGTATTTAATAATATAATTAGTGTTTATAATTGTTAAATTATAGAGTTATTTATTTTATTATCTTTTTAATATTTATTCTAATTATTTATCGTTTAATTAACTGTTATTTTAATTAATAATATTTTTTTGATTTTTAGTATTTACACTTCACCCAAATAAATAAACGTTACATTAATAACTGTCGGGATTTGTGAAGCATGGGAAAAGCACAATTTTCTGTAGTGGTCGTAGAAAAAATATTTTTATAAACCAGTGGGTCTCAACTTACAATACAATGTTATATTTTTTGAAATGGAATGATATATTTTTTAGGCTCATTCGATAGAGTATTTTTTCTGAATTCAACGGTGTAATCATTTTATATTTTTACATAACAAAAATATTGAGAAATATTCAGTTGCAATTTAAATCAATTTTATTTTTATATTTATTTTTCAGTAGGCTATGTATGAAAAATAAAAATTGGTATTTGTCATTTTTATTGATGAACGACTCTAAAGCAAAGTTCATTTTCATGATTTATGAATAATAATTAAACTTTGATCTAGAGTCGTTCATCAATAAAATTGAACAAATGGAGATATCCAGTAAACTCTACCAGCTGAGAAATCTACTTCAAAAAGATCTAAAGTCCGTCAACATTTAAATTTCCTTGCACCTGTAAAAGACACAATAGTATTTTTTTTATATATAACAAATACAATTTAATGTACATTTTTCAGCTGTAGGCTCCGAAGATGCTAAATCTGTTAGCGAAATCGATAAGCCACATAGTATAAATAAATTTTTATAATAAAAAAAACTCAAAGTTTAATTACTATTCATAAATCATGGTATTTGTCAATTTAAATTATTTAGGTTGGAAATCAAATAGAACACTGTTAGATAACGTTATTAACAAATATTTGTTTATTTATTATCGATATCTGTGTATGAAGCAGATTGACACACCCAGCAATGGGTAATATGCCGTGATGAAATATTTATTTATTTATTTCTACCTCCCGCTACCCTTGGTAAGGGAGGTATAGGGATCGTGCTAAAAATCGCATATCGAGATTTTGGTAAATGACCACGTTTTAAGGTCCCTAGAATCCATTTTTAACATTTTCACGATGATGTCTGTGTGTATGTATGTATATAAGTATGTGTGTGTGTGTGTGTGTGTGTGTGTGTGTGCGTGCGTGCGTGCGTGCGTGTGTGTGCGTGCGTGCGTGCGTGCGTGTGTGTGTGTGTGTGTGTGTGTGTGTGTGTGTGGATCCTCTTTACGCTCTAACTCAAATACTATCATTCAGAAAGTTTCGAAACAATGTATTTCTACTTTATTCTAATATGGAAAGAACTGATTAGATTTTGGTGGTAATCGGATAACCGGAAATGGCAGTTTACTTGAAGCTCACGATAGTTTTTCTTCAAAAAATACTTTTAAATGTATTTTTTTCTCAATTTGTTATTATAAAAATTAAAGATTATTCCATTTTCTACAAGTTTGCTTTAATACTTTTTCTCTTATTGTATGGATAAATTTATAAAGCAATATAAAAATTATATACATAGGTAAATGGCGGGAGGTACTGTGTTGGTCACATCAGATTTTTTATTTGTTTCATTTTAATTTAAGATCAATTGTTTTTCATACATAGTCTACTGAAAAATTACTATAAAAATAAAATTTATTTAAATTTCAATTGAATTTTTCTGAATTATGCATTATCGTGCGCGCGCACAACTTTTGTTTCTAAATAAATCTTCAACGATAGTCAATCCAGCTGTTTCTATGTCGATAGAAAACCAACAGTTGTCGAACTGCTTCGATGTTTTCGGCGTTTCTGCTTAATGCGCGGCAGTCACTTTTTTGGGTCATCGTTGTTTTCATCTCGCCCATCGCGAAAATGTTCTTGCCAACCAAAAACGTTTCAACGAGTCAATGAAGCATCCCCAAATGGTTTTTAGATCATAGCAAACGATTAAGTTGGTTCTTTGCACAAACGAACACAAAATTTGATTGCGTATCACTGTTCGACAGATGCATCATGACGAGTCAGATTTAAGAGGTCAACAAACTACTTCCATACGAGAATTGTGATAAACCAATATTAATAAAACTTGAGCGGAATGTTAATGAAGGTCCTAAATCTGTATAGCCACACTGTGTATGGTGTACCAGTTGTTAAAAGTTATAATAAATACGTTTTTAATTACTAGAAAAATCCTTACAAAAATAGTTCTACAAAAAACTATGTAATACATTCTGGATTCCTCTTAAACACGCATATTTTAAAATGAATTTTTCATCCGTCTATTCTTAATACGGTATAATTTTTCGCTACATGACTCCTTTTTTTGTCTATGAAAATATGAGAGAAACTCGAGCTTATTAAAATTCTATCCCTGACTTATTACTTCGTGCAGAAAAATACCGTGCTGGTAATATACGTATTGATAGATTGACAGAGATTCGTAAGAATTGTTTCCGTGGAATTTCTTTGTTTTGCTGTTGTTTTACACGTCACATCCACACAGAAATAGAAAAGAAAATCTCTAGCAATCTTCCAGGGGAATCTTTTGTTGAAAATTTAATAATACGTGTAATAACGTATGTCCTAAAAGTTTTGGCACAAATTTCAGCATTTTTACCTCTCGCTAAGAGAGCTATTGGATTCATGCTAAAAATCGCATTTCCAAATTTTAATGAATAAGTACGTTTTAAGGTCGCTACAATACGATTTTAACATTTTTACGATGATGTCTGTGTGTGTGTGGATGTATGTATGTATGTATGTATGTATGTATGTATGTATGTATGTGTGTGTGTGTGTGTGTGTGTGTGTGTATGTGTGTGTGTGTGTGTGTATGTATGTATGAGTGTGGGACGTTGGAAGGACGATTACTCAAAAACCATAATACTTTATATTTGTTTAACTACGTATTTCTCAATCGGACAAGGTTTTGGTAACAATTGGACAACCGGAAGTAGCAGATTCTTGAAAAAAAATCTTGTAAATATTATTTTTTGAAAATTAAATTCTCTATTTGACACATTTAATTTTTTTATTATATCTCGTATAGGGTTGGAGATAATATAGAATAATCTGTTGTAATAAATCTCGTTGCCCGAAAAACAGTTGAGATAATTAAATGTTTGTAATTAACAGAAATACAAAATGTCAGTGTCTAAATTAGAGTTTTCTGGGAAGTACGAGTACATTTAATATATATTATTGTATTATTAATTAAATATGTATTTAAATTGTAGGTATGTTAATATTACATATATCCTTAAGAAATACCGCTAATACCGTCAATGAATTTGAAGAATTTTGAATATATTAGAAGAGTAAGACAAAATTACTCATAGAATGAAAGAAGATATACAATTCCAATTATTTATGTGTACAAGAAATGTTAAATTCGTTACTTATAGGGCGCGAGCAGACATGTGACTGTCATAATGACAGCTAGTAATTATTTACATAGATGTCACAAATGTCATATGTCATATTTTTTTATTAAAAATTTCAAAATATCCTGATTTCATGTTGATTATATGTCATCAATAGTATGGAATATACTTGGCGAGGAAAATAATCCACATGGATTTGGAAAATCATAATGTGTTGAATGAAAACTTATGATACTTAACACCTATGTACATTATTACTAGCTGTCATTTTGACATAGGCCCCCATATCTGCTTGCCAAGGCCAACAAAGTCACATAACTGCTCGCGCCCTATGCAACAAAATGAAAATGGCGAGAGGTATTGTGCTGGCAACAACAGATTTTTTTTTTATATAAAATGCATTTACTTAAATGTAATACATAATAATAATTAACTGTTTCATAAGCAACAAAGTTATGAACATAAATTAAATAAAGATGGGCGTGTTCTTCTACAAGGCGCAACTTTGTACGGACACCTAGCATTGGGTTATGGACGACATATCGATTTCTCGGACTTCACACTGAGGAACTACGAAATTAAGGGAAATGATGATTTTTTATACTGACAATATTTCAGAGGCGCCTAATAATGTTAGATATAAACAAAAAGCCAAATTCGCAGATGTGTTGGTATGGTGCGTTCTTTTCCACAAGAGGTGGCCGACTGAGGTGAAGCCCTGGATTGTTAAAGGTACATATAACAAAATTGGTTAATTCTATTGAAGAAGAACACGCTGGGGATTTTATCTTTTGACCAGACCTTGCACCTTTCACTATGCAACACAAACTCAAAATTGGCTAATAGACCAAAAAGTGCTATTTGTTCTGCGAAACGACAATCCCCTAACCTTCCCCAAGCTCGTTCCATAGAAGGTTTTTCGGCTTTTTACCTCTCGCTAAGACAGGTAATGGATTCATGCTAAAAATCGCATATCCAGATTTTATTGAATAAGCACGTTTTAAGGGATTGTAGGGACCCTATAATCCGATTTTAACATTTTTACGATGATGTCTGTGTGTGTGTATGTGTGTGGATGTATGTGTGTGTGTGTGTCTGTATGTATGTAGGATGTTGGAAGGACGATTGCTCAAAAACTATAAGACTTAACATTGGTTTAACTACGTATTTCCCAATCGGACATTCATGGGAAGATCTGAAAAGGTTTTGGTAACAATTGGACAACCGGAAGTAGAATATTCTTGAAAAAAAATCTTTTAAGTATTATTTTTTGAAAATTTTTCTTGCTAGTACTAAAGAAAATTAAATTCTCTATCTGATACATTTAAATATTTTATTATATATTTTATAGAATTAGAGGTAAAAGAAATATAATATATAAAATAATCTGTTGTAATAAATTTTACAGCCGAAAGAATGCCATGGAAAATAGTTGAAGATTTAAATTGTTTGTAAGTGACAGATAAATGTCAGTGTCAGAAATCCGGAGACAATACTGAAGAATTTTTCTGGGAAGTACATACATTATATTAATTCTTAATGTATTAATAGTTTAATATTTAATATTATACGTATATTACACATACCCTTCAGAAATACTGTTACTCCCGACAATGAATTGGAAACATCTCGAAAAATTAGAAGAGTAGGACAAAATTTCTTCTAGAATGAATATAAAATTAAACAATCTAAATGTAAGGAATAGATGTAAGTAGAATTGTTGGTGTAGAGTGTAGGTATACAAGAAATGTTAAATACAATAGGGCGCGAGCAGTCATGTGACTTTGTTGGTCTTGACAAGCAGATATGGTGGCCCGTGTCAGAATGATAGTTATAGTAATTACATATGTACATAGATGTCAAATATCATAATTTTTCATTCTAAATTTAGTGATTTTCCAATTCCATGTAGTTTATTTTCCTCGACAATTCCACACTCCTGGTGACAAAGTAACTACGTGAATTTAGAAAATCTTGAAATTTTTAATGAAACATTCTAACATTTGAGATCTACGTACATAATTATTAATTATCATTCTGAAACGGGCTCCCATATCTGTTTGTCAAGGCCAACAATATCACATGACTGCTCGCACCCTATACTTATGTAACCAAAAACGTAAGTGGCGAGAGCTATTGTGCTGGTCACAACAGATTTTTTATCTTGAAAAGTTCACGATGGAAGTTGAGAAGTCCAAAATGAGGACGAACTTCAACGTAGAATATACAGGAATTCAGGAATGTTCGAGAAATCGATGTAAACGTCATCCAAAACTTAGGTGCCCGTAGAAAGTTGCGCCTTGTGGAAGAACACGCCCATCTTTATTTAATTTAAGTTGATAATTTTTTTGCTTATGAAACAGTTAATTATTATTACAAAACTTTAAGTAAATTCATTTTATTACAAAAAAATGTTGAAATTTGTGCTAAAACTTTTAGGACATACGTTATAATATGTTTAATTGTGACATGATGTATGAATAAAAAAGTAAAGTACATTTGGAAGGGTGCATGATATAATTTTGTGTCTCTGAATTAAATTTGGACGCGGATTTACAGAGCGAAATAAAATAAAACATAAATGTGACAAAATTTAATGTTTTAAATATGTTTTTCTAGCACACAGTTAAAAATTTGATTACTCTGTTTATGAATTTTTATCACGCAACATATTTTCAAAAGCATCTCAACCATTTCCACAAAAAATAGTGAAATCATTGAACAATAAATTTTATGTTCAAATCCTGGTCCATGTACTTTTCATACATATAATAATCATTGTTAGAGTATAAAATGCATAATTTGCGTTTTCAACTAAAAAAAATTCTAAATTTTAATTAATTGCCCAGAATAAATATCTTCTCTTGTTTGTGTTAATGAAACAGTTGAACAAAAGAATGTATCGCTCTTCTTGTGATTAATTACTCCTAATCAAGCCTGTCTTGGTTGAAGGGAGAAACAAATGACAAACGATGCACCGCCTTCTGGATATAGAGTTGAGAAATTACTCCAGAAAGAGGAGCTGTACAAACAGTAGACGAGAAATGATTTGTTAATTAAGAGATTGTATCTGGTATAAAGACGTAAATATTCAATAAGATGCAAGGGCGCAACAGGTGGCTTGATGCAATTATTCAAGACAATGTGGGGAATAATTTACTAGATTCGTTAATTATAACATATGTAACATAAGTTTTCGGAATTTTTTTTAATGGACGATACTGTGCTTTAAGGAAAGAACATTGAATTTGCTTATTAATAAAATAATTAACATAGCTTAAGCTTTAATATTCACATTTAATATAGAGCTAGTGGTTCGTTTTCTTCTAGACGACGAAGTTTAGTTCTGACTTGCCCCATCAGTCCTTAGCGAGTTTTAAAATTTATTTTGTTTAGCTTTTGAAACATCCTTTACCTTAAATGTTTTCACTTTGGGCCTCTTACATGTTATTGTATATATTTCTTGCAAGTAACGCCCAAACAGTTTTAATGTGGAATTTAATGTGAAAGCAAATTTTTCAGATAAAATGTTGTGTTCAGCAGCAGACAGTACGTGGATGTGCTAGAGGTTTATATACCAAATTGCCAGCCGAAGTTACTTTATTTCATCAGTTTGCATCATTTGATTGAAGATATTAAGTTTTGTTAAAAAAAATACCATTTAGCCCGCGAAAACAATCCTCCTATAGTACCTTTAACAAGACCTATTGAAACTTTTTAGACTTACAAGGAAGGGTGTACGAAAATATGTAGGAGCCCCAAAATGGAAACAATTAAGGTGAAGAACATTTCAAAAAGTACGCAAAATCAATTCTAAAATTCGCCAAAGACTCATGGGGCAAGGTAGAACTAAACTTCTTCGTATATAAGTAAACGGGGGCACTAACTCTTTATTAAATATAAATGTTAAAGTTTAAGCTATGTTAATTAAAAACTACAGTATCGTCCATTCAAAATTTTTCTGAAAATTTTTTTTTTTCTAGTGTTTCCTCAAATTTTCGCCTTTTGTACTGTAGTTCCCAATTGTCCTTCGTCTCCCTGTCAAGGATAAATTTTTGTTACACACACACACACACACACATACACTGACATAAAGTCCGTTTCCACGACTTGATGCTCCAAGTCACAGTCGTAACCACATGATATTCAAATCGCCAGGGGCAGGAGGGAATTGATGACGTCATGTTGTCGGGCGAAATCGTGATTTCCGTAGTATTTATACAAGTCGAAACTGAAAACTGACAGTTTATAGTACAACTTATAATGTGTGAATATTTTTAGTTATCAAAATTCGAAATGAGACATTTATTTGGCAATAATAAATCAATTGAATAATTATGATGTAATGCCAAAACTGAAATTATAATAAAAAATCTGTTGTGGCCAGCACAATACCTCTCGCCACTTCCTTTTTTTGGTTACATAAGTATAGGGCACGAACAGTCATGTTACATTGTTGGCCTTAACAAGCAGATGTGGGGGCCCATTTCAGAATGATAATTAGTAATTATGTACATAGATGTCAAATGTCAGAATTTTTCATTAAAAATTTCAAGATTTTCTAAATTCACGTAGTTAATTTGTCACCAGGAGTGTGGAATTTACTTGTCAAGGAAAATAAACCACATGGAATTTGAAAATCTGACATGGGCCCCATATCTGCTTGTCAAGTCACATGACTGCTCGCGCGCTGATGTATTTAACATTTCTTGTATACCTACAATACCAAAAATTCTACTTACATCTATTCCATATATTTATATTATTTTAAATTTAAATTCATTCTATAAAGAAATTTTGTCTTACTCTTCCAATATTTCGAGATGTTTCCAATTCATTGTCGGAAGTAACAGTATTTCTGAAGGGTATGTGTAATATACCTATAATGTTCAATATTTAACTATTAATACATTAAGAAATAATATAATGTATGTACTTCCCAGAAAAAGTCTTCAGTAATGTCTCCGGATTTCTGACACTGACATTTATCTGTCAGTTACAAACATTTTAAATTCTCAACTATTTTCCATGGCATTCTTTCGGCTGTAAAATTTATTACAACAGATTATTTTATATATTATATTTCTTTTATCTCTAAATCTATAGAATATATAATAAAATATTTAAATGTAGACAGAGAATTTAATTTTCTTTAGTATTACCAAGAAAAAAATTCAAAAAATAATATTTAGAAGATTTTTTTCAAGAATCTTCTACTTTCGGTTGTCCAATTGTTACCAAAACCTTTTCAGATCTTCCCATGAATGTCCGATTGGGAAATACGTAGTTAAACAAATATAAAGTCTTATGGTTTTTGAGTAATCGTCCTTCCAACATCCCACACACACACACACACACATACACACACACATCCACACACACACACACACACACACACACACACACACACACACACAAACATCATCGTAAAAATGTTAAAATCGGATTGTATGGACCTTAAAACGTGCTTATTCAATAAAAACTGGATATGCGATTTTTAGCGTGAATCCATTACCTCTCTTAGCGAGAGGTAATATAACCTATATTGTGTCAGTTTTGTTATCAAAATTCGAAGTATAAATAGTTATTTAGAAATAATAAATGAATTGAATAATACGATATAAGTATAATGGGTGAAATATACCTCTTCTTATTGTCCAAAACAAATATTTTGCAATAATTGTCGGCAATCTTAGAAACATTGTCTTTGCAATAGAAAAATGCACAATATAATACCAAAACGAAACACAAATTATCGATGCCAAAATCATCTTTATCACATTATTGACAGAATGACATGAATATTCAAATAATTCAAATATTTGAAAATTACATTTATTACCGTGGTTGCAATACAGTTTCTGTTTCATTTTTTGCCGTCGGTTGGACGGAGATAGCGTATACCCCTCTGAAACACCGATGATAATAAGATACTGAATAAAAGTCTCATATATGCCATGCGTATACGACAAAGATGCTAAATAAAAGTTTAGTATTTCTTGCATCAGAAATTGATGACGTGGGGATCAACTCGGAGATACAGAGTGTATATGTTACAGTTAAAGTATACATTTCAGTCAGTGTATACACTGTCTAGTTGATGTATACTTCCACTAGCTGTTTTAGTGAAAGTATAAATTATTGCGTTGCCCACGCAACATGCCCACCCAAACTGCCCACCCAACAATCTAGGCGTATAAATTTTATAAAAAAAACAAACAGAAACAATACCTAACGCACAGAACTCGGATTTAGGTAGACAGTGACAAAAGAAGGTGTATACACTAACTAGTCAATGAATTCATTAACTAGATAAAGTATGCACTATATAAAATAATGTATACTTTCACTAAAACAGCTAGTGGAAGCATACATCAACTAGACAGTGAATGCACTGACTAAGTTTATACTTTAACTGTGACATATACACCCACATGCAGACATCATAGTCAAAACAGTAAATTTGTATTCTAGGGAATCTAAAACGTGATTATTCATTTAAATTCGACGGTGAGTTTTTAAAAAGGAAAAAAAAAATTTCAGGCTAAATTGAGATTCATTTAAATTCTTTACATTTTATTTAAATTCCTACAACAATGCTACACAATTATTGGTGTACAGACGACTAATAAGAGTTCATTTCAATAATATCACCAAGAATCCTTTTGCAAGACATTTACGACTATTTTTCAAATTATTTTGTTGTCGATTTTGAGAGCAAATAGATGTATATGTGCTCTTTGATTTTTTTTTACGATGTATAAAAACAATGTTAAGTACCTAAGTATGTATTTTGTGTACATGATATGTAACAATCTGTACGATCTTATTGTAATTGTGATAATGTCCATGTTATTTTGTATGTATTATTTTGTTTACATGTTATAGACCCTGAAGAAGGTGCAAGTGTGCTCTGTAACGTCTGTTTGACTGAGATTTCGAGTGATTGTTAACATTGTCGAGAAATTTCCTACATTTCCTCTATAAAGTCTACATGTAGTATCGGTATCGGCTTAGTTCCTAAATAGTTCTTCCCTTATATTTCTATGTATTGTTCTAGCTAGAATTGTGACACCTTTAACTGTGCTTATATACTTAATTTCTAATCAATATATTTGACCACAAATAAATATATTATCACGGCCTGTGATGAATCTGGTTTTATCACCAAATATGGTAATAATCTCTCTTTTTGGTCGGAGGGGTAGTTTTCACAACAAAATAAACACTACCTATTAATTTATGGCTTTTGTGTGTGACAGATTAGTTGATAAAGGATTTATGTTGTATTTAGTGGGGTAGTATTGATAGGGGCGTAGTTTTGATAGGAATGTTTGTGCCTGTGACGTATTTGCATTAATCTTGCGTTGAACAGGGAACCACAAAATTTAAAATTCTAATTTTGTCCTTCGAAACTGCTGAAATAACAGATTAGGGTTGGAAATGAGCTACATCACATAATTCTTCATAAAATATATTTTAAATAAATTAATAGTTTAGTTGGGGGCAAAACAGTGATTTCCAAAAGTATAAATTATAATTTCAGTCATTTCTGTGGAAATTAATAGTAATCTTACTAAAGGATTCGAATCATATTAGGGTAGCCACCCGTCCTCCTTTACCCAATATTTTCCTTCGTCCTTCTTTGCGATGAAAATGTCTTCCCCAATATAAAATTTAATATTTAATAATGTTTTACATATATATAAACTCAAATTTTGCCCAAACCTTACGGAAATTTAGTGAATAAAAATAACATTTAAAAGATTTTATTTAAAAAATATTTTATCCTTAAATTGTGCGATTTCACAAGTCTGTTTAAATGAGACCTGCCGCAATACTGTTGCGCTACTTTTTTTCAAATTTGGAAAGTCAACGGGTCTGCTTCTCTCACAATATCAGGTGCTTTCAGATATCTCTCAACTTTTTTGTGGGAATCAAGGTCATATACTGGCGGGTTCATCGAATGAAACGAAATAATGGGAATCATGTATCGACAAATAAATATCACCGGTTCTGATATATCGGCTAAAAGACAAAATATTGTTATCGGTTGCATCCCTGTATTTTAGTAGGCGCTGCACTTTGCGTTAGACCCTAGAGGTACGGTCCGAATCACGCTTTAAGTACTAACAGCGTGCTAACAGTTGATCCGAATCTAGGGTACCTTTTATATACAGGATATGGCCATGGGGAAAAATCGCCGCCATTAGCGGGCCAATGTCAAACATGCTGATAATTCATTTCCCTATTTATTTGTAAGAAATGTGATATTATATTATACAGGAATTTTAAATAAGCATACTATGAATCTATAAAGGTAATAAAAATTCATTTATTTAAGAGATACACAATTATTATTATGACAGATTTAGAGGTAATGTAGAGCATAGGATATAGGTTGCTATTATCACATCTAATTTAATAACTGGTTATTATTTACATAATAACTATATATTCTAAACTTACCTTTTAAAAATTTAAATATGTGTGCTTAATATTGGTAATTTTTATGTGTTTGCAATATTGCCAGTCATCGTAGTCAGTTATCTCAAGAAAATACTCAAATAAATAAAATAAAAGTATTACTTACATTTTAAATAAATATTAGAAGTATATTCAAATGTGTTTTGCATTAAAATAAAACAAATAGCCACGAAAATACATAATAATTTGCGCAACAACAACGAATATGACAGTGATCCGCAAATGGCGGACGAAACGCGAGCCACGTCATGGCCATACCCTGAGTATATAGATACCCTAATCCGAATCATATTCATAACACTCAAAGTATGCGCTGTAAGATGTATGACGTCAGAAGTGTCGTTAACATTTGATGCTCACAGTGCTCACGCCGAAGAGCATAGCACTGTAAACACGCTTGTTATAATTGACGCCATTACGTGCCAAAATAACGAAGTATGTATTATGGAAGTTGTTAGCGAAGTAAAGGTCTTCGCTCCAATTCACCTCTCCTATTTCCCAGGACAAGAGCGACGTATAGGATTCTCTTATCATCATCTTCGTCACTACTTGAACTCGAAGACGAAGAATTAATTAACTTTCTAAATCATTATCATCGATCTCACAAATGAGGGAAACTGTTTCCATCAGACCTATTTTTCTTGGTTAATTATTGTGCAGAGGTTTTATATATGACAAGCAAGAAGTTTTTTTTTATTACGGTATCTTATTTACTAAGGTAGATATGTACTGAATTAATCGACTTAAAATATGTTGGATTATAATTCGTTTTAATCATAATTTAGTAGTTTTATTTTTTATTTCCAAAGAATATATTATTAAGAACATTTGCGCAACTAGACTAAACATATCTGTATATCTAGTTGTCTCTGTCTGGCCAGCCGAAATCAAAACAAAGCAAATGAAATTTTGTCTTGTTATATTTCGTCGTTGGAGCGGTCTGAGCACTGTAAGTTATGATAGAATGGCTCGGACCGCACCCAAGTTTGGACGGTACGATGCAATACTTCAAGCCGTTAAGCGCACAATTATATATTTATTTTATTTCTAAATTTTATGCGAGAAGCGAGTACGTAATCGATAGGTAGGATATATAATGATTGTTTATTGTAACTTTGTGTTCATAATTTTCTGTGATTATCTTTATGTTCTCCGTTGCAATTTTTAAAAGGTGGCAACCCTGATTTATATGCAAAGTGGAAAGTGCACCACAAGTAAATGTCAGCATCTAATATGAAATTCATGAGTCTAACTACATATATTGTCACTCAAAATCTATTATACTATATTCCCCTAAACCAGAAATGTTATAATTAAAACGCATACTATGCAAGTTCCAAACTACTTACAACAAACTTGAATAGGCCATTTAAACTTCTTCTTGGGAGACACTAAACTTTAGATTAATCTCTAGTTACGTTACAAACTTTTCAAGAAGATTTTAAAGTACCTATGTGATAAGAGATAAGGTTTCTATTATTTAGGATGATTGATTTAATGAGACACGAATAATTAATTAATAAATTAAGTTGGCACGAGTGTAGTTCATGTTTGGTGGGGTGACCACACAATTAATTACCAAAGTTTCAGGAAGTGTTCTTGCAAAGTTTCTTACTGATGTATACATACATAAACAGATAGCAAGTAAGTTTGGTATACGGATTAAAAGATATGACCCTACGTCACCTCTTTCAATAACAACTTTCCTTATACAGGTTGTCTACAAATAGATAGAACCCTAATGTACCAAGACCAATTATAATTTTGTCCCTAAGTTTAAGTTTATAATTGAATGAAATGTAGTGATGATATACTTGTACGACAGCAGATATTTATCCTAAACTTTCGTTTGGAACTGTGATCCTCTTTGGAGATGTTTTTTTTGTTGTGGTGGTTTTCCCATACATGGTCTGCAATTCCTGATTTCGATGTTTCTTCTCTTGCTGTGTGTCGTTTGTGCTTCTTGAGCCTGATGTTCAGTGACCTCTTAGTTTCGCCTAAATACACTTCACATTCACAATCCACCTGGTAGATTCCTTTCTTAGATCCCGCTGTTAAAGAGGCCGCGAACATCATGATAACCGGGAAAAGGTTTTCAGCCAAGCCAGTGTAGAAATCAAAGCACTTTGGAAGAAAAACATTTCTCAAAAAATATCACTGAAGATTATAACCAGGGAATCACTAATGGAAGAATAGCCACAGCCCATTGTACAGGGCACACCAAGCAATCATGGACCACCGGATAGACTTGAACTCCCAACCACGCTTGACCACCCTCATATCACTAGATATAAGGCTCGTAGTATTAAGAATTAGTTAGTATTGTCAGTGCACTGATGACGGCAGCAGATATTTAGCTACCGAAACGTTGTGTTATTATTTGTGTTTTTAGTTAATAATAAAAAGATAATGGAAGTCCAAAATTTAGTTTGATTTAATAGGAACCATGAATGCCTTAGTAAATATTACTGATTTTTACCAATCATCAAGTGCACAAGTATTTTTGGATAGTACTATATTCAATGAGATTTCTCAACTTCAATCCACAATCTAAGTGCGAGAAGCGAGAACGTAGTTATCCTCTACTTTAAACTTCAGAAAAATTGTCCACTGTAATATACCCTTTTCTTTTCTCCTTGAACAATTCTTTTGAGAGAGTCCCCTTTCCTTTATTTTATTTACATTCCGCCTGGCATGTTCTATGCAGTTGCACAATTTGTGTAATTTGTTTGTTGAATATGATTCGTTGTAAAGTTTCCGCGCGGTGGCATCGATTGGTCGAGATGATGACACAGACCGTAGACTGTGCGTCTGCCGACTTTGCCGAGCCGAGTGCGTTGTTGGCAACAAGAACATGAAACATTGCCAAACTGACCCATTTCGCATGCACAGAAAAACAGAAAAAGAGGAGCAAATAATTTATGGATGAAGTACACAAAAATTGGAGGAATATATAATCGAAAAATGATGGGACATTGGTTAGAGAGATTGTTTTTGATGGATTTATTCTATAACTACAATATTATGGAAATATCCTTCAATGTTTTAAAGAAGTTAAACATATCTTTTTAAAAATGTAATAATTCCTTCCTTGTTGAAGTTTATCTGGGAAAATATCCACTTATCTCTATTGTGGAATTAGAATTATATTAAAATTGTAATGCCGTTTCGCTACATGGCGTAAGAATTATCTTTCAATGTTTTAAAGAAGTTAAACATATCTTTTTAAAAATGTAATAGTTCCTTCCTTGTTGAAGTTTATCTTTGGAAAAATATCCACTTCTCTCTGCTGTGGAATTAGAGTTATATTAAAATTGTAATGCCGTTTCGCTGGCGTAAGAATTGCCTTGAGATTCAGTTAAACATCGCTATTTCCTTCGGGTGATCGTTGTAAACGGCTCAGGCGGCCCTGACTCAGTTGAAACTTGAGACAAAAGAACATCTCAGAGGAAGTACTCATCAAATCGTAAAAACAATCATAAGATAACTCGTAGGTACTCTTAATCGAGCAATTGCATCATACGAGATATATAAAGCACAAGCTCGTAACAGGTCGGCCGGCTTACATTTTCAGCAATTTATACATATAACTCACACGAATGGTTAGAAATTTATACAAAATTCTTCCGACTACTTTAAATATAAACTTTTAAAAAAATCTAATGTGGCCAGCACATTACCTTCCGTCAATTCTGTTATTAGTACAAATTCCATTCATAAATTTTCTTGCAAAAGATCCTATATTTAAAATAAAATTATTTCATAAACTATGCAAATTGCACTGGACACTGACATCTTCCTCTTCTTCTTTAGCTTTTCCCATTCGTTAGGGGTCGCTGTTTTATTTTCTTCTTCCACTCATTTCTGTTTTGCGTGTCGTCCTTATTTAGTTCCTTTTCTCTCAAGTTTTCCGCAATACAGTGCTTCCATCTTATCTTTGTTCTTCCTCTGTTTCGTCTACCTTCCACTACTAAGCTATTCATTCTTCTTCTAAAATATTTTTCATCTCTCCTCAGGACATGTTCAAACCAATGTAATCATCTCTCTTGTATCTTTCTAGAAACTTATATCACTCGAGGCATTTCCCTTATTCTTTAATTCCTTACCCTAACTTTCCGTGTCTTCCTCAACATCTTCATCTCTGCCACATTCATTTTCTTTTCATTGACACTGACATCTGTCAGAATTTACTTAATATAGTAACTGTTTCCATGGTTATAGCATAGCTGGCTGATTTATAAAATTTAATTTCTTTATAATTCTTTAACTCTATAACTATTGAATTTGAAATATAAAATGCAATCAATTCGTATAGATAAGAATATTCTTTAATATTTATAATAACATTAATTGTCAAAAAAATAATATTTAACAGTGTTTTTTCAAGAAAAACTATTAAAATCTTCAAATGAGGGTATTTCCGGTTGACCAATTATAACCAAAATCCAATCAAGTCTGCATATGGATGCAAGGAAGTGGAATATGTAAAAATTGTAATTTTTGGAATTCTAGTATTTGAGATATCGCGGCCGAAATTATAGTCACACACACACACACGAACACACACACACACACACACACACACACACACACACACACACACACACACACACACACACAACAGACATCATCGTAAAAATAGTAAAATCGTATTATAGGGACCTTAAAACGGGCTTATTCATTGAAAACTTACCACCGAATTTTTTGACCAAAGACAATACCTTTCTTACCTAGAGGTGACGGAAAGTAAAAACTGTTCGCCAAATGGCGGGTGATAATTTATTTCAACCGGCATTTAAAGGGTGATATTCTACTCCAGATTTATCTTCTACCATCGAGAACCTTCACTTTTGGCACAATATAAAACAACTTAGTAAAAATCCAATGTGTGTAATGAAACCTACTTTGCAAGACATATTTGGACAATCTTTAACAGAAGAATGTGCAGGGTTTGTGGATACAATGCCTAATATTAAAGCTGTTATTAATTACTGATAAAGGCGATGTAACGTAATATTAAATGGCGAAATACTTTAAAAACATGTTCAGTTTTTGTAAGTTTAAAATCTTTATTTTAAAGTAGATGAAAGAAATTTCTCATCATTTGACTAGGTTTTATAATTTGTTTGTTGAAAATGTAACTCGGCCGACCTATTGCAAGCTATCAGACGGGTAGTAATCCAAATATTATCTGCACTTATCTTTACTTGACTTTATATATTAAATATGAGTACATCCCAAAAACATTTAATACAGAAAATTAATTTCGATTTTTCGGAATAACTTGACAAACTCTTAATATTTTTACCCTCTCGCTAACTTTGGTAAGTGACTACGTTTTAAGGTTCATAGATTTCGATTTTAACATTTTCACGATGATATCGGTGGGTGTGTGTACGAGAGTGTGCGTGCGTGTGTGTATGTGTATGTATGTATGTATATGTGGATCCTCTTTACGGCCTAACTCAAATACTATCATTCAGAAAATTTTGAAACCGTATATTTACCTTATTTTTAAATGGAAAGAAGCTATTAGATTTTGGTGTAAATCAGAAAACCGGAAATTGCACTTTACTCGAAGTTTTTTTTTGATTTTTATTATAATAATTAAAGATTATTAAATTTTCTACATATTTTATTGATAAATTAGTAAAATTATGTATAATTTAAATCCTGTAGCCTGTGCTTTAAACACAACTCCTTGGTTACACGGTTCATATCTCAAATGTATGTAATTGATAAATGTCACTGTCAAAAAATTAATAATTTCAAATTAATAATAGTAACGTTTTAAAAAGAAAATAGTAAATAGAACAATAATTATATGGAAAGGGACAGATTCCAAGATAAGTAAATAAGTAGGTATGTATTTAAATTAATAAAAATTAAATGGCGAGAAGTATAGTGTTAGCCACATCATATTTTTTGTATTAGTTTTTATAAAACATTTTTCAACAATACTATATGATTTCTAGATTTAAAATGAGTGAATTATCATTGTAAGTATTTAATTGTTGATGTAGATTGTTTTCAATTAAAGTTATAAATGAATTAATCCCTCGCATTAACGTTAATCCTAATCACTTGAACAATTTAATTTGGGCAAGACTGTTGAATGCGAAAACTACTTTAAACAATAGCGACTTTTAATTGAATTTCCCAACTTGTAAGAAACATTACGGCCTTAGTTTTCAATTAAACACTTGGTTAAATTAACGCAAGGACTGGGAATTACTTTCATATTTAAAGGATAAACCAAAATTTTGAAACTTCAAGCGAATATATTTATAAAAACAAGTGTTTGGGAGTGTGTGTGTGTGTGTGTGTGTGTGTGTGTGTGTGTGTGTCTGTGTGTGTGTGACGAAAGTTTCGGATCGTATAACTTCAATACCACGATTCCAAAAATTATAATTTTTTCGTATTCCTCAAGTTTACATCTAGAAAAACAAGTGATTAGATTTTGGTTATAATTGGTCAACCGGAAGTACCCCCATTTGACGATTTTAACAGTTAAATATGATTTATTGACATTTAATGTTATTATAACTTAAAGAATATATTATTCTCTATACGATTTGATGGCATTTTATACTTCATCTTCAATAGATATAGAGTTAAAGAATTATAAAGATATAAAATTTCATAAAGGATAGATGAAGAATATATTGGAAGAAAAATGAATAGCTTAGTAATAGAAGGTTGAAGAAACAGAGGAAGACCAAAGATAAGATGGAAGGACTATATTGCGGAAGACTTGAGAGAAAAGGAACTGAATGAGAACGACAGACAAAACAGAAATGAGTGGAAGAAGAAAATAAAAAATAGCGACCCCTAACGAATGGGAAAAGCTAAAGAAGAAGAAGATGTCAGTGTTAATTGCAATTTGCATAGTTTGTTTATAAAATAATTTTATTGGAAATTTAGAATCTTTTGCAAGAAAATTTATGTATGGAATTTATACACAGGATTGACGGAAGATAATGTGCTGGCCACATCAGATTTTTTTATTTCATTTCACTCCTGAACGCGCGAATCTAGATTTAATAAGAAATTCCGTTTTCAATATAAATGTAATAGGATTAAGAAAAGCTATTACAAACCACTACTTGTACGTTCAACCCAATTCAAAAGCTTTAGAAAAATTAATCTGAAAATAAACCACATTCTATTATCTAGTAAAATTGCGGAAAGGGATTCTTTATAATAATTATGAATACACATTATTAATGATATAGAAATATAATATAAAATAAACATTGATTTCTTGAACATAATGCATAGAATTCTTATACGACTTGTATAGATTTATCGTACAGCGCAGCAATAATTTTAAAAACATAGTTACAGCCATCTTTATGGTAGACTTTAAATTTTTATTTCGCATTATCATGAGAAAATACCTGACATTTATTATATCAAATATGCAGGTGATTCATCGGTCTGTTCTTTTTTAATAATTCCAGTATTTTAAATATTATAGGAAAATATTTCAAACGAAGTTTATTTTATATTAAAATGTCTATAAATCTGCAATATAGGTTTTTTACAGGCTAATCCATTTTTACGCAATGGTATGCAACTTTATATTCTCAAATGGAACACCCTAAATATATAAAATATGAAAAGTACATGAAATTTCCTATCCAATAGTATAAAAACAATCATATGTTATATTATTAAAAAATACAATGGCGAATGATTTAAATATTACATATTTATTAAAAACAATACGCTTTGCATTACATTATTTTAACATTCACCTCAATTAAAAAAAATCTGATGTGGCCAGTACATTACCTTCCGTCAGTTCTATGTATTTTGTACAAATTTGATACGGAAATTTTCTATAAAAAGATGCTATATTTCCAGTACAATTATAACACAAACATACTATGTCAATTGCACTTCACACTGACATTTTTCAAGTAGAACTTTCTTAGTATAGTTTCCATGGGTATCATGAATAAGCACGTCTTGGGGTCCCTAGAATACGAATTTACTATTTTTACGATGATGTTTATATATATATATACAGGGTGTTAATTAAAAACCTGGCCATAGGCGTTTAACATGGGAAATCAGTTTTTTCTTAAGTTCCCAAATTATAATACTTCAAATAAATATTGCAGAGAGTAAAATTCTGCATCCAAATTAGTAATAAAATTTTATTTTTGACGTTTCATAACTGAGAAAATCAATTTCAAAGTTTTCTTAAGATTGCTAATTTATAGCGATAGCCATGGAATTCAAACAAAATTCCGAAGTATTGTATTTCCGGAGTAACACCATTTCATAATCTGAAGCTTTTTTTCATGAGAAAACTATTCCATACTTTCAAAGAAATATTATGTTATTCAACGAAAATCACAAAACACTTTTTTTGACTGTTCAGATATACAATTGTTTGTAATTTTGATTGAATTCCATGGCTACCACTATAAATCAACAACTTCAAGAAACTTTAAAATTGATTTTCTCGATTATGAAATGTCTAAAATAAAATTTTATTTTATTCGCTACAATATTTATTTGAAGCATTTTTGTCTATAATAATTTGGGAACTTTTGCGCAAAGAAAAACTGATTTCCCATGTTAAACGCCTATGGCCAGGTTTTTAATTAACACCCTGTATATATATATATATATATATATATATATATATATATATATATATATGCGTGTGCGTGCGTCTGCGTGTGTGTGTGTGTCTGTGTGTGTGTATGTGTAGGGTTTCATCAAGTCAAGTAGCTTGATGTTTTTGTAAATTACTTGACTTGACTTGATTTTCTATCGCTACTGCTTGACTAGATCAAGCAATTTCAAGCAAATTCAAGCTACTTGATAACGAAACGATTATGCACGAAATCGCGGGAATCAGTAGAATCGTAACCTACCTGTGCATGGGACGGCGTGGCGCGCCATATGCTGTGCTGATTCATTACTGCAAGTTAAACTCTGCAGAAATTTAAAAAATCACTCAATATTGGAATATATACTAGAATGACCCAAGAATATGTCGACAAAAATTGAAGTCCTAATCATTATTATTAAGATAACTGTAGATGGTTAAACTATCGCACAAAAGCCCAAAAAACTATACTCCATTCGAATTAAGAATAATTATTGGGACTTCAGATTTTGTCGACATATTCTCGGGTCATTCTAGTATATATTCCAATAATGAATGGATTTTTTAAACCTCTTAATATTTCGAAAAAAATCAAGTTCCAAAATGTGCCAAAATCGAATGTTATTTAAATGGGGAAAACTCAGTGCATTTAGGCACGGTTAAATATTAAATTTAAGCGGAATCATTGCCAGTATATTTTTTTTTATTTACTTGGAACCACTTTAGGAGACGGCCCGGTTAAAATTCGATTTGCCCCCATTTCAGGTCCACCATAATAATACATATACTATAAATAGTTTGTTAATTCATATACTCGTATTATACTTTTAAATCTTTTTTTTAATTTTTAAATTTGAATGTATGATTTATTTTTATGAATAAAAGTCTATATTTGAAGGTATATTACTAATATTGTCATAAAACATAAGGAACTATATGAAAAATGTAGTCTTGAAGAACTTCTTGATTTTTCTGGTAATTAAAAAAATAACTACTTGATTTTTTCAAGTAAATGAAAAATAACTACTTGATTTTTCAAGTACTTGAAATTATAACTACTTGACTTGACTTGACTTTCAGCTACTATTACTTTACTTGAGCGTGACTTGATTTCAAGTCAAGTCAAAGTCAAGTAGCTTGAATATCAAGTCAAGCCGTGAAACTCTATGTATGTGTGTATGCTACGTTTCGGATCGCATAACTCCAATACCACGATTCCAAAAATTATAATTTTTTTCGTAATCCTCAAGTTTAGATCCATATGCAGATATGATTAGATTTTGGTTATAATTGGTCCACCGGAATTACCCTCAATTGCAACTTTTAACAGTTTTTCTTGAAAAAAAGCAGTTAAATATTGTAACGTTTTTATTTATATGGGTGAAGTGTAAAACACAGACAAATATTATTAACTAAAAGAATACGTTTATTAAACGATAAATACTTAGATTAAATATTAACAAGATGATAAAAGTAACTAACACTATGTTTAAATAATTATAAACACTAAGAATATTATTAAATGCTTAAACACTAATATTATTTATTTAACAAATATTTATATCACTACATTTATTTATATAACTACATTTATTTATGTTAACAACTCGTAGACTATTTATTTATATCACCGACTTCATTACTCGTTGCTTATATATATCAGACTATCCCTCCGCTTTCTTTCAGCCGGTATTTATACCGCTTATCTCCTTCTAGAACTCTCGGAAGCGACAATGACCTGTATACAAAAGAATGAGGTCACAGCGTAATTAACGTCTAGCCGGTGCGGCGCCGGGGATCGCGTCATCGCTCTCGTACATTCGTTTACTGGCGGCGTTGTATACTCTTCTCTCGGGGGCGCACGTCGCAATATCATTTATTGTCATTTAATGTTATAATAAATTTTAAAGAATATATTATTCTCTGTATGATTGGATTGCATTATAACTTCATATTCAATAGATATAGTGTTAAAGAATTATAAAAATATTAAATTTCATAAATCAGCCAGCTATGCTAACCATGGATACGGCTAATATATTCAGATAATTTAAATTGACATATGTCAGTATTAATGAAACGAAAATGAATGTGGCAGAGATGAGTGTTGAGATATATGTTAGGGAAGACACGGAAAGATATGGTAAGGAATTAAAGAATATGGAAAATGGCTCGAGTGATAGAAGTTTCTAGAAAGATACAAGAGAGACGATTACATTGGTTTGAACATGTTATGAGGAGAGATGAAGAATATATTGGAAGAAGAATGAATAGCTTAAGCTACATTCCCACTAAATGTTTTAACGCGTAGTGGATAACGCATAGTAGATAGTACGTAATGCCTAAAAGTTTGTAGAGTGGAATTTCATATAAGCATTCCCACCCCAGTTTATGATTAGTGAGTAGTGCATAAGCGAAATGCGTAAGCAAAAATGTTTGCAAGGTTCAAGCTTTTGTCATAATTCACAATACATAAGCGTAATTGTGAGATAGATAGTCATCTTTGTTTTTCAACCCCGAACTGTGAAAATTAAAGAATTCTAACCTGTAATATATAATTATGTGACAATTTGACTTTGAATTTGATTGTCTGAATGAGGACAACACGCAAAACAGAAATGAGTGGAAGAAGAAAATAAAAAATAGCGACCCATAACGAATGGGAAAAGCTAAAGAAGAAGAAGATGTTAGTGTCAAGTGCAATTTGCATAGTTTGTTTATGAAATAATTTTACTGGAAATATAGGATCTTTTGCAAGAAAATTGATGTATGGAATTTGTACATAATACACAGGATTGATGGAAGGTAATGTGCTGGCCACATCAGATATTTTAACTCCATATCCATTGACTATGAAGTATAAAATGTAATCAATTCGTATAGAGAATAAAATATTCTTTAATATGTATAATAACATTAAATGTAAAAAAAAAAAATTTAACAGCGTTTTTTCAAGAAAAACTGTTAAAAATCTTCAAATTAGGGTATTTCCGGTTGACCATGCAAACAACTACTATATTAGGAAAATTCTGATTGAAAGATGCAGTGTCAAGTGCAATTGACATAGTATGTTTGTGTTACAATTTTACTAGAAATATAGCATCTTGTGCAAGAAATTTTCTGTATGGATATTATACAAAATACATAGAACTGATGGAAGGTAATGTACTGGAAATATAGAATCTTTTGGAGGGAAACTCACCATCGAATTTTTGACCAGACAATACCTTCCTTCCCTAAAAGTGACGGAAGGTAAAAATATAGTTTTCTAGTTGGTGTCGGCACACATTATACAGCGAATTGAACTACCTATATAAACGAAATATTATTGCGTATTGTCGTTCTTACGTAGATAATAATAAACATGATATTGGCAATATCAATATCTACAGTTTAGATTGTTTAAAGAACTATGCAGATTTTTCTTTTCAAGTATAATTTAAAACAACCCATTTGAAACTGATATATCTTTTACATTTATCAATCCTTCCACCGAAATGTTAACTTTATTTAACCAAAAAAGGTGTCCTTCGGTCATGAATAGAAACATTTCTTCCTGACGATTTCTCTCGCTATTTTTCTCCTTTTCTCTTTGCAAAAGTTAAAAATCACCGTGCTATCTTTAACTTTCTGCGGTGTATTGGTGTTTTTGTGCCGGACAACCAGTGAGAATATCACCGGAGAAATTGCGGTGGTGGTGTTTTTTTTGTTGGAGCGGTTGTCGTCGTATTAAACTACTTATCTCGCGGAGAACACAGCCGCAATGAAATGGAATATGCGGGGGTAGTTTTTGCATTAATTTAAGTAATTAACATTAGATTATAGTAATATCGTTTTGATAATGATTATAAAATATCCAGAAATTAGTTTCGATCTTTGATTTATTATGAGGTTGCAAAAGTCAAATTAGTTACAACAACTTTGTTAATCATTGTTACCTTGCGTTACCTTCAGGTAACGAAGATATTGTCTTTAGTAAAAAAAAATTGGTGGTGAGTTTTCAATGAATAAGCACATTTTAGGGTCCCTAGAATACAATTTTACTATTTTTACGATTATGTCTGTATGTATGTATGTATGTATGTATGTATGTATGTATGTATGTATGTATGTATGACTTGTATGTCTATGTGTGTGTGCGTGGGTGTGTGTGTAATGATTCTTTCGGATCTAATAACTCCAATACTACAATTCAAAAAATTACAATTTTTCGTATTCCTCTTCCTTACATTCATATGCAGACGTGATTAGTTCTTGGTTATAATTGAACAACCGGAAGATTTTAACAGTTTTGCTTAAAAAAAAAACGCTGTTAAATATCATTTTTCACATTTAATGTTATTATAAATATTAAAGAATATTTTATTCTCTATACGTTTTGATTGCACTTTATTCTTGATATTCAATGGATTTAGAGTTAACTAATTATAAAGAATTTAAATTTCATAAAGCAGACAGCTATGCTATAACCATGGAAACAGCTATATTAAGAGAATTCTGATTGACAGATGTCAGGGTCAAGTGTAATTGATATAAGAGCCCAAACTCATAACAATTCAGCTAGTTTACTTTTTCAACAAATCTTCATGTTTATTTTGACAGAATATTTTTTTCAATATAACATAATTGATTCATTATATATTAAAATGTGGATTTTCAAGAAAAGTAATACAAAGAATAATTTATAAGTTGGTACTCTAGAATTTTTCGACAAACCATAACTTCTTACTGAATTCCTCATATATGAGACCTGGCGTATTATTGCAGAAGCCTAAGAAGTAAAATTTTACAGAGGACGTAAAAGTCCTACGAGCACAGGACACACAATTATTTTAGAACCGCGAGTGGCTGAAAAAAAACAATAATCGAGACGTAATCAGGGGGGGGGGGGGGGGAGCGCAAAAATTCAAGGGCTTCTGGCGTCAAACTATGCACGTTAATACGCACTGAATATGAACATAAATGTATAAACAAATCTCTATCCTATATGCATCTTTCTAAATCTAAACGATAAAATTTTCTTCTCATGTAGTAAATGAACTTGAAGTATCATGCAGAGTACGAGTATACGTATAATCTGATTTCCCTACAGAAATATATAATTTATCAAATAGATACTACGTACATATATACAAAATAATAAATAGATCAATACCTGCATTAAACAACAGTCAACTTCTATTTAATTATTTGTCAAAATCTAAATTTTTAAATATTTTCTTTAACTTCAATTGAAATCTGTTTAATATTAAAAATTATGTATTGAGAATAGCTAGGAGAATAACGTCCACTAGTTGAGAAGTTGAAATTTAGTACTAGATAGTTTGAATTTGGAGAGGGAATTTGAATAAAACGATACTTAAAAAAAAGAAATTGAAAACTTGTCGTTTTATTCATATTACCTGTCCAAATTCCGAAAATCTACTTCTAAATTAAAAATTATAATTAATAAAATTGTAAACGAGTGAATAAATACTTTTACAGAATAAAATATTTCCTTTAGCCATTTTTACCTTCCGTCACCTTTAGGTAAGGAAGGTATTGTCTTTGGTCAAAAAATTCAATGATGAGTTTTTACTGAATAAGCACGTTTTAGGGTCCATATAATACGACTTTACCATTTTTACGATGATGTCTGTATGTATGTGTGTCTGTGTGTGTGTGTGTGTGTGACAAAAGTTCCGGATTCCATAACTTCAATACCACGATTCCAAAAATTATAATTTTTTCGTATTCCTCAAGTTTACATCCAGAAGAACAACTGATTAGATTTTGGTTATAATTGGTCAACCGGAAGTAGTCTCATTTGAAGATTTAACAGTTAAATTTGATTTATTGACATTTAACGTTATTATAACTTAAAGAATATATTATTCTCTACACGATTTGATTATAATTTATACTTCATATTCAATAGATACAGAGTTAAAGAATTTTAAAGAAATTAAATTTTATAATTCAGCCAGCTATGCCAAACTTGGGAGCTAGTAATATATTCATATAATTCAAATTGACAGATGTCAGTATCAATAGAAAGTAAATTAATGTGGCAGATATGAGGATGTTGAAGTAGATATTGGGGAATACACGGAAAGATACGGTAAGAAAATAACTCTAGTGTTACAAGTTTTTAGAAAGATACAAGAAAGACGATTACATTGGTTTGAACATGTCATGAGGAGAAATGAAGAATTATATTAAGGACGTTAAAGAAACAGAGGAAGACCAAAGATAAGATGGAAGGACTGTATTGCGGAAGATTTGAGAGAAAAGGAACTGAATGAGAACGACATGCAAAAATAGCGACCCCTAACGAAAGGGAAAATCTAAAGAAGAAGAAAATGCCAGTGTCAAGTGCAATTTGAATAGTTTGTTTATGAAATAATTTTACTGGAAATTTAGAATCTTTTGTAAGAAAAATTATGGAATTTATACATTATACACGAGAATGACGGAAGGTATTGTGCTGGCCACAACAGATTTTTAGTTTTGTTTTTGAAATAAATCAAACTTTACTACTTTAACGAGGCGTGTAAACTTGTTATTCATAAACGATATCAAATAACGATAAATATTTTTTTCTACAGTCTACATAGAAAGTAGCCATTGGCGCTCTCTTTTGTCAACGCAAAATGTCACTTTGCCACTCTAGCGCGACAAAGTAGAAAAATCTGATGTGGCCAGCACAATACCTTCCGTCAATCCTGTGTATTATGTACAAATTCCATACATAAATTTTCTTGCAAAAGATTATAAATTTTTGGTATTATGTGATTCCTTTTCTCGACAACTGAATTCCATACTCCTGATAACAAGCAAACCACATAAAATAAGAAAATTATGAAATTTTGATTGAAAAATTGTAACACTTGCCAGTTATGGACATAATTAATTGCTGTCATTTTGACACGGTCAAAGTCATGTTACTGCACGCGCCCCATACATAAATTTTCTTGCAAAAGATCCTATATTTCCAGTAAAGTTATTTCATTAACAAACTATGCAAATTGCACATGACACTGATATCTTCTTCTTCTTCTTTAGTTTTTCCCATTCGTTAGGGGGTCGCTATTTTTTATTTTCTTCTTCCACTTATTTTTGCTTTGCGTGTCGTCCTCATTCAGTTTCTTTTCTCTCAAGTCTTCTACAATACAGCCTTTTCATCTTATATTTGGTCTTCCTATGTTTCTTCCACCTTCTATTAATATATTCATCTCTCCTCATAACATGTTCAAACCAATGTAATCATCGTCTCTCTTATATCTAGAAACTTCTAATACTAGAGTTACTTCCCTTTTTCTTTCATTGATTTACATTTTATTGATACTGACATCTGTCAATTTGAATTAGCAGTTTCCATGGTTAAGTTAGCATAGCTGGCTGAATTATGAAATTTATATCAAATTTATTATCTTTATTCTTCTTTAACTCTATATCTGTTGAATATCAAATATAAAATGCAATCAAATCGTATAGACAATAATATATTATTTAAGTTATAATAACATTTAACTGATTTTTTCAAGAAAAACTGTTAAAATCTTCAAATGAGGACACTTCCGGTTGACCAATTATAACCAAAATCTAATCAACTCTGCATATGGTTGTAAGGAAGAGAAATACTCAAGAATTGTAATTTTTGGAATTCTAGTACTGGAGATATCGTGCAGGAAAAAACAGTCACATACACACACACACACACATACACACATACACACACACACACACACGCACATACGAACACACACACACACATACAGACATCATCGTAAAAATAGTAAAATCGTATTGTAAAGACCCTAAAACGTGCTTATTCAATGAAAACTCACCACCGAATTTTTTGACCAAAGACAATACCTTCCTTACTATAGGTGACGGAAGGTAAAAAACGCTCGCTGTCCAAATTTCTAACTATACAATGTTGAGAAATGTCACTTGTCTACATTCTTAATGGAAACGTTTAGTCAGGAACTAATGGCACTGTAGTGACACATTTACAAATCAATCATATAACTGCTATGTCGGTATATTACATAACCAAAAAAAAAAAAAATACTGCACTATTGTGAAAATAGTGCATTCATTTAGAAAAACGAAAGTATAAAATGTTTAAATTAAATTGATGCAAAAGGTCAAGAAGAATGGGAAATAACGATAAATTAAAATTAAATATAAAAGACGTTTTTTCTTTATATTAATCCTTATTATTTGAGTAGTAGTGTAAGAACAAAGTGTACATTTTATTATTTTTTGTTATGGTGGAAGACCCCACTGTGGCGACTGTAGACAAAATCTTGTGTGTGTTTCGAGCGCAAATGGACATTATCGGTTTCGAGAGAATGCCGAGCTTCTGCGTCGCGCGGCAACAACCTCTCAATCGACAATGTCCTATTTTGCGGTCTTAATACACAAATAGCTATAGCAGAATAGGGTTTTAGCAAAAATTGTTATTATAACTACATGTCGCCTGGTAACGACTCATAACGATACATAATTTTTTAGTAGAATAGGCCTGTGAGGCTCATCTTCTAGTCCAGATTTAGCTTGTACCCTTTACTTTTGGCACAATGAAAAACAACTTCGTAAAAATCCAGTGCGTACAGTAAAACCTACGAAGACAATGCCTAAAAGAATTAAAGCAGGTATTACTAATAAAGGCGAAGAAACCTAATACTAAATGGCGGAATACTTGAATAACATTCAGTTTTGGTAAGTTTAAAATCTATACTAGTAGAAAGAAATTTGTAGAAATTTCTCACCATTTGCGTAGGTTTAATAATTTGTTTGTTGAAAATGTTAACCGGCCGAATTAATATGAGTTTGGGCTCATAGTATATTTGTGTTATAATTTTACTGGAAATATAAATACTTTCTCTATGGAATTTGTACAAAATACATAGAATTAACGGAAGGTAACGTGCTGGTCACATCAGATTTTTTAAAGTATCGTTGATTTCAAAAAAGATTTAAGTGCTTATGAATGCAAAGATAGTTTAAATTCATGAACAGTCGATTTCTGTGAATATAATTTATCTCTGGTATAAAAAATTTGAATGAAAAATTGAAAAATAAATTTGTCAAAATATTTTAATATTGATACTGGCAGTTGACGAAAATTATATTACGAACTTACACGCAAATTCAGTTATATTCCTTACATTTTATTTAAATTCTTACAACATTGCTACACAATCATTAGTGTACAGACGACTAATATGTCACCAAGAATTCTTCCGTAAGATATTTCCAGCTATTTTCCGAATTACTCTGCTATCGTCTCGGGGCCGCAGGCCTAACAGTCGTATGCACAGTCGATCACCGGCGCATCGCCAGCGCACTTTCGATAAAAATGATTCGCTAGTCGTTGCATAATCAGCGCAACGCTGAAGAGTCGCTGGCGAAATTTTTAAGTTGCGTTGCAAAGACAATCGTTCGCCGATGAACGGTGGAACTGGACATGCGCATTAAAGAAATATTCGGCGACACGACGAAGATGCTCAATTGGTTCTCCAGCTCGTCGCCAGGAACATTTTATTCGTATAATTAGTAATTCTTATAACGAAATAAATAGAATAGACGAAGATTTACGTGTATTTATTGACATTAATGAATATGATGATATGTTTCAACAAATACCAAGACGTTATATACGCGATGTCGAAAATCCATTTTATTCGGATGTTCAATTCAAAAAACGGTTCAGATTTTCAAAAAATTCAGTAATATAAGTGTTAATGCCAATTGTGATACCACTACAAAAAATAACGAATAGAGGATTACCGGTAACACCAATTATTTCGCTTTCATCAACTTTACGATTTTATGGCACAGTAAATTTTTAAGTATTATTATAAATGAACCATTATGTATGCATCATATTTATTTTTAGACAGTTTGTGGAGATCTACGTGGAATTCAACAATCATCTGTTTGCAGATCAGTCAAATTGGTGACTCAATTAATTGCATTGCGTTTACGAAACCATAGAAAATTTCCTGCGGATTTGAGCCAAACACATGTGTAGTTTTACAGACTTGCTAATTTTCCTTCTGTGTCAGGACGCATCGATTGCATGCATATTCCTACAAAAAGTTCCAAGCCTCACTCTTTTTTAAATATTTGTTGCGTCGGTTTGTTTTCAATATTTTTAATTTTTTTATTAATTGCACTAAAAGTTCTTTTTCCTCAGTTGTATATGCAATAGAAGACATTTTTTATAACTTCATTTTTATTGCAAAACATTGTGTATAATCGCGTCAAGTGAGTGAAATATTCGTATGTTTTTAAGCTGAATAATAGCATATAATACAGCGACGCGCCGAAGATTTCGCCGGAAAACGATCTGTTGAAATTTGTCTGTGTTCATAAACATGGCGCTTCGCTAGCGCATCGCTAGCTGAAGATTCGCCGACGAATCGCCTGGCGATTGACTGTGCATACGGCTGTAATAAGTGTCTGGTCGCGGATCTAGGGAACCGAGTTCGATCTCGACCGACCAAATATTTTGAATTTGAAATGAGGAGACGCCTGGTTAACGCTCGCACGATACAAATACGTCATCATCATTACCGAAATCTGTGTACAACGCAGATTGGCATACTCAGCAATGGTTAATATGCCGTGATGATATATATTTATTTTATTCTGTTATCGATTTTGAAAGCAAATGGATATGTGTGTGTGCTCTTTATTTTTTGTACGATGTGTAAAAACTGAATGTTTAGTACGAATGTATTTTGTGTACATAATATGTAACAATCTGTAAGATCTTACTTTAAGTGTGATAATGCCATGTAATTTTGTATGTATTATTTTGTTCTATTACTTGTTATAGACCCTAAAGAAGATGCAAGTGTTCACAGAAACGTCGCTGTTTTAAGAATAAATGCTGCATGGCTGAGATTTCGAGTAAATATTAATGCAGTGTTCTTTAGAAGTACGGGATTGGTAAATACTATTAAGTTGGATGGATAGAAAACGTTACAGCTAAATGGTACACTGAAAAATGTTTCCCTGAAGTGTGCAATAGAGTTCCAAAGACAGACAAAAAAATATAAAAGTAATAGAACACCCATCACACTCATTTGATTTGGAAAGGTACTATGTACTCCTTTGGCAATTTTTTGAGCTTAATTAAAATTTACAGTGTAGAATATTTTCTATCTTTTATTCATGTATTCATGTGTTAATATTCTCTCCAGAAATTAAATTGTCCTCGAATTAAGTTCTGTCATCTGTAAACAATTAACGTTCTAAATATTCATGTGAAAAAAATCTGTGGAAAATAAATATTTTTTCCGTAACAATAGATAATTAGACTGGGTTTTAAAATTTATTTCTCGTATTGATTGTGCTGTGAGGGGATAAATTAGTCCGCATTGTCAATGTCCATTTGCAAGTCGAGCGCAATGGAAAAAACGTAAGCACAGAGACGAGACTATTTTTTAAATCCAACAGAAACAGATAGATTGTATGTCATTTTGTTTTTTGTAATCGAAATACTAAAACAAGCTTCAACTTCGCATAAACATTTTATTATGTACTTAACTTTTGTTTGGTGTTTGTATATGTATTAAGCACAATTTCCATGTTCTCTTATTCATAACTTTACATGTATTTCATGGTGTTAGCTGTTATACAAGCCGCTCTAATCACTGTACTAAGAACTTTATACAAAACTTTCATTTCGGACCGTGAAACGTTTAAATCCGGCGTAAAAACTGTTTTTCGAGACATCCCAAGTCTCTTTAGAACAGGTTTTCTAAACGAAATACATCATGTAACTGCAGTAATCTCTTTGCTGAAACGGACACTATAGTTGAATGGCCAAGTGCACCACAAAGGCCCCCAAGAAGCACACTAAAAATACGATATAAGTTACAATAAATAAGGGTGTGTTAACAAAAAATCTGCACAAAGTTTAATTTATTAATATTCTTTAAAACGTAATAATATGTGGAGCAACTTTAATTTGGTTTGAAGTTTACATTAGTTTAATACCAAAAATAATATAATTATCCTTTGGATTTCTTCTTCTTCTCCTATTAGGCATTTTGCCTGTTTATTTTCTGTATATTTTAATTAACCTTTCTTTTCCAGCTCTGTCGACATAGTTGTTTCATTTTTTACCTTCCGTCACCTCTAGGTACGGAAGGTATTGTCTTTGGTCAAAAAAATCGGTAGTGAGTTTTTAGTGAATAAGTACAATACTATTTTACTATTTTTACGCTGATGTCTGTATGTGCGAGTGCGCGCGTGTGTGCGTGTGTATTTGTGTGTGACTATAATTTTGGCCGCGATATCTCCAATACTAGAATTACAATTTTTACGTATTCCTCTTCCTTACATCCATATGCCTATAATTGGTCCACCGGAAGTACCCTCAATTGCAACTTTTAACAGTTTTTCTTGAAAAAAACGCAGTTAAATATAATTTATTGACATTTAGTGATTATAAATTTTTAAATAATATATTATTCTCTATACGATTTTATTGCATTTTATATTTCATTTTCAATTAATATAGTTAAAGAATTATAAAGAAATTAAATTCTATAAATCAGCCACCTTTGCTATAATCATGGAAACAGCTACTATATTAAGAAAATTCTAACTGATGTCAGTGTCAATGAAAAGAAAATGAATGTGGTAGATATGAAAAAGTTGAGATAGTTGTTGGGGAAGACACAGAAAAATAGGGTAAGGAATGAAAGGTAAGGGAAATAACTCGAGTAATAAAGTTTCTAGAGAGACGATTACATTGGTTTGAACATGTTATGAAAAATATACTGGAAGAAGAATGAATAGCTTAGTAATAGAAGGTAGAAGAAACTGAGGAAGACCAAAGTTAAGATGGAAGGACTGTACTGCGGAACAGCGACCCCTAACGAATGGGAAATGCAAAAGAAGAAGAAAATGTCAGGTCAAGTGCCAATTTGCATGGTTTGTTTACGAAATAATTTTACTGGAAATATAAGATCTTTTGCACAAAAATATATATATGTAATTTGTACATAATACACAGGATAGACGGAAGATAATGTATTGGTCACATCAGACTTGTTCTTCTAGTTTTTGTGAATTTTACTATATCTTTGACTTGTTTACAAAAATGATTGAAGGAGAGTCATTGGCGATTTTTATTTAAAACATTACCTACAGGAAGAATTATTCACCGTTGATCAGTTTGTTCTAATTGGAATACCACGGCAGACTACGTATGATATAATTAAAAGAGTTGACAGCAGATAATAATTATAAAGAGCCAAATGTAGTTGTAGAAAAGCTAGGAAAATGGTTGGAAACAAGACTTCAGATGGAATTTATTGCAAAAGATAAACAATCTTTAAATTAGGCAGAATTCTAAATTTCATATATGTACGTAAACATATATTATAAGAAATATAATATTAAGAAACAGAAATCTGTACAAAAGTATAACAAAATGGAATTGTTAATAAGTCAGAAAAACTTGCTACGTGAACTACATCTGAAGCCTTGGAATAAGAATTTTGTAATAATCGATGCCGAATTCTATTTCACATTAGATGATATTGATTGTGCAGGAAATAAAAGTTATTTTTTATAAACAAGGCATTCTTGGTCCGACAGAATATAAATTTAATCAATATACAAAATTTCATATAAAGAATTAAAAATACACTTTGCTACTTCAAAAACGAGAATTTTGACAATATTAGGTGGACTTTCAAAAATAAATTAGATTAGCGGCAGATTTTTGTGCAGATTATGTTATTTAATTGTAGTCTATATGCGGGTAAAGTTGTTTTAGTTTTTTGCCTTTTCTAAATTAAATAGTTATAAAGTTTGTGCATATTTTTAGTTAACACACCCTTATTTATAATAAACAAAACATACGAACGCGGCAAATTGCTGTAATAAAATTTTACCATGTAAACAATAGCACTAAAACCAAATGTGTATACAATAAGAAAACTAAAACTTTATCCCCTTATACTATGTTTACTCTATTGGATTCCACAAGAAATTGAATATAGAAATCGATGCAATAGTTTTCTACATTTCAGCTTTAAGGAATTTGTGAACGCTGGCATTTCAAGATGTTTTCAGCAATGGAATCCTTGAAGGATATGACGTGTCCCAAGTAGGATTGGCCAGATTTAGTGATGTCAACAGGTATAAATAAAATAAATTTGCGGTAGGATACCTGGAGATATTTACCTATAAGTCAAGAACTTCTACGATATTTGAAGAGCGTATAATATGGGGTCACTATAAATATGTAGAAGGGATGAAGTATTGCGTACTATGTAGATGATTTAAATGAGGTCTGTTCAGAAAATAACCAAACATTTTGAATTATGCACCAACGGAGATATTTAGTGATATGCATTGCATTGCGCATAACTCCTCTGTAACCACATGTTCTTGGATTGTTGATATCTCGTTTAGCTTTCGTGATATTGTTATTTGAGTGCAGCGTGTTTTGAAATGTGCGATTTTCTGGAACAACGATGCAACGTAAAATTTTGCGTGAAACTGGGGAAAACTTTCACAGAAACGTTTCAACTTTTGAAACAAGCTTACGGAGATGATTATCTGGGTCGTACGCAATGTTACGAATGGTTTTCACAATTTAAAAGTGGTCGTCAGTCAATTGAAGATGATCCTCGACCAGGAAGACTTTCGACTGCAACTGATGACTCCCACGTTCAGAAAATCAACGATCTATTGCGTGCAAATCGCCGGTCGACTGTCAGAGAAATTGAAGAAGAGGTTGGCATCTCAACTAAGCCACGTTATGAAATTTTAACTGAAAAATTGTATCGAGTTGCAATAAAATTTGTTCCTCCTTTGATGCCCGAACAGAAAGAAAATCGAGTGGGCGTTTGTCGGCAACTCCTTGAACAAGCTAATGACGATTAAACATTCATGCAAAGGGTCATAACAGGAAACGAAAGTTAGGCTTACGTCGTTTTCAGACTATTGATGACATCAAAGCAAATTCGTCACAGACCTTAAAGGCCATTTCATCTAAAGCTATCCAGAACTGCGAAATGGAAACACCGCTGGGAAAGGTGTATGAATAGGGGAGTACTTTGAAGGGGATAAGGACATTTAATCTGTAAAAGTAATAATAAAAAAAATCTGTTGTGGCCAGTACAATACCTCTCGCCATTTCCATTTTCTGTTGAATAAGTAATGAATTTAACATTTCTTATACACACAAATAATTTAAATTATATCTATTCTTTCGTTCTATGAGGAATTTTTCCTACTCTTCTCATATGTTCAAGATTCTTCAAATTCACTGACAGAATTAGCGGTATGTCTTAAGGATATATGTAATATTAATATATCAATAATTTTAAATACATATTTAATTAATAATACAATAAGATATATTAAATGTACTCGTACCTGCCAGAAAAATCTGTCAGTAATGCCAGTAAAACTGCTGGTTTTTGACACTGACATTTCGCATTTATCTGTCAATTATAAATATTTAAATATCTCAACTGTTTTCATTGGAGTTGTTTGGGCAGAGAGATTTATTACAACAGATTATTCTATATTATTATATATTATATCTCTAAATCTTTAGGAGATATAATAAAAATGTGTCAGATTGGGAATTTAATTATCTTTATTATTTGTAATAACAAATTTTCAAATTTTGTTTTAGAAACTACCACTTCCGGTGGTCCAATTGATACGAAAACCTTATCAGCTCTTCCCATTAATGTTAGATTGAGGAATCCATAGTTAAGTTAAAGTATTTGAGAAACCGTACTTCCAACATCCATACACACACATACACATACACACACACGGACATCATCGTAAAAATGTTATTATCGGATTGTATGGACCTTAAAACTTGCTTATTCACAAAATTCTGGATATGCGATTTTTAGCATGAAGCCAATACCTCTCTTAGCGAGAGGTAAAGTTCGGTTATTTTCCGAATAGATCTCGTATGTAGAAGTGATGAAGTATTGAGTTTTCCTGCTTACAAAGTAGATGATTTAAGGTCTGTTGTCTTACTCTAAACATGTAGGGGTCCTCTGATATTTTTCTCTTATTCGCTTAGATCAGATACGAGCGTATACAAACGAACGAAATTTTGATGCAGTGCAAAGAACTTGTCAAAACTTTAGAGCTATCATAAACAAATCTTTAGAAAATATGTTGTACACGTCGTCGGACAGTAGCAGCAAAGATGAAATTCTTCACAAAAAATTAAAATTATTCATTAGCAGATCATTTAAATATAACCTAAGAAATTGAAAAAAATATAAGTAAAAATATTTTATTATATTAATAAAATTTTCGTGCTATAAATATTTTGCACTTTATGTTTATGTACACTAATCACATGATTGAAATTGATCTAAACATAACCAACTTTGCCACAGTACTTGCTTGCTCTTTCTTACTCCTCCTTTCTCCATGGAGTAAGAAAATCATGTTCTAAGCAGAGATGTGCAATTGCTCAATTGAAACCGAACAAAATTTAAGTAATGATCTGTGACAAACGAACGCGGATTTCTGCATGGAGTAGAAAGAGTAAGACAAACCAACAGACCTTTATATTTCGTCTTATCCAAATTGTTTCTTTATTTTTGTTGATAAAACCAAACAAAAGCACAAAAATTTTGCTCTTTCTGTTTGTCCAGCTGATTTGAAGCGCAACGCATACCTTGAACCGACTTTCCATTTCTATGGTTTATTTATTTTGTTTCACTCTTAAAACAAGAGTAATCTTCGTAGGTCAAAAACGTAATTTGTTTCTGTTGACAGAGGAATTATTTATGTTGTTACGTATGTCTCCCAACCGATGTTAGTATATGTTGTTGGAAAGAGCGCGCCTTTAGCTTTCAGCTTTCAGCCGCTGAAGAATTGAATTTGTCGCTGAAGTGCGGAGATGGGACTCATACACACACAAGTTTAATCACTAGGAAGATGGGCGCATATTCATACTGACAAACGCAGATTTTAACACACTTTAAATTCAAATTTTATGCAGAAGATTTAAACTTTAAAATGCCAGATATTTTAAAGATACAAGGGTGTTGAGTTTTTGTAAGTTTAAAACCTATGTTTTAAACTAATCAACAGAAATTTGTATAAATTTCCAACCATTTGCGTAGGTTTGTTGAAAATGTAAACTGGCCGAACTACAATGTGTGACCTTAAATTTTAGGACAAAAATACAAGTTTTCCACCTTGGGGCTCTACGAGAAGCGACGCCATCTTATAAAAATGACGCAAAAAATCGGTTTTTTCAAAATATCTCTTCACCAATAAGCATTAGCTAGGGCAACAATAGTTATTTTTGGATTTGTTGCGAATTAAATTCCATACCACTTTCATCAAAAATATTTTTTTCTATAACCAATACTCGTATATAGCGAGCTTCAACGCTTCAAAGTATTTTTTTGAAAATTCCCTTAATTCTTCATTTCGATCATATTTTATTATATTTCTTTTAGTTTTTTTACAAATTATATATTATTCATTAATTATTATTATTATTTAACAACTATACAGGGTGACACTGAAAAACGAGCCACTCAAAATAACTTTTTTATTTATAATCATTATTACATTCCGTCACCTTTAGGTAAGGAAGGTATTGTCTTGGTCAAAAAAATTAATGATGAGTTTTTTATTGAATAAGCATGTTTTAGGATCCCTATAATACGATTTTACCATTTTTACGATGATGTGTGTATGTATGTGTGTGTGTGTGTGTGTGTGTGTGTGTGTGTGTGTGTGTATGTGTGTGTGTGACTGTGTATCTGTGTGTGTGTGACGAAAGTTTCGGATCACATAACTTCCATACCACGATTCTAAAAATTATAATTTTTTCGTATTTCTCAAGTTTACATCCAGAAGAACAACTGATTAGATTTTGGTTATAATTGGTGAATCGGAAGTAGTCTCATTTGAAGATTTAACAGTTAAATTTGATTTATTGACATTTAACGTTATTATAACTTAAAGAATATATTATTCTCTATACGATTTGATTGCATTTTATACTTCATATTCAATAAATATAGAGTTAAAGAATTTTAAAGAAATTAAATTTTATAAATCAGCCAGCTATGCTAAATATGGAAACTACTAATATATTCATATAATTCAAATTGACAAATGTCAGTATCAATAAAAAGTAAATTAATGTGGCAGAGATGAAGATATTGAAGTAGATGTTGAGGAAGACACGGAAAAATAGGTAAGGAAATAACTCTAGTGTTACAAGTTTCTAGAAAGATACAAGAGAGATGATTACATTGGTTTAAAAATGTCATGAGGAGGAATGAAGAATGAATAGCTTAGTAATAGAAGGTTGAAGAAACAGAGCAAGACCAAAGATAAGATGGAAGGACTGTACTGCGGAAGACTTGAGAGAAAAGGAACTGAATGAGAACGACACGTAAAACAGAAATGAGTGGAAGAATAAAATAACAAATAGCGACCCCTAACGAATGGGGAAAGCTAAAGAAGAAGAAGATGTTAATGTCAAGTGCAATTTGCATAGTTTGTTTATAAAATAATTTTACTGGAAATTTAGAATCGTATGCAAGAAAATTTATGTATGGAATTTATACTTAATACACAGGATTGACGGAAGGTATTGTGCTGGCCACACTAGATTTTTTAATTCTTTTTATATGGTTGTAAACTAGGCTTAGGGCCTCACAAATCATGGTATTTGGCTTCCAGTTTGACCGGAATGCGGTATCCTATATATTTTTATATATTTGGAATCTACGTAAAATTTCGAATTCAACGATATGGTTAAAGTGCATTTTATGGATGAAATAAATTACAAAAACGTAAGAGAAAATGATGCATAATTAACCTGCTAAGCCATGATATCAGACAAGCTGTGATAATAGTTGAGATAATATTAAGTAATAAAGAAATTAATTAATGAAATAGTAAGTTATTTTTGTAAGATTCCATATTTTGTTACAAAAAAATGATCAATTTTGTTATCACAGCCTACCTGATATTGCTTACCAGGTTAATTATTCATAATTTTCTTTTACGTTTTTGTAATTTATTTCTTTCATAAAAATTTACTTCAAGTATATCGTTAAATTCCTAATTTTACGTAGGTTCCAAATATACAAAAATATATAGGGTGCCCTGTTTGAAATATGAAAGTTAATGTCATTTCCGGTTAAACCGGAAGCACTATCCTCATGCCAAATACAACTATATAAAGAGAATTACAAAATAATTGTAAATAAAAAAGTTATTTTGAGTGGCCCGTTTTTCAGATTAACCTGTATATATTAATTATTGTTTACCTTTTTTATAATCCCGGAAATTTACGGTTTTACCTCAAAGCAATTGCTATAAAAGCTTTTTTACGGAATCCTTTCCAGAAAAATGCAGTGAATAGCATATCAAAGGTTTCCGGTATCTATAATAATGTTTTTTATGCAAATGAGAGACGAAACAAATGTGTCTAAACCAATATCACAGAGGGTGTTATTGAAGGAGAAATTCTAAGTCCATATTATTTTCTATCTTTATCAATGACATAGATAAATATTTTAGAGATAAAAATTGCTACGGGCTATACATCACTGGCCACGATGACGCTTTAACTCTAGCTCTATAGACGTACAGCGTAAATTGATCGTGTTGGAAAATTATTGTAGAGAAAAATTCTTAACAGTAAATGTAAAAAAAAAAAATATTAATATTTCACAAAGGAAGAAATGGCCAAAACAAGGAATTTAAATATGGGGAAGGGGCTATTGAAGTTGTAACTAAATTCAATTATTTAGATATAATTTTTTCTTCTTCCGGTTTCTTCCTTGAAGCCGTAAAAGAGAACATAAGGAAATGTTCAATTGCCACTCAGAAAATAAATATTATTTTATCCAAGGGAAAGTCTAACTTCTTTAATGAAAAAATTAAACTATTAAATTCAATAGTGAATGTCACATTATTATATTCTGCTGAGATATAGGGGCCTCGTTACTGCGAACTAGCTGAAAAATGCCAAGCTAAATATGTTAACAATATGTTATTCTCGCCCATGCATACACCCAACTTTATGCTTCGTTTAGAAATCGGGATAGACCGCATAGCAATAAGAATCTGGAAATTAACCTTGAGCGGGTGGCACAAATTACACGACTCAGATACCCTAAATTAATATACAATCGACTTTTTGAACTCAATAAATCCGTGATTAATAAATCTGAATAAAATTGGGACACGCAAATAAAAACTTTTTTAATGGACCTGGGATTTGAGGATATATGGGAAAGACAATGCATAAGAAAAAATGAAATAATAGACATAACGACAAAACTCTCAGAAATAATGCGACAAAAAGACTTGGATAAAAATACTGAATCAAAATATAATGATCACTGTAAGCAAATAAAAAACTCCTGGAATCTTGAAATATATTTAAACATAGGTGTTAGCTTTCTCAAACAACAACTTATGTCAGTTACGATTTTTTTTCAAATAAATATCCAATAATTATATTTAAGGGAATTAAATATCATTTCGAAGGTGAAAACTTCTACACTATTCAACCTCCACGAGCCCGAAAATCTATTGCATCTTATACTACGTGGGTGGATTCAAAAGATTCCGGAATGACATGAAAAAAATATTTAACATTTTATTTTTCTACGTAGTCCCCTCTGATGTCAACAAACATAGTCCAGCGTTTTCCAACTTTTCGATTCCATCCCGAAAATGTATTTCTTTGAGGTCCTCAAAATAAGCATTTACTGCATCGATGGCTTCTTCGTTGGATCGTAATATCTTTCCAGCGTTGAACGTTGTGAGTTTTGCGAAAAGATGGAAAGCGAAGGGAGCCAAATCAGTCGAGTACGGTGGATAGGGGACGATTGCAAACCTCAGTTCGTTCAATTTTTGTACAGCAATTTGACTTAAATAAGCTGGCACATTGTCGTGGTGAAACAAGATCTTTTATATTGCTATTCCCGGGCGTTTTTCTTGAATTACTGCTTTCAACTAGTCTAAAAGTGTTGCGTAGTACTGTCCAGTCACAATTCTTCTGTTACCAAGATAATCTATTAGCCAAATTCCTTTGATGTCCCAATAGACTGGCGCCATCATCTTTCCTATCAACTGAATTAACTTTGCTTTCTTCGGGGCCGACTCACTCTGTCCAATCCACGCTTTCGACTGAATTTTCGTCTCTGGAGTGTAATGTGTACCCATGTTCCATCTATGGTTTGAAATTGACACAATTTTTCTTAAACAACTCCAAATTTTCGACTGAAGTTCAGGCTCGAATGCGCTTTTTCTCCGAACTGAGCAATTGCGGAACCAACCTGGCGCACATTTTTCTCATGCCCAGCTCATTGTGTAAAATATAATCTACACTTTCATAAGAGATTCCTATGGCTTTCTTAATCTCACGTACTTTCATTTGGCGATCTTCCAGAACTATATCGTGGACTTTATGTACAATTTCCGGTGTGGTACGCGATTTTGGTCGACCTGAACGTGGTTCGTCAGGTGTGTGTCCAGCCACTTTTAAATTCCGAAACCCAGAAACTCACAGTGGAAAAGGAAGGTGAAGCGTTCCTGACAGCATCCAACCTGGTTTGATCTCTGTTGTCGCCTCTCCTTTCAAATGAAAAATCTTGGTCACCGCATGAACTTCGCTTTTATCCATTACCGATTTAACCCTAGGTAGATCGACACAGACGCTTGTCACGATTAGACAGATTGACAGATTGTATTGAAATTTTTTGACATTTCATATGAAAGAAAAAGATAAGATTGCTTTCCAGAAGCTAAGGCCTTCTCCGTAATTCCGGAAACTTTTCAATCCACCCTCGTATATACTCTTTTCACGGACCCAACGGTGGAAAAAGTAAATAATTTGTTTTATTATATCGTTACAGTTCTTAAAGTCCGTAGCTTCTTTCTTAATGAATAATATGCACAAAAAATCGGCAGTGCCCAAACTTTATTTCATTAACTTCCAATTTTTTTACTTCAAATTATGTTGCATAAATATATTTTAATACTCATTATAAAAGGTATTGCTTACTGGCTACTATTTAACATGTATGTATATTGCTTTATAGATATAACTTTCTGTATTAGATATTTGGGTATATCAATATTATACATACGAGTATACGTATTTGTCTGTCTGCATGCATGTGTACAACTTACTCAATTCAGTGATATGTATAAACAACGTTTAGGTTTCATTAGATTATATAAAAAAATTGTATTATTTTTAGTAAAACTTTATTACACCTGACTTAATTATTGCATTTGCTTATATTTGTATCAGTAAATACATCCTAATTTAGGGTATATAAATGTTTTAGGTATCACTAAATTTAATAAAAACAACTATAAAAAGTAATTTTCATTTAAGTATTTGTATTTGAACAACGATAAATTGACTTATTCATGTATTTTTGTACGTTTGTATTAATATTATGTAAGTACACTCTGTATCTCCGAGTTGATCCCCACCTCATTCATTTCTGATGCAAGAATTGTTAAACTTTTATCTAGCATCTTTGTCGTACACACATGACATATATGAGACTTTTATTCGCTATCTCATTATCGCTGGTGTTTCGAAGGGGTATACACTATCTCCGTATATTCTTTTTAATTCTTGCATTATAATATATAATATTTTTCAAGAATCTGCTACTTTCGGTTGTCCAATTGTTACCAAAACCTTTTCTACTCTTCCCCATTGATGTCCGATTGGGAAATACGTAGTGAAACAGATATTAAGTCTTATAAATAACAAAATCATAACAAAGTTATGTTAAATAACAAAGTCATGTTTCACTCCGTAATATACGAACATCTGAGTCGGCTAAATGCCATCGTCAGAAGTCGGTCAGCACAAACAAGTAACCACAGACACGTTTCGCACTTATTGGTGCTCATCAGTGTGGTGTAACTTGTGGTCTCTGTTCGGTCCACAATGAGTGGACTCTTGGCCAGAGACAATGACTTGTGCTGGCGGTGGTCTTAAACCATCTATATTGGTAAGAGGCCTGTAGAGGTATGTTAGTCTTATAGTTTTTGAGAAATCGTCCTTCCAACATAAAAATGATAAAATTGGATTGTAAGGACCTTAAAATGTGCTTATTCATTAAAATCTAGATATGTGATTTTTAGCATGAATCCAATACGTCTTTTAGCGAGAGATAAAATATCCCTGGGCCTTACTTTTAAAAATACAAATTTTTATTTTGAATGGAAACCTCACAAGCTTTTTTGACGTTGGCGGTCTATAGCTAATGAATGTTAAAAGATAGGGCAAATTTTCAAATGTCTTGTCCAGCTGATAAAATATTACCAAGCAAAAAACCAAAAAATGGTACCTCAAACACTCAGTAGCCCACTAAAAATCCGACCACCTGTATTTAAATGAAAAGTGTAATATCCCCCTAATTGGAACCCGCTGATTACGGAAATAATAATAAAAAAATCCTGGACCTTAGTTTTTACAATCAAATTTTTATTTTGAATGGAAATCTTAAGTTCTTTTATTACATTGGGGGCCTATAGCTAATGAATGGTAAAAGATAGACGGATATGCGTTCCGCCATTCTATGGACTTTTCTACATATGTACATCAATTTTTCAAATTTCTTGTCCAGCTGATATATATATATATATATATATATATATATATATATATATATACATATACTTCTAATTAACTAATGAAATGTTCAACGCAAAAATCATTTTATATAGTTTCATACACTTCTCTGCAAAAAATACTTAAATTTCTCTGTCTGAAAGTGCATTGCGATGCACTTTATTTATCGCCCACAAATATTGATAGATGACAATATTTTTCTCATTACTCTAAAACATTTTTTCTTTGACATTCGTGCCCATCAAATATTATGCAAATAAAATAAAATAACTCTCGCATTCAAATAAAGTTTCTTTCATAAATTTTCAATCTAAACAACACACAGTTTGAATAAATAATTCGAATGTTTACTTGGGGCATATTTGTAACTTAATTGCCAAAAGAACAATATTTGCTCGGGGTATTTGCTCTCAAATTGATTCGATATAATTAAAGGTGAATGTACGTTTTATTTAGAAACACATTTCGGCGAAAGCAATATAAAGAATAAATTGGAGAGATAAAGAATAAATATAGAACGGTAAGTAATTTGAAAACATTGTTTGTCTCCCTACTGAACACATTATTATTATGAAACAATGAAATAATATTTGCTATGATTGAGATTAGTACTTTTAGTTTTAAAAATGGCTTCTCTATTAATCTATTAAGAGATGGAAACAGGTAGTAACAATGTTTCGGACTTGCAGTCAATAATAAAATTTATTCATGCCGACGTTTCAACTATACTATACCATAGTCTTCTTCATGGCTAGAATTGTTGAGTTGAAATAATTTACACATGTGGATAGCGAAAAACATACATTAAAAGACGGACATTTAAAATTATAAATAAATAATTAGTTAAAACCACAGATCACAGAGTGAAAATCGTCAAATATAAAAAAAACGTATGATGGATGTACATAATAAAAATCTATTGTGGCCAGCACAATACCTCTCGCCACTTTCGTTTTTGGTTGCATAAGTATAGAGCGAGAGCAGTCATGTGACATTGTTGGCCTTGACAAACAGATATAATTTTTCATTAAATTTTTTAAGATTTTCTAAATTCACGTAGTTAATTTGCACCAGGAGTGTGAAATTTACTTGTCGAGGAAAATAAACCACATGGAATTGGAAAATCACTAAATTTAGAATGAAAAATTATATTTGATATCTACGTACATAATTACTAGCTATCGTTCTGACACGGGCCCCCATATCTATTTGTCAAGGCCAACAAAGTGACATGACTGCTCGCACCCTATTGTATTTAACATTTCTTGTATACCTACATTCTACACCAAAAATTCTACTTACATCTATTCTTTATTTTTAGATTTTTTATTTTAAATTCATTCTATGAAGATTTTTTTTCCTACTCTTTTAATTTTTCGTAATGTTTCCAATTCATTGTCGGGATTGACAGTATTTTTAAAGGGAATATGTAATATACCTATAATTTTAAATATTTAACTATTAATACAATTAAGAAATAATATAATATATGTATTTCCCAGAAAAAATCTTCAGTAATGTCTCTGAATTTTTGACACTGACATCTGTCATTTTAATTTTTTTTTTCAATTGGTTTCCATGGCATTATTTGTGCTATGAGATTTATTACAACAGATTATTATATAACTTATATTTCTTTATCTCTAAATCTATAGAAGATATAATAAAAGATTTATATGCATCAGAGAGAAAATTTACTCTTCTTTTACTAGCAAAAATAAAAATGATAAAAAAATAATATTTAGAATTTCTTTTTAAGAATCTGCTACTTCCGGTTTTCCAATTATTACCAAAACCTTTTCAGCTCTTCCCAGTAATATCCGATTGAGAAATACGTAGTTAAACAGATATTAAGTATTATAATTTTTGAGAAATCGTCCTTCCAACACACACACACACACACAATCATTAAAATCTGGATATGCGATTTTTAGTATGAATCCAAAACCTCTCTTAGCGAGAGGTAAAAATGGATGAAACAAAAAAGTATACAACGTAACATTTACACATTTATTTAACATGTTAAACATGTATGTATTCCGTTATTCACATGTATAAATTATTTCAACTCAACAATTCTAGCCCTAAATCAGGCTATGGTATAGTCGAAACGTCGGCTTGAATAATTTTTATTATTGTCTGCATGTCCGAAACATTGTTTCCATCTCTTACATCTGGATGGTTACTATTTTTATTGTGAAATTAAATATAGGTAGTTTTTGAATAATTTAGAATTAAAGAATTTTTAATACACCATATTTTTTAAAGAATTATTACAATTGAACTGATAGATTATTTGTTTGGTAGATAGGATGAGAGAAACATCGTTCGCAAACATAGACTTCAGGCATGAATCATCTATTACTCTAAAGAGCTCATTGATGTATAAACAAAATAAAGTGGGAGCAAGAACAGTACCTTGAGAAGTACCAGCCCTTACAATTAGTTTATTAGAATTTATGTTTCCACCTGTTTCATTATGTAAACATACATATGGTTCCCTGTTTGATAAAAAGCTGGCTAACTTTACAACTTAAAAATTTATAAATTAAATTCTTTTAACAATAGATTAATGGAGAAGCCATTTTTAAAACTAAAAGTACTAATCTCAATCATAGCAAATATTGTTTCATTGTTTCATAATAATAATGTGTTCAGTAGGGAGACAAACACAATGTTTTCAAATTATTTACCGTTCTATATTTTTATTATTGACTGCAAGTCCGAAACATTGTTACTACCTGTTTCCATCTCCATCCTAAACACAGTCGAACATCGTTATGGAATCCAGAAGTAACTTTAGACAATGAAACTATTAAAAAGACAAAAAAATCAAAATTCTCGGTATATTTGATGAAAATCTGAATAGTAAGCATCACTGTGAATACTTAGTTTTCAGTTTAAATTAATGTTGCTTTCAAATTAGGTATTTGAAATCATTCTGAAATTTAGAAAATTTATATCAACCGGTCTCAGTGCCTCGCAAGGGGCGTCAGTACATCACACTGAAGAGCTCCAATAAGAGCGAAACGCGTCTGTGGTTCTGGTTGAGTGGGCCAGTCTCTGATAAATGAGCGAGAGGTCGATTCAGAGACTGAAATCTTGTGAAGTGTGCCAAGTATTTTTTTAAATATTTTAAAATTTATTATTATGCTATCGAAGCTAAATTGCGCTATGGATTCCTTTTTGTGGGGTAACTTAACCCATGCTTCTAAAGTATTTCTATTGTGAGATGTATATATATTTCATCATTACCGATATCTGTGCATAAAGCAGATTGGCACACCCAGCAATGGGTAATATGCCGTGATGATATATTTATTTATTTATTGCTGGCGTCTCAAATTCACAGTCATGCAAAATGTTCTTTAAATAACTTAAAATCATGACACTTACTAGTCTTTATATTAACTTTGTATATATGTGTTCAAAAACAAAGACAAATTTAAAACTCAACTCTAATTTTCACAATAACAACACAAGAAACAAGGATATATTTTGCAAACCTTTAGTAAAATATGATTGCAGTGGAAAATCTCCGGATGTCATAGGTGTGGATATTTATAACAAACTTCCTAATGATGTAAAAGTAAGTACTACTATATCTAATTTTAAAACCATGTTAAAGACATATCTGCTTAATCACTCATTCTACAATGTAAACGAATACTTATAATTTGGTACATTTAAATCTTCATCGGACGTTTTACATATGTATTTTGTACATCTGGCAAATAATAAAAATATTATTATTATTATTAAAGTTGTCTGCGAAACGCTTGTAATCTCCCAGTTCAACATAAAACTTTGTTAAAGCACTTCATATACAGTTATTAACATTCTTTCACTATTATTGTACCCGCAAATATGCGTCAAAGTGAACTAATAAACAGGTATCCGTATCGCAGCTTTGCAATTTGAATCCCCAACCCGGAATCCTCAATCCAGTGTGTTTGTTGTCCCCTATATTGGCTGGAAAGCTGGAATCCCTTTCCTTTATCCGTTGGTTATGTACGGTGTGTTATCTGCTCCCAAAATGTCCTACGGGAGATTTATAAACCATCAGGACTACAGGCAATGAACGATCAACGGGTTATGTCGTACATGACTGTTAATAGACTAGAGAAATTTATTTATCGAACAAGAGGAGCACAGATAATACATCTAATATTGGACAAAATGTTTTTCCTATTTCGCGGTCACAAAGTGAATTTTGTACAACTGTTTTTGTCAAAATCAGTGATACAATAAACAATTTTGTAAAAAAGATTTGGGGGTTTTTAAATTATGAGGTTGGTAACTTAGTCTAAGTGCCAAATAAATATTTTTAATTTTAGTTGCCATTACCTATCATTAATCATGGAAGTTACTGCAATTAGATTTTACTATAGTAAAATATTTACATCAAACAGTATAATACTTTCTTTAAATTAAAATTCAATGTATTTATTTGTAGGTTCATAACATAATAAATATAAATTTTAACTCTAACCTACCTTATAAGAACAGTTGTGAAAATGTCAAAGTAAATTAAATTTCAAATGTTTATTGAAACTGTCAATGGCACCAACCTTGATGTATTAATATTTATTTCAATAAAAAAATTAAATAAAAGTAATTTATTGCGAAATAGGAAAAATAGTATGAAATACACGTGTTACAATGTCCATTTGTAATACTTGTCTTTTAATATAATATTATGTTACTTATTAGCCAGTCTGTTTTACCTTCCGTCTTCCGTCACCTTTAAGGAAGATGTCTTTAGTCATTTTTTTTACTATTTTTACGCTAATGTCTGTATGGTATGTATGTGTGTGTGCGTGTGTGTGTGACTATAATTTCAGTCGCGATAACTCTAATACTAGAATTCCAAAAATTATAATTTTTACGTATTCCTCTTCCTTACATACATATGCAGACTTGATTAGATATTGGTTATAATTGGTTAACCGGAAGTACCCTCATATGAGTATTTTAAGTTTTTCTTGAAAAAAACGCTGTTAAATATGATATTTTGACATTAAATATTATTATAAATATTAAAGAATACTCTATTATCTATACGAATTGATTGAATTTTATATTTTATATTCAATGGATATAGAATTAAAAAATTATAAAGATACTAAATTTCCTAAATCAGTCAGCTATGCTATAACCATGAGAACAAGATACTATATTAAGAAAATTCTAATTGACAGATGAATGTGGCAGAGATGAGGATATTGAAATGGACGTTGGGGAATACACGGAAAGATAGGATAAAGAATGAGAGGATAAGGGAATGACGACAACAAGCAAAATATGAATGAGTGGATGAAGAAAATCAATAATAGCGACCCCTAACGAATGGGAAAAACTAAATAAGAAGAAAAAAAGATGTCGGTGTCAAGTGCATTTGTTTATGAAATAACTTTACTGGAAATATAGAATCTTTTGCAAGAAAAATTATGTATGGTACACAGATTTAACGGAAGGTAATGTGCTAGCCACATCCGATTTTTTCATACAAACCGATCTCATAATATACAGTGTGGCTATAAAGGGTTTAGGACTATTTTTTTGTAGCGCCAAATAACAAAGCCATCTATGAATTGACACCTAAACTACTTTCGAATAACCTTCATCAACATCATATAACTTGCGAGATTTCCATTAAAATAAAAAAAAAAAACTGACAGTTTTACCATTTGACCAATTTTCCAATCAATTCATCATTTCATTGCCGTTTTTGTGAATATCTTCTGATTTTTTAAGCCCATTCAATTTGTCTAAGTCTGAACATTCATTCAGATTGAAATTCTTGGCGCGTTGCAAATTTCAAGAGCTCAGCAGGCGATTTATCTTCTGCTTCCGGGAACATAATATCTCGCTGTATGTTGGTACTTCATTGTCTGAATGCATTTTGTTGTCAAGAACACTATACTTCCACATTAATGCAGTACTAGAATAATAAACGTATAGTATGGCACTATTGTTACTTCTGAAGAGATCTAATACATATTAAAAGCAAGGAGGAATCTATAAATTACAAATTAACTCTGTAGTGTTTATAGTTAAACATTTAGGCAGTGTATGGGGCAATGCCGGTAAATTCATTATCCGTTCCGGGATTAGGGTTTGTGTGTAGGATTTACCAGCCTAGCGTAATCCCTTGTCCAAAAACAGGACTCATTCCTTGGTCGTGCATATTGTCGGGTGTAGGCGAATGCACAACAATATTGACATCAAATGAATATTCAATTTTAGAGCGCTTGCGTGTAATAATTATAAGAACTAAGAATTATACCGGTTTCTTGATAAATTTTACAATAGTCTCCATGTAAGAAAAGCATTACGCAATAAAAAGTGTATGATCTTTGACGACATACGTAATTGAAGTAATTTCTTTTTACAACACGGGTTACGTAACTCTTTTCACGAAATAATTTGGAATTGTCAACATAGTTCGTATATATTTTGGCATGTATTTTACGTAATTTGAAGGGTGGAGCTTAAAATTTAAGACTAGTTTTGAATGGCCATAAAAAGTAAACACGTAGTAAAATTCAAACCAATTTAACTAAATTTTTAGACCTATAGTTGCGGTTTATTATGAGAAATAAACACAATTACTAAATAATTCCAGTTCGCCGAAGGGGGTCCATTTTTTTTGGTACGTCTTCAATCATCTTTTGTACAAGGCTGAGATCAACTTTTATAATAAAGTACTAACAGGTGTATTCTGAACACTCTCCGTTAATTCAAATTATTAAACGGACTCCGTTAAAAATATATTGTTTTAACGGATCTGTTAAAAATTTGTATGCTGAACAAAATGTTTTAACGGATCCGTTAAATTGTAATAAATTAACGGATCCGTTTAAAAGTATTACGCAGGAAGTACATATTTTTGAAGAGTGGTGCCAATAATGTAATAACTATCGAAGCAATGACAAGTTTATTTCAATATATTGTAATAAAAACTTACAAGAAAATGTAATATAACTATTATATACTTATTTATAAAGCAAGGTAATTCTATAACTTAATATAACATAATTTAACATTTTTTATATATCTTTTTTATTTCATTATACTTACAATACTGATTACGTACTCACATCATTTTGTGTTATCTGTCAAACTGGAAATTGATAGTTACAAAATATAATATTATCAAATAAATATGGTAAATAAACGACAAAAACATCAAAGAAGCAATTTGAATTTGTTATTAATTACCTAGAAGAGAATGGAGATATCTCGGGAGATATTTTTACGTATCTAGTTGATGCCGTCTCCAAAAAAGTGGAGACAAAGGAGAACTTTCAAAACATTAGGAACTGCCCATGCTTTAACAGGCAGCAATATATAAGGTTCTATTATTTCAGTAAAATGTCTGGCTGCTTCTTTGTTAAGTTGAAACAATTTTAAAAAATGTTGTTCAGGCATATTGAATGAAACACTAGAATCTCGTAGTAGTCTGTGATGACGGCATAAATTTATTCTAATTATAATTTTTTATAAGTTAAATGTACCTACTCTATATTTTTATTTGAATTTAGGCACTTACATTCGTTCATTTTCTTCATATTCATTAGCTAAAAAAACGTCAGCTATAACTAATAATACCATTTTCTCAAAATTAAAAATAATAAAGCATCCGTTTATACTTAATGGCATGTATGCAGCACCCGTTCAGATTGAGAGTTTTAACGGAGGTAGTTAACGAATTTCCGTTATTATAAATAACGGACCAGTCCTTTAGAATAGCAAACTGTAATAAACGGTCCGTTTAATTTTAACGGTCCGTTTAAAATTAACGGAGTTGTTCAGAATACACCCGTAACAGGTGTATTCTGAACACTCTCCGTTAATTAAAGTTATTAAACGGACTCCGTTAAAAAAATATTGTTTTAACGGATCTGTTAAAAATTTGTATGCTGAACAAAATGTTTTAACGGATCCGTTAAATTGTAATAAAATAACGTAACGTAAATAATGTAATAACCATCGAAGCAATGACAAGTTTATTTCAATATATTGTAATAAAAACTTACAAGAAAATGTAATATAACTATTATATACGTATTTATAAAGTAAGGGATTTCTGTAACTTAATATAACATAATTTAACATTTTTTTATATATCTTATTTATTTCATTATATTTACAATACTGATTACTCACATCATTTTGTGTTATCTGTCAAAGTGGAAATTGATAGTTACAAAATAGAATATTATCAAATAAATATGGCAAATAAACGACAAAAAACGTCAAAGAAGCAATTTGAATTTGTTATTAATTACCTAGAAGATAATGGAGATATCTCGGGAGATATTTTTACGTATTTAGTTTATACCGTCTCCAAAAAAGTGGAGACAAAGGAGAACTTTCAAAACATTAGGAACTGTCCATGCTTTAACAGGCTGCAATATATAAGGTTCTATTATTTGAGTAAAATATCTGGCTGCTTCTTGGTTAAGTTGAAACAATTTTAAAAAACGCTGTTCAGGCATATTGAATGAATCACTAGAATTTCGTAGTAGTCCGTGATGACGGCATAAATTAATTCTAATAATAATTTTTAGTAAAATATACCTACTCTATATTTTTATTTGAATTTAGGCACTTACATTCGTTCATTTTCTTCATATTCATTGGCTAACAAAACATCAGCTGCAACTAATAATGCCATTTTCTGAAAATTAAAAATAATAAAGCATCCGTTTATACTTAACGGCATGTATGTAGCACCCGTTCAGATTGAGAGTTTTAACGGAGGTAGTTAACGGATTTCCGTTATTATAAATAACGGACCAGCCCTTTAGAATAGCAAACTGTAATAAACGGTCCGTTTAGTTTTAACGGTCCGTTTAAAATTAACGGAGTTGTTCAGAATACACCCGTAAATGCGATTCTGAAGCTCGGTCTCAATTTTTGGTGGTGTAGACATACAACGTTTATTGTGAGCTTTTTTATTTAAAAGTCAAAGTACATTCTGCACAATGTTACAAGTACATAAAATCAGTATATCAGTACAAGGAAGAACGAAGAACAACAACGTCTAGTTCATCACTTCAACTACTCACACTGCCGTTATTTATTCTTCTTTGTTTTACACCCGCGATATTCAATTCAAACAAAGGAACACAGAATTTGCACTTTCCCAACAGGTGGTCAACCTTTTATGTAAACCATTCTCTTAAGTATTGTAATGTGCGCCACTGACTAAAAACTATTCGGACGCCGCTACTGGTAGAATATACGCGAGCGATGACGTAATCCCGGCGACGGAATAACCCATACGCATTGAGACGTATTAATTACACAGTTGACCTAAATCTATTGTATTCAGTGTCATTGTGGCGGCAGAAAGTTCCAGAAGGACACTGGGCTGTATAAATACCGTCCGAGGACAGCGGAGATATAGTCTGATATATAGAAGCAACGAGGAATGAAGTTGGTGATATAAATTAACAGTCTACGTGCTGTTAACATAAATAAATGTAGTTATATAAATAAATATAGTAAAATAAAAATTGTTTAAATAATTAATCTTAGTGTTTAAGTATTTAATAATATCCTTAGTGTTTATAATTATTTAATCATAGTGTTAGTTATTTTTATTATCTTTTTAATATTTATCCTAATTATTTATCGTTTAATAAATGTATTATTTTAATCAATAATATTTCTCTGATTTTTACACTTCACCCAAATAAATAAACGTTACAATATTGACCAAAAATTCCATATTGGATACACGAGGTGTATTATCGTTGTTCGCAACAAAAATGACGTTTTTACTGACAAATACACTTGCCACAGATTTGGCTTAATGTGACAAACTTAACTCTGTCCAAATTTAAATAATTGTTGCTAACATGATATCTTTTAATGAAAAGGATAAATCTTTGCTTAATATACTTATTTAAAAATGCATACTGGTTGATTTCCAGTACCGAAGGTCCGAAGGACAAAAAAGGATTGGCAGATCCCTAAAGGTGAAATTACCAACCATACGAGAATATCTTTTTGAATTCCTTCTCGATTTTTACTTGAACTTCATTAGGAATAGTCTCAATGTAAAACCCTGCATTTGAATTTTTATCAGAGTTCTTAAAAGTAAAATAACTTTCATCATTCAAAATAAAACATTTTACGGAAAAAAAATCCGGCAACCGTCAGCATCTTGGACATATTTTTGCTATTGATCCTCATTATCTCCAAGATAATAATAATAGTAATAATAATAATAGCAGTTTATTTATCGACATGTTATGTACATGTATAGAATACGTCACACAATATTAAATAAATATAAATAGTACATACATAGGTATAAAGTAGAAATGTTTTCAGCATTGCACCCGTTTTGTAAAAAATCATTTAATATGTAATAGCTTTTTTCTAATAAGATAATTTTTAACAAGTTTTTTAAATTTAATTTTATTGCATTCCTCCTCTATTATGGTGGGCAGTTTATTGAAAACCTTTAGCCCTCGTACATCCGGCGAGAATTTAGAGAGTTGTGTTTTATATTCGGAATATAGAATAGCTTTTTTGTCTAGTATTTAAAGTGTGAATACTGGAATTGAGTTTAAAATTATTTTTATTGATAAAAATGTATAAACAAACTTCAAATATATAAAGAGAGATTAATGTAAGAATTTTAATTTTTTAATAAAGAAGTCTACAAGAGTCAGTGCGGGAGACACCTGATATGGTTCTAAGAATTCGTTTTTGGATGATGAACACACTATATGCTGACGATGACGCTCCCCAAAAGCAGATAGCGTAACGCAATCTTGATTCTACTTGGGCGTAGTACAAAGTAATAAGTTTTTTCGTAAGAACACTATAGTTTGGTTAAAATTATTTGGCGATTGGCTTCTCAGCAGGTATTCCGCAAACGGGTTAAAGAAATTTATGAGGCCATACTTACCAGGGTAGTATTTAATAATATTTTGTTCACTTGAGTTTTTCATAAAGGGATGCAAATAATAATAAAAAGAGAAGAAATTTTGCAGGAAACCAAATACTTATTTTATTTTGATACGTTTACAATATAAACACTTGTTGACAAAAAATTACCAGCATCATTTCTGTGTTTTTTGAGAGGTACACCTTCACTAATTATCCTTCTAACTGTAGGACAAGACACTTTAGTCATTTCTGCAGTTTTTGATATTAGCGCACTCTCGTTATCGTCACATTTTAAAAAGAAAAACACATTCAGAACTATTTGTTTTGTATCGTCTGATAAATGTTTGCGTTTTTGATTCGCGGTTGTGGTATTTTCTTCAAAATTTTCGTTCGCAAGTTGCAACATTTTCAATGCTCACTGCGACAATGCTGTTGAACTAATGAGGTTAAAATTTCGTTCTAGAGAACAACTAAAATGGTATTTATAAAAAAATTCCTACTTAATAGTGAGAAACAACTGTATTGAAAAGATTACGTTGATAAAAACAACCGAAATCCAATCTCGAGAAAGGAAATGCAAAAATTACTATAATCCGCTCCTGAACACAATTAGGCAGGTATTAAACCTGCTGAGAAGAACCAGTCTTTTCATTAGCAAGTCAAGTCAATCGCCAAACTATACCTAAATGCCAAAACTGGTAGCATATTGGTCCAAGTTTTGAGACAACTTTATTAGCATGATTTTTACCATTAAAATTTTCGTTGAAAGTATAACCTAGAAAGTTACCATTATTAGATCTTTTAATTTGATTTTCATTAATATCGATATTCATATTTAAGTTTTCTCTACATTGAGGAAAATGAAATCGTATGTAATGAGTTTTTGATAAATTCAAATAAAGATCATTATTATAAAACCATCTTAATAAAGCGTTCATGCAGTTCTCACACTTTTGTTGCATCAGAAACAAGTATCGTCAGCATACAGGGTTATATGACATTCATCTCCAAAAATTGACGTTATGTCGTTGATGTATAAAATAAATAATACAGGTGACAGGACACATCCCTGAGGTACACCTGTGTTATTTACTATGACAGTAGAGTTAATATTTTTAATAGTGTTATTTTCATAACTATTAACGGTTAACGGAAACAAATTGACGGCGATTTTCAACAAAAGACTTAATCCACTTTATAGGTACACCTCTAATTCCATATGAATAAAGTTTGGTCAGTACCTTTGAGTGACAGACGCAGTCGAAGGTTTTGGACAAATCGCACATGATACTAATTGGATGTTTACTTGTATCCATTTTATCTGCAATGTACTGCACTGATTTGTTAATAGCATCTAGTGTAGTTTTGTTGGATCTAAAAATAAACTGGGCTTCATTTAAAATGTCATTTTTATCCAAAAAAGAATCTAGACGATTTAGAAATGCATATTCAAACACCTTGGAAAAAACAGATGTCAAAGATGGCAATATTCTTTATGTGTCTAATGCTACATTTATATCTTAGTGTCCTGACAATATGAGATTTGGCCCAGTTAAATATTTTAGCCAGCATTCTCGTTGAGATTCCAGATTTTGCGGGTCATCCTCATGTCAAAATTTTTCATTCAAAATTTCATTTTTTGGTATTTTATGATTCCTTTTCTCGGCAACTGAATTTCACACTCTTGATAATAAATAAACCATATGAAATAAGAAAATCATGAAATTTTGAATGAAAAATTATGACATTTGTCAGTTATGGACGTAATTATTAGCTGTCATTTTGACACGAGTCCACATTGGTATCTGCTTGCCAAAGTCAGTAAAGTCACGTCACTGCACGCGCCCTACACATAAAAGATCCTATATTTCCAGTTCAATTATTTAATAAAACTATGCGAATTGCACTTGACACTAACATCTTCTTCTTTAGTTTTTCCCATTCGTTAGGGGATCGCTATTTTTTATTTTCTTTTTCTACTAATTTTTGTTTTGCGTGTCGTCCTCATTCAGTTCCTTTTCTCTTTTTTCATCTTATATTTGGTCTTTCTATGTTTCTTCCACCTTCTGTTATAAGCTATTCATTCTTTCAATATACTCATCCCTCCTCATGACATGTTCAAACCAATGTAATCTTCTCTCTTATATCTTTCTAGAAACGTTCAACACTATACAGTTATTTCCCTTACTCTTTCATACATTTATTATTTATTGATACTGACATCTGTCAATTTGAATTACCTGAATATATTAGCAGTTTCCATGGTTAAGTTAGCATAGCTGGCTGAATTATAAAATTTATTATCTTTATAATTCTTTAACTCTATATCTGTTGAATATGAAATATAAAATGCAATCAAATCGTATAGAGAATAATATATGCTTTAAGTTATAATAACATTTAACTGAGTTTTTCAAGAAAAACTGTTAAAATCTTCAAATGAGGGTACTTCCGGTTGACCAATTATAATCAAAATCTAATCAAGTCTGCATATGGTTGTAAGGAAGAGGAATACGCAAGAATTGTAATTTTTGGAATTCTAGTATTGGAGATATCGAGCACGAAACGGCGGTACACACACACACACACACACACACACACACACACACACACACACACGAACACACACACACATACAGATATCATCTTTAAAATAGTAAAATCGTATTGTAAAAACCCTAAAACGTGCTTATTCAATGAAAACTCACCACCGAATTTTTTGACCAAAGACAATACCTTCCTTACCTATAGGTGACGGAAGGTAAAAACAATATTTCTAACGCTTAATAGATTTGGGCTTGAAAACTACCTAATCTCAAATATTAGGCATTACTGATTAGGATCAGTTATGATGATAACTACTGAAATACCATAGTACGTTAATTTCGAAAACTCATAAAGATTTATTAACTTTGCACCTACTTTTTGAAACATATACTTTCATTTACTTATTTAAACGAGTTTTCCAAGTTTTTATTTGGGTAAACAGTAACTTTGATCTTCCTGGAAGTCTGTAAAGTTCCGTATCTTGTTTGAGTAACAAAAATTTTAATTTCCTTAGAAAAGAAATTAAAAAGTTGCCGTGTGTTTGAAACACTTGGCATGTAGAGTATTCCCAAATGTTTCGCATTCCTATGACAGTGTCGCTAGAGAATAACAACAACATGGTAGGTACATGGTAACATAGTTACAGCAACACACTTTCAAAAGTACATAAATATATGAAAAAGTAATACAGTTTACATTTGATGCCGCTGTTACTCACTTTGGGATTTTAAATAAATTTTACTTGTATTTAATCAGAGTTACAGTTTATACCGCTTTCTGCGCCACTCATAACAGTTGAAATACACATACTGGCAAAATTAGAGGAACGCTAAAAAAGCTATGAATTTCAAAAAGTATTAACACTCTGTCTTTCATATTTGTGTTGGTAATTCTACATCTACAATAAATAACAAATGATGATATAATACCTAAATATAATGAGGGTTTAAATATTGCTCGGCCTTTAGTTTTATTAAACATATATGTTTAATTCGTGTTCACTGTAGATCAAGGGTTAACAATTATTTCTGATTTTGTTGTCGTTTCAATCAAAGTATTTAGACTAGCAAAATTAGTTTTTAAAAAATAGAAAATTATTACTTAAAAATAATTAACACAAACATAATATGTCAATTGCACATGACACTGACATATTTCAACCAGAATTATCTTAATATAGTAGCTGTTTTCGGGATTAGCATAGCCGGCTGCTTCATGAAATTTTTTTTTTATAATTCTTACCTTCCATCACCTTTAGGTAAATCAAAAAATTCGACAGTAAGTTTTTAGTGAATAAGCACGTTTTAGGGTCCCTAGAATACTATTTTTTACGATGACGTCTGTATGTATGTGTGTATGTGTGTATATGACAAAAAAAATCCTTCGATAACTCCAATACTACAATTCCAAAAATTATAATTCTTTCATTCTTTCCTTTGATACGTCCGTGTGCAAAGTTGATTACATTTTGGCTATTATGTTCTAACAGTTTTTTTTTCAAAAATCATGTTTTGACATTTAACATTATATAAATATTTTACTTAGTTAGCATATCAATGCCCAACAGGAACGATCCTAATAAAAGGGCAGGATAAAAGGCAAGAAACAATACATTTAAAATACGAAAAAATATCAGTATAAATATAAACGATTGTCGTTTTTTAGAGAAAATGGATGTGTGTATGCTCTTTGAATTTTTTGTACGATGTTTAATAAATTAACTGAATGTTTTGTGCGAATGTATTTTGTGTACATGAATTGTAACAATCTGTAAGATCTTACTATCCTGAAGAAGGTGCAAGGATGCACCGAAACGTTGGTATATTAAGAATAAATGCTGTTTGACTGAACATTCGAGTAATTGTTAACACCTTACGTTATATATGTATAGCACATACGGTAAATAGGCGAGAAAGAAAGAATGTTGGTTCTGTAGGTAGTAGTTTTTTAGGGAGCATGAAAATTAAAAAAATTAAACAGCCGCATGCACAGTCAATCTCCAGGCGATTCGTCAGCGAATCTTCGGCTATCGATGCGCAAGCGAAGCGCCATGTTGATGTATTGCACAGACAAATTTCAACAGATCGCTCTCCGGCGAATCTTCAGCGCGTCGCTGTATTATATGCTATTATTCAACTTAAAAACATACGAATATTTCACTCACTTGACGCGATTATACATATTTATATTAATAAAAAATATAAAATAATTGAAAACAAACATACCGACGCAACAAATATTTAAAAAATCTGTTGTGGCCAGCACAATACATTCCGTCAATCCTGTGTATAATGTATAAATTCCATACATAATTTTTCTTGCAAAAGATTCTAAATTTCTAGTAAAATTATTTCATAAACAAACTATTCAAATTGCACTTGACACTGACATCTTCTTCCTCTTTGGCTTTTCCCATTCGTTAGGGGTCGCTATTTTTGCGTGTCGTTCTCTTTCAGTTCCTTTTTCTCTCAAGTCTTCCGCAATACAGTTCTTCCATCTTATCTTTGGTCTTCCTCTGTTTCTTCAACCTCCTATTACTATACTACTCATTCTTGTTCAAATATAATTCTTCATTTCTCCTCATGACATGTTCAAACCAATGTAATCGTCATTCTTGTATCTTTCTAGAAACTTGTAACACTAGAGTTATTTTTTTACCGTATCTTTCCGTGTCTTTCCCAACATCTACTTCAACATCCTCATCTCTGCCACATTAATTTACTTTTTAATGATACTGACATCTGTCAATTTGAATTATATGAATATATTAGCAGTTTCCATGTTTAGCATAGCTGTCTGAATTATAAAATTTAATTTCTTTAAAATTCTTTAACTCTAAAAAATATAAAGAAATTAGTTTTCATAAATCTTGCAATCTATGCTGCTGCAAGGTCACTGTGGAAACTATAATGGAAACAGTAAATTTTATTAATTTGCAGATGTCAGTGTCAAGTACAATTTGTATAGTTTGTAAAATAGTTTTACTGGAAATATATAATCTTTTGCAAGCCACAAACTTATCGGTGAGTAATTTATATAAAATAGATAAAATTGACGGAGGGTCATGTGTTGTCCATATCAGAATTTTTTTAAACTAATTTTTCTACTCTAAATACTTAAAATTGTAACGACAAAAAAAGCAGAAAAACCTTTATTTAGTGTAACGTTTATTTATATGGGTGAAGTGTAAAAATAAAAGAAATATTATTAATTAAAATAATACGTTTATTAAACGACAAATAATTAGGTTAAATATTAAAAAGATAATAAAAATAACTAACACTATGGACTAAACAAATATAAACATTAATTTAATACTAAGAATATTATTAAATGCTTAAACACTAAGATTATTTATTTAAACAATATTTATATCACTACATTTATTTATATAAATACATTTATTTATGTTCACAACATGTACACTGTTTATTTATATCACCAACTTCATTGCTCGTCGCTTCTATATATCAGACTATATCTCCGCTGTCTTTCAGACGGTATTTATACAGCCCAGTGTCCTTCTGGAACTTTCTGACGCGACCATCATCGAACACAAAAGATCACACTGCCGGATGTAATTAACCAGTCTGAACGCGTATGGGTTTTCCTCCGCCGGGGGGGATTATGTTATCGCTCGGGAATACTCAACCAGTGACGGCGCTCGTACACTCTTAAGTCAGGGGCGCAGGTTACGTTAGTAAAACTAAAAACCGAGCAATATTTAACAGCTCGATAAATGATAATCAGTCTTTAATAGGTGCCTATATTTAGGTGTTATATCGTCATTTGTTATTTTTTTGTAGATGTAGATTTACCAACACAAATATTAAAAACAGGGGGTTTATACTTTTGGAGCTTTTACATTTTAATTTTATCGGTTTGTGTAAAAAAATGTGTGAATATTAAAGACGAATGAAGTTGAATGATGGTCGTAGAATCACAAACTAAATCAATTTCGATCACTCTAGAAATCACAGGATAGTTTTATAAGGTTTAACTAGTTTCCTACTAAAATACAACTAGTATTACTAGTTTTGTAACTTGTAACTTTCCTACAGTGTGTAATTAATTATTAGTATAAAAAACCATTCCCTTGAGAAAGGAAAGAAAACAGTAAAATTTAATTGAAACTGAAATGAACTTGCTGAATCAGGAGAGGAGGATCATAGTACTCCTTGTTCAAAAAGGAATTGTGTCACCGAGTAGATTTGAGTTCTTGTTTGCATTGTATACACTAAGACGAATTGCGCTTTCAATACTTTTTTATTTACTTCTTGTAAGAATTTATCTACTCTTCTCCACAAGTACATAGGAGGGATTATATAGTGGAGACCAGAGCTTATTCTATCTACAATGGAGCTTTGATACATACGCGCAAAAAACTCAAAAACGGAGCTTTAACTAAGGACTAAGAAAAGAACTATAGAATCTTTCTTCTTATTAACTTGTTTTATAAACACGGAAAGGAAAAATTCTAATTAATTGGAAAAAAGTTTTCGTGACCTACAAATCAAAATAAGCAGTTGGTAGACCGATCTACTCATGAACTTGAAACTGGTGTTATTTATAGCTGAGACTCATCATTTCAGCCTGAAATTCAGGCTGAGTAATCCATTACAGAGACACGCACACATATCCACGTTCAATTCCAAAAAGAATCTGAAGTTTCGATAGCCACATTTGTTCGGAAATTCCTGTAATATATTAAAGTTAACTACGTTTCATTTTATTACATGAACGATATTAAATTAATTTAATAATTTGTCCTGAAAGAGAAACTTTGTCACAGAATTACTGAAAATAAATTTTTAATGATTTTTGATTTGTGATGTTTGTTAAATTTTATTAATTTCTATGTTTAAATTGGCAACCACATTTTATATTTTATCAGTATCTGCATATTGAATTCATTATTTGAATAAATATGAAGCTTTATATTTCCGTATAATTATTAGATACAGTTGGCCAATAATATACTACTTTTTGCTACAAATAACGTATGTCCTAAAACATTTTTTTTTAAATATAAAATGCATTTACCTAAAGTTTAGTAATACTTAATAATTAACTGTTTCATAAGCAAAAAATAATATGAACTTAAATTAAATGAAGATGGCCGTGTTCTTCTACAAGGCGCAACTTTCTACGGACGCCAATCATTGGGTTTTGGACGACATTTACATCGATTTCTCAAACTTCACACTGAGCAACTTCGAAATTAAGGGAAATGATCGTTTTTTATACTGACAATATTGCAGCCCTAATAATGGTGGGATCCGGATAGTTTCGGTTTCGGATCCAAAAATATCCGGATAATTGAATGTTAAACTATCCGGATCTCGGATCCAAATCTCAGTATCGGATATTGAATCCGGATCTGAGTATCGGACTTTGGATCCGGATCTGAGTATCGGATTTTGGATCCGGATCTGAGCATCGGATTTTAGATCCGAATTTGAGTATTTAAATTTGGATCCGTATCTGAGTATCGGATCTTGAACCCGGATCCGAATATCGAATCTTGGAAACGCATGTGAGTAGCGGATCTTAGATTCGAATATGAATATGAATATCGGATTTTAGATATGAAATTTCAGTATCCGGATTGGTTTTCGGACTCGAATATTCTCAGTTTTGATCAAATATTAGCATCATATTAATATGTTACTTTATATGTGCAATAAAAATAATACAAATTTGAATTTTTTATTCAGGTAGGTATTAAACTATTTGTTTACTAGTGTTTACAGACCGCTGCAAAGATAAACATGCCCACTTTAACGATTTGACATTTGAATTTGAACTCAATTCCAGATGTTAGCCTTCACATTCAAAATGAAGAATCGGACCCAGAATTAAAATTTGGATCCGGGTCCATAAACAAAATATCGAATCCGGATCCAATTTCAGATCCGGATCCAAATCCAAATCCGGATTCAAATCAGGATCCGAATTCAAATTCGAATTACATTTTTGGATATACGCTTTAATATCCGAACGTCGGATATCCGAGGATCCGGATATTTTAAAATCCGGGTTCTCGGATCCAAGTTTTGTCGGATCCTCACAGCACTAGTCCCTAATGATGAGAGATATAAACAAAAGGCAAATTCGCAGATCAGGTATGTATCCAGGCTTTATGTGAGCCGTGTGAGGTGAAGCCATGGATAATCAAAGGTACATCTAACAAAAATGGTTAATTTTATTGAAGAAGAACACGCTGGGCCAAACTTTGGGTCCTCTCACTATGAAACACAAACTCAAAATTGGCTAACTGACAAAACGTACCATAAGTTCCGCGAAACGATAATCCCATAACCTTTCCCAGGCTCGTCCCGTAGAAAGTTTTTGGGCTCTATTATCTTGAGAAGTACACGATTGGCTGAAAACCTCAAAATGAAGATGAACTTCAACGCAGAATATACAGGAATATCTAAGAAATCGATGCAAATGTCGTCCAAAACCCAATACTAGGTGTCCGTAGAAAGTTGCGCCTTGTAGAAGAACACGCCCATCTTTATTTAATTTAAGTTCATAATTTTGTTACTTCTGAAACAGTTAATTATTAAGTATTACAAAACTTTAGGTAAATGCATTTTATATTACAAACAAAAAATTGTTGAAATTTGTGCCAAAACTTTTAGGACATACGTTATGTACAGGGTGCGGCAATATAATCCCCTAGTTTTAAAGATGAATTAAAAAATAAATACTCGATAAAAAAATATTTTCACATCCTAAACATACACACATGGGATATTTTATCTCATGTGACTTTGAAAATAATATCATGTGGCGGATTTCTGTGCGGATTGCCCCCTTTAGGCTATGAGATTACCCCACAGAAAAAAGTTATTCTATAGCACCCTGTATTTGATTTTAGTCGGATTTAAACCCAGGTCATTAGATCTACAACCCATGAATCAGAAAAATGGTGGATACTCCTTATACTTCCACTCCATTCTTCAATACAAAAGCCTCTCAACCTGCTTCACTATTCACTTGTTTTTCAGTTCATTGACCGGAAATCAATCCTGAAAGCCTGAAACATTTTTTCTTAAAATAACAAAACTCCCTATTGTCTGTTAGACAAAACACTGTCACACTGCTTGTTGGATTGATCGGCGATTGTTTTTAATGGTACATCGTGGTCCTGGTGACAAATGACGATGACGGCATGACGTCAGGCAACAAATGAAGGGTGATAATGTCGATGATTGGGTAATGATGCGATGACGTAATTGATCTGAATTTACCGGGAGATGAAGATAATGAAATCATCATTTAATTTGTTAGGAATTAATTGCGCATCTTGCAATAGGATTAAGTTGGTTTAGAGTTTAAATTAGATTTTAAAGATGAACACACAAAGAGTTATCTTGTTATTTATGACTCGTATCATATCCTTAATACAATTTTCCTGTACATATACATAATTGTATTGTAGTATAAATTCATTACTCTTGGAATAATAGAATAATTAATGAATGTTCTCCCAAATTTTCTGAGTAATATATTAGTTTATTTCTTGTGTGACTACCTCTGAAATGTCAGTTTATATTACCCCAAAACTCAAATACAATATGAGCTAAAATAGGATACAACAAAATTCGCGGTGTTATACGATTAGTGTGGCATTTTTAAAGGTGTGAAAAATCTTCACAAAGTTTAATTTATTAATATTTTTTAAAACTTAAAAATATGTGGAGCAACTTTAATTTGGTTTGAAGTTTACATTAGTCACATACCAAAATTAATAACATTTTCCTTTGAGTTGTTTACAAATACTAAAATAAATCTCATGAAAGAAAATGATTGAAAGCAAGTCATTGGCGACATTCTTCACCTCTCCTCATGACATGTTCAAACCAATGTAATCATCTCTCTTGTATCTTTCTAGAAACTTTTATTATTATTATTTCCCTTATTTTTTCATTTCTTACCGCATCTTTTCGTGTCTTCCTCAACATCTACTTCAACATCCTCATCTCTGCCACTTTCATTTACTTTTCATTGATACTGACATCTATCAATTTGAATTATCTGAACATATTACCAGTTTCCATGGTTAGCATAGCTGGCTGATTTATGAAATTTAATATCTTTATTTAACTCTATATCTATTGAATATGAAGTATAAAATGCAATCAAATCGTATAGAGAATAATATATTCTTTAAGTTATAATAACGTTAAATGACAATGAATCATATTTAACTGTTAAAATCTTCAAATGAGGCTACTTCCGGTTTACCAATTATAACCAAAATGTAATCACTTGTTCTTCTGGATGGAAATTTGAGGAATATGAAAAAATTATAATTTTTGGACTCGTGGTATTGAAGTTATGCAATCCGAAACTTTCGTCACACACACACACACACACACAGACGCACATACATACAGACATCATCGTAAAAATGGTAAAATCCTATTATAGGGACCCTAAAACATTCTTATTCACTAAAAACTCATCATTGAATTTTTTAACCAAAGACAATACCTTCCTTACCTAAAGGTGACGGAAGATAAAAGGAGATTTTTTGCCATTAGCTGGACTTTCAAAAATAAATTAGATTAGCGGCGGATTTTTGTGCTGTTTATGTTATTTAACTGTAGTTTATATGAGGGTAAAGTTATTTTAGTTTGTTGCCTCTTGTAAGTTAAATAATAAAGTTATAAAGTTTGTGCATATTATTTGTTAACACACCCGTAACATACAATTTTTTTTGTCTGTTTTTGCATTTGTAGAGACGAACGCGCATAGTAATATTGACATCGAGTGCATATGTGTCTGACATATATCCAGTGAGTCACTGACAAGTTAGGCGTGACATTTTGGCTGTCACAAGTATGCACAAATTAAATACATCCTTCGAGATGTGAGAGTTTAAAAATGACATATATTTGAAGGTGCATAGTTACGGTAAGATAGTACATACATATATGTACAATTCCATACGAGATAAAGTTATATACCTTATTGTTTTCCGTACAAAGGTACAAGTTTCAAAATTTAATAAAAGTTTTCTTATGTATGTATGTATGTATGTATGTGTATATGTATGTATGTATGTATGTATGTATGTATGTATGTATGTATGTATGTATGTATGTATGTATGTATGTATGTATGTATGTATGTATGTATGTATGTATGTATATATGTATGAATGTATGTAGGTACGTTATGTACTAATAGAAATACATAGATATAAGTTATATTAATTTCACAAGTTTTGCTAAGAAATTTACTTGTATTTCTTGAACAGTTCAAGCAAATATTTAATATGACAATTCTCAAATACTTTAAATATTAAAATATTTGTTTATAAAAATGTTTAAAGACTGTTAAAAAAGGGTAAAAAAATAAAGATATATACAGGGTGTTGGCCGCGACACCGAAACAGGACTTAACATGTAAAATCATAATTTCGTTATTTCCTGCTTCCTGCTTATTTTAGGTAAAAATTCTTCAAATAAAAGTTGTAGAGCTTAAAATTCTACATCAGAATCAATAAGCAAAATGCTTCATAACGGCAGAAATTAACTACGAATATGTCGAAAATCACCCCAAAATTAGCGATAGCCATGGAATTGAAACTAAAAACTAACAAATGTTATCTATCAAGCGAGGTTCAATTATTTTTATTTGTAATTTCTTTTAAAATGAAAAATTATTTATTTAAATTAATAGATAATTGTTCACTTGAACAGATATATATAAATAATACCTAATAAAAATATATTAACGCAACTTGATAGGTAAATTGTCAAACATTTGTTAATTTATCTGTCTCAATTCCATGGCTATCACTATTTTTGGGATAATTTTCGAATTTTTCATACCTAATTTCTGCCGTTATAGAACATGAAAATTTAATTTTATTTATTGATTGATGTAGAATTTTATCCTGTACAACTTTCATTTGAAACATTTTTACCTAAAATGATTAGGGAAGCAGGAAATTAAAAAAAATTATTTTACATGTTAAAGTCCGCAGTCAACAGCTTGTATAAATATTTTATATAGTTATTTTGTTTAAAACAATAATAAAATATTAATTTTCCAATATTGGACCAATTCAAATTGTTGTTTAGTAAGTTTTTCTTTTCTAGTTTTAAATTGGCAACATTTTATTTAAACAATTGAATAGTGGCAATAATAAACAATAAAGTCCTTAAGATGTTGTTTGTGTCTTAATCGTGTTTAATGTTAAATTTATTAGTTTTGTAGAGTCAAAACCATTTCATAAGTAGTTAAAATCGGTGAGTTTAGATAGTTTAACATTATTTTATGCATGTCTTTTAATAAAATGCGGCCAAATAATTGTCACACATTCGTTCGTGATTTTTATATATTAGATTAGGTTGTGTTATGGTATATTTAGAGAAATTTCCACTGAACCTTATATATTAATATATTAATATATATATATATATATAAATAAAATAAATAAATATTTCATCACGGCATATTACCCATTGCTGGGTGTGCCAATCTGCTTCGTACACAGATATCGGTAATGATGGAATATTTGTACCGTGTGGGCGCTTACCAGACGTCACCTCACGGGCACTCATTGCTGGCGTGGAGAGTGCGCCACAGGGGTCAATGTTGTGCCATTAAAATGCGATGTAATTTTTGGCGTCGGTCGGGATCGAACCCGGGTCCCCAGATTCGCGACCAGACACTCAGGTATATATATTGTGACGTGCACCCCTGAGAGAAAAGTATGCATGCGCCGCTACTGATAGCATGTTCGCGAACAATGACGTAATCCCTTCGAAAGAACGTACCAGAGCGATAATACAATCACCGACGCGCTGAGACAGGTTAATTGCGCCGTGACCTCATTCCTTTGTATACGGGTCATTGTTGCTTTAGAAGAGTTCTAGAATGATAGGGGCTGTATAAATACCGTCGGGAGAACAGCGGGAGATAGTCTCATATATACAAGCAACCAGATATGAATTCGGTGATATAAATAAACAGTTTAACAGTTGTTAACATAAATAAATGTAGTTATATAAATAAGTGCAGTGATATAAATGTTAGTTAGATAAATAATCGTAGTGTTTAAGCATTTAATAATATTCTTAGTGTTTATAATTATTTAATCGTAGTGTTAGTTATTTTTATAATCTTTTAATAATATTTCTAATATTTATTTACCGTTTAATAAACGTATTCTTTTAGTTAATAATAATTGACTATGTTTTACACCTCACCCATATAAATAAAAACGTTACAATTGGTGTCAGGTGTGGGGTTGTTCATAACTGTAAAGTGTAAATAAAAATAAATAAAATGCCTAAACTATTAAAATTAAGTGAATTGAAAGTACGTGATCTCAGAACGGAAGTGGAAGAACTGGATTTGGATGCCACAGGAGGGAAAATAGAGCTTCAAGAAAGACTGCGGCAAGCTTTAATCGAAGCTGGTGAAAATCATTACTTATTCGAAGTTTCGTGTGGCTTATTCGATGATTGCAAATTATTCGCTGAAAAATTACAAGAAAGCTCTAGAAGTGCGGAGCGAAGAATGGCGGAAACTTCTACAAAAGCGGAGGAAAGTTCCCGAGTACTGAAAGAAGAAATAAAGGAACATTCTAGAACATTGGAAAGAGAATTGCATGAAAGTTCTGGAAAAGTTAAGGAAAAATCCGGAGCACTGGAAGAAGAATTAATGGAACATTCTAGAATATTAGAGAGGGAATTGGAGGAAAGTTCTGGAAAAGCGGAGGAAAATTCCGGAGCACTGGAAGAAGAATTAATGGAACATTCTAGAACAATGGAACGTGAATTGAATGAGAGTTCTAGAAAAGCCGAAGAAGGTTCTGGAATTTTTGAGCAGAAATTGGAAGAGGAATTGGAGACAAATTCTGGAAGAGTAGAGAATTATGAAATTCTGGAGCAAAAATTGGAACTGGCATTGGTGGTGAATCTTGGAAGAGTAGAGGAGAGTTCTGGAATCATAAAGCATATGTTGGAGCGGAAATTGGAGAACTCTGGATTCCTGGAACAAACATTGAAACAAGGATGGGAGAAGACTTCTAGAAAAACTGAAGAAAGCCTTCAAGAATTTGGAGCCGATGTAACTCGTTTGGTTCATCTCACACATCGTATAACTCCTGACAGCGATTTGGAGTACCTGGCCATTCAGGCACTCATCTCTGGAGTACGAGATAGCAATACTCAACAAGTACTGAAATTCGGCCGCCCAAAAACTATGGTTGACGCACTCTCATATGTATCAGATCGTGAAGCTGCCAAACAAGTTTCACGTAACCAATTGCGGGTGCGTAACATTTATGCTAAGGGAAATGTAAACACCGAAGGCATGGATGAAAAAGTGCGACGAATTATAAATGAAGTGTTTGCTAGAAGGAAGAGATTCCGCTGTTACAAAAGAAGACGGAAGCGAAAAAGAAAGAGACCACGAGAGAGAAAATGTGCGTGCTCAGTAAGAAATTAAAAAAAAAGAAATGTAGGCAGAAATACTAGAGGTAAAGGACGAATCCGTTGATGTCAAGGATGGATATGAAGAAAGAAGACGGAAGCGAAAAAAAAAAAGAAAGAGAACGCATGAGAGAAAAGAGAGCATGCTCAGCAAGGAATTAAAGAAGAAATCTAGGAAGAAATTCCAGATGTAGAGGAAAGCCAACCGGAAATGAATAGTTCTCCGACGGGCAGCTGCGATTGCAATCTAAGGTGCAATCTAAGGAATGGGGCCTGAAGACAGCGGAGAAGACGTGCCCTTGGCGATTCGTATAGACAGCTCGAGTGGGAAACGAAAACTCGAGATAGATAACGATGACGACGATGCCATACCTCTCACCACAAGGAAGAAGAAAGCCAAGACAGAGAAAGGAACTTGAAAGAAAGGCAAGTAACGTCGACGCATTGTTCAGAAGGCCATGCTAAGGGAGGCAAATATGGTAGTCGACAAGGAGAAAAACATTGCACCATTGCCAGAATAACAGTAGTCAACGATAGTTGGCAGCCCGATGAACTACGCAAGGACCCGACTTTGAAAATATTACTGGAATGGAAAGCGACGAGAGCAAACCAATATGGGAAGATGTTGCACCACAGTCACAGATTGTAAAATCGTACTGGGCGCAATGTGACTCCATGGTGATTGATGGCCTGTTAAAGCGTGTGGTTGAGAATGCCATGGAACTGAGAAGAGAACTCAGTTGGTCATTCCTAAGAGTAGAGTACCAGACGTGTTAAAAGAGATCCATGACGGATCTGGCGGTGGCCATTTGGGAGTCAACAAAACATTAGAAAGATTGCGTCAGCGATTTTACTGGGTTAAGTGCAAGAAAGACGTTAAAGACTGGTGGAAGAAATGTGTGGTTTGCGCTGAAAGCAACGGCCCTCATAGACGACGAAAAGTCCAATGCGTCAATACAACGTTGGCAGTCCATTTGAGCGCATTGCGATTGACGTGGCCGGACCAGTTCCAGAAAGAGAAGACGGAAATAAATACATCGTGGTTGTCATGGACTACTTCACCAAGTAGGTTGAAGCCTATCTACCAGGAAGCCATCACGGTCGCTGAAACCTTAGTCAAAGAGTGTGTATGCGGGTTTGGTGTACCACGTGGACTTCCAAATGTACCAAGGGTAATACGTGCAGATATTGCCATCGAGAACTGTTCCGGGACGAAACAGTCTTAAGGAGGGGGCAGTGTGACGTGCACCCCTGAGAGAAAAGTATGCATGCGCCGCTACTGATAGCATGTTCGCGAACAATGACGTAATCCCTTCGAAAGAACGTACCAGTGCGATAATACAATCACCGACGCGCTGAGACAGGTTAATTGCGCCGTGACCTCATTCCTTTGTATACGGGTCATTGTCGCTTTAGAAGAGTTCTAGAATGATAGGGGCTGTATAAATACCGTCGGGAGAACAGCGGGAGATAGTCTCATATATACAAGCAACCAGATATGAACTCGGTGATATAAATAAACAGTTTAACAGTTGTTAACATAAATAAATGTAGTTATATAAATAAGTGCAGTGATATAAATGTTAGTTAGATAAATAATCGTAGTGTTTACGCACTTAATAATATTCTTAGTGTTTATAATTATTTAATCGTAGTGTTAGTTGTTTTTATAATCTTTTAATAATATTTCTAATATTTATTTACCGTTTAATAAACGTATTCTTTCAGTTAATAATAATTGTCTATGTTTTACACTTCACCCATATAAATAAAAACGTTACAATATATATACATATATATATATATATATATATATATATATATATATATATATATATATATATATATATATATATATATATATATATTGGTTGGATTTACTTTCTTCTTTTTCTTTTTCCAGTGTTTTGCTGGTGTGTTCAAGGTTCTAACTTGTTTGTATTCATTCACAACACGTGTTTTGTATAACATTGACTTCTTTTAAACCGATTAGTTCTGTTTGTAACAATTTTGTTCTAATTATTTATTTCTATATTTAACTACAATAAATGTACCAACATTATCAACCTAAATTTAACACAGTTCTGATGACTGACTTGTTTACAATCTAACCTCACTTAGTAGTAAGTACTGTATTGCTTCTGTACATTTTTTCAAAATGTTAATACGAAATTGTTACTATATTGTAGCTGTCCTGATGAAGGAATAAAGAAATTCCGAAAGCTTGACATGTAACTGAAAAGAGTATAATTTAACAACTTTCCCAATAATCTGACTGCTACACCTGTGAATTTTTCAACTATTTAACTGATCAGTCGTGATCATACTTAACATATATATATATATATATATATATATATATATATATATATATATATATATATATATATATATATATAGTTCAGTGGAAATTTCAAATATAGTGAAAATGATTAGGCAGAGGACTCACGTCATCATCCTGAAAAAAACCGTATAAAATGAAATATAACTTGTAGAAATTATTGGATGTTATTTTTTTTAAAAGAAGAAGAAAAAAGTACTAGTATTATGTAATGTATATATTAATGATATTTACAATTATTCCTAAGTCAATTGTTATTCCTTTTATGGAATCTAAAATTATTTGAAATACTTATAGTTTATTTTCGTACCACACGTTGGCACTACTGAGAATGGCCATATTCTGTCAAATAATTTTATATTCCGTAAAAGGAATAAGGATTGACTTAGAAATAATTGTAAATTAATTAATATATACGTTTATTTAATACTAGTATGTATATATTTCTTTTAAAAAATAAATAACAACTAATAATTTCTACAAGTTATATTTCTTTGGTTTTTTTTCAGGTTGATGACTTGGTCTTCAGCTTAATCATTTTCACCATATTCAAATATTCATATTAATGTTTTATAAAACGTTTAGGCCTAGGCAGATAAACATCGCTGTCAACTAAATTTGACAATCTGTCTATGATACTTAAATTCTTGAAAATATCATACATTGGAGTCTGTATAGTTCTATTGTATTAATTGAATATAATAGAATTATTGTCTATTTTGTTTTTGATATATCGTTTCATAGTCTGGTATTATTCCATAACTAGAAAATATCATATCATCTATTTCAATCTGTCAACAAACAAATAATGTACCTTGTTTTATTATTTACGTATAAAAGTAATATATATATATATATATATATATATATATATATATATATATATATATATATATATATATATATATATATATATATATAATTTTGTCCATATAAATCATGTTAAACATTTATAAGATATTTATTTCACATAAAATCATTATTAACAATAATATTTTAACAATAATAATGTGTAAACAATGTATATTTATAATCTAGTAATTTTTTCAACTTGGGAACACTGCGTTGTGACAGATGAGCAGCGAAAAAAGTAAACAAGCAAAAGCAGTTAAGTTTTTGTTTTGTGTTTAACGATAAATTTAATACATTTTTGATGTTAAAATCTGTTTTCAACTTATTTTAAATAACGTAAAACATATTAATACATAGTTTAACATTATTTTTCGGTTGTAAATTGTCATACATTTCATAATATATCTAGACAGATTTTGACAAAGTTGAATTCAAAATCATATGTACATTATTATGATTCATATATTATAAATTTTATTATTATATATTATGATATTTGAACAAATGTTTTGCATAAATATATATTATATAATGCGAATATTGTTTGCACTATTCAATAAAGTTTAATTTATGCTAAATCAAAAATGTTCGTTCGCATTCATATGTTAATAGCTTTTGTTCCTATATTGAATTAATATAAATATTATTAGGATGGAATAATAGTATTTAGTTTTATCATATAATTATATTCTAACTCTCATTGTAATGTGATAAAACAAAAAAAAAATACTTATTGCAAAATGTAGGATTAAGCTGTTCGTCTTTTTATAAAACGCCCAGACATTTTATAAATCAACTAGCCAGATTGTAAAATAAAAAGACGAATAACTTAAGCCACAAAAATATACAGGTTATTTCTCGCATAAGGGACACCGATTATTTTCTTTATTATTGGGAATAGAAGAAAATCATTCCAATAAAAGTTGTAGTAGATCAAGGGGAACATTTACTTGGAAAAAAAATTGAACTAGTGGTTCGCAAACTATAGCATATTTTTACCTCCCGCTACCCTTGGTAAGGGAGGTATAGGGATCGTGCTAAAAATCGCATATCGAGATTTTGGTAAATGACCACGTTTTAAGGTCCCTAGAATCCATTTTTAACATTTTCACGATGATGTCTATGTATGTGTGTATGTATGTGTGTGTGTGGATCCTCTTTACGCTCTAACTCAAATACTATCATTCAGAAAGTTTTGAAACCATGTATTTCTATATTATTCTAATATGGAAAGAACTCATTAAATTTTGGTGACAGTCGGATAACCGGAAATGGCAGTATACTTGAAGCTCAAGATAGTTTTTCTTCAAAAAATACCTTTAAATGTAATTTTTTCACAAATTTGTTATCATAAAAATTAAAGATTATTCCATTTTCTACAAGTTTGCTTTAATACTTTTTCTATATATTTTATGGATAAATTTATAAAGTAATATAAAAATTATATCTCGGAGCTTATGCTTTAAACACATCTCCATGCTTACATAGTTCATCTCAAATGTATGTAACTGACAGATGAATGTCACTGTCAAAATAATAATCATTTCAAATTAATAATAGTAACGTTTTAAAAGGAAAATTGTAAATAGAACAATAGTTTTATGGAAACGAACTTATATAAATAATTTCTAGCATTAGTAAATATGCAGGTATATATTTAAATAAATATATTATCACGGAATATTATCCATTGCTGGGTGTGCTAATCTGATTTGTACACACATTGTACTATAAGGGTTAATTTTATGCCATTTAAAATTCGAATTATTTGGCGCTGATCGGGATCGAATCGGATTCCCCAGATTCGCGAGCAGACATCAGACACGCGGCAACGAGACCCCATAGGTACATGGCGGTAGGTATTGTGTTAGTCACATCAGATTTTTTTTAATTGGTATGGTATACAGGGTGACACTGAAAAACGGGCCACTCAAAATAACTTTTTTATTTATAATTATTTTTTAATTTTTCTTATTATATTTGCAAACTAGGCTTAGGAGCTCACAAATCATGGTATTTGGCATTATGGTAACACTTCCGATTAAAGCGGAAGTGACATTAACTTTTATATTTCAAATGAGACATCTATATATATTTTCATATATTTGGAATCTGCGTGAAATTACCAATTCAACGGTATGTTTGAAGTGAATTTTTATTGAAGAAATAAATTATAAAAACAGAGAAAATTATTAATAATTAACCTGCTAAGCCATGATACCAGGCAGGCTGTGAAAACAGTTGAGATAATATTGAGTAATATTTCATTTAATAGGTTATTTCTTAAATAAAAATTAACTTCAGGCATATTGTTGAATTCGTAATTTTACATGGATACCAAATATATAAAAATATATACGCTGTCTCATTTGAAATATGAAAGTTAATATCACTTCCGGTTGAACCAGAAGCATTACCATCATACCAAATACCATTATTTGTGAGCCCATAAGCCTAGTTTACAAATATATCAATAAAATTTAAAAAAAATTATAAATAGAAGTTATATCGAGTGGCCCGTTTTTCAGTGTTACCCTGTATATCTTTTAGGCCTAATCAATAGAGTATTTTTTTCTGAATTCAATCATGTAATCATTTTGTATCTTTACATAACAAAAATATAGAGAAAAATGCAATTGAAATTTAAATAAATTATTTTTATAGATATTTTTCAGAAGGCTATGTATGAAAAACAAAACCTGCTATCTGCCAATTTGAATTATTTACTGCATAATTCCTAATAATAGAATTATTTATAAAGTTATTAACAAATATTTATATTTCGTTTTAATTTAAGCTCAATTGTTTTTCATAAATTTCAATTGCATTTTTCTCAATATTGTTGTTATGTAAAGATATGAAATGATTGTTAAATTCAGAAAAAAATACTCTATCCAATAGGCTTAAAAGATATATACTATCCCATTTAAAAAATATAACTATGTTATAGATTGAGAATTTTTTTTTTCAATAACTGAATGTCCCCTGAATCTACTACAACTTTTATTTGAATGATTTTTATCTATTACGAATAATAAAGAAAATAATCGAGGCGTCCCGTATCCGAGAAACAGCCTGTATTGTCTCACCCATTTATGGGTGTAGATATGATTTCATGCTCAATTTGTTCAATTGTCTATTGAGCCATATGTGATATGTCCAGTTTCACACGTGACATCTATGAATAATAATTATTGTATTGACGTGGTTTTGCCTCCATCGAAGCAATCAGTTGAAAATAACATTACTCTACCGTGTCTCTAGTAGTAGATGAGCCTATCTCTGCAACTCGGCACAATAAATTGGTCAAATTATCTGTGTAGCACAAACTTATTGACTAGCTAACGAAGCAGATATAGGAATAATTAATTTTGATAAATTAATGTAGTTAAGAAACTTATTCCCAAGAGATGAGACTGTATTATGAATATTGTTTGACATTGGTTGTTCTGGCATTAAGCCACTTTTTAAAAAGCACTTTGCTATTGAATATTGAACCATTAATTACAATTCTATCGGAATATCGGTTGTGCATTGCTTAAGAAAAAATCCACAAAGAATCTTTTTTAAAAAACTGAATGCTTTCTGCTCTCATATCGATTATGAATTTGTGAAGTCGAAAGTACGAAAGTTAGTGGATTTAAACCCAGAAATAATGGCACAATTCTCTCGGAAGGCATCAGCTGCACAATCACAATATCCTCTGGTAATTGTCGCTAAAGAGGACATTCAGAACTATTGTTATTATTAGACGAGAAGATCTTGTAATATCTTTCGTAAAATTAGACGGAGGGATGAAATTATTATAAAAGATTTGGATAAAAGATAGCGTACTTACTTTAGATGCACGGGGTCAGCTTCAGCATTTTCCTGAAAAGAGAAGTATGGTTAATGAAATGTCAAAAGAGACGAGCGATTTAATTTTTTGTTTTTAAGTGATTGTAACACTATAAAACATTAATTTAAGGATGTTAACATAAAATCTACACAAACTTTATAATTTTATTATTTAATTTAGAAAAGGCAACAACTTTACCCTCATATAAACCACAGTTAAATAACATAATTGCACAAAAACCCGCAGCCAATCTAATTTATTTTTGAAAGTCCAGCTAATATTGTCAAAGCATTCTCAGTGGCGAAGTGTATTTTCAATTCTTATTTGAAATTTCGTATATCGATTAAATTTATATTCTGTCGGACCATGAATGTCTTTTTTATAAAAATAACTTTTATTTCCTGCACAATCACTATCATCTATGATGAAATAGAATTCGGCATCGATAATTACAAAATTCTTATTCCAAAGCTTCACATGCAGTTCACGCAGCAAGTTTTTCTAATTTATTAACAATTAAATTTTACTTTACTTTGGTATAGATTTTCTGTTTCTTAATATTATATTTCTTTCTCATAATATACATGTTTACGTATACATCTGGGTGTTGACGGTCAAGTGCGAACATATATATGGGATTTTAGTTTTATGCGATTTCCTACTCTCCTATTCATTTTACGACAAAAAGCTTATTTAACATTTTTTATGTTTCTAGTTTGGTCACAATTTTAAAAAGAATTTTTTTTTTGCTATTTCGTAGCAATAGCCATGATTTGTTTTCTTTTTTCTGGTTTTCTGAAATTATTAATAAACGTCAAACGTCAATCTGATTTATAGAAAATAAATACCGTTTCTTCAATAACTATTTCCACCACAATAATTCTTTATAATAATGACATGTTCCGTATTTAATTTACTTTTTATAAAAAATATTTTTGACAGTATGAATAAAATAATATTGTTTTCGACAATGTCACAAGTCATGGCTATTGTTACTAATTAACGGAACTTTTGAAATTTCTTTTTAAAATTATGAAGAAACTAGAATAAATAAAATAAATACATCATCACGGCAAATTACCCATTGCTGGGTGTGTAAATCTGCTTTGTATTCAAATATCAGTAATGATGAAATATTTGTATCATTGGGGCGCCTGCAAAGCGTCACCAGGGATCAATTTTGTGCCATTAAAATTCGAAGTAATTTTTGGCGTCGGTCGGGATCGAACCCGGATTCCCAGATTCGCGATCAGGCACACGGCCATAAAATACGCAAGTACAATTTTGTATACAACTTTTAAATCTGTATAACTTTGCACTGTATAGTTTTTGCCCTTAAATGAACAGGAGAGCAGGAAATTGCAAAAACCAAAAATTCTACGTTAAATTTCTATGTTCGCACCTGATCGTCAACAAATTTTTAATTCTATGCCTAATTTTCTCAAAGATTGTTTGTATTTTCCAATAGATTCCGTCTGAAGCTTATTTTTTCATCCATTTTACTAGCGTTTCTACAACTACCTTTGGCTCTTTATAGTGATTATCTACTATCAATTCTTTTAATTATATCATACGTAGTCTGCCCTGGTTTTCCCATTAGAACGAAATGATTGACGGTGAATGATTTTTCCTATAATTTATGTTTTAAATAAAAATCGCCAAATGACTCGCCTTCGATTATTTTCTTTCATGAGATTTATTTTAGTTTTTGTAAACAACTCAAAGGAAAGTCATATTATGTTTGGTATTACTATAATAAATTAAACTTTGTGCAGATTTTTGTTAACATACCCTTAATTCATAGTTGTACTAATTTTAATATAAGTGTACTCGCAGTTCGTAGTAGAAATGTAAACTTCTTTTGTCTTGTGTTGAAGTGATTCCTGTTTGTATCTTTTGTCTACAATATGCTTCGAGGCGTGCTTTACACGGTGGTTAGTTGCTAAAGAGGAAATAGAGGTCTGAATAAACAAGAAAACTTTTTACAAAGATACACTATCTCTTCTAGTAGCTTCAAGGATTCGGGATAATTAAGAGAGAAATATTTATTCTCTTCAAACTAACAGCAAACAAATTAAAAGTCGTTAGAAACTGTAACTAAATAAACACAAGTTTTTTTACGGTGTATTAGATAATTGCTACGGTATTTTATCTAGGCAGTGTCTAACGTCCCGATGAAGAGACCGCAGAAATAGTATATTTCTCTAAATACAACAAGAATAATCTACCTCACAGGTTCCCAAACTTTTTCAATCATGGAACCCTTAAGAAACCGCCCCAACTCCATCCTACATTTTTATTAGCCATTGTGAATCTAAAACAACAGATACCGATACATCAGCGATATTGTCTTTTAGCCGATGTATCGGAATCGACGATATTTACCACGTGAACGCGCCGAGCCCGAGTTATTATAGCCATATTCTTTCGCTGCGTTGGATCAGATCCATGTTACATGGATCAGTAAATTGCATGTTCTTTCGAATTCTGATCAGTATCCCCACCCCAAGACCGTTGTTGAAGTAATCCAGATCAGTGGCACCTACTCCAACAAAAACTTGGATTAGAAAGATCATATCACTTAAAATTCAAAAATGGTGGAAGCGGCGGAAAAAATCTGTCATATTTTATAAGTCAATCAGGACAAGAAGTTACATTTGAGGTTCTAAAGGAAATTTAAACAATGGTAAGTATAGAAAATTGAGATTCATTTTTCCGACTGATTTTAACAGATACTTGTGTTCTTTCGAATAAATTCATCTGCGTCTACGTGACCTGATCTGATCTAATCCATATGATCAGTTGGATCTGATCCAACCCAGCGAAAGAATACGGCTTATTACTCTCCAGCACCTTACGCCTGACCCCTGATTCTCACAAAGGCGAGAAATATTTGAAAGCCCTTAATATTGCAAGAGAATCGAATACGTTGATATACATCTACATCATACAATAAAACTTGGACAACATGGCTGCGTGGTGTATACTTAATAAACTGCATTTAAATGTTGATAAGTGTTTTACAATTACTTATACACGTTGCCATACATCTATTAATCATTATCATACTCTGTGTGGTAATATTCTCTCTGGTAAGATGTCTTGCAAAGATTTGGGCGTTACCTTTACTCATAATTTAAGTTTTTCTGAACATATTAGTGCATCTGCTAATAGAACACTTGGATTTATAATGAGGATTTCTAAAAACTTTATATTAATTATGCTTTTGTTGTTAGTGAAGTAGAATATGCTTTATTAGTTTGGTATTCTATCTATGCTCACCATATTATAGGTATTGAACGTATTCAGTGTAGATTTTTGAAATACATATCATTTGTGAGAACCGAGGGACCAGTGGTGACAGCACGCACTTTAGAATTCTATCATAGAAAACAGGCGAATACGATTTTATTTTACGAATCTTGGTAACATGCACTTTAGAATTCTATATTCGCTTTTTTATTTTGGGAATTTTCGGATGTTACACTATTAAAATAGAAAATATTATGACAGTTGTATTTAATAAATATATAAATTGGCTTTGAATTGAATTGTGAAAAAATAATGACGTTAGTTTAATACTTTCGCCTCGAGTTGTAGGCCTACAGGCGAATATTTTAAGACACGCATGCTACCAAATTTTCGCTTCGTGGCGAAAAGCGAAAACAAATGCCTCATTTGATAGAATTCTAAAGTGTGTGCTGTCACTACAGAGGGTGCGGCGAAGCCAGGCTGTTACCCCTCATAGTCCCGCGTCTGTCGCAGCCAGGACCAAGGAGCTGGGCAGTGGGTGTGAGTGGACACAATGGCAACACAACAGTCACAACATTGATACCAGTATTCCGTGGTCACACTGAAGCGGGTCTCCGGAACCATGTAGAAAAGACAGAGTCTGATGGGTGCGGTGAAGCCATGCTGTAACCCCTAAATATCAGGTCTCTGCCATGCACGCTCCTGTGCATCACTTCATGGGACTTACAGGCTGCAAGTTGGCCTCCACACAACGGAAGGCAACACTTTGTATACACTGCGCACCCATAGGTGACTAGTGCTTGGTTCTATCATCCTTTTAGTTCAGGTACGCGAGGTCACAGAGTCCAAATAGTTTCCAAATGAAATCTGTAGAATTCAAGGGACAGTTTTCAGTAGCAGGTCTCATTCAGACAGACTTGCAAAATCGCTTGAGGATGCAATGTTTTTAATAAAAATATTTTAAATGTTAATTTTATTTACTAACTTTCTAAAGGCATGAGCAAAATTTGTCTTCTTTGTCCACAGTAATTTTGGTTTCACAAGTAAATATGTGGCATTCAGCTTTGTATTTATTTTACGTGCCCAAACGCGTAATAATTCGGCCGGTTTACATTTTCAACAAATTATAAAATCTACAAGAATGGTTAGAAATTTCTACAAAATTCTTTGGGCTACTTTAAATATGGACTTAGAACTGTGGGCCAAATGACTGGTGATAATAATTCGACCGGTACTTTAAGGGTTATCTTCTAGTCCAGATTTAACTTCTACCGACAATGAAAATCAACTACGTATAAATCCAGTGCGTACAATAGAATCTACCTTGCAATTGTCCCGGACAATACTCACAGGAAAATGTGCAGGGTTAATAGAATTACTACGTTAATTATTCATAATTTTCTCTTACGTTTTGTAATTTATTTTATATCATTGTATTCGTAATTTTACGTAGATTCCATGTATATGTATAATTAACCTGCTAAGCCATGATATCAGACAGGCTGTGAAAATAGTTGAGATAATACTGAGTAATATTTAAGTTAATTGTTTAAATAGTAAGTTATTCTTGAAAGATGATCAATTTGTTATCACAGCTTACCTGATATGGCTTACCAGGTTAATTATACATAATCTCCTCTTACGTTTTGTAATTTATTGTATATTCTTAATTTTACATAGATTCCAAGTATATAGGTGTCCCATTAGAAAAATGAAAGTTAATAACACTTCCGGTTAAACTGGAAACGCTACCATCATACCAAATACCATGGTTTGTGGCTTCAGCCTAGTTTACAAATATATCAAAATTAAAAAATAATTATAAATAAAAAAATCATTTTGAGTAGCCCGCTTTTCAGTGTCACCAGTATAATAAACTTTGATTTGCACTTCTAAGATTTATAGTTTTTTCATACAAATTATTTTTTTCACACCGTGCATTGCCCCCTTAAAGCTGATACTTATTACTAATAAAGACGGTCTAACCAAATATTAAATGGCGGAATACTTGAATTACATATTCAGTTTTTGTAAGTTTAAAATCCATATTGTAAACTAGTCGAAAGAAATGTCTCATCATTTGCGTAGGTTTTATAATTTGTTCGTTGAAAATGTTAACCGGCCGAATTAATATGATATTAGGCTCGTATTTTTACTATCTTCTAATATTTATTTATTCATATTTATATCGCCGATATTTTTCAACAATATCGGTATCGTATCGGTGGTACCTTGTATCGTTGCATCCCTTCAATCCTACAAAACAAAGCTTCTTGTACCAAAAGTTCTTTGCATAACATGTTTGAATTGAAAAGAAACAACAGCTTAAAACTAACAATTTTCATTATGGCCCAAGAAAATACCAAAGTACCAAATCATAAAAATTATAAAACTACTTACCAATGTGAATTGATTTTACTGTTTAGCACGAATTTTTTATGTGGAATGTTTTTTGATAATTTTGTATTTCTAAATTTATTCTTTGTTCGCGGAACTCTTATGCCCGTCCACACTGAAATATATAAATGGAAAACGCGATTCAGAAGGCACTATGATGACATATTTATTATAATTTAAATGAAGTTTCCATAATTTCAGTAGAGTTCATTTTGTGTGTTGATTGAATTTTGATGTTTATTAAATCCTAATTAATAAGCTTGACATAATTACATTGAAAAGTACTTTGAAACCTGTAAAGGAAAGTACAAAATGATTAGAACAAGTTGTTAAGGAAACTTGGATCAAAGAAAAACTGTGAAATTCGTATTTGTATTCATCGGAGCTTATATTCTCCAGTAAATTTACTGTGAATACTACGTACAAATCCAGTGAGTTTAATATGTTTATTCTTTCACGAATGAGGAGTCCAAAAATGGAAACTGGAAAGCAATTTGGAAAATGGAAAATAATTCAAATATTTGAATCTTATGCATGGTGACAAGATGACTTTCTGACGAAGACAATTATTTATATCTGTACATAATTTAAACCTGGTTTACTTTCTCTTGAATTTTTGGCTGAATAAATACAAAATTACAAATTGTAACAGTATCCCATAAATTTATAATAAAGAATTCCAGAACAATAAATTATTGTCTTCCATAAAGTGTTATTTGTATTCTACCGTGGTCCGTATATTAAGTACTTGGTATGCCAACTGTAATGTGAGGGTACAAATGAAATGAAATACAGTCCTGAAAACGAGAAGGACGCTTGAAAATTCATTGGAGTAATGAAGAAGGAACTATAAGGACTGAAATGGTGAACACTAAATGAAACTGTAAAGCGCCCAGCTTCACACACTCGTCTGAAAGAGTTTACGACTTTGTCAAATGCTGAAAAGTTTATAAATTTTAATCTCGCTTTTAAAATGTGCTACAGATCTTTTAGTTATTTTTATGGATATGCGCGATAGCGATAACGATTTTTCCAATACTCCATCTAAAATTTATTCCTATTCAAACAAACGAGGAGGCTTTGCAATACTATTTTTACCTTCCTTTAGGTAAGGAAGGTATTGTCTTTAGTCAAAAAATTCAATGATGAGTTTTTAGTGAATTAGGGACCATATAATACGATTTTACCATTTTTAAGATGATGTCTGTATGCATGTATGTGTGTCTGTGTGTGTATGTGTGTGTGTGTGTGTGTGTGTGCGTGTGTGTGCCTGTGTGAGACGAAAGTTTCGGGTCGCATAACTTCAATACCACGATTCCAAAAATTATATTTTTTTCGTATTCCTCAAGTTTACATCCAGAAGAAGCGGTGATTAAATTTTGGTTATAATTAGTCAACCGTAAGTACCCTCATTTGAAGATTTTAACAGTTTTTCTTGAAGCGAATGCTGGGCATGGACGGGGAAGCATAAAAAGAGAGTGACTGCCGTGGAAATGATGTATTTACGTGGTGTATGTGGGTATGTAAGACGGGATCGCGTGAGGAATAATTTGGTGTATGAAGAATGTATGGTTAGGAACAATGTGATTAAGAGAGTTGGTGTGAGTCAGTTGAGATGGTTTGGGCATGCGGAGAGAATGGCGAATGAACAGCTTGTTAAGCGTATATTTCTTGGTGAAGTTGAGGGTTTTCGATTGCGTGGCCGACCAGTGTGTAAGTGGATGGATGTGGTTGGTAGGGAGCTTAAAGAGAGAAAGTTTCCAAATAAGAAGAGAAGAAGAGCATGTATGAATGCAATTATGAGTGTGGCCGAGGCGTAAGAAGTCTGCGTAGATAGGAATTTGTGGCGAAGGATGATTGTTTCCTAACTATTATTGTGATCTGGATGCGGTATTTCGCTACCGAAAATCGGTCACTTTAATATGTTTAACAGTAAGGATTTGTTGTATGATGTTGATGCTGTTCTTATTGTTTTCGGGTTTGCGCGAACCCACTAAGTAGGACACGCGTGATTTTATGTATGTATAACTTAAAGAATATATTATTCTCTATACGATTCGAGTGCATTTTATACTTCATATTCAGTAAATATAGAGTTAAAGAATTATAAAGATATTAAATTTCATAAATCAGCCAGCTATGCTATCCATGGAAACTGCTAATATATTCAGATAATTCAAATTGACAGATGTCAGTATCAAAGAAAAGTAAATGAATGTGGCAAAGATGAGGATGTTGAGATAGATGTTGGGGAAGACACGGAAAGATATGGTAAGGAATGAAAGAATAAGGGATATAACTCTAGTGTAAGAAGATTCTAGATAGATACAAGAGAGACGACTACATTGATTTGAACATGTCATGAGGAGAGATGAAGAATGTGTTTATGTATGTGTGTGCATTGATGTTGGATAAACGATTTCTTAAATTCTATAGGACTAAAGACTTATTTAATTACGGATTCCTGTATCTAACATTAATGGGAAGAGTTGAATATGTTTTAGTAACAATTGGACAACCGGAAGTAGTAGTTTCTTAAGAAAAATCTTCTAAGTATTATTTTTGGAAAATTTATATTATTACAAATATTAAAGAACATTAAATTCTCCATCTGAAACATTCAATTTTTTTATTGTATTTCCTACAGATTTCGAGATAAAAAACATAATATATAATCTCTTGTAAAAAATATCACGCCCAAACAACTCTAAGGAAACCAGTTCATTTAAATGTTTGTAATTGACAGCAAAATGTCAGTGTCAAAAATCAACAATTTTACTAACATTACTGAAAGCTCTTTCTTGAAAGTACATTTAATATTACTTATTGTATTATTAATTAAGTATTTATATAAAACTGTAGGTATATTAATATTACATATGTATACCCTTACAAAATACCGCTAATCCCGTCAATAAATTCGAAGAATCTTGAACATTTCAGAAGACTAAGACAAAATTCCTCATAGAATGAAAAATTAGATATAATAATTAGAATTATTTGTGTGTACAAGATATTTTTAATTCAATACTTATGTAACATTAAATGGGATTGGCGAGAGGTTATGTGCTGGCAGCATTAGATTTTTTTATTTGAAAGGTATAATGTGAAAATAATGAAATGCAAAGCCTTCTGTATTTAATAAAAATGTAATATTTAAATCATCACCACTGTATTTTTTAATAATATAACATAAAGATTATATATTGGATAGTAAATTTCATGTACTTTTTAAATTTGAATAAATATACAGGATGTAACACCAAAACCGACCACCGCCATTATTTTCTTTATTATTACAGTTACAAAAAAATAGTAAAGAACAAAATTGTAGGACACCAAGGGGGACATTCCATTACAGAAGAAAATATTTTTTTAAACCAGTGGTTCTCAAGTTACAACACAAAGTTATATTTTTTAAATAGGATGATATATATTTTGTAGGCTAGAGTATTTTTTTTCAGAATTCAACCATGTGATTATTTTATATCCTTACATAATAAACAATTGAGAGAAATTCAATTGAAATTTAAATAAATTTTATTTTTATAGTTATTTTTTAGTAGGCTATGCATAAAAAAGAGCTTAAATTAAAATAAAACAAATATTTGTTAACAACGTTATAAACAGTGTTCTATTTGATTTCTATCCTAAATAATTCACATTGACAATTAGCAATTCTTGTTTTTCATACATAGCCTACTGAAAAATGACTTATAAAAATCAAATTTATTTCAATTTCAATCGCATTTGGCTCAATATTTTGATTATGTGAGGATATAAATTTAATATATAGTTGAATTCAGAAAAAAATGCGCTATCGAATAGGCATACAAAATATGTATAATACCATTTCAGAAAATATAACTTTATGTTGCAACTTGAGAACCACTGGTTTAAAAAAATATTTTCTTCTTGAATGGGATGCCCCCCTTAGTCTCCTATAACTTTGTTCTATAATATTTTTTTGTAACTATAAATAAAGAAAATAATGGCGGTGGTCGATTTTGGTGTTACACCCTGTATATAGGGTGATTAATTTGAAAATATAAAGTTACATATCATTGCATAAAAATGGAACTACGTGTAGAAAAACCTACACTGCAGATTTTAATTTAAAATAAACGTTTGAAACTTTTTTCCACAATATTTAAAATAATCGAGTTATTAAAAAAGAACAGACCGATGAATCACCCCGGATAGATAATAGTCTAATAATTATTATTGTGGTGCACTTTCCAGCATCTTTGAATGCCCATGATATTTTGTGTTATAAACAGCTGACAAACATTGTCATCATCTATTAATACATGTATTAATTATTGATACTTGCCTAATACGTAGATAATTATGCATAAACTATGTCCAAGGGTTAATATAGCCTAAAACTTTGCAGTATATTATAGCTAAACACATCCTTTGCATTAACTATAGGGTTATATCCCTGCCTAAAATTAAATTTAAAGACCCGATGTGACCCTTTACATATTACGTGTATGAATTACTAAATACTTGTACTTTATAAAAGTTCCCTTTTCATACCGGAAATACATTTACGTCATAATTGAAGTGTCAACCAGACTGCGTCCCCTTTATTTGTACGGTATTAGACAGTCTATTTTGAATAGTATATTATTTTTTATTTTTTGTTGCAGTTCATATCCTTCCGAAGGACCTTAAGGAATTGTGGGATTATGGTTGAAGAGCAATTACCCTAAAGGACCGTTTAAGCGGGGTCATAAAGGTTAGATCTATTTTTGTCTAGCTTTAATAATTACATTTATTATGTAAGACCGTCGTAACAATTAACAAAATATTTGTACAAATTTTATAACTTTATTATTTAACTTACAAAAGGCAACAAACTAAAACAACTTTACCCTCATATAAATATAAACTACAGTTAAATAACATAATCTGCACAAAAATCCGCCGCTAATCTTATTTTTTGAAGTTCAGTTAATATTGTCAAAACATTCTCCTTTTTGAAGTGGCAAAGTTAATTTTTAATTCTTTATATGAAATTTTGTATGTCGATTAAATTTATATTCTGTCGGACCATTAATGCCTTGATTTTCTGTTTCTTAATATTATATTTCTATATATATACCATCACGGCATATTACCCATTGCTTTGTACACAGATTTCAGTAATGATGATATTGACATATTTATATCGTGCGGGCGTTTATCAAGCGTCAACGGGTACTCATTTCTGGCGTGGAAAATGCACCACAGGGGTCAATTTTGTGCCATTTAAAATTCGAAATATTTGGTGTTGGTAGGGATTGAATCCGGTCAAAATAACTTTCTTATTTATAATATTTTTTTAATTATGTTTAAATATTTGTGAACTAGGCTTAGAGGCTCACAAATCATGGTGCTTGACATGATGGTAGCGCTTTCGGTTTGATCGGAAGTAACATTAACTTTCATATTTCAAATTGGATACCCTATATATTTTCATATATTTGTAATTTACGTAAAATTACGAATTCAATGATATGCTTGAAGTGCATTTTTATTGAAGAAATAAACTACAAAAACATAAGAGAAAATTATGTTTAATTAACCTGCTAAGCCATGATATTCAAGCAAGCTGTGAAAACAGTTGAGATAATGTTAAGTTAATTCTTTAAATAGTGTTATTTTTGTAAGATTCCATATTTTATTACAAAAAAAAACAGCCTACCCGATATGGCTTACTAGGTTAATTATTCATATTTTTTCTCTTACGTTTTAGTAATTTATTTCTTAAATAAAAATTCATTTCAGGCTATCGTTGAATTAGTAATTTTACGTAGATTCCAAATAAATAAAAATATATAGGGTGTCCGATTTAAAATATGAAAGTTACTGTTACTTACGGTCAAACCGGAAACGCTACCATCATGCCAAATACCATGATTTGTGAGCACCTTAGCATAGTTTATAAATATGGAAAGAGAATTGAAAAATAATTATAAATAAAAGTTATATTGAGTGGCCCGTTTTTCAGTGTCTCCCTGTATGTGAAATTTTGAATTCCACATAATGTTCTTAAAAATTCTTTCTTTCCCAAAAGATTCCGTCTGAAACTCCTTTTTACCTGTCGTTAAGAGAGGTATTTGATTCATGCTAAAAATCTCATATCCAGATTTTAATGAATAAGTACGATTTAAGGTCCCTAGAATCCGATTATAACATTTTTACGATGATGTCTGTGTGTGTGTGTGTGTGTGTATGTGTGGATATGTGTGAGGTTGTTGGAGGTACGATTTTTCAAATTCTATAAGACTAAAGACCTGTGTAACTACGGATTCCTCAATCTAACAGTAATGGGAAGAGTTGAATAGGTTCTAGTAACAATTGTACAACCGGAAGTGGTAGTTTCTGAAAAAAAAATTCTAAATATTATTTTTTGAAAATTTGTTACTACAAATAATAATAAATATTAAATTCTCAATCTGACACATTCAATTTTTTTATTATATCGCGTATAGTATATAGATATTTAAATGTTTATAATTGACAGATAAATGCAAAATGTCAGTGTCAAAAATTAGCATTTTTACTAACATTAGTGGAAGATGTTTCTGGGAGGTACGGGTACATTTATTATATATTATTGTATTATTAATTACATATGTATTTAAATTATACGTATGTTAATATTACATATATCCTTAAGAAATACCGCTAATACCGTCAATGAATTTGAAGAATTTTTAACATATTAGAATAGTAGGACAATATTTCTCATAGAACGAAAGAATAGATACAATTTCAATTATTTGTGCATACAAAAAATGTTAAATTCGTTACTTGGCAAGCAGGTATGAGGATCCGTGTCAGAATGACGGCTAGTAGTTATTTACATAGATGTCACAATTGTCAAATGTCATAATTTTTCATTCAAAATTTCAAAATATTTTGATGTTTATTTGCCATCAATAGTATGGAATATACTTGTCGAAGAAATATAATATACATGGATTTGGAAAATCATGATATTTTGAATGAAAAATTATGATACTTGATACCTATGTACATAATTATTAGCTATCATTCTGACACGGGCCCCATACCTGCTTGCCAAGGCCAACAAAGTCACATAACTTCTCGCGCCCTATGCAACGTAAAATGAAAATGGCGAGAAGTATTGTGCTGGCCACAACAGATTTTTCTTGTTTATAGTGATTTTCTGCTGTCAACTCATAACATACGTAGTCTGCCTTAGAGAACAAAATGATTGACGGTGAATGTTTTTTTCTATAATCTATGTTTTAAATAAAAATTGCCAATGACTCGCCTTCAATCATTTTCTTTCTTCAGATTCATTTTAGTTTTTGTAAGCAACTAAAAGAAAAGTGATATTATTTTGATATTACACTAATAGAAACTTTAACCAAAATTAAAGTTGCTCCACATATTATTACGTTTTAAATAATATTAATAAATTTGAGCAGATTTTTTGTTAACACCCTAATTTATAATAAAACAAATTTGTTTGTCATAAAAATAGTGTTTTATGACAGATATAAAGCTTTTAATATAATCACAAAACGATGTTCTTCTTAATTAACTTTGAAACTTTCATAAAAAGTTAATAACCATTCTTTGTTATGTACATTTCAAACTATAATATCTCAGAAACATTTTATAATATAATATCTTTGCTTGCAAGCAGAATAAACTACTTATGCTTGTTATACGTATGTACGTATTTGTAATTGCATTGTATGAGTACACGAGTTGCTCCATAACTTCATATAGTACAAGTAGAATAGCTTGTTGTTCTCGACGTTTTATTAGAACAATCCGTAGATTACAAGTCTTGCTAACAGTCATACATCAAAATAGTGACATCGCTTTTATCCAGATGTCACTGAAGATGAGACGTCTTTGTGTTTCATATTACAAATTAAAAGCTCAAGAACATTTGTTGCAAAACATTAACCTTTTCTGGAAAAAGCGTATTCGGTAAAATAGGATACAAAACTTATAAAATATGTCATTTTAGCCGTCGAGATAGAGAGGCCATAGCATAGATGGTAGGGCGTTACTTCGCCAAAATAATATTCTCGGGTTTAAATTCCGCTAACATTTATTTTATTTATTGCAAAATCAATCCTACAGGATAAATATCTCAATAACAGGACGATTATAAAAATGTACAAATATGTAAATCGTTGGCACAAAAAATGTAAATACATGTTAGACTACAGGAAAACAATGATGAAGATAGCAGAATAGTATATTACATCCGAGGAGGGTATGTTTCATTACAGCCGAGGGCTTTTGATCTGTTACCCTCATTTTGTAAACTTGTTGTCTTGACTCCATGTACTTTGTTATCTACCTGATGAAAACACTTCGCTGTCGAAACGTCGTTTAAATAATTAAAAAAATTACAGAACTACACCCAAATATTGTTTTATTTCATTGTAATAAATTCCTTTCCATCTAATTATTGTTCTTTTTATTATTTTTATCTTAAAACGTTACAATTATTAATTTGAAATGATTAGGTTTTTGACTGTGACATTTTTCTGTTAGATACATACTCGTACATTTGAGATATGAACGTGAAAATGTTAAAATTGGAGTCTAAGGATATGTTAAAAAATCTGATGTGGCCAGCACAATACCTTCCGTCAATCCTGTGTATTATGTACAAATTCCATACATAAATTTTCTTGCAAAAGATTATAAATTTTTGGTATTATGTGATTATTATATATATTGATATTATGCCTTTCTCGGCAACTGAATTCCATACTCCTGATACTCCTAATAACAAACAAACCACATGAAATAAGAAAATTATGAAATTTTGATTGAAAAATTTTAACACTTGTCAGTTATGGACATAATTAATTGCTGTCATTTTGACATGGGTAAAAGTCATGCTACTGCACGCGCCCCATACATAAATTTTCTTGTAAAATATCCTATATTTCCAGTAAAGTTATTTCATAAACAAACTATGCAAATTGCACTTGACACTGACATCTTCTTCTTCTTCTTTAGTTTTTCCCATTCGTTAGGGGGACGCTATTTTTTATTTTCTTCTTCCACTTATTTTTGTTTTGCGTGTCGTCCTCATTCAGTTCCTTTTCTCTCAAATCTTCTACAATACATCTTTTCATCTTATATTTGGGCTTCCTACGTTTCTTCCACCTTCTATTAATATATTCATCTCTCCTCATAACATGTTCAAACCAATGTAATCGTCGCTCTTATATCTAGAAACTTCTAACACTAGAGTTACTTCCCTTACTCTTTCATTGATATACATTTTATTGATACTGACATCTGTCAATTTGAATTTCCTGAATATATTAGCAGTTTCCATGGTTACGTTAGCATAGCTGGCTGAATTATGAAATTTATATCAAATTTATTATCTTTATTCTTCTTTAACTCTATATCTGTTGAATATCAAATATAAAATGCAATCAAATCGTATAGACAATAATATATTCTTTAAGTTATAATAACATTTAACTGAGTTTTCCAAGAAAAACTGTTAAAATCTTCAAATGAGGGTACTTCCGGTTGACCAATGATAACCAAAATCTAAACAGGTCTGCATATGGTTGTAAGGAAGAGGAATACGCAAGAATTGTAATTTTTGGAATTCTAGTATTGGAGATATCGTCCACGAAAAAGCGGTCACATACACACACACATACACACACACACACGCACATACGAACACACACACACACATACAGACATCATCGTAAAAATAGTAAAATCGTATTGTAAAGACCCTAAAACGTGCTTATTCAATGAAAACTCACCACCGAATTTTTTGACCAAAGACAATACCTTCCTTACCTAGAGGTGACGGAAGGTAAAAATGTTCACATGTTATCAACAGTAGACGTTCAGAGTAAAAACACACAACTGCTCAACAGGCGCCTGTCAGGCAGGTACTACGCGCTTTCCGATTTTGCCGGAACGAAAGAAACATTCTTATTGAGCAGGTTTATGTAAACAAGCCGTCTCAAAATGTGTTCCGAAAATAACTTTGACATGGACATTCTACTATCAGAACCACAAAAAAGAGAAGCAATTTGGAACAAATTTAATAAATCCCCTTCAAATAGAAAAATTATAGAAATGTTATGGGGCGATATTAGTGTCAACATGCAATGTGAAGGTATGAGATATAATTATCAGATGAAAATGCGATTTTTGTTATGTTAATTAATTTAAATACATTTAACTTATTCAGAAAAATTGTTTGAAGAAGAAATGGAAATATTTAAGACACCAGTTTTCAGTCAAGGTTGGAAAAATTCCAGAGCCACGGTCGGGGGATTCGGCGAACAAAATTTTAAAAACTAAATGGCCTTACATCAATTCTCTTTTATTTAAAAAAAAATATAGTTAAACCAAAAACATCGTCGGGCAATTTATCAATATAAAATTGATATTGCAAATAATATTAATTCAGGCAGCTTATTAAATGTATCAAATAGTAACACTGATGTATTAGAAGAAGCAGAGCACAAAAAGAACGAAGAACCAGAAATGCATGCAGCTCAAAAATTTGAAGCTGTAGATCAGATAAAATTAATTATTAATTGCGTGGGTCCCTATATTATTTTTATGTCGTTTTAAATTATTTTCGCAGTAGAGAATAAAATCTTCATCCGTGGAGCTTAAATCCCAAGACATTTTATTTATTCACTTATTATTTGCATTTATCAGTGACTGACACTTGACAGTACGATCAGTAAGGCATGTTACTTGTTTTATGTGTGAATACAACCTGCGCCAGCCTGCCTCGGCTTAACCGTTTCACGCGCTTGTTAAGCTGAAGCGGAAAACCTGCTTTTCTCTGAACGCCACGTAAGGAGCGTAAAACGTGGTCATTTACCATAATCTTGATATACGATTTTTAGCACGATCTCTATACCTCCCTTACCAAGAATCTCTAATTTACAAAATCAATCTCAAGCAATGTACATTGATCTACAAATCTTTCAATACCGATTCACAAATAATATCAAATTAAATATAATTAATAATATAATGAGAAAGCCTACAGTACAATTTATTTAGTTATTTCACACAGAAATACCAAGCTCAGTCTAAGATACTCAGTCATAGACATGAACAACAAATATGTAAAACAACAAGCTCAACAAGACGACACGAAGTAAGACAACCAGACAACAAGTCTCAATAACAAGTTGTCACTAAGGCAACTCAAAACAACAAGCTTCAAACAACAAGCAAGAAGGAGTTAGAGTTAAAACTCTGACTTTATACTCTGTAAGGGTAGAAACCAGTGACTCTCAAACCCTTATTTTCGGCCCATCTCATATAGAAAACTCGAGACAGTTTCCAGTTTTTTACGAAAACTTATTAGTGTCCACTGAGACACCAAGTAACGGACAAATACTTCTTAGAACTTACAGCTCTGCACAAAAGCTCTAACCTAGAGACTTTTTGTAACATCCGCTCGGAAACATTTACACTGTCTCATAAATACTTCAACCTAAAGAAAAATTCAAAACTACAAATTTAACGAAAAAATTCCTAAGAAACAAATACGTAATAATCGCTAGGTCGGACTATTACAGTATTGTCTTTGATCAAAAAATTCGGTGGTTAGTTTTTAATGAATAAGCACGTTTTAGAGTCCCTAGAATGCGATTTTACTAGTTTTACGATGCAGTTTGTATGTGTGTCTGTGTGTGTATGTGTGTGTGTGTGTGTGTGTGTGTGTGTGTGGCAAAAAAATTATCCAATGATAACTCCAACACTACAATTTTAAAAATTATAATTCTTACGTATTCCTCTTTTTTACCGGAAGTACCCTTATTTGAAGTTCTTAACAGCTTTTCTTAAAAAAACGCAGTTAAATATCATTTTTTGACATTTTATGTTATGGGGTCTATTGGCCGCGTGCCTGAGTGTCTGGTCGCGAATCTGGGGAACCAGGTTCGATCCCGACCAACGCCAAATATTTCAATTTTTAAATGGCACAAAATTCCATGGCTATCGCTATAAATCAGCAATCTTTAAAAAAAACTTTGTAATTGATTTCCTGGGTTATGAAATGTCAAAAATAAAATCTTATTACTATTTAGATGCAGAATTTAATTCTCTACAACATTTATTTGAAGTATTTTTGTCTAAAATAATTTGGGAACTTTTGCACAAGAAAAAACTTTAAATTTATTTTGTAATTCAATTTGAGTAAAAACTTTTTTTGAACAGATCGAAAAAAAAATTTCAGACAAATGTTACAGTAGATAGTTTAAGGATTTTATAAATGTTTTATTTTCAAAAATCGATCGAATGGTTTTCAAAATATCTTGTTTTGAAATTTTTGATCGGTCGCCATTTTGTTATTTGATAAAATAGAAAATAATTGTAAATACAAATGTTTTAGAGAACCGAAAGCAAATGCTGAAAGTTTTTGTATTTTTTAAATATTCCTTAAAATAAGGGAGTAATGACGATTTTTTGAAAAACAAAAAAACACCAATAACTATGAATTGGGGCTCCAAATAAAAAAATTGAACTAAGAAAATGAGTTCTAACTGCCGTTTTCGGGTGTTTCAACTTATACGGCTATTCTGTAAGCATCGTTATGACAACGAATTGTTACAACGTTATATCGTTATGGTAATAACGAAAATCGTTTAAACAGGCTTATTCTGTAAATCGTTATAACATTATGCATTGTTAAATCGTTATTATAACGACAATCGTTAAAGTGGTATTCTGTAAACAATAATTTAATTCTACAAAACGAAAAAAAGATAACGATATCGTTATTTATTAACGACTGGAAAAATCATTCGTTACCTAAACGTTTTATCAATAATTCAGTATTTTTATTCGTGTCAAAATAAAATTGCTATGATGTGGAATAGTGATCTCAAAAGGTAGTATCTCTAGCATAGCCCACAACAAGAAGAACAAAGAGTCTGACAGCTGACAGGTTGACAGCTAACTCCCACCAGAACTAATCTAACCTAGAAGTTTTGTGAGTGATATTGAATTATTTTAGATATTTCGTTTAAAATTGAATTTGATTTTAGGAAATAAAGTTCTTAACTTGATCCCAAGGTTATTATTTTTTAAAATGAGTTACAGAATACGGATACAAAGATAACGATTATCGTTAAGTAGATATAACGATTTTCATAATAACGATTTCGTTATGAAAACGATTCGTTAAGCGAATATTTTACAGAATAGGCCTGTTAGTATTAATACCCTGTATATATATTTCGAGATTTAATTTTCAAGTTAATAGGAATATGATGGCAGCTCCACCAAAATTAAAGAAGGAATGTATAAATAATTCTGACGATTAATATGTATCACGTTCTTCACATATTCATTTATTTAATAATTTTTGATTAGTTTATATCATAATATTCATCTTTAGCAATGTTTGGTATTTCTGAATTTTCTAAGATACTTTAATATAATTATCTACATACATCTGTAACCACATAATACAGAATATTTCGCCCTATCAACACTTTGTTACACATAAATTTAATTGGAATACCGAATATGTGCAAATATTTTATTTGTTTATGAAATTTAGATGAAAATCTGATATTATTCCAATTATGTATTCGTATATTCTCCATATATATTTTAATTAATTTTGAGAGAGTATATTATTTAAATAATAAAATTCAATAACTAGTTTAATTTTAATATTTTAATAAATACATAGATGATTCTATTTTCACATGCGTATATATAGCATGATTCACAATTTTATGGACATATACTCGTAGTACTGACCAAAATAAATAAAAAAGCTTAATCAACATGAGTCCGATCATCAATAGTTTCCGAAATATAAGGCAGTAAAAAAAATCTGTTGTGGCCAGCACAATACCTCTCGCCACTTCCTTTTTTTGGTTATATAAGTATAGGGCGCGAACAGTCATATTACATTGTTGGCCTTGACATGCAGATGTGAGGGCCCATTTCAGAATGATAATTAGTAATTATGTACATAGATGTCAAATGTCAGAATTTTTCATTAAAAATTTCAAGATTTTCTAAATTCACGTACTTAGTTAATTTGTTACCAGGAGTGTGGAATTTACTGGTCGAGGAAAATAAACCACATGGAATTCGAAAATCACTAAATTTAGAATGAGAAATTATGATATTTGACATCTATATACATAATTACGAGCTATTATTCTGACATGGGCCTCCATATCTGCTTGTCAAGGCCAACAGCCACATGACTGCTCGCGCCCTAACGTATTTAACATTTCTTGTATACCTACACTCTACACCAAAATTCTATTATTCTAAATTATATTTAGATTTTTAAATTTAAATTCATTCTATGAAGAAATTTTGTCTTCTAATTTTTCGAGATGTTTCCAATTCATTGTCGGGAGTAACAGTATTTCTGAAGGGTATGTGTAATATACCTATAATATTAAATATTTAACTATTAATACATTAAGAAATAATATAATGTATGTACTTCCCAGAAAAAGTCTTTAGTAATGTCTCCGGATTTCTGACACTGACATTTATCTGTCAGTTACAAACAATTTAAATTTTCAACTATTTTCAACAGATTATTTTATATATTATATTTCTTTTATCTCTAAATCTATAGAATATATAATAAAAAAATTAAATGTATCAGATAGAGAATTTAATTTTCTTTAATATTACCACGAACAATTTTCAAAAAATAATATTTAGATGTTTATTCAAGAATCTTCTACTTCCGGTTGTCCAAATGTTACCAAAACCTTTTCAGAACTTCCCATGAATGTCCGATTGGGAAATACGTAGTTAAACAAATATAAAGTCTTATAGTTTTTAAATAATCGTCCTTCCAACATCCCACATACATACACACACATACACACACACACACACAAACACACACACACAGACATCATCGTAAAAATGTTAAAATCGGATTTTTAGCATGAATCCAATACCTCTCTTAGCGAGAGGTAAAAAGAGTTTTTACGGGTTTTACCTCTGCTATCTCGAAAACTATGAGTTACGACTTCGATTAAATGAAATTTTTGTTTACCTTTGAGAGATCATCTTCGACCGGGTCCACATTGAAGCCAACACGTAAATAAACAACAAAAACATTCGAAATGCTCCATAAATTATCTATTATTAAAATGAACAAAGTTAATCATTAAAAAATATATGTTGTTGGCAGAGCTGGGCAGTAATTAATTAGTTTTGGTAATTAATTACTAATTAAATTACTTTTTTCTAAATTGTATTTATAGTTAATTACTTTGTAAAAAAAAGTAATTGTACTAAATTACTTTCGAAAATTTGGTTTTTCAAATATTAATTACTATTTTGAACTGAGAAGTAAGGGAATCCCGTGATACGGGCGTAGCGTAGTTTATATCTGCGTTGTGGATGTAACAACAAGTTACAAATGCAACTTGTCATGCACGTTGGGACGTACGACGTACTTTGGACTTCTCAAACTCAGCCTGTATATAGGTAACTTGTGTTACGGAGATTCCAAATCACTTTAAAACATTTGCATCCCACTATATGAAGGGTCACGTTCGTGTCTACCTGGGAGTGAGGCAGGTTTTCCTACCCTAAACAGATATTGGTGCATCGACCTTTTAAAAAGGAAGAATTGTTCAACCATCGAGTTGCATATAATTTAAATCTAAAAAGGTAGCTGCGACTACGTCAAAATTTTACACAGTCAATATTCTTTCAAAATTTGTTTACTCATATTAATTTTATTTCTTGTATTTCATATTAAACAGTGTAGTATTATTTTTTGTTTTTTTTTTTCAATGCAAAAGTAATTGGTAATTTAATTACATTTCTCTAAAAGTAATAATTTTTAAATGTAATTTGAGTATATTTTGGTTAAAGTAATTGTAATTGTATTCAATTACTTTCTGAAAGTAATTTTCCCAGCTCTGGTTGTTGGTTGGACTGATGATGGCTACGAAGTACCCGAAACCGACCACTTAATATTTTTATTAGAATAGTGTGACTAAGAATTTTGGTGTTTTATATAAAAGAGACCCTTCCACCCCGATTAATACTATTATCACTAAATAATTTTAAATTAGTGTGGTTTAATGTAAAAACAACCAATGTTGTTATTTTTTTGGATTAATAACTCAATTAATTTCTATGTAATATAAAATCGGAACTTCTAGTACCATCTCGTGTTTATTTCTGAATTAATAACATTTATTTCATATTTATTAAATTGCTAGAAAAATTAAAATAGTACAAAAAAATTCCTGCATAGCGAAGGAATTTTCGTACATATTAATTAAATATGTTTTCTAATCCATAAAAAGTAGTTCTACATGTTTCATCTTCAAACAATATTATAACATGTAACATTCTAAAAATAGAACTTTGGTTCGTGCAAGTCTGCTACACCCCTGCAGGCAAGCACAATTACACGATTTTAATAATATTTTATTTTATTGAATTTATTTATGAATGTTTACATATAATAATATAATTAAAATGATACAACCTTTTTAGTTTTAGTTCTGTTTATTGCTATAAAAACAAACACCAGCATTCGATCCGATTAAACCAGCCAGAAAAATCTTCAGTTGCAGAGCATGCCCTGGAAGAATTCCACCGTATAAATTTCAAAGAAACAAAAATACTAGCGAGACCAACACACCTCAACAACAGGTTAATTAGAGAAGCCATTGAGATTTTCAAAACCAAGAGTAATAATCTCAATCATTGTGACGGTTTACATCTTAGTCGGGCATGGCTTCCTATATTAAATATGTTGTAATTTGTCACCATGGTTACGTATTGCTAATGTTTATGTTATTATTTATTTATATATTTGTTGTTTATTCCCTGAAAAAGGCAGCAGTACATGCTGCCGAAGCGTGGGTTTTTATAGCAATAAACAAATTTAAAACTAAAAAGGTTGTATCATTTTAATTGAATATGAATTTTTTAAAAATAATTTATAATAATATGAGATATAATTTTATATTAATGGTGTTAATATGTTTTTGAGGGAATTGTTGTGGTGTTTTCTTCGATATAGCTGTGAGTACCTGGAAGGTGACGCCTAATAAACCTTCTTATACAATAAATAATATACATAATATATTTATATTTAATTATGTATAAATACAAATAGAATATCCCGTAGAATGTTGAAATACATTAAAATAATTTAATATAAATGGTATTATATATGTTTTTAAATAATTCTTGTGATGATTTCTCCAAGTCAGCTGTAGGTATCTCTTCATTATACATTCATACATTAAAAAACGAGCCACTCAAAATAACTTTTATTTATAATTATTTTTTAATTTTCTTGATATATTTCCGAACTAGTTTTAGGGGCTCACAAATTATAGTATTTGGCATGATGGTAGTGCTTCCGGCTTAACCGGAAGTGATATTAACTTTCATATTTCAAATGAGACACTATATATTTTTATATATTTTGAATCTACGTTTCTTCTTAATTTTTATAATAACAAATTGAGAAAAAATTACATTTAAAGGTATTTTTGGAAGAAAAACTATCTTGAGCTTCAAGTAAACTGCCATTTCCGGTTATCCGATTGCCACCAAAATCTAATCAGTTCTTTCCATATTAGAACAAGGTAGAAATATATGGTTTCAAAACTTTCTGAATGATAGTATTTGAGTTAGAGCGTAAACAGGATCCACACACACACACACACACACACACACACACTCACACATCACATACATACACACGCACGCACGCACACGCACACGCACACGCACACGCACACGCACACGCACACGCACACGCACACGCACACGCACACGCACACGCACACGCACATGCACACGCACACGCACACACACGCACACACATACGCACGCACACACACTCACACACACACACTCACACACACACATACACACACACACACACACATCGTGAAAATGTTAAAAATGGATTCCTTAAAACGTGGTCATTTACCAAAATCTCGATATGCGATTTTTAGCACGATCCCTATACCTCCCTTACCAAGGGTAGCGGGAGGTAAAAATGATCAATTTGTTATCACAGCATACCTGATATGGCTTACCAGGTTAGGTTATTAATTTAAATAAATAATTTTTCACTTTAACAGAAATTGCAAATAATAAAAATAAATTAACTTATGTTTACAAATAAATGGCAAACATATTTTAATTTTTAGTTTCAATCTCTATTTTTGGGGTGATTTTCAATATTTTCACACCCAATTTTTGCCGTTATAGAGCATGCAAATTAATTATGTTTATTGATTCTGATGTATAATTTTATGCTCTACACCATTTATTTGAGGTTTTTTTTTCATAAAATAATCAGGGAAGCAGTAAATTACGAAAGTATAGTTTTACATGCTAAAGTCTATAAGTCCGGTGTCGCAGTCAAAACACTTTGTATAAAAATTAAGAAATCTTATATGGCTAGCACTAGCACATTACCTTCAGTCAGTTCTATGTATTTTTTACAAATTCCCTACAGACGGTTTCTTGTAAAAGATTCTATATTTCTAGTAAAATTATAACAAAAACGTACTAGTAAATTATAGGGTACCTATATACTTAGGGTATGGCCATGACGTGGCTCGCGTCTCGTCCGCCATTTGCGGGCCATGTCATATTCGTTGTTGTTGCGCAAATTATTATGTATTTTCGTGGCTATTTGTTTTGTTTTAATGCAAAACACATTTAAATATACTTCTAATATTTATTTAAAGTGTAAGTAATACTTTTATTTTATTTATTTGTGCATTTTCTTGAGATACTGACTACGATGACTAGCAAAATTGAAAACACATAAAAATTACCAATATTAAGCACAAACATTTAAATTTTTAAAATGTAAGTTTAGAATATATACTTATTATGTAAATAATAACTACATTTATTAAATTAGATGTGATAATAACAACCTATATCCTATGCTCTACATAACCACTAAATCTATGGCATAATAATAATTGTGTATCTCTTAAATAAATGATTTTTTATTACCTTTATAGATTCATAGTATGATTATTTAATATTCAGTTATAATATAATATCACATTTCTTGCAAATAAATAGGGAAATGAATACTCAGTATGTTTGACATTGGCCCGCAAATGGCGGCGATCTTGGTCCATGGCCTTACCCTGTATATAGAGGTACCCTAGTAAATTACACTTGACACTGACATCTGTCAATCGGAATTATCTTTAATATATTCGCTGTTTCCATGGTTATAGCATAACTGGCTGCTTTATGAAATTTAATTTCTTTATAATTCAATATCCATTAAATATGAAGTATAAACTGCAACCAAACCGTATAGAGAATAAACTATTCTTTAATATTTATAATAATATAAAATGTCAAAAATAGTATATTGTGTTATTAGGAGTAAAAGCGATACTTTGTGTGGCGAGCGTGGAAGTTTGCACGACGAGCGAAGCGAGTCGGACAATTTGCACGCGAGGCACACAAAGATACTTTTACTCCCAATGACACATTCAATTTTTTCTTCAAACGTAGATATTTATAGAAAAATATCTACCACTGACGTTACATTTTACGTAAATTACGTTTGCCATTTCAAATACCCTGTAGCTATGGATACTTATTTGTTCACTTTTTGTTATAAACATTGAAGTGAAAATTTTCACGTTTTGACGTTTAAATAAAAACTGTGCAATTTTATATCCATCTTGTGTGCAATTATGTCGGAATTTGAAGTATTATTATGTACGCCCCCTGAAGTTGTTCAATTGGATGGAAATCTAACAGTGTGGCTGAATGATATGTCTAGGAATCACTGCAAAACAATATAAACTTTTCTTATCACTTTAATTCTAAGTATTCTTATGTTCATTACCATCCCTGTAATTGTAATCTGTAAGTTTGCTATTCTTTAATATGGTATTTCCTCGAAAGTAGACTCTGTTTATATTTCAATTCATAGGTTATTTATTTAAATTTGACAGCTATTGATGGTATTTAGTAATTTTATTCTTAAGTTACCTAGTGTGTTATAGTGATATTTAGGGCGATATTACAGGTTTCTTTTATACATGTTACTTCTTATTCGTTGATTCTGTATAGTTTCTATGGATATTTCTTTATTTTATTTCTACCTTGTGAAATAAATCACAAAAGATGCTACATTTATGACGTTTGAAGTAAAATGATATTTAAGTGCGTTTTTTCAAGAAAAACTGTTAAAATTTGCAAACGAAGGTACTTCAGGTTGACCAATTATAACCATAATCTAATCACCTCTTCTTTTGGATGTAAACATGAGGAATACGAAAAAAATATAATTTTTGTAATTATGGTATACACACACACACACACACACACACACACACACACACACACACATACACACATATACACACACATACATACAGTCATCATCGTAAAAATAGTAACATTGTATTCTATAGAGACTCTAAAACGTACTTATTCATTAAAAACTCACCACCGATTGTTTTGACCAAAGACAATACCTTCCTTACCTATAGGTGACGGAAGGTAAAAATCGCTTTAATAGCAGTTGTTTGTATAAAGAGTTTATTTTCTCTTCTTTTCAATTCGTAAGTCCGTGTTTGTTTCACAGTGTATGTGTATTGTTAAACGACGTCTGTTAAAAGACAATAATTACAGAAGTCGGCGCCATGCCGACGTCTTTAGACGTCTACTGGGAATGTGTTCTCCCCAGCTATGGTAATGACTTTGGTACTGTTTAATATTCTTCACAGCACAAGCAAATAACACCCGGAAAATAAATATTTATCATTAAAATAAGAACGGGACTAGTAGATAGCTTTTTACGATAATTGAAAGGCTGGGACAGTGAAATATTTAAGATTTTAGTGATATATTTCAAAATGACAGCAATTTAATTCTGAGTGGCCCTGTGGTATTCTACGATTTCAGAGTGGAACATCTGGTATAACGAAGGACCAATGAATTCAAATGATGAAGTATCGAATAGGGTCCTGAAATAAATTGCTGTAATTAGTACAAGTGTATGTGAGTGTGAATGTGTGAGTGTAGGATCCATTATCGTATTATACATGCCATACACATGTCACATGCACCTGCATTGTTGTGTCTATTATGTGCACCACATATGAGTTTTTAAAACGGGTAAAAATAACATACTTCATATGACAAGGGATATGACATTACCATACCCAGGCTCATAATGGTTTGGCCGGTTTACACTTCCACCAAACGAATTATATAACATACGCAAATGGTGAGACATTTCTACAAATTTCTTTCGACTTGTTTAAAATTACAAAAAATGAATATGTTATTCAAGTATTCCGCCATTTAATATTTGGTTCCAGCGCCTTTATTAGTAATACATTTTATGAAAAAACTATAAATCATAGAAGTGCAAATCAAAGTTTATTATACAGGTGACACTGAAAAACGGGCCACTCAAAATGATTTTTGTATTTATAATTATTTTTTAATTCATATATTTGTAAACTATGATGAAAGGCTCACAAACCATGGTATTTGGCATGATGGTACCGTTTCCGGTTTATCCGGAAGGGACATTAACTATCATTTTTCTAATGGGACATCCTATATACTTGGAATCTACGTAAAATTATGAATATACAATAAATTACTAAACGTAACAGAAGATTATGAATAAATAAGCTGGTAAGCCATATCAGATAAGCTGTGATAACAAATTGATAATCTTACAAAAATAACTTACTATTTAAACAATTAACTTAAATATTACTCAGTATTATGTCAACTATTTTCACAGCCTGTCTGATATCATGGCTTAACAAGTTAATTATTCACAACTTTCTCTTACATGTTGTAATTTATTTTTTCAATAAAAATGCATTTCAAGCATATCGTTGAATTCGTAATTCCAACTATAAAATATATAGAGTGTCCCATTTGAAATATGAAAGATGTCACTTCCGGCTAAACCGGAAGCGCTACATCATGTCAAATACCATTACTTGTGAGCCTCTTAGCCTATAGTTTACAAATATGTAAAGAAAATTAAAAAATAATTATAAATAAAAAAGTTATTTTGAGTGGCCCATTTTTCAATGTCACCCTATATAGTACGACAAGTAAACTATATTTTCTGTAAAAAAAAAATATTAAAAAAATAATAAAATAATCTTTTTGTTCACGGGAAACATAGATTTCCTGCAGTTTGCCTTACATAATAAATTTTGATTTGCACTTTATTTATAATTTTTTTTTTAATGTTTAATACAAATCTTAATTTTCATACCATGCATTGTCCCCTTCATTCTATTAGGCATTGTATCCCTAAGCCCTGCACATTTTTCTGTGAGTATTGTGTTAGATCACTGATAGTTATGAGATTCTAAATCAACTGAATAAAATCCAGGTATGGTGTAGTTCATACAATTTAAAACTTAAATAAATATTTCATCACCGCATATTACCCATTGCTGGGTGTGCCAATCTGCTTTGTACACAGACATCGGTAATGATGGAATATTTGTACCGTGTAAAATGATAATTTCTGTTCTTTTCAATTACCACCTCGATAACTATAAACCTGAAAGACTACCGTATTTTACAGATTTAAGGATTATTTTCGACGCTGATATGACCTTTGTAAATCATACTACTGATTTAGTTGAGCTTCAAAAACACTAGGGTTTATTTACCGAAATTGCAGGCTATTTCATGATATGGATACCTTAATAGTTACGTTCGCTCTAAATTAGAATACGATCAATAATATGGTTTCCTATTGTAACGTCGCCGCCACCGCCGCGCCATAGCCGGCGCCGCCGTGTTGTGCCCGAATCTCCGCGCGTAACAAACATGTTCGGACTTGTTTAATTATTGTGGTGACGTGATCTATTATGCACGATGTTTTTATCTCGCGAATGTTCTAGTCGTTTCTGGAACAAAAGTCGCCGGCGTATATAAACTCGTCGCCAAAGCCAGCGAGGATAGTCTGATATAAATAAGCAGCGTGTTATGAATAGTTGGTGATATAAACAAACAGTCGACAAGAAGTGAACATAAATACATGTAATTAGTGACATAAATAGTAGTGTTAATTGTTTAAATAAATAATCTTAGTGTTTAAGTGTTTTATAATATTCTTAGTCTTTAAATTAGTGTTTATAATTATTTAATCATAGTGTTAGTTATTTTTACTATCTTTTTAATATTTAATGTTAATTATTTATCGTTTAATAAACATATTATTCTAATTAATAATATTTTGCTGATTTTTACACTTCTGAAATATTTGATATACAAGTATGATCAAATCTATCCACAACGAGGTTATTTATTTATTTATTTATTTATTTATTTATTTATTTATTTATTTATTTATTTATTTATTTATTTATTTATTTATTTATTTATTTATTTATTTATTTATTTATTTATTTATTTATTTATTTATTTATTTATTTATTTATTTATTTATTTATTTATTTATTTATTTATTTATTTATTTATTTATTTATTTATTTATTTATTTATTTATTTATTTATTTATTTATTTATTTATTTATTTATTTATTTATTTATTTATTTATTTATTTATTTATTTATTTATTTATTTATTTATTTATTTATTTATTTATTTATTTATTTATTTATTTATTTATTTATTTATTTTATCGCAAAAGAATGAAATAAAATAAGGTGAACAAATTAAACAAAAGAGTCAGCCAAAATTTTTGAATATTTATTCCTTAAAGCAGAAATTGAAATATTAAAAATATCAACCTGATACCTGATTATGAATTGAATTAAAGAACGTGCACATAAAAAATAACGGAGATTTTAAAAGCATATTTGTAGAAGCTCTAGACAGTTAATAGTTATTTATGTATCAATGCACTGACGTTTTCTTTTTTTATCACGAATGTGGAATTTAGTTGCCGAGGCCGTAGAGCAGAGGAAAATAAACCATATGAGTGATAAAAAGGAACTTCAGTGCTGAGGTGCATATTAAATTTGATTTAAAATCAAACTTTTGTGAAAATGAAAGATATGTATTTATTTTTAAAGGTTATCATGACAAATCTGTCAGTTACTGTCAGTCAAACAAACGAACTTATGTTCAGTATTGCGAACCTCCGGACATATTGAAGTTATCGTAAGAAATATTCAAAATTATGCGTTTTATCTCAAACTTCTTCATCGGAATTATTTAATTAGTTCTTCTAGCACATATTTTTTGTCATTTTATATATAATTTTGCTATTGTTCAATGTACGTCTGCCCAAATTATCTTATATGTACAATAATTATCATAAGGTTGGCAACACTACATTTTATTGAAATCGTCGTATACTGAATTACTTTAGTGCCGATTTCTTAACTTTTAATAACGATTTTTGTGCACTTTAGTGACATTTTCAAATAAAAGCATTTATTGTGTTTAGTTGTGTTCGAAGGAGCGTAGAATAGAAGGAAAGAAAGGAATTCAGGGTCATCAACCAAATTATGAATAGTTTTGTATATTAAATAGGCACAGGGGAGGGAGAGTTTAACAAAGTAGGAATATGCGGTGGAAGGATATTGTCGGTGTTGCTTCATATTCAATCATATTTCATATTTGTCGTAAAATGGATTCCAAATAGTACTACAATATTCAAGTTTAGTTCTAACAAAAGCATTGTAAAGAGCAATAATGGAATCAAGGTTAGTGAAAGATCTTTTTATGAACCCCAACATTTTTAAAGAAGAAGAGACAATGTTAGTTATATGTGGATAAAATGTAAATTTTATAACGAATGTTACACCCAAATCTTTAACCGTAGTAACACGTTCTAGATTTGTTGATTATTATCATTTGTTATTAGATCGTTTTGAATTTACATCAATCGAATCAAGAATCATTCTATAATGTTCCTAACAAAATGTTGCAAAATAAAATTGATTGTCCAGCATTGTTACAAAATATAAAGCCTGATTTATGCAACTTTTCATAAGGGTAAACATAGTGATAGTACATAACACATAGCGATAAAGTCAGTTTATGCAATTTACATAAAGTAGAAGTCTCAACCAATCACAGAAAAGATATATTTATTTGACGGGTAAAATAAATAAATTATTGTACACGTTTCTCAAAGTAACTTATCATCTCATCTATTGTACTGGTAATTTCAGGATTTGTTTGAAAATCAGCTGTTGTAGCTGAAACAAATTCCTTTTGTACACTTTATGTGCAACAAAAATTATTATTATTATTATTATTATTATCACGAATACCACTCTTGAAAAAAATATATTGAACTCCGGTGCATTTCAATGTATCTATCGAGGCATACATTCCATAACTACATTATAAAAGTAATATTTAAAAATACAAGTCGAAAACAATAGCACACTAACCTATTTCATTCAGAAACTAGTGATATTTTGACATAATACATAAGAAATAAAATTTTGTCATTCATTATGCATTATGTTTATGTACCTATCTTAAGGTCTGTTCGTTTGTCTTACTCTAAACATGTAGGAGTACTCTAATATTTTTCTCTTATTCGCTTAGAACAGATTGGAGCATTTACTCGGAGCGTATACAAACGAATGTAATTTTTATGTAGTGCAAGGAATTCGTTAAAACTGTAGAGCCAGAGACAAACATATGTTTATGTTTGTCTGTGGTAGAGCTATCATAGAGAAACAAATAGTTGAAAAACATGGATCTATTGATATAAAACGAAATAATCAATGATGACGATATGTTGTATATGTCGTCGGACAGTAGCAATACAGATGAAAATGTTCAGAACAATTTAAAATTATTTATTAGCAGATCATTTAAATATAACCTAAATAATTGAAAAAAATTCAAGTAAAAATAAAAATATTAATATAATTTTCGTGCTATAAATATTTTGCACTTTATGTTTATAAACAATCCAACTGAGAAAATTACCCTCTATACTTGCTTGCTCTTTCTTACTCCTCCTTTCTACATGGAGTAAGAAAATCATGATTTAAGCAGAGATAAGTAATTGCTCGATTGAAACCGAACAAAATTCAAGTAATGATCTGTGACAAACGAACGCGGATTATCAGTATGGAGTAGAAAGAATAAGACAAACGAACAGACCTTTATATTTATGTTTTATCTCAAAACTGCGTAAACGGTGCGATATGAGCTCACATTAAATTTTATGTTTTATTCCTTATGAATAGTTGCATAAACCAGCATTTAACATGTACCACGGTTTGCTTCACGACAGAAGTTATATTTTGAATGCCTTAGGGCTAGAACAAATATGCAAACCAGGTCACCAATTTATAATATGTGTAATAACGCAAATTTGGTTGTTAATGATATAGATATCTTCATTGAGCCTCCGATTTCTATAATGAACATATTTAGAAATGTATAGTAAGTAATATTATCTTTTACATTAATTTTTGTGGGTATTAGTTTTTTTTTTCTGTTACGATTTATGTACAATCAAAATATTTGTTTTTCTTCGTAATTATGTGTTGTATTTTGTCCTTTATATGGTGAATACTGTTGGGCAAATAAAATTATTATTACATGTCTTGCAAGGTAGGTTTTAATGTACGCATTAGAATTGTACGAAGTGTTTTTCATTGTGCCAAAAGTAAAGGGTCTCGGTAGAAACTAAATGTAGACTAGAAGATTAAGCTTAAAATACCGGTCGAATTATTATCACCAATCATTTGGCCTACAGTGTTTTAATGAAGTTTATTTAAAGTTGCCAAAAGAATTTTGCAGAAATTTCTTAACATTTTTGTAGTTTTTATAATTTGTTGAAAATGTAAACCGGCCGAAGTATTCTGAGCCCGGTATAATACAGTTTTAGTTTAATTAATGTAAATCGAAGAGGCAAATAATTCAAATTATAATCTTCCTTATAAACTACTTACCCCTAATGAGAAACTCCAAGAATATTTAAACTTCAATATATCTATCCACAAATTAAGAATAATTATTCAATTAAAATTAATGAGCAAAAAACTGTTAATAATTAATTATAAAAATACCAAATATAAAATCCAGTTAGATTATGAATTTACAATTTGCAACCTCAACCGACCTGAAAACTTATATCATCTTTTCATAGAATGCCCAATTTACAAATCTCTAAGAAAGACATATTTAGAAGCAATAATAACTGATATAAATAACGATATAGAAATATATATTTTTTTCAGAATCTGTCTGTAAGTAAGTTAAATATGATTTTCTTTTACATTATCAATATGTTAAAATTAAGAAGTTTTAAATGAATAAGGGTTAAAACAATTCATTCAAATTTATTATTATTAGTAGACTATTTCAGGTATAGTTTGATTCACGAAAGATGATAATTCAAGGCCATTTGTTCGAAGAAAGAATAAACAACATTTTATATAGCGGTAGTATGGCAACATTATATATTAGAAAGAGATAGATTATTTGACGTATGTCTACGTGATTTATGCTATATAACGGATATACGTTCCATATTCACATTGCTCTCTAACACACTAAAAATAATAGGAACGTACGTCGATGGGTTGCTGGTATGCAATTATCTATTGAACTGCCCTCTACGTTAAAGCAAATCCAGTGGCGGAGTTTGTTTTTTGAATTTGACGCACGATTTGACGTTTAATCAAAATCAACGAATAAGTTTCTAATTTTGTTCCGCGATTTAATTGAACATAATCATGGGTGAGAAAGGAAAAACTTTGCGAAGGCAAGCTATTCAATTTGTGCATAATGAACACGAAAATTTTCAACGGGAAACAGAAAATAATGGACCATTATTAGATCTTCGTCAGGTGTCTTGAAAATTGAAATTGCTAGACAAAAAAGGTTTCATGATTAATAAATCAAATTTAGCAAATATTTTATTTTAGCGTACAGCAGATGCGCTACAATTATCTGAAACCATAGTATATTAAAACGTGCTAATAATATCGAAAATGAAAAACAATTAAGTTCTTCTGGAAAAAAACGACCCAGAAAATCAACTGCAACAGCTGATCTTGATACTTTTAACACCGATGCAATTAGAAGAATAATATATGAAATGTACGCTAACAGTAAGTAGTTTATTACTTATTTTCAAAATATATATTTATGTCATTGTTTTCAGTATTTTTGTAACTATACATAGATGTTGTATCTTTATGTTCATTATTATATCAAAATAAAATATATCTTTGAAAATGTGTAGACGCTTAACATTTAATTTTGAATGATTAAAATGTATCCACAAATATTATACCTGGTGCACGCTTATGTGTATGGAATATAGTGAAGTTATTTACAAGTAATATTATACCAGATGGTTTGAAAATGACCTTGAATTGTCATCTTTAGTGAACCAAACTATATAAAACTCAATTTAACTTTACCTCTAAATGTATAATCCTTTTTATTACGATAGTACTGCAATACTATCATGTTATTTGGTTATTACTATATATGCCTTATTGTTAATATTAGTCTATCATGTATTATTATTATAAATATTAAAATTATTATGCTTCATACATTATCAAATGTATATTTCCAATATTCTCTTATACTGTAATATTAATACTATTAGTATTTAAGTTCATAAGATTTTAAAACTTGTATATAAATAAATTTATTATTATTATAATTAATGTAAACATAATCTTCTCCCATATTGTTACATTATTTCGAAAGCAATCATACATTGCTCAGAAACTTTGAAACGCATTGATTAAAAAATTAAATTTTAATACACAATCAGAAACAATTTCCACTAGCAATGTATTATCCTGAACTTTCCTAGTTTTGTAATTGTAATTACATAGTTTATACTGTTTAAAGTTCGTCGCACAGTAATAAATATCTATTACCGTACTGGTCTTGTAATATATTGTGGTTTACACTGAACGTGTAACGAGCTAGTTACATTTTAATTGAATTGAAAATAAAATAAAATAATTCAGTTATACTTGTAGACGCGGCTCGTGCAATTATTAAATTATATCTTGAAATTAATTACTTCACGCGGGGAGCAATTCGTTTATGACATCATGCTGGGCACTAGTTGTTGTTACAACACATGCGTAATGCATTTTAAATTAAACATGTTACTAAAGTCCAGAACAAGTTTGTTAACAATCATTGTCAAATTTTTACAGCCATTGTACTGACGCATACGAAGTGTGTTCAAAAAGTATGGAACTTTTTTTTTCGCGTATACAAATGAAGTACGGTATCCTTCAGTGGGAATGTGTAAAGGACATTCATGCGTATCTATTATTTTTTTTCTTGCTGCAGAATGCGAGGGTTGCATTTTATATTTCGGGATTGGGCAACCCTAGTGCTGCCATCTGGCAACTGACATCTCTATCATAAAGTTTGACATTTTTGACAGTATACGTACTCAGAACGTTTTGACATACGAGCGCTATTTGTGTTGATTACAGTAACTTGAAAAATTCATATCGGCCAAAAAATGGAATTAAATCGTCAACATTTTCGTGTGATTATATGTTACAACTTTGGACGTGGATTAACTCAACAACAGTGCATGATGTCACCTTATGAGTAAGTGTAATGAACGCTCGTCGGATTTTCAATTTTTGCTAAATGAAAGATGAACGATTTGAGCAGCGATATTGCATAAAATGTTGCCAAAAGGTTGGCGAAACCAAAGCAGAAACCATTCGGAAATTTCAACAGGCTTTCGGGAACGATTCCATGAGCAACTCGCGAATAAAGGAGTGGTACAACCATTTCTAAGATGGCTGCAAGTCAGTGGACAGTGAATCATATCCTGGTAGGCTATACAGCTGAAACAACACTGTTATTAACCAAGTGAGTACTTTAATCATGCAGGACCTCGTATCACTGTTAGAGAACTTGCGAACGAAGTGGGGGTAAGCATTGGATCGGTACATACAATTTTGACCAAGGAGCTAATACTTGGCAGCTCCATTAAAATTTCTTGACCAAACACAATATGTCCCTCATTCGTCAAGCTTCCTGCTCTCTAGACATTACTCCTTGTGATTTTTGGTTGTTCCCCAAGTTGAAAAGGATCCGATTTGAGTTTAAAGAAGACATTATGCAAAATTCGATAACCCTGCTAAACATTATCTCACAAGAAACCTTCCAGAAATGTTTCCAACAATGGCGGGACCGTTGGGAGAAATGTGTGCATTACCAAGGAGACTACTTTGAGGGGGTAAGGGCAAGGGTTCCAGACCTCGAAATGAATAATTGTATTTTTGCCGAGCAAAGGTTCGATACTTTTTGAACAGACCTCGTATACTTATTACAACTGAAAATATGAGGATCCTTTCATAAATAATGCACAGGTTGGCAACACTGCAAATTGGATGATGCAACAACAGTGACATTTACGTCGGTTGTAGTAGAAGGTTTGAGGAACGAGCGCGTGTTTTGTTTTCAACTATAACGTAATCTAATGTCAGCTAGAAACAGGGACTAAAAACGAAAAATATTTCGTTCAGTTCTTATCCGAACGAAACCGAAAAATTTCGTTTCCGTTCTTAATGTTCCCACCTAAATATTTTCGTTTTCGTTTTCGTTCACAGTAGTTAAATACCGGTTAATACCGGTTATAACTATTAATGAGTAACAATTGATGAAAATATAGAAATAAGTTTTTTTTTTATTAAACATGAAAATAAAACATACATATAAAGGAAAGATAATACATATATAAAAATAAGAAAAGCTTATGCTATGGCCTGATTTTTTTACGATAAAGAATAAAACATTAATTACATTTTATTTCACCTAACTAATAGTATGTTTTCAAGCAAATCTTCCTTTATGTTAGTTCTCTTACATAAGTACTTAACATAACTAATAAAACGTATACCGACAGTGTGTGCAAATGAAAATTATCGCAGTCAGTGTTCAATAGATGAAACTACGAGTATACCGTTTAACCTAACACGTAACAGGGTTAGCTACTGGAGAGCTACTTTGAAAATCTGCTTGTTTGTAAATTAAATATCTGAAAATTCATTAATATTTGCCTGTAAAATATTTGCTGTAAATAAAATAAAATATTAAATAAAATAACGGTTAAAACCGGTAACCGATATAAATTATTTCGTTTTCAATCATGAACGAAAAAAAATTATTGCGTTTTCGTTTCCGTTTTCGTTCTTATAAAAATTTCGGTTTATTTCGTTATTTCGTTTTCGTTTTCGTTTCGTTCTTAGTCCCTGGCTAGAAATGGAGCCTGCACGTGTCTTGGGTATTGTTACTGTTGAACATCAGACATTGCAATCTTACTGAAACAATGATACGACGTTGAAGGTCAAGTATCCTTGTATCGAATAATCGCTATTGATGAAAGGTGGGTTATAGATTTTGAGTCGGAGTTGAAATCACAGTCCAACGAGTGGAGAGGTCCAAATTCCCCACGGCCAAAAAAAAATTCGGAGAGCTCAATCAAAAGTCAAACAAATGATGATCTTTGCTTATGATTACAAAAGAATCATCATGACAGACAGAGTTCCATGTAAAACAAGTGTCTCCATGACAATTCTCGCTCCCACATCAGGAATGTTGTAACCGAAAAGCTGCGTGAATACGGTTGGGAAGTGTTACCTCATGATCCCTACAGTCCGGACATGAGTCTACCAGATTTCAATCTATCCCCAAAGCTAAAACTGCGTATACGTGGACATCTTTTCCATCTCTGGAAAAGCTTCATGCTGCCGTTACCCAAGCCATTCGACAGATGAAAAGAGATGGTGTCTTAAGCCTGGTTTATAGTTTGCACAGAATAGAATTGAATAGAATAGAATAAGGAATGGAATAGATTTTTTTAAGTCCATTTATAGATTGCATGGAATAGAATAGTTTGGAATACAATGACGTAACACTTTTACACTAAATTAACTAATTTATTGGTTATTTTTTGTTTCACTAATTTCATTTAGAACCGAGTAAATAATATCATTGTTTGTTTTTGTTAAAAAAGATAGTATTTCTGCAGAAAAACTGTTGTCCACAGTAAGTTTTTAGGTTAGGGGACGGGCCAAAAGCAACGAAGTCACACCAGTCTCACGAATATTAACGGAGCAAGCCGAATGGAATAGGAATGGAATAGAATAGAATAAGAAATAAAATTTTGTTATTTCCTATTCTATTCCATTCTATTCTATTCCATTCTGTGCAAGTATATATAAATGGTTCCATGCATTTACATTGGTTTATATTTCTATTCCCTGTGCTATTCTGTTTTATTCTATGCAATCTATATATCAGGCTTCAGATTGAGAAGCAAGGAGACTATATTGAAGGATTGTAAAGAGATAGTGTAATAAAAATAAACAAATGAATAAGCTAAAAATTGTGTGCTATATTTATGAAATGACCCTCGTATATGAATTTGACAGACTGCACTGGCAAGAACTGACGATCGTAGTAAGTGAAAGAAAGTGCGGACTCAGTAAGGTTCAGTTCACTCGAAACAGATAAACTCAGTTAGTGTCCACCGATTATATTGTACTAAATATAAATGAAAAACGCTATAAATAAATTATACTATTTTTCTTGTTAAGTATCTGTTCCTGATTGTTCTAAATGGTTCCCCCTGTTAATCTTCTGAGTCTTGTTTTAAGTGTTGGCTAGTGTCATTCCATTAAATCATCTCACGTAATATGTGTGTAGCGAAATAAACAAGTGTAAAAATAAGTGAAAACACGGTGACGTCACAGGACATGAACTAGGAGATCTAGTGACGTTTGCGTCGCTTTGGATCAACGCCAACTCAGATCAGAGAGCGGAGCTTTACAGAGACGAATCTTTCGCGACTTCAATAGATAAGAAAATTACAAACCACAGAGTTTAGATACAGGACGGTAAATAAATAAAAAATAAATCTACTTCAACCAGGTTTCAGCCTCTGGAAGATAAATGTTTTTATTTGTTTCGTTGAACTTTTCGGTGGAAAATCTGTTATGTTAAGTGTTGTAAAGATCTGCTAAAAAAATTTAAACAGTTTATAAAAGTTTTGAAGATTTTAGACGGATTTAAATTTAAGTTCAGTGAGTTATCATAATTAAAATTCTTCCTCATTTGAGTGTTATTTAAAATGTACATATTTTGTAAATAAAAATGGGGCAGAAGTTAGTATCAAGTTGAATATACATATTACATTTTGTATTCATAATTCAAGTTTAGAAGTTAATGTACAAGTTTTCAGACCACATACAAACTTGGTGAGCAAAATATATTAACTTGTATGCAATACCTCTGTATTACATTTGGTATTATGTTGTTTCTGAGTTTTCTTTTATTTCCTGTAAATGAAACATTACTTTTTGATTTTAATCTCGTATATCATCAATCATCGTTACCGAAATCTGCCAGTAGATTTGGCATACCCAGATATGGATAATAAGCCTTGATTAGTGATGCCGCGAGACGAGAAACGGCGAGAAACAGTTCACTCTCGTCTCGTCTCGAAAATTCGAGACGAGATTTGTTTTCGTCTCGTCTCGTCATATTTTTCATCCTCTATTCTCGATCTCGACTCGAGAGTCTCGAATTTCTCGAATTTATAATTAGCTGTATGGGTGTTCCATAAGTTGGCAGGTTAGAGCATGTTTGTATGGTTGAAGATAGCAAGCAGTAACGCTGTAATTATCTATTATTTGTATATAAATACATATAAAATAAATTCATAAAATATTACCTTTACATGTTATAAATTTTCTATACTTTCATCTATCAGGAAAATAAATTAGCATCAACTTGGACGTAATAAAGGAGTAAGTAGATACTACTGATTAAAACTTTATTTTTACTAAGTCTGGCATTTAACAGGTAAGTAAAAAAATACTGAACAAATATTACTCGCAGCAAGGGCATTTAATACTAGCGTGGAGAGTACACCACAGGGAACACTTTTGTTCCTATTTTTTATACTAAAACCCTATAAATTTAAAATGAATAAATAAATAATAAACAGGCAATGAAAATATTTGTACTGATAATTATTTTTCTTATTGTATATCTTTAATTAATATACATATAAAAAAAATCGTGCAATCGAGATCTCGAATACCTACTCTCGTCTCGAGTAAACCTCGAGGGCATTACTCTCGTCGCGTCTCGATTTTTCGAGACGAGACTTATGATAGTCTCGTCTCGAAATTTCTCGATTTTCGAGACGAGATCTCGAAAACGCGAGATCCCACGGCATCACTAGCCTTGATTATACAGGTGTTCATTTTATTTTGTCTACTATTGCTATCTCGAGAACTATAAAAGCTACACGAAGTCGGTTAAATTAGCAAAGCTATGATCGTTGTTTTGTTACCGTTAAACTTTAAAAATTGTACATATATTTTTTATTTATGTAATTTTCACCGCCTCCAGATCGGTAGGTAGTCACATCACTTACCGGTCAGTCACATCACTTACTGATCAGTACCACATCACTTACTGATCAGTAATTTGTAAACAAAACTTACTGACTTGGAAACCTTATCGGTAAAGTTTAGAAAAACCTGATCGTGCAAAAAGAAATATTAAATATCCTTCAGCCTTCAGTACTATCTCTGAATTTTTGACACTGACATTAGTGACATTTATCTTTCAATTACAGACATTTTAATTTGTCATGTAGTTACTATGGAGATGTTTGGGCTGTGAGCAGGCTGTGAGATTTACTACAACAGACTATTTTATAGATTATATATCTATATCTTTAAATCTATAGAAGGTATAATAATTTTTTTAAATATGCCGGATAGAGAATTTTGTTTTTTAATATTTGTAATAACATAAATTTTCAAGAAATAATATTTAGAAGATTTTTGTTAAAATACTACTACTTCCGGTTGTCCAATTGTTACCGGAATCTATTCAACTCTTCCCATTACTGTTAGATTGAGGAATCCGTAGTTACACAGGTCTTTAGTCTTATAGAATTTGAGAAATCGTACCTCCAACAACCTCACACACACATCCACACACACACACACACTCACACATATATATATACACATCATCGTAAAAATGTTATTATCGAATTTTTAGCATGAATCCAATACCTCTTTTAGCGAGAGGTAAAAATTAGAAAAATGCAAATACAAAATTTAGCTTATTTATTCTAAATCTGATTGTAATAAGACTGCTTTGATGTTTCATGTTAATTGTAGTTTATGGCCGTATTACGGTCAAAACTATAGGCCTTAAATCGGTAAATAGTGAACAAAATCACAATGAAACCTGCCATTCTTATGTATAATATTATATTAATCATCAAAAATAGATGTGTTTTTGTCAGTTTTTTTTTTTTTGTTGCAGATTTAAACTTAGTTTTGACTATAATACGGCCATTAATGCCAAAACTTATATTTCTTATACTCTCTGAACGATAAAATGAATTTTATTCATGAAGGAAAGTTTGATATGTATGAAGTTTATATTTTATTTTCTTCATAGCATTCTTATTACAGTCAGACAAATTTAATCAGCATAATTTTCATTTACATTTTTATCAAATATTTTGTAATATTAAGGTATTACATATGGATATCATTGAATTCAGAAAAAAAGATACTAAATCGAATAAATGTATAAAAAAATAAATTCCTATTTAAAATAAGAAAGTTGTATCCCGTATTTTGAGAACCACTAGTAGAATTTTTTTTCTTCAAGCGTATTATAATATTCATATTATGCTACTGTACACACACTATAGAAGATATTCACTTTCTTACTAGTATAACAATGTTGTTCATTATTGTACTAGTAAAAAAATATAAGCTTCATAGTTCACCGCTGGCGGCAGCAGTCGTCACAGCAACACAAACCACATTGAAAATTGTTACTTGCCAGTTGTATCGTTTGTGTTTTGTAATGGTTACAGTCAACTTTGGCTGAAATTGCAACTCTACAATTAAACCAATTCCAAAAAAATATTTTATAAATCCGCAGTTTTCTTTGAAACACTTGAAGACAAAATAGTTTATGTTATTCGGAGTAGAACACCCTTTTTTTGTTTTACCCAGCTTGCCAGGCCTCGGCTAACGCCTCGGCCGCAATAGCTGAATTCAACACAAAAAGACCGCTTTCTACTTCTAATAACATAATATACTATTTTTGCTCAGTCTAATAATCTTGTAAAATAGAAATTGTTTGCTAATTTAACCGGTCTCGTAACTCTTATAGTTCTCGAGATACCAATATACAAGGTGTTGACCACGACGCCGGAATATGCTTTGTAACGGCATAAATTTGGTATGAAAATATTGAAAATCACCCCAAAAGTAGTGATAGCCAAGGAATTGAAACAATTAACAAATGTTTGACGTTTTACTTGTCAAGTTAGGTTAATATATTTTTGTTATACTTTCTTTTTATTACCTACCTTTCTTTAAATTTTCTTGGTTCTCTCATTCTGTTCATTCGGATTAATAACTTTTCATCACTATCAGACTCGTGTAGATAATTCATTTTTTGTGAAATGATTACTGTCAACTGTCAATTTCACGTACAATCAAGTAAAAAATTAACTTAAATTCATTTATTCCAGGGATAGTTATTCCGTTGCTATAGTATACATGTAAAAGTCATTTATATTTATACCTCCGATAAAACTGGGGATAAATTTATTCCTCGGATAACTATTCCATCACTTATACCGTACATATAAAAGTGGCCCTTAAGAAAATAGTGTTGGTTCAGATAGGGATAAAAATTCTGTCCTTTGATTGGTCAAAATGGAAACCTATATCACAAAAACGAAAAAATTACGCCTGTCAGTTGTCAGTTAACAAATAAAATCTACAGAATTAAGTGATGTTTAACTATTTTTTGTTGTAACTTTTAATATTCAGGTCTTGTACATTATTGCAGATAAAAATATATATTATTGACAAAGTTTGGTTTCACGAATTTAAATTATTTATTTAATGCATGTAAAAACGGTCGGCTCTTAAGCGTCATCTACTATTTTCTTATATGAAATGAAGTACAGTTATTATTTGTAATATCTCTTCAACTAAACAATTATCTATTAATTTAAATAAATAAGTTTTCACTTTAACAGAAATTACAAATAATAATAATAACAATAAATTAACATAATTTGACAGACAAATCGCTAACATTTGTTAATTTTTAATTTCAATTCCACAGCACCACAGCTATCGCTACTTTTGGAGTGATTTTCGACATTTTCATACCTAATTTCTGCCGTTATAAGATAATTGAGATAAAGGAGAAACAATTTTTGTTCAAATATTCTTGGTGGCTATGTGAAAATAAATAATAAATAAATAGATAAGTAAGTAATAATAAATAAGTAACAAACAAATGTATACTTTGTTGATATTAACATTATTAAATTTTGTTTACCTATAATATTTAAATAAAAATTATTTCCCATATATCTTAATTACCTTACTTTTTCTCGAATTTTTTCAAATACATTAGTAAAAAGTAATACATCGTTGAAAAAAGAAAAAAAGGCGGTTTACGTTTTAGTAAAATAATTATAGGCTACTATTTAAACAATTTAAGTTGATAGTCGTATCTTGTAAACCTGACTTTATAAAAAATATCTACATCTACGATAAAATAGTACATAATATGAAATAATAAAAAAATTATATGAGCTATTTTTTTCTATTACATACTTATATTTTTTTTCAAGGTCATTCAAAAAAAAGGACTTACTGATCCGATTTGGAAAAAACGTTTATTTTTCTTTAATATAGGACGTTTCGGACTACAGTGGTCCATCTTCAGCTTTAATATAAAAATAATTTTAATAGTACAATGAATAAGATTTTAAACAGAAATTACATAATAATAAATTAAGGCGAGTGGTTACTAAAATTTGTTTAAAATCTTATTCATTGTACTATTAAAATTATTTTTATATTAAAGCTGAAGATGGACCACTGTGGTCCGAAACGTCCTATATTAAAGAAAAATAAACGTTTTTTCCAAACCGGATCAGTAAGGCATTTTTTGAATGACCTTGAAAAAAAATTCTACACTTGATCCTTCAAGACTCCATGATCTATTACTTATAATAAAAAATCTGATGTGGCCAGCACATAACCTCTCGCCGTATATTTTACCTGGCTGTATGCATAAAGCAAAGAATATTTTTATAAATACAAATAATATATTCATATAAATCTATGACGTATAAACTTCTTTATTATTCAATAATAGCATGTCTCAACATGAAGATATTTACCATAAATTATGTTACAATAAATTACAAAGTAGAGTTTACCATATATAAATATTAGGCTGGTAACAGCAATTTTCAATTCGAACAACTTTGTTTACTTTCTCTTCATATTCTTCTAGTAAAAACATTAATTTTGGGCGGTCTAAAATGTATATATCTGGATTGTGCATCTATTCTTATATATCTTCTTTTACATTTTATTTTTTCATACTTGTTATATCTAAATAACCTTAATTCCCTTTAATAAAGTGACGGATAGATTGCACTCCGATTATTCTTATATCGATGTGTAATTTTGTCAATATTTACAACTTACTTGAGAAGAATTTGATAGCTTTTTCGCAATTCAAAGTTACTCTAGTCTACAGTACTGGTGTACATTGTCCCATAATGTTTGAAACAAATTTAAGTCCTTCAACCTAGACTTGTCATCTCCATAATAGTCACAGATCAAGAATTAAGGGATTCTCCAAATACATTTTTCTTTCATAACTCATTATTTCTGACACTGACATTTATCTGTCAGTTACAAATAATTTAAATTTGCAACTATTTTTCATGGCATCCTTTCGGTTGTAAAATTAATTACAACATTATTTTATATATTATATTCCTTTTATCTCTAAATCTATAAAATATGTATAAAAATATTTAAATGTATCAGATAGAGAATTTATTTTTCTTTAATATTATCAAGAAAATTTTTCAAAAAATAATATTTAGAAGATTTTTTTTCAAGAATCTTCTACTTCCGGTTGTCCAATTGTTACCAAAACCTTTTCAGATCTTCCCATGAATGTCCGATTGGGAAATACGTTGTTAAACAAATTTTAAGTCTTATAGTTTTTGAGTAACCGTCCTTCCAACATCCCACACACACACATCCACACACACACACACACACACACACACACACACACACACACACACACAGACATCATCGTAAAAATGTTAAAATCGGATTGTAGGGACCTTAAAACGTGCTTATTCAATAAAATCTGGATATGCGATTTTTAGCATGAATCCAATACCTCTCTTAGCGAGAGGTAAAAAGTTAAGGGGGGGTCTTCCCAGACTGACTGCATAACATACAAAATTAATTTTGTTTATTAATTTTAATGTAGAATGCTCTACAATATTTATTTGAAAATTTCTTACCTACAATAATTAGGAAAACAAGACATTACGAAATCATGATATATGTTAAAGTCTCTACAATATTTATTTGAAAATTTCTTACCTACAATAATTAGGATAACAAGACATTACGAAATCATGATATATGTTAAAGTCCTATGTTCCGGTGTCGCGGGCAACTCCCTATATATATTTTCTTCTAGAATGTTTAAAGGTAATTATACTAAACTGTGTGGCCCTACAATTGTATGTCCGTACTTAGTAGTTCTCGCGTATTACTCGTGTGTCCTTTTCAACCAAGTCCATTAACTTACAACCTTGTACAGTAATATAACAGTGTAGTAAGTATCAAAGTAGCACAACTTTAATATGAGGGTACCCTCTGATGTTTGATGTGGGAAATAAATCACAAACTTTACCATTTACTGATGAATCTACGAATAGTTACGTATTCACAAACGCCCAACCAGGAAGATGTATGTACAACTTCTAAGTTTGTCCATATAAATTTGCATAAACGTAGACATGTAAATAAGAGGCTATTTGGTACATACGAGCCACAAATCATATTAATCCATAATTAATGCCCATATGAACGGCATTTCGGCACGAAAAATTTCGATTTCACATTCAATTCCGCGATCGACAGTACAAGATATTATTAATTTGTTTAGAGAAAATGGAAATGTTGTGGAAAGAAAAAAAAACTTGTCGTCCACCGTCAACTTCTAATGCTGATCATCGAGCTTTAAGAAAAATTTTGAAACAAAATCGCAGATCAAATGCTCCAGATATTACCGTACAATGGCAGGAAATGATACAAAGAAAAGCCTTCGCTTACAAAAACGCGTATTGCGTCCATTTTCCGAAACATGCCAGACAGACTGGTTAAAAAAGTGATATTTCCTGCAAGCGTTATAGTTTGGAGTTGCATGTCTGGAAGACGGGTGGGCAAGCTACCGTTAAAACCTGGTTTTAAAATCATAATATTCCTACTCTAAAGTGGATTTCAAGTAGTACGGATTTGTCGTCAATTAAGTTCCTTTGACATAAAATGAAAAAGGAACTGCGTAAGAATGAGGCACGCACAGTAAACGAATTAAAAGTAAAATTGCAACAAGGATGGGATAATATTGAACCTGATGACTGTGCAAAGTTAGTTGATACAATGCCTAACAGAATTAAAGCCGTTTTTGTCAATAAACGACGCGTAACGTAATATTAAAATAGTGGCCGAACTATTCTGACCAGTGTGTTAAAGTTAATATAATTTAGTTTAAAACTTAATTGTTATCATACGTAATATAACAAGTGATATGATTATCATTGATGATATTCTCGAGTGAAACCGAGCTGCAGATTTCACGAGTCCGAAGGACGAGTTGAAATGTGCTGCTTCGGTTTCACGAGCAATATCTTCGATTATTAATCATATCACGAGCTTATATTTAATGAGAGAATATAATGAATTTTTGCAATCTAACCTAACCTAACTTTTGATATGCATATTCATATTGTATTAAAACATGGTACTTACGAGTTTTATTTAATATTTCGGAGTTTGAATTATTGTTATTATTTATTTTTATACTCAAAATTAACTGTCAATGTCATAAATAAAGAAAACAAATCCCCTAGTAACGACTATAAATACGGTGATAATTTTTTTGTTTTTTATCATCGCTGTGATAGACTTGTAGCTAGGGAGATTCTGAATGTTGATTGGCGGAAAACATGTCACGTGACTAAGGAATTATATTCTCGAAACTATATTCTTTTTGTTCTTAATTTACGAGGAAATTGCATATTATATTTATTTTTTGTAAGAATAAAAAGTTAACTGAGTTTTTTGTAATATATGAAATGTCGGCCGAACTAATATGATTTTGGGTTCATACTTTGTTATTAATAGTTTTTGGCGAAATGAATTATATTTTATCAATATATCACCCACTATTAATTTTAATGAAGACTGTCGACAAGTATTCTATTATTATCTTCGGGTATCTATTCTAAGTGCAAGCAAAAATAGCTTGTATCTAAAGTGCGTCGCAAGTAATCTTACAGTCTGGCAGCTGTTACCTGACATCGCTATCGCTACATTCACAAATAGTGGAATAATTAATACAACAGCCAGAAAAACGACCAGCCAAATTTAGAGTTATTTATATACCCATCCATACCACCGGCAGCTGGGCACAAAATAAGCCAGACTATATGTCTTTCAAAAGTAAATAAATATATCACAACACAGCACAACAGCTTGAGAATATGACACTGCCACTAAAAAAATTCGATAGGTACTTGATATAATTTTACATAGAAATTATTCCCAATCCCAACTAAATATTTTAATGCAATGAAAATATACAGTGTCGTACAAAAATATAGTCCGCTCAATATGTGTCGGTCCAAGGCGTAAACTAGGCCAGTGTTGCCAACAGTTCTCAACTGTTTTTACTAGTTCGACCCTTAAAAACCGCCAGAAACCGCTAAATATGTATCCAAATAGGACGCGAGCAGTCACGTGATTTTCCTTACCTTGAACGCAGATATGGGGGCCCGTGTCAGAATGACAGCTATTAATTATGTCCATAACTGACAAATGTCATATTTCTTCATTCAAAATTTCATGATTTATTTTCCTCGGCAACTGAATTCCACACTCTTGTTAACAAATAACCACATGAAAAAAAGAAAATCATGAAATTTTGAATGAAAAATTATGACATTTTAAGTTATGGACGTAATTAATATAGTTTGGTTCACGAAAGATGACTATTCAAGGTCATTTGTTCGAAGAAATAATACACAGCCCTTTATACAGTAGTAACTTGCAACATTTCATGTTAGAGAGGGAAAGATTATTTGACGTATGTCTATCTAATTTATGTCGTGTGATAGACATGCGTAAATTGGTGACATGACTGCTAACACACTACAAATAATAATGACGTATGTCGTAGAGTTACATATATCTAAATATCTACTACACTGCCCCCCGTACTAATGTTTACCCAGTGACGATAACGTTTAAATCAAATAATTATTCCATGGTTTATATGAAGTCTACGTATTTGTGTTTTGCAAAAACATAGGTGAAGAGCATAAATCTTTGAGAAAGGCATTATTTAAAAAGAAACATAATTTTTAAATAAATTACTTATTTTTTCAGTTCAAATGTATCCATATATATTTCATGTTGCACGTTTATATACACGAAATGCAGTGAAGTTATCTGCAAGTAATATTATACCATACGGTAAATAAACGACCTTGAATAGTCATCTTTCGTGAACCAAACTATAGCTGTCATTTTGACACGGGCTCCCATATCTGCTTGCTAAGATCAGCAAAGTCACGTGACTGGTGACTGTTCGCACTCTATAGCTTTGATTGTATATTTTTATATTTTAATAACTGCTTCAAAACAAATTTTGAAGCGCTATATAGGAGATAATATATTTCTTAGAGAAGGTAAAAAATAATGTACACATTTATAGTTTAACAAAATAAACGTAAATGAATATGTATGCGTAACGCACAAGTCGTACTTACGAGTAGCGGAATAGTAGGTAACTGGAGTGAACTGGCAGTATAATTTAAATGATCAAAAGATAACAGACGGCGCTAGTATCAAAGCGAAACAGTAAATATATGAAAATTTTAAACGTGAATTATCCTAAATAACAAAACTGAAGACATGAAACCGCTAGAAAACCTGCTAAACCGCCAAGAACAAAAAGATCCCGCTAATAATATATAAAAACCGCTAGATTTAGCGGAAAAATCGCTAAATTGGCAACATTGCGCCGTACACGTTAACTTCAAGCCATTTACGTCATCAGTCCGGTGCGCGGTAAGGGGAGAGAGAGTGACGTGGACGTTCATTTGTTTAAAACTGGGGGCAAATTACGTTGCGTAACAAAGCTTTTATTTCTGGTCACAAATTTAAAAATATTATTATAGGAATGTATTTAATGGTGATTCAATGAAAAATCCGTATTTTAATTAAAAATAAAGATTTATATGAGCAAAAATAATTTTAATAAAGAAAAACGTACAAAATAACAAAATGTTTTAAACCTGTCACTTTTTTTAACGAGGAAATTTTACATTTGTGAAGCGGAGCGTTGTCGATAATGACACTAATGTTAATAGCGACGGAAGGTCGTTATTTAACTATTATCTTGTTGTAGAAAAGCTGACATTTATAATCTCACATCCATGACTCCCAATTATTTTTTGCTGAAACACCAACTTTTTTTGAACATATTTTCATAAAATCATTTTAGCTAAAGAACCTCTCAGAATATCACTTTGAGTAAAAATGACTGACTAAAGTTATTAAGTATCGACAAGCAAAGATGCAAGTTAAACGTATCGATATATCTCAAATTGTCATCGAATCCTAATTACTTATAGTATTATTTTTTAAACAAGTAGGAATTTAATTGTAGGTCAAAAAAATACTCGCCCTATTAGGAAATTTATAGTGCCTACGACCACGCGCCGAGCAACCGACGCTGCGTTCTTACGTATAATAAATTGTTAATAAATCGTGACATAAACAATATATTGAATTGATTTTTCACTAAAAATAATGTTGGACCTTTATTTACATTTCTTTCGATGTATGTACTATAAAATTCCTAAAAGGACTAGATTTAGTAATAGAGTACTTTTCTGACTACATGAATTTTACCAAGAATAATGTTTTATTTACTTATTCGGTTATTAAAAATATTTTGCAATTTTCAATAAAATTTTGAGAGACTACATGCTTAGTGTTATAAGTATGTAAAATTTGAATAAAATACCTCATACAGTTCATGAGATATTACAAGATAAACATTAAAAATTGATATTTTTTAATTTGCCAAAAATTGCGAGAAATGTAATTTTTGAGCTTATCTCGAATTTTTGCAAATTTATTATGAATAGATAGTGCACAAAATCTGAATCGAATGAGATATTGTCCAAATGGGTCTTTTGACATTCCTGGCCTGATTTTTTTTGCAAGATTGAATCGTTTGGCCCTCGGACTAATATTGTGCTGGACAAATTGTTGTAGGCGTAGTCTGCAGAACTCAGTCATGACGTAGCCGGCTTAATCTTAACGTGTACGTAGTCTAACAAGGACGGCGAAGACGCATATTCTCCGGAGCGTGCTGATTTGTTTAAATCAAATATAAAAATGAATATTTGAGCCGTATCACTATATATATTGATATCCCATTACTAAAGCAAAAAAATAAAAATTGATGAAATTTGTAGTTGTCTGTTTGCTAATCGCTCGCTGATTTTAATTTTAATTTTGTGAAATAATATGGACATTGTTTAACAAAAAATTGAAGGCAATTTCGCAGAATCAGTGTTCAAACAATTGAAGTAGGATAATGTATTCAGTGTTCGGGTTGATTGGCACACAAGTGTTGCTAGGCAACGACACTCCACGAGGACCCAAATAAATGAGGTTTATGACAATTAACATCATCCGCAAACAAACATATCAATTCACAAAACAGTTTTCAAATAATATGAATTCAAATTCAAATGGACATGTTTTCATTTAAACTTAATCAGACACCTCCACCATTCTTTAATATCATCGAATATCTTGACTTGGGAAATACGTTGATTGTGGATGCTCGTTCATATGTAATTGACGAAGTATCCGATATTATTTTAGAGCAGCGGTTTCCAAAGTGTGTTGCGCGGAACCTAAGAGTTCTGTAGAAGCCCCATAAGGGTTCCCCGCACGAAGACGAAATTCGGAAATTCAAAAAATTATCAAAAAACCTCCAACTTAAAAAATACTTGGTAAGTGAATATTGTTACATATTATATTCAAATTATTTTTTCTTTATAGGGTCTCGTGGCCATGTGCCTGAGTGTCTGGTCGCGAATCTGGAGACCCGGATTCAATCCCGACCGACGCCAAAAATTACTTCGAATTTTAATGGCACAAAATTAACCCCTTTGGTGCACTCTCCACGCCTGCTATGAGTGTCCATGAGGTGACGCCTGGTAAGCGCCCGCACGGTACAAATATTTCATCATTACCGTGATAATATATTTTTTTTTTTCTTTTCAATCCAAACATGTTATGCAAAGAACTTATTGCACAAGAAACTTTGTTTTTTGTTTTATAAGAATAAGAATGCAACGAGACTCGGTTCTGCTGAAATCATACCGAAGCCAATATTTTTGAAGAATATCGGTGACACCGATGCTGATACGAACAATTAAATTTTATAAGAAGGTAAAAATAAATGAATGCTTATAATTTACTTTTGAAACCAAAATTATTTTGGACAAAGAAACACAAATTTTGCTTACATTTTGCTAGCATAGTCAAATTGATCGGAGACGAATGATTTCGCAAGTCTGTCTGAATGAGAGCTGCTGTTGAAAACAGCCTCTCAAATCCATAGAACTCATCAGGAAACTGTAGTACTTTTGCGCTGGCTATTTTTAAATTTTGGTAAAGAACTATCGGGCCTAAAAACCAACGGATCCGCTTCCCTTGCAATATTTAGAGGCTTTCATATATTTCTCGACTTCTTTGGGAAACTCAGAGGTCAGGTGCTGGATGGTTGGTTGAACGCGCATTATAGTAACTCGAGCTCGGCACGTTTACGAAGTTTTTTGTAAGCGCGATATTCGAAATGTATTGGTGTATCGGCAAACAAATATCGTCGATTCCGATACATCGATTAAAAGACAATATCGCCAATATATCGGTATGTATTTCATGTTATTATAAATATTAAAGAATATTTTGTTCTCTATACTGTTTGATTGCATTTTGTATTCATATTCAATAGATATAGAGTTAAAAAAATTATAAAGATATTTAACTTTCATAAATCAGCCAGGTATGTTAACCATGGAAACTGCTAATATATTCAGGTAATTCAAATTGACAGATGTCAGTGTCAATAAAAAGAAAATGAATGTGACAGAGATGAGGATGTTGAGATAGATGTTGGGGATGATACGGAAAGATAGGATAGGAAATCGAGTAATAGAAGTTTCTAGAAAAATACAAGAAAGACTTTTACATTGGTTTGAACATGTCATGAGGAGAGATGAATATATTGGAAGAAGAAAGAACAGCTTAGTAATAGAAGATAGAAGAAACTGGGGAATACCAAAGGAAAGATGGAAGGACTGTATTGCGGAAAACCGAATGAGGATGACACGCAAAACAAAAATGAGCGGAAAAAAATCAAGAATAGCGACTCCTAACAAATGGGAAAAGCTAAAGATGAAGAAGATGTCAATGTCAAGTGCAATTTATATAGTTTGTTTATGAAATAATTTTACTGGCAAATTGAATCTTTTTCAAGAAAATTTATGTATTTACATAATACACAGGATTGACGGAAGATAATGTGCTGGCCACAACAGTTGTGTTTTTATTGAATTTATATCCGCTTTTAATTTAATTGTTTCAATTCATTATAATTTATTAAGATTTGTGTTACCTGTAGGTATTCAAACTGTGTTTAGACAAAAGCATATAAAAATAAAGCAATTTAATTAATTACAAAAATAAAGGAACCATCTTGTAATTTATCCTACGAATTTCATCTCGAGAAAAAATTAAAAAGAGGCATTAATATAACCTTGCTTTGGTAGAAATGAATGTGTAACAGTTGTTCTTTATAAAAGTCTACCTCGACTGAAAATTTGCTCATTATGAGAAAACTTTTCCCAAAGTTGATTTTATTTCGTAACTAATTATTATTTTCATTTCACTTTTTTCGTTGCGTAACAGCGCTAAGAGCAACAGCAACTTCGATACCTGATCGTGTGAAAATCCACATTTGTCGATGAAATATCGGCGCGTTAACTTTTTATTAAACTTCTAAACACAATAAAGAATCTTAACACGGTTTATAAAATTTTATGTTGAGTTATATTCCGATCACAGTGAAAAATTTATTTTACGAGATCATAAATAACGAATGTTTGCTTTTTTCTCATAAAACTAATCAATAATACAGGTAGATAAATTTATCAACACGTCTAGAATATGAATTATTAATATAACAAACTGTTCAGATTAGACGGATGATACATATTGTAAATTTTTAACGCTACAGCTTCGTAAAATAAATATAATAATATACAGTCAAAACCAAAAGTTTATGAATGATGTAAATGTTTTTATGAAAAAATTATTAGCTTTTCAAACTAATATTTTTTTATTAATCCTCATATCGTGCGAATTTACAGTATTAGCCATAAAGATAGCAACTTTTTAAAAATTTCAATTGCAGTAGAGTCTCGATAGGGATGCTCGGTTAAATGTATATAATGGAGTGCTAGTGCCTGCTTTGATTTATGGAAGCGAATGTTGGGCATGGACGGGAAAATATAAAAAGAGAGTGACTGCTGTGGAAATGACGTATTTACGTGGAGTATGTGGGTATGTAAGACGGGATCGCGTGTGGAATAATTTGGTGTATGAAGAATGTATGGTTTAGGAACGTTAAGAGAGTTGGTGTGAGTTAATTGAGATGGTTTGGTCATGGCAGAAAATGACGAGTGAACAAGCCGTAAAGCGTATATTCCTTGGTGAAGTTGAGGGTTTACGATTGCATGGCCGACCAGTGTGTAAGTGGATGGATGTGATTGGTAGGGTGCTAAAAGAGAGAAAATTTCCAAGTGGAAAGAGATTTTGAGAGTAGATGAGGCGAAAGAAGTGTGCTTAGACAGGAATGTGTGACAAAGGATGATTGTTTCATAACTATTATTGTGATCCGGATGCGGTATTTCGCTACCGACAATGGGTCACTTTAATATGTTGAATGAGGATTTGTTGTATGATGTTGATGTTGTTGTTGTTGTTAATGTTTTCGGGTTTGTGCTAACAATGATTATATGTATGTATCTATTTATGAAATAATTACAAAAATATAATTAAATATCAAAATATTTATTTTTAGGTCGTATGTTCTAAAGAATTAGAATTTTAGAAAACTATTTCATATGCGTTTTCTTCAGCCCTGATATTTTTAAAAATGAAATACCATAGCAAATTTTACATGTCTAGCATGAAATGAAATTTTATGGTAAAAAAATTAGGTGCAAATTCTTTGCCTTTTATTTAATCATCTTTCCATAATTGGTTAATCTTGTTTTCTTTGTTTTAAAAACCACTTATAAAGAGCATTTTACTTCCCGCTACCCTTGGTAAGGGAGGTATAGGGATCGTGCTAAAAATCGTATATCGAGATTTTGGTAAATGACCACGTTTTAAGGTCCCTATAATCCAATTTTAACATTTTCACGATGATGTCTGTGGGTGTGTATGTGTGTGTATGTATATACGTGTGTATGTGTATATATGTATGTGAATATTCTCAACTACTATCATTCCGAAACTTGATTTCAAATTAATAACAGTAACGTTTTAAAAATAAAATTGTAAATAGAACAATAGTTATATGGAAAGGAACTTAATATACATAATTTCAAATTAATAATAATAACGTTTTAAAACGAAAATTGTAAAGAGAACAATAGTTATATGGAAAGGAATTTAATATACATAATTTCTACAATTGGTAAATATGCAGGTATGTATTTAAATAAAAAATAAATAAATATATTATCACGGCATATTGCCCATTGCTGGGTGTACTATTTGCTTTGTACACAGATTTCGGCAATGATGATGACATTTATATCGTGCGGGCGTTTACCAAGCGCCACCTCATTGCTGGCGTGGAGAGTGCAACACAGGGGACAATTTTGTGCCATTTAAAATTCGAAATATTTAGCGTTGATCGGGATATAATCGGTTCCCAGATTCGCAATCAGACATCAGGCACGCGACAACGCGACGAGGTATGTATTTAAATTATTAAAAATTAAATGGCGGGAGGTGTTGGTCACAGATTTTTTCATTTTAGGTATACTGCTGATATTAATGTTTTCCTTTTTCCAAGTCCGGTGAAAGTGCAATTGACATTATTCATAATGTGTATCCTTTTGTTTTTTATTGAACTTGTTGTCGATTTAAATACCCCATATTTTCGCCATAAAAATGTAGCTCCTCTACCTGCTTTTAAATGTTCCAATATTTCGGCTTTTTCTTTCAATTTCAATTTTTTTTTTTTTTTTTTAGGTGGCATTATGAAGTAAAGTAATTTGTGTTGTATGACACACCCAACAAAACTTTATACGTATTACTTTTCACAGGGAAAGTCCCTAAAAATGTATTCAAATCAGCTGAGCTGTAAGTTGCACAAGAGACCATCAGCGAAGCTGACGCACTGCGCAGGACTGCTATCTGTTCACTATAATGAGACATTAATTGTTCACTATATGGAATTTATTTTTGTATTCATTACATTGGATAGTTCACTATATAGTATGTTCACTATTTCGCAACTCTACTGTAGTTGCTATCTTTATATCCAGACAAAAATCAAAGTTATACATATTAAATAAATTTTATAAATTCAATATGGGTTATTTTAATTTCTTTCAAGGGAACATTAATTCTGTAATTTAATTTTAAAATTCCCCTTCGTACTTGAGAGTAATTGAAATTTTTTAAATGTGTGCGAATATAAGTTCTGTAAAATTCCATTCCTTCCGAAAGAGATTAAGTATTATTAAGTATCGATAGGCAATTTATAACCATTAGACTAATATTTTCTTTGAAGATTGAAACGGATCCGATATTAATACCGAAAATAGCAGTTTTCATTTATCATTTTTTATCTAATAAACGTTGTTAATTACATTTTAAATTTTAATTTTTCCCTTGGTTTATTCAAGGGAACATATAATAAACTTATATCATGAAAGTCTCATCTATAACTTTGTGTATCATGTTTTGCTAGACAAGTTAAGTCCTTCAAAAGTTTAAATGTACATTTACAAATTGTTTTGGAATTACTCGCATTCATATTGCAATAAAAAATGAAAAAAATTACAAGTTGACTAAATTGAATATGACGTGTACCGTAAAAAGCTCAAAGCCCAGGAGCTTTACAAGGGTGAATGAACGACAATTATATACAGAACACTTGTATGAAATGTAGAGAAAATTTTAAGCTCTTATTAAATCTATCACTGAAGAAAATTGATATTGAACTTTTTTATTAATTTTTTTAAATTCTTAGCAAACTTTTTCCAGCATTGCGGAATGAAAAATTTGTCTGTTCATTCGATGATAAGAGCAAAAATGAAAATCAGGACCCTGAAACAAAAGAAAGTATATGAATCGTAATGAAAATACGCTCGGCTGTGACGTCATCACACCGGAAACCACTCCGGGACTTCCGGTCATTTGTATTTATTCCACAATCTTTACTGGTGATTTATTTTCATTATTTTGGAAACATTTAATTAGTGTACGCTATTTATACAGTGCGGACAACTGAATTGTTAAAGTAAGGTAAGGAAATGACATCCATTAGCCGCATATCATATAACGGAAACGAATAATTGGAGACGAAAATTAAGCTGATATTTAGGGTAATAAATGTACGATATATGACACTTTTTCCGTAAAAATATGGACCTTTCAACTTTAACGATTTATAGTGGGCACAAATAGTTTTAGCTCTCAGCAGAAAGGACTTTAAAATTATGACAGATATCTTTACTGGACATTGCCCTCTGAAATACCGTCTATGTAAGATTTGTATATATGAAAACACATGCCTCGTCGAAGACAGCAACGTCCATTTGAGCAAGTGTTTAATTTTGAAAGAGGCCGTATCGTGGAGATGCGCGGAAGTGGATTGTCACTGCGTGATATAGCGGCTCGTGTAACTCGCAGTATAAGCAAGATTTCACGCATATGGCGACAGTGTGTACAGACAGAGAGACGGCAGACAGGATCTGGAGCCCGAAGGACATCAGCGAGAGAAGACCGTTCTCTAAGTGCACCAACTGTAGCACGGCAGTGGTGATCAGTGGCAATATACCCACTATCTGTATGATGTATTCGTCACCGTTTGGCAGAATTTGGGCTGCACGAGTGCCCTGCATTATTGCGATTTCTGACGAATCGCATTTTTGTTTATACCAAAATAACGCTCTGGTACTTGTGAGACGACATCGGGGTGAAAGATGGAATATGGCCTGCATTCGTATGTGTCATACGGCGCCTACACATACCACTATGGTGTGTGGATCAATTTCCTACAACTGTAAATTTTGTCTAATTCGTATTCCCGCTACTTTAAACAGCCAGCGATACCCACTATGTGTACATTATTGGGACTTCCATTGGCCGCGCGGCATAGAACATTGCCACTGGATTACTGCAGAGAAAGGCGGTTATGGAATAACGAGTGGAATGAAATTATCTTTTCTGACGAATCGCATTTTTGTTTGTACTAAAATGACGCTCGGGTACTTGTGAGATGACGCCGGGGCGAAAGAAGGAATGTGGCCTGCATTCATACGCGTCATACGGTGTCTACAAAAGGATTTGCAATTTATTACAACTGGAAATCTCGTCTAATTCATATTCCCGGCACTTTAAACAGCGATACATTGACGAGATCCTAATAATGGAAGTTGCTCCACATATTTAACTCAAGCCCCCTTGTCGCGAGAAGAGTATTAACTTTCTTTAATCAGCACAGAATACCAGTGCTTCCATGGCCGACCCGTTCTCTAGATTTGTCGCCTATTTAACGTTCGCTACCCACATAAGAAAAAAAAACCTTCAAAATAGACCATCCATTCTGTCTGTAAAATATGATGGGAAATACTCAATTTAGACAGGTTTAGTATAATTTTTTTTTAAAGTACTATTTGGTTCATATTTACATCCGGCTCATATATGAGACAGTGGTCTGTGGTAATAATTTCTCAACCCAGACTGCTTGTCTCATATTTGAGCCGGGTAAAATTTCGCGCAAATTGTCGCAGGGTAATAAAAAAAATAAAACGGAATATCAATTTTAAAACTTTATTGCATGATATAAGAAAATCACATATGATATTGAGCAAAATATTTGTCGGGACAGAGACCAACTTCTTTTTTCTGCTCGTCACGACATAAATTGCAAACGAACCACGTTTGAACACGTTTTTTGTTCCGTTTCTGGCACATGCGGTACCGAACTCTATTTGTTAATTTTTTGGGAAAGCGTTTTTCAGTGCAGCACACGTAAGGTTCTTCATCAGATTCCTCTTGAAGTATATTTTCATAGTCAGAACCAATACCTTCTTGCAACACTTTTCTACCTTCTTCTTCAAGTTTTGTGTCTGTTAAAGGCCTTTTGATGGATACGTTTTGTAAAACACTCTTAGCAAAGCAACAACGTTTCACTTACGTTTACTGACCAAATACTACATAACCTCACAAAAAAATCCAAGACCACGCGACCCATACATGAATCAAACATCCATAGAGACTAACCTGCAAAACCAATCTTCTACAGACACACCGCATGAAATAAATACGTTATTAGTGAACATAGGTCCCTGGCTCACATATGAGACGGTGGTCCTGGAGAGAAAATTGTACGGCTCATATATGGGTCGCGCGGTAGCCAACGTGTTAGAATCTGTGTGATGTCTTAGGGAGGGCAGTGCGACGTATCCAAACGCCAAACCAAAATGTAGAAGAGCTATGGATTGTAGTCGAAAGGACATAGAATGAAATAACGCAAAATGTTATTCGCAACCTTATTCAATCCATGCCTCGACAAGTAGAAACGGTGACAAAAGCGTGTAAAATTTTAATCATTTATTCTTACAATAAGAAACACCTTTGTGCTATATGTGCATCAACGTGAGTTTTTTGTCCATTTCTAGAATGTAAATTCTTTTCGTTTTGTCGCAACCTCAGGAATACCACAAGGCTCTAATCTCGGTCCACTACTTTTAATACTATTTATCAATGACCTAACGGATATGTTACGATGTGATAAACTATTATTTGCGGATGACTTGAAAACTTCCACCCAGTTTTTACCTCTCGCTAAGAGAGGTACTGGATTCATGCTAAAAATCGCATATCCAGATTTTAATGAATAAGCACGTTTTAAGGTCCCTACAATACGATTTTAACATTTTTACGATGATGTCTGTGTGTGTGTACGTATGTGTGTGGGATGTTGGAAGGACGATTACTCAAAAACTTTAAGACTTAATATTTGTTTCACTACGTATTTTCCAATCGGACATTCATGGGAAGAACTGAAAAGGTTTTGGCAACAATTGGACAACCGGAAGTAGCAGATTCTTGAAAAAAAAATCTTCTAAACATTATTTTTTGAAAAATTTTCTAGATAATATTAAAGAAAATTAAATTCTCAATATGATACATTTAATTTTTTTATTATATGTCGTATAGGTTTAGAGATATAATATATATTAATATAGAATAATCTGTTGTAATAAATCTCGTTGCCAAAAAACAGTTGAGATATTTAAATATTTGTAATTGACAGATAAATGCAAAATGTCAGTGTCAAAATTCAGATTTTTCTGGGAAGTACGAGTACATGTAATATATATTATTTAAATTATAGGTATGTTAATATTAAAATCCTTAAGAAATACCGCTAATACTATCAATGAATTTGAAGAATTTTGAACATATTAATTAGAATAGGACAAAATTTCTCATAGAACGAAAGAAGAAATACAATTTCAATTATTTGTGTGTACATGAAATGTTAAATACGTTACTTATAGGGCGCGAGCAGTCATGTGACTTTGTTGGCATTGGCAAGCAGATATGAGGATCCGTGTCAGAATGACGGCTAGTATTTATTTACATAGATGTCACAATTGTCATATGTCATAAATTTTCATTCAAAATTTCAAAATATTCTGATGTTTATTTGTCATCAACACTATGGAATACTTGTCGAGGAAATTTGGGAAATCATAATGTTTTGAATGAAAACTTATGATACTTGACACCTATGTACATTATTACCAGCTGTCATTCTGGGACGGGCCCCCATATCTGCTTGCCAAGGCTAACAAAGTCACATAACTGCTCGCGCCTTATGCAACATAAAATGAAAATGGCGAGCTGTATTGTGCTGCCCACAACTTATTTTTTTCATTCAATGACTGTCAGCTTCTACAAGAAGATTTGAGTATGTTATATCAGTGGTGTTGTGATAACTGTCTCCATCTAAATCTGAATAAATGCTTCACTATGTCTTACTCTAGGACACTAACAGCATTGTTATACAATTACTCAATTAATTATGTTGCCCTGACACGCACTCAAACATTTAAAGATCTTGGAGTGACCTTTGACTCAAAGCTAACTTTCTTAAATCACATTAATGAAACCTACAAAGCTGCGAACCGTACGTTGGGCTTTGTTATCAGAAATGCTCGGGATTTCTATACATGACTACATTTTATTCACTTTTCTACTCATTTGTGAGTACTGTATCATCATTTGGAATCCCATCTATGAAGCTCATCAAGCATTAATTGAGTCAATACAAAAATGTTTCTCAAATTTGTATATTTCAAAGTACATAAAATTTATCCCGGTCATGACGTCTCATATGGATCTCTACTCAGTATGTCCCATATGAAAAGTGTTGTGGAACGATTAATTTGGTGTTGCACTTAACCAAATTAATTAACAACGATGTTGATAATCCCAAGTATCCAGGGCGGTGATCGGCACAGCCGAACATAGGACTTTAACATGTAAAATCAGACTTTCGTAATTTCCTACTTCCCTAATTATTTTAGGGAAAAAAGCTTCAAATAAAAGTTGTAGAGCATATCTAAATCAATCAGCAAAATTAATTTTGTATGCCTTGTAAGGACAGAAATTAGGAAGAAAATTATCGAAAATCACCTCAAAAATAGCAATAGCCAATTGAGACAAAATAAATAACAAATGTTAACGATTTATCATCTGTCAAGCTAGGTTAATTTATTGTTATTATTATTTGTAATTTCTGTTCAAGTGAACAAATATTTATTTAAAGTAACATAATTTTTAACTGGAACAGAAATTAGAAATAATACCATGGCATCGAACCCGAACCTGAACCGAACCAAAACCGGAACCAAACCGTAACATTTTAGCGAACCCAAACCCTGAACCGAACCTCAAATATATTTTTCAATTAACCCGAGTCGGAACCGAACCGAGTATTAAAATTCGGGTTTAGGGTTCAGCTCCGGTTCAGATTCATTTTGAGTTCAAAATGTACACGTAATCGTAATACAGCCGATAATCGAAGCCTGTGTTGTCTGTTTGTGAAAATTTTGTTTGTGTTCATGTCTTGTCGTAAATTCCGGCTCGCATTTTAAATTATATCTATATGAAGTTTGTTATTCCAAAAACATTAATTCAATTTTCATTAGGTCGAACCGAACCCAAACCCAATACCTGAACTCGGAACAAAACCGCAAATTTTATTAGTGTTTGAACCAGAACCGCACCCGAACCCATCTCTTAAAAAATAAATTAAGAATCTGAACCGAACCCAGTTTTTGGCGGGTTCGATGCCCTGAATAATACCTAATAAAAATAAATAACCCTAACATGACAGATAAACCGTTAGACATTTGTTATTTATTTTGTCTCATTTCCATGGATATTGCTATTTTTGAGGTGATTTTCTACATTTTCATACCTAATTTCTGCCGTTACAAGGCATACATCATTAATTTTGCTGATTGATTCAGATGCAGAATTTTATGCTCTATAACTTTTATTTGAATTTTTTTTACCTAAAATAATTAGGGAAGCAGGAAATTAGGAAAGTCTGATTTTACATATTAAAGTCCTATGTTGGGCTGGACCGGTCACCTTATGTCCCTTCTTATTTTCCATTTTTCTAGAACTGTCTCCAGATCTATTGCAACCTTTTATTTACCATTTCGCCGTACTAACCTATTAATATCTTCTCCATTTCATTGAATGTGCCATATTTATCCAAATAGATTTTCTATTATTGACTTTAAATCGTTTAAAAAAACCTTATTAATTATTAATAGTTTTTATATTCATTATACTGTATGTGTTTGGTATTTGTGTTGTAATGCTATCCAGTCCATTGGGCTTGTCCTGTTAGATAGTCTGTCCTTAAATAAATAAATTTCGTCCATTTATTCCTATTATTTTTTTGGTGTTCCGATTTAAACGACCGGTATTGTGGTAATATTTAATGGATGGTATTGTTACGAAATTTTTTGTTAGTAAGCTTAAGATCTGCATAGTTATTATAACAAAACTACTTATATAAACTATAGCCTCGCAATTTAAAATTTAATAACTTAGAATAACGCAAATTCCTTCTGCATGTGACAGCGCTTAAGAAAATGTGTTGAAACACTGAAAATTCAATTTCTAAAAGAATTTCCCCGGCTCTTTTAATTATTTGAAAAATAAAAATCGCCGGCAACAAATTCAATAGCAATAGTTGAAAATATAATTTGTTCTGTTGTGTGTCGAAGTTATTTCAGCATCTGGTCCTCTGTGGAATTGGAACAGTTGAAGTTTCCACCACGACATGCTCTGCAGGGAGCTGTACACAGCAACAGGGTGAAGTTAGTTGAAGTAGCAAGATCACGAACGGCAATGTTATCATAGAATGTACGGTGAACGGTTTATACTATAGATTTTCAGATGAGAAAAGAATGCTCAAAGAACGAATATATCACTCTGAAATTGCTTGTCTCACAAGATATTACCCAGAAGAATGAATTAATTTTGAATATATCTTATACAAAATGTCATATTGAAATATAATATTTAAAATTGTGGGATTACAGACGATTACTAAAATATATTGTAGGGAATTTTTCAATATTATTGCTTAGGGATTGTTATAAATCTTCTTTTTCTTTGCATTTATTTCTGAAAGGTCCGTGCAATGATCAAAAAGAGTTTAACAGCGTAGCAAATTTATGAAGACAAGTGAAATAACATATCTAACATAAGTTTTCGAAAAAAAATTGAATGGACGATACTGTGGTTAAAGGGAAATATAGTAATTTTTTTAAAGATGGCCGATCAAGGTCATCTACGAATTGTATGAATTAAAATTTTAACTCCGCCCATCCTGTGAAATTCAGTACTATCGTTTACTTAGTTTTATAAAGGTACATAAGATACTACTGTTATTTTTTTATTATATAAATATATGTTACAGTAAAACCATTCAGAATTCAAAATTAAGTCAACTGGTAAATTTATTAGCAAATGTAAAACCAAATACATGAAAAATAAAATACTGACACAGTGTCAATGACACTGACAGAAAATAACGTTATTCGTACGGCTATGAATCAATATTTGAATTAATAAATAATAAACTTACTTATGGGGCTCGTGGCCGTGTGCCTGAGTGTCTGGTCGCGAATCTGGGGACCCGGGTTCGATCCCGACCGACGCCAAAAATTACATCGCATTTTAATGGCACAAAATTGACCCCTGTGGCGCACTCTCCACGCCAGCAATGAGTGCCCGTGAGGTGACGCCTGGTAAGCGCCCACACGGTACAAATATTCCATCATTACCGATATCTGTGTATGAAGCAGATTGGCACACCCAGCAAGGGGTAATATGCCGTGATGAAATATTTATTTATTTATTTTATTTAACTTACGTTACAGCTAAAGTATTGCCAACAACGAGCATCGTTTTAAAATAGAATGTTTTAATTTAGTCGAAACAATATGAATTTTTGAAAGACAAGTGTCTTATATCCCATCCTTATAGCATACGCTTGCAGTCTTTGTAAATGAAAGAGATATATGTATGTATGCCAATTTGTTAATTCGTCTATGATACATATGGCCTTGATCGGACATCTTTAAAAAAATACTATATATTGAATCTGCTTATTACTACAACAATTAACATAGCTTAAGCTTTAAACTTAATATTTAATAAAGAGTTAGTGCCTCGTTTACTTATATACGACGAAGTTTAGTTCTGCCTTCTTCGTTAAATGATGTAAATTGATGAAATCAAGTAACGTCGGCTGGCAATTTCGTATATAAACCTCTAACACATCCAACGTACTGTCTAGAGACGTCTGGTTCCGAAATTGCTGCACACAACATTATTTTATTTGAAAACTTTGCTTTCACTTTAAATTCTATATTGAAATTTTTGGGCGTTACTTACAAGAAAGATATACAACAATCTGTAGGAGCCCCAAAATGAAAACATTTAAGGAGAAGAATTTTTCAAAAGGTAAACAAAATAAATTTTAAAACTCGCCAAAAACTCATGGCGCAAGTCAGAACTAAACTTCGTCGTCTAGAAGCAACCGGGCCACTAGCGCTATATTAAACATGAATGTTAAAGCTTAAACTATGTTAATTATTATATTATTAAGCAGATTCAATATACTTTCCTTAAATCACAGTAACGTGAATTTAAAAAAAAACTGAAAACTTACGAGGTCTGTTCAAAAAATAACGGAACATTTTGAATTACGCGTCAACGGAGATACTTAGTGATATGCGGTTGGCATCATTGCGTTGCGCATAACCTCCTCTATAACCACATGTTCTTGGATTGTTGATATTTGGTTTAGTTTCCGTGATATTGTTATTTGGGTGCAACGTGTTTAAGTGTTAATAGTGATTTTTGAAATGTGTGATTTTCTGGAGTAACGATGCAACGTCAAATTTTGCGTGAAACTGGGGAAAACTTTCACACAAACGTTTCAACTTTTAAAACAAGCGTACGCAATGTTACGAATGATTTTCAACATTTTAAAGTGGACGTCAGTCAATTGAAGATGATCCTCGACTAGGAAGGCCTTCGGCTTCAACTGACGACTCCCACGTTCAGAAAATTAACGATTTGGTGCGTTAAAATCGCCGATTGACTGCCAGAGAAATTGCAGAAGAGGTTAGAATCTCAAATGGGTCATGCCATGAAATTTTGCCTGAAAAATTTAACATGCATCAAGTTGCAGCAAAATTTGTTCCTTCTTTGAAGACCAAACAACAGAAGGAAAATCGAGTGGCCGTTTGACGGTAACTCCTTGAACAAACCAATGACGATGAAACATTCATGCAGAGGATCAAAACGGGAGACGAAAGCTGGGTTTACGCTGTTTTCAAACTATTAATGACATCAAAGCAAATTCGTCACAGACCTTAAAGGCCATTTCAAATGAAGCTATCCAGGACGGCTTCGCGAAATGAAAACACCGATGGGAAAAGTGTGTGAATAGGGGAGAGGAGTATTTTGAATGAAACATGGACCAATAATCTGTAAAATTAATAATAAAGTTTAAAAAATAAAGTTCCGTTATTTTCTGAACAGACCTCGTATGTTACTTTGGGAACAATTATTATCAAAATACGTGCCTGGCTTAAGTGGAGAACACTATATTTTATTATTATTTCCTCTTTGTTCGAAGTTTGTAGTATTTTGAATTTAATTTTCCTCTGAATTATTTCGTTCTCATAAATAATGTATATCTCTGTAAGTAAATTAATTCCTATTGCATTTTTGAAATAAAACTATGACAAAGATAAATTCTTGGATGCATCCAGCGTTCTGGAGATTTACTACCTCTTAACTCTAGAGTCTTGACCCAGTGAGATATGGATACATAAATTCCAGGATAATTACTGGAAAACCAGGACTCTTCCCACGCCAAAAAATTGAATTTTATAGAATGCCAACCACTCAGCCATATAATACTCTACGTAGAAGGCAGAGAATAAAACGGAATTATAGTAAAGTATAGGAGAGCATTTATTTTAATATATTTATGTTCTCTACAAAATGTAAGCGCAAAATTAATAGTTTTACATTAAAGTTGTGCCTCGTAGATTAAAATAGGCAGTGACAGTTAAGCAATTAGCTTTTAGTTTGTTTGTTAATTTACGAACGAAAAGTTTTACATCTAATATCTGCGTTCAACATATTAGGGCCGTCCAAAAATTAAAGATACATAGGTTACCAAAAAAAAAAAATTATTTATCTACAGGCGGGGCACGAGATTTTTGATGCCAGTGTCAAAAATATTATCCGCCTGCCTCTAAGTTTCACTTCTTCTTTTACCTTATCTTCGTTTTAAATTTTTTTCTGCCATATTTAAATAAAGGAAGAGAACATTTTTACACAGGAATGTAACACCAATTGGATTAATATTTTAACACAAGTATATTTGTTATTAATTTATCTATAGAATTACAAAATGATATATATTTTAAAACAATATAATTATCACTGGCGTTTCTTTTAAAGCCTTTTCCTGGAGTGATGTAGGTATAGTTTCCATTAATCCAAATTCAGAAAAGACTTCTGAAACTTCTGGAAAAATCTAAAAAATCTGCACAAGTTATGAATATTATAGGTATCTCTTATCCCACGAACAAGTATGGGATGGCGTTTCTATGAATAAATTTATTTTAAAAGATGATTACAAAATATTATTCTTGGGAAAACTCATGTTAGCAAAGTATACTCTGTTACTAAATCTCGTCCTTTTAGAAATTTTATAGTAGATACATCGGACGAAATGTGAAATAAGTTAAGAGTACAAATTGAGTAACTTTGATAATAGTTAAATGTTAAATAACGATCGTCGCTAATAACATTTTTAGTTTCATTGCTAAAAACGCTCACAAATGTAAAATTTTACTCGTTAAAAAAAGTATCACGTTAATCCTAAGAAAACAATATAGTATTTTGTATGTTTTTCTTTATTAAAATTATTTTTGCTTATATTTTTAATTAAAATGTGGATTTTTAATTAAATCACCATTAAATACATTCCTATAATAATATATTTTTTATACTCCGATGTGTAAATTTGATACTTTACACACTGCAGGCAATGTGTAAAGTAAACGATTTTCGTATTTTATTTTATTTTATTTTTACACATTACAGAGCTACCACTATCGATAGACGTTTGGCATTTAAATTGTCGTACCTGAATTTAGTTTTTTTCTATACATTCATGTTTGTAATACTGACAGAACTGCAGTATTCAACTTCAGATCTGTTAAATGTGAACTTGGTATATGGTGTGTTCAAATTGTCGTCTGCTCCTCTGTCAAATTTCTAATTTGTTTGAGGAATTTTATTTAAGGTCATATAAAAAATATTGTATGCGACTCAAATGTAAACAACCTTTATGACATTCGGTCAATACTTGACCTCATGTCATAAAGATTGTGTTTACAGTCTTGTGGCATAAATAAGTAAATATCTACGATAGTGCGTAAAATTGATGTTTAACTGTTAGTGTTAAGTTTGTAAAACGAGTGATTAAAATTTTTAAACATGCTAAATTTGTAAAACCAGGTTGAATTTTGTTATCATAGGAAACTCATTTAATATTGTGATCCTAATTCATAAATAAAAGTATTTTTTTTATTTATTGTGCTTTTCATTATATCGTAGATAAAATATTGCTCAATACACATACGTAAAGAATCTCAGGAGTCTTAAAACACTCCCTATGCTCGTGTTTTAATTCTGACCTATTCATGACTCAAGACTAACTTTACGTACTTGTATCGTAAATAACTATTATTCAATTTTGACGTTTTAAACTATCATTATTAACTCCATAATAACAACTATAAGTTTATTTGCTAGTGAATTAAAAAAAATGTAAGTCACTCTCACAAAATTTAACTCACTCTGAAAGAAATAATGCATTAAAATAACATCACGAAAATTACACTTTCACCAGTCTTTATTAAACAGATCAGCAATTTTAATTATTTTTCACGACACAAATGACGGAAAATAAAACTTCTTTTTAATGTACGACTTGACGTCTATCAACGATTGTCATGCAAAGCATACTAATTGATTAGTTTTTTTGTTTTGCCAAAATTAAATATTATAATGGTTTTTATTATTTCGTAAAAAAATGAATAAAATATTGTATAAACCACGTGAGCCAAGATTGTTTATTCACTCAAAGAATTGAATCCACTCGCCCTACGGGCTCGTGGCTTAAACTTTCTTTTCATGAATAAACATTTATATAAATACCTACAAATTTACCACCGAAAATAAACGCTTTATTACGGAACGTAATTAGCCCCCAGTTCTAAACAAATCTGACGAGTCTATGGATTCGAACTGCAGCCAACAATAAACGTCAACGTCACTCTCTTTCCCCCTGCCGCGCACCGGACGATTGATGAAGCAAATAGCCTGAACGGACTCTACAGAACCACACAGAATAAATATCTTCCAGATAAAAAAAATACTACAGCATTACCATTTTCACAGTACAACATTTGATAGTCTCGGCACATATGCGCTACCAAACAAAATGCCGACTGGGTGTCTTCCAGTTTGAAACTTTGACATCCTTCCAAATATTCTCCCTGGAATAAATGTCGTGGTAATGTTTTATATTCCGTTAACGACAAATATGTTTCCCTCAATAAAATTCGTGTTGGCCGCGATTCAAAATAATTCTTCTCTGACCTGGAAGTCGGAAGTTCAGATTTCTCTCCCCATGTGTAGGGGTTTATGGCGCTTGAAATTTCGGGGTTTTGGGGTGACTGGAGATTCACCGGGTCACCAGACATCCCCAACACTCCACGTAGAGTTGGCTACGCTCTTGGCGTTTGGCGTTTGTCTCGCGCTGTCATCAAAAGTCAACCACCCCCGAGATTTTTTTATTGGATTCAATTTGAAATAGGATAGAAAAGAGCGAATGGAATTGTGTTTCTTGTACGGATTGAATAAAGTAAGAGGATTGCGTTGCTTTTAATTATTTGATTCAATGATTTTTTGTATGGTGTTTTATTTATTGGTTTTCAAGAAAAAGTTGCGTATACGAACATTAGTGATGGAACGTTGTTTCAGTAATAGTGAGTGAATTATTATGTTATGGGATTTAGTGTCTGCTCGCGAATCTGGGGTCCCAGGTTAGATCCCAACCGATGCCAAAGTTATTTCAAATTTAAAACGGCACGAAAGAGACTCCTGTGGTGCATTGTACACGATACGAATATGTCATCATTAGAGCTCGGGAAATATGCAAAATAAAATAAATGCATATTTTGCGATTTCTTGAGAATAGATGTCAAGTGTCATGATTTTCCAAATCCATGTGGATTATTTTCCTCGACAAGTATATTCCACACTATGATGACAAATAAACAACATGAAATCAGAATATTTTGAATGAAAAATTATGACATAATGACAATTGTGACATCTATGTAAATAAGTACTAGCTGTCATTCTTGCACGGGCCCCCATATCTGCTTGCCAAGGCCAACAGTCACATGACTGCTCGAGCCCTATTCATAATTTTAAATTATTATTTCAAAGAAAAACTGACGGGTCGTACTATGGTGAAGGAATGATTATAATAAAAAAAATATACGACCATTGTGATATGACATATCAACGTAGTATCCTAACACTGAAAGTTGAACTTTAATAACATTGGTGTTACGATATATTTCATATCATAATAGTTGACATGGTTGCTAGGTTACTGTCATTATTTTCTAGCTCGACAAGTTAAAATGTGCTCAGTTGCTAAATATTTAATAATATGTAATTAAAAATGTAAAATAAACATTTGTAATAGATAAAAATGTACATATGATACATTGTTCATTTGTCAGCTGTCCGTACGTTTGAACCTAAATTTCAGTTTTGTAAATAAAGTAAAATTTATTTATGCTCGTCTAAAAAATAATGTTCGTAACTTGTATGAAATTCAAATATCTTAGCTCGTGTGTACTGACTTGCACTCCGGTATGCGTCGTGCGTCAATTTACACTCGCATGATATTTGGTATTTTTCATAACTTGTTACGAAAATGACCGAATGACCTTCTACGGTGCTATGTGATATTTGTATTTACTCTACCAGATACATTCCATTTTTACCACGAAATTTTCCCATTTCCAGGTAATTTTTACCCCTATATGTGGTATGAATTGTAAAATTCTATATAGTTGTTTTTTTGAACGTTGTGCAAAGCAGTAAAAAAATAATAGAGAAATATAATTATGTATTAAACAAAAATGCTGAATTTGATAAACTGACACAAACAAATAAATTAATAAAATATTGAATGGGGATGTTAAGGTTAATGTTAATTTTAATTCACACTTAACTGCAAATTTCAAATAAACCCCTATAATTTGCTGCGAAGTAAAATATTAAATAAAGTTGTTAAGGTTAATGTTAATTTTAATTCACACTTAATTGAAAATTTTAAATAAACCCATATAATTTGTTGCGAGGTTGAACACAGTCGTTGACAGGAAAGAAAGCGGGTGTTGCAAGGGAGAGTATTCCACGTAATCGTATTGTTATGTAGTAAAAGTAAACCATGGGCGTCGCTTCGGTGCAATTTACTTATTCTTGGTTGGAGCGGTTCATGTATTACGTATAACAAATCATAATAATATTGTTCAAGTTCATATCTTTGACTTCCATAATCATATATTACGCAAGACGATTGAAAATTCACGATTATACGAAACGCGGTGCCTGGAAACACCACGAGACCGAAGGTCGAGTGGTATTTCCAATAGGCAACTCGTTGAGTATTTCGAGAATTTTTGATTGTCGAGTTGTATACAAGTAAACTATATCATGAATAAAAAATAAATTAAACAGTAAACAGTAAATTTAACATAGATGTGTAGTTTGTTTTCTGCGAGAAATTAATTTTTGTTTTTAAATATAGTATAGTTGTATACAATATATTGAAATGCTCGTATTGCAAAATAAACACACTAGCAACAACAGTGCAGTTTCTGGACTTGCAATTAAATAATTATTTGTTTACTCGTCAAATTTTTATGTCAATAATGTCTTGTTGTCAAATAATAGATGCGTTCAATTATTTATTTCGGTGCATTCGGAGCTGTCAATGTCATTTCAGATGTCTTACTTAAAACATATAAAACATGATTTTTCTGCTTAATGTCAAACTACAGATTTATTTATGCACTCGATTACAGATTGTTCGTAGGAAAAAAGATCGTACTCTATACAATCCATAAATAGAATTCAAAATGATATTGACAGTTCTGAGTACAGAGAACAAAATAACCAAACGCACCTAAGTGAATATACGAATGTTGGTATCTTCGAATATACCAAGGTTCGTATATTCGTTCACCATGGTTACTAAATAATAACCGCTGTAATATGTGGTAACTAAGGAAAATTACGCATTATTATTGGTTTATAACGTAATGAATGATATAGTCATATATTATACAACAAGACGATTGAAAATTCTCGATTATACGAAACGTGTTGCCTGGAAACACCACGAGACCAAAGGTCGGGTTGTATACAGGTAGACTATATCATGAATAAAAAAAATAATTAAAAAGTAAATAGTAAATTTAACGTAGACCTGTGGTCTATTTTATTTTGACAGAAACGTCAAACTGTTTGCTACATAACCTATCTTTTTAAATATAGTTGTAGTAGTATGTAATATTACATTAAAATGATCGTATTTCAAAATATATGTTTGTATTTCAAATAACGAGCAACAGAGCAGTTTCTAGACTTCTGAGACAAATAATTATTTGTTTATTTGTCAAATTTTTACTCCAATAATGCCTTGCTGTCAAATAATAGATACGTTCAATTATTTGTTTCGGTGCACTTGGAGCTGTCAATGTGATTTTAGAAGTCAACTTAAAGCATACAAAGGACGATTTTCCTCGTCAAAGTCTAACTACAGATTCATTTATATACTCGATACTGTATTCGAAGGAAAAAGAGCATGTCCGTAAATATAATTAAAAATGACATCGCCAGTTCTGAATACATAGAACAAAATAACCAAACGCACCTATAAGTGAATATACGAAGGTAGGTATATTTGAATATACAAAGGGTCGTATATTCGTTCACCATGGTTACTTAATAATAACCGCTGTAATACGTGGTAACTAAGGAAAATCACGGATTCATATTGGTTTATAACATAATGAATGATATAGTCCCTGCAATTTCGACTACAATAGCGAAAACCGCTTATGGTGAACTTACAGCAATAGAAAATAGGTTTTACTTACAAGCTCTTTCGGGTCATATTCGCTTACACGACGATTATATAAAGAATTGACCTGGAAATTTACAATTCGTACCGATATCGGTAATGATGAAATATTTGTACTGTGCAATACCAATAATACAAAGAAGACCCTTTTTATAGAAATTATTTAACGGTATTTCTAATGTTATTTCCAGACTACTTAGTCCTAATGAAATATATTACGGTATTTCTTAGGTCTATAGTCCAGTCAAATTAGACAATTTTACGGCAAAACCTTGGAATAATTAAAAGTGAACTGAACTTTTGTGTACACCTTTATTTAGTGTTTTGAAACAACGTCCAAAAAGTACCCTTGATTTGACCTTGAGCTTCACGAGTTATAGGGCGCTAATGTAGCAAAAATTTGTTTTTTCGCTTATATCTTCTTTTCTATTGACTTTAGCTATAGAACATTCTACAGAGAAATTGAAGTTTACAAAATTCTCTACAAAAAAGTATTCTGGTATTTTTGTTGTAGGACTAACCCATTCTTCAAAAACTCGCTGTGAACGTTGATTTGTAGGGTAACACGGCAGTAATACGAGTTCCACAACCAATTTGAAGTCTGAAATTATGTATAATATACCATGAGTTGAATCGAATGGTTTTCTTCGTACATTATTAAAACAGAAAGGTTCTCAAAATAGAATATTTCAAGAAATTTCAATGATATAAAATTCACGCGCGCTAGTAGAGTAAAATCAAGGTTCACGTTCGAACAGTACCCGTCGATTCATCAATATTGTTTCAAAGAATTAGTGCCATGAACAAATCCACCGAAGAACTCCGGGGATTTTTCCAATATGAATTGGCTCCATATCCTGTATCACTCTTCGATGACACTGGCATGCGTAAAAGTCATCTCTCTATGACATCTTTAACCCATTGACATCTCGACCTGATTTTGAAAATGCAACTTATATTATTGACGGTGGCTTCCTCTTACACAGAGTTGTGTGGCATCAAAATGATGCTTTTAATTCCATTTGCACAGCTTATGTACATTATGTACAGAAACATTTTGGCCCGAATACTATTATAGTCTTCGATGGATATTCCAACAGCAGCAAAAGTGTGAAAAGTATGGAACAAATCCGCAGATCTTCCAAATTGTCATCGGTAGAAATTTTGTTCGATGAAACAATGAACGCAACGGTAAGCCAAGATAAATTTCTTGCTAACAACAGCAACAAAACCAGATTGATTTCGATGTTGGCTAAGCATTTCGAGGTTCATAATATCCGTGTCAAGCTATCTGAAGATGATGCCGATGTTTTAATCATCGAAACATCACTTGAAGATTTGCGGCAAAATAAAACTGTCGTTGTCGGGGAAGATGTAGACTTCATTGATGGAGAAATTTATTTCATGAAGCCAGGCAGAGGAAAAGTTCCACAAACAATTTACTCATCCCAAAGTTCTTACCAATATGAATGCAGTAAACATCATCTTTTATTTCTCCATGCTGTCTCCAGGTGTGACACAACGTCAGCTCTTTTTAGTAAAGGTAAAACGACAGCTTTGAAGCTATTGGAAAAACGCCAAGATTTGCTGCAGCTCAAGTTTTAACGCAAGGAGATTCTTCACACAAATTGATTTCTTCCAATGGGATTAAATTTTTACTGGCATTATATGGAGCTCCAATTGAAGTAGCATCCATTGATCAATATCGTTACACGTGTTTCACGAAATTAATAAGTAAAAGTAAGCCGGTGAAATTGGCTGTATTACCGCCAACAGATAGTGCAGCTAAAGAGGACATTCACCGAGTTTATTTTCAAGTACAAAAGTGGCTGGGAAATGAATTAAACCCTAATGAGAGGGGATGGATATTGAGAAACGGTGTATTGGAACCGAAAAAAACAATACAAGTTACCGCTCCGGATTCTCTTTTAAATCTGATCTTCTGTAATTGCACCAAAGGTTGTGGACCATTGTGTGGATGCAGAAAATTGGGGATAAAATGCTCGTCAATTTGTGGTTATTGCAACGGACAATCGTGTTTGAATGCCGATACAATAGAAGATAACGGAGAAACCCAATTTGATGAAGGAGAGAATGAAAATCAATTAGAATCATTTTCTACGGATTATCTGGAACAACGCGACATAGAAGGAGAAGAAGACGAAGATGAAGAAGCTTAAGATAAGTCTATTTTGACTGTTTTAAGAAGTATTGGGAGGATATTTTGACCGAATGAGACTGTGGATTAGGCCTCAAGGGGATACCACATTAAAAAAAACGCGCCCCGTACTCAACCTCAAAGGTGGTATGGAATGGGGTACTTCGTATTGGATTCACACTTTTAACACCTATACTACGGTAAAACGGTTAGACTTACGAAAAAACTACTAGAATAATTTTTTGTAGAGAATTTTGTAAACTTCAATTTCTCTGTAGAATGTTCTATAGCTAAAGTCAATATAAAAGAAGATATAAGCGAAAAAACAAATTTTTGCTACATTAGCGCCCTATAACTCGTGAAGCTCAAGGTCAAATCAAGGGTACTTTTTGGATGTTACTTGAAAACACCAAATAAAGGTGTACACAAAAATTCAGCTCACTTTTAATTTTTCCGAAGTAAAAACCTTATTTGACTGGACTACTAAGCTTATTATAAGATTAAAGATAAATTCCTACTGTATGCAATAGTAGTATAAATATACAAAGACAAAAATATTTGAAAGTATTCTTGCATTTTCTGTCAGTGTAAACAGTTTATTATTATTTTCTGCAAAATGTTTCTATTATACTTAATATTAAATATATGAAAAATAATTTTATCACTTGGAAAATTATCAGCAAATAGTGGGACCATAAGTAACAGCATCCAGTGAAACAATTTGTTAGTGGTCGTTCTTGCAAAGCATTTTTACTAAGAAAATTTCCACATTGAGTACTTCTCAGGTCAATTCTCTATATAGACGTTGTGTAAGCGATTGTGAACCGTAAGACCTTGTGAGTAAAACCTATTTTCTATTGCTATAAGTTCACCATAAGCAGTTTTCGCTATTGTAGTCCAAATTGCAGGGATTATAGAAGTCAAAGATATGAACTTAAACTAAACTATACATCCAACAATGAGTAAGATGCCGCGATAATATATTCGTATTTATTATTTATTTCATAATACGAAGCTGATATTGTCTTCTTCATTTTATCATTTAATGACTAAACTCCGTAACATCTTAAACTTAAATAATGAATTAAATTTCTGAAATAGGCCAAGCCAATTACTTCCCATCTCTTGTAAAGTGTCTTGATTTTTTGTTTATCCGTTAAACAAATTATACTCAAATTAAAAAGTAAAGCTGCCGCTTAAAACTTTCAATTTAAAAGTGGAAAATTATATTTAGCTTTCAGGAGATGTTGATGTATTTAGCGTTTGCATTATGCAAAATAATGTAATTAATGGAAGCTTTAATCTCTCATTTTATTACAATAATCTTGGCTAAGTAGACAAGATGCACTTTTAGCTTTTCATTAGTTTCTTATCGCAGGGAAACGGATAGGGCATGTATGAGTATTAGTTTTATTAATGCAGGAATTAGATGCGGGATAATGAAAATATTTCCACATATGAAAATAATGAAACCCAATAAATTCCAGAATATTTTACAGTGGAATATATTTAATAGTGGAGCTTCCGTCTTTATAAAGTTATTTAATTAAAAAAATATAAGTAGTCATGTATAATTTTAATACCATTGATCAACCGAAGTAGGGCAGTATTATTAATGAGGAAAATTTCTCAACTGTGATGTAGATAAGGTGTTAACAATTACTCTAAATTTCAATCAAACCGCATTTATTCTTACAACACCGACGTTTCGGTGCACACTTGCACCTTCTTCAAAGTTTATAACTAGTGATATAACAAAATAACCTACAAAATAACAATAAGATCTTACAGATTGTTACGTATGCACAAAATACATTCGTACTATACATTCAATTTTTACACATCATACAAAAAATTCAAAGAGGACACAGTTCCATTTGCTCTCAAAACAACAGAATAATTCGTAAAATAGCCGGAAATATCTTGCGGAAGGCATATTCTGTAACATATTCGCTTAACTAATCGATACCATAACGAAATCGTTATTATGAAAATCATTATTTCTACTTAATGATAATCGTTATCTTCGTATCCGTATTCTGTAACACATTTTAAAAAATAATAACCTTGGGATCAAGTTAAGAACTTTATTTCCTAAAATCACATTCTAATGTTAGATGAAATATCTAAAATACTTCAATATCACTCACAAAACTTTTAGGTTCGATTAGTTCTGGTGGGAGTCAATTGTCAACCTGTCAGCTTTTAGACTCTTTCTTCTTCTGGTTGTGGGCTATGCTAAAGCTACAACTACCATCTGTAGAAAAATTGGGAAGCTTGCGCTAAGCGCTAGGAATAAAAACTTATTTCCGTCGACCGTTTATTAATAGGCTATCTTAATGTATAGAAAATCATTCATTAATGACCCCTATTAATGCATGATTTTTTTATTAATAAACGATTTATTGGGTGCGTTCACCACATGGGACACAGCATGTATTGCTAACGCTAAGTTGTAGCAAAAAAGGTAGACAGAATTAATTTGACACTTACTAGCTAGGTATATTCACGTAGCATACCTTTAAAATGAATTTGAAAGAATAAAATTCCTCAAATAACATAAAAAACTGCTTGTGTTGTCTAGCATTAAGTTAACTAAACGCACCCACTGAAAACAATTGATGACAAAACTTATTGATTTTCTGACGTAAAATTTGACGATCGGTCAACCATTACTAACCTAAAAACATTTGTCATGGAATAAAATTAGATTTTCCATTTAAGTAAGATACGGTCAACGAAAAAATAGTGTAACAACACGTGTGTTAATTGGCGATTAATGATCTCAACAGTTAAAATGTCTCGATCATTAATCGCCCTCATTAACACACTTGATAGTTGAATAACTATTCAATTATTTTAATATTACCTTGCAAAAACTATAATATGACGAGTTATTGAAATCACTATTGAACATAATAGCAACTTTATATTGACACGAATAAAAATACTGAATTATTGACAAAACGTTTATGTAACGAATGATTTTTCCAGTCGTTAAAAAATAACGTTACTCTTATCTTTTTTTCGTTATGTAGAATTTAATTATTGTTTACAGAATACCACTTTAACGATTATCGTTATAATAACGATATAACAATCCATAGTCATAACGAACGTTCACAGAATAAGCATATTAAACGATTTTCGTTATTATTATAACGATATAACGTTTTAACGATTCGTTATGTCATAACCATAATAATAATAATAATGTCTTTATTACGTGATGTAAGTATTTAAATGTGTAATCGTCAGGTGCATTTCAAGGAATAAGAATACATATTACGTACATTGTAAATAATCGTTTACATCATAAAAACATTTAGAGACTAGATATTGTCTTAACTTATTTTTAAAAGCTATAATAGTTTTACAAAATTTTATATCATCTGGAAGTTTATGGAAAACATCAAATATGCTTACATCATCGAAACTATTGGTCGTCTGTGCACCAATGATTGTGTAGCATTGTTGTAGGAATTTAAATAAAATATCAGGAATTTAATTGAATTTCAATTTGGCCTGAAATTTGATTTTTCCTTTTTGAACTTTTCCAATACAACAAAATATACGATATTAAGTCCATGTATATCAGTTCTTGCGTGATAATTAAAAATTATTTAAAAAGATGTAAAGATGGATGTAGTATGAAAATATATAGATTTTTAAAAGAGACTGTAAGAAAAATATTTCATTTAATCAGAAATTATATAAAACCAATATCTAGAAACCGTGGTAGTATATATGCAGAACTACAACTACATAGCCACTGCTGCTTTATTTGCTCTACTTTTGAGCAATACCCTCTTCTTCTACTTGCCATTATAAAATTAGAATAAATACATACAAGAACAATTATTATAATCAATTTTTTGTGTGATTGGTCATTTTCTTTGTTGTAATCACATTTTCATTATTGTAATTAAGCATTTCTTTGTGACAATTAAAAAACTTTTAAAACATCAATTTAGGTTCTTTTAAAATCTTACCATCTTGACTTTTGTCCACTCTTATTTCTAAATTTTCTTCAATTAAATTTAATAAAAATGTTTTTTCGTCTTGTGTTCAATTTTCTCCACATTTCCGTTTATTTGTCATTTTTTTAAATAATCTTATATTTCATCAGGGCCCTGACAGTCCAATCAGCCCGCGCTTTCCTCAATATTAGTACGTCCGAGCGCTGTTAGAGGCGCTGCGTACGACATTTTTTTCATTTTGGTAGCAAAGCGGGCTTGGAATATGTTTATTTTGCGTTGTTATGTTTAAAAATCACGTTTTGCTTGTCATCCATTTTATTTGAAGTTGGAGTAAATAATTATAATCTGCTAGAATAATCATCATCTTGTCTTTTTCCACGGACAAACTCTTATTTTCGTCGTTAAGTGAATATATATTTCATTTAAACATTATACAAACGGTAAGCAAAAATACTTATATATCATAACCTACAATAGATATTTGAAACTCGTACTAATTCAATTAAATAAACGTCATTAATATTACAGAAATTCTTTATAAAAGCAATGTTTTGTTTCCCGAACAACTAAGACAGATGGTTATTAAACCCAGTTGCAAACGGCATATATAAACATGTAGAAGTTTTAACAATCCGTCGCTTTCCCAATATCATGGAAAATTGAAAGTTAATTAGGTTTGCAGATATTCTTTAATGCTTCACTATTAAAAAAAAGTTTAAATAAAGACAACGGTTAACAATTGATTACAACAAAAATTGTTTGATTGATACAAAGAAAATGATTGATTACAACAATGTAGTTGATTAATTTTAACACTCTGTAAAAATGTAGGTTTTTGTACTTTTAACATTCTTTTAAAGTTATTTTTTGTAACAAATAAAATTTTATTCAAATTTTAAAACTTATTTTCTTTCTAGTATTTACCACATGATTACATCTGAAGAAAATTGCCGTTACGAGAGAAAACTATCGCCAAGAAAAAGGAATAGACCAAAATGTCATCATTGTATTATTAAATACATATTGTAATATTTATATACATAATAAAAATAATCACGATAAATGTTGTCTTCATTTATAAAATAAGAAATAATAGTACATTAAGATACAAGTTTCATAAGACATGATTTTAGCGCACGCGTCTTTCTTAGAAACGAGCAGCTTGCCGCGAGTTTTTTAACGGGACAAGTGCGCTGAAATGTCATATGAAACGTGTATTTTATACTATTTTTTCTATTTTGGTCCTTTTGTCACAAAAATATTTACAAATTTCATTTTTAGGAATATTTTAATTTTAAAATATAACAAAATAATTATTAATATATTTACTTATATGTATTATTACTTCATTTCAATTGTCGGGTCTTCTAGGCTAGAAATAATATTTACTTTCAAATGACAAATGTCCAGAAATGTAGGTACTACGTACCAACCTAACAGTAATTAGGTTTGAGTTCTTTTAAGAAGTACTTTATGACATCCAAATGGGTTTCATAAAGTACATATTAAAGAACCAAAATAGAAAAATATAATTATAAAACAAAATAAAAGTATATAATTGGATCAAATAGGCGCTGTAAATTTAGTACGTCCGAGCGTCGCTAGATGTCGCTAGTAACTTGGGTTGCCAGAAATAACCCACACTGTCTCGTCTGGAGAAGGATGGTCCGTGTTTTTCATATTCAATAAGTATAACACTTCGCTATATCACCGCTCTCACAACTGTCAAATCTGTGGTTATTTTACAGGTTATGTCTACTCTAGTCTGATCCTCCTAGTCCCAGTAGCATCTTAGATCATAAGGTAACGAAGCGTCGTAAACATAGGATCTAAAAGTAGCCCTCTACCTGTATTAACATCTTTCATTTCATGCTAACATGTTTATTTATCTATATATCTATCCCTCTCATTCAACGCTTTCATTAATAGTACAAGGTTGCCACATATACTTAACTACTAGTTAAAATAAGCTAGTAGTGAAATTATGAGAACCAGTATCATTAGTATTACCACAGTATAAAAATACTTAAGTATTTTTATACTGTGGTATTACACTCAACTATTGTACTAAATAACTCTTAGTTGTAAAATTTAGTATAAAGTTATAAGTTTGGCTCTTAATGTTTAGTACACACCGGCAAAATTAGGGGAATGCCAAAAAACGCTATGTATGTATGTACGAGTATGTATGCACCCTCAGTCTTTCATATTTGTGTTGGTAATTCTACATCTACAACAAATAACAAATGACGATATAACACCTAAATATAACCACCTACTAAAGGTTAATTATCATTTATCCAGGTGTTAAATATTGCTGGGTCTTTATTTTTATTAAATATAGATGTTTAATTCGTGTTCACTATAGATCAAGGGTTATCAATCATTTCTGCTTTTGGTGTCGTTTCAATTCTAAGTATTTAGAGCAAAAATAATTTTCTACTTCTTCTAAAATTATTTTTCTACTTTAAATACTTAGAATTGAAACGACAACAAAAGCAGAAATAATTGTTTACTAAAGACCGAGCAATATTTAACAACTCGATAAATGGCCATCAATCTTTATTAAGTGGCTATATTTAATATTTAGGTGTTATATCATTTGCTATTTGTTATAGATGTAGAATTACCAACGCAAATATGAAAGTCAGAGAGTGCATACTTTTTTAAATATATATTTTTTTTTTTGGCGTTTCTCTAATTTTGCCGGTGTGTGTATTTTGTGTACATTATTTGTAACAATCTATAAGAGCTTACTGTAATGTGATAATGTCCATGTTATTTTGTTTATATTATTTGTTATATTACTTGTTATAAACCCTGAAGAAGGTGCAAGTGTGCACCGAAACGTCGGTGCTGTAAGATTAAATGCTGTTTGACTTTGACTGAGATTTCGAGTAACAGTATTAATGTTTTGTAAATCGAAACTCCCGAATTCAAATCACATTTAGGAACAAAGAATATGTTCTTCTTCTTCCCCTCCACCTATGTATTTTCCCTTTTATTATAATTTTTTATATTCAACCTCTCCTTAAAATATTTCCAATAAAATGCATCATCTGCTAATATCTTTTCGCTTCTAAATATACGATTCAATTTCTGGTGATATATTTATTTACTGAATATGTATATCTTCCATGATTTATGCTTCTTAAGATATGGCAAATATCCAATCGATTCTGCCATGTTTTCAATTTAAAATATCTGGTGAAGGCGCTAAGCTTCTCCTTCTAGGTGTCCATATCCACGTGTCGCTTTCGTTTTCGATTCTATTGATCGGGTTCCTTTTTATTAGACATTCTTGCGTTTCAATTACACGCAAAGGAAATAAATCTAATTAATCTTCTATAGTGATTAGAGTTGTACAGTAATAAAAACACACTATTGACACGGACTAATAGCAGAACTGTTCCGACTAACAGTTATAAATGGGGATTATTCATTTCATTTGCCTTACCACTTCTTCATAACTTAGCATTTTCATCATGGCCGCTGAATTAGCAATAGTGTAGAAATTTCCAATCCATATTTATTTGACAGCAACTATAGTCGTCTAGGTGTTTTATAAGACGAGGAGCAGCTTGGAAAACTCGGACCGAGTTTTGTGCGTTAAGTTATTGTTGTTATATTTAGAGAAATATACAAGCTAAGTACGCTTATAAAACGCCTATATGACTATAGTTGCTGTCAAATAAGTATGGAGTGGAGATTTCTCCACTGTTGTCAATTAAGTGGCCCTGTTGAAAATGATAAATTATAAAGAAAAACGACAGGGCAAGTGACAGAGTGCGGAGAAAGGGAAAAAGTTGAGCATCAGTCCATATACTTATTTGAAAGCAACCATAAAAAATCCGATGTGGTCAGCACATTACCTTTCGTCAGTTCTATGTATTTTGTATAAATTCCATACAGAAAATTTCTAGTAAAGGATTCTTCACTAAATTTATAATACAAATATAGTATGTCAATTACACTTGATATTGAAATCTTTCAATTAGAATTTTCTTAATATAGTAGCTGTTTTCATGGTTATAGCACAGCTGGCTGCTTTATGAAATGTAATTTCTTTATAATTTTTTATTCAATTTTGTCGTTTCAAACTGTCATTATTAACTCCATAGTAACAACTATAAGTAACTATTTATTTGCTAGTGAATTAAAAAAAATTAAGTCACTCTGCATCAAATAATGCATTTAAAATAACAAGCACGAAAATAACACTTTCACCACAGTCTTTGTCAGACAAATTAGCCATTTTCATTATTTTTCACGACATAAATGACAGAAAATATATCTTATTTATACTTTATAAATAAACGACTTGGACGTCTATCAACGACGACTGTCATGCACAACCTACTAATTGATTAGTTTTTATTTTGTCAAACTTAAATATTATAATGGTTTTCAATATTATTTCGTCAAAATTGAATAAAATATTGAATAATCCACGTGAGTTAAGAATGTTTATTCACTCAAAGAATTTAATTCACTCGCCCTATTAGCTCGTGGCTTAAACTTTCTTTTCATGAATAAACATTATCTTAACACAGTTGGTGTATAAATATCTACTAACTTTATGTCCATTGAATATAAAGTATAAAATGTAATCAATTCGTATTGAGAATAAAATATTCTTTAATATTTATAATAACATTAAATGTGAAAAAATAATATTTAACTGTTAAAATCTTCAAATGGGGGCACTTCCGGTTGACCAATTATAACCAAAAATGTAATCAAGTATGAAGTATGCATATGAATGTAAGGATGAGGAACACGTTAATATTATAATTTTTGGAATTCTATTATTGGAGTTCTCGCGGCCGAAATTATAATCACACACGCACAAAGGTGCGCGCGCGCACGCACACACACACACACACACACACACACATATAAAATAGTAAAATCGTATTGTAGGGATCCTAAAACGTGCTTATTCATTGAAAACTCACCACCGAATTTTTTGACCAAGACAATAGCTTCTTTACCTAAACGTGACAGAAGGTAAAAAAGTTTGATAGTCTGGCTGCGTTTTATAAAAAGCCTGGGCGTTTTATTAAATGACGGGTTTTACAATCTGGGCTATGACATAAAAAGTTGTGTAGGAGAACAAGTACAAGTACTAAAATATTTGGACTCATATTTTGAACCTCAGAGTCGTTAAATGTTTAACATATATATGAATAAATTTTACAAGAATATATGTTAATAATAGTATATTATTCAATGAGCATGTAATGTGTGCTATTACTCATGAGAATGAAGTTTGCAACACGAGCCGAAAGGCGAGTGATGTAAATCATTCGAGTGAGTAATAGCCATTAGATGCGAATAGAATACTATACTTTATCCACAGCTGTCAAATAATAACATACTATACTATTATAAAATCAGAATTAACCTAACAAATTTTAGAAAATTGTTTGTTCACAAACATAAACATAGTTAGCTTTGAGTACTGGGTATTTGTTTTAACAAAACTACGAAGTGATTTGACATTTAGCAGAAAATTTTAAGAAAATAAAACTATAAAAAACGAGAAACCTAGTATACTTTTGGCTTTTTATGTGGAAATAAATACTTGTTAAAAGTAATTTATTTGTACTCTTTGAAAGGTAAGATTTGAATTTGACATAACGATTGAATAATATTATTTCATCGAACTGTCAATATTATTCAATTAGCAACAGTAACGAAGGTCATTAATTGATAAAAAAAACGGTTGAATTATGGGTATATTATTTGACAGTCGTGGATAATAGTAGTTTATATATCAAGGGAGTAAAGTTCGTCATTATTTGTCGAGAGCGAAGTTTGAATCCTGAGGGCGTAGCCCGAGGGATGCAATCGCTTGAGGCAAATAATGACACTTTACTCCCGTGTTATATACAACATTTTATATACTAACGGAAAAATCGTTTTTTAACAAAAGAGACTATCAATAACAGCATGTAAAACTATATAGTAAGAATGAAGCACATTCCTATAAACGAAAACAAACTATTTATTTTTTATTTTTTTTACTTCAGACGTTTGCTTTTTTCATCAAAATAAGCAAGCAGAACATTTTCACTGTAGTTGGTTACACATTTCTCCTTACACCAAGCACTGAATTCCTCCTAAGCTTTTTCATATAATTGTCTTGATTTTACGGGCAGCAAATTTAACACTACATTCTGTGCTGCTTCCGCTACATCTGGAGGTGTACACAATTCCTTTCTTCGTCTCTCATTCTCAATATTTAATCTACCACCAAATATATACCAATATGATAGTATTTTAGGTTAGGTCAAACTCACAAACTTCAAACCAAACTAACAAATGAAAGAACGAAAGAAGAATACGCCATCTATCAAAAAAATATGAAAACAAAAAGGCTCTAATCATTATATTTTTCTCTAAAATAAATATAATTGATAATATTCGACACATCTTTTAATAAATATGAGTTAATAATTGAACATTAAGAAAATAAAATTCTTCCTAGGTAGCACCGTAGCATTGTCAATGACCTTGAATCACTTTATGTCCCTAGGGAGTACTTGTCATTTTTATTTCCCTCGGTAAATAATGAAGCACATTAAGTAATGATTTTGATAAGAATAAAGTTAACATTATTTACCGGTTGTATATAAAAGAAGTTTTTTCTATCGTTATAGTTTCCTGCAAAACATGTCTTAGTTTACAACATAAATTTGGCACTTACATCCCTTTTAATTTAAGTGCTTTTTAAAGTTACTAACAATTATGAGAATGTAAAGTTTCGACTATATGTTTCACACATCTATGCCCTAAGTAATACATCCGTGTTCTGCTGTAGTTAATGTACAAATCATGTACATGTACTACGACCTTTAAAATAATTCTGCTGGGCCCTACCTAAACTCCTAACATGGGAAAAATAATTCCAAGTATTCTCCGTGCATGTAAATTATGCGGTACAAAACAGGAACCCTTGTAATTTACGTATATATACCTAAAAATTTTGGATAGGTAGGTACTTTAAAACAATCACGTTAATTAATTATACATAAATTTCATAATAGGAAAAGTTTTAATCGAATTTCGGGATTTATAAATAATTATTTTAATTATAAAATCAAAAACAAACCTCGTGCATCCATCTAGTGGCTTTTCCTGAACTAATATATTCATATTACATTAATTTTATATTCAATAATTGTTTGAAAATCCCGCTAAATCTCGTTTCCCAGCTTAGGTATAAAATAAATATATTTTCCAAACCAAATAAAGCAAAATTTCTTCTATTTGAAACAACAATAAATAAATAAATTAAATAAATATATCATCACGGCATATTACCCATTGCTGGGTGTGCCAATCTGCATTGTATACACAAATATCGGTAATGATGAAATATTTGTACCGTGCGGGCGCTTACCACGCGTCACCTCACGGGCACTCAATGCTGGCGTGGAGAGTGCACCACAGGGGTCAATTTAGTGCCATTAAAATCCGAAGTAATTTTTGGCGTCAGTCGGGATCGAACCCGGGTCCCCAGATTCGCGACTCAGGCACACGGCCACGAGACCCTAACAACAATCAGCATTATAAAAATAGAACTTTGGTTTGTACAAGTCTGCTGTTAGAAGAAAATGGTGCAAAATATTGTTGCCTTGTGTAGTGATTTTTTAACATATTTTCTACGCTAAAACAAGTATATCTATTGCCTCGATTATGGTCGCGTATTATAGCTCTATAACTCTTTAACACTTTAAAATTTAAGAGTTAAAGTTGAAAACAATTATGGACATAACTTTAAATAGTTACGCTTTAACTCTTTAGAATTTAAGAGTAAAAGTTTGAAAACAATTTTGGTCATGGCTTTAAATATTTAGTTACTAAATATTTCTATAAATTTTACAGTGGAAGAAACCTCGCTATAAAAGTTAATGTGACATATTATTATTTTTTGTAATCAAAAACCTAAGCAAAATATGAACAATAATCCAATTTTTGTGGTTTTATTATTTAATGAAGATATTGGAAGGTAAAAAGTACATATTTTTATAATTTTGCAAGTTAGATTAATTATTTTTCTTATATAGGAATGAAACGAGAAATGAACGTTCTTCATATTAAGGGATACTATGAATCCTTTTGAATTTCCCGAAAAAATATTTTAATTTCAAACACAAGAACAAGTAACAATCTAAAAATAGAACTTTGGTTTGTGCAAGTCTGCTAAACCCCAACGCAGTTAAATACCATTTGTTGACATTTAACGTTATTATAACTTAAAGAATATATTATTCTCTATACGATTTGATTGCATTTTATACTTCATATTCAATAGATATAGATGTAAAGAATTATAAAGATATTAAATTTCATAAATCAGCCAGCTACGCTAACTATGGTATCTGCTAATATATTCAGATAATTCAAATTGACAGATGAGAGTATAAATGAATAGTAAATAAATGTGGCAGAGACGAGGATATTGAGATAGATGTTGGGGAAGACACAGAAAGATACGGTAAGGAATGAAAGAATAAGGGAAATAACTCTGTTAGAAGTTTCTAGAAAGATACAAGAGAGACGATTACATTAGTTTGAACATGTCATGAGGAGAGATAAAGAATATATTGGAAGAAGAACGAATAGCTTAGTAATAGAAGGTGGAAGAAACAGAGGAAGACCAAAGATAAGATGGAAGGATTGTATTGCGGAATACTTGAGAGTAAAGGAACTGAATGAGAACGACACGCAAAACAGAAATGAGTAGAAGAAGAAAATAAAAAAAGCAACCCCTAACGAATGGGAAAAGCTAAATAAGAAGAGATGTCAGTGTCAAGAGCAACTTACATATTTTGTTTATGAAATAATTATTCTGGTAATTTAGAATCTTTTGCAAGAAAATTTATGTATGGAATTTATACATAATACACAGGATTGACGGAAGGTGCTGGCCACAACAGATTTTTATTATGGTTCTAGTTTCTTCTTCTTTAAAATTCCGTTAATTAGTAGCAATAGCCATGACTTATAACATTGTAAAAAACAATATTATTTTAATCATATTGTCACTTTTTTTTAGAAAGTAAATTAAATAATGAATGTTTATTCGAATAAGGAACGTGTCATTATTATAAACTAGTTATCGAAGAATACGGGATTTACTTTCCATTAAGTCAGATTGACGTTTATTAAAAATTTCTGGAAGCCAGAAAAAAAATGTCATGGCTGTTGCTACAAACTAACAGAAATTTTGAAATTTCTTTTTAAAATTGTGAAGAAACTAGAAACATAATTTAAAAAAAATAGCTTTATATGCAACTTTAATTCTGTACACTTTACCTTTTTTGTCGTAAAATGAACCGGAGAACAAAAAATTCCGTAAAACAAAAATCCAATGTTAAATCCCTGTGTTCACCCCTAACCACCACGACCCTCTATAAATGCTAAAATATTTTGAAAATATGTCAAAAATATAAATGCATAAAATATATAAATAAAGTGTCACATATATTAGGATAAAATTGAATATGTCTCGTCAAATAAACCTTTTATTAAATAATATTTATTTGATATATTAATGACACAAATTTCTCATATTATATGCCATTCAAACACCTGTAACAATTAAATAAATCACTCTGAAATCCTGAAAATCCATTCAAAATTAAATATATATTCCTGTATTACAATATATTACATAATATGTACATCATCTCTCATATTAATATGAATAATAAATCTCATATAGTGTGACAGACGATTAAATAGTATTAGCAGTCCATTCTATAATGTTTGTTCTATCTGTATTTTAATTTCACGGTAAAGAGATTTTAAAAAAAACGGCGATTATAAAGCAAAGGTCGCTGGAGAGTAGATCGTATCGTCTGCGAGAGAAATACGAGTACATAATTTGATTTTAAAGCCGGAGTTCCATTACATTTATTTTAGCTTTTATTATGTGTCCAACACTTCAGTAATAAAAAAGACTCGTGAAAACATTGTTTTATAAACTAGTATAATACACGAAGATAAGTTAGATACGTAACAACGAAAAGCTTCTAAAAAAATGTAATAAAACAAACTACAAAAATAACTATATAATTTATATAATATTTTGGATGCCGGCGCCAGTTTTCTTGTTAAAACGAAATGATAGCCGGTACCGATTGCTAAGTTAAAGGCGGAACTAGACTGCCTAATATATTTGGTTTCTAGTCCCGTTATTCAAATGTTACTTTAACGTACTCATTTCAATGGTGCTAAAGGGTGATGCCTACAATTTGAGACTAGGTATTTTTCAAGACCAAATCCATTAAACGTTAGAAAAATTGGTTTTTATTTGACATTTAGAAACACAGTAATGTTTCTTTTCATCATTCATGATTTGAGTTTTCTAAGTTGTTTATATCAGAATTTATCATCATTAATGGCGAACTAGGAATTGAACGTATGTACGAGTTCTGTGAATTACATATTTCAAAAGGAAATGAATTTATGGAAGATCATTTTTTAAAAGAAAATGTACCAAAAGCTACTATATATCGGCTACATTAAGAAGAAAATTTTTTTTCAAAACACAAGCCAGGGTTTGGTAGAAGAGCCACAAACATGACGAAAGCCAACAACCGTCGACTGGATGAGCAAGTTAACAACAAATTCGGAATCGCAACGAGAATGCTGGCTAAAATATTTAACTGGACCGAGTTTCATATTGCCAGGACACTAAGGAAAAAATGCAAGATTAGGTACACAAAGAAGATTTATCCTCGAGAAAATGTTTCATTTTAAATGATGAAAGTTATATTAATTTTAAGAAAGATATAAATCCAGGGTTTTACATTGAGACTATTCCTCATGAAGTCCAAGCAAAAGCCAAGAAGAAATTTGAAAAGATATTTTCGTATGGTTGGCAATTGGTAATGGTAATGGATTCATGATAAAAATCGCATATCCAGATTTTATTGAATAAGCACGTTTTAAGGTCCCTACAATCCGATTTTAACATTTATACGATGATGTCTGTGTGTGTGTGTGGATGTGTGTGTGTATGTGTGTGTGTGTGTGTGTGTGGGATGTTGGAAGGACGATTACTCAAAAACCATAAGACTTTAAATTTGTTTAACTACGTATTTCCCAATCGGACATTCATGGGAAGATTTGAAAAGGTTTTGGTAACAATTGGACAACCGGAAGTAAAAGATTCTTGAAAAAAAATCTTCTAAATATTATTTTTTGAAATTTTTTCGTGGTAATACTAAAGAAAATTAAATTCTCTGTCTGATACATTTAAATATTTTATTATAAATATATTCTATAGATTTAGAGATAAAAGAAATATAATATATAAAATAATCTGTTGTAATAAATTTTACAGCCGAAAGAATGCCAATGAAAATTGTTTGTAACTGACAGATAAATGTCAGTGTCGGAAATCCGGAGACATTACTGAAGACTTTTTCTGGAAAGTACATACATTATATTATTTCTTAAAGTATTAATAGCTAAATATTTAATATTATAGGTATATTACATATATTCTTCAAAAATACTGTCAATCCTAACAATGAATTGGAAACATTTCGAAAAATTAGAAGAGGACAAAATTTCTTCATAAAATGAATTTAAAAATTAAACAATCTAAATATAAGGAATAGATATATGCGTAAGTAGAATTTTTGGTGTAGAGTGTAGGTATACAAGAAATGTTAAATACAATGTTTCCAATTCATTGTCAGGATTGACAGTATTTTTGAAGAATATATGTAATATACCTATAATATTAAATATTTAGCTATTAATACTTTAAGAAATAATATAATGTATGTACTTCCCAGAAAAAGTCTTCAGTAATGTCTCCGGATTTCTGACACTGACATTTATCTGTCAGTTACAAACAATTTTCCATGGCCATTCTTTCGGCTGTAAAATTTATTATAACAGATTATTTTGCATATTATATTTCTTTTATCTCTAAATCTATATAATAAAATATTTAAATGTATCAGATAGAGAATTTAATTTTCTTTAATATTACCAAGAAAAAATTTCAAAAAATATTATTTAGAAGATTTTTTCAAGAATCTTCTACTTCCGATTGTCCAATTGTTACCAAAACCTTTTCAGATCTTCCCATGAATGTCCGATTGGGAAATACGTAGTTAAACAAATTTAAAGTCTTATAGTTTTTGAGTAACCGTCCTTCCAACATCCCACACACACACACACACACACACACACACACACACACACACACACACACGCACAGACACACACACACACACACACATACACACACACACATCCACACACACACACACACACACACACAGACATCATCGTAAAAATGTTAAAATCGGATTGTAGGGTCCCTACAATCAGATTTTAACGTGCTTATTCAATAAAATCTGGATATGCGATTTTTAGCATGAATCCATTACCTCTCTTAGCGAGAGGTTAAAAAGGTAAAAACTCGGTTACTTGATTTTTAAGGTGTACGCAATTTTTTTGCAAGCCAGTGTACATTATATTATTTCTTATTGTAATAATAGTTAAATATTTAAATTTATATTACATATACCCTTCAGAAATACTGTTACTACCGACAATGAATTGGAAACATCTCGAAATATTGGAAGAGTATAGGACAAAATTTCTTCATAGAATGAATTTAAATTTAAAATAATCTAAATATATGGAATAGATGTAAGTAGAATTTTTGGTGTAGAGTGTAGGTATACAAGAAATGTTAAATACATTAGCGCTTGACAAGCAGATATGGGGCCCATGTCAGATTTTCAAATTCCATGTGGTTTATTTTCCTCGACAAGTAAATTCCATACTCCTGGTTACAAATTAACTACGTGAATTTAGAAAATCTTGAAATTTTTAATGAAAAATTCTGATATTTGACATCTATGTACATAATTACTAATTATCATTCTGAAACGGGCCCTCACATCTGCTTGTTAAGGCCAACAATGTAACATGACTGTTCGTGCCCTATAGTTATGTAACCAAAAAAAAAAAAAAAAGTGGCGAGAGGTATTGTGCTGGCCACAACAGATTTTTTTTGTTCTTCATTATGTAAAACAATCAGTATGCATTTTGAAATAAGTGCATTCAGCAAAGACATCCCTTTTATTAAAAAATATCATGTTAGCAACAATTATTTAAATTTGGATAGAGTTAAGTTCATCAGATTAACCTAAATCTGTGGTATGTATAGTTATCATTGAAACCTTCGTTTTTGTTACGAACAACGATAATCCACCTTGTGTGCCCGAATTGTGCCCAATGGAGAATTTTAGCCAATATTTACGAGAATGGTAAAATATTGAGACCGAGTTTCCGAATCGCATTAAGTCGTTTATTATAAAAATTGATCTTAGTCTTGTACAAAAGATAGTTGAAGGCGTACCAAAAAAATATGATTTGGCCAGCACAATACCTTCCGTCAATCCAGTGTATTATGTATAAATTTCATACATAAATTTTCTTGCAAAATATTCTAAATTACCAATATAATTATTTCATAAACTAACTATGCAAATTGCACTTGACTCTGACATCTCTTCTTATTTAGCTTTTCCCATACGTTAGGGGTCAATATTTTTTATTGTCTTCTTCCACTCATTTCTGTTTTGCGTGTCGCTCTCATTCAGTTCCTTTACTCTCAAGTATTCCGCAATACAGTCCTTCCATCTTATCTTTGGTCTTCCTCTGTTTCTTCAACCTTCTATTACTAAGCTATTCGTTCTTCTTCCAATATATTCTTTATCTCTCCTCATGACATGTTCAAACCAATGTAATCGTCTCTCTTGTATCTTTCTAGAAACTTCTAACACAATAGAGTTATTTCCCTTATTCTTTCATTCCTTACCATATCTTTCTATGTCTTCCCCAACATCTATTTCAATATCCTCGTCTCTGTCACATTTATTTACTATTCATTTATACTCTCATCTGCCAATTTGAATTATCTGAATATATTAGCAGATACCATAGTTAGCGTAGCTGGCTGATTTATTAAATTTAATATATATTTATAATTCTTTAACTCTATATCTATTGTATACGAAGTATAAAATGCAATCGAATCGTATAGATAATAATATATTCTTTAAGTTATAATACCGTTAAATGCGTTTTTTTCAAGAAAAACTGTTAAAATCTTCAAATGAAGGTACTTCCGGTTCACCAATTATAACAAAAATATAATCTCCTCTTCTTCTGGATGTAAACTTGAGGAATACGAAAAAAATATGATTTTTGGAATCGTGGTATTGAAGTTATGCGATCCGAAACTTTCGAAACACACACACACACACACACACACACACACACACACACACACACACACAAAATTGGACCTCGTTTGGCGAATTGGAATTATTTCGTAAATGTGTTTATTTCTCATTATGAACCACAACCACAGGTTTAAAAATTTAGTTAAAGTGTACACTTTTTATGGTCATTCAAAATTTTTAACATCCCCCTTTAAACAATAATAACTAACACCTGATTCACTAAGCAGGGGCTGAAGTACTCTAAAAAGTGTGTCTTAATATTCAGCCGTAGAAAAATAATATGTTAAACTATTCATAAACTGTTTATATACTATTTTGTTTCTCACTTATTAAAATTATAGATGAAACTGTTTTAGAGTGTAATACAAACTTTTGTGGACCGATAATTGACTTTTACTGTAAATATATCCTGTATCATTCGGGTCAACGAAAGTAAAGGCATAATTTATAACTTTTAAGGCCTTTCAAAGAACCTTCTTGATAAAATTGAAAGCATTTCTTTATACTGTATAATAGACATCATAACAAAAGGAAATCTTCCTTTTGCAGCTGTTTCGTGGCGATATTAATCGATATTACTTTTTTTATTGACTAGTGTGGGTGTTTAGTTTACACTCACGTCTCAAACGGGGGTGGGGGTGTTTGTGTTTGTAGCACTAATTGTATTCATGGGGTGGCCTGAGGATTATTGGAAAGTGAGAAGGGGTAGCTAATTTGTATGTTAAACAGGGCAAACACCCTTAAGAAAAATTGTTCACGCCCGAAGAAAGTAAATCGACTACTTAGACTAATGACAAATAATAATTAAATATGGACTGTTTAATTATAAGAGCTCACAGGTGGTATACCATTTTAGAATTTTGAATACTTACAGATTTTCTTCATTTAATAAATTATTTCCTCCGCCTTGGGGAATTTCGTCCCGGAATTAAATTACATTAAAACGCAGCAATCTTATTAAAATATTTCCTACTATTTATACGTTGGATCTAAGTGGCCTTAGACGTTGGCAGTCGAACAAGCGCACATCGGCAGCAGCTAAAAGCGTCGCGATGCGCTGCTGTCTTCACCACACAAAACAACTGAACCGAGGCAAGGCCCACTGTATAGACAAATGGGTCACTTACAGAAAAACACTAAGAATATTGGACAAAAAAGATCGGACAGGGAAGAGATTTCTTTAGTTTTTATACTTGTATAAAAAGTTGGGATAAGTTTTCGCTACTTAGAATATCGATTTCTTAACTTTGAAGTTTGGAAGATGGATTATTTTGGTGGTGATATTCATTTTGTATTTTCAATTTTGTATGCCTTTCAAATTACTACTCTGTGGCCAGGCTCCACCTGTAAAATTCAAAACATTTGTAAAATTTTATTACTTTATTTTTCATTAAAATATATTGATGTAATATAAATCTACAATATATGAACTTACAAACAATTATTGTTACTGTAATATGCCAAATAACCATTCAAATAGCGTTATTTCCACGCGACTTTACACAAAGAGGCCAAATTATGATGCCCTCATGGGCAATATATAAGTGCGAGTGAGACGAAACGATTTTCCCTCTCTACGCTCTACACTACTGCCGGTGAGCCACGCGGTGGCTTGGCCTCTTTCGTTGCGAGCAGAGCGCAGGGCAAGCGCTACAACAGATAATGCTTGCTTCAAACAAGTATATTTTATTATTTTCAATTGTTTTTGTAAAAACGATTTAATAATTACTATTACACAGTTATTTAAACTAAACATTTACAAACAATGTATAGTTGATAATAAATCATGAATTGTAGAATTGTTCAAATAGCAATAACAAAGAAGTGACAAATTTAACAACAGTACGAACTGTTTACAACAATGGGAATTTAATTAAAGATATATTTTAAGAAAAAAGTTACATTAATTACTTATTAGTTCTTTTGAATATAAAAAATATAATCTTATAAGCGCAAAATAAAATCATTGGAATAACAACGTGAGGATGAGAATTTCTCGGCCTAGATTATTGAGTGGTGGGAAGAACTCATAGCTGGCTGGGCTACACGCTGCACTGTCTAGCGTCTAGCCTGCCATTCCACCATTAATTTCAATAGAAAAGGAATTGTCATCAGACTTATCAAAAAAGTATCAAAAAAGGAAAAATTTTGCGATGACAATCAACAGATTTGCTAAATATAAAAGAACGTCGGATTGATTTAATATACAAAGGAATACTATTTTTCTTTTTCGTACATTTACAATAGGTATAATATCTAATTGTATGTTGATTATTTATGTAGCGTTCAAAAATGATTGATCGTTCTTCGTTATAGCCAACAATACCTCAAATAGTCTGAGCTCTGTGTGATGTTATATTTCTTCGTAGAAAATAACTTTTTATTAAGCAGCTTTTATGATAATCTTCAAGTTAATATAATAACATATTTCTTCATAACACAAAAATTAAGTGCTTTCTCCATAGAAAAATCATATTAAAAATTTAGAAACCATAAATTTTGATAATATTTTTAATGAGAAATGTCTGTGAAACATTTTATTAGTTAATGAAAAAGTTACTACTTTACTCTAATAAAACTTTTAATATTATAGCAATATATTAAATTATAAAAGATCTGATGTGACCAACACAGTACCTCCCGCCATTTACCTATGTATTTAATTTTTATATTACTTTATAAATTTATCCATAAAATATATAGAAAAAGTATTAAAGCAAACTTGTAGAAAATGGAATAATCTTTAATTTTTATAATAACAAATTTAAAAAATATATATTTAAAGATATTTTTTGAAGAAAAACTATCTTGAGCTGCAAGTAAACTGCCATTTCCGGTTATCCGATTGTCACCAAAGTCTAATCAGTTCTTTCCATATTAGAATAAGGTAGAAATACATGGTTTCAAAACTTTCTGAATGGTAGTATTTGAGTTAGAACGTAAAGAGGATCCACACACACACACACACACACACACATACATACATACATACATACAAACAGACATCATCGTGATCGTGAAAATGTTAAAAATGGATTCTAGGGACCTTAAAACGTGGTCATTTACCAAAATCTCGATATGCGAGTTTTAGCAAGATCCCTATACCTCCCTTACCAAGGTAAAAATGATGTACACATTACACATAACATAGCTTTAACCGTCTAGGTTCGATTCCGATCGACCACCTCTTCGGGTTAATGTTAAAACTTTAGCTATGTTAATTATTGTATTAATAAGCAGATTCAATATACTTCCCTTATACCATAGAATCGTCCATTCAATTTTTTTCCGAAAACTTATGTTACATATGATTGTGCAGATATATTGCGAATAAAAAAGCATATATTAGTACACTCAGAAATGACTAATAGCCGAAATAATATATAACAATACCTTAGTGACCCACTGTTATTTATTTATGTTGTAATTCGTGCTAATTGTTGCTGTCATCTCTTATTTTCTTTCGTCTGTCAACAGCAGATCTATAAATGTTTCAGAGATCATTAGAAAGATTAATAATACATTTTTCAAAGTTACTTTTTTATTGGATAGTCACGTCTTCTCTTTAATCTGATGTCAAATACACTGGAAGAAAAACGTTTTACGAACAATTGAAACGTCAATTTTGTGTCATCTCACTATAAATTGAAATGGGATATTCACAAGTGTTCATCTTTTAAAATCATTTCTTTTATTTTTATAGTAACAGCATTTTTTATTAAACTCAATAAATGTAAAATCACATCCTTCATTGTTACGTTATTACTAATTTTACAGTACACAAAAAAACTGTTTATAAACTGATCTATGTCATCTAGTGTTTATCTTTTCTGTGTATAAACAACATACATCGTTACAATTAGATAATAAATTCATGAAAATTAAATATTGCATCTTGCAAAAAAATATAATTAAAGTGACTATGGACAAATGTCCTATCAAAAATAAATGACAATTATGTGAAAAATATAAATGTTTAGTTAAATTAGACACTGGATATAAATTCTTAAGTAACATTCAATCATCACCGGCCTATTAGAAAACTAAAAAAAAAAAGATTTAATGGCAATGATTCGGCAACTGGGAACTTAACAAACCAACAATATTTTTAACTCTTTCATCCCCTAAAACATGGTGGCTGGAATTAATAAAATCTTTATACAAATTAGAACAAAACTATTTCTAATAATGAAATTCTAAATTTAGAAGAATATGAAAAAACGAAATTAATACTGTAACGTGCGCCCCTGACTTAAGAGTATACGAGCGGGATGGGAAAACCCATACGCGTTCAGACTGGTTAATTACATCCGGTGGAGTTCTAGCAAGACACTGGGCTGTATAAATACCGTCCGAAGGACAGCGGAGAAATAGTCTGATATATAGAAGCAACGAACAATGAAGATGGTGGTGATATAAATAAACAGTCTACGAGTTGTTAACATAAATAAATGTAGTTATATAAATAAATGTATTGATATAAATATTGTTTAAATAAATAATCTTCGTGTTTAAGCATTTAATAATATTCTTAGTCTTAAATTAGTGTTTATAATTATTTAATCATAGTGTCAATTATTTTTATTATATTTTTAATATTTATCCTAATTATTATCGTCTAATCAACGTATTGTTTTAACTAATAATAATTCTCTGATTTTTACACTTCACTCATATAAATAAAACGTCACAATACGAAATGATCCAATAGATATTCTGACTTCAAAATTAATAAATTAATGCTGCTTTTGAAACAATATTCGACTATTTCTCAAAATTATTATGTGGAAGACTGTGGAATTTCAAATGCGGGGATCACCTCATGATCATAAAATATATTCTTTTGGTTGAAGATGCTCCAAAATTTGATTCTTTTGACAAAAATAATGGGGAGTGTATTTCGTTTATTGAAAAATTTATAACTTGCCATTATGATCCGGAAGACCCATACTTGACCGTTCAAAGACATACACACACGCACACTAATTATAAAAGAACAAAAAATAAAAATAAATGCAGATTTATTAACTATTAGCTGCCACTGCTGCCAGTGAGCCAAATTCAAAATTAAGTGAAACAAGCAAAAATATTAATAATTTAGTATGTGGAAGTAGCGACTTTTCGTTGTTCTACACAGCCAAATATTTACAAGTAAGTGTGTCTTTTCATCACAAAACACGCGTTTAGGAACATAGATGGCAGTACCAATCTTTTAATAATAATAAATTCAATTTACATTATTTACTAATGATCTTTATTCCTGTATTTCATAATGTATGCTGATGATCTTAGTTTATATAAAAAAAGGTTTCTTTGACTAATTGTCTTAGTCTTCAAGTAGATCTTGATAGACTAAATATTTATCTTAAGCAGAATGACATGCATCAACTACAGTAAAAGTTCCTTTATCTCTTTTTCACGTAGTAGAAATGTATTTCAATTTAAGTACAATATTGATAGAAATGGTATCAGTCGTGTATCTCAAGTCAACGATTTTGGGATCATTTTAGATAAGAAATTAATTTATGATATACATATTAACAGCGTAGTTAAAAGACATATAAAATGCTTGGATTTATATTTCGAGTTGGATGAAATTTTAAAAATCCCTCACTCTCGTTCATTTATACTGTACTTTTGTCAGATCTCAACTGGAATTTTCTGTTGTATGTTGGTCGCCACATTATCAAATATATGTGAATAGAGTTGAGGATATTCAGCGTAAATTTATTTCTGCACTGAATTCTAAATTTCAGAATAATTCAATTTAATTTACCTTCTTACAAAAACGTAGAGAGATGCTGGACTTAATTTTTCTTTATAAAGTTATAAATGGTCATATTGATAGCCCAACTCTCTTTAATAAAATATCTCTACGTGTACCCTCTTATTCTACTCGTTCATCTGATATTTTTTCTGTAAAAATCTATAGGATTAATTTTGCAATGTTTTCCCCGTTAAATCGTCTATTGTGTTGATAATAATTTAGTATGTTTCTGCGATATACCCGATATATTTAGTTGCACTTTGTATTTATTTAAAAAGTTTATAAAAAAATAGCTTCACTTATATATCTACCTCTTTATGAGTTTATTTCTCTTTTTCTATGTTAGCTAATTTTCATTATATTTGTTGTCTGTAACAAGATTTTTTTTGTATTAATTATTCAAATGTTTAAATCATTATATCGTACCGTGAAACACCTAAAATCTATCGGAAAGTTTAGAATCTTTACAACCACTTAAACAATGTAAAATTCATTACATTCTGATTATCTTTCAAAACTTTTAATCACCCATCCTACCATATTCTGAAGATCTAAACTTTAAAATATTTTATAGGGCCTATAATAAATATTTATAAAGTCCATGAAATTGCTATAAAATCTCGCAGGCTTTCAGAACTTATCCCTTAAAAATACACCCCTTTCAACCCTTCAGTATGCCACAATATATAAGTAAATAACTTCCTGGAAAATTTCATAGATAACTACGATCACTTATCGAAGTGCATTTGCTTGTTCGTAGTCTACCATCTTGATGAGAATATATTGGTAGAAAATATAAAAAAAGAAAAATGATTTCAGACTAAATGAAATATCAAAAAACATAGGGAGATATTTCAGTGATTGTCCAGAGGAAAATAAAAATTAATCACTTGTTGCCCGAATAAAGAAAATAAATTGATTTGAGCGAGGATCATTATATACAAGGTGTTATTTCAGCCTGAAATAATGAACACAGCGCAGAAAGAAAATTAAAGGAACGACGGAATCATTATTTTTCTAAATGATAACATTATATATGAGATGTCTTTTATATTAATTATGTCTTTATAAAATACAGACGGATGAAAAAATCTTTCAGCACTTAGCTAGACACTGTCACTTTATACTCTGAAATCTCGTTCCTGAAAGTTGTCTGATAAAGGTCATCTACAAATTGTATGAATTAAGATTTTAGCTCCGCCCATTCTGTCAAATTCAGTAGCGTCATATACTCGTACATCGTTGTTATAATTGTTTTGTTATTATAAAAATATGTTGTGGCCCGCACAATACCTCTCCCCATTTCCATTTTATGGTATTGTATTTTATTCACGATTTCTTGTACATACAAAAAATTCTAATTTTTCATTCCAAATTTTATGATTCCATGTGGGTTATTTTCCTCTAAAAGTAATTTCCACATTCCTAGCGACAAATTAACCTCGTGAACTTAGAAAATCTTAAAATTTTAAATAAAATTTATAACATTTGACATCTATGTACGTAGTTAACAACTGTCATTCTGACAAGGGACCCCATATCTGCTTCTCAAGGCCAACAAAGTCGCGCTCTATTTTTACTTCCTTGTACGGAAGTAAAGGAAGTATTGTAATCGCGAAAAATTTCGGTTTTCAGATTTCAGCGGAAATATCCATTTTGAGCATCCCTGAATCCATTTTGACTAATTTCGTCGTGACGTCAAAACGTCCGTCCGTACGTACGTATCTCGCATAACTCAAAAATGGTAAGACGTAGAAAGTTGAAATTTTGTATTTAGGACTCCTATAACATCTAGTTGTGCACCTCCCTTTTTGGTTATTACACAATTTCCAGAAGTGGTACTTTACATGAAGCCTATAATAGGTTTTAATGAAAAACTGTTTTAAAATATAATCCAAAACTTTTCAAATTTGGTATACAAGACTTTTATGTCAATCTAAATAACATAATAGATTTTGGTTAAAATAGGCTAACCGGAAGTGGTACATTACTTGAAGTTGTTAACAGTTTTTCTTGAATAAAATGATTTTATTTTGATTTTAGAAATAAATGCTTCAAATAAAAGTTTTAGAGAATTAATTTCTGCGTCTAGCACATCAAGTATTATTAAATTAGCCCTTTGTATAAGCGAGATATGTAAATTTAAAAATTATATACTTTTTTGTTTTTGTAATAAAGCTTGCTATGGATTAGGACAAAAAAATTAAAAAAAATATTCATGTCAAATTACGTTAAATACGTGCAATTTTATGATTTGTACAATAACAAATATTATATTTTTATTGTGAAATTAGTCATATTCATTGTTGTAATCAAATATTTCTTTGTTGTGATCAAAACTCTTTTTAAAAACTCCCTTTATGGTCGCTATATATCTTACTGTTTTGAAGTTAAAATTAATATTTTGTAATTTATTTATTAAAAAAATATGTATAGTTTAATAATCGTACAAGGAAGTCGTGTGGTGTCCACATCAGATTCTATGAAGAAGTTTCTAAATGTCAGAGATTCTTCTAATTCATTGATGAGATCAACGATATTTCTTATGGATATACAGGATGTAACAGAAATAAGTACATTTAATTTAACCAGTGATAGAACTCGAGAGCAACAATATTTATTAATAACTTTTTTTCGAAATCTCAATTTTTTTAGCATCTATGACTGGTTAAATTTATGCACTTATTTCTGTTACAGCCTGTATGTTATGTATTTTACCTATAATTTTAAATATTTAGTTAATAAAACAATAAGAAATATTTAATGTAGGTAGGTACTTCCCAGAAAAAGCTTTCAGTAACATCACAAAAACTGTTGATTTTTGACAATGACATTTTTTTGTCAATTGCAAACATTTGAATTTGTCAACTAGTTTCTTTGGTGTAGTGATCTGTGGTTTGCACTGTGGGATTTATTACGTCAGATAATTCTATAAATTGTATTCTTTATCTCCAAATCTATAAAGGATATAATAAAAAAAATATCAGATTTAGAATTTAGTGTTCTTTATTTTTTGTAATAATATAAATTTTCAAAAAATAATATTTAGAAGATTTTTTTAAGAAACTACTACTTCTGGTTGTCCAATTGTCACCAAAACCTTTTCAACTCTTCCCATTAATGTCAGATTGAGGAATACGTAGTTAAACAGGGCTTAAATCTTATAGTTTTTAAAGAATCCTCCTTCCAAAATCCACACACAGACACATCCACATACACACACCACCGTAAAAATGTTAAAATCGGATACTAGGGACCTTAAAACTTGCTTATTCACTAAAATCTCGATATGCGATTTTTAGCATGAACCTAACTCCTTAGCGAGAGGTAAAACCATTTGTTAGGTTCAGTAAACGCATTCAAAATACAAAAATAAGTCATCTAATAACTTTACTAGCAAATGTGAAACCATTTGTGAAAAATAAAACACTGACATATCATAACGCTATACGCACAGCTGTCAATTAAGTTTCTAAACACAGCCAAATTGCAAACACATATATAACGGACAATTCCCAAACTGTTACCCATCCAAGTACTAATTGTTATCATTCTGGCTTGACTTCATAAACCATATTCATTTATTTTGTTTCAGAATTTCTGCACATCTTTCCAGAGAAGTCAACGAATTTCCAAGACATGGACCAAGGACTCAGGATGAAAAACGATGACCTTAATGAATCATTTAAGCAAAGTCACAAAGGTTAAATAATTTTTTTCAAGCTCTAATAGTTGTAGTTATTGATGACTATAGATCGTACACATAAAATAAGATCAATATGCTTTTCAAAGAATATTATATTTGCAGTAAATTACAAAGAAAGATGACAAGACAAAATCAGGCAAAAATATATAACAACATTGATACGATACAAAACAACAACAGCCACCTTAATTATTAATATTATGACTGGTGACATTTGACACTGACAAGTAATAGAATGTTTTAATACTTCAACACTTCCCCTAAAACTTTACATGACTTGTCATTGTCAATTTAAATACATTTTAAAACATTGGTAAATGTCACATCATACCTAACAAATTTCTTAAATGTTTGTATCTTGCATACGGAAGAGGTTTAGTAAATATATCCGCTATTTGTTGTTCACTTGACACATGTTCAATTGACAATTGTCCTTCACAAATTTGTTCTCGTACATAATGAAATCGTACATCTATGTGTTTAGAGCGTTTATGGAAAACTGGATTTTTCGCCAATTTGATGGCACTCGCGTTGTCAACAAATAATGTAGGTGCACTCTTTACTGATGTTATCTCACTAAACAGTCTGTTCAGCCATACACCTTCTTTTGCAGCCTCACTAGCAGCAATATATTCTGCTTCCGTAGTAGAAAGCGACACGCAATTCTGTCTTCTACTAGCCCAAGTTATTGCTCCACCACTATATTTAGCAACAACTCCACTTACTGAACGTCTTGTTGTTGGCTCGCTTGCATAATCTGCATCACTGAAGATTTGTAGCTTGCTCGTCTTGTCTGAATATGAGTATTTAATACCTAACATTACGGTACCTTTAAGATATTTCATAATTCGTTTTACCATATTCCAATGTTCTTTCTTTGGATGTTCCCAGAATTGAGACAAGTAATTAACAGAGAATGTAATATCAGGACGTGTAGCGACTGCTAGGTACATTAAGCAGCCTACAGCTTCTCTGTAAGGAGCAGTCGTTTCTTCAATATCCAATTCTTCTATTTCAAGATACTTTTCAATTGGAGTAGAAACTGAATTAGCTGCAATCATGTTGAATCGACGAAGAATATTTTCTATGTGTGTTTTCTGACTAATAAAAATAGACTTGTCTTCTTTGCGTTGAATTGACATATTCAAATAATAGCCAACATTTTCTTCTGTCAATTCAAATTCATTTTTCAAATTTTTGAAAAAATCATGGATGTCTTCTTTTTTTGTTGCAGCAATCAGACCGTCATCAACATAGAGTACTACGATCAATTTATTTTCTTTCGAAATTTGATAAAACAAGCATGGGTCAGCCATACTTTCACATAAACCAAAATTAAGCACGACATCTGTAAATCTTTTGTTCCAGCATCTCGGTGATTGTTTTAGACCATACAAACTCTTTTGAAGTTTACAAACACGATCAGTTTTGTCTTTGAATCCTTCTGGTTGATGCATAAAAATTTCTTCATCCAGAAAACCATTTAAAAATGCTGTCTTGACATCAAATTGAGCTAGTTGAAGACCTTCATTTGCTGTTATACTGAGTATAGACCTAATCGTGTCAAAACGAGCTACAGGACTAAATGTTTCATTATAGTCGATTCCTTTTCGCTGACTGTAGCCTTTTACTACCAATCTAGCTTTATACCGATGAATTTTACCTTGTTCATTCCTTTTAATACGATAAACCCAGCGATTAGAGATAGCTTTCCGACCAACAGGCAAACCTGTTAGAATCCACGTTGAATTTTTTATAAGTGACGCCATTTCCTCGTCCATTGCTTTCTTCCAATGATGACTCTCTTCTGAATTCATTGCTTCATCATAACTTTTCGGCTCGTCAATTTCTGCTATCATGAATTCTACTGGATGATCAGGGTTGTCGATTTTATTCTTATTTTTACTTCGAAGTCGTTCTTTTATTGACGTATCTTCTGGGGTAGTTGATTTCTTACTATCGTCGGTATAATTGTCAACAGGGAATACAGCTATTGTTTTCTCACCATATTCTTGTTCAAAGACGACGTCTCTGCTACGTATGATTTGATTTCTTGTTTTCATCCAAACACGAAAGCCATCAATTTCTTCAGAATAACCGACAAATTTACCTCTTTGTCCTTTTGCATCCCACTTTTTGCGATGCTCCTTCGGTACATGGACGTACATTCAGTACCAAATATGTGAAATTTACTTAGATGGATTTGTTTGTTTGTAAACAATTCATACGGTGTCTTCTTTTCAATGCTGCTAGGACCTGTTCTATTTAGTATATATACTGCTGTATTTACTGCTTCAGCCCACAGTGATTTGGGCAAACTTTTAGAAAGAATCATTGTTCGCGCCAATTCAACTATAGTTCTGTTTGTGCGTTCAGCACAACCATTTTGTTCTGGAGTATATGGATTTGATATTATAAATTTTATACCTCTAGACTGCAAAACATTTCTAACACTTCTGTTGTTAAATTCGAGACCTCCATCACACTGAAAACTTTTGATTTCTTGGCCATGCTGATTTTTAATGAAATTGAGCATTTCTTTGATCTTTTCAAAGACTTCAGACTTCTCTTTTAGAAAATAGACTATGCGGTATCTTGAATAATCGCATGTGAAACATATAAAACACCTTGAACCTCCAATGGATAAAATCTCCATCGGGCCACAAAGATCCGCATGAATAATTTCTCCAACTTCTTTCGCACGTTGTTGACGAGAATAAAAACTATTTCGATGTTGCTTCCCTTCTGCGCAGGCTCCGCAGAATTTATGATCGTCCTCTACGTTGAGGTCATGTTTTTTTTAAAAATTCCTGAACATGTCGTTTGTTCTGGTGACCCAGACGTTCATGCCAAACTTGAAGATTTTCTTTTGAAATAACATTGCTTTCGAATACACATACAGTCTCAGGGGGTTTCACTCTTATCAGCATCTTGAAAAGTTGACCAATACGGACACCTTGGGCTTTGATGATACCGTCCTTTACGAATTGACATTCAGTTTTAGATAAATTAAATGACATGCCTTTGTCAAGTGCAGATGTCACAGAAAACAAATTTCTTCGGGCAGTTGGCACGTACAAAACATTTTGCATATAACATGGAAGCCAATTACCTTTAACAAAGGCTTCGAATTTTATCGTGCCTTTTCCAATTGCATCCATCGTGGACTTGTCACCAATATGTACCTTGACATCTGTCGTAAATCTTTCAAATGAAGAGAACCACTCTGCATGATGTGTTAGATGGTCCGTAGCACCTGAATCAACAATCCAATCATCGTTTTCTATTTCTGCACTCATGGCTTCAGTAATGAATGCTTGATCGTTGACATTACTAAGTGACCTTTTTGTGTCACTCTTTTGTCTTTTCGTTTTAAGATTTGGACAGTCTTTTCTGAAGTGACCTATCCCGCTACAAGCATAACATTTGAAATTCCTTTTATCTTTTCCTTTTTCATTTACTGATTTGACAAATTTCCTTGTCTGTTTATTTGAAGTATCACCCTTCGCTATAAGAGCTGCTAGCTCGTCATGTTTCTCACTTTTCTGCTTTCGACGTTTTTCATCAGCTGTTAGAAGTCCTACTAAGTTCATGAACGTTTGTTGCTCTTCGGATCTTGCCCACCAGGCTTGCCGAAGACTTTCATACTCATCAGGTAATGTATCTAGCAATTTCACCATCATCGACGATTCATCAGGCTTAACATTTAATTGCTGCATTCGTAACACTAGTCCTTCGAATTTGGCTATATGTGACACCATATCATCAGATTTATTCATGTTAAAATTGAAAAATTCAGTTTGGACAGTGTGAGCGGCTTGCTTTGTTTGCTGTTCGAAAATCGCGTGTAATTTTATCCACATATCATTTGCAGATTCACATGCAATGAGTAATGCCATTACACGGGCCTCTAGCGTTCTGATGATAATTTGACTCGCTGAACGATCTGCCTTATCCCATTCTTTAAATTTCAAATTGTATACGGCTTGTTGTTCTGGGGTAGCAGTAGGCCCCAATTTTTTTGGTTTTACTATATCGCCTATACAAACTTCATACGCTCCTTCTGTACCTCGGAGCAAATTCCTTACTGCAAACTTCCAAATATTCCAATTTTCAGCACCACATAGTTTTTCAATTCCGTGAAACTCCATTCTGTTATTTTCGAAGAGGATTTACTTTGAAAATACTAAATTCTTATTTTACATGCAGGAACTACGCTCTGCTACCATATTGATGACTATAGATCGTACACATAAAATAAGATCAATATGCTTTTCAAAGAATATTATATTTGCAGTAAATTACAAAGAAAGATGACAAGACAAAATCAGGCAAAAATATATAACAACATTGATACGATACAAAACAACAACAGCCACCTTAATTATTAATATTATGACTGGTGACATTTGACACTGACATTTGACACTGACAAGTAATAGAATGTTTTAATACTTCAACAGTAGTCATTATTTGGATCCCCTATCATATGCAACATATTAGAAAGTTCAATGACAATTACACTTGCACGGATTTCTTAATGTGATGAAATTAGCTCTATCCAAATTTACATAATTATGGCTAACATGATATCTTTTATAAAAGGGATAAGCCTTTGCTTAATGCACTTATTTAAAAATACATACTGGTTGATTTACAGACAAAATATTGTTGGGAAATCCCTAAAGATAACATTGCCAGCCATACAAGAATGTAAAATCCTGCATTTGCAGTTTTTCAGAATTCGTAAAAGTAAAATAACTTTCATCATTCAAAATGAAACATTTTCCAGAAAAAATTTCCAGCAATCGCCAACATCTTGAACATATTATTTGCTGTTGATTCTCAATTCTTTCAGGTATGGCAATCTTCTTTATGTATCTAATGTTGCATTTATTTCTTAGTGTCCTGATAATATGAGACTCGGTCCAGTTAAATATTTTAGCTTGCATTGTCATTGAGATTCCAGATTTGTTGTTAACTTACTCATCCAGTCAACAGTTGTTGGCTTTTGCCATTTTTGTGGCTTTTCTACCAAACCCTGGCTTGTGTTTTGAAAAAATCATTTTCCCTCAACCACAGAGCACAAATTAATAATTAATAATGTACTGATCTGTGCCTCAACGTTCAATGTAGCGATATACAGAATGTTCCACAACTTAGGACAAAAAATTAAAGGGTATATATATATATATATATATATTGTACGACGTGCTGATCATGAAACAAAAAGTGTTTTTTTTTTTAATTCGCAAAGTTAAGGGTACTTTACTTGCAGTAGACATTTTTTGGACTACGGAGTAGCATACGTCATAGAAAGAAATTTTAAATGAAATTAATTATCAAAGAAACATTATGTAATGTACGTTAGATTTAGAGATAATAATTGTTTTGAATACAAAATAATTTCTAATATTAATGTATTGTATTTAATATTAACATAATTTGGGAAATAACTAAACACATACCTGAAGCACAAAACTACAAATACTGTTCAAAATTTGCACCATTTATCCCTACACACATTGCAGCACGTTGAATTAATGATCTAGTACAGCCTTGAAACGAATTTTGTACTCGTATTGTTTCTGCTGAATTTTCTATTCTCTGCCTAAGTTCCTCTTCGTTTTCCGGTGCAGTTTGGGTATCGTATACGAGTGATTTAAAATGACCCCAGAAATAAAAATCCAGCGGATTTAGGTCAGGGGACCTAGCAGGCCAAGCTACAGGACCACCGCGGCCAATCCACCTGTCCTCAAACACTTGGTTCAAATGTTCTCTTACATTTAAAGCATAGTGTAGTGGCGCACCATCGTGCTGAAACCATGCCTGCTGACACACATTTAAAGGCACATTTTTAAGTAGTTCTGGCAAAGTATTTTGTAAAAATAATAAATAATTAGCTCCAGTCACCCTATTTGGTAGAAGATACGGCCCAAGTAACATTCCATTAACAATACCTGCCCAAACATTTCTCGAAAAACGATGCTGAAAACTGCCTCATACAACAACGTGTCGATTTATTTGAGTCCAATAATGAGAGTTATGATAATTATGAACTCCCTCCCTCGTAAAAGTTGCCTCATCAGAAAATATGATGTACGAGGGGAAATTAGGATTTTCAGTATGTTTTTGTAAAAGCCAGTTGCAAAACTGTACTCTAAACTGATGTTCAAATTCTGTTAGACCCTGTACCCGTTGAAAATGGAATAGGTGGCAGTTATGATCTCTTAAAATTCGCCATACTGAATTATGTAGTACTCCTAATTGTTAAGATACTCTTCGGGTACTAATAGTTGGTTCAGCATGTACAGCATCTAAGATATCAATTACCATATTATCGTGTTGATAATGGCGGCCACCACCTCTCCGACGATTAGGTCGCACAGATCCTGTGTCTCGAAGGCGATGGACTATCCTCACAAACAAACGGTGAGTAGGTAATCGCCGTAAAGGATAACGTTCAGCATACAGACGTCGTGCCAATAACGAATTTTGCCCTGTTTCTCCATAAATTAACACCATGTCCACTAATTCACTGTTACTAAATGCATCCATTTTAACAAAAACTACACTACACTGCTAGTCACTGTAAAATTAGAACACTGCACCAGCAAAGATAAATGATTATTAACAGCAATGTCGACGAAATAATTCCTTACCACCTATCAAATTAAATTAAATTATTAATTACACAATATTAGACATTTATTAGTATTAGATATTATGTAAACAACTACTTTCATTGTAGAAGATTTGAAAAAAAATATTAAAAATAACTACCGAACAGTGGCAAAAAAATGTTTGCTTGAAATACGATGCAATTTTTTGAGAATCTTTAAAAAAATATTTTTGTTTTATAATCAGCACGTCGTACAGTATAAACCCTTTAATTTTTTGTCCTAACTTGTGGAACATGTATAGTAGCGTTTGGTACATTTTTTTTTTAAATGTTCGGCCATAAATTCCTTTTGGAATATGTAATTCACAGAACTCGTATATACGTTCAATTAATAGTTCGCGATTCATTATGATATAATTCTGATACAAATAACTTAAAAAACTCAAACCATGAATGATGAAAAGTAAGATTACTGTGTTTTTAAATGTAACGCTTAATATATTTGAGCTTAAAAAATGTCTAGTCTCAAATTTTAGACATCACCCCTTAGTTAAATAATCTTACTGTTCCCACATAAATGCTATTTTTGATTGAAATAATTTCGTGTTGGAATGAAAACTGCCTATATCACTTTTTTAAATCCAGAATCCATATTTGTTTATTATGTTTCTATTGATCTGTTTTTTCTTTGTCGTTCTTTGTTGTGTTTTATGATTGTTGCGATTGCTGGAACTGTGATTAATTCGTATATGTTTGATTTAGATTTTGATTTGATTGATGAAACGGTCCTTCAATATTTGTGTTAGTGGTTAAAATGTTCCCCGAGCTTAGCGTGCCAGTTCAAAGGAATAATCTGCATTGTCATGGAAATACGTTTCACTTTTTCAGCAGGATTTTCCTATTTTCATTACGAAATTACTATAATTAAAATTTAATCACGAGATTAATTTTAACAATAACATGTTTGTTTATTATTTTATGGTCAACCCACGTATAATATATTTATTTATTTATATAAAATATATATTGTAAAACACAGTGTTGTATTTTTACGCTGCTCACGATTTCATTTCCATTAAGGGGTTGATCCGTTAGGGGCAGGAATTCTGGAATTCCTGCGAGGGTTGTTATTCTGTTGCAAGGATTGCTCCTGCTTGTTTCCTGCAGCAATTGACCTCGTGACCTCTAACACGTGGCCTTTTATCCTGAAGGATAAGGACTGTACACTCAAATTTCACTATGTACTAACATAGTATACAATGTAAGATATGTATATACATTTATATTTCTCACAATAACACAGAAACTTTGGCCCATATTCTCAAGCCACCACTATATAGGGTGACACTGAAAAACGGACCACTCAAAATAACTTTTTTACCTCTCGCTGAGAGAGGTATTGGATTCATGCTAAAAATCGCATATCCAGATTTTATTGAATAAGCACGATTTAAGGTCCATAGAATCCGATTTTAACATTTGTACAATGATGTCTGTGTGTGTGTGTGTATGTGTGTGTGTGTGTGTGTGTGAGGTTGTTGGAGACACGATTTCTCAAATTCTATAAGACTAAAGATCTGTGTGACTACGGATTCCTCAATTTAACAGTAATGGGAAGAGTTGAATATGTTCTGGTAACAATTGGACAACCGGAAGTGGTAGTTTCTAAAAAAAAAAATTCTAAATATTATTTTTTGAAAATTTGTTACTACAAATATTAAAGATAATTAAATTCTCAATATGACACACGTAATTTTTTTATTATATCTTCTATAGGTTTGGAGATATAGTATATAATAATCTGTTGTAATAAATCTCGTTGCCCGAAAAACATTTGCGATATTTAAATTTTTGTAATTGACATGTAAATGCAAAATGTCAGTGTCAGATTTTTCTGGGAGGTAAGAGTACATTTAATATATATTATTGTATTATTAATTAATTATATATTTAAATTACAGATATGTTAATATTACATATATCCTTAAGAAATACCGCTAATACCGTCAATGAATTTGAAGAATTTTGAACATAATAGAATAGTAGGATAAAATTTCTTATAGAACGAAAGAAGAGAAACAATTTCAATTATTTGTGTGTACTTATAGGGCGCGAGCAGACATGTGACTTTGTTGGCCTTGGCAAGCAGATGAGGATCCGTGTCAGAATGACGGCTAGTAGTTTTTACATAGATGTCACAATTGTCATATGCCATAATTTTTCATTCAAAATTTCAAAATGTTCTGATTTTTATTTGTCATCCATTAGTATGGAATATACTTGTCGAGGAAAATAATCCACATGGATTTGGAAAATCATAATGTTTCGAATTAAAACTTATGATATTTGACGCCTATGTATATTACTAGCTCTCATTCTGTCACGGGCCCCCACATCTGCTTGCCAAGACCAACAAAGTCACATAACTGCTCGCCCCCTATGCCACATAAAATGAAAATGGCGAGAGGTATTGTGCTGGCCACAACAGTTTTTTTATTTATAATTACTTTTTAAGTTCCTTGATATATTTGATAACTAGGCTTAGGAGCTCACAAATCATGGTATTTGGTATGATGATAGCGTTTTCGGTTTAACCGGAAGTGACACTAACTTTTATATTTCAAATAGGACACCCTATATAATTTTATATATTTGAAATCTACGTAAAATTACGAATTGAACGATATGCTTGAAGAGAATTTTTATTGAACAAATAAATTACAAAAACGTAAGAGAAAATTATGAATAATTAACCTTTTTTGTAACAAAATATAATAGAATCTCAGAAAAATAACATAATATACGCTATTTGAAATAACGAATGAATTTTGACAAATAGATTCTTGCGATTCTATCGGTTGCTATGCGGTGTAGTCAAGCGCGGTTTACACAAACACAATTCAAATAATCACCACAATTCTGTAACAAAGTTGCTCACTCTTAGCAATATTGGTATTGCAAATAAGCAATTATAATTGTGAACACTGAATAAAACATGAAAATGACAGGCTTTATATTTGTTTCTAGTGGTTACAATTTTTAGCAACGCTGACTAACAACTTCCTTGCAGAATTGTGGTAATTATATCAATTATGATTTCATTCTTTGTAAGTGCTGTGCAATATTTGTCGTTGTATTGTAATTTTTACCTCTCGCTAAGAGAGGTACTAGATTCATGCTAAAAATTGCATATCCAGATTTTAATGATTAAGCCCGTTTTAAGGTCCCTACAATCCGATTTTAATATTTTTACTATGATGCCTGTGTGTGTGTGGTGTGTGTGTGTGTGTGTGTGTGTGTGTGTGTGTGTGTGTGTGTGTGTGGATGTATGTGTGTGTGTATGTGTGTGGGGACGTTGGAAGGACGATTTCTTAAAAACTATAATACTTAATATCTGTTTAACTACGTATTTCTCAATCTGACATTACAGGGAATAGTTGACAATGTTTTGGAAATAATTGGACAACCGGAAGTAGCAGATTCTTAAAAAAAAATCTTCTAAATATTATTTTTTTGAAATTTTTCATTCTTGCTAGTATTAAAGAATAGTAAATTCTCTATCTGGTACATCTTCTATAGATTTAGAGATAAAGAAATATAAGGTATATAATAATCTATTATAATAAATCGCATAGTCCAAATAATGCCATGGAAACCAATTGAAAAATTAAAATGTTTGTAACTGACAGGTAACTTTTTGTATTAATAGTTAAATATTTAAAATTATAGGTATATTATATACCCTTCAAAAATACTGTCAATCCCGACAACGAATTGGAAACATTTCGAAAAATTAGAAGAGTAGGACAAAATTTCTTCATAGAATGAATTTCAAATTAAACAATCTAAATATAACGAATAGATATAAGTAGAATTTTTGGTGTAGAATGTAGGTATACAATAAATGCTAAATACAATAGGGCGCGAGCAGTCATGTGACTTTGTTGGCCTTGACAAGCAGATATGGGGAGCCCGTGTCATAATGATAGCTAGTAATTATTTTTAATGAAAAATTCTGGCATCTGACATCTATGTACACAATAATTAATTATCATTCTGAAACGGGCCCCCATATCTGCTTGCCAAAGCCAACAATGTCGTATGACTGCTCGCGCCCTATACTTATGTAACCAAAAACGGAAGTGGCAAGAGGTATTGTGCTAGCCACAACAGATTTTTTTTTAAATTTTACCTTTATAAAAATATATAGGTGTCTCAATTGCAATATATATTAAGTTAATATCACTTCCGGTTAAACCGGAAGCGTTACCATCATACCAAATACCATGAAGCATTAAAGAGGTATTGCAAAAACAACGTCCAAATGTAAATATGAGTTACTTTCAAGAATGCCATATAGTGTGGTAAAACTGTTTCTCGTAAAAAGTATCTTGTCACAAGTTAATACACTTTAAATTTTGAGCGTTTCTATTTATTATTTAATTGTTCATCAATGTTTATTTTTCTATTTCTTGACATCCAGTAAATAATTTTCTAATTTTTAAGTAAGTTCCAGAAACGTATAAAACACAACATAAATCAATTAGGTGGCTATAGCGATGTTCGTATTTACGCTGCTGTGGTGTTAATAGACGAAAATATACAACAGATCATACGACTGTTTCCCTTCAAATATGAAGTAACCTACACATATTGTGACAATCTATGTGGAAAATATCTACGATTCTAATACGGTTTAAATGTTGTACCGTTTCTAAAATAATCTTTATAAATATATTATTAATTATTAGTGCGTAAATATTTGAAATCTAAAGTATACGTAAAACCTTGACCTGTTCCGAATAGTGATTTCAGTATTTCAGCGACATTATTTTCAGCTTTTTGTTGGCAGTGATGTGTATCACTAAATATAAATTCAACTCGTTTCACACGAAAATTCCACTGTCAAATTCACAACAAAACTGTTGATTTTTCAAATTAAACCGAGTATTAAACTATTGGTGATAGGCGAAAAGGTCAACCATCACGTATATCATATAAACTTGTGAAAATGTACATTATTTTTGAAAGGGTTGAAGTTTTTATACTCTTGTAAGGGGAAGGTCTCCATTGAAAGGCGAACGACCATTTGATTGACGGTGAAAAATCCTGGAAAGTTGAGTGGGTATTTTTTCAGGATATGGAAAGAGCTTATTAATGGATAATGGACTGGATTAATGGAAGTCGTTTAGAGTTTTTTAACGGGCTGACAGATTAAAATGTTGAAAAGGTCAACACCAACGTTTTTTTAGCTAATTATGTTTATACTAGTAAATATATCATTTCACAGGCATGCAAAGCTGTTGAGGAGAGTTCATACTAATATAATGTTCGGTGTAGTATTAAATTTTTACGTGTGTAATTTTCAAATATAAATATTAAAAATATACGAATATAATTGAATCAAAGAAAATAATAAGACGAATAACACAAGTTGCACGCTGCTTCTCTTGTAGAAATCTTTTTAAACAATATAAATTATTAACAGTTACTAATATCTATATTTTTCAAATATGTAAATATATATTTCTGAACCAACAACCTTTTACGCGTACTTCAGAGGTTCATACTGTTAATACAAGAAATAAAGATGATTTTTATTTACCTCGTTCAAGATATAAAGTACCGCAAAACGCTCCTCATGTGAGAGGATTAAAAATATTTAACCACCTTCCTGTCAGTATAAAAAATTGTGATTCAAATAAAATGTTTCTACAAAGCTTAAAAAAATTATTACATGAATGCAATTTGCAACTTTGCTTAAATTGCACTGTCGCTGTCTCATCTATGAATGTCTCATTTATATGTGTTACTTATGTGTATTATATTATATATTGTGACGTTTTCTATACATGTATTATGTCAATGAAAATAAAACTATTATTATTATATGAATCTTATTTTGGTTAACAAATTGACGTCGGTTGTTCTTACAATGAATCATAAATAAATCTGTCTTCTTATCCAATTTATTAATGTTCTTTTGATACTGTTCTATGTTTCAATGTATGGCTTAATGAATGATTCTTAAAATTTGAGACTAATTTTGAATGGCCATAAAAAGTAAACAGGTAGTTAAATACAAACTATCTTTTGTATAAGGCTAAGATCAACTTTTATGATAAAGGTACTTAATGAGGTTCTGAAGCTCGGTCTCAATTTTTGCTTGTCAACCTTTATTTAACCCATTCTCTAAAGTATTGACCAATAATTCCCCGTTGGGCCCAATACGAATACATTGCCACAGATTTGATTTAATTTGAACATTAGACGAACATACTTCTAATATGAACCTGCATTTAGAAAAAAATCTGATGTGGCCAACACAATACCTCCCGTTTAATTTAATTTTTATTCCCGTAAATACTTAAAATTAAATTAAATTTAAATACCAGGTTCGGTCCCGACCGACGCTAAATATTTCGAATTTTAAATGGCACAAAAATGACTCCCCTCTACGCCAGCAATGAGTGCCCGTGAGGTGACGCCTAGATACGCTCGCACGGTACAAATATGTCATCATCGTTACCGAAATCTGTGTACAAAGCAGATTGGCACACCCAGCAATGGGTTGTATACTGTGATGATACATTTATTTTATTTATTTATATACTTACCCATATTCCTACATATTTACTTATGCTGGTACTGTATTAAGTTCCTTCCCATAAAATTATTGTTCTATTTACTATTTTCTTTTTAAAACGTTACTATTAATATTTGAAATGCTTAATTTTTTGACATTGACATATATCTGTCAGTTACATGCATTTGAGATCTAAACTGTGTAACCATGGAGTTGCGGTTAAAGCGTAGGCTCCGGGATTAAAATTATAGATAGTGTTATAAATTTATCCATAAAATATATAGAAAAAGTATTAATGCAAGCCTGTAGTAATCTTTAATTTTTATATAACATAAATCTTGATAAAATAACATTTAAAGCTATTTTTCGAAGAAAAACTATTTTGAGATTCCAGTAAAGTGCCATTTCCGGATATCTGGTTTACACCAAAATCTAACAGCTTCTTTCCATATAAGAGTAAGGTAGAAATACAAGGTTTCAAAATTTTCTGAACGATAGTATTTGAGTTAGAGCGTAAAGAGGATCCATACACACACACACACAGACAAACGGACACACATACACACACATACACACATACCCACATACACGCAGACATCATCGTGAAAATGTTTAAATTGGATTCTAGGTACCTTAAAACGTGGTCATTTACCAAAATCTCAATATGCAATTTTTAGCACGATCCTTATACCTCCCTTACCAAGGGTAGCGGGAGGTTAAAAAGTATTATTGAAATCTATTAGTTTTTGACTTTGATTTTAATAGGAAAATAAGAAATGCCATTGAATTTTGGTTTTCCCATTAAAATCAAAGTCCAGTATAGATTTCAATAATTTTTTTTTAATGCAGGTTCATATCAGAAGAAATAGCATAGTTAAATACAAATCATTATAACTAAATTTTTAAACCTATAGTTGGGGTTCATTGCAAGAAATAAATACAATTACTAAATAACTCCAGTTCGCCGAATGAGGTTCAATTTTTTGGTACGGCTTCAATCATCTTTTGTACAAGGCTAAGATCAACTTTTATGATAAAGTACTTAATACGATTCTGAAGCTCGGTCTCAACTTTACTTCTCAACCTTTTTGTAAACCGTTCTCTTAAATATTAACCAAAAATTTTCCATTGAGCACAATACGAATACATTACCACTGATTTGGTTTAATGTGATGAAATTAACTCTGTCCAAATTTAAATAATTGTTGCTAACATGATATCTTTTAATAAAAGGGATAATCCTTTGCTTTATGCACTTATTTAAAATGCATACTGGTTAATTTCTAGTACTCAAGGACAAGAGGAGATCCCTAAAGGTTAAATTGCTATCCATACGAGAATATCTGTTCGAATTTCTTCTTTTTTGCTTGAATTTCATTAGGAATGGTCTCAACGTAAAATTCCGCAATATCATTTTTATCAGAGTTTTTAAAAGTAAAATAACTTTCATCATTCAAAATGAAACATATTCCGAAAAAATATTCCGGCAATCACCAACATCTTGTACATATTTTTTGCTTTTGATCCTGAATTCTCTCGAGGATAGCAATCTTCTTTGTGTGTCTAATATTGCATTTGTTTCTTAGTGTCCTGGCAATATGAGACTCGGTCCAGTTAAATATTTTAGCCAGCATTCTCGGTAAGATTCCAGATTTGTTCTTAACTTGCTCATCCAGTCGACGGTGTTGGCGTTTCTACCGAACCCTGGCTTGTGTTTTGAGAAAGTACTTTCTTCTCAACATTTAAATGTAACAATATATAATAGCTTTTGGTACATTTTTTTTTTAAATGATCTGCCATATATTTATTTCTTTTTGAAATATGTAATTCACAGAATTTAATAGATCGCGATTCTTGATGATACAATTCTGATACAAATAACTTAGAAAAATAAAATCATGAATGATGAAAAGTAACAATACTGTGTTTCTAAATGTCAAATAAAAAATAATGTTTTTAACGCTTAATGGATTTGGTCTTGAAAAATGGCTAGTCTCAAATTTTAGATGTCATCCCTTAGTGTAATTATACATATATTGGATTAATAGTTATTGGGTGTAAAATCTTTCCCCAAATAATCATTAAGGACTTTGATTTGGTACATATACGTCCCTGGGCCTTAATTAAAGCTTAAATTGCAATAAACTGATTAACCAAATACGGTTTATATTTTACAGTTCAGCTGCTAACGCTGTTAGTTTAAGCTGTACCAAATCTCGTTTCGTTTGGAATTAATTGCTACCATTACATGTTATAAATACGCCTCCTGGTTTTCTAAACGGTGGACAATTACTTTTTTCTAATCTTTTTTTTATCAAGATAGATGGTGCTTAGTTGATATTGATTTTGATGATATTAAAATTAAAACGAAGAACATAGCATCGAAATTATAGTATAGTTATATTACTAAGAGCGCACAAACTTTATAACTTTATTATTTAACTTAGGAAAGGCATGAAACTAAAAAAACTTTACCCTCATATAAACAACAGTTAAATAACAATCTGCTCAAAAATTCGCCATTATTCTAATTTATTTTTAAAAGGCCAGCAAATATTATCAAAACATTCTCGTTTTTGAAGTGGCGAAGCGTATTTTTAATTCTTTATATGAAATTTCGTATGTCGACTAAATTTATATTCTACTAAATTTATATTATAAACAAGACATTCATGGTTCGATGAATGCCATGTTTATAAAAATAACTTTTATTTCCATGAAAAATTCAGCATCGATAATTACAAAATTCTTATTCCAAAGCTTCAGATGAAGTTCACGCAGGAAGTTCTTCTGATGTTTTATCAATTGCATTTTATTATACTTTGGTACAGATTTTCTGTTTCATAATATTATATTTCTTTCTAATAATGTACACGTTTACGTATAGTGTGTTTGAAAAAGTAGACACACCCTTTTTTCTCGCATATTATTGCAGATACACATATTGCTTATAGGCCATGATTTAATCAGTGCAATATTTGTGATTGAAATGTGTAAAAATTGTAATTATACAACTTCCGGTATAACCGGAAGTGACATCAACTTTGTAAAGTTAAATACAACCTATACTATTTTTTTATAAATTTGGGTTGCATTTTTATCCTCTTTCCGACAATACTAAATTTATTAGTGTTAACGTTATTCATTTGTTAAAAATAATTATTTTTATCGCTGAGATGTAATTTAATACTTATGTGAGAGGGCTATGTCAGTACCACTGTAATAAAATACTTTCGTTAATTATTGATATAAGTGCTTATGATAGATCTATTATTATGTTATGAAACAAAAGGTGTGTCCACTTTTCAAACACACTGTATATATGAAATTTTGAATATCATCTTTTCCAATAGATTCCATCTGAAGCTTCTATTTATTGTTTTCATTTATTTCTCTAGCTTTTCTACCTTTGGCTCTTTATAGTGATTATCTGGTGTCAACTTTTTAAATTACGAGTATATCATACGTAGTCTGTCGTGATATTCTCATACGTAATATAACAAGTGTTATGATAATCATCGATGATATTCTCGAGTGAAACCGAGTTGCAGATTTCACGAGTGAAATGTGCTGCTTCGGTTTCACGAGCAATATCTTCGATTATTAAACATATCACGAGCTTATATTTAATGAGAGAATATAATGAATTTTTGTAACACATTATGTTAACCTAACTTTTGATATACATATTCATAATGTATTAAAATATGGTACTGACGAGTTTTATTTAATATATCGGAGTTTGAATTATTGTTATTACTTATTTTATACTCAAAATTAACTGTCAATGTCGTAAATAAAGGAAACAAATCCCTTAGTAACGACTATAAATACGGTGATAATTTCTTTGTTTTTTATCATCGCTGTGATAGATATGTAACTAGGGAAATTCTGAATGTTGATTGGCGGAAAACATATCACGTGGCTATTGAATTATATTCTCATTAGAACAAAATGATTGACGGTGAATGATTTTTATATAATCTATGTTTTAAATAAAAATCGCCAATGACTCGCCTTCGTTCATTTTCTTTCATGAGATTTATTTTAGTTTTCTAAACAACTCAAAGGAAAATGATATTAGTTTTGGTATTAAATTAATGTAAATTTCAAACCAAATTAAAGTTGTCCCACATATTATTACGTTTTAAAGAATACTAATAAATTAAACTGCGCAGATTTTTTATTAACACACCCTACCTCTAGGACTTTGCTAGTTACCCCAAATTTTGTTTGTTCAAGTATATTATTTACTATTGGCAACTCTCCAATAGCCCCAAGCTTATCCATCATAGCAAGTTGGTAAACCCGAAACCGTGTCTTCACATTTATATTGTTATTAGTCCAGGTTTGTATGCTTCTGCAATCATTGTCTCGTCGTCTCTCTGTTGATCTGTCTGTTTGTAAAGTGCACTCAGTTACGGATGTCTCATTCAGTTGAATTCCAAGTAAGGTAATGCGACAAATAAACCATCAGACAGAGATACTGTCTATTCAACTTATAAGGAAGAGGTGAATGCATACTTGGATAGATAGAAATTAATATTGTTCTTATATAGAGCGAAATGACTTATTTAAAAGATAAGGAAAATTTCTTGAAGGTTTTTTGTTAATTAAATGATTTCATTATAACATTCCTCATTTAAAAATAGAATTTATATGCATTAAATTATGGACAATACGTCTCCCATCTTTATGTTCTCTTTCTTTCTCTCTCTTCCATTTATTTCTTAACATACAGCTGTACTTTTGTCTATCTATCTGACAGATCAAGCGTAGCTAAAATGTGTTGAAGACAGGATGACGTATGTTGTAATGTCTCACCCGGTGATTTGTCCAGATCTCCTGGTGATGTATGACGTCACAGGAGTCTGACACGGGTCCCCAGATATCAGTCTTCATAAAAACCGACATAGATAATGGAGAATTGTGACCAGGAGGTCGTATCGAAAATATACGAACTTATTAAGATAATCACATAAAATAGCATTCTCTCCTGAGATGTACTCGTATATACTATTTTTTCTATGACCGAGATTTTATCGTACCACATTTAGTAGCCTTTGAATTCTTGCAAAAGACTACAAAAAATTGTTGATAGTTTGTTGAAAATTGTTGTCTATAATTGTAAATTAGTTCAAAATCATACCTACATATTTACTTCCTTTCCATATGAATATTGTTCTACAGTGTGTTCAATAAAAAACCTAACTCGAGTAGGCTATGAATGGAAAAACGTATGTCTGATCATTGAATTCAAAAGTCAAGTTGTCAAAATTGATCTTGAAATTTAATTTTAAGGAGACAAGATAATAAAGAAGGATACAGTATATTGCCATTCACCGTTTTCTAATTTGTTTCCATTTCTAAAATAAGATTCAAGAAAAAAAGCTTTTATTTCTTTAGATAACATTTTTAACAATATCTCGTGTCAAATTGACATTTAATTAAATATTTTTAAATTGGCATACGTTTCTTTGTTCATAGCCTACTCCGAATTAGGTTTTTTTTAACACACTGGCCGCTAGTATAAACAAGTGGTTAAGAGTGATTAGCGAGCATTTAGCATTGTTTTATCTCTGCCAATTATTTTAGAGAAAATACTTCAAATAATAGTTATAATAAAATTAATTGCACACATCTTTTATTTGAAGATTTTTTCTCAAAAGTAATCTATGAACGACTGACAGAGTTAAAACAATGCTAGTCAAATGCTCGCTAATCACCCTTAATCACTTCCTACTAGCGGCCAATAATGTATTTACAATTTTCTTTTTAAAACGTTACTATTATTAATTTGAAACATTATTTTATTAACAGTGACATTTATCTGTCAGTTACATATATTTGAGCTGAACTGTGTAACCAAGGAGTTGTGTGTTAAGCATAGGCTCCGGGATTTAAATTATAGATTATTTATAAATCTATCCATAAAATATATAGAAAAAGTATTAATGCAAACCTGTAGAAAATTGAATAATCTATAATTTTTATATTAACATAAATATCGAAAAAATAATATTTAAAGGTATTTTTTGAAGAAAAACTATTTTGAGCTTCAAGTAAAGTGCCATTTCCGGTTTTCTGATTACACCAAAATCTAGTAGATTTTTCCATATTAGAATAAGGTAAAAATATATGGTTTCAAAATTCTGAATTATAATATATAAGTAGGAGCGCTCAGAGGATTCACACACACATACAGCATCTTTTTTAAAGATGTCCGATCAAGGTCATCTGTATCATGAACGAGTTAACACATTGGCATACATTTATCTCTCTCATTTGCAAAGACTACAAACGTGTGCGATGAGAATGGATATAACACACTTGTCTTTCAAAAATTCATATTGTTTCGACTAAGTTAGGACATTCCATTTTAAAACGATGCTTGTTGTTGGTAGTACTTTCGCTGTAACGTAAGTTATTTATTAATTCATTTATATATATATATATATATATATATATATATATATATATATATATATATATATATATTACCTTGATTCATAGCCGTACGAATAACGATATTTTCTATCAGTATCCCTGACACTGACACTGACATTTTGAATGCTTTTACTGTAACATATATTTTTATAATACTAAAATAACAGTAGTATCTTATGTACCTCATAAAAACTAAATATACGACACTATTGAATTTGACAGAATGGTCGGAGCTAAAATCTTAATTCATACAGTTCGTAGATAACCTTTAAAAAATTGTACTGTACATAAAATTTGCTATTCAATAATATAAAAAACAATTTTATATTATTAATATATACAATGGCAAATGATTTAAATATTACATTTTTATTAAATACAGTAGGCTTTTATTACATTCATTACACCTGTCAAATTAAAAAAATATTTCAGATGTCAGTGCAAAAAGACACACACACACACACACACACACACACACACACACACACACACACACACACACACACACACACACACACACACACACACACACACACACACACACACACACACACACACACACACACACACACACACACACACACACACACACACACACACACACAAACACACACACACACACACACACACATAAGGGCGCTTTTATTATAAAAGTATGCTCGTAATGTAATCGAATGATTCGTTTTGGATCATAAATATTTTCAAATAAATATTATTTTGTATTTTCACAGCGAGTACCTCGCCCAATATTGCAGTACCTAGACAACAGTTAAAAATAGAATAAATTAACAGTTTGAAAATTAATTAATTTAGCTGAATAATAAACCGCATATGCACGCATTCCCGATGTCTCCCTAACGTTTTTCTATCCCATTTACATAATTTTAATTAAAACTGTCATTGTGTTGAACTGAAACCGAGCAGAAAATCAAAATTGACCAAAAGACAAAACACCAACAAACAAAAACAATAATTCTACTATCTATTATTATAAAACTTCTGTCCGCGCGATTGTATTTTTAACTTATTTTCGTTTCAACCTCGTTTCAATTCGCGATAATTCCCTGAATTTATATTCATTTTATCTGAAGTGGGTGAAAGTTGAAAATATCTCTCTGGCCGTGAAAATAATGGAGCAACGGGTAAACAAGTGCAAGGCGGCACATTTCCTGCACTGGGAAACAAAAGATAGATGGCGGGATAAATAAACAGCCTACTTCAACTGCAAAGATGAAGATGTTACTCTCATAAAATTAAAAATAGTTTGGATAAAATGTTTACAACACTCCCACCATTAAAGTGTGGAGTCTATATAAATATAAAGTTTTATTATGTATACTGTACACCTGTATATTTATTTTGAAAAGTTTATATACACACAGGCGTACTGTAAAAACAATCAATGTCAACACTTTATAATTTAAAATCATAAATTTACAGTTCATAAATTAACTGCTGGATTTCTTGAATCTCCATATTCTCTGCACTCATTAACGTATGTCCTAAAAGTTTTGGCACAAATTTGAACCATTTTTTTGTAATATGAAATGCATTTACTTAAAGTTTTGTAATATTTAATATTTATCTGTTTCATAAGCAACAAAATTATGACCTTAAATTAAATAAAGATGGGCTTGTTCTTCCACAAGGCGCAACTTTCTGCGGACACCTAGCATTGGAATTCCTGATTTCCTGTATATTCCGCGTTTAAGTTCGTTCTCATTTTGGGCTTCCCAAACTCCATCGTGAACTTTTCAAGATAAAAGAGCCCAAAAACCTTCTACGTTTTGGTCAGTTAGCCAATTTTGCGTTTGTGTTGTATAATGAGAGGATAAAATTATCCTCAACATGTTCTTCAATAAAATTGACTAATTTTGTTAGATGTACCTTTGACTATCCAGGGCTTCACCAAACTCGGTCCACATAAGGCCCTGGATACACCCCTTGTGGAAATAACGCACCATACCAACACATTATCTGAAAATTTGGCCTTTTGTTTAATCTGACATTATTAGGGACAATTGGGAGAAACGGAGATAAACAGTAAAATTGATGAAAATGTTTTTATTACAACTCCAACGTTTCGGCAGTTACTCTGAGAAATGTAAAATTTATTGTAACGAGAATTTAAAAATTAAATAAGTTACATTCGTAAATCGTCTTTAACCTACAAATCATCTTACGAGCAAGGGTTTTTTTTCAATCCTTGCTCGTAAAATGATTTATGAATGTAACTTATATAATTTTTAAATTCTCGCTTCATTAAATTTTACATTTCCCTGAGGAAGGGATATTGACTGCCGAAACGTTGGGGTTGTAATAAAAACATTTTCATCAATTTTCAAAACTGCTTATCTCCGTTTCTCCCAATCATTTATTTATCCAGTCGAAGAATTCTCAAATCAATTATTCGGGACCTCTGCAATATTGGCAGTATAAAAACCAGCATTTCCTTTAATTTCGGAGTTGCTCAGTGTGAAGTGCGAGAAATCGATGTAAATGTCATCCAAAACCCAATGCTACGTGTCCCTTGAAAGTTGCAATGTGTGGAAGAACACGCCCATCTTTATTTAATTTAAGTTCTTAATTTTGTTGCTTGTGAAACAGTTAATTATTAAGTATTACAAAACTTTAAGTAATTTCAATTCATATCATAAAAAAAATCTGATGTGGCCAACATAATACCTCCCGTTTAATTAAATTTTTGTTCATGTAAATACTTAAAATTAAATTTAAATACCGGGTTCGATCCCGACCGACGCCAAATATTTCGAAATTTAAATGGCACAAAAATGACCCCTGTGATGCACTCTCCACGCCAGAAATAAGTGCTCGTGAGGTGCCACCTTGTAAACGCCTGCACGGTACAAATATGTCATCATCTTTACCGAAGAAATCTATGTACAAAGCAGATTGGCAGACCCAGCAATGCGTAATATGGCGTGATGATAATTTTATTTTATTTATTTATGTACTTACCTATATTCATTACTGGCGTGGAGAGTGCACCACAGGGATCAATTTTGTGTCATTTCAAATTCTAAAATATTTGGCGTCGGTACGAACCGAACCCGTTCCCAAGATTCGCGTGAAGTGACGCCTGGTAAACGCCTGCACGGAACAAATATGTCATCATTATTACCGACATCTGCCTACAAAGCAGATTACTCACCCATCAATGGGTAATATGCCGTGATGATATATGTTTTTATTACCTTACCTATATTTTTACATATTTCCTTATGCTGGAAACTGTATTAAGTTCTTTTCCATATAATTATTGTTCCATTTAGTCGCCGCAAAATGGTGCTGTTTTTCTATAGCCTTGTTGTATCATAAAAGACGACTTTTGTAATTATGTTTCAAAATATTTATTTCACAATGTAAATTTTCATTTCAATTAAATATGTGAACCTAAAAGCCTAAATAAATTTTTATATTTTAAAAACGTTAACATTATTATTTCAAATGATTAGTTCGTTGACAGTGACATATATCTGTCAGTTACAAACATTTGAGAACTGAATTGTGTTACCATGTGAATGAGTTGTGTTTAAAACGTAGACTTCGGGATTAAAATTATAGATAGTTTTATAAATATATCCATAAAATATATAGAAAAAGTATTAATTCAAACCTGTAGAAAATTTAATGATCTTTAATTTTTATATAACATAAATCTCGATAAAATAACATTTAAAGGTATTTTTGAAAGAAAAACTATTTTGGGCTTCCAGTAAAGTGCCATTTTCGGTTATCTGATTTACTCCAAAATCTAATGGGATATTTCCATATAAGAGCAAGGTAGAAATACAAGGTTTCAAAGTTTTCTGAACGATAGTATTTGAGTTAGAGCGTAAAGATCCACACACACACACATACATACATACATACATACATACATACACACAGACATCATCGTGAAAATGTTAAAAATGGATTCTAGGGACCTTAAACCGTGGTCATTTACCAAAATCTCGATATGCGATTTTTAGCACGATCCCTATAGCTCCCTTACCAAGGACAGCGGGAGGTAAAAATGTTGAAATTTGTGCCAAAACTTTTAAAACATCCGTTACATTGTCGACTATTCCTATTATAAACAACCATAAATGATATACGGCTTCGCCGGTCCAAAATTGGGAAAAATCTTTATAAGATAGCAATTTTAAATTTATCAAAAGTTATAATGGCATATTTATTTCTACCTACAACATATTTCTGATAACATATCAAAATTTATGTTTCTTCGTGAAATGTAATTACATATGTTGACAAACACTTTGAGGTGTGTATGAAGTGTGAAAAGTATAGGATGTCATTTGCTTTCGACAAAATCCAATCAAAATCTCATCTTAAAAACTCTTGACTGTCGAAGGGAATGAAATGAGATTTCTCTGTAGAACATTCAAAGAATTCACCAATTAACATCGTGGTAGTCTGCGGCTATATGGTAATGAAGTCATCTGGTGGAAACATGACACGATCAACTGATGACAATGAAATGAGCAGATGTTATAACACAATTATCTCAAATAGATCGGTTACACTAGGAAGATATTTATTGCGTTCGTCGTCAGCAGCGGTTTCCAAAGTGAGTTCCGCGATCAAAGAATAAATTTAGAAATATAAAATTATCAAAAAATATCCAACATAAAAAATACGGGCTAAAAAGTAAAATCAAGTCACATTAGTAAGAAGTTTTATAATTTCTATGATTAGGTACTTCTCAATATTTTCTTGGACCACAATGAATTGTTATTTTCAAACTATTGTTTCTTTTCAGTCCAAATATGTTTTGCAAAGAACTTTTGGTACAAGAAGCTTTGTTTTGTAGGTATGCAGCGACAGGTGCTAGGTTCTGCCGATACGATACCAATATTGTTGAAAAATATCGTTAATATGAATAAATAACTTTTAGAAGAAAGAAAAAAAAAAGAAAAACGAAGCTGAATGCTACATATTTACTTATGCAACCAAAATTACTTTGGACAAAGAAACCCAAATTTTGCTCATACCTTTCAGAAAATTAGTAAATAACATTAACATTTAAAATATTTTTATTTAAAAAAACATTGCATCCTCAATTTATGTGGAGACAAGCGATTTTGCAAATCTGTATGAATGAAAACAGTCTGTTGAATTCCACAGAGTTTATCTGACAACTTCATCGCGCCAAAAAATTACAGCGTCCGCTTCTCTTACAATATTAAGAGCTTTCAAATATCTCTCGAACGAAACGAAATGTTATGGGATTCCTCACGCATTATAATAACTGGTCTCGGCGCGTTGACGTGGTTTTTTGAAAGCGCGAAATTCGAAACGTATTGATGTATCGGCATATAAATATCGTCGATTCCGATACATCGGCTGAAAGACAATATTGCCGATATATCGGTATCGGTTGCATCCCTAGTTTTGGATTTACAATAGCCAATAAAAATATTGGATGGAGTTGGGGTTCCGTGAAACGCAGACGGTTTCTTAAGGATTCCATAACTGAAAAATTAGGAACTGCTGGAGAATCACACACACACACACACACACGCACACACACACACACACACACACACACACACACACACACACACACACACACAGATAAACAGATAGTTGTCAGAGTAATATTCAAATTATTAATATTGTTTAAGGTACATCCACAAATTTAAACCTAGCACAATTGAAGAGCTTTTTAGCAAAAATAACCTTAGTCCATTTTTACCTCTCGCTAAGAGAGGTATTGGATTCATGCTAAAAATCGCATATCCAGATTTTATTGAATAAGCACGTTTTAAGGTCCCTACAATCCGATTTTAACATTTTTACGATGATGTTTGTGTGTGTGTGTGTGTGTATGTGTGTGTGTGTGTGTGTGTGTGTGTGTGTGTGTGTGTGTGTGTGTGTGTGTGTGTGTGTGTGTGTGTGTGTGTGTGTGGATGTATGTGTGTGTATGTATGTGGGATGTTGGAAGGACGATTACTCAAAAACTATAAGATTTTATATTTGTTTAACTACGTATTTCCCAATCGGACATTCATGGGAAGATCTGAACAGGTTTTGGTAACAACTGGACAACCGAAAGTAGAAGATTCTTGAAAAAAAATCTTCTAAATAATATTTTTTGAGTTTTTTTCTTGGTAATATTAAAGAAAATTAAATTCTCTATCTGATACATTTAAATATTTTATAATATATTCTATAGATTTAGAGATAATAGAAATATAATATATAAAATAATCTGTTATAATAAATTTTACAGCCGAAAGAATGGCCATGGAAAATAGTTGAAAATTTAAATTGTTTGTAACTGCCAGATAAATGTCAGTGTCAGAAATCCGGAGACATTACTGAAGACTTTTTCTGGGAAGTACATACATTATATTATTTCTTAATATTTATTAATAGTTAAATATTTAAAATTATAGGTATATTACATATATCCTTTAAAAATACTGTCAATCCTGACAATGAATTGGAAACATTTCGAAAAATTAGAAGAGGACAAAATTTCTTCATAAAATGAATTTAAAATTAAACAATCTAAATATAAGGAATAGATACATGTAAGTAGAATTTTTGGTATAGAGTGTAGGTATACAAGAAATGTTAAATACAATAGGGCGCGAGCAGTCATGTGATTTTGTTGGCCTTGACAAGCAGATATGGGGGCCCATGTCAGAATGATAGCTAGTAATTATGTATATAGATGTCAAGTATCATAATTTCTCATTCTAAATTTAGTGATTTTCCAATTCCATGTGGTTTATTTTCCTCGACAAGTAGATTCCACACTCCTGGTGACAAATTAACTACGTGTATTTAGAAAATCTTGAAATTCTGAATGAAAAATTGACAATTGACATCCATGTACATAATTACTAATTATCATCCTGAAACAGGCCCCCACATTTGCTTGTCAAGGCCAACAATGTAACATGACTGTTCGCGCCCTGTACTTATGTAACCAAAAAAAAAGTGGCGAGAGGTATTGTGCTGGCGACAACAGATTTTTTACCTTCCGTCACATTTAGGTAAGGAAGGTATTGTCTTTGGTCAAAAAATTCTATGATGAGTTTTTAGTGAATAAGCACGTTTTAGGGTCCATATAATTAGGTTTTACCATTTTTACGATGATGTTTGTATATATGTGTATCTGTGTGTGTGTGTGTGTGTGTGTATGTGTGTGTGTGTGACGAAAGTTTCGGGTCGCATAACTTCAATACCACGATTCCAAAAATTATAATATTTCGTATTCCTCAAGTTTACATCCAGAAGAAGAGATGATTAGATTTTGGTTTTAATTGGTCCACCGGAAGTACCCTCATTTGAAGATTTCAACAGTTTTTCTTGAAAACGCAGTTAAATATTATTTATTGGCATTTAAAATTATTATCACTTAAAGAATATAATATTCTCTATTCGATTTTATTGCATTTTACACTTCATATTCAATGGATATAGAGTTAAAGAATTATAAAGATATTACATTTCATAAATCAGGCAGCTACGCTATTACCATGGAAATATATTCAGATAATTCAAATTGACAGATGTCAGTATCAATGAAAAGTAAATGAATGTGGCAGAGATGAGGATGTTGAGATAGATGTTGGGGAAGATACGGAAATATACGGCAAGGAATGAAAGAATAAGGTAAATAACTCTAGTGTTAGAAATTTCTAGAAAGATACAAGAGAGACGATTACATTGGTTTGAACATGTCATGAGGAGAGATGAAGAATATATTGGAAGAAGAATGAATAGCTTAGTAATAGAAGGTTGAAGAAACAGAGGAAGACCAAAGATAAGATGGAAGGACTGTATTGCGGAAGACGAGAGAAAAGGAACTGAATGAGAACGACACGCAAAACAGAAATGAGTGGAAGAAGAAAATAAAAAACAGCGACCCCTTAACATATGGGGAAAGCTAAAGAAGAAGAAGATGTCAGTGTCAAGTGCAATTTGCATAATTTTTTTATGAAATAAATTTACTGGAAATTTAAAATCTTTTGCAAAAAAAATTATGTAGGTATGGAATTTATACATAATACACAGGATTAAAAAATGAGTTACTGGTTGTTACGAAATAGAAAAATAAACTTCATGAGCAATTACATAATAATTAGACACTTTTATAGGACGTTTTTGTAGAAACGCTCAAACTTACTTTTTGCGAGAAACAGTTTTCCCAAACTGTTTGGGTTTGGGATCCTTGAAAGTTCATGTCAGATATAACTCATATTTACAATATTTGGACTATGGTTATTTTTGCCAAGAGTTTTCAATTTATTGTAAGTTAAGCAGAAGTATTTCTATGTACCCATTTACAATTTTGATCCGTCACACTTCGGATTCGGATTGCCGACGCTTAAACCAAAGGTCCAACTTCAAGTAGCATGTAAAAATTGGTTGTAAGTTGTAAATGGCAGAAATTTTTAAGCAGTACAATCTCCACTTCAAGTGAAAATTAAGCCAGGTCTCTAAAGTGATTGTGTATATACCTTTATAGTATATTTCGACATACTTATTATTGTGTGTCTTCGTCAACAAAATATCGCCATTGTACACTGGGGTATTCGGCTGAAAAAAGCAATTTCAACCGCGTCTTTTATGTGGACAATATTTACTTTACAGAAAAACATTGATGAATGAAAGTGGTTCTGGAAGCACTATAACTTGTACCGTAAATGCAAGTAAAATTGCCACTGAAATGCAAGTAATTTCAAGGGTACATAAATATGTTTTAAACTTTCATACAAATAATTGTAAAACTTTTATGATCTGGTGTCTATTACAGAAATCTTTTTAAGGCTCAGAAAATTTGTAAATAAACCAATATACCAACAATAACTAAACAATTTAACATATGTAACATAATTTTCGGAAATATTTTGAATGGCCGATACTGTGGTTTAAGGAAAGTATATTTAATCTGCTTATGGCGTCTCGTGGCCGTGTGCCTGAGTGTCTGGTCACGAATCTGGGGACCCGGGTTCGATCCCAACCGACGCCAAAAATTACATCGCATTTTAATGGCACAAAATTGACCCCTGTGGCGCACTCTCCACGCCAGCAATGGGTGCCCGTGAGGTGACGCCTGGTAAGCGCCCGCACGGTACAAATATTCCATCATTACCGATATCTGTGTACGAAGCAGATTGGCACACCCAGCAATGGGTAATATGCCGTGATGAAATATTTTTTTTATTTTTTTATTTTTTTTTTATAACTACAACAATTAACATAGCTTCAACTTTAACATTCATATTTAATAAAGAGTTACTGGACCGTTTACTTATATACGACGAAATTTAGTTCTACCTTGCCCCATGAGTCTTTGGCGGGTTTTAAAATTTATTTTATTTGAAATCGTCACTAATCTGTATAAAAATTGTCATTAAAAGTTCAGAAATCGGCACTAAAATAATCGAATATACGACGATTACATACAAATGTAGTGTTGCAAATCTTATGACAATTATTGTACATGTAAGATAATTTGGGCAAGTGTACGATGCAGAATAGTAAATTTGTACGTAAAATGACAAAAAATATGTGCAAGAAAAGAACTAAATAATTCCGATCAACAATTTTGAGATAAAACAAATAATTTTAAGTGTTCTCTGCGATAACTTCTATGTCCGAGATTAGCAACACTGAATAACAGACTGACAGTTATGTATATACCGGGTGGATCGCGCGAGAATGAACCAATTATCTTTGTTATTAAGCGAGATAGCGATTATCTTCAAATAAACAAATTTACTATAGGTACTATGGGCAATAAAATGTCGTATCAAGAAGCTTTCTGTTACTTCCGGTTCCGGAGTATGGGATACAAAATTTGAAATTTCAAATGGAACATACTATATTTTTTTATATTTTTGAAAAGTGCATAAAATTTGCTTTACAATGGTAGTTAATTAGTAGTACGTTGTATTATTAAAATATGTTGAATGAAATAAAATCAAGTTTTGTTCATAGATGGTGGTATTTTTTGAGATAAATTCATTTATATGATGTAACCTAGGCAACAAATCCAATAAATCAAAATTCCACACTTTCTTGACTTATTTTGTAAGATATTTCAAACATCCGCCATTTTACTTTTTAATAGTATAACGTCCTACTTGTTTACTCTCATTGTAAAGCAAATTTTGTGTACTTTTCAAAAATATAAAAAATATAGTATGTTCCATTTGAAATTTCGAAGTTGGTATCACGTACTTCGGAACCGGACGTAATAGAACACTTTTTGATACGACATCTTATTGCCCATATTGCCTGTTAGCAAATTTTCTTATTTGAAGATAATCGCTATCTCGCTTAATAAGGGAGATAATTGCTGTTTCATTTTCGCGTGATTATCCTGTATAACATACAAAAATAAAAATTATCCTTTCATTTTCACAATTTTTCGATTTCAAATAATGCACCTCGGCACTGAAGTTTTTATCACTCATGTGGTTTTTCCTCGGCCCTAAGGGCCTCGGCAAATAGAACTTCAGTGCCTTGATACATAAATAACTATTAAGCTTAATTTACATGGAACGTTATCACCGTTGTGGCCGTCAACCGTTCACGCCGTTAAGACCGTATAGTCCGTAGTGGGGATTTTAGAGGGAATTTCATATTTAGTAACTTCTGAAAAAACAAAAATAACTACATCTCTATGCTATCATCTGTCATCTATAGCTGCTGTTTACATTGCGATCGCGAAAGTGAAAAATGAATATAAATATAAAGTACCGCGATTGTTTCTATATCCATAGTAAATACACAAATATGAGATTTTAGATTACACAATTCAACACAAATACGAAAACTTGTATTTATATCACTCAGTTGACTAACCTGATTTATGAACAACTAACTCAATGTACGCAAGCGCAGCGGTCATAACGGCCGACAGAATAGAACATAGTTCTAATTTGACCTTGAACAGTTGCAACGTTCGCGCCATTAATCATGTTTGATTTTAGCCAATCAGAGTTGAGAACGGCCACAACGGCCGACGGTGATAACGGCGACAACGTTCCATGTAAATTAAGCTTTATTCACAATCTTTTTTTTTATACTATGTCGATTCCTAACCATTTAGAGGTTGGGAAATACGTCATTCCAAACTGTAATGATAATCTCTTGGGTGGGAAGTAGCAGATTTCACTTCCACCCTACGGGTTGGAAATGTTTATATAGGGGTTGCCTACCAACATTATCGCAGATCCCTATAATAAATAGGCTAAACAAATTTTAATAGAGCTGTCAAAAATATTAATAAAATTAACGGTTATAACTCATTGATTTATTTTGAAAATTATTGATTTAAAAAGAGGATGATTGTGAATAAAATAGTATACATACCTCGGTGGGAGTTTCATCACAGTCTCACGCTGTATCTCACCTCGAGGCTTCGCCTCTCGGTAATATATATATAAACCCTCGGCTGTAATGAAACACATCCCACTTCGGATGTAATATACTCTTTAAAAAATCCTGAGTTTTTCTCATTTTGGGGCTCCTGCACATTGTTGTACATCTTTCTTGTAAGTAACGTCTAAAAAAAATTCGATAGATCTCGCTAGATGTACGTTAGGAGGATTGTTTTGCGAAGTATATGGTATATTTTTGCATCCAAGCACTGTGTTCTTTTAATATCTTCGTTTAAATTATGTGAATTAATGAAATCAAGTAACTTCGGCTGGCAATTTTGTGTATTCTAGCACATTCAATGTACTGCCTAAATACGGCTGCTTCCGAAATTGCTGCACACAACATTTTTTTTATCTGAAAACTTTGCTTTCACTTTAAATTGTATATTGAAACTTTTTGGGCGTTACTTCCAAGATATACAACAATCTATGGGAGCCCCAAAATGAAAACATTTAAGCAAGGATTTTTCAAAAGATAAACAAAATAAATTTTAAAACTCGCCAAAGACTCATGGGGCAAATCAGAACTAAACTTCGTCGTCTAGAAGAAAACGGGCCACTAGGTCTATATTAAACTTTATATTAAACATGAATGTTAAAGCTTAAGCTATGTTATAAGCTATATTAGATTCAATATACTTTCCTTAAATTACAGTATCGTCCATCAGTGGCGTATTCAGATACGAGCCTTGGGAGGGGATATAAAATATTTTTTTTATATTCATCAAATAGTTATTTAAGTGTTAAGGGCAGTAAGTGCACCTTACCGGTTGAGGATTAGTTTGGAGATCGAGACGAAGTCGAGATCTCCAATACATCCGATACCGGTAAGAAGCATTTAATGCCCGCAATGCTTATTATAGTTATAAGTTTAGAATTATTTAAAAATTATTTTGACATTTTAAAAAAAATAGTTCTCCTTTTTAAGTAAGCTATGATCGTTGTTTTATTATCGCTAAAGCTTTAAAAATTGTACATTTATTTTTTATTTATATAATTTTCACCGCCTCCAGATCGGTAGGTAGTCACATCACTTACCGGCCAGTCACATCACTTACTGATCAGTACCACATCACTTACTGATCAGTACCACATCACTTACTGATCAGTAAGTTGTAAATAAAACTTACTGCCTTGGAAACCCTATCGGTAAAGTTTTAAAAAAACCTGATCGTGCAAAAAAGTTTATTGCAAAAGAAAATATAACATAAATTAAAATTCAGGTGACTTATGGGCCTATTGTGTAAAATATTCGTTTAACGAATCCATATCACAACGAAATCGTTATTATGAAAATCGTTATCTACTTAACGATAATCGTTATCTTCTTATCCGTATTCTGTAACATATTTTAAAAAATAATAACTTTGGGATCAAGTTAAGAACTTCATTTCCTAAAATCAAATTATAATTTTAAATGAAATATCTAAAATAATTCATATCACTCAAAAACTTCTAGGTTAGATCAGCTCTGGTGGGAGTCAGCTATCAACCTGTCAGCTGTCAGAATCTTTCTTCTTGTTGTTGTGGGGTATGCTAGAGCTACTACTACCATCTGTAGACAAATTGGGAAGCTTGCGTTAGGCGCTAGGAATAAACACTTATTAAATTATTTTAATATTACTTTGCAAAAAACTATAATATGACAGATTTTTGAGATCACTGTTCAACATAATAGCAATTTTATTTTGACATGAATAAAAATATTAACTTATTGACAAAACGTTTATGTAACGAATAATTTTTCCAGTCGTTAAAAAATAACGATCTCGTTATCCTTTTTTCGTTATGTAGAATTAAATTATTGTTTACAGAATACCAATTTAACGATTATCGTAATAATAACGATATAACAATGTATAATGTCATAACGACCGTTTACAGAATGAGTCCATTAAACGATTTTGTAATTATTTTAACGATATAACGTTTTAATGATTCGTTATGTCATAACAGAATAGTCCTGTTAATCTATAATAATTATAATTTGTACAAGGAAAGGATGCAAAAAAAAACCATAAAACAAAATTTAAATGTCTTGGTTTTCGGGCGAGTTCATCTATAATAGTATCCAGTGAAATTGGTTGTGTTCAATGGATTGATAGCATGGATTTACCATGATGAACACCTATGTCATGGATTCTCGTGTTCACCGTGTATAGATATGTTTAGTCTTGTCCGATATTATGGGGGGGGGCATATATCCCCCAAAAAACTTCCGAAAACTTATGTTACATATGTTATGAATGCATTATTAAATTCAATACAACTTCCGCTAGCAAAATTGTTGTTAACATAAAATATAAACACATCCACAATAGACATTCCTAATTCCTGCTAGTCTGTAGGATAGTGTGGTATGTTTGAGTATTCTATGTATTTAATTGAATTGCATATGACCGTTTGATGTATCTATATCACTATTCGTTGGAATTTCTAGGAATTCGTTAATATTAGTGCCTATTAAACTAAATATAAACTCTTTGACGTATGTCCGTACTATATATTAAATTCGCGGTATTTAATATTTAAATGAACTGATGACGAAGTTATAATATAGTTTTTTTTTGTATTTATTTACGTAGATATTAACATCAGTAGAGTATCATTTCATTTTGAGAAAATTGGGAATAATATCTAATATGCGTCATCTTATTCGTACGTACGAACATATGAGTGAAACCCTTTAGTCATAATGTCACAAACTTTATATAGTTATTTAAGTCAAACTTAGGTGAAGAACAACTTTAAACCATTAATCAATTCAGAGTAATATGAATACAGTTCATTGTTGGAAAGGTTCGTGGAAGTCTCTAGTTTGTATTTCCATTTTAATTGAATATTTATCTAACGGAAATGACTCTAACATCTAACATCTACATCCGCAGGTAATACTGTAACTCGAGAAAATAAAGCCATAATGTTGAATTGTTTTGTTTATAAATAACGATAGATTCGTTAACGAACAGTTATATTTAGATATACAGATGTAGCCATCGTAATGAGGTGTTGCACGATTTTTTCTTTGCTTTAATCGAAAGAATAAAGGAAAATATTTTATCCGTATTATTTATTTTCTTTCATTTTACTCTTTATTCATGAAAAAAATATTATAAACGGCTAGTAGTTATTTACATAATGTCACAATTGTCATATGTCGTAATTTTTCATTCAAAATTTTAAAATATTCTGATGTTTGTTTGTCATCAATAGTATGGAATATACTTGTAGAAGAAAATAATCCACATGGATTTGGAAAATCATAATACTTTGAATGAAAACTTATGATACTTGTAACATAAAATGAAAACGGCGAGAGGTATTGGGGTGGCCACAACAAATTTTTAAATTAAAATTTAAGAAAAAAAGCTTTGATTTCTTTAGATAACATTTTTAACAATATTTTGCGTCAAATTTATGTTTAATTAAATATTTTTAAATTGTCATAGGTCTCTTTGTTCATAGAAGAAGAAGAATGAAATAATTATCTCAAGTAAACATAAAACCACTTATAATATCAAAGTTTCATTTTGTAAAGATCATTTTTTTGTAAGCATAAATATTTTTACAATTAAATAAATATTAAATATTTTTTAATTTTTATCTTTGGCTAGTATTTCTTATGCCTAGTGCACATGGAGAAACTTTTAGTAAAGTTTCCTGAAATTTGTTTCCCGAAGAAGAAGAAGTTTTGGAGAAACTTTTGCATTTACGTACCGTGTGTTCACACAAGAAAAATAAAAGTTTCCTCAAAACTGGTAACTTTTCTCTAAATCTATAGGCTCTTGGAGAATTATTTTTTCGAAAGAGAACAAGAAGTACACAAAATTACTATATGTGCTTATAATTAAGAATTCTCACAAAATTTAATTTATGAAGTAAACTAAACTATATAAGATTTCTGAATAAACTACACTGAAATAAACTAATTCTTATAAACAAGAATTATTGTAATCGACGCCAAAAATCAAAGTTTTTGTGATCCTAACCTCTTTTTCTTTACAAATGTCATAATAGATGAGAAATTAGGTGCACGTCAAAAAGTGTCCACAAAACCTTTCGAGTTTTAACGGCGCCGTTAACTTTCGGGCAACTTTTCATACTTCTTCTTCTTGGGAAACAAATTTCAGGAAACTTAGCTAAAAGTTTCTCCGTGTGCACTAGGCATTAGACGTCATAGGAAGTGTAATTTGGCGCCAATTCAAACAGTATTGCCGTTGTGTTTAATGTATACGGAAATTTGAACATCATATATTGACTAATACTGTAGAAGGTACTTATTCGAATTTCAGAATAAAAAAAATATATATTGACATTTTGACGGTTAAAAAGTGTCATTTCCTAACTAGTCGGAATAAAATTTCAGCTACCTGGAAAGTGAAGTATACAATAAATCACTTCCCGGCTGTTTTCAAAGTTAGAATTATGAATAACCTTTTTTATTTTTCGATTTACTAGCATCCTGTATATGTATAAATTCATGATAAGCGAAATATAATACATATTCAAACACATACACAATTTTCAAGATAAAATATAATTATTATAAATATTATGTTTGCATATTTTATAATCTTTAAATATGTGTATTCATGTTACATATTTTAAAATACATAACACAAAAAAATAATTCACAGAATCACACACACAATAAATAAATATGTCACAATATACTCATATTTTTTATAATTGTGACAGATTTTGAATGATATATGTATATTTGTTTACGCATTTTAAGCACAGACACAAATCTTGTCACTTCGTCAGTGATTTAAACTATCTATAGTATTTTACTGAGTGTCTAATCGTAAATCTGGGGTCCCGGGTTCGATTCCGATCGATACTAAAATTATTTCAAATTTTAAATGGCATAAAAGTGACACCTGTGATGCTAGGTTAGCAATGAGTGCACGTGGCTTGTAAACGCCCGCACTGTACAAATACTTATGTATAGGTACTTTGGATACCAATTGCAATAATTCCATCTTTAGGTAAGGAAAGTATTGTCTTCGGTCAAAAAAATCGGTGGTGAGTTTTTAATTAATAAGCACGTTTTACGAACCCTATAATCCGATTTTCTATTTCTACGATGATGTCTCTGTGTGTGTGTGTGTGTGTGTGTGTGTGTGTGTGTGCGTGTGTATGTATATGACGATAGTTTCAGCCGCAATAACTTCAATTCCAAAATTTACGATTTAATTTAATTCAATATAGAGTTAAAAAATCTGATGTGACCAACACAGTACCTCCCGCCATTTACCTATGTATATAATTTTTATATTACTTTATAAATTTATCCATACAATATATAGAAAAAGTATTAAAGCAAACTTGTAGAAAATGAAATAATCTTTAATTTTTATAATAACAAATTGAGAAAAAATTACATTTACAGGTATTTTTTGAAGAAAAACTATCTTGAACTTCAAGTAAACTGCCATTTCCGGTTATCCGATTGCCACCAAAATCAAATCAGATATTTCCATATTAGAATAAGGTAGAAATACATGGTTTCAAAACTTTCTGAATGATAGTATTTGAGTTAGAGTGTATACACTATACAGGATCCACACATACATACATACATACATATATACATACATACATACACACAGACATCATCGTGAAAATGTTAAAAATGGATTCTAGGGACCTTAAAACGTGGTCATTTACCAAAATCTCGATATGCGATTTTTAGCACGATCCCTATACCTCCCTTATCAAGGGTAGCGGGAGTTAAAAATTATAAAGAAATTCAATTTCACAAAGGAATCAGCTATGCTATAACTATGGAATGATAACTGACAAGCTGCGACATGACATCTGGTGGGAAAAATATGAACTTTCCGATTTGGTACTATATTGTGACTGTATGCTTGAGTTACATGTGGTTTGATGGTGAATAAAAATGGGAAAAAGTCGTACAAATTGTTGTATATTCTGACGTCACTCTCAAGATCTGGTCGAGACACAGGCATTGGGTTTTATAATTTTCCGAAACATGGCCAAAATAAAGTTAAAATTACGACAAGAGCAAGTGGTGAAATGGATATGGATCGACGAAAAGCATGGGAATATGCAATTCGTAGTGCAAAACAAATAACAAAACATATGAAAGTTTGTTCTCGTCATTTTAAATCGGATAATTAAATATTTCGTGGTCTTTATCTAGCTTTACACGTGCATTCTGCACTAATAATTTTTAAATTTTCTCTAAATGTATTTTGATTTCATGTGGTTTTGCAGAAATTGCACTGGTTCGCAGACAAAGTGCAAATATTACCTACATTATACCGTCATTTTTTAATACTCCACATAATATTATGTGGTTAGCGTTTATAATACGCTCCCCTGCGATCATCAATTTCGATTGATTAAATACATATAAAATTATAAATACATTTTAACATATCTTCTATAATACATTTAGAATTAGCTGTTGCTTCCAGAAATCTAAAATGTTCTGTGGTATCAAAGCCCATTTTAAGTGAAAAAAATTGCTTTTGTTGTTTGTTTTCATATGTCACAACACTGCGAGTACCAATTCAGAAGCAGCTGATCGGCCCGATGGTGCTGCCGGCATCGGACATGTCAGTTCTCAATATTTTTATTATAATTTTACTGGAAATATAGATTTTTTTGCTAGAAACTTTCTGTATGGACTTTGTACAAAATACATAGAACTGCCGGAAGGTATGGAAATATATAAACTTTTGCAAGACACTTTCTGTATGGGATTTGTACAAAATACAGTAATTTTTTTTTTAAAGATGTCCGATCTATATCATGAAAGAATTAACATATTGGCGTACATTTATATCTCTCATTTGCAAAGACTACAAACATGTGCGATGAGAATGGATATAACACGCTTGTCTTTAAAAAATTCATATTGTTTCGACTAAGTTAGGACATTCCATTTTAAAACGATGCTCGTTGTTGGTAGTACTTTCGCTATAACGTAAGTTATTTATTAATTCATATATATACATACAGGATGTAACAGAAATATGTTTATTAAATTTAACTAGAACTCGCCGAGAGCAACAATATTTCTTAATAAATTTTTTTTGAAATCTCATTTTTTTTTAGCATTTTTATCCCCCTCCCCCTAAATTAACGAGTTCATAATAATTTAATCCAGTGGCAATAACAATGAAACAATTGTTTTTGACAAATGTGAGTTGTCAACTTTTTCAAATAAATTTTGACAAATAAATCGATTAATAATTATTATAAAAGTTATAATCAGTAAATATGCTTGCCTTTACGGATAGTGAATATACAGACTTTGTGCTGGCCTATGGTAAAGCTCAGAGAAATGCTGCCAAAGCCCAGTAAATTTATTTCGACCGTTTTCCGAATCGTCATCTTCCAAACTTCGCATCTTTTTACATGTATGTAAATAAAATAAGTTTTGATTCTTAGCCAGGTTTTAGTAATCGAAGAATAGAACTACAACAAAAAATGTCACATCTAACAATTTGTAGGATATTGAAAGAACAACACTTACATCATTTCATCAGTATTGCATTAACAATGACGATGGCCATTTTGAAAAATTATTGTGATTGGTCGACTATAAATGTCCTACAATTTTTGGATTGTTCAACCTGTTGTAACATAAAAATTTGACGTATGATTTTTTTATTACCTTAGTTGAGGTATTCTATTCTATCTCTTATCTTTCCCGATTTGTGTATAGTTTCACCATCTGGTGTATCGGTCAATCTATTCACCAGTTTTTAACCTTTCTTTTGTGTTGACAAATTCATCAACCTTTCATTGTATTCTATCGCAGTCACGAGTCACGACAGTAATTGCTCGTAATCGCATATACCCTCATAAAAACAAAGTAAACAACACTACTGAATTTGACAGAATGGGCGGAGCTAAAATCTTAGTTCATACAATTCGTAAAAGACCTTGGTCGGACATCTTTAAAAAAATTTACTGTACATATACATGACGGAAGGCAATGTGCTGGCCACATCAGATTTTTTCTTATTATATTTACAAGCATAATGTCTCACAGTCCACGATTATAACGTTATCCTTCGGAAGTTCATGATTGATTGATCGTCTAAATTCTAACACAGACTTAATGTATTAATTTTTAAAATACTTGTGTTGGTATTTTAAGAAACATAAAAAGGTAGATTTAAAAAATTAGTTTTGTATTCTATTGCCAATTTTTTCTACGTGCTATTAGTGTTATAAAATTTTTAGAAATACACATTTGCAAATAAATATAAATAAGTATATTATGATTTGTATTCTTTTTTACGGGCGCTCTGCTGTAGAGTGTTCTATCAATGAGCATTTAAACTGTCATGAAAAGTGCAATAAATAATTGAACATAATTGTCTTCGGATGGACACGAACGTACATATAGCAATAAATAAAAAACTATTTCTATGTTCTGTAAATATCAAAACTAGTTTATAAGTTCGTGAAAGGTGTTAGATTAATAAATTGAAAAGTTTCATTACAGTTTCTAAGTTTCTCAACATTAAAAAGAATCCGCAAAAATTTATTTTTAGTGACAAACTCTTTTCAATTTTGTGTTCGAGAAATAGGTCGATTGATAATAATATTTTAGCAAACTTTAGGGAGATAGTGCTCTTTATTATTTTCTATCTAATCTACAATAACACAGTGTTTAAAAATAGCTATACAAAAAAAATCGTATATTGTACACCAAGGAAGAAAAATGCACGATTCTTTAAAAAAAAAAAAAATATTAGTCTTTATTACGTATGTCCTAAAAAAATTCAACAATTTTTTTTGTAATGTAAAATGCATTTACCTACTTATCGTAATACTTAATAATATATTGTTTCATAAGCAACAAAATTATGAACTTAAATTAAATGAAGATGGCCGTGTTCTTCCACAAGGCGCAACTTTCTACGGACACCTAGCATTAGGTTTTGGACGACATTTACATGGATTTCTCGGACTTCACACTGAGCAAGTCCGAAATTAAGGGAAATTATCGTTTTTGTACGGCCAATACTGCAGAGGTCCCTAATAATGTCAGATATAAACAAAAGGCCAAATTCGCAGATAAGGTTATTTCCACAAGGATGAATCCAGGCCTTATACGGGCCGAGTGAGATGAAGCCCTGGAAAGTCAAAGGTAGATCTAACAAAATTGGTCAATTTTATTAAAGAAGAACACGCTGGGGATGATTTTATTTCCTGGCCAGACTTCGCGTCCTCTCACTATCCAATATAAACACAAAATTGGCTAACCGACCAAAACGTACCATTAGTTCCGCGAAACGACAATCCCATAACCTTCCCCAGACTCGTCTCATAGAAGGTTTTTGGGCTCTTTTATCTTGAAAAATTCACGATGGAGGTTGGAAAGCTCAAAATAAGGACGAACTTCAACGCAGAATATACAGGAATTCAGGAATGTCAGATGTCATTATATTTTTGCTTATGAAACAGTTCATTATTAAGTAGAGGAACTTTTTATCTTTTTACCTTCCGTCACCTATAGCTAAGGAAGGGATATCGGTGGTGAGTTTTTAATGAATAAGCACATTTTAGAGTCCGTAGAATATGATTTTATTATTGTTACGATGATGTTCGTATGTATGTATGTGTGTGTGTATCTGTGCGTGTGTGACAATTCTTTCGGATCGCATAACTCCAATACCATATTTCCAAAAATTATATTTTTTTCGTATTCCTCAAGTTTACATCCAAATGAAGATGTGATTAGATTATGGTTATAATTGGTCAACCAGAAGTACTTATTTGAAGATTTTAACAGTTTCTTGAAAAAACGCAGATAAATATTGTTTTTTAACATTTTATGTTATTACAAATATTAAAGAGTATTATATTCTATACACGGTTTGATTGCATTTTATACTTTATATTCAATATAGAATTAAAAAAATTTAAAGAAATTAAATTTAATAAATCAGCCAGCTATGCTATAATCAGGGAAAAACTACTATATTAAAATAATTTTGATTGACAGATGCCAGTGTCAAGTGCAAATGACAGTATGTTTTACTGGAAATATAGAATCCTTTGCAAGAAAGTTTCTGTATGAAATTGTACAAAATAGAACTGACGGAAGGTAATGTGCTGGCAACGACAGATTTTTTAAAACTGAGGGACTCAATATAGACACACTTACTTATGAATGGTTTTATTAAGGTGTGAAACAAAAACATTCCTTTGTCTGGATCCATAATTAGAGCAAAAGCTAAGGAAATTTCAGAACATTTACGCTACGAAAATTTCACTGCTTCTTGATGAATAAAATTTTTCTTTTGACTAAATTTCATTTTTCCTTTAACGCCTCTTTTAATCGGACAATGAGAAATTCCAATGTAATTATTTTTGCAAGGGTTTTTAAAATAATTTGAGAGATAGTTTACTTGTATTGAATGAATCTGGTTAAGGCATTGACATACAATGTTTCCATTTTTGACCTGTTTCGTATAAAATACAAGTAAAACCATGCCGTAAATCCTGTGAATCCTACCCTTTACACAAGAGTTAAAAAATCTTCATGCAACATGTCAATAACAATTAAGTTACATACGTAAAAAATGCTTATGTTAATAAATTGTACAATTATAAATATTCATTATTTCGTACCTTCAACCCTTGACCTTGAGATGACCCGTCCTGCAATTGTTTTACGCGACGCTCAGATGTTCCATGGATGATGTGATTCACGCACTAATTCGCGATATCTTGGAATTTTAAATTACGGAAAAGTGTTGTTTATTTATAAATAGTTCACCTGCAATTTATATAAGATTTGATGTATTTATAGAATATTAAACTCGTACACATTTCAAGCTACAGTCACTTTTAATAATAACACAAATTTGTATGCTTTATAATAATGAAATTGTTACTTGTATTTTTGCTTATTGTAACACCATAGTTTTATATGTTTCCCGTACATTTTTTATCATTAATTGCGCACATAAAGGATATATTTTTTTATGCATTTATCATTTATATAATGCACATATGTTCCACATATATTTCATAATTTTTCTTTGCACTTTTCTTTGTATTTTTTTATTTATATTGAACAAAACTTTTGTAATTAGTTTTTCAATATCATATATATAATTTGCACTTTGAAAACGTATATTTTATACATTACAATATATTCTTGAATACAATGTAGTATAATTGCACAAATAAAAAAGAATAATGTTTTATTTCATTATATGTACCACTTATTTAAATGCAACTTTTGTCATATTTCTATCACTTTTTTATCACTTTTTATTATCACTTTTTTATGTCTTCTAATCTTCTGTGTCGTCCCTTCGTAAAACTAGTATCATTAGTATCCTTAGTGTCTTTAGTACCTTTAGTAATTTCAGAGTCTTTGGTCTTACGGTAACTGTTCTTTCGCGAAGTGTGCAAGTGTGACTGCTCTTCTTCTGTGGGCTTTTGCTTATGTGTTGAACGGTTGAGTGTTGGCGCGCGTTTGACTTGGGCGCCCAAACGATTCAGCGACGCGAACGCACTATCGCATGACGTCGCGACGCGAGCGTCACTGCAGGAATGCCGAGCAACAGTTAGGATGAGAAAGAATGGATAGCCGTAAGGTTTGGGTATAAGTACTTAAAATCTGTCATACATTTTTACAAACGTGGGTTAGCACAAACCCGAAAACAATAATAGCAACAATAATAAGAACTCAGCTGACTCACTTCATTCTCTATAAGAGCATTCCTACTAATCATACATCTTCATATAGAAAATATTCCTCACTCCTTACATATTAAAGTGACCGATTTTCGACAGCGATGTATTTTTATTTTCCGTTTCCTATAGGTAAGGAAGGTATTGTCTTTAGTCAAAAAATTCCATGGTGAGTTTTTAGGGTCCCTAGAATACGAATTTACTGTTTTCACGATGATGGCTGTATGTGGGTGTGTGATAGTGTGTGTGTGTGTGTGTGTGTGACAAAAAATTCTCTTTCAATAACTCCAATACTACAATTCCAAATATTTTTTTCGTATTCATCTTCTGTACGAATATATATGAAGAATTGATTAGATTTTTAAAATTTGTCAATCGGAAGTACTCTTAATTGAAGTATTTAACAGTTTTCCTTGAAAAAACACAGTTAAATATCATATTTTGACAATTTACATAAAATAAAATAAATATATCATCACGGCATATTACCCATTGCTGGGTGTGCTAATCTGCTTTGTACACAAAAATCGGTAATGATGACATATTTGTACCGTGCGGGCGTTTACCAGGCGTCACCTCACGGGCACTCATTGCTGTCGTGGAGAGTGCACCACAGGGGTCAATTTTGTGCCATTTAAAATTTGAAATATTTGGCGTCGGTCGGGATTGAATCCGGTTCCCCAGATTCGCGACCAGACATGTTATTATAAATATTAAAAAATATTTTATTCTGTATACGGTTTGATTTATTATTTCCTTAATGTTCAATGCATATAAAATTAGAAAATTATAAAGAAATTAAATTTCATAAATCAGCCAGCAATGCTATAACCATGGAAACTACTAATATATTCTGATAATTCTAATTGACACATGTCAGTGTCAAGTGCAATTTACATAGTTTGTTCCTGAAATAATTTTACTGGAAATTTAAAATCTTTTTCAAGAAAGTTTAAGTATGCAATGTGTACAAAATACACAGAATTGACGAAAGGTATTGTGCTATACAAGTGTCTTTGAAATATGGAGACATGGCTTAACCACAGATTTAACTGAACTAACTTATATCCGAAAGTGCACCGTTTAGCCAGTATTCTGCTTCAAAGTTCTAAAAAAAAAAATTTTGTTTATAATAACGAAATTTTTTGTTCAATTTGAAAGAAATTTGGTATGACAATCCATATGGATATACATAGTTCATCTTTTAAGATGGTATTTGTAATTGTTAAGGAACCACTAGTGTATGAACTTTGAGTTTCACGACTATGACTAGACCATAACTTCTTAATAGCAACGCCAATAACATAAAATTATTGTTTTTCAGAAAGATACATTCAACAGTAAATTTTTTGTCTGTACGTAAGTTGCGATATCTGTGACGATTTAGACAAAAAAAAAAATGAGTGTTTAATCGTTTGGTCTCAACTTACTTTTAATAAATATGACTTAAACTTAAAGCCATTATTAACTTAAAGTCAGGGCTATAGGTACGAAACTTGTTGCAAACCCAAGTCTGCTTGTACTCGCATAGGAAATTTAACAGTTTAACTATTAACTCGAGCCGAGAGCTAAATCACTTACCTTCACTTACTACTAATTATATTAAATTTCTGCTCTGGTCCCATGTGTCATATGCTCATATGTTCATATATACACACACATTCAACGTACCTACATATGCGTACACATACCTACAGAATATTCTAATATTCTATGTTCCAAATTATCTTGTATATGGTGCACACTTTTATACGATTTGAAAATTGAAAATTATTTTCTAATTTGTCGTCGATGAGAATCGAATATGGGCCGTCCAAACCACAGCAAGGTAACAACGTACATAGCCAAGCAACCCTATACAAATATTAACATGTATTTATAAAAATTCATCTCTGTAAATTAATTTTAATTTCTCATTTTTGACCCTAATAATGCAAAAATATTTTCTGCCAATGTGAAAAATTACAAATTTAAATGTTCTATTTTTGTATTATAACTAAAATAACTTTTCCTCTAAAAGTATTATCATTCCTTTGGCAGTTCTTCTGCTATCACAATACATTAAAATACATACAGCGTTCACTATGTCTATATAAGATATTTATAAGGGTATAGCTAAAGGCAGAAATATTTAAAATCCTTTGTCCATCCAGAATTTTGAATCCTGGAAGGCTTTCCAGAAGGACTGCGTCAGCAGAACTTATTTTGCTTCACTAACCCTTTAAAGTCTTAACGATGCCCCAGGGAATATCCCTAACTCCGCCTCTGGAAAGAGTGTTTCTTTAACAATATATTTGATCCTTTTATAATATAAATTATGATAATTATTTATATATAAAACAAATGTTTTTATATTAATATTTATGTCTGAATTAACTGATAAAAAATTTGAAAACTGTGAAATCATTGTTAATTAATTAAACAAAACCTTCACGCTTCAATTCTTTTGTTTTTGTGATCCTGTGGAGTGATTGGTCATCTGCTTAAACCCGGGTTCTATTCCAGTTTGAAACTATTCAACAAAATAAAGTATTTCGCATAAAAAAATGAGTTTTTCAAATATTTTTTTTATATTAAGCGTTAGTAGAAACATTGATTTTTATTTGACATTTAGAAACACAGTAATGTTACTTTTCATCATTCATGATTTTAATTTTGTATTGTATTAAGATTGCCATCCTCGAGAGAATTGGAGGATCAAAAGGAAAAATATGTTCAAGATGTTGGCCATTGCCGGAAAATTTTCCCGGGAATTTTTTCATTTTAAATAATGAAAGTTATTTTACTCTTAAGAACTCTGATAAAAATACAAATGCAAGATTTTACATTGGGATTATTCCTGATGAAGTTCAAGCAAAAATCAAGAAGAAATTCGAAGATATTCTCATATGGTTTTAGAGATCTCCCAACCATTTTTTGCCCTTCAGTAAATCAACCAGTATGCATTTTTAAATAAGTGCTTATATCTTTTTTACCTTCCGTCACTTTTAGATAAGGAAAGTATTGTCTTTGGTCAAAAAAATCAATGATGAGTTTTTAGTGAATAAGCACGTTTTAGGGTCCATATAATACGATTTTACCATTTTTACGATGGTATCTGATGTATGTATGTATGTGTGTATGTGTCCGTGTGTGTGTAACGAAAGTTTTGGATCGCGTAACTTCAATACCACGATTCCAAAAATTATATTTTTTTCGTATTCCTCCAGTTTACATCCAGAAGAACAACTGATTAGATTTTGGTTATAATTGGTCAATCGGAAGTACCCTCATTTGAAGATTTTAACAGTTCAATATCATTTATTGACACTTAACGTTATTATAACTTAAAGAATATATTATTCTCTATACGATTTGATTGCATTTTATACTTTCAATTGAGTTAAAGAATTATAAAGATATTAAATTTCATAAATCAGCCAGCTATGCTAACCATGGAAACTGCTAATATATTCAGATAATTCAAATTGACAGATGTCAGTATCAATAAAAAGTAAATGAATGTGGCAGAGGTGAGTATGTTGGGGAAGACACGGAAAGATAGGATAAGGAATGAAAGAATAAGGGAAATAACTCGAATAATAGAAGTTTGTAGAAAGATACAAGAGAGACGATTACATTGGTTTGAACATGTCATGAGGAGAGATGAAGATATATTGGAAGAAAAATGAATAGCTTAGTAATAGACGGTTGAAGAAACAGAGGAAGACCAAAGATAAGATGGAAGAATTCTATTGCGGAAGACTTGAGAGAAAAGGAACCGAATGAGAACGACACGCAAAACAGAAATGAGTAGAAGAAGAAAATAAAAAAATAGCGACCCCTAACGAATGGGAAAAGCTAAAGAAGAGATGTCAGTGTCAAGTGCAATTTGCATAGTTTGTTTATGAAATAATTTTACTGGAAATATAAGATCTTTTGCAAGAAAATTTATGTATGGAATTTATACATAATACACAGCATTGACGGAAGGTATTGTGCTGGCCACAGCAGATTTTTTAAATTAAATTCTTTAATTTTGGACCAAATCTATGATTAGTATATTTGTCGTTGAAAACGTCATTTTTGTTGCGAACAACGATAATCCACCTTGTGTGAATGGGGAATTTTTGGTCAATACTTAAGAGAATGGTTTACATAAAAGGTTGACAAGCAAAAAAATGAGACCGAGCTTAATCGCATAAGTACTTTATCATAAAAGTTGATCTTTGCCCTGTACAAAAGATGGTCGACCAAAAAAAAAAAATGAACCTCGTTCGGCGAACTGGAATTATTTAGTAATTGCGTTTATTTCTCATAATGAACCACAACTATAGGTTTAAAAATCTAGTTAAAATGGTTTTTATTTAACTATGTGTTTACTTTTTTTTGGCCATTCAAAACTAATCTCAAATTTTAAGCATCACACCTTAATTCATTTTGTTCAAATAAATATGAAACATTTACAATATAAGTCAAAATATTTTAGTACTTCTACCTGTTTACCTACAATCCTTTGTCGAATAGGGTGGTAGCATTTTTTTTATTAATTTATGTGAAAGATTTTACAAATTAATTCATAATAAACTGAAAAAAGCAACCATTCTTGTTCATCGCGTGCAATAACTGCGTCTCTCTATCTCCGTCGCCTGTAAACAAACTTGACATGTGCTTTTGTGTTTGACGTTTTAAACTGTTTCCTTGGATGCACTACCGCGAATGCCTTTATTTACATATAAATATACACATTTTTTAACAATTAATAATTCATTATTTATAGGAATTATATTTTTCCAATAAATAATATTTAAATAAGCAAAATTACGAAGATATGTTATTTTATAAATACAAAAATATTGCAACCTCCTTATTATTAAGAATAAAATAATCAGGTAAGCATGGAAAACAAAATTGTAAACAGTCATTTATATGTCATTTGAAATTAAATTGCAAAAGTTACGTTTTTAAGAACTTAGTCCAAACTACAATCCATTACATAACTATTTTTCGTCAGTATGCTGCCATCTACCAGCAACCAGCTAAACTAGCTTTGTCGGTACACTCGCTTTCTTCTCGTTGTTATTTCCGGTGATACACAAATGAAGATTTACATCCGGCAGTTACATGGCGGCAAACATCTGTCGTTCAATAACTTCAACGCGTGCGCCCTTCACAAACCCTTCGCACAAAGATATTGAACATTTACAAGCCCTGCTCTTGTACTTGTATGCATTGTAGTTAGATGTCGCACGATCGACGAAAGAATATTACATCATTTGCTCAAACTGGGCCATGAGACATGGAAATAGTGAATGTTGATTGTTTAGCGACATTATGAATTAAATATGACAGTGAAGATAAATAAAATATTGTGAAGAATGTGTAGAAAAGTGTTTGTTTAATGGTGTATAGGTTATAAATACAATCGTAGCAATGGCCGAAGTACCTCAGTGGAAAAAAGATCTAATAGAACGTAAGAGGGGGAAGACATCTGTTACAACCGTTCAAACAGTTAGTAGTGCTTCAACTTCGGTCGCGGAACGATGTAACACATCTACAATGGTCGTCGACAGAACTAGTGTTTTAGTGATGCATCCAAACCCATCGAACGGAGACTGCTGTCTTGCAGATTCCGACAGTAGTGAAGAATTACAATACGGTCCCGGAATCGTCTCAAAACTTAAAAGCAAATACCTATCCTTAACTTTACGGGAAACTGTGCCGGTACAACGCGCGAGTGTATTGCCATTACGTCGAGCCACATCTCTGGAACATCTCCTCGATGAAGAACCACCAAAATTGGCCCCTGCACCACCTAGAAGATTTACGCCGAGAATACCAGCCGCTGGGGCAGTAACTGCCCCCAGTCCTAGATACAGGGCGCAACAGAGACGACAGGGAAATGAACAAGTCAAAAGGGCTAGATCGGTCGAAACCATTTCAAGAAATGAAAATTTAGAACCTGGGAGAAAAGTCATACGGCCTTTAAGGATTACTCCAGTGTTAGATCAAACAGAAAGACCTCCCGCTGATCATGTAAAACAGACGCTAAAATTATTTGAAGGTCCGGCTTTAAAACGGACGAAACCTCCTGTTAATACCGGAGATGTAGCTGCGAAAGTTGCTAATTTTAAACAAATAATTAAACATCATAAACCCCCACCAGCCCCACCATTACCTACAAGCCCTAAACCCACTATTTTACCCCCTAAACCTATTAATATACCCCCAAAAAAAATATTTAGTCCACCTCAATCACCAGTCAAAAACAAACAAGAAGTCAGCCCAATACCAGACGTATTAGACGCAGCTGCTGGTTTATGCCCTACCCCAGATTTAATCGTACATTCCAGTCCTCAAACACGGCCCTTTAGCCCTCAAACATTACAAGAAGTAACCTCAAATTTTTTGAAAAACGAAATTAAACACACACAACATGTATTCAAACCAATGACTATGAGTCCAACTAGGGTTAAAAGTCCAGACATACCAAAAGACTTCATAACATCTAGAAGTCCCAGCCCTAAACTTGTAGAACCAATTTTAAGTAAAGAAATCACCAAGCAAGCTGTGGAAAACATTTCAAAAGCCGGACATACAATAACCTACAAATTTGACAGCAACCTATCCCCTAAATCGCATTTACCCCGCCTAAATTCCTGCCCCGTTCGAATAAAATTAATCCCTGATACTATTTCATCCCCCCCTTTAAAACCAAACATCCCCGAACCCCCCAAAACGAAACCACCGCAAAAAATAACCAATGGGAGACCTTCAACCCAGCCCCCCAAAATTCCGCTAACCTCGCGAGAAATTGAAAAAAATTCTATCAACAAAATGAAAACTCTGGAACAACCTGTGAGTAAAGTGGTGGTTGCTATGCGATCTGTTGATGAAGTACTGGCGAAAAAAGTGAAACCAAGGCAACAAGAAACAACGATATTGTTTGATTTTTCAAAAAGAGACTCTATTCCTGATTATATTGCTACTGACGGCAGAACGACCACAAGAGGCAAACGAGAAAAACCAAAGGTAGGATTGTTTATTAATCTTTTATCGATCGTAGATAAAATTTTGATAAGATGTTGATTGGAATTTGAATTTAAAAATGTGATGTGGCCAATACAATGCCTTCCATATAACTATTGTTCTATTTACTATTTTATTTTTAAAACACTATTAATTTAAAATGATTATCTGTCAGTTACATACTTTTGAGATCTGAACTGTGTAACCAGTGAGTTGTGTTTAAAATATATAGAAAAAGTATTAATGCAAACTTGTAGAATATTTAATACTCTTTAATTTTTATAATAACATAAATCTCGAATAATAACATTTAAAGCGTAAAGAGGATCCACACACACATACAAAATTGTGATGCACTCTCCACGCCAGAAACGAGTGCCCGTAAGGCGACGCTTGGTAAACGCCCGCACGATACAAATATGCCATCATCATTACCGAAATCTGTGTACAAAGCAGATTAGCACACCGAGCAACGGGTAATATGCCGTGATAAAAATATATTAATTTTTTTATTTAAATACATACCTGTATATTTACTAGTGCTGGAAACTATGTATATTAAGTTCCTTTCCATATAACTATTGTTCTATTTACATTTTTCTTTTTAAAACGTTGCTATTATTAATTTGAAATGATTATTTTTTTGACAGTGACATTTATCTGTCAGTTACATACATTTGAAATATGAACAGTGTAACTAAGAAATAATTAATAATTCAGTAATCTTTAATTTTTATAATAAATCGCGAACAAATGACATTTGAAGGTATTTTTGGAAAAAAATCTATTTTGGGCTTCAAGTAAATGTGATTTCTGGTTATCCGATTTATACCAAAATCTAATGGCTTCTTTCCATATTAGAATAAGGTCGAAATACAAGGTTTCAAAATTTTCCGAATGATAGTATTTGAGTTAGAATATCCAGAAGATCAACATTTACACACACATACACACCCACAGACATCATTGTGAAAATGTTATAAAATCGTATTCTATGGACCTTGTAACGTGGTCATTTATCAAAATCTCGATATGCGATTTTTAGCATGATCCCTGTACCTCCCTTACCAAGGGTAGCGGGAGGTAAAAATGCAAGAACAGTTTTGTCTAATACTGAACTTTGCACTCTACAGTTTTGCCGTAAAATGAACAGGAGAGCAGGAAATTGCATAAAATAAAAATCCTATGTTAAATCCCTATGTTCGCACCTGCCAGTCAACACCTTGTATAGCATGTTCCATTTGAAAATATAAAGTTACATGCCACTATATGAAAATGGAACACCTGTAGATAAACTTAGGTATAGTGCAGATTTATAGATATTTTAAATAAACTTCGTCTGAATTTCTTTTCCATAATATATTAGTTATTATTTATTTATATTATTTTTGTAACTTATATGTATGTATATACTTGTATTGTGGTACCGTCTCTACAATAGCTATAAATAATTAAAAACCTACATACATTTCTTCATTAATGTTGTTTATTCCCCTGTTTATTTCAAAACAATAAATTGATCTCCTGTACTGTAAAATACAAGTAAACATCTTAAAATGATTTGTATTTTTTGCAGTCTGTTCACCATAAAAATTTATACAATCTATGAGCTAAATAACAACTATAATTACTTTATCTAGTTCACTATCAACTACTAATACATTTTCTTATTACATAACTATGTCAAAAATAAAAATCATGCATTAGTATGACGCATTCCAAAATGCTTATATTAATATTTGAACAATTCGCTTCAAAGCAAAACTACAGACATATGAAGTCATTGATTTATATAGTGTCATTTACTATTTATATTATTACTCATTTTCGAAGTATAATAACCGTGAAATGTCATACACACTTATTTTTTTAAAGTTTTTGTATGAAATAATAACGAAAGCTGCAGCTTTTTTCTTTTATTCATATTTTTATGAGGGGGGGGGGGCGCTAAAATGATTGAAAATAAAATGGATGATAAATCATTATGATATATTTATTTTTCACTATGATTAAATATGGGTGAAAGTACAAAAATATTCATATATTTTAATGCTATAATAATTACAGTATATAAATAAAAAACACCAAGTACATTTATAGTGTTTATATACAATAATTATAAATATATTATATGTACACAAAGACCTACTTTACCTAACAATAAACATGGTTAATTTATATGCTTTATCCTCACGTAAATACATATATGTTTACATATCTTTCTATGCGTTCATTGCACCCATAAATTTCCACCCATATATGATTCAACGTGAACAGGTGTCAATACTTAATTATTTCTAAATAAATGTATTAACTCATTTGTAAATGTTTAAATAAAAGTGTGTTACCCCAGTAACCGTGAAATGACGTCATGCCAGCAAACAAATGACGGTTGGTTTGATGATGATGGTATTCGGATGTTTCGAAACAGTTGGGAAATATACATATGTATATGTGATAAATATTGGAATGAAAATTAGAAAATTACCTGCAGTTAAGTCAATGAAAATTTTGTCATTCGCGCGAAAACTACATTTATAGATTTTTGTAATTTAATTTACCTCAGAATCATGTTTAAATCGTTTAAATATTAAAAATAGTGTATTACATCCGAGGTAGGATATGTTGCATTACAGCCGAGGGCTTATGAATATTACCGAGAGATGAAGCCTCGCGGTGAGTTATAGCGCGACTATTTTATTCACATTCATCCGCTTTTTAAATCAAAAATTTCCGAATAAATCATTGAGTTATAACCTTTAATTTTATTAATATTTTTTGACATCTATAAAAATTTGTTTAGCCTACTTTATTATTTATCTATGACAGCTAGGCAACCCCTACATAAACCTTTCCAACCCGTGGGGTGGAAGTGAATTCTGTTATTTCCCACCCAAGAGATTGTCATTGCAGTTAGGAATGAAGTATTTCCCAACCTCTAAAAGCTTAGGAATCGACATATTACAATAATGATTGTGAATGAAATTATTTGCTGGATGTTAGCAAATAGAAAAATAAACATTGATGAGCAATTATATAATAATTAGATATTTTTATAGGATGTTTTTGTAGAAACGCTCAAACTTTAAAATGTAATAACTTGTGACTAAGATACTTTTTGCGAAAAACAGCTATACTAAACTGTTTGGCATTGAAAGTACATGTCGCTGTATGTAACTCATATATACAATATTTGGACTATGCTTGTAATGAAGTGTTGCACATTTTTTTCTTTGCTTTAATCGAAAGAATAAAAAAAATATTTTACCCGTATTTTCTATTTTCTTTCATATTGCTCTTTATTCATGAGAAAATTGTCTGAAAATATTTAAATTACCGCCTTTTCTGTCGCCTGATGACGACAAAACTACTCACCATGAGGGAGTGGCTTACATTTGCCGCCGACAGAATTTAAACGAGTGACAGCCGTGACAACTATCAATTATATACTAGCTACTAGTTGTATCCATATTACTGATTTTTATATTTTGAAAATTGAAAAGACTCAAACATGGTTGTAGAGAGTGTGTAGTGCCACGAAACGAAAAAAGAAAAATGAAATGATTATCTCAAGTAAACATAAAACCCTTTACAAAATCAAAGTTTCATTCTGTGAAGATCATTTTGCTGTAAACATAAATAATTAAATGTTTTCTAAATTTTTATCTTTTCAGTTCTGTCATTGGCTAGTATTTCTTACACGTCACAAGCAGTGTTATATTTGTCGTCAATTCATAGTATACTTTTTAATTGCTACTGTGTTTAATATACAGATATTTGAACAGAAAATCATATTTACTAGTACTATTATAGAAGCTACTTATTCGAATTTGAAAATAAAAAATCTGATGTGGCCAACACAATACCTCTCGCTATTTAATTTTTATTAATTTAAATACTTATCAAAATTTCTACATATTTACTTATGCTAGAAACTGTATTAAATTCCTTTCCATATAATTATTGATCTATTTACTATTTTCTTTTTAAAACGTTACTATTATTAATTTGTTGACAGTGACATTTATCTCTCAGTTACATACATTTGAGATCTGAACTGTGTAACCATGGAATTGTGTTTAAAGCGTAGACTCCGGGATTTAAATTATATAGAAAAAGTATTAATGCGAACCTGTAGAAAATTTAATAAGCTTTAATTTTTGCAATAACATAAATCTCGTAAAAATAACATTTAAAGGTATTTTTCGAAGAAAAACTATTTTGAGCTTCAAGTAAAGTGCCATTTCCGGTTATTTGATTTACACCAAAATCTAACTGCATCTTTCCATGTTAGAATAAGGTAGAAATACAAGGTTTCAAGATTTTCTGAACGATAATATTTGAGTTGGAGCTTAAAGAGGATTCATACATATATACACACACTCATGCACTCAGACATCATCGTGAAAATGTTATAATTGGATTCTATGGACTTTAAATTGCGACGTTTTCTATATACAGTGTAATGTATCTGCAGAAATAAAACATTTATCCTTTATTCTCATCGAAAGGTATATATAAATTGTACATATGGCCTAAAGGCAAATATTATACAATAGAAAATAAAAAATAGAGAAGCATGTTAACATTACAGAGTTAATTAAATTAAATTATATTGAAGAACTTCCGAACGGTGTTGCTGGTGTCCAGTAATACAGCTTTTTGAAGTCTATGATATATTTCCTTTTTCAAATTTAATCTTTCTATAGCTTCATGAAGACTATAAGGGATTTCTCCAGTGGCTCCTATTATTAAAACGTGGTGCGATTTTTAGAACGATCCCTATATACCTTATTGTAAATGTACCTTCAATCTTCAACATTATTTTATTTTACTTTACCCTTGTTATAATATACGTTGGCCACCTGGCGAATCAATTCATAAAACGTCCTACAAAAATTCTTTCTCTCCGTGTTACACGCTACCTGACTAAGAGGCTTGCAATGGAATGGAACCGGTTACCTGGTTGGTTCACAGAGTAAAGACATGCGTTTTTATTGGTTCGAAACTTGCAAGAAGAAAAGGAAAAAATAATAATAAAGAAGAGGTGTATATAGTGCCGAATATACAAAGATGATGCAAAAATGTGAGAGATGTTTTATGGGTAGTACAGCTAAATATACGGTATTACATAGGACGAATTGTTTATGAAAAGAAGCATTTTGAAACAATATGTACAAAAGGTTTAAAAACATATTTATTTTATTAACAATATAAAATACAATACAGTCATATAAATAAATGTCTAGACATTAAAGCAATCAAAAACAAGCATATATAAATGTAGAAAAACGTACGTACATATATTATGGTATAGCTTCATCAATACATATAGCAAAATCTAATAGAGGCAAACGCTGAAGAGCTATTAGTTATCAACAAAACAAATGTTTATCCAATTTTTATTATTGTTATTCATCTGAATTTTTATTTTTTTATATTTAATTTCGCCACTAACTTTTAAACTATATAGATCTAAAATTAATAATAGAGGAAATAGCTATGATTTGTTCCTATATTTTTCAATCACCTTATATACATACAAGTATGTATATGGTAATAGGGTGGTGACCGACAAAGCTTTAACATGTAAAATCAGACTTTCGTAATTTCCTGCTTCCCATCCAGCATACTCTCCAGATTTAACTCCCTGCGACTATTTCCTGTTTCCAAACCTGAAGAAATGGCTGGGCGGTAAGAGATTTGGGTCGAATGAAGAGGTCATCACTGAAACAAATGCCTACTTTGAGAGCCTTGAGAAAACCTATTTTTTGGAAGGAATAAAAAAATTGGAAAAACGTTGGACTAAATGTATCGAGCTAAAAGGAGATTATGTAGAGAAATAAAACGCTTATTTGTTGAAAAAAATATTTTTTATTCAAAAAGTCACGGACTTATCAAACAGCCCTCGTATTTTAGGAAAAAAAGCTTTAAATAAAAGTTATAAAGTATAAAAATCTACATTTGAATCACTAAGCAAAATTAATTTTGCTTGCTTTGCAACGGAAAAATTTAGGTATGAAAATGTCGAAAATCACATCAAAAATACCAATTGCATGGCTTCTTCGCTATTTCTGACATGATTTTCGATATTTTCATAACTAGTTTCTGCCGTTATAAAGCATGCAAAATTAATTTGGCTTTTTGATTTAGATGCAATATTTTATGCTCTACAACTATTGATGCTTTTTTCTAAAAAAATAAAAAAAGCAGAAATTGTTGAAGTTCTATGTTCAGCTGTGCCGGTTACCATACTGTATATGTGTAATCTCAATTTTATGTTCGATTTTTTTTTTTTCTTAATCGGCGTCTATGCTGGTCATTGTCCTCTGAAATACCATCTTTGTAAAATTGGTATAGCTGAAAACAAGATATGTCGTCTCTGCGAAAAGGACGAATAAATTTCCGAACATATTTTATGTGAATGTCTAGCTGGAGCCGTAAGGATACTTAACCATTTAGGTCAGTGATTCTCAAAGTGGGTGATATCGCCCCCTTTTGGGTGCTGGATAGATCCAATGGGGCGATGATGGCCTCAGGTTTAACAGGGGGGCTTTCATTGACCTCTATATACAAAATGGACCGGCGACTCCTATATCTTTACAATGACAGGGGTTGTATCCACTTAACTGTCATGGTGGGATCGCTATTTCTTTCTAACAGTGACAAGTACGCATGCGTCAGCTTGTACCATTTCGACAAATTGACAATGAAGAAGAAAAATTACATCCTGTTAAGCTTGCCATCTTGACATTATTGTCATTTCCATTTATGCAACGTGCTCAGTGATACAATGTTAGGCTCAGTTGATTTATGTTCAAATACATTTTTGGCATTAGATACATGGATAAAATGTGATCAAATCTGCTTGGTCCAGCTATACACTAATGTTAGAGAGAGATAGAGATCCCACCAGCCAGACGGGTTGCATTTTTGGTGGATACACGCAAGTTATTCAAGAGGCCGATCAATTTTGTGTATAGACGTCAATGGGGGCATTGAAGGGCAGTAAGTGGGCGAAGAGAGCTAAAAAGAGCAATAAGAAAACGTAAAAAAATTTAACCGAATAAAATATTTTTCTTCTTGAATGTACAAACACAAATGCAATGCATTAGTTTTAAATTTTCAGTCTCAAAATGATTTTCGAAACAAAATTTTAGAAATTAATGTATAACACAGTTTATTTTTTTAATACTCGAAGGATCGATATGAAACGATAAAACTCTCCTTATTTACGAATACAAAGACTCTTAAAATTATAACCACCATAATTCAAATGGAACCACTGCCTCTGGTTTCATGAATACTGCACACAGTTGGATTTCCTTATTATGAATATGTCCGTCAGACAATACTGATTTATCTCTATTTAACGATTTATTAATTCCTTTTTTATTAACTATCGAAATTTTCAGAAAAAAAATCATAATATGATATTCATTAAGCCGACATATTTATAAATTTGAACTCGTCAGGTATATTTACGAAGTGTCATAGGTATATGCTGTTGCCAAAGTACCGCAAATATAGGGAAACCGTTGAAACCTCAACCTCGTATTTCGTACAAATCTTACTATATACTTACTACTTTGTAGTTTCATAGTACAGGTGCGTGTTATCATTTTATGCCTATCCTTTCAGATTATGTAGATTAGAGTATTTTTTTTTTTTTGAGAGGGCATTGAAATAGTATATATTACACCCGAGGTGGAATATGTTTCATTACAGCCGAGGGCTAGTGTATATTACCGAGAAGCGAAGCCTCGACGTGAGATACAGCGCATACAATCATCCTCTCTTTAAATCAATAATTTTCAAAATAAATATTAATTTTTTTTAGCCTACTTCATAATAGGGATCTATGACAATGTTGCTAGGCAACCCATACATAAACATTTCCAACCCGTGGGGTGGAAGTGTAATCTGTTATAGTTAGAGGAAGAAATATTTGGAACTCATTTTAGATTCTGCCAATTGGTCGTTATAAAGTTTTATGGACTTTGCGGTAATGGTACTCCGAGCCAGGTAGAGTTTTCTGTCCTGGGCCGTACCCGAAATTTGCATTCAAGATGTACTTTTAAATCTGTATTAAAATAATAATTCGTTTTAAGTGTATTTCTTCTAACGTCAATTTGTAAAGTGGAAAGAGATTAAAATATTATAAGATGTTTCCTAATTATGTACTTTTAAATCTGTATTCAAATAACAATGCGTTTAAAATACACTTTTTCTAACATCATTATTAAATACGGCCCATTTCTAACCCTAAAGTTCAAGTTCGAGAAATTTATGAGTCCTGACCACAAACAAACCCAACCGTCCATAAAAGATTGTAAACCCTGCATAAGTCAGTTCCAAATATTTCTTCCTCCAACTATATTTTCCACCCAAGAAATTGTCATTGCAGTTAGAAATGACGTATTTCCCAACCTCTAAAAGGCTAGGAATCGATACATTACTATAATGATTGTGAATAAAAGTATATTTTTGGAAAGGGGGCAGTGAGTCCAATGAGTGAGAATCACTGATATAGGTAAAGGTACCTGACGGCAAATGACTTCAGGAGTAGTAACTGGCTTCTAACGAAGATGAACACAAAATTTAAATTAGAAAATCCTTTTCTACATGTAGCATTTACATATAAAAGAATCTAAGTAGCATTTCTACGTTTCAAGGTTGTTAAACAAAAAGGCCCATATTCACAAACCATCATTCAAATAAAGGTTGTTTGTGAATACGGGCCAATACACAAAACAATATTCATAAGTAATATACACAGTTTAATACTTATTAATTATTATAGTTTTTATACAGTAGTTTCCTATAAAATTCGTAGGAAGTTGATTAATATTAATAACCAATTAAATGTTATTAAAACCAATATTTTTCTTCCTGTATCCTACGTAAAATTTTCGCTCTAGAATTTGATAAACAAAGTCAAATTTCACAATTCGCTTGCCCTTGAGAGGTATGTAGAATATGCGTGTACAGTTAGTTGTCTGTAGATATAGCTATAGCCATAGCCAGTGGCCATCTACTGACCTTATGTGTCTGTGAGTGTGAATGTGTATGTGTGTGTGAGACAGTGTAATGGGCATTCTTGCTATTTCCTTTACTGTAAAACAACAAAGAGAAGGATAAATAAATAAAGAGTGGATATATTTCCAAAAAGGAATGTATTAAAATTTAAAATAGAGTTTCATATAAAATTGATTGATCTTAAAAATAAAAATGGCACTTAGGTTTCGACTTTAGTTCATGATAAATTAATTTTATATCTATTGATAATCCATATTTATTTTATCTGTCATATCTTATCATTATTTATTGATTGATATGATTATTACTAATCTTTTAAATTACATTTTTCCAAAAAATAATACTATTATGTATAGCATTTTAAAATTTCATTCATTTTTATAAATAAATTAAAACGTACTACTTATAATTTATTAGCAATAAAAAATATACAAATTGTAAATAAGTATACAAATTAAATTTAAGTATGTTTGTATTGCTTTATAAATAGAGAAAGTACAAACCAAATAATTGATAAATAAATTATATGAAAGTATTGTTTCAATTTCACACTATTAAAAAATTTTTTTTTTCGTGGTTGTCCAGAAAATAAGCTGTTTCTGATCACTTTCTAAACCGGAAAATCTTTCTTTCCTAATCTAGATTGGAAAATTGTCTATAAATTTACTTTCCGGTCTCCACATGAATGCTTCCATGGCGATCAGTTGTTTATTTATTTATTTCTTATTTCCTCACAATAAAAAATAAAATAATGTATAGTTATAGATATTTAGTTACATATTCTTCTTTTCAGGACCACCAAAAAAAAATCTGATGTGGCCAGCACACCTCCCGCCATTTAATTTTTGTTAACTTAAATACATACTTACATATTTACTAATGTTGATAGCAACTGCATTAAGTTCCTTTGCATGATATAATATAACTATTCTTCTAATTTATTATATGTATTATCCGTAGGTATTTTCTTCTCCAGAATCTTACCATAATTTTAAATTGTGATATGACGTTAATTTCTTTTCAATTACACACATATGAAAATTAATTTATTGATTAGATATTTTATAAATTCATATTTTAATATTTTATTCTTAAAATACTACCATTATTAATTTCAGATCTGAACTATGTAACCAAGAACACGCTTTCAATGAATATAATATGTTAACATATATCACAGATGATAAACGATTCATTAATTATTTTTGGAATTTCGCAATAAAAATGTAACAGTACCAAAAACAGTTACCACGTATTAACTACTATAACACTAATCAAATGTACATAGGTTCTTCTCTGTGTGCGTGTGTTTGTTTGTCTAAAGTCTAAACCATAGACTGTGGGATTTTTAAAATAAATTGTTTTATAAATTCAAAAAATAAATAGAAAAAGTATCAATACATATTCATAAAAAAATTAATAACCTTTATTTTTAATACTAACATAGATCGCGAAAAAATGCAATTTAAATGTAACTGTTTTGAGCTTCAAGTAAAATGCCATTTCCTGTTGGCTTTTTTTCATATTATAAGTTATAAATACAAGGTTTCAAAATTTTCTGAATGATAATATTTGAGTTAGAGCGTAAAGAGGATCCACACACACATACACACGCGCACACACACACACACACACACACAATGTTAAAATCTGATTCTAGGAACTTTAAAACGTGCTCATTTACCAAAATCTCGATATGCGATTTTTAGCACGATCCCTATACCTCCCTTACCAAGGTTAGTGGGAGGTAAAAATTATACTCAACATGACCTGAAAGTGTCTACTGTTTTCTGAAATGTCGGGTCGATTTTGTAAGAATAAATGCTGTTAATACATAATTTTTATTACTCCAATCAGTCTATTGATAATGACGGTAGACTGGAATGTGTTCGGTCTTACTGTTATTATCTGATGATTTCTTCGTCTGAAGATTAATTGTAACAGAACACCTAACTGTTCTTTATACTGTTCGTGAACTGTGTTTAAAATTTCTTCTATAAAGCTTTCAACACAACTTTTTAATGTATCTAAATGTATAGAACTTGAACTGTATAAATTGGGTAAAAGGCTTGAAATTCTAATTCATCTCTCGTGGGAAACAACTTTTTACACTTTTAAATTAACATAACAACTTTCGTTAGCACTTAGTTTTAAATTCTTCTCTCGCCTTGAACTTTAAATACACAAAAATTGAATTTCTTGATGACAGAAAGTAGAAATCTAAGTTATCTTCGGAATAACAAACTGTAATGGTGAATAATCCTTGTGATTGGTTGATTTGAAAAACAATTGTATAATAGATGAACAAAAAAGTGTGCAGTTGTCAATGTCACGCCTGCTTTGTGATGCTTTATTGTTTTAATTGAGCGAAATGCGAATAATGTTACTAATTAAACTCAAACTACGGAATTGGATTAAATAGTTTACTGCTAGAATTAAAATTTATATGTGTCTGATGCCTTTTACTTCACATGGTTTATTTAGTTTGGCTACAGGCCAAGTTCTTGACCTATCAATGAACATTAAATAAAGCTCAACATAGACCATTTGTTACACATATTACATCATGTTACTAAACTCTCCTTAGGTACACAAAATATTGATTTTTATTAACACTTGTTACACTGTGTATACCAATGATTCTCAAAGTGGGCGCTATCGCCCTTTTGGGTGCTGGATAGATCCAAAGGGGCAGTGGCCACCACTCAGAGTTAACAGGGGGGCGTTGAAGGGCAGCAAGTGGTTGATGAGAACTAAAAATAACAATAAGAAAACGCTCAAAAAATTTAACTGACTAAAATATTTTTTTATATTTTTCGTTTCGAATGTACAAATATAGGAATTAAAAATAACACATAGTTTATTTTTGAATACTCGAAAGATCGGCATAAAACGATAAAACTCTCCTCATTTACGAATACAAAGACTTATAATTATAACCACCATACTTCAAAATAGAACCACTGTCTCTGGTTTCATGAGTTGGACTTCCTTATTATGACTATATCATTCGTTAAGTTATAAACCAATAAGAATGCATGATTTTCCTTAGTTACCACGTATTTCAGCGGTTATTATTAAGTAACCATGATGAACGAATATACGAACCTTTGTATATTCGAATATACATATAATATTTAGAAGATTTTTTTTCAAGAATCTGCTACTTCCGGTTGTCCAATTGTTAGCAAAACCTTTTCAGATCTTCCCATGAATGTCCGATTGGGAAATACGTAGTTAAACAAATTTTGAGTAATCGTCCTTCCAACATCCTACATACATCCACACATACACACACACACACACATACATCCACACACACACACACACACACACACACACACACACACACACAGACATCGTCGTAAAAATGTTAATATCGGATTGTAGGGACCTTAAAACGTGCTTATTCAATAAAATCTCGATATGTGATTTTTAGCATGAATCCAATACCTCTCTTAGCGAGAGGTAAAAATATCATCATCTATGAAAAGAATTTATACTTTCACAAAGTCCTATTTAGTAAATGATGAATAAAAAAAATACAAATTTGTATTATTACAAATACATATAAAGTTACATATTAATATGACATACATACTCTGAGTCGGATCCAAAATCCAATACTCAGATTCGGATCCAAAATCCGATATTGAGATTTGAATCCGAGATCCGGATACTTTAACATTCAATTATCCGGATATCCGAATATTTTTGGATCCGAAACCGAAACTATCCGGATCCAACCATTTGTGTATACCCCTCAAAAAAATCTATACTGTCCCGAATGTATTTATGTAAAGAATTTCAAACTTCGAACAAGTTATGCTTTTCTCGGTAGTGTGTCTGAGTTCAGGTCGTCAATCGATGCGACCTTCAAACAGTGGAATCCGCTGTCTGAAGACGTGACTAAAACTTCAAGTCAGCAGCATTTCTATCAACAAAGATTTCCGTGAAAATATGTGCGCACTGTGGCTTAATACAACTCAATACAATACAAAGATTATAACGTATTTATTGTTCTTGAGAACAGGACAAATATAAATTAGAAAAAGACGTCTTGTAGTACAAAATTATTTTATACATATCCAAAGAGCTAGTCAGCAAAAATGACCTTAGAACTACAGCAGGTATTTTTACTAGTCCAGCAATAAATTAGGGATGATGCCTAAAATTTGAGACTAGACATTTTTCAAGATCAAATCTATTAAGCGTTAGAAACTTTGGTTTTTATTTGACATTTAGAAACACAGTAATATTACTTTTCATCATTCATGATTTGAATTTTCTAAGTTGTTTGTATCAGAACTGTATCATCATGAATCGCGTACTATTAATTGAAGGTATGTACGAGTTCTACATTAAAGTTGAGAAGAAAGTATTTTTTCAAAACATAAGCCTGGGTTTGGTAGAAAAGTTACAAAAATGATTAAAGCCAACAACCATCGACTGGATGAGCAAGTTAACAACAAATCTGGAATCCCAACGAAAATGCTGGCTAAAATATTTAACTGGACCGAATCTCATATTGCCAGCACACTGAAATAAATGCAACATTAGATACACAAAGAAGATTGCCATCCTCGACTTAATGGGGGCATTTACCCTAAACGAATTTAGTGTTTGTGATAGTAAAATTCATTAGTTCACATCTAAATAATGTTAAAAAATACTTAAAATCTATTCAAATAAATTTCCTAATATATTTTATTAATTTCCGAAAACTGTTATTTTTGCCCCTATACAATTTCCTTGAAAGCTGTGACGTGACAATCACAGACATTAGAAAGAGACGGAAAAGAGAGAGATAGCATGACGTTTGGGAGACAGATGTTTAGCAACTTAGCTGTGGTAGAGAGGTTAGTTTATTTACTATTATTATACTGAAGGTTCTACGCTTCTTCTATGGAGCCACAATAAATAATTACAATTTCATCTTCCTCGATGATAACAGCAGATACGGAATAGCTTGTATCACGAATTCGATGTTCCGGGGTTATTTTTGCTATCGCCGTACAAATGTGACTAAAAACCAAATGCCTCATCCCCATAATGTTCTCTGCCTGCCCTAGAAAATTTACATAATTTTATGTTATTTATAATAATAATAAAAAATTATAATTTCAAATAAATCACTTGAAACTTTTCACTTACATTTTTTTATTTCCGCACTTAAATATTTAGCATTATTTGCAAAATAATTATTTACCATACTTGCATCTACAAGTGGCAAATTTTTTGAATCAGCTTTGGTATAACCATGGTGTTATTATCTGACACATCTTGTTCAGAGTATACAGGTTCGGCTTTGGTCGGATAATTCCGTCATTAATGTCGTTCCGTGAATGCTACGTCATCAGACAGGAATTCAAGTATTACATACAATTTTTAAAAATTAATTTCTCTGTTATTACAAATAATTTTTAAATCGGACAAAGACCAAATACTATATATGAAGTTGAACTTTCAGAAAAAAAAAAAAAAATATGGTAAATGACCCCATTGGGGATCAAAAGCAAAAATATGTTATTTTACTTTTAAGAACTCTGACAAAAATGCAAATGTAGGGTTTTACATTGAGACTAGTAAAAACCAAGAAGAAATTCGAAAAGATGTTCTCGTATGGTTGGCAATTTCACCTTAGGGATCACCCAACCAATATGTCCTTCAGTACGGGAAATCAACCAGCATGGATTATTAAATAAGTGCATTAAGTAACGACCTATCCCTTTTATTAAAAGATATCATGTTAGCAACAATTATTCAAATTTGGACAGAGTTAAGTTCATCAAATTAAGCCAAATCTGTGGCAAGTGTATTTGTCGTCGAAAACGTCATTTTTTGCAAACAACGATAATTCACCTTGTGTGCTAAAATTATGCCCAATGGGGATTTTTTGGTCAATACTTAAGAGAATGATTTACATAAAAGGTTGACAAGCAAAAAAATGAGACCGAGCTTAATCGCATAAGTACTTTATCATAAAAGTTGATCTTTGCACTGTACAAAAGATGGTTGAAAGCGTACCAAAAAAATTGGACCTGGTTCGGCGAACTGGAATTATTTAGTAATTGTATTTATTTCTCATAATAAACCACAATTATAGGGCTAAAAATTAGTTAAAATGGTTTGTATTTAACTTTTTATGGACATTCAACAACTGTCTAGCTGAGGCCGTAAATAGACTTTAACATCACTACAAATAAGATTTGGAACTCCTGCAGCCTGGAGCAGTAACTTTGGGACAGCTTCCAGAAAACTAAGAAAGGTACATGTTAGAATGGATCTTACAGGTCGCAGTTGTAAAAGTGATTAGCGCTAATAATAATAATAATAATAATAACATGACCCTACCGAAATCCAGACAACGGCAATAATTGGAACAGCACATATCATTAGAAAGGTGCTAACGTAGACATCCATACCTAAGCTGCTTGGTAAGCTGCCGGATGGAGTGGTTCTTCCGAACTGCGGAATACATATTTATCCAGAATATCGGGATCAACAATAATTTGTATTTTCATTTTATAATGTAATATAATATGTATTAGTAGTTTATGAAATAAAGAGATAATAATAATAATAATAATAATAATAATAATAATAATAATAATAATAATAATATCAGGCGACACCTCACAGGTTTTCAATGAATATATGTAACTGTATTCGCAATTAACATATTTCACAGATGATAAACGATTCATTATTTTTGAAATTTCGCAATAAAAATGTAACAGTACCAAAAACAGTTACCACGTATTAACTACTATAACTAATCAAGTGTACATAGGTTTTTCTCTGTGTCTGTGTGTTTGTTTGTCTGTGTTCTCCCATACATGTGTTCTACACGACTGCACAACCACTGTGTTGTAAAAATGTCCTGTTAGTTTAGGAGTAATTGAACTGTACGTCTATGAAATTATACTTTACAGTATTCTGAATGATTGTCACAAACTTTTCTTAAATCTAATAGGATTGATCACGCTTTCTATCTCCGAATTGCTATCATTTGTTAAAATACGGGTATTAGGCAATCAGATAAGGATGGAAAGTCAAGCAGATACAAAACGCAACTAGGACGAGAGATATTCGTCTTTGCACTTTATATATTCATAGTGTCAAATTCAGAACAGGAGGTACTTTTACCAATCCATATTTTTCATTGTTTGAATATGAATTGAATCACTGTAAATGAAATACAAAATGGTAATAGAAATTGTTGAATGGCAACATAAAAAAATATTATAATACAAGAGACATTCATTCATACATTAGCTTTACATTCAGGGGCGTCCAATTCACTCATATATTCGCTCTTTTTACTCCATGAATTTTGGAAGAATTGGCTAATCCTCGATCTCCTCTACAGAGTGCCTTTTTGTCTATGTGTGACGAAAGTTTCGGATCGTATAACTTTAATACCACGATTCCAAAAATTAAATTTTTTTCTTATTCCTCAAGTTTACATCCAGAAGAACAAATGATTAGATTTTGGTTATAGTCGGTGAACCGGAAGTAGCCTCATTTCAAGATTTAATAGTTAAATATGATTTATTGACATTTAACGTTATTATAAATTAAAGAATATATTATTCTCTATACGATTTGATTGCATTTTATACTTCATATTCAATAGATATAAAGTTAAAGAATTATAAAGATATTAATTTTCATAAATCAGCCAGCTATGCTAACCATGAAAATTGCTAATATATTCAGATAATTCAAATTGACAGATGTCAGTATCAATAAAAAGTAAATGAATGTGGCAGAGATGAGGATGTTGAAGTAGATGTTGGGGAAGACACGGAAAGATACGGTAAGAAAATAACTCCAGGGTTACAAGTTTCTAGAAAGATACAAGAGAGACGATTATATTGGTTTGAGCATGTCATGAGGAGAAATGAAGAATATATTGGAAGAAGAATGAATAGCTTAGTAATAGGAGATTGAAGAAACAGAGGAAGACCATAGATAAGATGGAAGGACTGTATTGCGGAAGATTTGAGAGAAAAGGGACTGAATGAGAACGACACGCAAAACTTAAATGAGTGGAAGAAGAAAATAAAAAATAGCAACCCCTAACGAATGGGAAAAGCTAAAGAAGAAGAAGATGTCAATGTCAAGTGCAATTTGCATAGTTTGTTTATGAAATAATTTTACTGGCAATTTAAAATCTTTTGCAAGAAAAATTATGTATGGAATTTATACATTATACACAGGATTGACGGAAGGTATTGTGCTGGCCACCGAGCTGGCCACACATCTATAAGTAGACGTGATTAGATTTCGATTATAATTTGGTCAACCGGAAGTACCCTCACTTGAAGGTTTTAACAGTTTTTCTTGAAAAAACGCTGTTAAATATATTTTTTTCACATTTAATGTTATTATCTATACGAATTGATTACATTTTATACTTCATTTTCATTGGATTTAGGGTTAAAAATTATAAAGGAATTAAAATTTCATAAAGCAGTCAGCTATGCTATAACCATGGAAACAGCTACTATGCCGTTCGGTAATTACATCTGAGCGATCTTTTTGCTCAGCTCTACGTTCGGTTATTAGCTCACGGAGCGCACAGAGCCTGATCTGTTCGCTCGTTCTCTAACCATGGAGCATGTTGAGCAGTTGTCTGGCGCATGCGTATTTAAGTGCAAATTTAAAATATTTGTCGCCGGCAATGCAAACAGTGTCTATTCTATGAATGAATGTTTTCGTTTTCTTATATCAATCAAAAAAGTTTGAAATGTATAGTCATTTTAGGAAACATTTTTTTACATAATTTTCAGCTTTAAGTAGTCCATAATCATTTCCACATTCTTAATCAGTATCATCAGAAAAACGTTCATAACTGGCGCACAGTACACATGTTAACAGTTCTTTATTATTTTCCGTTTTTATTCTCACGCAAATTAATAAGTGTCAAAATGGCAGCTAAACGCTCTATCCGTTCGGTTATTCAAGCTACAGATCGGAAATCGCAGATGAATCTGTCACGTGATCAAATTGCTCAAAGTGCTCGACAGATTTAAATACCGAAAATTCTAATTGAAAGATGTCAGCGTCAAGTGCAATTGACAGTATGTTTGTGTTATAATTTTACAACAAAGATAACAACATATTAATATAATATTAACTACAAACAAACGTCTAATTTATATAAATATTGAAATGGCGTGCCTGTAGCCATCAAAAAGTCACTGACGTCTCCTTCTGAACCTCTAAAAATGTACTTTTCTTCTATATGCTGTACATTCTGTTATTTTCAAGACAATATGTCTTATGATAAGAAACCAATAGATTGGCGTAGATCTTATTGTGCCTCATAACGGGAGTTTGTCTTGTTATTTTTGTAAAAAGACTCATAGAAAAGCCCATTGGATAGTTTGTGTTACTCATTGGTGTTGGTGATATTTGTTGGCCAAGATAGTCTGGCCGCCTGTTTCTGTTTGTTCTAGCTCTTTAGCGTTACCCAAGGTGCACCACGAGAAGGCGAGCTAGAATTGCACCTTGCATCTTTCTGTGTGGAATTTGTACAAAATATTGTGACGTGCGCCCCCGAGAGAAGAATATACAACGCCGCCACTGAACAAGAGCGATCACGCGATCCCTGGTGCCGCAGCGGCTGGACTCTTAATTGCGCCGTGACCTCGTTCCTTTGTGTGCCGGTCATTGTCGCGTGGAAGGCTTCGAGTGGCTTCTAGACTGTTACGCGCTATATAAATATTGGCCGGGAGAAGGCGGACGCGCAGTCTCATATATACCAGTAACCAGATATGAACTCGGTGATATAAATAAACAGTTTAACAGTTTACATAAATAAATGTAGTTATATAAATAAGTGCAGTGATATAAATGTTAGTTAAATAAATAATCGTAGTGTTTAAGCATTTAATAATATTCTTAGTGTTTATAATTACTTAATCATAGTGTTAGTTGTTTTTATTATCTTTTAATATTTAATCTTTATTTAATTATCGTTTAATAAACGTATTCTTTTCGTTAATAATATTTGTCTATGTTTTACACTTCACCCATATAAATAAAAACGTTACAATTGGTGTCAGGTGTGGGGTTGTTCATAACTGTGAAGTGTAAATAAATAAAAATAAATAAAATGGCGACTAAACAATTAAAATTAAGTGAATTAAAAGTAGGTGATCTCAAGAGAGAACTAGAAGAACGGGATGTGGAAACAACAGGAAGGAAATCAACACTTCAAGAAAGACTGCGGCAGGCATTAACCGATGCTGGGGAAAATCCTGAAGATTACCTATTCGAAATTCCGGATGACGTATCCGACATTGGTAAACAGATACAACAAAGTTTAAAACAGGAAATAGCAGAAAGTTCTAGAAAATCAGAGCAAAGTTCTAGAACTTTAGAGGAAAAATTAATAGAAAGTTCTAGAAAGGCAGAGGAAAATTCCAGAACCCTAAAAAATGAACTAATGGAACATTCCAGAGCACTAGAACAAAAATTAGAGAATAATTCTAGAAGTTTAGAAGAGAAATTAGAAGAAAATTCTAGAAGTTTAAAAGAAAAATTAGAAGAAAAATTACAAGAAAATTCTAGAAGTATAGAAGAAAAATTAGTAGAAAATTCTAGAAGTCTAGAAGAAAAATTAGAGGAGAATTCTAGAAAAACCGAGAAAGACCTGAAGAATTTAAAAGATGAATATGACAAGAAAATTGAAGAAATACAACAAACGTTCACTAAAATTACATCGTCGTCAATCCCGAATTCTGGTGTGACTGAGCCATGTCTAATAGAAGGAAGAAAAGTAGTAAAAGCTGATACTACTTCAAAAATGCACATAAAAACACCGGAATTTGATGGGAAGTCTTCGTGGCCGAATTATTTAAAACAATTTGAAGCGGCTGCCAAAGCAAATAACTGGACGACCATGGAGAAGGCTACGGCATTGACTGTCTCATTGCGCGGAGAAGCTATCGACATCCTGCAAACGCTGAAAGAAGAAGAACAAGAAGACTACGACCAGCTAGTCAAACGATTGGATATGCGGTATGGAAACGCGCATCTGGAGCAGGTGTACCAGACGCAACTGAGGAACCGGTATCAGAGTTCAAAAGAAAGCCTTCAAGAATTTGAAGTTGACGTAGCTCGTTTAGTTCACCTCGCACATCCTACAGCTCCTGACAGCGTTTTGGAGTGCTTGGCCACTCAATCATTTATCTACGGAGTTCGAGACAGCGAAACTCAACAAGCACTGCGATTGGCCCGTCCAAAAACTTTAATTGACGCACTCTCATATGCATTGGAGCATGAAGCTGCCAAACAAGCTTCACGTAACCAATCGCGAGTGCGAAATATGGATGCTGAGAGAAAAGAAAACACTGAAGATCTAGAAGAGACAGTGCGACGAATTGCAGTGAAGTGTTTACCGGAAGAAAGAAACTCCGCTGTTGGAATTGCGGTGAACTGGGCCATCCGCAAAGACTTTGTAGAAAGATGCAAAAGAAGACGGAATCTGCAAAGGAAAAAAAGGAGTCGGAAAACTAAATCGGGTTGATGCGAAGGAGCAACTGTCGACCCGTAATCTAGTAGCTCCACAATCCATCAGTTATGTCGCATCTCTTCATCATAAAGCCAATAGCATCTATGTGGATGGCTCTATTAACGGAAGGCCAATGAAAATGCTACTGGATACAGGTGCGACAAAAACTATGATTAGACCCGACTTCATAAGGAAAACTGGCAAGACGCATCTTCAACCAACCAAGTGGCGGTTACGCACAGCAACGGGAGAACAAGCTACCGCATTAGGAGAAGTAGATGTCACCATCTCTATTGGAAACACCTCCTTTAAACATCGTGCACTAGTAGCTGAAGTTGAAGATGAAGTAATACTCGGAATGGACGCAATGTCAAAGCATGGTTTTAAACTTGACCTGAAGAAGGGAGTGATGATGGTCAATGAAGAAGAACTGATATTAAATCCACGAGACGACAAGGTTGTGCGTGTACTAATGGCCGAAGACATCACCCTCCCAGAACGAAGTGAAACTATCCTGGGAGCACATTTAGATGGTAGTTTCTGTGAGGGAAGTATCGTTATGCTGGAGCCCAAAAATGATGATGCCAAAACTGGCACTGGAATTGTTGTTGGAAAATCTCTGGTCAAAGCCAGCCAGGTAATTCCAGTTCGAATAATGAACGTCAATTTTTATCCTGTTGTTCTGAAGAGAGGAACAATTGTAGGAGAATGCATGACAGTATCCTCGATTATTAGAACTGTAAAGGCCACAGGGAACACATCTCGGAAAGTCCCGGACACGTTAATCATTCAACTAACAACATCGTTTGAAGAATTGACCGCCGACCAGAGAACGAAGGCAAAGAATCTAATTGGAAATTTTAAAGATGTGTTCCAATTTGATGAGAAGAACAAAGGGAGAACTAATGTAGTTCACCATAAAATAGACACCGGAGACGCAAGACCCATCCGTCAACCAGCAAGAAGACTACCACTGGCGAAACGTGAGGAAGCAGAACGAATAATCGAGGACATGAAGATGGAAGGTGTGATTGAACCTTCAAGCAGTCCATGGGCTTCACCAGTGGTGTTAGTGAAGAAGAAGGATGGCTCTACACGATTTTGCGTCTATTATCGTCAACTTAACAACGTGACGAAGAAGGATAGCTACCCGCTACCTCGAATAGACGACACATTAGACACCTTAGCTGGCTCAAAGATTTTCTCCACTTTGGACCTAAAGAGCGGATACTGGCAAGTGGATTTGGATCCAAAAGACAAAGAGAAGACAGCCTTCACCATTGGTACAGGACTTTGGCAATTCACCGTAATGCCGTTCGGGCTCTGCAATGCTCCTGCAACGTTTGAACGACTCATGGAAACAGTATTGGCTGGGCTATCTTGGAAAACCTGTTTAGTGTACCTCGACGATATTATTGTGGTTGGTAAGACATTCGAGGACCACATGAAGAATTTGGAAGAGGTTTTCCAGAGATTGAGGAAGGCTAACCTGAAACTTAGCCCGAAGAAGTGTCACCTGTTTCGAAGAGAAGTTCATTACCTGGGACACGTGGTTTCCGGTAAGGGTATTGCAGTCGACCAGGAGAAGATAAAGGCTGTGAGAGACTGGCCAGCACCTAGGGACAAACACGAACTCAGAAGTTTCCTTGGTTTGTGTACCTATTATCGGCGATATGTACCTGGATTTGCCAACATAGCCAAGCCACTGACAAGGCTTACTGAAGAAGGAAGAAGATTTATCTGGGAAATGGACTGTACAGTTGCATTTAAAGAACTAAAACATGCTTTGACAAGCGCACCCGTCTTGAGTTATCCTTTACCTAAAGGAGAATTCATTCTAGACACAGATGCCAGCAACGTTGGAATTGGTGGCGTTCTTTCCCAGATACAAGATGGGCATGAGAAAGTTATTGCCTACTTTAGTAAGACCTTGTCAAAACCAGAAAGGAATTACTGTGTGACTAGAAAAGAACTCTTGGCAGTCGTGAAATCCGTGGAACATTTCTACAAATATTTGTACGGAAGACGATTTCTGATTAGGACTGATCATGCTGCATTAAAATGGCTGCTACAATTCAAGAATCCTGAAGGTCAGGTGGCTAGATGGATTGAAAGACTACAGGAATACGATTTCAAAATCGATCATAGGGCGGGTACCAGCCATCGTAATGCCGACGCATTGTCCAGAAGGCCATGCCAAGATGAGTGCAAGCATTGTAGTCGACTGGAAGAGAAACATTTTACTGTCGCCAGGACAACAGTAGTCGACGATAATTGGCAGACCGATGGACTACGCGAAGACCAAGAGAATGACCCGACGTTGAAAATACTGCTGGAGTGGAAAGCAGAAGAGAGAAAACCAAGATGGGAAGAAGTTGCACCACACTCACAGAGTGTAAAATCATACTGGGCGCAATGGGACTCGATGATGATTGAAGATGGCCTGTTAAAGCGTTTGGTGGAAAATACCGATGGAACTGAGAAGAGAACTCAGTTGGTTATTCCTAAGAATAGAATTCCAGACGTGCTGAAAGAGATCCATGACGGATCTGGAGGTGGCCATTTTGGAGTCAACAAAACATTAGAAAGATTGCGCCAGCGATTTTACTGGGTTAACTGCAAGGAAGACGTTAAAGACTGGTGCAAGAAATGTGTAGTTTGCGCTGGAAGCAACGGCCCTCATAGACGACGGAAAGCTCCAATGCGTCAATACAACGTTGGCAGTCCATTTGAGCGCATTGCGATTGACGTGGCCGGACCATTTCCAGAAAGCGAAGACAGAAATAAATACATCGTGGTTGTCATGGACTACTTCACCAAATGGGTTGAGGCCTATCCATTACCCAACCAGGAAGCTACTACGGTCGCCGAAACCTTAGTCAAGGAGTGTATATGCCGATTCGGAGTTCCACGTGAACTTCACTCCGACCAGGGGAGAAATTTTGAGTCTGCCGTTTTCCAAAATATCTGTAAGATATTAGGGATTAATAAAACGAGGACAACTGCATTACATCCGCAGTCCGATGGCATGGTTGAACGCATGAACAGAACGATCAACCGATATTTGTCGAAGGTAGTCTCCAACCACCAAAGAGACTGGGACCGACATCTTCATCTGTTCTTAATGGCTTATCGTTCATCCGTGCATGAAACCACAGGGCAAAGTCCTGCGAACATCTTATTTGGGCGTGAGTTGCGCCTGCCATGTGACTTGGTGTTCGGCAGTAAACCTGGGGAAGATCTGGCCGGGGAAGATTACGTAACGGACTTACGGAGAAGAATGAACGACATTCATGAACAAGTCCGCATAAACACTCAAGCTGCCAGCGACCGAATGAAGGACCAGTATGACATCAAGGCAGAAAAAGGTGGATACCAACCAGGGTATTTAGTGTGGCTTTACAATCCTCAAAGGCGCCGAGGTTTATCACCAAAGCTACAAAGAAATTGGGAAGGTCCTTATGAGGTCGTTAAGAGAATAAACGACGTGATATACAGAATTAGAAAAACACCTACCGGGAAGCCGAGAGTAGTACACTTTAATCGGCTAGCCCCGTTCGCCGGTGACAACAATGAAGACCAGCATGGAGCAACGGTTCGTCGGATCATAGCTCAGGAACCGACTTTTGAAGACTTCATGGAACAGTATTCCTTTGGTCACAAGGCGCGGTATGGCGTGACGACAGAAGAATATAGAGATCTGTTCACCGTGTCCTCAGATTATTCCCTCGGCCACTGCGTATCGGAAGACTTAAAGATGTCACGCGGCATAGCGTCAGTCTTTAAGACAAAATTTGGACGACTACAAGAACTGGCCAACCAAGGTCCATCCGTCGGGAAGACGCTACGACTGAGGGATAACAATACAGAACAGCAGCGGTATATCTACTACCTGGTCACAAAACCACGCTCGTACCAAAAGCCGTCATATCGCAATCTATGGAGCTCGCTGTGTGACTTGAAGGATCATCTGCTAGAAAATGACATTTTGAAGTTGGCAGTACCGAAGTTAGGCTGTGGACTAGATGGCTTGGATTGGAGAGTTATTAGGAACATGTTAGAGATCCTCTTCCGCTATACCGGTATCGAAATTCTCGTCTGCAGCTTTAACCCTAACAGACAGAAAGGAGAACTCCAGCGGACCATCGACTGTCACTTCTTCAAGACTTCAAAGTGTACCAAGGGCAATGCATGTAAATTTCGTCATCAAGAACTGTTCCGGGACGAAACAGTCTTAAGGAGGGGGCAGTGTGACGTGCGCCCCCGAGAGAAGAATATACAACGCCGCCACTGAACAAGAGCGATCACGCGATCCCTGGTGCCGCAGCGGCTGGACTCTTAATTGCGCCGTGACCTCGTTCCTTTGTGTGCCGGTCATTGTCGCGTGGAAGGCTTCGAGTGGCTTCTAGACTGTTACGCGCTATATAAATATTGGCCGGGAGAAGGCGGACGCGCAGTCTCATATATACCAGTAACCAGATATGAACTCGGTGATATAAATAAACAGTTTAACAGTTTACATAAATAAATGTAGTTATATAAATAAGTGCAGTGATATAAATGTTAGTTAAATAAATAATCGTAGTGTTTAAGCATTTAATAATATTCTTAGTGTTTATAATTACTTAATCATAGTGTTAGTTGTTTTTATTATCTTTTAATATTTAATCTTTATTTAATTATCGTTTAATAAACGTATTCTTTTCGTTAATAATATTTGTCTATGTTTTACACTTCACCCATATAAATAAAAACGTTACAATATATAGAACTGACGGAAGGTAATGTCCTGACCACATCAGATTTTTCCTTCAAGTCTATGAGAAAATGTCATGAAACTCTAGGCAGTCTCTCTTCAAAATTACTGACAAACTGTTGAGTTTATCATGGAACAAAATAGTTGCAGAATCTGAAATATCCAAATTAGAGCTCCAACCACTAAACACTACCATTCAAAGAGCAACAAAACTTATAAACTAAGAAACGAAACTAGGGAAGAGCTAAGAGCTAATTTATAAAATAGAATTTACTTTTCCTTTTGAATTTGAACAGAACGAATGGAATGAATAGTGAATGATTTCGATTCTGAATTCTGTAGAACCGTCAGATTATTACAAGAATTTTGAATATATAGTAATAAAAACAAACTATATCAGATTTTTACTGGAAAAATAAACTACAAATGCTAACACACTCTGCACCAGTGTTCAGCATGTATATGAAGAAAATGGATACAGATCCATTTTAACATACGGCTGTGAATCTTGCGTATTATCTAAAGATAATGAAAAGTAAAATACAAGTACTTGAAATGAAATATTTAAGACGAGTACTAGGAGTAACACTACGAGATAAAATCAGAAATGAAATGATTACACAACTACAATGTAAATCTGTATTGGACTTCATCGAGGAGAGACAACTATATAGCTTAGTAGTTAGTTCAGAATGAACGAAAATATACCGGTGAAACAAATATGGTAAAAGAAAATCTGATGTGGCCAGCACGTTACCTTCCGTCAATCCTGTGTATAGGGCGCGAGCAGTCAGGTTACTTTGCTGACCTTGGCAAGCAGATATAGGGGGCCGTTTCAGAATGACAGGTATTAATTGGCCATAACTGACAAATGTCATAATTTTTCATTCAAAATTTCATGAATTTTTGCTATTGTATGATTCCCTTTCTCGGCAACTGAATTCCACACTCCTGATAACAAGTGAACCACATTAAATGACACGGGCCCCAAATTAGCTTACCAAGGTCAGCAAAGTCACGTGACTACTCGCGCCCTATTATGTACAAATTCCATACATGAAATTTCTTGCAAAAGATTCTAAATTTCCAGTAAAATTATTTCATAAACAAACTATGCAAATTGCACTTGACACTGACATTTTTTTCTTCTTTTCTTCCACTCATTTCTGTTTTGCGTGTCGTTCTCATTCAGTTCCTTTTCTCTCAAGTCTTCAGCAATACAGTCCTTCCATCTTATCTTTGGTCTTCCTCTGTTTCTTCATTCGTCTATTACTAAGCTATTCATTCTTCTTCCAATATATTCTTCATCTCTCCTCATGACATGACCAAACCAATGTAATCGTATCTCTTGTATCTTTCTAGAAACACGAGTTATTTCCCTTATTCTTTCACTCCTTATCCTATCTTTCCGTGTCTTCTCCAACATCTATCTCAACATCCTCATCTCTGCTACATTCATTTACTTTTCATTGATATCGACATCTGTCAATTTGAATTACCTACATATATTAACAGTTTCCATGGTTAACATAGCTGGCTGATTTATGAAATTTAATATCTTTATAATTCTTTAACTCTATTGAAAATGAAGTATTAAATGCAATCACATCGTATAGAGAATAACATATTCTTTAAAATTTACAAAACATCAGTAAATGATATTTAACTGCGTTTTCAAGAAAAACTGTTAAAAGTTGCAAATGAGGGTACTTCCTGTGGACCAATTATAACCATGCATCTAAACTCGAGGAATACGAAAAAATTATAATTTTTGGAACCGTGGTATTGGAGTTATGCGATCCGAAACGATCGTCACATACACACACTCACACACACACGCACATACATACAGACGACAACACCGTAAAAAATAGTAAATTCGTATTCTAGGGACCCCAAAACGTGCTTATTCATTAGAAACTCACTATCGATTTTTTTAACCAAAGACAATACCTTCCTTACCTAAAGGTAACGGAAGGTAAAAACAGACCGAGGAAGACCTAAAGACAACTGGGATAAGAAAATATTGAAGATCTTGGAGAAGATAAACACGACGATTCAAGAAGCTATAGGAAAATGGCAAGAATAAAAATCAATGGACGATTAAATATATTCCTTTGAATTTAAATTATTCAAAAACTGGCAAAGACGTCTTTTACTGTGATGATACCAATATAAAAATTATTTAGAAAGTATATGTGCATCACTCATTAACAATAATTTTTCAATAATCATTTAATGATTAATAAACTCTTATAAAAACTCATCTTTTTACGGAGCAATAGAAAGTTGAACCATTTTTAATTACAAATATAACTTACAAACTTCCGAGAAAGTGATTTAACTATTTAACATTAATTATCAAATAAACACTTTATATTTTAACTCTATTCTTTCAAACTGTCATCTTAAGGTTAAAGATCAAAATAATATTCATGTGACTCATAGAATAAAAGTGAAAATGACCATGGAAGCCATGACCACTTTAATGTCCAGTGACCAACTGTGTCACCGCCAAAAAATGACGAGTATGACACTAATTTCACTCGCTCATTGTCACTGCGTTCATATATGGAAAAAGAAAATGAGTTTTCACTCGGCGCATTGTTAGAAAAATTGCTTGACCTATACACCAAAAACGCAACAAAGAAAAGTTGTTATTATTTAAAAGGTATACATGAATTTGAAGAATTAATTATTTACAAATTTACTGTAGGTAAAGGAATCCTGGTTTGAAATATAGTACTCCTAAAAAAGCATACATTAAGAACACAGAATAAAATGAAACTTGCTTGTGCTTATTTATATATTAAAATCATTTTAAGGTCTTCTTCAAATGACAATAATGACATCATTAAGACTTTACATCATGAGAACTAAGACAAAGTTGTTGTTAAAGTAGAACATACTTGCAGTTTGTATAAATTTATAAAAAGCAAGGTTGTAAAACTAAAATGGTTAACAATAAAAATAGATATGAGACACTGAATGACACATTTTAAAGACCAAATAAATATGCATATCAATTTATATTAAAATATTCCGTCTGATGTTTACCTTCCGTCACCTTTGGGAAAGGAAGGTATTGTCTTTGGTCAAAAAATTTGGTGGTGAGTTTTCAATGAATAAGCACGTTTCAGGGTCCCTACAATACGATTTTACTATTTTTACGGTGATGTCTGTATGTGTGTGTGTGTGTGTGTGTGTTCGTGTGTGCGTGTGTGTGTGTGTGTATGTGTGTATGTGTGTGTGTGTGTGTGTGGACCGCCTTTCGTGCACGATATCTCCAATACTAGAATTCCAAAAATTACAATTTTTAGGTATTCCTCTTCCTTACATCCATGTGCAGACTTGATTAGATTTTGGTTATAATTGATATACCGGAAGTACCCTCATTTGAAGATTTTAGCAGTTTTTCTTGAAAAAACGCTGTTAAACATCATTTTTTCACATTTAATATTATAAATATTAAAGAATGTTTTATTCTGTATATGAATTATATTGAGTTGAAAAATAATAAAGGAATTAAATTTCATAAAGCAGCCAGCTATGCTATAACCATGTAAATAGCTACTATATTAAGAAAATGTTAATTGAAAGATGTCAGTGTCAAGTGTAATTAACATAGTATGTGTTATTTTAAAATGTAGAATATTTTGCTAGAAACTTTCTATATGGAATTTGTACAAAATACATAGAACTGTCGGAAGGTAAATGGCCACATCAGTTTTTTTATTAAATTTTGAAATATTTGTGTCACTTCTATTTATGATTTGAGCTGTCCCACCCAAAATTGGGTGGAAATACACACTCGGCAATACCACCATTCAATTCTACGTACTTTTTATATTAACAAATATGTATAATATCAATTAAACATTACAATACACAAAAAATAATCTCTCTGAAACTTTTAGAATTCCATGGTATACTTTTGATAAGATAAATGACAATAGACTAATGTATAATAATAAATATATCGTTTGGAATGCGCGGTATGTGTCATATACAGGTGTCTTTGAAATAGGGGGACATAGATTACCCACAGATTCCTTGGGGCCCAAAATAAGAAGATTTAACTAAACTTATATCCGAAAGTGCACCGTTTAGTATTCTGTTTCAAAGTTCTAAAAAAAATTAATTTAGTTTATAACAATTAAACGCTTTGTTCGATTTGAATGAAATTTGGTATAACAGTCCATATGGATATATAGTTCATCTTTTAAAATGGCATTTATTATTGTTACTGAACCACTAGTCTATGAAATTTAGGTTTCACGACAATGATTAAACCATAACTTTTAATGGCAACGCGAACGCAAAATTATTGTTTTTCAGAAAAATACATTCAATGGTAAACTTTTCTGTCTTTGCGTAAGTTGTAATATCTGTAACGATTTAGACAAAAAAAAAAATCGAGCTACTAATTTTTAATTACAGTAATAATTGTTTATGGGTTGTCAAAAATTTCCTTCGCAATATTATAAAACTAGTAACATTCGTTTGTTCGGTCTACTACCATAATTATTATAAGGCCATTAAATAACATAGCTTACTCCTAAACAGCTTACTAGATAAAATTTATTTTAAAAATTGCACTGTGCAGTGACTTACATTTTTTTTCTGTCTAAATCGTTACATACAGGGTGTTTGGCGTAAGTCCGGCACCACGAATATTTCGTTTATTTTGAGAGATACAGAAAAAATGTTAATAAGCAAAGTTAAACTAGACAAATGGGCTCATAAGATGATCATAGCAGAAATTTTGTATCACTTCCGGTTTTAGCGGAAATGGGTACAACTTTAAAACTAGCATAGGGAATCGGTATTTTTATATTTTTTTTCAGAATGTACATAAAATTTGCTTCACAATGATACCAAATTATCATAGTTTTACTTTCACCATTTCAAAATGGCGACCATTTATTCTTAAAATATGTATTAATAAAATTCCATACAAAGAAAAACATAGCAAGCTATGAAAACAATTTTATTATCTTATAACAAAAGAAAAGAAGAAATTAAAAAAAAAATAGGCGTGAGGTATTATTTTTTTATTTTTTAGCATGTTCACAACGATACCAAAACAGAAATATTAAATGTGAAAAACAACAAATGCTCAATATGGCCGCCGTTATTTTCTATACATTTTCTTGAGCCATAATTATTTAATTATTACAAGAAATTGTCGCTATCACAAATGTAGGTAAATTCTTTTCTTTTGTTATAAGATAATAAAATTGTATATAATAATAATATGCTTTATTGAGATAATCCCAATGGCGAGGTTCTGCCAAGGCTGATCTTCCACCTAACCAGTACAAAAAATACATTCGAAATAGTACAATATATATACAAAAAAACATTCATTACAAGTTATACAAGTAACCAAAAAAAAAGTGAAAAAGGTAAAGATAATACCAAAAACAATTAAACGTAATAATAATAAAAAATCAGAGAATCTTTACAATGATAGTGATAAGGGTAATATATATATATATATATATATATATGTTTATTTTATAAAATCCCAATAGTTTGACATTTTAAACTTGTATGTAAAGATAAAAGTATTATGTTTCTGTCCAATGAAAAGTAAAAATGCATTCCAGGTTGTGATGTGTGTGTGACATTCATAAATAATGAGTACATATAGGAATTCTCATCAAACACATGTTACACGTTTGTGTGTACGCGAATGTGATTACGAATGTAATTAGGTTGAAGTTTATTTACATATGAATACATAAATAGTTTTGCACATACTATTATTACCTATTACTGTATTTCACACACTATATATACTATTAAAAATATATTTATTTACAAATCCTGTTAAAATTTTCTCTATATTGTAAATAATCTAAAACTAATTGGTAAATTACAAACCTCAATCGCTTTCTAAAATAAGTTGTCATTTCTTGCTTTCCTATAAATTATAAACAATACATTATATTAAAATAATTGATTTACTTACAGTTGCCATGGAATCTCTATCTGGTGTTGTCATAGCTGCAAGGAGTAGGTTACAATAAATACAAACATAATCATGAACGCATTTTTTAATGTACAGAGTAGAACAAATTTGAATTCCTTATATGAAAAACTTTCTTATTATGTACGTTACAGAAAATTGATGTAGGTCTTTATGGGCCAACTTTTTGAAACAATATAAATAGGCACCTCGTATCTCACTTATTATGAGAGATAATGAAAAAGAAACGTTTAAATAATTTTTATATGGTTGGTAGAATATCGTGGTGTAATTAGATTTTTTCAAAAAAATTATTCTCGAGATCTAACACAAACATAATATTTTTTTATATGCGAACATATATGGAAAATAATCTCATATTTTTCCTTATTTTATAAGCATTTCAACGATATATAACAAGTCTACATTCTTTTGTATCAAACATAAATAAAAGATGAATTATTTATTTATTGAGGTGAAGAAATTAAAACTATTAAGAAACAAATGAAAAAATCAGTTACAGATCATTATTTTTTATTTCTAATATTATTTTCTTTATTATACGCATTTTTCTAATTTATATACTTCAGAAAACATATTAAACCACATTTTTCGAATTGTGTCAAAGCCAACTATAACGCTGATAAAAAATAAACTAGACTATATCATTCATTAAGTTATATACCAATAAGAATGCGTAATTTTCCTTAGTTACCACGTATTACAGCGGTTATTATTAAGTAACCATGGTGAACGAATATACGAACCTTTGTATATTCGAATATACCTACCTTCGTATATTCACTTACAGGTGCGTTTGGTTATTTTGTTCTATGTACTCAGAACTGGCAGTGTCATTTTTTATTATATTTACGGACATGATCTTTTTCATTCGACCACAGTATCGAGTATATAAATGAATCTGTAGTTAGACTTTAAGGAGGAAAATCGTGCGTTGTATGCTTTAAGTAGACATTTAAAAGCACACTGACAACTCCAAGTGCAGCGATACAAATAATTGAACGCATCTATTATTTGACAGCAAGGCATTATGGAAGTAAAAATTTGACAAGTAAACAAAAAATAATTTGCATCACAAATGTAGAACTACACTGTTGCTAGTTTATTTGAAATACAAACATTTATTTTAAAATACTAGCAATTCAATGTAATATTACATACTACTACAACTATATTCAAAAAGATAGGTTATGTAGCATACAGTTTGACATTTCTGTTAAAATAAAAAGACCACAGGTCTACGTTAAATTTACTATTTACTTTTTAATTTATTTTTTATTCATGATATAGTCTACTTGTATACAACTCGACAATAGAAAATTCTCGATATACTCAACGAGTTGCCTATTGGAAATACCACTCGACCTTCGGTCTCGTGATGTTTCCAGGCAACACGTTTCGTATAATCGAGAATTTTCAATCGTCTTGTTGTATAATATATGATAATTCGAAAATAATTGGCTAAAAATAATTTTGAGAACTTGATAGAATCAAAATAAACAAATGAACTGTAATTGATTTTTTCGTTTGTTTCTTAATAATTTTCAATATTTTCACCCCAATAAATTAATAATTCATTTTATATTCATGTTTAAAACAAAAGAATATAGACTCGTTATACATCGTTGAAAAGCTTATAGAATGAGGAAACAGATGAGTCTATTTTCAATATTTGTTCCCATTTAAAAAATATTATGTTTGTGTGTATCACCAGAATTTCTGAAAATATCCAATTACACTACGCTATTCTATGTAAAACACCATATAAAAATTATCTAAACATTTACTCATTATCTCTCATAATAAGCGAGGTATGAGGTATTTTCAAAATAAACGAAAATTAGTTTTTAGCATGTAGCTGAAAAAAAACGATCGAAAACTCCTGTGGTGCCTATTAAAATTGTCTCGAAAAATTGGCCCATAAAGATCTACATAATTTTTCTGTAGCATGCATAATAAGAAAGCTTTTCATATAGGGAACTTCAATTTGTTCCATAGTACAGGACTGTGTTATATTATAATAGTGAATCATATTTATGTAATTATACTTACAAATATTACATACTGTATTAGGTGTGAATTCAAGGATACAAGTGTATTGTACTTTCTAAGGCCAAGATCATTGAAAGAATTAAACCATTCTGGAATTATATAAAAATTAATTATTTTTTTATGAAAACACAATCTATAGATAATGTATTATTATACTTTTCTCAAAATTATTGATTTTATTGAATACGTGGATTGTCGAATAGAATGAGTCATTTCATTTTAAAGAAAACTTTCATACGATAAGATTAACGTTTGTCATATGTTACGTAGGTAGTAACTATACATACATTATACACGTATGTTATTACATAAACGATTACACGTGTGAACGTACAAACAATATAATATACGCTAAATAATGTGTTAAGAAAAGGGGCATTGTTGCATTTGAATTGCATTTGTATTGTTGAAATATGCATTTCATTATTAATTGATATAAAGATATGAATAATCAATTTTATTTTGTGCTATATTTAGACTTAATCGTTATCAGTTTTTCGCAACGACAATTATTGAAAACTAAAGGAAAATAAATTGTTTATTAATAATTAAAAGAAAATGCTAAACATTCAGCCACAATGACAGTTGAAAATAGTTTTAAATTACATAATAACATATTGAAATAAATATTTATTGACATTTACTTATAATTTTCTTTCATTTATGCAACGATAATAAAGTAATTAGTATTAAATAACGTACAGGAGGTAATGTACTATTATCATATTCAATAGCATCGCTTAATTTTTTGCCGGACACTTTTTATTTACAAAAAACTGTTTTCCCATGTTAAACGCCTATGTCAAGGTTTGCTTAGGACACCCGGTATATATATTTCAGCCCTTTTCGATATAGTATTTTTTTCTGAATTCAACCATGTAATTATTTTATATCCTTACATAACAAAAATATATTTATCATCCCATTTAAAAAAATATTTTGTTCTCTATATACGGGTAACTCCCTTGGTCTTCTATAAGATTATTATAAAAATATGTTACAGTAGAACCATTCAAAATTCAAAACTAAGTCAACTGGTAAGTTTATTAGCAAATGTAAAACCAAATATGTGAAAAATAAGATACTGACACAGTGTCAGTATTAGTGACACTGACAAAAAATAACGTTATTCGTACGGCTATGAATCAAGGTAATATGTCTGAATTAATACATAAACTTACGTTACAGCGAAAGTATTGTCAACAACAAGTATCGTTTTAAATGGAATGTCCTAACTTAGTTGAAACAAAATGAATTTTTGACAGACAAGCGTGTTATATCCATCCTTATCGCAAATGCTTGTAGTCTTTATAAATGAAAGAGATATAATATATGCCAATTTATTAATTCTTTCATGATATAGATGACCTTGATCGGACATCTTTAAAAAAAAATACTGCACGTTAAATTTTGTTACATATTGAAAATATTGAATAAAATAACAATAGTGAAGTTTAATATATTAATTTTATTTTATCACGAATATAAACTAATTAATTTTGTTTTTGTTATTTGTTTGCAGCCCGGCGAAAGCGGAATTATCCTACTTCCTGGCGCTCCAGCCGAAGAATTTGCAGATGATGAAGACGATTGGATGTTAAGCCTAAATGGTCCTCCTAGTCCGTGCGATGTACATTTCGTTAACGACAATATACTTATCGATGGAAAGTCTAGTATATCGAAACAACCCAAGCGACAGAAGGTAAGACTTATTTCTCCGTCTTATCAAAATTGTAGCAATGGTTGTGTAGGCGACGTACTATTATTTCCAATTTAATTCAGTAATCAAACGCCTCTGTATTTTCAAATATTGTTTTGCATCATGCATTCGTTGTTAATATAAAGTTTAAATTGGAATGAATCATACTGTAATGCGCACAAATATATAACACTTTATTCGCAACGGATTTGCTCATGTGGTGAGGTGAGTCATACATTTTGCAACCCCTGTATAAGGGGTCGCACCTCCCTAAGGGTTGAGGTATTTGGGGAAGTATTGAACACTGAACAGCCCTTATTGGGGAGGAAATATTTACAGGGATGTATTACAAGTATTGTCCTCAATCAACAAGAAACTTTAAAGGATGTTTGATATGTTTTACGTATCACATGTGGTCGACGCCATGTTTAATAAAAACCATTCGTAATGTAACCACATCCTTACATACATATGTCGTTACATATTACGCTTTACATACAAATATATTTAGAAATGAAGCATAAAATATTGAAATATAATATGCTTGAGATCCCATGCAAAGTTTATTTCAATATTACGAAGGCGTAGAAAGGACATGAAAGAAAAATATTTATAATTGCAGTTTTATCTTGCAATTAGGCTTAATTGTAACTTCTATCTTGCAATTAGGCTTAATTGCAACTTGTATCTTGTAATTAGGCTTAATTACAAACAACTTATATGTTGCAGTTAGGCTAACCTAACCAAACCTAACCTAATTGCAAGATTTATCTTACAATTAGGTTAGGTTTGGTTAGGTTAGGTTAGCGTAATGGCAAGATAAAAGTTGCAATTAAGCCTAATTGCAAGATAAAACTTGCTATTATAAATATTTTTCTTTCATGTCATTTCTACGCCTTCGTACAATATACTTCATTTCACCTAAAATAATAGTAGATGGCGCTTGAGAGCCGACCGTTTTTAGATGCATTAAATATATAATTTTAATTCGTTAAACCAAATTTTGTCAATAATATATATCTGTAATAATGTACAAGACAAATATTAAAAATTACAACAAAACATAGTGTAACGTCACTTAATTCTATAGATTTTTACAACTGACAGGATTTTTTTTTTCGTTTTTGCGAACTAGGTATGCATTCTGACCAATACCTATCTAAAACAACGCTATTTTCTTACGTGAAATGAAGTATAGTAAAATTGTCAGGAAAAGTTATCGGTATAACAAGAATTTATTAATAATGTTGTTCGCGTTTTTGTTGAAAAGAAAAACTAAATATTCTCTCATTCTCATTATAATGATAATAACAATTTATAACTTTCCATTGTCAGGAAGGATTTTCTAATTTTATGGTTTTGTTTCTACAATTTTTTAAACATAATTTAAAATTAAATTATATAGTTCCCATGAAGCACAAATTTTACTACAATAAATAAATACGTGCTTTTGAATTTGACAATTTTCATTTTAACTGACAGTAAATTAATAAATAGTTTAAGAGGAATGACTACTCCTGTACAAAAATGTGAAGCTAAAATACAAATAAATTATTCCTGTACCAGAACTATTAACATTTTAAAAAATTGAACATTAGACGAACATACTTCTAATATGAACCTGCATTAAAAAAAAGTATTATATATATATATATATATATATATATATATATATATATATATATATTTATTTATTTATTTATTTATTTATTTATGCAGGTTCATATCAGAAGTAATGGCCATAACAAGTGAACACGTAATTAAATACAAACCATTATAACTAAATTTTTAAACCTATAGTTGTAGTTCATTTTAAGAAATAAACACAATTACTAAATTCCAATTCGCCGAATGAGATTCAATTTTTTTGTAGGCTTCAACCAGCTTTTGTACATGTAAGATCAACTTTTATGGTAAAATACGTAATACAATTCGAAAGCTCGATATCAATTTTTGCTTGTCAACCTATTATGTAAACTATTCTTTTAAGTATTGACCAAAAATTTCCCATTGGGCACAATACGAATACATTGGCACAGATTTGGTTGAATGTGATGAACTTAACTCTAACCAAATTTAAATAATTGTTGCTAACATGATATATTTTAATAAAAGGAACAAGCTTTTGCATAATGCACTTATTTAAAAATGCATACTAATTGATTTCCAGTATTGAAGGACAAAAAATGATTGGGAAATCCCTAAAGGTGAAATTGCTAACCATACGAAAATATCTTTTCGAATATCTTCTTGGTTTTTGCTTGAACATCATCAGGAATAGTCTCAATGTAAAATCCAACATTTGCAATTTTGATCAGAATTCTTAAAAGTAAAATAACTTTCATCATTCAAAATGGAACATTTTCTGGAAAAAAAATTCCGGCAATCACCAACATCTTGAATATATTTTTTGCTTTTGATTCTCAATTCTTTCGAGGATGGCAATGTTTGTGTATCTAATGTTGCATTTGTTTCTTAGTGTCTTGGCAATATGAGACTCGGTCCAGTAAAATATTTTAGCCAGCATTCCCGTTGAGATTCCAGATTTGTTAACTTGATCATCCAATCGACGGTTGATGACATTCGTCGTTTTTGTGGCTTTTCAACCAAACCCTGGCTTGTGCTTTGAAAAAATACTGTCTTCTCAACGTTTAATGTAGCGATATATAGTAGCTTTTGGTACATTTTCTTTTGAAAAATGATCTGCCATAAATTTATTTCCTTTTGAAATATGTAATTCGCAGAACTCGTACATACATTAATAGTTCGCGATTTATAATGGTATAATTCTGATACAAACAACTTAGAAAACTCAAATCATGAATGATGAAAAGTAAATTACTGTGTTTTTAAATGTCAAATATGAACCAATGTTTCTAACGCTTAATAGATTTGGTCTTGAAAAGTACCTAGTCTCAAATTTTAGGCATCACCCCTTATGTTCGTCTAATGTTGATTTTTTTAAAATGTTAACCAGGGATGCGTAAAGCCATGCCGCTATACAGTACAGAGCGGGCAATGGTTTACAACTCTAGAGCGCTCAGGACTTTGACGGAGGCCATTCCTTATTTTCTTATTGTGGTATCTCTTAGACACACTGGCATATTTATCTGAGAACTTATATTTTTCTTTAAAAATAGCAATAACCTAATTTTCCAAGCGTGACTTTTGTGCGTTAGGTTCTTGTTATTTTTGAAGAAATATACAAACTCTCAGATAAATGTTTTTCAGAGCCATCACAATAACGGTGGACTCTGTATTGTATTGGAGTTTGTCTAATGAGCGCTTCAGAACATCGCCCGCTCTGTACTGTACAGCGGGCCTGAATCAATCTGACTGCGTTTTATAAAATGTTTATGCGTTTTAATCTGGTTACGATTATGTAAAAGTGGCAGTATTATTTCTTCGTAAAGGGTTTTGTGTGCCACTCTATAGTGTGGTATATCTCTATGTGCATAGCGGAATGCGAGACCGGTTTAGCAGGCTGTTGGCCTCTCGTTTCCTGGGTACGAAACAATTACAACGACTACACACCGTGACAACATTCATAACTCTATACTATCAGAGTTCTTCCTTTAGTCTAGGTACCCTTTCACAAACACAAACTAACTGAGATTAAGATAAATGATTATACAAATCATAAGGACATCACATAGAAATATATTTAAAATTGTTGTAGATTAGGCTTAAATTATATAAAAATGTAGGGTAGTGTTTTTATTTCCATAGATTTAGATTTTAGATTTTGTCTGTTTATTACAAGGCTAAGATAAATCATTGTTTTAAAAATTAACCAATCTATCATTGCCAAAATTGTTTATTTTTATTAATTTATATGTATACAGGATGTAACCGCTAAACGAGTATCAGTAAAAAAATTGTCCGATCAAGGTCATCTGCGAATTGTATGAATTAATATTTTAGGTGCTAAAATGGGCGGAGCGCCCATTCTGTAAGTCAGTAATGTCGTTCACTTAGTTTTTATGAAGGTACATAAGATACTATTGTTATTTTATTACATATAAAAATATATGTTGCAGTAAAAGAATGCAAAATTCAAAACTAAGTCAACGGTCAGTTTATTAGCAAATGTAAAACCAAATATGTTAAAAATTAGAAACTGACACAATGTCAGTGACACTGACAGATAATAACGTTATTCGTACGGCTATGAATCAAGGTAATATATCTGAATTAATTAATAAACTTACGTTACCGCGAAAGTATTGTCAACAAAGAGTATCGTTTTAAAATGGAATGTCCTAACTTTGCCGAACCTATATGAATTTTTGAAAGACAAGCGTGTTATATCCGTCCGTATCGCACACGCTTGTAGTCACTGCAAATGAGAAATACATGTATGCCAATTTGTTAATTCTTTCATGATACAGATAACCTTGATCGGACATCTTCAAAAATTTTTGACTGTACCTCAAATAGTTTTTATATTATTAAAGATACAATAATATACTTTAATACAATCTTATAGAAGACCAAGGAAGACATCTGATTAGAGAAGAAAATATTGTTTTAAACCAATGGTTCTCAAATTACAATACGAAGTTATATTTTTAGCTATCCCATATTCAAATTTTACTGAATAAGCACGTTTTAAGATCCCTAGATTTCGATTATAATATTTTTACAATGATGTCCGTATGTATATATATTCAGGTGTGAATTAAAAACCTGACCACAAGCGTTTAACATGGGAAATCAGTTTTTCCTTGCGCAATATTATTGTAGACAAAAATACTTCAAATAAATGTTGTAGAGAATTAAATTCTGCATCCAAATTAATAAGATTGCTGATTTATAGCGATGAAATTCAAACAATTGTATATCTTAAGTGTCAAAAAAAATGTGTTTTGTGATTTTCGTTCAATGACATATTTATTTGAAAGTATGGATCAGTTTTCTCATATATAATATCATAAGTGGTAAATTTTTGCCGGAAAATTTTTCATATTGTTACGATCTGTCAAGCGAGTGATTTTTAATCAATGTCACGAGATAAATTAGCAACAGGCTCAAGTTAAGCAAATAAAATTTAACCACGAATGGTATTCGGATGACTATTTCCAAAATAAAAATTAGGTAATAATTTAGTTTTTTTTACAATAAACTATAAATTTTTATAGTGTTTTTAGGTGTTATATTTAATATTGTTTTTTCAATGTTCTGAACAGATCCCTGTCCGAACCGATTCATTTTTAATAAAAACTGGAAACACTGAAAATTTACGCATTTTGACATATATATAAACAATATGTTTCAAGGTAGTCTTAAATCGTCAAAAAAAATCGCTTATCAAAACTTACTTGTAAAAATACAGCATCTTACTGGCTCGAAGAATACGAATTTTTTTTGTGACGGTGTTTTGCCGAAATAAAACTTGGTAACTCGGGAGAATCCTTAATTTGGATTGGTTTACAAATTTATGAATGAAATAGTCATGAATAAAAGCTTCAGATTATAAAATGGTGTTACTCTGGACATACAATTGTTCGTAATTTTGTTTTGAGTTGCATGGCTATCGCTATAAATCAGGAATCTTCAAAATCTTTGAAATTGATTTTCTCGGTTATAAAACGTCAAAAATAAAATCTTATTACTAGTTTGGATGCAGAATTTAATTCTCTACAACATTTATTTGAAGTATTTTGGGGTTTGGGGTTTACGTCATCGCTCGGGAATATTCTACCAGTAGCGGCGCTCGTATACTCTTAAGTCAGGGACGCACGTTTCAATATATATATATATATATATATATATATATATATATATATATATATATATATATATATCAAATATTACGAAATATTATAAGACTTGGGACATGTTTAACTAGGATTCCTTAATCTAACATTAATGGAAAGAGCTGATAAGGTTTTGGTAACAACTAGACAACTGGATGTAGTAGTTTCTTAAAAAAAAATTACTAAATATTATATTTTTAAAATGTATGTTATTACAAATATTAAAGAACATAAAATTCTCTATCCGATACATTTAAAAAAATTGTTATATCTTCTATAGATTCAGAGATATAATGTGTAATAATATAGAATAATCTGTTGTAATAAATCTCGCTACTCAAAACCAGTTGAGATATTTAAATGTTTATAATTGAGAGATAAATACAAGTGTGTATACGAGTGTCAAAAATCAACAGTTTTACAGACATTACTGAAAGATTTTTCTGGGAATTAGGTACATTTAATATTTCTTATTTTATTATTAATAAAACATTTAAAATTATAGATATATTAATATTATATATATCCTTAAGAAATATTAGAAGAGTAAGGCAAAATATACAATTGAAATTATTTGTGTGTACAAGAAATGTTAAATTCGTTATTGTAACATAAAATTGAAATGGCGAAAGGTATTGTGATGGCCACAATAGATTTTTTTTTAAATGGGGTGATATCTATTTTTTTAGACCCATTCGATAGAGTATTTTTTTTTCTGAATTCAACCATGTAATCATTTTATATTTTTACATAACATAATGAAAAATGTTCAATTGAAATTTAAATAAATTTGAATTTTATAGTCACTAACTGCTATTTGTCATATTTAATTATTTAGAATATAAATCAAATAGAACACTATGTGTAACTTTGTGATGTAATATTGTTTTATCTATGACATGACTGTATGAAAAAGGGGAAACGATCCAATTTTTCCGCACTCAGTCTCTGTGAAAATATCTATAATTGTGTAAGAGTGATGCAGCATTTATACAAACTTTCTTCATTGTATCCCCTGCATTGTTTGAGTTCTTATTTTTGTCATATTACATAAACTTCAGAACACTATGAACTGTACAGTTTCCCTGTTCTAATTTTACCTATTACGACAATTAACAAAGGATTACATTTCGCATTTGGGGATTTAAAGTGATACTACAAAATTTCCAGACCAACGTCCGTTAGAATTATCAGAGGAAATGGTGGAAAAAAATCCACCACAGTTCTATTTTGATTAGCTATCAGTATCTAAATAATACACACAAGATTGTTTATTTTGTATGACTTTAAATGGTAAAGAAATATTAACAATTCAATGTTTACTTATTTTATCTTTAAAGGATGTATAGAAAACAAATAATTTTATCAGTGGAAAATACTTTTAAAAAGTATAATTGTTTTTATTGTATGCTTTTAAAATTCTTCACACATTCTTGTATTCATTTCACGTCAGAGTAAGAAAATAACGTTAGTTTAAATAGGGATATAAATTCTGTCCCTTGATTGGTCAGAATACGCACCTAATTCAGAAAAATGAAAAAAAATATCACCTGTCAGTTGTCAGTTATCAAATAAAATGTACAAAATTAAGTCATGTTTAACCATTGACACAATAGCAGGGGCTGTATCCACTTAACTGTCATGGTGGGTTCGCTAACAGTGAGAAGTACGCATGCGTCAATTGTCTAACTGTACTAGACCAGTTAGACAAATTGACGATGAAGAAGAAAAAATTACATCCTGTTAAGCTTGGCATCATCTTGGCTTGACATTATTTGTGCAACGTATTCGGTGATTCAATTTTACACCCATTCGATTTATGTTTAAATACATTTTCGCATTAGATACATGGATAAAATGTGATCAAATCTGCATCGTCCAGCTATACAGAAACGTTAGAGAGAGATAGTGATCCCACCAGTCAGGCGGGTTGCATTTGTGGTGGATACATGCAAGTTATTCAAGACGCCGGTCCATTTTGTATACAGAGGTCAATGTGTTTAACCATGTTTTGTTGTAATTTTTAATATTCAGGCGTTATACATTTTTACAGATAAAAATAGTTATTATGGACAAAGTTTGGTTTAATGCATGTAAAAGTGGTCGGCTCTCAAGCGCCATCTACTATTTTCTTACGTGAAATGAAGGATAGTATTGATTTCCATAAATATTTATTGTATATACTTACAACAAATATTAACGTTTGATTTTAGTATACAGGGTATAACAGCTAAATTATTAAAGATACAATAAAATACCATAAGACAATCTTATTGAAGACCAAGGGGGATCTCCGTATAGAAAAGAAAATATTTTTTTAAACCAATAGTTCTCAAGTTACAATACGAAGTTATATGGGATAAAATATATTTATTAGGCCTATTTGGTACAGTATTTTTTTTTAATTCAACCGTGTGATTAATTTATATCCTTACAAAACAAAAATATTGAGAAAATTCAATTGAAATTTCAATAAATTTGATATTTATACATATTTTTAGTAGGCTGTTTGAAAAGAATTGAGCTTAAATTAAAATAAAACAAATATTTATTAATAAAGTTATAAACAGTGTCTATTTAATCTATATCCTAAATGATTCAAATTGACGAACAGCAATTTTTGGTTTTCATACATAGCCTACTGAAAATAAAATTTAATCTCAACTGAATATTTCTCAATATTTTTGTTATGCAAAAATATAAAATGATCACATGGTTGAATTCAGAAAAAAATACTCTTATCAAATGGGCCTGAATAATATGTATTATCCCATTTAAAAAAATCTGTTGTGGCCAGCACAATACCTCTCGCCATTTTCATTTTATGTTGCATAGGACGCGAGCAGTTATGTAACTTTATTGGCCTTGGCAAGCAGATATTGGGGCCCGTGTCAAAATGACAGCTAGTAATAATGTACATAGGTGTCAAGTATCATAAGTTTTCATTCAAAACATTATGATTTTCCAAATCCATGTGGATTATTTTCCTCGCCAATATATTCCATACTATTGATGACATATAAACAACATGATATCAGAATATTTTGAAATTTTTAATAAAAAATTATGACATATGACATTTGTGACATCTATGTAAATAACTACTATAGCTGTCATTCTGGCACGGATCCACAAATCTGCTTGCCTAGGCCAACAAAGTCACATGTCTACTCGCGCCATATAAGTAACGAATTTAACATTTCTTGTACACACAAATAATTGAAATTGTATATCTTCTTTCGTTCTATGAGTAATTTTGTCCTACTCTACTAATATGTTCAAAATTCTTCAAATTCATTGACGGTATTAGCGGTATTTCTTAAGGATATATGAAATATTAACATACCGATAATTTAAATACATATTTAATGAATAATACAATAATATATATTAAATGTACTCGTACTTCCCAGAAAAATCTGATTTTTGACACTGACATTTTGCATTTATTTGTCAATCACAAACATTTAAATATCTCAACTGTTTTTTGAGCAACGAGATTTTTATTACAACAGATTATTCTATATTATTATATACTATATCTCCAAACCTATACGATTTATAATAAAAAATTAAATGTGTCAGATAGAGATTTTAATTTTCTTTAATTTTACCAAGAATTTTTTTGAAAAAATAATATTTAGAAGATTTTTTTTCAAGAATCTGCTACTTCCGGTTGCCCAATTGTTGCCAAAACCTTTTCAGCTCTTCCCATGAATGTCCGATTGGGAAATACGTAGTTAAACAAATATAAAGTCTTATAGTTTTTGAATAATCGTCCTTCCAGCGTCCCACACGCATACACACACACACGCACACACACAGACATCATTGTAAAAATGTTAAAATCGTATTGTAGGGACCTTAAAACGTGCTTATTCAGTAAAATCTGGATATGCGATTTTTAGCATAAATCCAATACCTCTCTTAGCGAGAGATAAAAATATAACATTGTATTGTAACTTGAGAACCACTGGTTTAAAAAGGATTATCTTATAGTATTTTATTGTATTTTTTGAACTTATTGACTTGAATATGTTTTGGTACTCAACTATTGGCAACACTACAACCATAAGAACTTATCAAACGTCAAAATACAATTTGAATTTTATAAGTAATTGAAAATATGTGGTGAAATACAAACAATTATAATTAAACAACTATTTTTTCACTAATTATTGTGTGTAATATTTACATCGAGTTTTAAAATATAATAAATATTGAAATTTTTAATAACTTTCTTTGGGACAAATTCAAAACAACGAAATTGATGCTGCCATCTTATAACAAAACTGTGAACTATTGATCATGAAAATATTTTTTGTACTCAATTATTGGCAACACTACAAACATAGCGACTTTTCAAATTTCAAATTACAATTTGAATTTTATAAATAATTGAAAATATGTGGTGAAATACATACAATTATAATTAAACAACTATTTTTTTTCACTTTATTGTGAGTAATAATTACATTGACTTCTAAAATTTAATAAATATTGAAATTTTTAATAATTTTCTTTGGATTAAATTCAAAACGAGATTGATGCTGCCATCTTATAACAAAACTGTGAACTATTGATCATGAAAATATTGGCAACACTACATACATGGCTACTTTTCAATTTTCAAAATACAATTTGAATTTTGTAAATAATTAAAAATATGGGATAAAATGCATGTAACAATAATAAAGCAATTAATTTTTTTAGTAATAAGTTTTATTTACAATTTAATTTTTTAACTATTATTTTTGTCTAGCTTCGAATACAATTCGATGATGACGCCACCCAAGTCTTCGAGTATCTCTCCGAAGCTTCTGCCTTGGAAGACACCCAAGTGGTGACGTCACCACCTACCAGTCACCCTGTAGCGTCACTCACAGGTATATTTCATCACTTTTGTACCCACCAAATATTGTATTGTGATTATTTTACTGATAGGTATAGGGGTCTATTCACCATGGCCCTGGAAAAAAACTTCTCTAAATTTTACCCTATAGCTAAACAAAATAAAGAAAGTTGGTATAAGATGTAGATGTAGAATAGTATAGTACGTTGACATATGAATAACAGTAAACATAAAAACATAGTTAATTATGATTATAAAAAAAGTTCTCACAGTAGAAATTGTGATGTAGTTTCTGTTGTATGGTAACCAAAATTTAAATTACATTTGGGAAAATAACTGTTTATTATTAATTAACACTAAATTAATAAACTTTGCCGAAGATTGCAAATAAAATTAACAAATATAATTTATGTCTTTTGATCCTCAAAGAAGTTATGAAATGCATTGTTATTTATATAATAACGTGTGTAACTTTGAACTTATACATATTCAGGGTGGTGACCGGCACAGCCGAACATATGACTTTAACATGTAAAATCAAACTTATCCTTTTTCCTGCTTCCCGAATTATTTTAGGTAAAAAAGCTTCAAATAAAAGTTGTACAGCATAAAATTCTGCATATAAATCAATAAACAAAATTAATTTTCTTGCCTTATAACGACAGAAATTAGGAAGGAAAATATCAAAAATCCAAAAATAGCTCTAAGCCATGGATTTGAAACAAAAAATTAACAAATGTTAACGATTTATCTGTGAAGCTAGGTTAATTTATTTTTATTATTATTTCTGTTCAGTGTTCAAGTGAACAAATTTCAATTCAATTTAAATTAACAGATAATTGTTAACTGGAACAGAAATTAGAAGTAATGTCTAATAAAAATAAATTATCCTAACAAGACAGATAAACCGTTAGACATTTGTTATTTATTTTGTCTCAATGGCTATTGCTATTTTTAAGATGATTTTCGACATTTTCATACCTAATTTCTGCCGTTACAAGGCACACAAAATTAATTTTTCTTATTGATTCCGATGTAGAATTTTATGCTATACAACTTTTATTTGAAGCTTTTTTGCCTAAAATAATTAGGGAAGCAGGAAATTTTTACATGTTAATGTCCTATGTTCGGCTGTGCCGGTCACTGCATATTTTAATCTCCACGTATCCCCATCTTTTACCCCGCTGCATTTCCTCGCTTATGTAGCGCTATGGCTTCCAGGTGGCTCCTCCTTCTCCACCTACACCCCCAAGATGCCCGCGGGCGGTTTCGAGCTAGGCGTAGACCGAGTGGTGACGACACCACCCACCAGCAGTGTTTCCATCCCCACAGCCGAACTGGTGGACTTAGTTCCCGTGCCCGCCGAAGAGCCAGTCACTTACAGCGCTGAGACGACGGCCGACATTCTTTTCTAGCACCACGTCAGCCCTGGATGGAACTGCTGCAAGGGGACTTGATGTTGGCCGTTTGCCCCCAGCCCAAGAAGAACCAAGAAGGAAGAATAAGTGATACATCAGGAAAGAATCGAGGACTGCGAAAGACAGTAAATTCAATTAAACAAACTGTAAAATAGTTTAAAATTTAAATGATTCATAGGAAAGACTTTGGCCCTATCCGTTGAATATATTTCCGAAAAAAATTGCCTCCTGTGGTGCCCATTAATTAATACGGTACTACTTTTTGAAAACATTAGATAAATGCCAAACAATTGGCCGTAAAGTTAACTCTTGTTTTATAGGCCAATGTATACAATAAATTAATACATGTGGTGCACTTTCCACTGCAGAGTGCCTGTAATATGTTTTATACGTCTGGAATATTTAAAAATAAAAATTGAACATTCATTTTTTGTACACCGATATACAGGATGACACTGAAAAAGGGGCCACTCAAAATAACCTTTTTATTTTTACCTATTTTCTAATTCTTTTTAAATTTGTAAACTAGCCTTAGGGGCTCACAAATCATGGTATTTGGCATGATGGTAGCGCTTCCGGTTTGACCAGAAATGTCATTATCTTCATATTTCAAATGGGATACCTATATATTTTTATATATTCAACGATATGTTTGCAGTGCATTTTTATTAAAGAGATAAATTACAAAAACGTAAGAGAAAATTATACATAATTAACCTTCTAAAAATGATCAGTTTGGTATCACAGCCTACCTAATAGGTATCAGGTTAATTCTTACGGTTTTGTAATTTATTTCTTCAATAAAATTCACTTCAATCACATCGTTGAATTCGTAATTTTACGTAGATTCCAAATATATAAAACATATAGGTGTCTCATTTGAAATATAAAAGTTAATGTCAGTTCCGGTTAAACCGGAAGCGCTATCATCATGCCAAATACCATGATATGTGAGCCCTTAAACCTAGTTTACAAATATGGAAAGAAAATTTTGTTATTTTGAGTGGTCTGTTTTTAACTGTCACCTTGTATACGGTATTTAAACAACAAAGTGACAATTTTTTTCGGAATTTATGGATATTTTTTTTAAAAAGTTAAACAACTTTGTATAAATTTTGAAAAAAAATCATGTTTTGTTATATTGTACAGAGTTCCAATTTTGTAAAAAGGAATTATTTTTTAGTTGATATAAAAGGCAAGACATATTAAACAATATTTTAACTTTTACAGACATTGCAGCCGGTATATACACCAGTGTTTAAATATATAAATTATTACTATTATTATTAGATAAAATATACCGCCTTTGTCTGTAAGGGTTAAAATATATTCCAATAATAAAATTCATTTAATTTGAATCAAAATTTGTGCAAAAACGCTTATAGATAATATTGTATATGCCATTTTGAAAACATAGAATACTGTGAACATCAATTCATCGTATATTAAGTACAGTAAAATACTGTTTGTATAATATTAGCACAATAAAAATGTAGTTGCAAAATAGTTAAGGGTTCCTAGTATACTATTAATAATAAAAACGAAAACATATTAAACGAAAAATGTAGATATTTCAATATTTTATATACTAATACTAATGAGGAAAGCGACTGCACATAAGATTAAAATTAAATGAATTTGTTATTGAATTTGAACAGACAGTATTAACAAATATGCATTAATAAGTTAAAATATAACAGTATTTTTATATTAAGATACATTTAAAATTATTGTTGTAGATATTAAATATCTAAAAAATACATTTAAGCAATAATATAACAAACACAATAAGACATTTTTAAAATAAAATGAATTACAAATACGAACTTTATGATTTTAAAATTGTGGAACAAATAATGAATTGTGATCTGGAGATTAAATACTTATTTGGTCGAAATCTCAAAATATTTGTCATTCCAAATAAAATGCATTCCCGAAATTTTGTAATTCATCCAATTTTAAAGCAATAATACCCATTTATTTACAAATTCCATTTTGTATTCTTCCCAGTATTCATTCCTAGATATTGTCTTGTCTTTTAATAAAAAATTGGGACTTATAATCGTACTGAATAGTTTAGAAATCGTGATCTGGCCTTAGTGAGTATGTGATTACATCCTGCAAAGGACCAATAGACTTAGCGCTCATTATTATAACATTGTAACAGTATATATTGTAACTAATTTTGTATGAGACTGTCTGAGATGTAATGTTAGCGTCCTATATTTCTACTGATAGTGATTTGATACGTCTGTCTTGTATAAGTGATCGTGTAGAAAAAATGGAACACATACGGTGCATTTTGTTGTGTATTCAGCTTTACTTTATGTAAATTATTTTGTATATTTCATATTATGTACTTTGTCAGTAAATAATACCTCTTTGTTTTAAGATATTTAATAAAATATTTAAGTTTATATTGTAATATTATCCATTTCTTTATAAATACAGTGATATATCGTTATATATTCAATATTACTCGTTATTTTTATTTAATCCGTCTTAAAAATGTGAAAATACTGCTATAGCCATCTAACGGCAAAACGCCGCACTTATTTTTTGTGCTGAACTATTGGCAACACTGACACGATATAGCGCGCAAGTGATCGTCAAAATTTGATTTGAAATTTAATATTGTTTATTAGCAGAATGTCTTTATATTGTTGTAAATATGTACTTTTATAGACAAAATAAATGATAAGCTTATAATTAATCAATTATTTATTATAATAATACCTTCCACAATGGGCGCCTGCAGAGGGGGGCAAGATGAAGCTCAGCCCTATCCATAATTTTAAAAAAGAAAAAAAATTAAATATACTAATATTTATTACAATTTTATTTTTTATAATAATACTTGATTTTCAAAAACAAAACGAACGCCTTTGCGATTCTAATAATTTTTCAATAACTGGTGATTTTATTTTTATGTACAACAGTACAACAATTGTTTGTTATTAGAGGGTAATAGTAAAATAATAAAATTAATTGTAACATTTATCCAGGAAATCAATTTGGAAATTTAGAAGTACAGTGTTACCGATAGAAAAAATCTGATGTGGCCAACACGATACCTCCCGTTTAATGTAATTTTTATTCATGTAAATACTTAAAATTTAATTTAAATACCGGGTTTGATCCCGACCGAAGCCAAATATTTCTAATTTCAAATAGCACAAAAATGACCTCTGTGGTGCACTCTGCACGCCAGCAATAATTGCTCGTGAGGTGACACCTGGTAAACGCCCGCACGGCACAAATATGTCATCATCGTTACCGAAATCTGTGTACAAAGCAGATTGGCAGACCCAGCAATGGATAATATGCCGTGATGATATATTTATTTTATTTATTTATATACTTACCTATATTCATTGCAGGCATGGAGAGTGCACTACAGGGGTCAATTTTGTGCCATTTCAAATTCTAAAATATGTGGCGTCGGTCGGAATCGAACCCGTTCCCTGGTAAACGCCTGCACGGAACAAATATGTCATCATTATTACCGACATCTGCGTACAAAGCAGATTGACTCACCCACCCATCAATGGGTAATATGCCGTGATGATATATGTTTTTATTATCTTAGCTATATTTTTAAATATTTACTTATTCTGGAAACTGTATTAAGTTCCTTTCCATATAATTATTGTTCCATTTACTATTTATTATACTTTATAAAACGTTAATATTATTATTTGAAATGATTAGTTCGTTGACAGTGACATATATCTGTCATTAACAAACATTTGAGATCTGAATTGTGTAACCATGTGTATGAGTTGTGTTTGAAACGTAGGCTCCGGGATTAAAATTATAGATAATTTTATAAATTTATCCATAAAATATATAGAAAAAGTATTAATGCAAACGTGAAAATATTAAAATTGGATTGTAGGGACCTTAAAACGTGGTTATTTACCAAAATCTCGATATGCGATTTTTAGCACGATATCCCTATACCTCCCTTAGTGGGAGGTAAAAATGTCAATGATTCAATGTCTACTACTACTATAGGTTTTTTTTTTGTTTTTTGGCTATATATGATTTTCAGTTAGTCAGCGACTGTCAATTTTTCTTATTTAAAAGTATTGTGTTTTTAATCAAAATGTTTGAATTTTGTAATGAACGAAACTGTCAAATTTCAATTAGGCGATTTTTAAACCCTTGGCCCTAGGCCCTTGAAACTTAAATATGTTGTTCTACGACCCCGACATTTCAATGGATGCTAAGCGAACGCGAAATTTTAAGGAAATCGCTGAAATCCCAGCCGTTTCCAAAATACGAGCCCTCAAAGTTTTCCGAAGGGTTCTAGCTATAATTCGCCTATTTGAAGGGGTGAAAAATAGCGTATCTAGGGTATTTGAATCCGCCCTTTCAATTGGCATGCGCAGAATTGTTAAAAACCCTTCATTTTACAACATTCTTATTCTATGTACTAACTCCGTTATTAAAAGAGCTAGAAGGGCGGGACAAATTTGATTATGCTAATTTCGACTCGTAGAACACGAATCCGAGGTAAGATTTGCCCTAAAGGATTTTTGAAGCCCTCAGTCCTTCAAAAAAGGGCGGATTCTTATCGCATGTTTAATTTCGTACCTGTAAAGGTTAATAAAGAATAGGGTAAGAAAATTTGAGAAAAATTGCATATTATAATACATATAAATAAACTATATTATATTCATAATTATACATCAAATTATATTTCATTACTTTGTAGTTGTCGTATTCAACTCTGGCGTATGTCTTGGGGCCCTGGGAAGTCAACTAGGTCCGAAGAGAAGCCCCCAATAACTTTGGATGGCAGAAAATCGGTCTCCGCTACATCTGTAAACACACAGAAAAAAATTAAAAATATATAAAAGTACATAATATTGATTTTATTGTTATAATATTTCTTATATTGTTAAAAAAATGTCATACAGATACAAAATTATGTCTTAAACATTAAAATAAATAGATCATATATTTTCATGTGTGACATATTTATTTTTTAAAATAGAACAAATATTCAGTATAAAATAAGGAAGATTTTATTTGTTTTTACCCCTACCATCCATCTAAAATAAATCTTATTGAAAGATGTTACATCATTTAATATACAATTGTTTACAAAAAACTCCCAGTTCTTCAAGAACCATTATTGTCCGGTCAAAATAGTTGTTGTATTCCATAATACATGAAATAAATTTATTTGTAGTTGGTCATAAAGTGTTAGTCAATTGTTCATAAACTTTAGAAATCTTAAAAAAAAAAATAGACTACAATAGAAAGAATATTTCAATCAATAATACAAATAAATTTAGCTCTGATTGTTTTTAAAAATGTGTTTTTAAAATTATTAAATAATTTTTAAATGTGTATAATATAACAATAGTGTGGGTATTTTATGTAAAGTGGAGTGTACTACCCAGGAATATTGACGTAATGATACAATGTATCTTACGTTGAGCTTAAAAGTTTGGCGCTTTATCTAAATGTAAGTACAACAAAATACAATTTATATTTCATACTGTATCGAAAACTTTTTTTTACCTCCCGCTGTCCTTGGTAATGTAACATTTTCACGATGATGTCTCGTGTGTGTGTATGTGAATGTGTATGTGTATGTATATATGTGTGTGTGTGTGTGTGTGTGTGTATGTGTGTGTGTGTGTGTGTGTGCGTGTGTGTGTGCGCGTGCGTGCGTGATTGTGTGTACGAGTGTGCGAGTGTGTGCGTGCGCGAGTTTGTGCGCGAGAGCGCAATTGTGTGAGTACGTGTGCGTGCGTGTGTGAGCGTGTGTGTGCGTGTGTGTGTGCGTGCGTATGTGCGTGCATGTGCGCGTGTGTGGAGATCCTCTTTACGCTTTAACTGAAATACTATTGTTCAGAAAATTTGAAACCTTGTATTTCTGCCTACTCTTATATGGGAAGATGCCATTAGATTTTGGAGGAAATCAGATAACCAAAAATGGCAAAAAATATTACAATCATTCTGAAGTGTAGTTGCAATTTTGACCTCCCGCTACCCTTGGTAAGGGAGGTATAGGGATCGTGCTACAAATCGCATATCGAGATTTTGGTAAATGACCACGTTTTAAGGTCCTTACAATCCAATTCTAACATTTTCACGATGATGTCTGGGTGTATGTGGATATGCATGTGTGTGTGTGTGTGTGTGTGGGTGTGTGTGTGTGTGTGTATGTGTGGATCCTCTTTACGCTCTAACACAAATCTATCGTTCAGAAAATTTTGAAACCTTGTATTTCTACCTTATTTTTATATGAAAAGATGGCATTAGATATTGGAGTAAATCAGATAACCGGAAATGGCACTTTACTGGAAGCTCAAAATAGTTTTTCTTCGAAAAATACCTTTAAATGTTATTTTTTCGAGAGTTGTTATTATCAAATTTAAAGTTTTTTAAATTTTCTACAGGTTTGCGTTAATACTTATTGTATATGTTTTTGGATAAATTTCTAAAATTATTTATAATTTTAATCCCGGGGCCTACAACTCCATGGTTACACAGTTCAGATCTCAAATGTATGTAACTGACAGATATGTCTCTGTCAACAAACTAATCATTTCAAATAATAATAGTAACGTCATTTAATAAGTAATATCACTTATTAAATGGTAACGTTTTAAGAAGAAAATAGTAAATGGAACAATAATTATATGGAAAGGAACTTAATACAGCTTCCAGCATAAGTAAATATGTAGGAATATAGGTAAGATAATAAAAATATATATCATCACGACATTATTACCCATTGCTGGGTCTGCCAATCTGCTTTGTGCACAGATTTCGCTAACGATGATGACATATTTGTACTGTGTGGGCGTTTACCAGGTGTCACCTCACGAGCACTTATTGCTGGCGTGGAGAGTGCACCACATGGGTCATTTTTGTGCCATTTAAAATTCGAAATATTTGGCGTGGGATCGAACCCGGTATTTAAATTTAATTTAATTTTAAGTATTTACATGAATAAAAATTACATTATACGGGAGGTATTGTGTTGGCCACATCAGATTTTTTAAAGTTACGATTGTATTCTACACTTTATAATGTTTAAAATATATTAAATTTGATAATACATACAAATAAATTGTTTGTTAAGTGTTGCGAATCGTTCATAATACTTTAAAATTATTAAAACATTATTGAAGTTTACAATATAAAGAATATTTAATTGTGTTGTATATGTTAATTGTTATGTAATACATCATTAGTGTTTGTATAAAGTGGAGAAAGCACCATCTGAGAATTAGGGAAAGTGAGAAAAGAAAATTCGCATCTTACGTAAAACTATTTAATTCATAAATAGTTCAAAATACAATTTATATTTATCTAATACGCTATTTCTACACGTTTGTCCACCTATATTTTTAAAGTTACTGTTTTATTCTACATTTTATAATATTTAAAATTATTAAACTAAACTGACGCTTGGCTAAATCAAAGAACTTGTGATTAAATAAAACTTGGTTCCTACGTAAGTACGCTAGTAGTGTTACTTACTAAAATCTTTTATTCCGTCCAGCTGAGGAATAATAATTTCTATTTCATATTCATCTCTGAGTGCTCTGAATATTGAGAACTGACATGTCCGATGGCGGCAGCACCATCGGACCGATCAGCTGCTTCTGAATTGGTACTCGCAGTGTTGTGACATATGAAAACAAACAACAAAAGCATTTTTTTCACTTAAAATGGGGCTTGGTATAACAGAACATTTTAGATTTCTGGAAGCAACACCTAGTTCTAGATGTATTATGGAAGATATGTTAAAATGTATTTATAATTTTATATATTTATATACATATATTCAATCAATCGAAATTGATGATCGCAGGTGAGCGAATTATAAACGCTAACCACAGAATATCATGTGGAATATTAAAAAATGATGGTATAATGTGGGTAATATTTTTACTTTGTCTGCAAACCAGTGCAATTTCTGCAAAGCCACATTAAATTAAAATACATTTAGAGAAAATTTAAAAATTATTAGTGCAGAATGCACGTGTAAAGCTAGGCAAAGACCAGGAAATATGTAATTATCCGATTTAAAATGACGAGAACAACGTTTCAAATGTTTTGTTATATGTTTTGCACTACGAATTGCATATTCCCATACTTTTCGTCGATCCATGTCCATTTCAACACCTGCTCTTGTCGTAATTTTAATTTATTTTAGCGATGTTTCGGAGAATTATAAAACCCAATGCCTGTGTCTCGACCAGATTATCAGAATACACAACAATTTGTTCGACTTTTTCCCATTTTAATTCACATTAAATGATCAAACCACATGTAACTCAAGCATACAGTCACAATATAGTACCAAATCGGAAAGTTCATATTTTTCCCACCAGATGTCATGTTGCAGCTTGTCAGTTGTCAATAGTAGAATACAAACATTTACTCAACTGTGACCCGAAATATTTATGCGACAGTTTGTTATTGATATGTCCATATTTAATAATGTTTTACTTTTATTATATTTATTAAACTTTCTTCATTAATAATCACACAAATTTGTATTTGTTTAATTATTAATCTTTATATTACGAGAAAATATAAAACATTCACAAGTGAATACGAAATATAATCATGAAATTTTGCTATTTTAATTATTCTTTTAAAGATATCATCTAAAACAGAATTGGTTATACAATTTGTTAAAGTTTTATAAAAGTGTACTAGGAATTTACATTAATTTACCCTTAGTGGATAATATAAAACCTACTATAAAATAATATGAAAAGAAAATTAAATATAATACAGTACTATGAGAATTACACAATGGGGTATTCCAGTATTTTTTTTTATTTTTTTTTCTGAAACTTCCGTAAATTTGAAATACAAATGTGAAAAATTGAGTTTTTTATTGTGTCATTTCCGCGAGATATGAATTTTTGAATTATGCTTAAAAATTTGAATTATATGGTATACTCAATTCGGAAATGTAGCCAATGCACGTCATCATTTAGGGGAAAAACTTGACTACATTAAAATCACTAATATGGAAAATTGAAATAAAATTTCAGTCATTATTAATTGTTAAAAAGTGTATGGCCTTATAGAATTATTATTAAGATGTATAGTAGAGTTCATTATTTATCGTACACGATATGAATATATATAAATACTGTATATCTACTTTATTCTAAATAAATTTTTGATATTAGTAATGTTATCTTCATTTTACTTTTTTCTTAATAATATTACGAACATTTACTGACAATTTAGTTAATATGTCTTATTTATTACAGTGTGAAACAAAATTATTTTCCGGAAATATCACGAAAGTTTGTAATACAATTGTATGCAACCTGTATAACTTTTTTCAATACGATTCTCAAACCTATGTAAACGTACCCGTTCATGACGTCACACATCTAGTTACTTTTATTAATGACGTGCGTTGGCTGGATGTCCGATTTGAATATATGACGTCTATTCGCTTCATCACATGATCTGTGGAAAGACTACAGCTGTTAGTATGATATGAATATGAATTCATTTTGAATTATTCGAAACTTTAAATTTTATTTCTTGATAATGTAATTAATAAAAAATCTATCGAAAATAGATAATTTATTAAAGACATTATCAATAAATGTGAAATATATGTTGAACTATAAAAAAAGTACAGTACTTAATATGTTAATGTCTTTATTTTAAAATATATACATTTCATTATTTAAATCAAATAATAAATAAATAACTACAAATCTCAAACTACACGGCGACAACTATTAAAATTTAAGAACATACTACTCAAGGAATCAAAAATTTGAATTATTATTATTACAAGAGGTAATGTTATTTCAAAAAAGGGATGTTACTTTAAATGTCTGCCAGAAATGCATTGCTTCATTGACCTGGTTATCGATGTTCGTTCACTCTTTAACAAATCTACCCTCTTCTATACTCATTTTTTCTTAAAACTGACACCATACACTATTTCAACATTCTTTGATGAATCTTATGAAGCTTCACGTCCTTTCGCCTAATAATGTAATATTTTGCTGCTCTTCTACGGTGTAAATATCTAAGAGCACCACCATGATGTAAATTCTCCTGGTGCATTTACATATGCAGGAGTTACAAATATTTCATGTGATTTTTTTCTGAAATATTATTAATTTGTTGTTATATTTTATATCACCCCCGTATAATAATGCTAGTATGAAAACTAATATACTTACCGAAAATATATTGAATAATAAAGTAATGTATTGCAATAAAGATACAAATTCACAAATAACAGTTTTAAATGTCAAAGAATTTCGAACGATGCAATAGAGAATTGTGGGAAATTTACAGCAGTTTTCCAACATATGTTACCTTTTTATAGTATTTTGACAATAAAGTTTGAGAATCCCTGTAAAATCTGTACTACTAAAGCCATCTATGAAAGGGTCAGGAAGTCTTTCCAAACGCTACTAGATTGAAAACTTGTTATCACGTTTCTGTATGTAGTTTCACCCCCCTGGCCGTTTCATGTTTTTTGTCAGAAAAAAAAACAATTATTTCGTTTATTTTAATAGGTAGAACACTCAATAAATAATAATTACTGTAAAATATTTATATAAAAATAAAAAACATTTTATTTCAGTACATAATTACAAATATTTTATTTATTAGAATAATTTAACAGGTACACTTTGAACTCTATTTTTAATTCCTTCTAAATGTTGCTTCTTAACTGTTTGCAAACCAACAATCGTAAAATTATTTTCATATTTCAAATCCATTATAAATTCCGATTCCAACTTTTCTTTACATTTTGCTAGCGCCTGATTTAATTTCTCATGTGATTTAGTTTCCTTATTTTTAACTCGTTTCCTTTCTGTTAAAGCTTCTAACGGACTTAACCCCATCAAATCTTGAATTACATCAGATATAATATCAACGATAAGTTTACCCGAACTGTCTTTAATTTCGAATTTCATCGTCCAGCCTGTATCTTTCGATAGTTTTATTTTTTCGATGTTATTTGCGAACCAGGCTTTCACGCGGTATGTTTCATTCGGGGATAAAATGTTTGTGTTTTTTTGAAGATGTTTGATGTAAACAAACGGGTCAGGAGTTGATATAATAGGTGCAGGTTTTGGTTTAGTTTTTTCTATGATTTGGTCTAAACTTATGTCGTCTTGTAAGTTGAAATCGAAGTCTTCTTCGTCTTGTAATTGTCTTTCAAATTCTAAACGTTCCGCTTCTTCTATATCTTGATTGTGAAGAATTATAGTTTGTTGCACGTTTGTATTTTGTTGTAAATTTGTAGTTGATGGTTGATAATTAATTTGAGGCTCTGGAATGTCTAAATTTTCAAATAAATCATCATTTTGATCGAAATCATTTTCATAATTTGCAAATCTATTTTGTTGTGCGTGTAATGTTTGTTCTTCATCTTCAAATGCAGATGTATCAAAATTAGCAAAAAACTGATCATCTTCTATATCTAATAAGTGACTATTTACATTATTTAAGTTGTTATTTACCTTATTTACACTATTATTAACAATATTAACATTAGTATTCGTATTGTTTGTGGTATAAGACGTATATATATTAATTTGGGTGTTATCAGTATTATCTACTTCTGTGCTTCTGGGATTTGGATTTTCCGGCAAATTTAACTTCTTAGCAAGAACATTTTCGGCTGCATTTGGAATTCTCAAGCTTTCTATTTCACCACCGATTATTTTAACATTATTATCTTTTAACATAAACTCACCATTTCTTACTAACAAAGGACCCGTTAATAATAATTTCACGCCGGGTGCTAAATATAAATGTAAACACGAAACTGTGTGATATTCAAATCCGGTAATACTCTGCACTCCATCGGTTAAATATAAGTGTAAAACTCTTTTTCCCGATGCTTCTACTGGTTCGTTTTCAGTATCGACGTATGCTCGAGTTAATTTGAACATATCTCTCATGTTTTTGATTTGAGTATATGCCGGTTTTGATATATCTTTAATGCACAAGACTTGCACAACGTATTTTCCATTTATTATAGTCTTTTTCTGCTGGTTGATATTGTTTGGAAGGCTTCTAACCTCTATTTCACGTAAATCATGATCTAGCCATTGTTGATACACAGAACTGCACATAAAATCATCGGTATATGTGTTGTATTCACTCTTAAACCAATCTAAACAACATTGTAGCCAATAATCGGACACATGAGATGATCTTAATTCAAAATATCGCTTTAAAGTTCGAAGATCTGATGACATTTTTTAACAGAAAAGTGAGGTTAGAATTTGCCATAGACAATACGCTCTTTAGACCTGCAACTCATGACTCATGTGTACTTGAACTGAACACCTGGTGATTGGAATAGAACTAAAATGTAAATTAAGCAATCCGCTTTTAATTTTATTCAAAATATGTTAGCTTTGTTAGTTAATATAAATGTATTTTGATATTAAAATGTATGTGCACAAATAATATGTTTAATTATATTTTTTCAATAATATGCATAATAAAATTTTAATTTCAAAATACATCCAATAACTTATTTCATTGGAATAATTATAACTGGGTTGAAAATAAAACACGAATATCATATATGAACACATAAAATTAAACAGTATTACCATGTATTACATTGAAAACTCGCTCAGTAGAAACACAGAAGGTAGAATGGACCCATCAAGGAGGATCAGGAGTGCGCACTCAATGTTAAAACAATAGAACCGTCAAGGCGGCATGTTGCTTAGTTGGGGCCATTGCCGCAAGATGCCTCTCATGGCAGTTTTCTATATTTTTTTTATTAAATTTTATTTTTTTACAATTAAAAATTAAATATATACAAATAGTACATTAAAATACAAGTATCATAAGGCAATCTGTTAACGTACGAGTCCAAGTTTGGAAAACGAGCCGCTAGGCGAGTTTTACAAAGGACGAGTGCGTCAACAGGCCTTATGATACGTGTTTTTTATACTATTTTTTCTATTGAGGTAATTTTACGATTAAATTTATTTAAATTGCGACGTCAAATTATGACTAGGTATTTTATTGTTAGTTATGTTTATGTTGGTAACGCTTCACGCTAACAATTGAAATTTCATATTTTGTCAACTATTGATTAATTAGTGTATTGCAAGGTGTATTGTATTTATGATTTAAGGTCTGATTCTGGTTGTGAAATTAATATTATATTTTTTTCTAGTCCTATCACCTAAAGAAAGTATAAAAATCCATAATTAAAAGTAATATGTTGAAATATTATCAACAACTTACCATTTTGAGGTTACCTGTCATCTGTCAGTTATGAAAGCATGACTACCAACTCGAGAACATGAATGGCGCCAAAAATAGTACGCTTATAGATCTTCTAAACGCCGTGTTTGCAATACAAAACAGTGCGTTTATAGAAGCATAAGAACACCGAAATAGAAAAATATTATTATTTTACATACATTTTATTTTAACCTAAAGCGTACAATACATCATTTTAGCAAAAAAAAATATTATACACAATAAATTATCTACACGATTTTCAAATGAAGGAAATTTATACATTTGAATTTTAATTTAAAAAAATATTTAGTATCAAATTTCTTAAATCTAACACATATAATGAAAAATAATTAATGCTACATTCACAAAATTAATTTGTAGTCTTAAATTCTAAGTTCAAATTATTCACAAATTTAAAGATTATTTCTAAAATTATGGTTGAAAATGAACTCCACTTATAATGTTGAAGAATTGAAAATAAGATACTGAACGTATAGTATACTAAGCATATTTAACACGGTCATAAATTGTTATTAAATTTGTTAACAAATTTAGTAATAAATGGTGGGGGGGTCTCGTGCGCATGAACCTGAGTGTCTGGTCGCAAATTTGATGACCCGAGTTCAATCCCAACCGTCATTAAAATTATTTCGGATTTTTAATGCTATTACATGTACTCAAAGGCTTTAGGAAACCTAAAAAAAACCTTTTATTTAATATTATTCTTAATTAGAATAAATAAAGTGGTTTAATTACAACAAATATACTTTAATTATAACAGAGAAAGTTTGATTGCAACAATGAAAATTTAAATTTGATTACAACAATAAATTTTGATTATATTAAAGATAATTGATTGCAGCAAAGAAATTAAATACAAAAAGTGTAGTCTCCCCCAACAATATATAAATTTAAAAACAAGTTGAAACTAACAGAAGAATAGTAAGAGAAAATCTATTCGGGGAATAATCAAATAGTTTTTTCTCTAAATTAAATGTAATGGAAATACCTTTGGTAGGAAATAATGTTGGAATTGCTCCCGGTTTTAAATAATTTTTCGAAGAATTGTAATCAATCCATTGCTCCTCAAAATGCCCCATACATATCCTATGATTTTCATATACTTTTTCTGGTGGCATTTCTAAAAGCAATGGATTTTTAATGATAGTGATCCACTTTTTGAACAGATCCATCCTTGTTTCAGGTGGTGGAAATCGTACTTTTAATTTCTCGCTAAACATATAGCAAGACGGCACGCAGCACGATCTCGGCATCTATAAATTCGAAAGTTACATACGTCTTTATTGTACATTAATGTATAATAACGAAAGAAGTTCTTACTTACCTTTTCATAAATATACACCACTTTAATTAAAGATAAAAAGAATATTTTTTTCCAATTTATTTTCATGACAAATTTTTCAAGAAAAACTTTCGAAACTTCACGTCACGTCACTGTTATGTTGTCATGACGACAGCAATCATATTTCTCATTAGTTAATCAATACACTTTTACGATAAATATCAATTTATTTCGTAAATGAATAGTTTACATCTTTTTACTAGCTTATACATTAAAAAATAATAAATATATGTTATAGTCAATAACAAATACTAAGAAAATTCAAATTTTATATTACACCTAGTGACATCTAACAGGTAATAAAGAACTAATTTTAGTTGGGGCCATTGCCGTATGATGGCGCCACAAATGACACAAGCTGCTAATCTAAGTGCTTTCTCCTGTTCCTCCTTGGGACCCATTTAGTGATGACGTAGGCCAGGTTTCCAAACAAGAAAATGGCTGCCACCTTGGTAACCGTTGCTATGTTATTTAAAACTGACCGCGAAACTACAGTGGTGGGAATTTTCCCTTTCTTAGAATTTTAGGCTCTTTAAGGGGTTTAATTGGCGTAGCGCCAAATGGGGTTGTGACCTACGTTAGTAAACTATACTCAGGATCAATATCTGCTAAAAAGATTGTTGAAAATTGTGAAATTTTAAAATTATTTGAATCTGGAGATCTAATCATAGCTAACAAAGGGTTCTTAATAAAAAATGTATTGCCGCCCGGGGTAACTTTAAATATTCCACCATTTCTAATGGAAATGCAATTCACGCCGGAGCAAGTTGCTGTTACTAGAAACATTGCTGGTGCAAGAGTTCACGTGGAAAGAGCAATAAGAAGGATAAAAGCCTTTCAAATTTTAAATAGTATTCCTCAAAATTTTGCCCCAATTTCAACTAAAATTTTTCAAGTATGCGCTGCATTGACTAATTTTCAATACCCATTAATCAAAGAAGTTGAAATGTATTATAAAGTAAATAGGTAGTCAGTAAGTTTATACAAATTACATATATATTGTTAAATAGAAAATTTTATTTATTGTTTTAAAAATATACATTATTTTAATAAATATAATAATAATTATAGTGCAGTTCGGAGTCCAAATAACTAAAAAACACAATGATTTCTCCATTATATGAAGCTGTCCCTGCATTTGGTGGTAGTATTCATGTTTATTTAATACGAATTCTTCCTTATCCACATCGTATTTACAAATGTAAGAATGATCACATTTCAGTGCGACCCTTATGTCGGTGTTTCTGAATTTATAGGGGCATTTCACTTCCAAAATTGCGTCCTCGCCTACCAATCCGTCTGGACTGGCTCCCAAATATCCGCAAGGATGTAAATGTAATATTAATCTGCAAATAAATTATATGCAATGAATTTTCAGTCACAATGAGCAATATTCATATGAAATTATTTTACATACCTCAACTTTGTACGTTCGATCTCTCATATTGGTATTCACAGTGCTTGTTATTATTTTTAAATTATCATTATATGTCATACTGACTATTTGATGATTTTCACCACGTCCTATTAATTTTCTATCGTCTATAAAATAATTTACAATAGAAGAAAACTTTTATTACATGTTTCTGAGCCATTTCAATAACAAACAAACGTCTACAACATATAGGTTATGTTATGTCTCATACGTCAAATCCTGAAGTAGCGTAGCAACCGCCTTAGTAACGAAGACGCCATTTTCTTGTTTGGAAACCTTCGTGACATCACACTAAACGGGTCCATTAAGGTAGTTGTCACTCGAGTGTACCTATTCAAAAACTTGTTCTATATTCAAAATAAAAATTAAGCTAATGCAGTTTATATTTGCAATAACTAAACATTACACCTGGTGATTGGAATAGAACTAAAATGTAAATTAGGCAATCCGCTTTTAATTTTATTCAAAATATGTTAGCTTTTTAAGTTAATATAAATGTATTTTGATATTAAAATGTATGTGCACAAATATAATGTTAAATTATATTTATTCAATAATGTGCATAATCAAATTTCAATTTCGACAACTTATTTCATTGAAATAATTATAACTGGATTGAAAATAAAACACGGATCTTATATGAACACATAAAATTGAACAATCTTACATCAAAAACTCTCTCAGTAGAAACACAGAAGGTACAATTAAAAATCAAAGCAAATTAAATAGAATCAAAAACACAAACATTTTCAAATGTCAAATTCACGTCAAATTCAAATTTTTCCCATGCACTCTTATTTTCATTTATTTTGCACCTCAGAATAACACGTGGACCAATAGTCGACCAATCGATATGTAGGTTCTTAACGCGACGTTAGCGACATCTATTGACCGGAATTGAGTACTACTGGCAAATGCCTGGCACTTGCCATATGTTCCAAAGGTTGAGTTCATAGCTTAAATTCCCTAGGTATAGGTTTCATATGGGAGTTTGATTTTACAGGCAAAAAAAAAAATTTCGTAAAAGGAGCGCTTGTTCCCTCACCCACCCGTAAATAGATCCAAGTGCAACAGAAGCTACTGAAGTTGCAGGATCAAATCGAGACATAAATTAATTAAATTTTGTAGTGTTCTATTTTTGTTTAAATAATTATAAACTATGCACAGTTCACGTGAATATTATTGTACGAATCTGGAAATAAGGCATCGGTCTTTGTACTACAAATCGTGCTTTGCGTAAGAGATTTAATTTTGAGTTTTCTTGGCAAACATTTCTTACGGAAGAAATGTTTGCTCAACTTTAAAGATCGAGAAATCTCATAAAATTAAATCTCTTACACAAAGTATTATATGCAGCACTTAGACTGATCCTTTATTCCCAGATTCGTACAATATTCACATGGAACTGTGCACAGTTTATAATTATTTAAACAAAAATACAACAGTACAAAATTCATTGAACGTATGTCTTAGATTTGATCCTACAACTTCGGTGCATGCGGCGGGTAGGGACTATCAACGACATACGTTATCTCGGTTACCTAGCGTTTTCATTTCTAATTTTCTTACTTTACCTTTTCTAGGGGGTTTAAACTCTTTTAAATTTATTACTGTATAAACAAAGTATCGAATTCTTAACAAGAGCTGCTTAATTTCTTTTACGAATTACCTTTTTTCTGTAAAATCATAAAATCAAATTCCTATATAAAGCCTATACATGGAATTCAAACTATAACCTCGCGCCAAAGGCAAATTCTAACTCTAACCTCACTTTCTTGGTCTATTTCGTGTGGTCAGCGTACAAAAATAATTAATATCATATTTTATATTCATTCGTATATTTTAAAATACATATTACTCCATTTCGAAGTTATTTTAATGTCATTTTCTTGTATTTATTTTTAATACAAGTATAATATCAGTTTTTGATGTTGGGTGTACCTACCAACGAAGATATTTTTATTATTGAAGTGAAGTTGTATGTCACTAGGAAAACCACTAGAGATTTTGGCGCACTTTAAAGACAAGTTATCACGGTTTCTTGTGTATTGTACTCGTGAAAAAAATGTATTTTCGGTGTTATTAATCGATTTAATATTGAAATTATTGTGTAAAAACATTGTCAAAGTATTAAACAATTAATAATTGACAGAATATTTGACTGTCAGTGTCAATTTGTGTTAAATAAAACAAGTAGTGTGTAGTCTTCAAGATCTTAACTTTCAATTTGGATTTCAGTCATTTATTCATAATTTTTCGAGGTATTTATATGTTTAATTCATCAACAACATATCTATAATACATATTTCCATATATTATTACAAATATTGTTAATAATTATTGTTAAATATATACAAATTACTTACATGGAATTGAATTGTTTTTTGATTTTCTAGTAGTTCCGGAACACATTTTCGATAAAATGGAACAGGGAGACGTAGAGACTGTTCAACCTTCGGTTGATGTTGCGTCCACGTCTTCAGGGAGTCTCTCCGACGCTTCAGACAGGTTGGCTATTTTTTTGTTACATAATTTTGCGGAATAGACATAAAATGGAAGAAAATGTACCGTATATTCAAGCAGCTGTTTTGTGTCGCTGGCTGCGCCACCTGACAGATTTTCCGTTAAGTAGCGTTGGTAGGATTTCTACGTGTAGAATGGAGTTTTATATATAAACGAACCGTTTTGTCAGTTAAATGAGAGCACACGTGCAAAACTTTTCCAGGTGGCAGCATATTTCTCGGGCTTCCATGGTTGTTTATCAATTCTAAAACACATTACGTAGAATTTATAGTTATTTACTAATAATTTATCGTGGATCTCATAAATTTTATACAATTAAACATTTTACATTCAATAGCATATATATTTCATGGATATATTATTTTTCATTATTGTTATCAAAGGCACACAGATATGGACTTGTTCCATAACTTATTTTAAATTGAAGTATTTTGTTCCTAAGTTATATATTGAACTAAACTTTTTATTTAACAAAATCACAAAATATGTGTTATTTGCTTGAGAAATATGTAATCAGATTTTTCATGAAATTCAACTATACTTACATTCGACGAACCGATACTATACATTTTTGTCGCTTAAGTGTTCGTAAAGATAAAGGAAGGAGCCGTACTTCATTAGACTATTGAAAATTGTAAAAACAAGTAATACTTATATTTCATTGATATTACCTGATATCTTCTGAAGTATTACATGGATTTTTCTTGTAATACCTGAAATTTTTGGGTCTACCAATCGTTTACCAAAGCTGTAAGATTATAAATAAATCAAAAATATATCCATCTTATAGGCAGTATGTTTAAAAATAGAACGTACATTGTACAGTACATTTTATATCAACATACTTAATATATTTGATACGATTTCTTTGAAAAGAAAAAAATTAATACATATCTCTTATCAATAAAACATTTGAACACATTTCTTTGTTGCTATTCCACAGTCTATTTACAATAGACTTGTAAAAAAATATCCACAATATACAATAAATATATTAATCTATCTTTATATACAAAATATAAATTATAAATATAACAAAATATACAAAAAAAAAGTATAAGTCTTCTACATAAATACATCTATCTTTGCATCTATCGTATCCCAGTATACAAACTCAAAACGGATCTTGTTTCTTTTTGTGAGCGAACTTTGCTGAAAACATTCCAAAATCTTAGCGTTTCGTCTCCAGCTCCAGTTACAATCGCTTCTCCATCGGGAGAAAGTGCCAGGTACAAAACACGATAAGAATGGCCTGTAAGTTTAGCGACCTGGGTCAAACTCGGATATTTCCAAACCAAAATTTGGTTTTGGGAGTAACCGTGAGTTGATACCAACTCTGAACTGTGTTTAGACCAGGCTAAGTTGCACACTTGTGAACCTAAATGAGGAAATTTTCAATATTAGTTGAGTCAATCCAAAAAGACCTTTACCTTACAAAAGATAGGAAGTTCTGATTTTAATATAGTTTAGGTTGTAATTTCAACTTACCAGTATCGACATACTGCATGGGTTGGCCAGTTAGAGTATTCCAAAATCGAATGCATCTATCGGCGGTGCCGCCTCCACTTGCCAACAATCCATGGTGGTGCGGGCTCCACGCAATAGCTTTAACTGCAGCTAAATGGTCCGTGTATGTCTGAACGGGTGATAAAGACTGCATATTCCACACATACAATCGGTTATCATTTCCGCCTGATGCTAAATATTGGTTATCTGGGGACCATTTTAATCCGCAGACTTCTTGTCGGTGTCCGACAAGTTTTCGTTCGGGAACAGAAGAGGGTGTACGTGTGTCGCGTTGAAGAATTAAACGGTCCCTACTACCCGACGACAAAATATCTCCATTCCACGCGAGAGCGCCAACCCTAGCGCTGTGCCCCTGTAGTTTATTAACTTGTTTATTAACCGCAACATCCCACACTGTAACGTATCCATGATGGGTCCCTACAGCTACCAAATGCCCTCTTTCTGACCAGGCTACAGAAGTGACTGCATTTCCATCGCCGGATAAATCGCAAAGTCTTGTTACTTGGCTTGTGCACGCGCTCCAAAGATAGACGCAACTTCCCAGACCAACGGAAAGGACGTTTTGCATAGACCAATCTACTAGGTTGAGGTAAAAATCGTCTTGCAGCTCTGGGGCGTCTAAGACTTTGAATGGGATGCGAGATATTTTGCGGGTTGCTTTGTGAGGGGAACGCAACAAGCGCTGAGATGATAAAGATAATGGGGATAGTGAATAGGGACTAGATTGCTGCTTTATTGATTCCTACAAACAAAACATATATTAATATAGAACTACCCAAAAAAAAAAATACAAGTTTTACTTGTAATACAGGGTGTAACAGCTAAACGAACTACCTCAAATAATTTCTATATTATTAAAGATACAATAAAATACTATAAGACAATCTTAAGTCCAAGGGGACATCGGATTTGAGAAGGATTTTTTTTAAACCAGTGGTTCTCAAGTTATAATACAAAGTTATATTTTTACCTTCCGTCACCTATAGGTAAGGAAGGTATTGTCTGGTCAAAAAATTCGATGGTGAGTTTTTAATGAATAAGCACACCCTAGAATACGAAGTTACTATTTTTACGATGATGTCTGTATGTGGCTGTGTGTGTGTGTGTGTGTGTGTGTGTGTGTGTGTGTGTGTGTGTCAGGGTGCGTATTTGTGTCAGGGTGCGTATTTGTGTCAGGGCGTGTGTTTGTGTCAGTGTGTGTGTGTGACAAAAAATTCTCCTTCGATAAATTATATTTTTTCGTATTCCTCTTCTGTACGTCCATATGGAGAGTAGATTAGATTTTGGTTATAATTGGTCAATCAGAAGTACTCTTAATTGACATTTTTAACAGTTTTCAAGTATCATATTTTGGCAATTTACGTTATTATAAATATTAAAGACTATATCATTCATTAAGTTATAAACCAATAAGAATGTGTGATTTTTTCCTTAGCTACCACGTATTACAGCGGTTATTCTTGAGTAACCATGGTGAACGAATATACGAACCTTGGTATATTCGAATATACCTACCTTCGTATATTCACTTATAAGTGCGTTTGGTTATTTTGTTCTATGTACTCAGAACTAGCAATGTCATTTTTAATTATATTTACGGACATGATCTTTTTCATTCGATCACAGTCTCGAGTATACGAGTATAAATGAATCTGTAGTTAGACTTTGAGGAGGAAAATCGTGCGTTGTATGCTTTAAGTAGACATTTAAAATCACACTGACTGCTCCAAGTGCACCGAACCAAATAATTGAACGCATCTATTATTTGACAGCAAGGAATTATGACAGTAAAATTTTGACAAGTAAACAAATAATTATTTGGATCACAAATCTGGAACTGCACTATTGCTAGTTTATTTGAAATACAAACATTTAATTTGAAATACGAGCATTTCAATGTAAAATTACATACTACTATAATTATATTTAAAAAGATAGGTTATGTAGCATATAGTTTGACGTTTCTGTCAAAATCAAATAGACCACAGGTCTACGTTAATTTTACTATTTACTTTTTAATTTATTTTTTATTCATGATATAGTCTACCTGTATACAACTCGACAATAGAAAATTCTCGACATACTCAACGAGTTGCCTAATGGAAATACCACTCGACCTTCGGTCTCGTGATGTTTCCAGGCAACACGTTTCGTATAATCGAGAATTTTCAACCGTCTTGTTGTATAATATATGAATATTTCATTCTATACACGCCATCTATTATTTTCTTACGTGAAATGAAGTATAGTAAATATTAGGTGTTAAAAGTTACTCGAAAGTTCAGTCAAACAGCATTTATTCTTACTACCTAGAGAGAAATTTACCCACAATTATAGTAAATATGTTTGTGTTATCGCCACGTAAAATTGTTAAAATTATCACTTATTTTTGGCAAGTTTCGTGAATTTTTGGCCACGGTTGAGTGAAATTTGATAATATTTTTAAACAAAGTTGATAACCTTTGAAAGGAAATACAAGGTTTTCTTACAATAAGCTTCAAATTACAGCAGAATTTCATTTCGCAAACATTTCCGTGGAATTTATATTTATTTTGCTTTATAATCATAATCTTTTGTCATCAGAATCTATTGCCATATAAGAGAAAAATGGTTTTTATAAGTTGAAAAATATTTGGCAATTAGTAATCTTATCAGTAACAAGTAACAAGGGTTTAAATTATTATCTCAAAATTTCTGCTTCGGTGAATCGTTGTTTCAAAACAAACTTGTTTAGAAGATACCTACCTATGTTTTTGAAACGATAATATATATTGTTTGAATTGTTATCATATTCAACAAACATTGTTAGAAACATATTTAACAAATATGTTTATGAATTTCTATTTTTGATTGTATTTAGTTCAAGGATTTATTTACTACAAACGATAAAAATTGAGTACACTGATAATACAAAATATTATTCATTACCATTAATGAATTCTGCATACGTTTAGAGGTATTTGACCCGTCCCTTTTTACATTACAGGGATTTCTAAATGCATGGAGACACATTTTCTGTCTGTTTGTCTGTCCGTCTACTTGCTAATCTTTTCCTAATGGGTCTAACAACTGTGCTAGATTCTATTCATAGCTAATCGGTGATAATTTACAGGACTCACTCAAATATTTTCAACTTAAAATCTCATTAAAATAATGACTCATTAACCGGAAATAAGACCCTAGACATACAGCACGTAGTTTTACAAATAAGGGACGATAATAGTTTAATTTTAACATTTCCTTTTTTGATTTTTTTAATGATAGGAAGAGATATTATTTAAATTCTTTCATTGTACTGTTTACACAATAATAACTTTATTTTTAAACAATAACAGATTTGTATGTAAATTTTAAGATGTCTATGGTAATTATTTCTAATTACATATGAGTTCAATTGCTTATGGAATTTCAAATATAATTTTGTAAACCTGGAAAACTGTACATTTTATCTGTACATAACTTGAGATAATAAAATTTGAACAAATAACTTTAAACAAGATAAAATTAACCAATTTACCTGCTATAGTTTTACGAAAAAAATTCCGTGTAAATATTTGTAAACTTACAATCTTTATAGATTAACAATTTTGCTCGCTTTTACAAAAAATGTACAGGATGGAGTAAATTCGAGTTCCTTATATGTAAAACTTTCTTATTATGCACACTATTGAAAATTTTGAAACAGCATTAATAGGTACCAATTTTCGATTGTCTTTTGTTTTTGAGCTACAGGCTAAAACTTGTATTTCGCCTATTTTGAAAATACCTCATTATCTCGCTTATTATAGAAGATAAAGAAAAAAATGTTTAGATACTTTTTATATGGTTTTTTACGTAGAATAACGAGGTGTAATTAGATTTTTTCAAAACAATGGTTCTCGAGATATAACAATAGGAACAAATATTAAAAATAGTTTCATCTTTTTCCTTGTTTTATAAGCTTTTCAACGATGTATAACAAGTCTATATTCTTTTGTTTCGAGCATGAATAAAATATGAATTATTAATTTATTGGGGTAAAAAGTGAATACTATTAAGAAACAAATGAAAATCATTTGTTTATTTTTATGTTATTTTCTTTATTTTTATTCATTTTTCTAATTTCTATATGTACTTCGGAAAGCACATTAAACTACATATTTCGAATTGTGTCAAAGCCAACTATAACGCCGATAAAAAATTAATTAACTATTCTTCATTTCATGTAAATACGGTCGGCTCTCAAGCGCCATCTGCTATTTTTTTTACGTGAAATGAAGTATAAAAATAATTTTGAAAACTTAATTGACAGAATCAATATAAACAAATGATATATAATTGATTTTAATAACTTGATAATTCATCTTTTATTCATGTTTAAAACAAAAGAATGTAGAATGTAAAGAAAAAGATGAGGCTATTTTCAATATTATATTTGTGTTATATTTCGAGAATTAATGTTTTTAAAAAATCTAATTTAACCACATCATTCTACATAAAAAATATTTAAAAAATATCTAAACATTTTTTTCTTTATCTTTTATAATAGCTCAAAAAACAAAAGACGATCGAAAATTCATGTGGTGCCTAAAAAAATTGTCTCAAAAAGTTGCCCCATAAAGACCTACATCAATTTTCTGTAGCGTACATAAGAAACTTTTTCATATAAGGAACTCGAATTTGTTCCACTCTGTACATGCATTTTGTAATGTATGTATTGTAATGTTCGCTATAAAATTGCTTATTTGATGATTTTATCGCTGCATATAGCAACAACTTGTCCTTGTAAAATGCATTACAAAAATATTACTTATTCATCTATAAATCTGTAATGAGTACGTAATCACGACACGTGAGAAATATGAAAAACATGTATTAGACGTTCAAAAATGCATGTCTGTACTTAGTGTTAATTATCAGTGCATTCTAATTATATTTCAACAGCTAGCATGCAATTAGCACCTATTTAGTTGTTTAGCTTACCCTTGGCGTCCCGTATTTGAATAAATTTTTATTCTTTACTGGCGTAAATGCTTGTCTGTCATCACATTGGGTCTTCACATCTTCAATACTTTCCCCTAATAATTCATTCTTCAATAAACAATTATAGGCTGTCGTGTCTCGGGAAGTTTCTCCATTCTCTCTCGCTTTTTTTCCAACTTGCGTACCTCGGTTTGCTTCTGGAATTGTGGCAAAATCAGTCTGCCAATTATTATTCGCCCTGTACGGAATGAATCTGTCGTAGTTTAAAACGCTAGGCTGTCTCGGGGGCCCAGTTCCGAATAAATCCCGCACCACAGAAAGTTTCGATGGTTGTAAGATGTTTTCTTCGTTTGTATCGAACATTTTTGTAAATAAATGATGAATTGATGTATGTTTTATTTAATTCTGCATAAGTTTATGCATTTTCTGAATGTATAATTGATAAATACAAAACAATTTTGCTTGTCAAGATATGTTTTAACCTAAAACATTTTATATATCGCACTAAACTCAAATCACGATTTTGTTTTCACTGATTCTAAACGTTTTGAGCGTTGCAACTTGATGTGTAGATTATTTTAAAGTTTGAATGTTTAAAAACCCGTTAAAACTGATTGACGCTCAAAACAAACAGTTCCAAAACAGTTCTCTCGCGTCCCAATCTCATCGACTACTGCGACAGAACGCCATAACTGCTCGGAAATCAACTCCCACCACAATCGTCCAGCTCAACACTCAACTTAAAAACATCCTATTTACCCATTATTTACCCCTACACTTTTAAAATTCATTCATTTTTACCTCAACACAAACAAATTAGTCATTTCCCTTTATTTTTCCTATTTATACATTCAAATGAACCGTTACAAAATCAATACTTGTTCCTCGCTTCATATGCAAAATTCAAACGAAAATTTGCAATGAAGATGACCTAATATATAAACATTATTTGGAGGAAAGATCAATATAAATATGTGACCACAATATTGCATAACGTCATACAGCGATAAGAAAACAAGGCTGATGAATATGACAATAATTATTAGGCACGTGATATTGTGTGGAATTTTTTTTCGATTTGTACTAATTATAGTTCCCTATGTATCTGGCGCATTTGAGATTGTTGAGTATGATAAAAGATAAGGCGATACAGTCTGTTATCTCTAAATATAAGTGTGCTATGAGCAAAACATACGAGGTAGGATAAAAAAATTGTATTAGGTTATAATCATAGAAACAATAACACGTCTATTCAGAAACAAAAATTTAAAGTGTTTTAATTTAGACAGTGTTTACCATTAGTAACCCTATTAAGACGCATTTTACTCATTCATAGACACTTTTTCATCGTAACTACACATCAATTTAAACATGTAAATTTAAATAAGGTGTTGGGGTAGTTTATATTATTTCAAAATGAGGAATTGACAAGGTTTTTGAAAATACTGAAGAATCAGCATGTATTCGATTCTAGAAAGTAGTCGTTACATTTGAATATTCATATTTAAGTACGTGAATACCAACAGGCGCCTTAAAATTTGATGTCAGTCCGCAGAATTGCTGAATTGAATGAAAAAACAAAATCACAATTACGATAGAATTCAGATTGCGTCGTGCTTGCATTAGCAGTCACAATTTAAACTATTGAATGAAGAAGAGAACTGGAGTTTTGGAGAACACTTGGAAGTAAATCGTATTAGAAATGCACCCCAACGACCAAATTTAAGAAGCGATATTTTTAGAACACTATATTATTTTGGATTTATTTTTAGAAATAAATCTTTTTATTTAAAGTTTAATATATTGTATTTCTTCCTGTTACATATTTTTTTAAATAAAAATTGTTTAATTTCTTTACATGACATCTTTTTACATTTTAAATTTATGGTAGTGCCCGAAATAGTTTCACTGTTTGCCAGAGTGTTAGTTATTCGTTGTCAACGTCCATATCGTCCTCAGAATAATTTGTCTTCGTAAACTGATTTTTAATTTTTTAAATAAAATTCAACTATATTTACGATATTCGACGAACCGATGCTATCCATTTTTGTCGTCTGTACTGTTCCCACAGATAATAAGTAGTACAAAAGGAATCTTATTATCCTCGTTATATTTACGGATACGGCACAATAATTTTGACCGCTTTTTACCACGATTTTCTTGCTCATATTTACGACCTGTCATTTAAACTTATACCAACGCTAGTGTCAAGAAAATCTAGTTAGACTATTATGACAGCAATATGACAGATCTAATACATGAATTTGTGTCCCAATTCGTATTTTTACGGTCTTGATTTTTACCTCCCGCTACCCTTGGTAAGGGAGGTATAGGGATCTAAAATCGCATATCGAGATTTTGGTAAATGACCACGTTTTAAGGTCCCTAGAATCTAATTTTAACATTTTCACGATGATGTCTGTGTGTATGTATGTATGTGTGTATGTGTATCCTCCTTACGCTCTAACTCAAATACTATCATTCAGAAAGTTTTGAAACCATGTATTTCTACCTTATTCTAATATGGAAAGAAGCCATTAGATTTTGGTGTCAATCGGATAACCGGAAATGGGAGTTTACTTGAAGCTCAAGATAGTTTTTCTTCAAAAAATACCTTTAAATATATTTTTTTCGCAATTTGTTATTATAAAAATGAAAGATTATTCCATTTTCTACAGGTTTGCTTTAATACTTTTTCTATATATTTTATGGATAAATTTATAAAATAATATAAAAATTGTATCTCGGAGCTTATGCTTTAAACACATCTCCGTGGTTACATAGTTCAGCTCAAATGTATGTAACTGACAGATGAATGTCACTGTCAAAAAATAATCATTTCAAATTAATAATAGTACGTTTTAAAAGGAAAATTGTAAATAGAACAATAGTTTTATGGAAAGGAACTTAATATACATAATTTCTACTATTAGTAAATATGCAGGTATGTATTTAAATAAAGAAATAAATATATTATCACGGCATATTATCCATTGCTGGGTGTGCTAATCCGATTTGTACACACATTCCGGTAATGACAATGACATATCTGTATTGTGCGGGCGTTTACCCAAGGGTTAATTTTATGCCATTTAAAATTCGAATTATTTGGCGTTGACCGGGATCGAATCGGATTCCCCAGATTCGCGACCAGGCACGCGGCAACGAGACCCCTTAGGTAAATGGCGGGAGGTATTGTGTTGGTCACATCAGATTTTTTAAACTGTGTTTATTTTAAAGTGTTTTGTTTCTGAATAGGCGTGTAATTGTTTTTGTTAATACGATTTGTTATATTTAGGAGGCAGTAAACTGCTTGAATTCTCTCCAATCCAACCAATCTTACATTCAAAATGCAGCCAATAAAGGCGTCTTACCTCATTCGGCTATCCATTCCACAACTATTGCAGAAACACAAAAATATTTGCTTAGGTAAAGGATTAATAATTCGCAACACAATAACAAAATAATAAATTTACAGAACTGGAGTAACTTTAGAGGATTTAGACAAACTTTCTGTTATTCACGTCGCTGGAACAAAAGGCAAAGGTTCGACTTGTGCCTTTTGCGAAAGTATTATTCGACAATATGGATACAAAACAGGGTTTTATAGTTCGCCACATTTAGTGGCTGTTAGGGAAAGGATTAAATTAAATGGAATACCGTTAAGTAGAGAAATGTTTGCAGATAATCTTTTCCAGATTTACGAGAAACTTATGCAACAAAGAGTATGTTTAAAAATATATTTTAAAGTAAATATTTATTGTGATAGTATTGTAGGATTATGAAAACGACATGCCAGCTTATTTTAGATTTTTGACGATACTGGCGTTTAATATTTTCGTTAAAGAAAAAGTTGACGTTGCTATTATCGAAGTAGGAATTGGAGGAGAATATGATTGCACAAATATAGTCAGGTATTTTTGCATTTGAAATATCGAAAAGTAAAAATAAGATAACCAATTGTTGTAAAATTTCAGAAATACACCTATTGTAGGCATAACATCTTTAGGAATTGATCATACAAGTATGTTAGGTAATACTTTAGAAGAAATTGCATGGCAAAAATCTGGAATAATGAAAGAAAAAAGTAAAGTTTTTACGGTACAACAATCAGATATTTGTATGAGAGTTATACAAGATCGCAGCATTGAAAAACATATAGTATGTACTCAGATATTTTATTTTGTCCACTATTGCTATCTGGAGAACTGTAAGAGCTACGAGGTCGGCTAAATTAGCAAACAATTTCTATCTTACTAAACTACTTTAATGACCGTCAAATTATTATTTTTCAACCATATATTTTTTATTTACTTATTAGGTGGATAATTTTATCCTAAATATAGTGATATAATATTTGCATGTGCTTAGATAAATAAAAATCATTCATTTAAGTTTTATATTAATTTAATTAAAATATGGCTAGAATAAGAGTGCCACGCATGGATTTTTTTTTATCTCTTGCTAAGAGAGGTATTGAATACATGCTAAAAATCGCATATCCAAATTTTAGTGAATAAGCACGTTTTAAGGTCCTTACAGTCCGATTTTAACATTTTTACTTTGGTGTGTGTGTGTGGATGTTGGAAGGACGATCTCTCAAAAACTGTGACATTAAGACGTGTTTAACTACGTATTCCTCAATCTGACATTAGTGAAAGGAACTGAAAAGGTTTCAATAACAATTAGACAACCGGAAGTAGTAGATTCATAAAAAAATTCTTCTAAATATTATTTTTTGAAAATTTTTGTTCTTGCAAATATTAGAGGATTAAATTCTCAATGTGATAAATTTAAATGTTTTATTATATCTTCCATAGATTTAGAGATAAAAATATAATATATAAAATAATCTGTTGTAATCGTGGTTGTAATAAATCTCGATACCCATACAACTCTATGGAAACCAGTTGAGATATTTAAATGCTTATAATAATTAACATATAAATGCAAAATGCCAGTGTCAAAAATCCAGTGATTTTAAAACTGACATTACCGAAGACTTTTTCTGGGAAGTATATTAAATATTTCTTACTGTATTATCAATTATTCAAAATTATAGGTATACTCGTATATATAAATACCAACAATCCTCTCAATGCAGAGGCGGATTAACCAGTTAGCAAACGAAGCTTGCGCTTTGAGTACCAAAATTTGAGGGGCGCAAAATTTCCTGCATTTTTTTTTTTAATTACAGTAGAGACCCTTTATTCCTACATCACGTTAATTTGAACATTCAATAATCCGAACATCGAGTAGAAATGAGGTAATCCGAACAAAAACTCTTTAATCTTAACTGCGGTATAAAATTTCTCCGAGCGCAAGAATAAGCATGTGGATTCTTGGAAAAACCTTTCAAATTTTGCTTTAGTTTCCACCCCTGAAAGTGGTCGGATGTGATAATAATTTCACTCTGAGATTGCAACTGATGAATATTAAATAAATAATAATACATAATACTTCGGAGATGGCGATTAAAGCCGAAATGATCGCCCGAAAACAAACATTAAAGTTTTTTTAGAATTATTTATTACTCACCAGGACGCTTACACCTTAATTATCGAATATTTCATAGCAATATGAAGAGGTAATGTAAATAATATACAAGAAAAAAATTGAAATTAAAAAAATAAGATAATTATTATTATTATATTATATAGTCATTTTTTTCTCTGAAGGACCATAATAATTATAACAAAACTTTCTAAATTGTCGTTATTTACACTCATCCACATTTAGCTATTCGGATTAAAAGGGCTCTACTGTATTTAGTTTTAAATTATTTAATCATATTTCTCCACACTAGCAATGAGTGCCCGTGTGGTGACGCCTGGTAAGCGCCCGCACGTTACAAATATTTCATCATTACCGCAATGGGTAATATGCCGTGATAATATATTTATTTATTTTATTTTATGAAATAGTAAGTCTCAAAAAAAAGGGTTGCATTTATAAGAATACCTACAAAAAAACTTCCTCATACAATGAATTTAAAATTACAAAAATATCTGTTTTCTTTGTGTGTATAGAATTAGAGTGCTTTTACAGAAAGAAGCGATTATTTTGTTCTTTTAATGTATCATAAATGTCAACGCAAACAAAATTGTCACGAATTTCTTTCATGGCATTCTAATTCTATGTAAAAAATTAACACGTATTAATTTTTTCCATTCGTGGTACTCTTATTATAGCCATATTTTAATCAAATTAATATATAATCTTTATATTATATTTTCTCAAAAAAGAAAACGGTATGTAAAGATATACAAATATTATATTACTGAATTCAGAATAATATTCTTTATAGAATAAGCAAATAAAAAATATATAGTTCCATTTAAAATAACAGATTTGGTCTCTACAATTTCTGAACCACTTGGTTGAAAAAAAAAATATTTTTTTTGCTCATTAAAATCTTGAAAAATAAAAATTATTTGCTAATTTAACCAACCTCGTAGCTTTTATAGTTCTCGATATAAACTGTGTAGTATTGTTTTAAAATTTGTAGAATTCTCTCGAAATTGTTCCGGATTTTAACACCTATAAATGGTCCTCTACACCAAAATTGGGTATAGGAGGAAGTGTACAACGAATTAATGCAAGTTTAGCCATAAATTTAGCGCAAAACTGGCTAAAATTTTGCGGTAAAAATATTCAAAATATACAACCAATTAATGGTTTATTAAACAACAATTTGTGCATTCCAAATTTGACTAAACTTGGTTTAGAAAGTTGCAAATGGCCTGGTCGAAATCAAATATTAAAAACGGAAAAACATACGTAAGTTTATACCATTTTTTTTTTTTAAGGAAATAAATACCAATTTTCTTTTAGTTTTTATTTAGATGGGGCTCATACTACCGACAGTTTAGAAATATGTGCCGAATGGTTTAAAAATCAAACTTTCAACCATCAAAAGGCCTTAATTTTTAACGCAACGGGCGACAGAAACTCAGAAGAACTACTCGACAAACTATCAACAATTAATTTTAAATCTGTAATATTTGTTCCTAATACAGCAACGTCCAAAAAATTAGCAGATCATGCCAATTTGTTTAATTCAAATGATCAACAAATATTGAGATGTGAACGGCATAAAAATATATGGAAACAAAAATATGAAACGCAAAATGTTGACGTGTTTTCCAGCGTAGAAGACGCTATTAAATCTGTTGATAAAGATTATCATATTTTGGTGACGGGGTCTTTGCATTTAGTTGGAGCTGCTTTGAGTATTTTAGACCCGGATTTAAAAACATTTTAACGAATTATTAAAAAATAAATGAATTTAAAATCTCTCTAATATTTTCACGTAACTTAAACGTAGTAACATATTAATTTGAGAAGCAGAAATTTGAATAATAAACGAATATATTTTAGAGAAGTGATCACCCATCCATATAATAACTGCGCGTAAACTGACTTCACTTTACAGATCAAACACTATTCATATTAAAATTATACAACCTTTTAGTTTTTGTTTTGTATTTTAATTAAAAAAAAATAATTGTTTTTTCCCTGAAGTAGGCAGCAGTTTATGCAGTCGATACGTTCGGTTTTAAATTAAAATACAGAACAAAAACTAAGAGGTTGTACCATTCATATATATATTTAATATATCGAATTTTGTTACATGTATTATTAATATGTATTACTTTTTGATATTTTAAAATTAAATTATCCAGTTTTGGGTGTACCAATTTGCGCTTTCAATTTCGACAACAGTCGGAATCGATTCTGGGACCTCACAATTACAAAATGTTACATAATACACTCAGCCAGACAATTTTATTATTTTAATAAATAAAACAAGAACAAGACAACAAACCGAAAAAAATATTAAAAAATCCGTTTAGTTTATACCGGTTTTTAATGATTAAATTAACTCAACCGTTTTTAATATAATTTCAGTTATTAAATACCGAATTTAATCATATAAATATACCGGTTTCGGTTAAAAAACACGGTTTTTAATTTAAATTACCGATTAACCAGTTTTTAAACCGGTTAATCAGTTTTTACATTTACTGGACTTTGTAATAATCTTGTAATTAATTTATCATTATTTCAAAAAAATATCTTTGCTTTCCCTTATTTATTTTTCAAATTAATATTTTGACTGTTTAAATTATTAAAATGTTTGTAAGTGATATGTAAATAAATTGTAGAATTGTTACAGGGTACTTATATGTGTATATAGGAATTTAAAATGTATTTTTATATTTAAACAGTTTAAATAAAATATTAACTGGTCCTCTATTGCTTCTTACATACAAAAATAATTCAATTGAAAATCACAAATAAATGTGCGACTGACAGACAACATCAACATACAGACAGCGCAGGCCTTATTTGATTTTGAGATCTCACACTGCATTACTAATACATTTATTTACATATGTACACAAAGCAATGGCTAGAAATGAAACGTATTTGTATTTATTATTTGGCATATCCTTCACCTTAGACTAGTTGATACTTCACAGGACTTTTTTATCGGGTGGGCTGTCTAATTCAAATTCTTCTAATTCATTTTCACTTAACGACAGAGAGCCTCCTGCTCTCCTAAGATGCAGATGTGAATTCGCACTCTACACAATAATATTTTGTAAATAAACTAAGTTAATAAAAATAAAAATAGTTTTAATTACATCTAATATTCCTACGGAAGGTTCTGAAGCGTATCCTACTTCATTACCATCTTCGAATTCTTCCTCTGAAGACGTGGTTGAGGAATCATCTAAATATGAATTCCTACACAAATTTTTTATTATTTTTCACTGGAAAATATCTCCTAGTTGATCCCCACGTCATCAATTTCTGATACAATAATTACTAAACTTTTATTTAACATCTTTGTCGTGCACACATGGCATATATGCGACTTTTATTCGCTATATCATTATCGCAGTTGTTCCAGAGGGGTATACGCTATCTCCGTTCAACCAACAGCAAAAAATGAAATAGAAACGGTATTGTAACTGCGGTAACAAATGTCATTTTCAAATATTTGAATATTCATATCATTCTGCCAATCATGTGATTAAGGTGATTATGGCGTTGATAAGTAAAAGTATACAATTGTTTGTTACTTATTTTTTTATTTACTTATTTATTTATTTGTTATTTATTGTTACATAGCCTCATAGCCACCTAAAATATTTGAATAAAAATTATTTCTGATATATCTCAATTATCCGTCTAAAATATTAAATATCTACAAATCGGCTTTACGTTTTTTTTCCAAAATTTATGTTGTAAGTTGTTAGTACTTCGCGTTCAACGGCAAAAATCGTGTAAACCATAACATGATATTACAACGAATGTAAACTGTTATAAATAGTAAAACCTATTAGACTAAGTATTAAATACCTATTTTTTTTAGTAATTTAATTTTTTTCATAAATTGTTATTCTGGTTAATATTTTTTGTACAAAAAATTAGGCGCTTTAATTTTGTTTTCTAGTAAAATTTTGATACACAAAAAAAAAACCATTTTTTGCACCTTTGATCCAAGATAGCGATTTGAATCATATGACTACGATTGATGACATGGGGATCAACTCGTGAAAACGGATTTTATATACCTGGAAACCTTGCACAGCATTTGCGCCAAATCAGTAAACGTATATCCACTCGTACTCGCCCCCTCTTTCGTCGGGGAACACGGATTATGCGATTTAAAAATCGGCAAAACTCCCGCCTTTAACTGCCCCTCAAAATAAGCCTTCCCATGTGCGTACCCCACTTCCCTAATCTCATCATAACTCCCAAACTGCAGCGTCCTATATCGATCAATCGGCGGTCGGATATATTCGCAATAATCTGAACTTTTAACTTCCTCAAGTTGGCGAACACAACTGACGTAAGCTAGACGGGATTGTATGTCTGGGAGGTTAGGGACTTTGACTTGTGCGGTGAAGGGGTTCCATCGTTTCCAAAGGAGCCACCAGCCGGAGAGGTCGTCGCCGTAGTTGGTGAGGTCTGTGTCGTCGACGGAACCAACGTCGATGGCTATTATGTGGTTGGCGCCGTGGCTTCGCATTACGTCCGCTACGTTGGACAAAATAGCGGAATTATAAATGGGTTTTCTTGATGTACTGGAATAATGTTTTGTATGATAATATGACCATTTTTGTGAACAATGTCTTCATGCTAATTTTATTCTCTTTATACTGTTTGATATAGATGATTTTTCATTTATAAACAGGACAAGAAACGAAAAAAATAATCGAAATCGATAACATTCATAAGAATGTGTTAACAAAAAATGGCTATCACTATTTTTGGGATGATCTTCAATATTTTCATACCTAATTTCTGCCGTTATAGCGCATGCAAAATTTTGCTTATTGATTCAGATGTAGAATTTTAAGCTCTACAACTTTTATATGAAGTATTTTTATCTAAAATAATCAGAAAAGCAGGAAATTACGAAAATATAATTTTACATATTGAAGTCCTATGTTCTAATATCGCAGTCCTTTTACGTAAACTGTATATTATAAGAAAGAAATATAATATTAAGAAACAGGAAATCCGAGACTTTTATAATTATCGATGCCAAATTCTATTTCACGTTAGATAATAGTGATCATGCAGGAAACAAAAGTTTTTTTTATAAACCAGACATTCATAGTCTGACAGAATTTAAATTTAATCGGGATACGAAATTTCATACAAAGAATTAAAAATTAACTTCGCCATTTCAAAAAGAAGAATGTTTTGACAATATTACCTGGACTTTCAAAAATAAATTAGATTAACGGAGGATTTTTTTAGATTATGTTATTTAGTTTATGAGGGTAAAGTTGTTTTAATTTGTTGCCTTTTATAAGTTAAATATATAATAAAGTTATAAAGTTTGTGCAGATTTTTTGTTAACACACATTTAATCAAACTAACACGCTAGTAGAACAAAAAATATTTTATGCGTCAAAAGCTATTTCCTACGTCCGTTCGTAAAAGTTTTCTCATTCATTTTAATATAAATAATATTGGTTTATGTTAAAAGCCACGTTTTCGGCCTAAAAATGTCGATTAACCGGTTAAAAAAATCTGTTTCTTGGTCTGTTTCTAATATTCTTCAATTCTCAAACATTTTATGATGGATTTTAAATCTACCAAATTAATTTAACGAATGATCTTAACTAAGCAGTCGACTGGCTAGTCATCCGATTAACATAATCCAATGTTGTGGTCTTTAATCGGATTACTTCGTAATCCCTGGTATAATACCCCATTAAACCAAAATTAGCCAATATTAACAGTCTAGTACTAAACAGACAGTAATGCGCGAAAAAAATAATATTTTCCTTGAAATATCGTCTCATTTTTGGCGCCCAAATCATGTAAAATGTACCACCACCTTAAACTAGTGTCTGTATATTATTTGGTGTATAATATTCTTTTACCTGGTACATTATTAACATAGCATCCATCGACCAGAAGATGCCCGTCTTGTGGATCGCAAACCGGCGGAAAAATTCCCACAAACGACATGGACGCGCGGATATATCTCCACATCTGACCTGAAGGTGCACCATTCAATAATTCCCCATACATGCACATCATTCACACATTACACATACATCCGAGAGAGCCTAGAGAGAAAGACTGGCGCTAGCGTTGTGATTGGTGGCCTCGGCAAGGTTACCGTACCTTTAGAAGATGTCGTCGTTGTAGGAGAATGATTTTAATGGTACTAACCTGGCACGTTGTTGACGTAGCCGCCGTCTAGGAGAAGGTGTCCGTCTTGGGGGTCGCACAACGGCGGCATGTAGCCAGACAGAGACATTGATGCTCGCACGTAGCGCCATAATGAGCCTGTGGAACACACGACACTCACACGGAGTCCTTACGGCACAAGCACACAATTAATACAACAATAGAGTTTTTACATAACGTCACAAAGTAAATAGCGCGTACGTAAATTTCCACGGTATGAATATAGCAACAGCCTAATTTTTAGACAAAGATAGCTACATCATTTTAGTTAAGATAGGTTTAAATATCGTGTACGGTATGTGAAATCATATTTTGATGTACAGAATAACATTTACGTTATCTGGAATAAGGTCCACGTTATCTATTTTAACGTTATACGAAAACTCTCTAATATCTTTCCGTATTGTTGTATTTGGTGATTTGCATGAAATTTGTGCAAAAACACAAATAATACACTTTTAATTCACTAAAATTCGCTCAAACGTACATCATTTGTGTTTTTATGTACGAAGTATGTTCCAAATTTATCTAATCTTATCACTTTCTCAAGTTGTACCTATCAAAAAAACTTGCAATTTTTGCATATATAATGCTTCGTGTTACACAATTTACAACACTTTGTCGACAAGTTTTTACATTTTTAATCACAAAAAATCGTTTTAATACCACTAACGCCATCCGTAGTAAAACGCTGAAGTTCACGTTTTACAGACTTAGTTGTACAGTATACAACAAATTTACAAAAAAAAAACCCAATTAAAAAAACAAATGTTTATTTTTATATAATAATTAATATAAAAGAAATATTATATATTGTTTTAATAAATTTTGAATTTTATTTTACACAATTGGAATTCTTGTGAAATTATTTTGCTATATTTGATAAGGAATGTACAGTAGATTCTGATTGGCTATTGATTTGAGTTATCCTTATACCAATTTGGCTGACTTTTTAAACATGAAATTCATAAAAATAACCGTAATTTGAAAATTAAGTTGTTTTAAAAGCTAAAAAAATATAATTATTATTTTTATAAAGTATTTTATTAATATATTATAGAATTGTCGCGTAATTTTTGTCCTACGTAATAAAAATATAACAGATTTGGACAAAGTTTTCTTTGTTTTTTCAATGACCGTTTTGAACATTTTTTAACCTTATTTAGAGCAAAAATCTACAAAGAATCAAGTTTTACATCAATATTTTTTAACTATATTCGAAATATAAGTCTGGTTTTCCATTTATATTTATCATAAAACGACTATACTTCATTTCACGTAATAAAATAGCGTTCGTTTAGATAGGGATATAAATTCTGCCATTTTATTGATCAGAATACAAACCTAGTTCACAAAAACGAAAAAAATATTACCTGTCAGTTGTCAGTTAGCAGATAATCTGCAGAATTAAGTCATGTTTAACCATGTTTTGTTTAAATTTGTAATATTCAGGTCAGATAGAAATATTTATCAAAGTTTTGTTCCACAAATTTAAATTATTTATTTTAACCTGATGTTAAGAGTAGGCTTTGTGCGTTAATTTTTTGTTGATAAAGTAACAATTTAACATCAATAGTACATAAAGTAATTTATCTTCACTTTGAATTTTTATCTACACTTTATAAAAATAATAATGCGTAATCTGAAGAAAAGTTGTAATTTATAATTTCGATAGACCTGCATAAAGTTAGTAATAGTAAGTTTAGGATCAAAGTTGCGGTTTGAATTTTAATATCGAAAACATCAGATACATAATATATTATACACGACGATAAAGAGTCTTTATCGACTCGTGAAACACCTTCCACTTGTCGATAAAGTATCTCTTTATCGTCTTGTATAATAAATAACTATTAATGAATGTAAAAACAGTTGGGTATCATGCGCCACCTACTATTTTCGTACGTGAAATGAAGTATAATTTAGACACAAATTTCTCTGATTTTCTATGATTATTAGTAGCGCCTTTATAATATTATTAATATTATTATGAAATGAAAGTTGGATAATTATGGAGCAAACTTCATACATTTTTTTTATAACTTGTGCGCAATACAAAACCATCAAAATGGAAGAATATTAGTAATTTTATTTTGTGTATTGATACATAAGTTACAAAAATATTCCGACTGGTATCCTGAGTGGTTTAATGAGGCGTCTATTAATCCCCAAATTAGTCTGGATACCAGCCAAGTGATAATCGCTTATTCTTAACCTGGCCATGCAAAGACAAAATTTCCACTGCGAAGAGAGAAAAGCAGACAGACAGACAAAGCAAACACCGTGCATTGCACAAAAACCTGTCTAGATACATACCCGTTGCCAGAGGTCGTGTGGTTCATGACTATTCTACTATTGTGATGTAAAAATGTAATATGTAATCACGCTCCGTACTCAGTCAATCACTTGAGAATTTAGTGGGTATGACGAAATAAGTGTTACAATTTAAGAGGTAACACTCATTTCAGACAGGTGACACCAATCACAAGCAACATGGAGGACACAAGCTAGAGCTTTCTTTCTCAATTAAGCTCCCAGGGCCCACACAAAGCGAGGTTTTTACAAGCTTTTAATATTAAATACCGAAATAAATGCGACATTATTTTTTATTTAAACAATGTGAACAATTTTTATTTACCGCGCACTGTGCATTAAATAGCTATGTATGTGTGAGCCCCTTTGTTATAGCCAGGTTAAATCAAATCTACTGATGCAAAAAGGTCTATACAACATTTACACAACAACAAACATAAAATGTTGCAATTTTATCATAACAATTTTTTAAGTTTATATGTAAAATGAATTAAAAATGTTATATAGTTATATAGAAAAAGTTACGAAAACCTAATGATTATTAAAATAAAATTATATTCACAATTAAAAATTGAATGTAAGTACTCGTATTACACGCGGTACGCGATAATGGGGTATTCCAGTGTAGTAAAATTTGAAAGAAAAAATATTATAATATTAATAACTAGATTGAAAAACGACCGAATTCTGAAAAATAAACTCAAAATTGTTTTATTTAATATGATTTTCCATGTGTTTTATTTTAGCGCGGAAAAGATTACACGTGGTGTATGACGTCCATTCGTTCTATGACGTATGTAATGACGTACTTGTCTGCTTGTGGAAACAGAAGAAGCAGTGCGTTCACCATTGATGCTTTCTTGTTTCTCAGCTGATCTTTGTTTGTGTTTCTTGCTAGTTTTGATATTTTGCTGTAAGAATTACAGCAACCAAATTCTTAATTAATAATACTTTAATATAGTTACAACTAAAATTTACGGATAACAAAAATAAAACAAATGAAAGTCATCCAAAACAAAATAGCATCTGACACTGTGAACAAACCAAATCCCCTTCCTCTTACTCGCTCCAAGCCAAGCGATTAACAGCTGTAGTTTATGTCATGAAGCGAATTGACGTCATACCATATAATTCAAATTTTTAAAGATAATTCAAAAATTCATATCTGGCGGAAATGACACAATAAAAAACTCAAATTTTCACATTTGTATTTCAAATTTATTGGTTTCAGAAAAAAAATAAAAAAAGATTATTAGAATACCCCATTGGGCTACATAAACATAAAAGTTTTGCACGCTTAGCAAGCATAAAATTTGTTGAATTTTTTGCTTCAAGAAAAATAATTAAAATGACGCTCTGATATAAACAAAACTTTTATGGAGCGCGCTTTTACATTATATTATTAAAGTCCCTAGATTATGAAAGCGCGATTTATTAGGCCCATGTATTAGCAATTTGGAGTCAAAATGGCAAACTGTTGATAGGTCTTGTCACAAATAAAATTTATTTAAAAACGCCTTCTTGTTGTACAATATTTTGCAAGAATAGATCTAAAAAAGGCTTTCAACTATTTAGAATACTACTGAACGAAAAAAAAACGAGATTTGGTTCAGTTATTTGTGAGGTTTGTTTACGTACATATTTATTGTTCGGTAAAGTCAATAATTTTATATTTTGTAATTATATTACATAATTAATAAATATTTTACGTTGAATTTTTTTTATTTTTATAACGATAAACTTATTTTTCATCGTATTGGTGTTCAAATTTTGAGCCAAAATGGCGGCAAATCGCGGTACTTTAGTAATCCCAGGACTTTATTTTGCGGACTTTGCTCCATAAAAGCGTTTTTATTAAAAAAAAGTGTGCTCGTAATACGGGCCATTGTTTTTATTTTGGTAGTATTATATTTTATTAAAAAAGCTTTAAAACCCGATTAACTGATATTTTAAGTGAAAAAGCATTATTTTATTAGTTGAAATTAATTAAATCTGAATTTTTAAACTGTTACTAAAAAGCTGGAAAAATTCACTTTTTCATTTTTTAATAAAACGCATAAAAATATATTAATATAAATATATTTTTTTTCTATAGCTGATGTTAAAGTGAGCTTTTATCTACTCAATAGTAGATAATGTAGCACTTTAACCGCAAGGGTAGATAAAGTAGCATTTTAACAGCAAGGGTAGATAATAATATATTATTGAATGAGCATGCAATGTATGCTATTACTCATAAGAATGAGTAAATCATTCGAATGAGTAATAGCCATTACATGCGAATAGAATACACTTTATCCACAACTAACAAATTTTAGAAAATTGTTTGTTTACAAACATAAACGTAATTAGCGTTGATTACTGGGTATTTGTTTTAATAAAATTATGAAGTGATTTGACCCACTATTCAGCTAAATTTTAAGCTTAAGAAGAAAATAAAACTGTAAAAAATGAAAAAACTAGTATAATTTTGGAATTTTATGTGGAAAAAATAACTTATTAAAAATAATTTGTTTGTACTTTTTGTAAGGTAAGATTTGAATTTGACATAACAATTGAATAATATTATTCCATCGAACTGTCAGTATTATTCAATTAGCAACAATAACGATGGCCATTATTGATAAAAAACGGTTGAATTATGGATATATTATTTGACAGTCGTAGATAATAGTATATTATTCAACGAGCGTATTATGATGGCTGTTATTCACGAGGATGATTTTAGAACACGAGCCGCAGGCGAGTGTGGTAATTCATCCAAGTGAATAATAACCATTATACGCGAGTAGAATACGATATTTTATCTACACCTGCCATTGAAATCATAACCGGGTAACACTGAAAAATGGTCCACTCAAAATAACTTTCTTATTTATAATTATTTTTTAATTTTTTTTATATATTTGTAAACTAGGCTACATCTACAGAAAAAAATAGAATTATATATAATATATATATATATATATATATATATATATATATATATATATATATATATATATATATTTCTAAATTATTTTACTAACCGGTTAATCTAACCGATTTAAAAACTGGTGAAGTAAAAAGTAAACAAAAACCGTTTTAAAGCTGAAAAAATAAGTTTCTTGTCTCGGTTTTCAAAGATATTTATTAAAGTGGTTATGGAGCGCGCTTTTGAGGACTTTACTTCATAAAAGCGCTTTTATTAAAAAAGTGCACTCGTAATACGGGTTATTGTTTTTTATTTTGGTAGTATTATCTTTGAATATATTATACATATAAGAACGGCAACGCATATGGCCTAGCAAGATACTATATCTGTCTCTTTTTATTCACAAAATTATTATAGATAGCTAGTGACTCCTACAACAAAACTATGAACTACGTTAAATCGTGCTGACAGCATTGCCAGATACTATTTGTTAGAGGTATTCAATAATCAATAATTCAAAAATATTGTTTCATAATAACCAGATAATATATTTTGAATCTTCAATGTACATGTATACTTGTTTTACAGTAGCAAACTTAAAAACCTTTTTAAAATCTTATCTTGTTGTTCTAGCTACGTGACAACACTGTGCAACATCCACCTATTATGTATTTTTTGAACTAACTCAGAAATAATTCGTATACGGAGGAATAGATGGCACTTTCTCTAGTAATATTTAATCTAAATACATTACGTTGCCATTCTTGTATTGTATTATATATTCAAAGGTATTATATTTTATTAAATCGACTTTAAAACCAGGTTAACCGATATTTTAATTAGAAAACCATTATTTTATTAATTGAAATTAATTAAAACTGAATTTTTGAACTGTTACTAAAAAGCTGGAAAAGTGAACTTTTCCAATTTTTATTAAAAAGCATAAAAAAAATAATTTATAGAAATGTTTTTTATTTTTTCTGAATCATTTTAAAAATTGGTGAAGTAAAAAGTAAATATATTTCTGAACAATACCCGTTTTAAAATTATGTTATCAACCGTTGTTTTTTTCAGTTTTTTGCCCTGGTTTTCACAAATATTTATTATAGCGGTGATGTTAAGTTATTTAAAGTGCAAAATTAAAAAATATTTGTAGAAAAACGGAGCATTTTATTAATGTATTATGTGAATTCCTTAGAATTTAAAAACAAAGTTATATTTTAGGTTTTAGCGGTAGTACATTTTATTTTAATAACAATTAGGTTTCCGCTATATAGTTTGTATTTTAAAAATTATTTTATACTGATTTCTATTAGAATTAAAGAGCTCTCACACCCAAAAAGGATACAAGATTCAGCAAAAATAAATAAGTAATTTAAAAAGACTCACCATGTGTATGCACCCTCATACAACTCTCCGTTATATCCGTCGTCACCGTATAATACGGTATCCACAAATCCTCAATATATGTCTCGCCAAACGTCGCCTTAATCGTCTTATTAAAATCCCTTCCACTAAACATACTCGTCATCGGATACGTCAAATCAAAAATTTGTCTCCACCATTGCGTCATTTTCCTACTCCATTCCCGCGCTTTTTGCGTGACAGTTGTAATGTTTTTCTCACTACACCAAAGGGCCCCCATAAAAGCGCCGATGGAGACACCGCCTACAAGATCAATGGGGATGCCGGCTTCTTGGATGGCTTTTATCATGCCGATGTGCGCGGCCCCTCGGGCTCCGCCACCGCCTAGGACCAAACCGACGGAAGTTCCGGTTAGCCAGCGGGCCAGGCGGGAAAAATCCGAATGGACGTTTGGTTCGGACATTAAGACTTTGGAGTATAATTCATTCTAAAAAAGGAATTTATTTGCTGAAGGCTAGAATATCTACCCCGCAAGAATTTTGTTTTGATGGTTATACGTAATTGTAAAACCTTTAAAAATACTAATTCCACAGAAATTAAGACGCGGAAAGCAATATTTATAGTGATTTTGGCATTTTTTCTGAATAGGGTTAAATTCCTATAAAATGAATGTAACCACCCGCATTTCATCAAATTGAATTCTATGCGTTAAGTTACGTTTAAATATTTTTTGAAAATTTACAAACGAACAAGTTACCGCTAACTATTTGAAATTGTCTCCCAATTTATTTAGAATTATCTAAAAATGTTTTAATTTGGTCAATACTCTTAAATTTATTCAGAACTGTCTAATAAGTTATAATTTATTCTCAACTGTCTCAAAATTTATTCAGAATTGTCTAAAAAGTTTTTAATATATAAATACTTGCTTCCGCACTCTAATTTTGTGTTTCTTTGTTATATTTTATTTAAAAAAAAAACATGGAATTTCGAGGGCGGTAGATATTTTAGAATCCAGCCCTTACTTACTATTCGGTACTGCGATTTTCTAGTAAACATCCGATTACTGCATTGTATGTGGTGATGATGCGATACCCAACTTCTCATGTTCAACCACGCTACAGTATTATTTGGTTTGTCACTATCTTCCCTGTGCAATAACACCAATTCCTTCTGCGTTCTCATCGCCAATCTCCCAACTTCTTTCTCCACTTTGCCCAAAGTTGGAGGCGTCTCTCCTAACCCCACAATCAAAATACAATCCGCCTGTCTGATACATCTTTGCGTCCAGGCACTAAACGTTAAATCACATTGATATAACGCAATTCTATGTTGATCTTCTTGTTGAGCCAGCCAAGAGGTCAAGCGGTACTCATTGTTGGGATCTGTGATTGCACCGCCGAGCGTTTTGCGGATTACTTCGGAAGTTAATCGAAGTGTTGGACCGATGGCGCATAAACTGTGATACAGTTCGAAGGTAAATGCGGTTAATGGAACATCGTCTGAGACAGGAACGATGGCTACTGTGCTGAAATTTACTTGAGTTGGACGCGATTCAACAGCGGCTGATGTGCTGGCTAGTTTTAGCGAAGCTATGGTTGGTTTTTGCCATGTTCCTAGCGGAAATTATACGTTAAATATGTACTAATCTTCACCACAAAACATTTCAATAAATTCTAACCAGACTTCGTATTAATTTTATTGCAAAACTAGTAATGCCATCCGTGTTAAAACGTTGAATTTTAACATTTATAAGTGTTCCAATATTACGTTTTTATCACGTATACACCTTGTTCCACCTTACCAATTCAGTATTGTAGAGAATAGGGCATAGTTTTGAACTCTCTGATTGGCCGAAATTGGAGCCAAGTTTACGCAATGTAATTTCAGACTAGTGTCAGTGTACATGACATGCAACATCTCATGTCATTTTTATGTACAATGTCAAGTATCATCTTTATCCGATTTGGAAAGCAGATAGATATTTTTATATTTCACACATACTTACTAGAATATACACAAGCCGTGTTCCTTCGGGCTGTGATTTTACGAACCCTGATTAGTTTAATCGTGATCCTTTTGAATGATGTTTTAAAAATTATATCAAGAAAATAACTTGGATAATATTAACACCACCTAGCGTCAAATGTCATATGCAAACCAATTCAAACTAACTTATTTTATTTTATAAATAAATGTACTGTGAAGTGTTATAATAAGCATAGCATTAAAAATGGATCATATAGACGTAAAAAAGATCTTCTTCATAAGGAATATGAAGTATGTTTACTTAAAACAAATCTTTTATGTAACATATTTTCGTTTTTTTACAAAAGTATGTTGGGTCCTTACATGCATTTGATGTAACAAGGGGTTTGTTGTTAATAAATTTCTGCTCGAAAACCTATTGTCGTCAACCATTTTTTTTTTTGCTCTTAAATGAAACCTTGTGATCACTCAAAAGGAAAGGGGGAAGTTTTCTAGTGATCACAAAATGAGAAAGTGGGGATAATGGATAGGAAACGAAAAAACATGCTTCTTACTGATGATCACTTTGATGATTTAGATTTCGAATCACAGCACGAAGGAAGGGCTAATGTTTCGATGACATTATGATACCTTTTTAATATTTTAATAAAATGCCAGATGACAGCAGTTGAATACCGCCATTTTTTAATTCCGTGTGTTCAAAACTGGCGCTGATGTGAACGGTTAAGTGGAACAGAGATTCGCAACGACGACGATAATTTATATTTATCTGCTATAATTATAATAAAAATGATATATTTGGACTTAAGATTTCTTTGCGTTTCAATGACCGTTTATACTATTTTTTAATGTCATTTAGAAAAAACTGCGAAGAATTTTAATATAAAATTTTACATCTATATTTTTAATTATATTCGAAAAATAAAGTCCTGTTTGTCTTTTATTCTAGGTCACTTGTTCGAAGTAGTAATTCACAATACTGTATACAGTAGTAGCTTACCAACATTTCATGTTAGAAAGAGAAAGATTATTTGACGTATGTCTGTGTGACAGATTTACGTAAATGGTGACATTACTTTCTAACATATTACAAATAATAATGACGTATGTCGTAGAGTTACAGAGATCTAATTATCTACTACACTGCCCTCTGTTCTATATTTACCCAGTGACGTTGACATTTAAATCAAATTATTATTCCATAGTTCCTGTCAAGTCTCAGCCTTTGTGTTTTGTAAAAAAAAAGAAACATAATTTTCAAATAAATTACACATTTTTTTTCAGTTAAAATGTATCCATAAATATTTCATGTGTGCAACATGAAGTAAAGTTATCGGTTAGTACGGTTACTAAATGTCCTTGAATAGTCATCTTTCGTCAACCAAACTATAGTTTAGTTCATGAAAGATGACTATTCAAGGTCATTTATAAGCCGTCTGATACGAGATTACTTGCTGATAACTTCACTGCATTTCGTATGCATAGGCGTGCAATATAAAATATTTATGGATATTTTAACTGAAAAAAATATTGAAATCTATTTTGAAAATTATGTTTCTTTTTAAATAACGCCTTTCTCAAAGAATTCTGTTCTTCATTTATGTTTTTATATATTATAAATTAATTAAAACGTCAACGTCACTGGGTAAATATTAGCACAGAGGGCAGTGTAGTTGATAATGGGGTAGTATCGCCTTTTTTGATTTTTTTATTAGAAGCAAGTATTTTTAAATATAAAATTTCCATATCTTTTTATGTTGCACAATTTTTGTTTTTAAATGAGAAAAAAAATACTAAAAATACCGGACATATCTATTCCCGCCACTGTCACGTTATTCTTGCCGTTTCCGGTACTCCTTAGTTCCGACGTGCTGCTCGAAGTATGACAAAGATATTTTGCGATATATATCTTGCGGGGTAAGGGGAACTTGTTTGTTAGGTTAGATTGCTGTCAAGTTAGCACATATTGTTATTTATTTTTGTTTGAGCAAGTTTGTAACGACATTTTGTATTATTAATAGAAACAAGGGTATGTCCACGGCGTCAGTATCACCATCAATTGTCACTTTGACATCACATCCCATCGCTGTAAAACGACTCTAGCGACAGTTGCGGTTTTAAATATGTAAGCGTGACGTCACTGAGAAAAGGTCGATTTAAATCATTAATATTTTAAATAACTTTTTTGAAATATTTACATAGTAAATGGCGAATTTTATTGCAGTATATATCTTATTATGAGTCATATATTTTAAACAAATAAGAATTTCATTAAGTTTTAACATATGGTAACTACCCCATTAGATATCTGTAACGACATACGTCATTATTATTGTAGTGTGCCACACAACATAAATTGCGCTGTATTCTTTCTTCGAACAAGTGACCTTGAATAGTCATCTCTCGTGAACCAAACTATATAAGTCTAATTAGCCTATTTTGTAAGAAAGTTATTTCTTAGCAACGTTGCTATAGCAAATAACCAATAATAATTACGAACACTGAATAAAATATGAAAATGACTGGCTTTACATTTGTTTATTTTTTTAGAAACGTTGCTAAGACAACAACTCCCTTACAAAATAGGACTGTGTTTATCTGCTATATATTATAATAAAAATTATATATTGGAACTCAAGATTTCTTCAGTTTTCAATGACCGTTTTAAACTATGTTTAATGTCAAAAACTGTGAAAAAAAATAATGTTCAAATTTTACATCGATGTTTTTAATTAAATTCGAGACATAAAGTTCTGTTTGTCTTTTATATTTATATAAAAAAACTACTGAGATTGAAACACAAATTTCTTTGATTTTCAAAGAGAATTAGTACCATTATTAATATTATCTATGGCAAAAAATATATTTTGACTTACCGAGTATTCTGTGTCCGAGTAGATTAATCAGCCGGGTCACAACTATCGGAAACCTCAATTTAATTGCGTTAAACAGCCCTTCTGGAAGTTTCGCCAATTCGGAATCCCTGACCGCCATAACCGTCGTACTTCTTCTGGTTTGTGTAACCATTTCAACAATACCCACCAAGTCTCCTTTGCCGTATTCTCCAACCAATTCCTTTTTTCCGTTACTGTGAGTAATAACAGATCTCAAACGACCGCTCAGAACAATATAGGTTGAATCTGAATCGTCGTCTTGGCGATATAAAGCGCGACCGGATTCGAGGAAGACCCAATCAAGCGCGAAGTCTACTTGGCGGACAAAAGGGCTCAAACGGCGGATTACCATGTGGGCTACCTGTAATATACAACAATAACAAACACAAAAAAATAATAAATTAGTTATAGTTTTTTACTTGCAGTATGACTTCAGGTTTTTCTCGCATTATTCCGTAAAAAGTGTTTTTGGAAATCATCGCTAGTCTTGTAAAATGTTTGGCTCTTATTGTAAACGAACTAGGTTCCCCTGTCAGTACTGCCAATCCTCCGACCATTTCCCCGTGATGAGCTGAATACATGTGGACTTCTTCGCTCCCGTCTGTATTTTTTTGGGAGACCATCAGCGTTCCGGAAATTACGTAAATCAAAGCTATGTCCTACAAAAAACGCCGCCGTATTTTAATATTTTCTTAGAGGAGGAATTATCGTTTTTACCTTATTTGATTCTTCTTTGATGATATAAGTACCGGCCTGTGCTTCTCTTATTTGTATTTTGTCGTCTATTAGGGTCGAATTGTCTAGATGTAATTCGCGAACGAATGCTTCGGAAGCTATTTGTAGAAGGGTGCTTTCGTCCATCATTGATTCAGTGGTTGAATGGCGTTTACGTTGTAAAGAGGGGTGGATATCAGGGGCCTAACAATTAAATTATAAATTGTAGGAACGGAATTTATAAAACCAAAAACACTAAAAATGTTTGCATGATTTTTTTTTGTATCCAGAAAGACGTCATTCAGAAAAAATTATTTCAAGCCCTTTGAATTTTTTTTTTATTAATTTTGAGTGAAACAAATAATCTTTCATTTTAATACCAATTTAAAATTATTTCAGTAAATGTTTACCAGTTTTTTAATAAATAAAAATATTAGTTTCGGGTTAAAGTCACGTATTTTGACTTAAACAAACGGTTAACCGGTTTTATAACGGTTAAAAAATGTATAATATATCCGTCAATTCCATGTTTAAAATAGCAATGAGCTTTAATGAAAGTACCACTTCCGGTTGATCGTTTGTAAACTAAATATATAGTGAAAATGATTAGGCAGAGGACTAACGTCATCAACCTGAAAAAAAAACCGTATAAAATTAAATATAACTTGTAGAAATTATTGGGTGTTATTTATTTTTAAAAAAAGAAAAAAAGTATTAGTATTTAAGTAATGTATATATTAATGATATTTACAATTATTTCTAAGTCAATCGTTATTCCTTTTATGGAATATAAAATTATTTGACATAATTCTAGTTTATTTTCGTACCATACGTTGGCACTACTGAGAATGACCATATTGTGTCTTATAATTTTATATTCTGAGAAAGGAATAAGGATTGACTTAGAAATAATTGTAAATTCATTAATATATATTTCTTTAATACTAGTATATTTTTCTTCTTTTTTAAAAAATAAATAACTAATAATTTCTAAAAGTTAAATTCCTTTTTATAAGGTTTTTTTCAGGTTGATGACGTGAGTCTTCTGCTTAATCATTTTCACCATAATTTGTTCTAATAAATAAAAAAGTCTGTAATACGAAATTTTGGATTATATTTTGTTTTTCCTCTGTTAAGAGCTTCAAGTTAAGTATCACTTCCGGTTTATCATATACAGGTGATTCATCGGTCTGTTCTTTTTTAATAACTCGATTATTTTAAATATTATGGAAAAAAAATTCAAACGAAGTTTGTTTTATATTAGAATAAATCTATAAGTTTTTTTACGGGAAAAACCGGTTTTAATTTATTACGGTTAATAGTTACCGATTTTAACATAAAAATATCAAGTTTATGAACTTAAAATATCGGTTAATCGGTTTTTAAACCGATTTGTTCCGGTTTTTGTGAAATAAACTTTAAAAGAGTGCAAAAAAATCACTTTCGTATTTCTTTTAAAAAACCGGTTTTAATTTAATTCGGATAATAGTTACCGATCTTTAGTGTTATTAATATTATATAAAAAAGTATAATAATTATTAACAATGAAAAAAAATTATAATCAGTTTGTTGTAGGCCTTTATAGTGAATAGACGTAAATTTATTTGTTCCCAAATTGTGAAGGAGTTTTTTCATTTTTTGCGCTACCTAAGTATTAAACTATGTACCTATTGATTTAAAATAAATAAATATAAGTTAATAATCAACTTTATGAAAACCATTATTTTAAAATAAAATGCAAGTCATATTAAATTAAAAACATAAATTATCATTGAAAACTCTCACCACATTCGGCCCAGAAGTCCCTGGTTCGAATTCCGGCACCATATCCGGAGTGGGAAAACTCCCAGGACTGCTGGAATTCTTCATTTCCAGGGAAGATTTGGACCGCCGCCCAGTAATGGGTATGGGCTGTGATTGTGAGGCCGCGGTAGTATCCATTAAATCGGCCCCATCTTGAGGGTACATTTCATCCCCCCGAAAGGTCAGGGAATCCCGGGTTCGGGATCGAACTGGGGATCCTGCGTTGGGGGAGATTTTTTTTCGACCCTATGGGAAAATATTTTCTTGAATTCGCAAAGGTTTGGACAACCTTTGATACCTCATTCAAAACACGTGTAAAGTATGACACATCATACGCCAAAACTTTGGCCTTAAACCTGACTTAAACGTCAGAGTTAATGTAAGCAGTTATTGTTATCAAAAAATTCATTATTCATTATTAATATGAATATAAAATTTCCGTAATCATCATTTGTGCATCGGATTACAATCAATTGCGCAATATACATCCATAATTATCATTTCAAGTATTTTATTTTTAGAACGTCACAACAAATCGTTTGGCACTTGGCCTTATTTTATCGTCTATACAATTATCGTTATCAATTACCTGATTGACTAGTTCGGCACTTAGGCCCAAATATTGATGCAAAGCTGTGAATGTGACTCTTTGTAGACGAACCATAATAACTTGCATAACCCTGATAAAAATATCAGGATATTCGTGGAAAACTTGTTGAAATGCGGACATCGGTAACCGGACAACAGTGGAATCTTCGATTGCTTTCGCCGAAACGGTTTTATACGGATTTAAATGACCCTAAAAAATAAAATAAGATGTTGCACTTTTTTTCTTTAATTGAAAATATAAGAAAAAATATTTTACCCGTATTTTTTGTTTTCTTTCATATTACTCTTTATTCATAAATATTTAAATTGCCGCCATCTTTATTCATAAATATTTAAATTGCCGCCTTTTTTGTCACCAAATGACGTAAGAAAACTACACCAATCAGGAAATGGCTTACATCTACCCCCGACAGAATTTAAACGAGTGACATATTAGCTACTATACTTCATTTTACGGATTTCACGTAAGAAAATAGTAGATGGCACTTGAGAGCCGACCGTTTTTACATGCATTAAGTAAATAATTTAAACCAAACTTTGTCAATAATAACTATTTCTATCTGTAATTAAACCTGAATATTAAAAATTACAACGAAACATGGTTAAACGTCACTTAATTATGTAGATTTTATTTGATACCTGACAACGTACAGTTGATATTTTTTTCGTTATTGTGAACTAGGTTTGCATTCTGACCAATCATATGGTAGAATTTATATCCCTATCTAAATCAACGCTATTTTCTTACGTGAAATGAAGTAAAGATATTACTGATTTTTATATTTTGTAAAGACTCAAACTTAGTTATAGTAAAAAAAATGGTTTTAGTAGCGCCTTGAAGCAAAGAATAAAATGGTTGTCTCAAGTATACATAAAACCATTTACAAAATCAGTTTCATTCTGTAAAGGTTATTTTGCTATAAGCATAAATATTTTTATAATTAAATAAAAAATATTAAATATTTTTAATTTTTTATCTTCCCAGTTGTGTCATTGGCTAGTATTTCTTGGCCGTCATAGGCAGTGTAATTTGGCGCCAATTCAAACAGTATACTTTTAAATTGCTACTGTATATACAAAAATTTGAACAGAAAATCATATTTTCTAATACTATAAAAGGTACTTATTCGAATTTCAGAATAAATATATATATATATATATATATATATATATATATATATATATATATATATATATATATATTTTAAACACTTACTGTTAATACGTCGGTGAAGCTCAACAAACTCGTCACTGATTCGCCCGTTTTCACAATTTTAAGTGACAAATTCGTCCCATCATTTCCAGTAATAAAAACATTTATTTTACCACTTTGAACGACATACATATTCTCATCTGTATCGCCTATTTTGAACAAATAATGCCCCGCTGGCAAAGTCATAATTTCTGTATGTTTACACAATTTTAAAAACACAGGCTTCTCAAAATGTCCGAAAACTCGAATACTTTGCAACATATATAAAGCATCTGGAGGCATCCGATCATCAGTCATATGTTCCTCTTCCAAATATTCATTTGGAGGTTCCAACACTTTAAGTTGCATAGGAGCACTTTCGGTTTTGAGTTTTAATAGTCTTCGGGCAAAGCGCATAACCATTTTGCGTTTTTTGCCTTGCCCGGAATTTCTAACTTGTCCGGAAATTGATTTTACTTTTCGGAGCATTTTTCGGCCGTAAAATAGGGCCTTGTCTCGCTTTCGAAAACGGGGCCCTACTGTACCGCTGGACGCCTGTTGACCGGCAATTACCGCTAAAAAAAATCAATTATTTATACAGAAATACAACCAAAATTGTATATTTTTGTACCTTTTAGTTGCCATCTTCGCACAAAAATATATGTTACGGTAAAAAGAGTAGCTAATACCGCGGATATAATAAAATAAAATGTCTGAAAATACATGAAAAAAATTATCTGTTTGATGGTTCAAAGATTAACTTGTATCAATTGAACGACAAACTATTGTTAACGAACAAAAGGATTTTAATTGATAATACGCACCTGAAAATATTCCAAATGAAATATATAAAACGCTTTTGTTATCCACGTAGTGGACAAAATCCCGCTGAATTCAACGTTAATGGTGTTTAATAAATTTGCTACTTCCATCGTCGCGATGAAAACACTGCGAGGTCATATTTCAATTTCGCAATTTGGCATTTCATGCAGCCGACATATGAAAATTGTGCCAGGGATTTTGAACTGTCAGCGAGAGAATGGACAGAGAAATATCCCTACCGCGTTTTATCTGGTTATAATTTGAAATTAAAATTGTTTAGCAATAATTGTGTACATTATTTATTAATACAGCTTTGTTTTACATATAATACTGAATGTATGTACAATTATTTCAACAAATTTATGGAAATTAAATACGAAATTATGTCACAGAAGTCAAAGGTGACAGTAGTGTTGCCAACTTGTGAGATTTTTCCCGAATAGGGCGCGAGCAGTCATGTGATTTTGTTAGCCTTGGCAAGCAAATATAGGGGTTCGTGTCAGAATAACAGCTAGTAATAATGTACATAGATGTCAAGTGTCATTCAAAACATCATGATTTTCCAATTTCATGTCGATTATTTTCTTCGACAAGTATATTCCACACTACTGATGATAAATAAACAACATGAAATCAGAATATTTTAAAATTTTAAATTAAAAATGATGACATATGACAATAATTGTGACATCATTCTGACACGGGGATATAGGATCTGCTTATCAAGGCCAATAAAGTCACATGACTACTCGCTCCCTATTGTGGGATTTTTATCATCGCTGTCAATTAATATTTTGATTTTGAACTGTTAATCAGTTATTATTTTCAATTTTCAAGTTGTAAAATAATAACTTTTTAACAGTTCAAAATCAAAATATTGTTTTTGTGAATGTGACATTGTTGTTGTCAAAGTGACACGCGCCACGCGCATACAAATCAGCACTTCAAGGTCGCTAGAGTCCCGTATCTGCTCGCACACTATATGTGATACACGAATAAAATTTACTTTTTTCTACTAGTATCTATATCACAATTTATTTACTTTCCCTCGAGTGAGGATCTATACAGGATGGTGACCGACACAGCCAAACATAGGACTTTAACATGTAAAATCAGTCTTTCGCAATTTCCTGCTTGCCTAATTATTTTAGGTACAAAAGTTTTAAATAATAGTTGTAGGGCATAAAATTCTATATCTGAATCAATAAACAAATTTAATTTTGTGTGCCTTCTAAAGGCAGAAATTAGGTATGAAAATGTCGAAAATCACCCCAAAAATAACTATAGCCATGGAATTGAAACAAAAAATTAACAAATGTTAACGATTTATCTGTCAAGGTAGGTTATTCTTATTATTATTTGTAATTTCTGTTCAATTGAACAAATATAAATTTGACAGATAAACCGTTAGACATTTGTTATTATTTTATCTCAATTCCATGGCTATTGCTATTTTTGAGGTGATTTTCATACCTAATTCCTGCCGTTGCAAGGCATACAAAATTAATTTTTTCTTCAAGTGTACAATAATATTCATATTATGCTACTATACACACACTATAGAAGATATTCATTTTATTACTAGTACAACAATGTTGTTCATTATTGTACTAGTAAAAAAATGTTAGCTTCTTAGTTCACCGCTGGCGGCAGCAGTCGTCACAGCAACACAGACCATATTGAAAAATTGTTATTTGACAGTTGTATCGTTTGTGTTTTGTAGTGTACACAGCCAACTATGGCTGAAATTGCAAACTCTATAATTAAAACGATTCCAGAAATATGTTTAAAAAATCCCCAGTTTTATTTGAAACACTTGAAGAAAAAATAGTATATGTTATTCGGAGCAGAACGCCCTTTTTGTGTCTTACCCAGCTTGCTTAGCCTCGGCTAATGCCTCGGCCGCAATAGTTGGGTTCAACACAAAAAGACCGCTTTCTACTCCTAATAACATAATATACTATTGTTTATTGATTCAGATGCAGAATTTTATGCTCTATAATACATACATTACTAGTATAACTAGTGCATTTTTATAATAAAGGCGCTTTTATGAAACGCGTTTTTACATTTATTTTTTATTTTTTTGAGAAATTTACTTAAAAAAAAACGCTTTTATTCTAAAAGTACATTCGTAAACGGACAATTATTTTTGTAAAAGGGATATTTTGCCTTCAGTAGAATTTTTCTTTTATCATTGTGGGATTTTTGCTTCAACAAGGTTGGCAACACTGGGTGACAGTTCGAATGCATATTTGAAATTCCCTAAGTTTAAAATGATAATTTTGACGGTTATATTGTCACATATTTTTTTATCAAAAATGTATTTCTAATGGTTTATTATATGATTTATACTAATTTTGATGTCAGATATACACACATAATCATTCCAATTTGATAAATATTTACACTGCTAGTATATTATGCAAAAAATATGACTAATGCACCCAAATTTATTTTTAACCTTAATATTTATAAATGACTGAGATAATTTTAACTATTTATTTATAAATCGCACATTTAAGTAGATTCAAGTTCCAATTTTTCGCATTTACCTGTAAGGTATCCCAAAATGAAGACCAAAATAAAAGACGTTAGGGCTGGAACTGTTATTCATACAGAAAAGCCTTTTGTACATTTATTAAGTACTAAACTTCGAACAGAAAGGTGTGATTGGTGTTTTGAAAAGTAAGATTTTTATAAGTTATACAACATACATACATAAAATCACGCATATCCCACTTAGTGGGTTACCACAAATCCGAAAACAATAATAACTACAACAACGTCAACATCATACAACAATTCCTCACTCTTAACATATTAAAGTGACCGATTTTCGGTAGAGAAATACCGCATCCGAATCACAATAATAGTTACGAAACAATCATCCTTCTCCACACATTCCTGTCTAAGCACACTTCCTTCGCCTCGGCCACACTCATAATCGCATTCATACATGCTATTCTTATCTTCCCAATTGGAAACTTTCTTTTAACACCCTACCAACCACATCCACCACTTACACATTAGGCGGACAGGACACCCTCAACTTCACCAAAATATATACGCTTTACAATCTGTTCACTCGTCATTCTGTCTAAATAACCAACCATCTCAACTGACTCACACCAACTCTTTTAACAAGTTCCTAACCATACATTCTTCATACACCAAATTATTCCTCACGCGATCCCGAATTACATACTCACATGCATCACGTAAATACCTCATTTCACCGGCAGTCACTCTCTTTTTATGCTTTCCCAAAGCAGACATTAGCACTCCATTATACACAATTTAACCGAGCATCTCTAGATACGTTAACATTTCGTACAAACGTACCCAGAGCGCCCATTACCTTACATCACCCACTCACTCTCCTTTCAGTCTCTCGATCAATTCGATCAACCCTCGACATCATGCTACCCAAATATACAAACTCATTCACCAAACATTGCACTCAGTCACCAATTTATTAAATACTAACACCTTGGATTTATCAACATTTAACATCAGATTCATACTTCTTCCAAGTACATTATTGTATCGTTCTTCTGAGTTGCTCTTCATGTTCACCTAAAACAACTACACCATCCGCTTACGCTAACGCAGGCACAATACGTTCACCAATATGTACAGATGGAACAAATTCGAGTTCCTTATATGAAAAACTTTCTTGTTATGCACGCTACAAAAAATTGGTGTAGGTCTTTATGGGCCAACTTTTTGAGACAATTTTAATAGGTACCACAGGAATTTTCGATAGTCTTTTGTTTTTGATCCACATGCTAAAACTGAATTTTCGCTTATTTTGAAAATACCTTATACCTCGCTTATTATGAAAGATAAAGTCAAATAATACATCCTGATTCCTCTCCGCAACAATACATTCATATACGAGTTAAACAACCACGAAGACATACCACTGCCCTGTTTCACACCAACATTTATACTTATAGTTATACAACAAATATTAATTTATTATACTTTTAGTAAAAAGTTAATGAAATGTTCTGGCTGTCAGTATGTGTACTATTGCGGTAAACTTTGCCAAAAGGAAGCATGGGGTATGCACAAATACGAATGTTCTAATTTAAAAAAAGTTGCGCCTAGAGTTGTACCAGATGCAGCTAGATTATTGTCTAGGTTAATTATCAAACTTAAAATCGGAGGCGATCTACAAAAAGGCTATTATAGTGAGACTAGTTTTCGAATGTTCAAAGATCTAATGTCCCGTAAGTTATACATAAAATCCGCTTAAAATCAGTGCCAATATTATATTTTTTTCATAGATTATTCTGATATAAAAGAAGACATGAAACGTATGGAACATTTCACTTCTCTATGCGGAGTTCTTTTCGAATTTTTAGGCGAAACATTTATGCCAAATTCTGCCGAATTGATGGGAATTTACGGAAGGGTAATTATGTTAAATATTTGAAATAATGCCAAGTAGAATTTAAGTAAATCTACTTATTTTTTTCATTTGCATTGAACAGGTGTAATTATTTTTGCCAAAATGTATTTATTTTTATGACAGATGTGCGTAAATGGTTTCAACATCTTAGATGCAGAAATGACGAGCATTGGCACTGGAATATATTTAGGGGCTACGATTATAGATCATTCTTGTGATCCGAACGCTTTGGCTGTATTCGAAGGCACAACGATTTTTATTCGAACATTGAAATTTTTACCGATTTTAGATTGGACACAAGTATATTCGCACATACAGGTGGTGACCGGTACAGTCGAACATAGGACTTTTTTGCTTCCCTAATTATTCTGATTCAAATGCAGACTTGCACAACTTGTATTTGAAGCTTTTTTACCTAAAATAATTAGGGAAGCAGGAAATTAGGAGTCTGATTTTACATGTTAAAGTTTTATGTTCGGCCGTGCCGATCCCCATCCTGTAGATATTGCCAAAACGACTATTAAACTACACTATTTGTAGGTTTTTATAAGTTATATTGATCTGTTAAACAAACCAGAAGACAGACAAAAAGAACTACAATCGAATTATTATTTTCTTTGTCAGTGTTCGGTCTGTTTAGACATTAAAAACGTTTACGATATGGACAGCGCAATATGTCCGAACAATAATTGTGATTCAACTGTAAATATGAGCAATATAGATAGCAAAATAAATTGCGAACAATGTAAACAAATTATCAGCGATGATTTCAAACAAAACTATTCACACGCAATAGAATATACTCTGTTACAAATTGAAGATATGAGAAACATGGCATGTATCCTTTAGACTAAGTATGGCTTTGCGTAGGAATAATAATGTTTCACTACTAGTTTTGCTTATCATTTCATTTGTGATTAACGCATTAATATATGTTTCTTTAATAGAGCAAAACAGATTTGGATTTATGTAAGATGTGTCTAAAAAAACAGCAGGGCTTTCTTCATTCTATTAACTTATTACACGTAAAAACTCTCGATCTAGCTTTTGAAAGCAGTATTCAACTCAATTTGTGGGACGATGCGGAGGAACATGGAATTCGGTTAATTCCTGGTTACAGGTTTGCTAAAAGTCTTTCTATCTCATCAAAACAATATATTGTTTGTGTTTTCTAGGCGATATTACGGCCCGTTTCATCCCCTTTTGGGTTTGTTGTATTTAAAAATCGGTAAAATATTAGTGTTTAAAGGTAACGTACAAAAGGCGTTCGAATATTTAGAAGAAGCAGGGAATATTTTGAAAATAACTCATGGGGAATCGCACAGTTTGTATAAAAAAAGCTTCATACCGCTTTTGCATCAGGCTAAGACCGAAAGCGCTTTAGCAATATAATGTAACAAGCAATAATCAATAAATATTTTTAGAATGTTTTAAAATGATTTATAATAAACCCTTGTTATAAATATTGTAAAAATATACACTTACTTTAAATATGTTGTTCTACCGTAAAAATAAAGTGAACATACAAATACAAACGTATTTTTTTTTCAATTATCCGTTTTCTTTATAAATATATTATCACGGCATATTACCCATTGCTGGGTGTGCCAATCTGCTTTTCAGACAGATGTCGATAATGATGAAATATTTGTACCGAGCGGGGGCTTACCAGGCGTCACCTCACGGGCACTCATTGCTGGCGTGAAGAGTGCACCACAGGGGTCAATTTTGTGCCATTAAAATTCTGCAGCAATGAGTAATATGCCGTGATGATATATTTATTTTCTTTATAAAAGTTTCGTTTATATAAATTCATGTATTTCCATTCGTTAAAATACTACTGACGCCATCCGTGGTAAAACGCTGAAGTTCAAGATTTAAAGACTTGTCTGTACACTCTCGCAAAAAGTGTTCAACAAATTTATCAAAAATATTTTACTGTGTAAACAAATACTTATTTTTACTGGCACAATAATTAACATAAAACAATATTTTATAGTTTCATTACATTTTTAGTTGTATTTTAAAGTTTACAATTAGAATTTATATAAAATTATTTTATTGTATTTGATAAAAACTGTACAGTCGATTCTCATTGGCTGAATTTTTGAAGGTACACTATGTGCAATAAATGTACCAAAAAAACTTGGACGTTTTTATTGTAAAATCGTTTAAATACAATTCAAATCGCAAAAATACTTCCAGAAACTAACAAATATAAATAATTATTTTATTTAATATTAAAAATTTGCTTCGAGATGATTGATTTTTATTAATAATTGTCACATACTTTTCTCTGATCTGTATCAACATGGCCGACTTTTTAAATGTTTAGACTGGTTCAACTTAAAGTTAGTCAAAAGTTTTTAGCTTTTCTAGTGCTTGAAAATTAATAAAAATACTTGTAATAAGTCTTTTAAATTATTACAATTTTATTATTTATAAAGTTTAAAACTTTAATGTCGCCTAATCTCTAAAGTGAAAATTATAATAGTTCCGCGTTCTTGTGTAAAACGGCTGTTTTGAAATAAATTTTAAAACATTTCCGGCAGTATGGTACATCTAAAAACAAAATGTAGTCGAAGAAAGTTGACCAGAATTAAATTTAGGTAAGCTTTGTTTGAAACTTTTTTCATAAATCATACATTTTAAAAGAAAATCATTTGTTAAATCAGTTACAAATTTTCTAATTTTAAAAATTTACAGTGCCTGTGTTTATTATTATTAAGTAACCAAATTATAAGTTTATATGTATCTAAACCCGTAGATTCGAAAAATCGATGTCGTTTATATCTATTCGTTTTTGGTCTGTTGTGCCGTACCCAAAACTGGGTAACCTACAAAGTCGGCATCCCAATTTTTTTAATCTTCGTACATTTTTACCTCCCGCTGCCCTTGGTAAAGGGTCTTATAGGGATCGTGCTAAAAATCGAATATCGATATTTTGGTAAATGACCTATTATTATAGGAGAAAATTTGCTCATACTCAGAATGAATTTAAAATCACAAAATATATTATTTTATGGAGCTGAAATAGAAGTAAATGAATAGACAGTTTATTAATTTTTATTAGAGTACGGAAGTTTTTATTCAAATGCTTTGATGAAATATAACAAAAATCCTAAAATGTAAAACGACATGAACGATTAGATTAGGAATCATGCTGTACGTGAATAAATTACAATAACCACCTTATAAAGACGGTAAAGATAGATTTAGTGATAAGAACCACTCTAATCCACGCCCTTCAATTTATTATATTACACCTTTTTGTAAAGAGTGGTTCTTCACGCACGGACACTAATAAATACACTAAAACGATCATCACTCATCACAGTACAGTTTTCAGAGTCTTATATCTCGCACACTTCACAGCTCGGGTTCAGTCTTGCCTCACAATTCATCCTTGAGGTCTTCTTCGTCGTCTGTGGGGGGCGCGGCACCAGGGCCGCCTCCCGACTGGTAAAGCTTCGCGATGATTGGTTGAACGACATCTTCAAGTTCTTTTTTCTGCCTTTTGTATTCTTCGGAATCTGTGTCTTGGTTGTCTTCCAACCATTTGATTTTTTCGTCAATTGCTTCTTCCATTTTAGCTTTTTCGTCGGTGGAGACTTTGCTGCCTAGTTTTTCTTTGTCTTGGAGTTGGTTTTTAAGGGAGTATGCATAACTTTCAAGTTCGTTTCTGGCTTCGACTCTTTCTTTGAGTTTTTTGTCTTCATCAGCGAATTTTTCTGCGTCTTTGATCATCCTGTCGATATCGTCTGGAGTTAGTCTGTTTTGGTCATTGGTAATGACGATTTTTTCGCGGTTTCCAGTGCCTTTGTCTTCCGCAGATACTTGTAAGATTCCGTTGGCGTCGATTTCGAATGTTACTTCGATTTGTGGAATGCCTCTAGGCGCGGGGGGAATTCCAGTTAAGTCGAATTTTCCCAAAAGATGGTTGTCTTTAGTCATCGGTCTTTCGCCTTCGTAAACTTGAATTGTTACGGTGTGTTGATTATCAGAAGCCGTTGAAAATATTTGTGATTTTTTAGTAGGAATGACAGTATTTCTCGGGATTAATTTTGTCATTACACCTCCAACAGTTTCAATACCCATTGTAAGTGGATTTACATCGAGTAAAACGATGGCATCTGTGTCTTGTTCTCCACTTAAAACTCCGGCTTGGACAGCGGCTCCATATGCAACAGCTTCATCAGGATTAATTCCTCTGGAAGGTTCTTTGCCCCCGAAAAATTCTTTCACTAATTGTTGCACTTTTGGAATTCTTGTCGATCCTCCAACCAAAACAATTTCATGAACATCTTTCTTGTTCATGTCGGCGTCTTCCAAAACTTTCTGCACAGGTTTCATTGTAGAGCGGAACAAATCCATATTTAATTCTTCGAATTTAGCACGGGTTAAAGTTTCGGAGAAATCATCACCTTCGAAGAATGATTCGATTTCAATGCGGACTTGATGGCTGGAACTTAAAGCGCGTTTTGCTTTTTCGACTTCACGGCGGAGTTTTTGAACGGCGCGGTTGTCTTTACGGATGTCTTTGCCCTTCTTCTTCTTGTATAGTTTGATGAAATGGTCCATGACGCGCTGGTCGAAGTCTTCGCCGCCGAGATGGGTATCGCCGTTGGTTGCCACTACCTGGGTAGAAGAAAATAGTTTTTAACACATATTAAATTTGCAAGTATAGGGGATGTGCACATTTTTTGTTATTTTTGGGTACCGAATAAATTTTGACATTTCGAGAAAGTGATATAATTTACAACTTTATATTGAGTTTTTGGTATTGTATATGAATATTATACATATATTGAAATGAATAAAGAACTTATTTAAAATGCTATATGCGTGTGACTAATTCAAAAAAGTTAAAATATCAGCGAAGTTATTGTAGCAAAAAATATTTTTCTCTCTGTGTGATTTCTGTAAACCATTTTATCATTTATGACAAAAATAGACCTCTATTTTATACAACTGCAAGTATTATAAGATTTTAAGACAATTTTCTGCTTCTTGTATTATATCTTATAAATTTTATTTATACGATAAGTATCTTTTCAATGAGAAAATATGTAAACCTGAATGAATTTTTCATGTTAGAAGATATTTCTTATAAACATATTTCTATTTCTCATAAAAATTTCTAGGAAATTTGTAAAATTTGATACTTCAATAAGTAATTTTGCAAGAATTATTATAGTGAAAATGATTAGTCCGAAGACTCACGTCATCAATCTGAAAAAAACCTTATAAAATAAAATATAACTTGTAAAATTTTTTGAGTGTTATTTATTTTTAAAAGAAGAAGAAAAAAGTAGTAATATTAAGTAATGTATATATTAATGATATTTACAATTATTTTTACTTCAATCGTTATTCCTTTTACGGAATATAAAATTATTTGAAATAATTGTAGTTTATTTTCGTACCATACGTTGGCACTAAGAATGACTATATTGTGTCAAATAATTTTATATTCCGCAAAAGGAATAAGGATTGACTTAGAAATAATTATAAATTCATTAATATATACGTTTCTTTAACACTAGTATATTTCTTTTTTTTTTATAAATAACAACTAATAATTTCTAAGTTATATTTTTTTATAAGGTTTTTTTCGGGTTCATGACGTGACTCTTCTGCTATTATTCGCATTTATTGCAACTATTTTATAAAATAGAAATTTCAAAATTATTCCGACATAAAATATAATCTTGTTACGTTACTAAAATGACCAAAACTTTCATTTTTATCCGATGTCAATCACACAATTAAAACGTAGGCAGATAATTAGTGTGAAAATGTTATTAAAACAGTTTGAAAAAATAATTGTTTAGTCATCCAATATAAAGTTATGAAACAATGTTCCAGTTCATGAACAACTTAAAATACAAGACAGTTATCTGTAAAGGTCATCAACCTTTTAAGTCCAGTTACTTTATTGGTCACGCCTTCAACCTCCATACAAAATAAAATCAGTATTCTCACTCACCTCGAAAACTCCGTTGTCGATGGTAAGAAGTGAAACATCGAAAGTTCCGCCGCCCAAATCGAACACCAAAACATTCTTTTCCCCGTCCCTCTTATCAAGACCATATGCGATAGCTGCCGCTGTTGGTTCATTAATAATCCTCATAACATTTAATCCAGCAATCGTTCCAGCATCTTTAGTCGCCTGTCTTTGAGCGTCGTTGAAATACGCGGGCACTGTCACTACAGCGTGGGTTACCTTCTTTCCAAGGTAAGCCTCCGCTGTTTCTTTCATTTTTCCCAAAACCATGGCGGAAATTTCCTCGGGGGCGAAGACTTTGTCTCCCTGGGAGGTTTGAACCGCGATGTGTGGTTTGGAGTTCTTTTCGATGACTTTAAACGGAAAGAATTTAACATCGTGTTGGACGGTGGAATCGGACCATTCGCGGCCGATTAAACGTTTAGCGTCAAAGACAGTGTTTTCTGGATTGGTTGTGAGTTGATTTTTAGCGGCGTCGCCGATTAGACGCTCGCCGTCGGGTGTAAAAGCCACGTAAGATGGTGTGATACGGTTGCCTTGGTCGTTGGCGATGATTTCAACACGGCCGTTTTTGTATACACCCACACTACACACAAAATGTTAGATAAATGTTGAAATATTTCAACTAAAACTTACGCCGATAACCTGTATACGTATTTCGAGAGCTATACTTTATTTCACTTAAGAAAATAGCGTTGTTTCAAATAGAGATATAATTTCTGCCCTTTGATTGGTCAGAATGCAAACCTAGTTCACAAAAACAAAAAAAAAAATATGAACTGTAAGCTACGAGTCTTAACTCACGTGGTTTATACAAATTTGTTGAAATAATAATAAAAACAGTTATAATATTTTTTGCACGATCGGTTTTTTTTTAACTTTACCGATAGGGTTTCCAAGGCAGTAAGTTTTGTTTACAAATTACTGATCAGTAAGTGATGTGGTACTGATCAGTAAGTGATGTGATTGACCGGTAAGTAATGTGACTACCTTCCGATCTGGAGGCGGTGAAAATTATATAAATAAAAAATAAATGTACAATTTTTAAAGCTTTAACGATAACAAAACAACGATCATAGCTTACTTAAAAATGACAACTAATTTTTTTAAAATGTCAAAATAATTTTTAAATAATTCTAAACTTTAATTTGTTATTATTGGGACGATCGTGCAAAAAATATAATAAGCATTGCGGGCATTAAGTGTTTCTTACCGGTATCGGATGTATTGGAGATCTCGACTTCGTCTCGATCTCCAAACTAATCCTCAACCGGTAAGGTGCACTTACTGCCCTTAATACTTAAATAACTATAATTTTGACAATAAAAAAAAAATCAATTAGTAGGCTGTGCATGACAATCGTCGTTGATAGTAGTTTATTTATAAATTATAAATAAGCTTTATTTTCTGTCATTTGTGTAGTGAAAACTAATGAAAATGGCTGAGCTGTCTTATAAAGACTGCGGTGAAAGTGTTATTTTCATACCTGTTGTTTTAAATGCATTATTTGTTGTAGAATGAGTTAAAATACTGACTTACAAAAATAAATACACTAGCGAATAAACAGTTACTTATAGTTGTTGCTATTGACTTAATAATGGTATTTTATAACGTCAATATTAAATAAAAATATTTATTATTGACAAAGTTTGGTTTCACGAATTTAAATTATTTATTTATTGCATGTAAAAACGGTCGGCTCTCAAGCGCCATCTGCTATTTTTTTCGGTGAAATGAAGTATAAGTTCTCGAAATAGTTTATAATTTGAAGGTTAAGGGGTAATTTTATTAGTTTTAGTTACTCCTCCTATTATTAACCATTGAAATATTTTAAAACTTACCATGAATACGTTGTGCCTAAATCGATGCCGACGACTGTACCGACTTCTTTATCTTTTTCTTTTCTGTCTTCTTTGGCCACGACACAAGCCAAGAGGCATAACGCCCCAAAAACTAACGCTCTCCTCATTTTACGTTAATTTGCAACACTGGAACAATATTAAAGCAATTAACATTCCAGAATTGATTGAAAGTATACTTGGCATCATATGAACAGTCAATAATGTTTGCTTACGTGGATGATTCATACAACTGGTTTTTCCATATTTTACAAAAAATTGAACATTTATTTTTCCTCAAAACATATTTGTTACAGTATTAAACTTGTTTTACATAAATTTGACATCGCATCTCAAATAATTTAGTGTAAAATTCAAGTACTGGTGCACCGTCAAAATGCCGAAAATTGAAGTAAAAATTTATAGATTTATTGACTGATCAATAGTACAATAATTATAAATAATAATTATACATACCTTATGAACAATTATTTTAACAAATTCACTAGAACAACACTAAATATACATCAATAACGTCTCTCTCTATGCTGCAAATTCACTGATGTAAAATTCCGAGCGTTTCCTGAATATATGCACGAATTTTGTCGTGTAGCTTTCCCATTGGTTGTTCTGCTTACGGTTTGTGTTTTTATTGGCTAATGCAGAACGACTTGGCTGTTTGTGATTGGCCCACGTGGTTCAGCAAGTTTTCTAGAGCATTTCTCGTTGCTGTGATACTAGATTGAGCGCTTTTCTCGAAACTTCCTGAAGAAAAAATATGGGAAGGAAATTTTATACCGCGTAATCTAGAGTGTGGATGGTTGTTGTTGAACTTGACCGATGTGAAAGCGGGAGTATATAGGTGATTTGAATTTTTAAGAATTAACACCTTTTACATTACATTATATGACGAAATAAATAAAGGAATTAGAACAGTTTTTAAAAACAATTATTGTTTGTTATATCATCACAAATTGTTATCAAATCAGCAAAAAATATAACAATAAATTATGAAATATTAGTTTATTTTTATATAAAATATTACAACTTATTTTTAAGTTGAATCCAGTCTAATATAACAGGAGTATAGTACGAAATGATAACATCAGCACCTGAAAAAGTATTACAAATTATAATTTGAATACGTGTCTGTTTTATTATCAAAAATTACCAGCTCTTCGCATGGCTAACAAAACTTCAGAGAGCACTATTTTAAAATCTATAGCACCGTTTTTTGCCGCGTGGTGAATCATGGCAAATTCCCCCGAAACTTGGTAAATAAACAACGGATATTCAGGATGTGCATCTTTTACCGCTTTTACCATATCTAAATATGCTAAACCAGGCTTTACCATCAACATATCGGCCCCTTCTTCCACATCGCGGGCCTTCAATTATGAAAGTAAGACATTTTTTTTATTAATTAAATATAAAAACCTACAGCTGCTCTCATGGCCAATCCTTTACTTCCGGGCGGTAGTTGATAGCATTTCCGGTCTCCAAAAGCAGGTGCTGATTTCGCCGCGTCCCTAAAAGGGCCGTAAAAGCCACTAGCGAACTTAACTGCATATGAAAGCACCGAAACTTGATTGCCTAAAAAGTTTTGTCGGAGTAAATCTTTTATGGCTTTGATTCGGCCGTCCATCATATCGGAAGGGGCGACGATATTTGCACCAGCGAGAGCATATGCTAAAGATATTTGGGCAATTCTTTTGATACTTTCTTCGTGGTCAATAATTCCGTCTTTTCGCAGTATTCCACAATGGCCGTGAGATGTATATGGGCATAGACAGACATCGCAAGCTATAGTTAAATTTGGAAACCATTTTTTAAGTTTTGGAAGAGCGCGAATTATTGGATTTTCTTTACTGTCTGCATTAGTACCGAACCCATTCTAAGAAAAAGAATAATATAGAATTAGTCCAGTCCAACCAAAAAAGACCTTTGCCTTACAAAAGGTGGAAACAATTTTAACATGTTGTTTAGGCCGGGACGGGGGATGAAAAATTCAAGTTTTCGACCTTAGGGATTGGCGCGAGCCGTCATCTTGGATCAAAAGTGCAACATTTTTTTTTGGGTTTTTGGTCATTTTCTCGAAAACAGTAGTCTGTATCAAAATTTTACAAGAATGCAAAATTAAAGCTCGTACAAAAAAGGTTATTACATTTTTTATCTAGGATGAACTCTCAAAATTTATGTTAAAAAAATACTTGACCAGAATAACAATTTATGAAAAAAATTAAATTACTCAAAAAATAAAATATTAGGTATGTATTTAATATTTAGTCTAATAGGTTTTGCTATTTATATAAATTTATATTCATCGTGGCATCGAAATTCTTCCACCACTCTGATCCGGTTAAAGATACGATAACGCGGTTTGAAAATTTGAACTCAGCATGAAATTCTCCTTCATACCATGTATTACACGATTTTTGATTTGATGAGCGATTCTCTAGTTGCTAAAAAATTCCTCTAAAATTTTAAACACCTGCAAATCGGCTTAAAACTCTTTTTTACCTTCCGTCACCTTTAGGTAAGGAAGGTCAAAAAACTCAATGATGAGTTTTTAGTGAATAAGCATGTTTTAGGGTCCCTATAATACGATTTTACCATTTTTACGATGATGTCTGTATGTATGTGTGTGTGTGTGTGTGTGTGTGTGTGTGTGTGTGTGTGTGTGTGTGACAAAAGTTTCGGATCGCATAACTTCAATACCACGATTCCAAGAATTATAATTTTTTCGTAGTCCTCAAGTTTACATCCAGAAGAACAACTGATTAGATTTTGGTTATAATTGGTGAACCGGAAGTAGCCTCATTTGAAGATTTCAGTTAAATTTGATTTATTGACATTTAACGTTATTATCTTAAAGAATATATTATTCTCTATATGATTTGATTGCATTTTATACTTCATATTCAATAGATATAGTTAAATAATTTTAAAGAAATTACATTTTATAAATCAGCCAGCTATGTTAAACATGGAAACTACTAATATATTCATATAATTCAAATTGACAGATGTCAGTATAAATAAAAATTAAATTAATGTGGTAGAGATGAGGATGTTGAAGTAGATGTTGGGGAAGACACGGAAAGATAGGTAAGGAAATAACTCTAGTGTTACAAGTTTCTAGAAAGATACAAGCGAGATGATTACATTGGTTTGAAAATGTCATGAGGAGAAATGAAGAATATATTTGGAGAATGAATAGCTTAGTAATAGAAGTTTGAAGAAACAGAGGAAGACCAAAGATAAGATGGAAGTACTGTATTGCGGAAGACTTGAGAGAAAAGGATCTGAATGAAAACGACACGTAAAACAGAAATGAGTGGAAGCAGAATATAAAAAATAGCGACCCCTAACGAATGGGGAAGGCTAAAGAAGATGTTAGTGTCAAGTAGAATTTGCATAGCTTGTTTATGAAATAATTTTACTGGAAATTTAGAATCTTTTGCAAGAAAATTTATGTATGGAATTTATACATAACACACAGGATTGACGGAAGGTATTGTGCTGGCCACAACATTTTTTAATCTGAAATTTCGACGATTAAAGATACATAATAATACGTATTTAATACTTGCACGAGACTGCAATCATACTTCGCCGCTACGCCATTGTTTGTATCATATTTATTTTAAATTTAGCACTTTTACGTTATAAAATTAGCACCCCGTTTTCCTGTATTCACGTTCCTGAGGGCTTATCTCTCAGCCATTTGTAAGCTCTGTGTATTGAGTAACTGGCGCCCTTTCTTCCACTCATTTTAGCGACGTCGTACCACCCCGTCTCCACTGGGCCGGAGCCCAAACCTTGCTCGGGAACTCACCCTGGGCCACAGTTTGGTTTTTTATAAGCCCAAAGGCTAGGGTGGCCTTTGGGTGCATTATAGCTTTAATTTTGCACTCTTGTAAAATTTTGACACGGGCCGCTGTTTTTGATAAAATTGCACCTTTAATCAAAGATGGCGGATCGCACCAACCCTTATTATTAAAATCAGAACTACCCCAGCTTTTGTAAGGCAAAGATCTTTTTTGCAATTCATTGGATTATATTGGGTATAACCTTTTCTAAGTTTTCCGGGACACCAAAAAGTAAAACTGAACTTAATCCTTTTTGAACTAAAGGTTCTAAATGATTTTGAAGTGTATTTACGCCATATCTAGCCACTCCTGGCATACTAGCAATCGATTGGACCGCATTATCATCATCTCTGAACAAATATTATAAAATAAATATTTTGTAACTATTAACATAACCTTACTTACATAATAAAGATCGGGTACATTAAATTGTTAGCTGTAATTTCATGATTCACCGAATGCCAAGTCCGTAAAGTGTTATTGAACATTCCACTGTGCAAAATATGTTTGTTTTCGATATATGAACTCATGTTTTTGGTGTTCAATAAGTAGACTATTGGTGCAATGTCATGCACATTAAATGTTGATATCAGAATTTGTTATGGGAGTGATAAGATGAATAATAGTTTATAAACTTTATTTTTATAAAATATACATAAACACATAAAATTTTAAAATATCTACGATAAGAAATCCAGTCTGTTAATAAAATTCAAGCACCCAATATAGTACATAATTGACTAAAAATATATACACGCTCATGGTAACTCTTTTTATATTAAATTAGAGTAAAAACTCTATATAATAAATACTATTTACTGTATCGCTGCAGAGGATATTAATATCACAGCCCGGTCTATCTAAAAAAAATTGGCAAATATTGATATTAGGTATGAACAACAACTTGTTCTGTTGTTTCCGATATTGTAGAGTGGCACATAGGTGATGTGTCTCCAGCGGAAGTTTCTGGAAGACTTCCAGGAGCCAGTAAAGCTGTTTTATCTACAAAACATTATTCATAAAAAATAGCTAAAAAATTTGCTAAAGAATGGGATACCTTAGGAAGGGCAGGGGTTTAGTTATTAAAGGCGAAACTTTTAAATCTACGTAAATTAATTTTTGTTACACCTATCAAAACAAATATTTGAGTACAAATTGATAAGAAATAGATAAAAAAAATTACCTGGTTCGCCACAATCAGCCATGCAGAACGTACTTCTTAAAGCTCGACAACTTTCGATATTTATTTTCATTAAAGTAGGCCCAAATAAAAAGTATCCTATTGCTGATCCAATGACTACACAAATAGCCATATATCCATTATATAACATTATAATTAACATTAATATATACCCGAGAACGTTTTGGCAAATCCAAATACCCACATCATACACAAAATTTTGTATTTTATCCTTTCGTGTTATTACAAACGTTGGAGGTCTTTGTGGAGCAGAGCTCGTACTCGGCCCTGGATTTGTTAAAAGTGTATCACTTTCACTAGGACAAATCATCCGTAACTGTTTTTGAGTCATCATCATTCTTTTTTGCTTCACTTTTGCATGGATCATCTTCAAACATTCGAAGAATAAAGCTAATAACAATATTCCCAGACATGTAAACACAAAACCGGTAATGGATGTGATGTTAAAGTTATGAAATAAGAAATTTTTGAATGTGTAGTCCCACCAAAAGAACATATGCATTCTGAAATAATTAGAAAGTAAATTAGAATTATACAATTGGTAGATAAAGACTTACTTGTTAGTTACGATAACCTCTTGTCGAGTAAAATTCTTTTTATGCAATGACTCTTTGAACAGTTATTCATTTGTGTAAACAGTGTCCATGAGTTCTTGATTAATTTGTTATTGAAATTTGTTAGACACTTGATAACAGACAGACATGCAACAATCTACAGAGACATAGGCGCCGACTTTTCTATTACACAGTGGGAGCCAATTTTTTTTTTTTTTCAATTAAAGTAAAATTTATTGTGTTCATACATTTTTTATTTCATGAAATACAGGTGTTCGTTTTTCAAGGTCTTGGAAACTATAAGAGATACGAAGTCGGTTAAATTAGGGCAAAGTTGCCCTATTAGTAGACCATTTTAAAGATGTATTTATTTTTCCCGAAAAAATGGATGTTTGTACCATTGAAAAGATATTTTTTTTAGTTTTCCAATTTATTGAAACAGCAAAAATACAATTATTAATTTTATAGTGTGAAATCAATGATTTTGGCAATGAAACAAATGAAAACACAATTATAGATTATAATTTGTTTATTTTCGTTAATTTCCTAGTTTAGTTTTACGGAAGCGTAGAAAAATCAACAGAAGAAAAAAAATATGTAAATTTGTACTTATTAACTGTAAATTTATACTTGCTGACTGTAAATTTACACTTACTAACTGTAAATTTACACTTGCTAACTGCAAATTTGCACTTAACTAACTGTAAATTTGCACTTACTAACTGTAAATTTGCACTTGCTAACTGTAAATTTGACTGATGCTCAACATTTTCTGTCTCTTTCCCTGTGGTATTGCCGCTTCTTCATAACTTAATATTTTCAACATTGCCAATGAATTGGCAATAGTGTAGAAATCTCCAGTCCGTACTTATTTGACAGCAAATATAACTTTAAATTTACACTTAACTAAATGTACATTTACATTTAACTAACTGTAAATTTACATTTCGTTATATGTAAGTTATTGCTTTCTGTTCCTGTTACACTTAAGAAGACAACTATTGCATACTTAGAAAAATCAAATCTAAAAGATAGTAACAAATAGAAAGCAATAACTGTCATAATAATAAAGTGTAAATTTAGTGTTACTTATGTGTAAATTTACAGTTAGTAAGTGTAAAATTACAGTTTTTTTTTGTTCTGTTGGTCCTCTACGCTTCCGTAAGTTCTCAAAATTTTATTAAGTTCAATTAATTTTAATATTTTTATATGGACGTCGTAGTAAGCCATTATAATTTTAATGGTGTAAAATTGACACCTGTGGTGCACTCTACACGCCAGCAATGAGTGCCCGTGAGGTGACGTTTGGTAAGCGCCCGCACGGTTACCAAAATCTGTGTACAAAGCAGATTGGCACCCCCAGCAATGGGTAATATGCCATGATGATAAATGTATTTTATTTTTATTTAATAAAATAAACAGATGAACTTAAAGATTTAGTGGCCATTTATCAAATAAGTTTAAAATGAAACTTGACTAGTGATGCAAAAAAATTATAGGGAAAGGGGGCCCCTTTGTATATTTTCTCAGGAGGTGCTAACGCCCTCTTTGCCCCATAGTCGGCGCCTATGTGCAAAGATAACAACAATGACAAACAAGAATGAAGTTTGAACAAAGTTTTACACACATAAAATAAGTTTATTAATCGTTTCATATTAATTATTTATTAGATTATAGTTAGTTCAATATTTGTAAAAATAGAAAGTAATAAAATAAATGCAAATGAGGTGAATATTGGGGATTATTAGCTGTGTTCGCACGGCTGGAATTCTGCGGTTAGTCGTTCAGCCGAGTTTATTTGGTGTAGACTATCGCTAGATGCCCCTAGCAGTTACATATTGGAATTTTTCTCTTTACGAGTAGCGTAAGCGTGGCTAATCAGGGTACAAAAAGGTACATTTTCTTTCATATAATTCTGTATATTTGGTGATTAAATTAAACATTGGATGTAATATTCGGAATCTGGCTCGTATTGAAAGCGTGTGTTTTGTGGAATTCAGTGTGAAAATGCGCCAAGTTTACAGAAAACTCGTCTAATTCCTAGTGACTACGCACCCACTCCATTTTGCCGTTTGCTCGGTTTAAAATCATTTTTATAAAACTTTGCAGGAAGATGAGCAGTTCAGAGGAGGTTTCATGGATCTCATGGTTTTGTGGACTGCGCGGCAATGAATTCTTTTGCGAGGTGAGCTATTTCCTAAATCCCAACCATGTTTATCACTCATTTGACAACATTCCTATAGGTTGATGAGGATTACATTCAAGACAAATTTAACCTGACTGGGTTAAACGAACAAGTGCCACATTACAGACAAGCACTTGACATGATTCTAGACTTGGAGCCTGACGATGAATTAGACGATAATCCGAATCAGTCTGATCTAATCGAGCAGGCGGCGGAAATGCTCTATGGGTTGATCCATGCGCGGTATATCCTAACCAACCGCGGTATAGCTCAGATGATTGAGAAGTACCAAAGTGGAGATTTTGGTTATTGTCCTCGTGTTTATTGCGAATCGCAGCCTATGCTTCCTTTAGGCTTGAGCGACGTGCCTGGTGAAGCTATGGTTAAATCTTATTGCCCAAAATGTATGGATGTTTATACTCCAAAGTCGTCGCGTCATCATCATACGGATGGGGCTTATTTCGGTACTGGATTTCCTCATATGTTGTTTATGGTTCATCCAGAGTATAGACCCAAACGAGCTGCTAATCAGTTTGTACCAAGGTAAGAGAAACATTGTTTACTTGGTTGCTAATAATCACAATACTGTCAAATTTGTCGAAAAAAAAAAACTGGGTGGTAGCATGAATGGTGATTATGAGATGACTAACAGTGTTTCAATTCTGTCACTCGTTTAAGGTTTATTTTAGAGAAAAATACTTCAAATAAAATTTGGGTACAATTAATTTTTCTTAACTATTATTTGATGTTTTTTTTCTGTAAAATAAATCATAAACGATTGAGTTTAAAATATTGCTAGTCATCTCCTAATCACCATTCATGCTACCACCCAAAGTTGTTTAAATTATACGATAAACTATGTACAGATGTATCATTTTCGATGTTTTTTTAAGATATCGGATAATAGTAACGATTAACGATAGATCAAAACCATTTACACATTTCAGGGTCAACTTATAGAGAAAAGTTTAATAGTTGCCACAGCAATTTTTGAGCTTTTGTTTTTGAGCTATAGGCAAAAACTCGCTTTTCGCTAGTTTCGAAAATATTTCATATTTATTACGAGCAAAATTGTTTAGACAAATTATGTACCGTTTTTTGCGTAGAATATAATGACGTAATTCGATTTTTTGAAAACTTAATTATTCTCGAGATACGATACAAACTTTTTTTTTTAAAATGGGAAACTATGTAGACAATAGTCTCATCTTTTTGCTTATTTTATAATATATAAGGGATGAATTGTTAAACAAATTAATTCGTTATATAACGATACAACTTAATAAAAAACAAAATAACGTTATGTAACGTCATAATAACATTATTTTTGTTCGTTAATTATAATGTTACAATAACTGTATTTTTCTCATATTTTTAATAAAAAAATCATTAAAAATTAAAAACAATGTATTAAAAAACTTAGGCCCGATATTTTCACTTGCGAATAAAGCTTTAGATTAATTTAACCTTCGGATAAATATTTTTATTGTCTTTGCACTTGCAAATAAATTTACTCGAAAAAATAACATCTGTTATTCGCGGAATAAAATATTCGGCAGTTGGGTAGCGAATAAAGACTTTATTCGTATGTTCGTTACCTTTCTACATATTGTAAATTTATTAACAAAAAGAATATATTCAATATTTTTTATATGATGATACAGGACCTATGAATTAATAAATAATATAAATCAGATAGCGACAGTTATATACACATCAAAGAATTTTTTGACAGATTCTGATTATGAAAATAAGCAGTTCTCAATTTATTTTTACACATTTGGCTTCGTATTTGATCTAAAACAGTGAATAGGTAAATCCCTCCTTGGGTAATTAATTATAAAAATCCTGTCATTTGACGCTGGTTAAATATTTTCGGATTTTGGATACTTTTGATGAATACAATGAGATTCATTTACCTCGAACTGAAAGGAATATACAAAAATTATAAGGAATTTTTTACAATATACATACTTCGTTTACCGCGTACGATTACTGCAATAGATTGTACGTTTGTTAAATTACAGTTTCCCGGGGCTAAAAATGCAGAAGAATATAGACGACATTAAGAATGTGAAACAAAATTTTGACAAGTACGGATTCAAAAAAGTTGACACATTTCATCCTTGTCTGCTTAACGTAGCTACGGAAAATTCCATCCTTCTCTACTGGCACAAATTCACTCTGCAAGGTTACCAATTCACGAATGTTAAAATTGTTCGACAGATAGATATTTGTTTTTATCAAACGTGTAAAAAGACTCAATGGAGTTATTCGTTGAATAAATATAAAAAATAAATTTATTTAACGAATACTTATTCGAAACTTTATTTGGAAGTGAAAATACCGGGCCTTACGCCTTATAAAAAACGAATAAATTATCAGGAAAGGGCAAAAATCTTGTAAAATTTGTATACTTGAATAACGTTATTGAGAATCGTTATTTGTTATGTTACGGTTACATAACGTTATTTTATAATTGTAACGTTATTAAAAAAAAAATTATACGTTATTATAACGTTATCGGGTATCGTAACGTTACATTTTCCATCCCTGATTTATATACATCAGAAAGCATATTAATGGATCGATTCTCTTTACATCTGAATCTTACAGATTATAAATTTGTAAAAGGTTTGTTCATAGAACGATTTGAAACCGTCAGCAACCGTCAGAGGCATGCGCAGTTGCATAAAAGCGTTCGCAGAGTCACAAATTTCCAACTCTAATTATTAGTTCAATGTTCATAGAAACTTTCTGACTGGTTGCTGATCGGTTGCCAACTATCAGAATAATTTCCAACTCGGTCGGAAATTTTAAATTTGAGGCATGCGCACTTACACTGTTTTGACAATACATTTGTATTTGTTTTGATTAAAGGTTTTGATTTCATTTAATGTTTGGTTATATACTTACAAATAAATTAAATTAGTGAAATAAATATTTTACGTTAAGTAAATCATTGTAAATTAATAAATAAAATAATAAAAGACTGACTCACTGACAAGTGTCACTACAGTGATCGATAATATCGATATATTTACTACCAAAATTAAGCAGAGACATTTATTATTCATTTTAAAAAGTTAAGTGACATAATGCTGTTCACAGAAGAATTCAAACAGTTTGATTTGCAACCAGTTTGAAACCACGCATGCGCACTCAAACTCAAACTCCAACCGTTGGAAATATGTTCTATGAACAAACCTTGAACAAAATCGCAACGAAAGCTGCTTCTCATGTATAATTTTATATTAATCAACAAGAATAGATGTGTTTTTGTCACTTCTTTACAGATTTACAGGATTTACAGATCTGTAACAGTATTAAACAGAATCGACCAATAAATATTTTTTTCGATTTGTGCCAAAGCCAACTATAATATTGATAAAATACAATTTATCTAACCCGAAAAAAATTAAATAAGAATAATTTTAACAACATAATTAAGAGATACATAATTAAAATAAACAAAAGATGATCTGTAATAGATTTTTTTCATTTATGTCTTAATAATTTTCAATTTTGTCACTCCAAAAAATAATTTGTTTTATTCATGTTTAAAACAAAAGAATGTAGACTTTTATATCATTGAAAAGCTTATAATATAAGTAAAAAGATGAGACTATTTTCAACATAGGTTTCCATTTAAAAAAATATAAATTTATTTTTAAATAATCTAATTACACCATTTTATTGTACGCGAGAAACGGTACAAAGTTTGTCTAAACAGTTTTTCTCTGTCATAATAAATAAGATATGAAATATTTTCGAAATTAGCGATTAAAGTTTTCTCAAAAAATTGACCCTGGAACGGTTTTGCTCTATCTTTAATATTACTTTAGGTACTTTAAAAAAATCATCGAAAATGAGACATTCTATTTAAAAAGCTTGAAATGTAAGTATTTTTGTGTGTTTATAGGTTATACGGTTTCAAAATCCACCCACTGGCGTACCAAATCCAACAACAAGCAGCATCGACATTCAAGGCGCCCCCGTTACGTCCGATGAACTACAACAACGGCAAACGCTAACCTACCAACTGATCTGGTCGTTTCTAGAGTCAGTATAGCGTGTATTGAATGATATGAAATTGAATAAACAAAGTAAACTACCCTCCAAACAGAACAGTTTAACAGTTTATGTCTGTTATGAGATATGGAGCGAGTGTTGCTTCTAGTGGGGATAAGAACCAGTGTTATATTCTATTCCTAAAGCTCTGTGCATCATCTCATATTAATATTAAATTAATGAAAGTGTGGACGGACGAGTGAATGTAACAAACAAATAATTTAAATCTGTTTAATTAATGTTATGATAGTTAAGGATTGTAAATGTTCATGTATTTTATTAATTTCTATGCATAATGCACTGTCATTTAAATACATTTTTTGTTCTTTATGAATGAATCACTATTTGCTTCATCTTCCTTTGTCATTCTATTTAGTTTTTATTAATAATATAAAACATCTTTAGGAATAGATTGTGTGATAGAAAACAAATTTTATTTTATTTTATATGATGTGTTAGCTAAAAAATATTAGAAATGTAAGTTAGTAATAAAATCATCAGTTTTGCTGGAAAGGTACGTACATATATCTTAGAATTTTGAAAAATATGTAAATATTTCATTTGTTACCTTTTAAATTGAATGTTGTTAATTGTAATATTTTTTCGTATTTACATAATATGTACTCGAAACATTATTATTCTGATAATTAAATATTTAAAACGTTTTATATCAATTCTTTAAATTACAAATATTCCTTATTACTTTCAAAATTAAAATGATCCATTTTTTAAACAATTGCACTATTTTTTAAACATGATTATGGGATCTCATAGTCGCGTGCGTAAGTGTCTGCCGCGAATCTACGGAACCGAGTTCGGTCCCGACCGACGCCACATATTTCGAACTTTAAAATGGCACAAAATTGACTCCTGTGGTGTACTCGCCACGCCAGCAATGAGTGCCCGTGAGGTGACGCCTGGTAAAAGTCGACACGGTACAAGTATATCATCATCATTACCGAAATCTGCGTACAAAGCAGATGGCACACCAAGCAATGGGTAATATGCCGTGATGATATATTTATTTATTATTAATAATAAAATCGTCCAGGTCGAAAATTTCATCCTCATCCCGACCTAAACATGTTAAAATCGTTGGGACGTCACAACTGAGATGTACGAACTGCATTCGTTGACTGATACTACATTTTATACTTTTTACAGAAATTTAAAAACATGAAACTTGTGTTAAAGGATATTTTAAGTTATTTAAATGGCCTGCAAACTCTAGAAAATTTCTATGAAAGGAAGGAAATAATATATTCTGGGCATATTTTTAAGCCAAAAGTTAGAGTTTGCTTAACTTGAATCGCAAATAAAATTCATTTAAACATAACGCTTAGAAAACAAAAAAAAATGTAAAAGAATCTCAGACAATATGAAAGAATCTCAAACATTTTTCTACTTACAGGTCAGTATGTGCAATTTTCTCATTTTTAATTACCATTTTCGGATCAAATATCAAAATATCCTTCCAAGTCTCCTTTTCATCCCTGGGATAAATATAAAAAATAAATTTGACTATTAACGATATTATTTTACCGCCAACTTTTCTATTTTTCACTGATATTCCTACAAAATACTTGCCTGGAAATTGAATTCATATACAAACCATTAAATTAATGTTTAAACTGTATATTTATGTGTATTACTCCATTTTTTTCCATAAAATGATTGAATTTCAATAAGTTTCTCACAAATAACCTCCAAGTTTGCGATCGCCTGTCAGATGGCGCCATCGATATTTCTCCTCGATACCACTTGTTTTACATACACGTCATAGATGAATGCTATTGTTGGACGCGTTGGACGGATGTCCATGTTTACGTTGCGAGGAAAATGCATTTTTTATAAATTATATTATTATTTATTAAAATTAAGAATTATAAAGAAAAGCAAGATAAAGTGTTTATTCAACTTTTATGATAATAATTTTTACGGAAATGTATCTTTTTGTTTATGAAAATGTTAATTTGGTCAAGTGCTCGGGTGAAGATGAATTTGTAAGTCATTTTTTAGTTATTTATTTATTTACACCATTACAAATATACTTGAAACTACTGATAAGTGTTTTCATAAATTCTAATTATATTTTTATGTATTTTGTGTGGATTCGTGTATTTTGAGGTATTTTTTTGTTCACAAAATGGAGGATTTTATATGTAAAACATATAAAAATGTCTGTATTTTACGTTTAAATACATATATTTCCTATAGTATTAATTTTCTACATAAATTTCAAGTTTTATTTCGTAAAAATCCATCTCAAATTTGTACGCTGCGAGTATTGTTGCGAGCTCGCGAACTTCGGAAAAGTTCGACCCACTTCGCATACATCCAAAATGGTCTTGGAAAATTTATTTCTTTATTTATTTATATTTCATTAATATTATTTAAATAGGTGATAGCTATGGTAAAAAATAAAGTATAATTTTATTTTAATATTTAATTATTCATTTAATAGCGTAACCAATTATTAACAATTGATGTATTTAAATAATAATCACGCCACTGCAGGTTCGCCAGTCTTCTGTTTATTGTCAACAAACACAATTAGCTATATTTTATATATTGTTGGCGTCGTGAATATTTTAATTGTTTTAATAGTTGTATATTGTTGCAAATTAGCAACAATGGTAAGTTCAAACAATGGTTTAACTGATTAATAGTTATTTTTGCTGATAACGTGTTTTATTATTGAAATACTTATATTTTAAAATAAATTATTTTTGTGTTCCAGAGTTCCAGTGAATAAAAAAATGATCCCTGGAGGACCGATCCATATTCCAGGTTGTTGTTCCATGGAGCCGTCCTGGAGTACTTGGAACCGTCCTGGGGTACCTGGGGCCGTCTTGAGCGCCGTGATGATAGTAGCTGAGCTGTGTTCATCAACGCAAGTCGTTATAATGTGCCTTCTTCACTGTCACATTTTTGCTATTTTTTTCAGCTTAACACAAAAATAAATTCATTATTTTTCTAAAATATGATTTATGTTGTTGAATTTAATTCAAATAATCCTATAAGCCTATGCTTTGTAATTGTGTTCTACATATTTCACCCTATCTCCAAACCTGCTATCCGACCGTTGGCGCCCGAGCAATCTCACGCCAACTTTCTGACCGCTATCCCCAAAATAGCGTTACAACTGATAAATCATTTCCCTATTTATTTGTAAGAAATGTGATATTATATTATACAGGAATATTAAATAATCACACTATGAATCTATAAAGGTAATAAAATTTCATTTATTTAAGAGATACACAATTATTATTATGACAGAGATTTAGAGGTTATGTAGAGCATAGGATATATGTTGTTATTATCACATCAAATTTAATAACTGTCGTTATTATTTACATAATAAGTATATATTTTAAACTTACCTTTTACAGATTTAAATGTTTGTGCTTAATATTGGTAATTTTTATGTGTTTCCAATATTGCCAGTCATCGTAGTCAGTATTTCAAGAAAATATACAAATAAATAAAATAAAAGTATTACTTACACTTTAAATACATATTAGAAGTATATTTAAATGTTTTGCATTAAAATAAAACAAGTAGCCACGAAAATACATAATAATTTGCGCAACAACAACGAATATGACAATGGCCCGCTAATGGCGGACGAAACGCGAGCCCCTAATGGCGGAGCGGCAGTAGGTCTCTACCGGTTGTGTTTGAAACTATGATTGTTTGGGTTATCACTTGTCTGTTCGATTTTGACAGCAACATATTGTTAACTAAGAACATATTTCATACAACTTTTGGTATTTATTTCAATAAATAATAGGAAATAACCAAATTTTATTTCTTATTCTATTCCATTCCTATTCTATTCGGCTTGCTCCGTTAATATTCGTGTGACTGGGCTTTTGGCCCATCCCCTAATCTAAAAACTTACCGTGGACAACAGTTTTTCTGCAGAAATATTATCTTTTTTAGCAAAAACAAACAATGATATTATTTACTTTGTTCTAAATGAAATTAGTGAAAGAAAAAAATAACCAATAAATTAGTTAATTAGGCCCGGTTTTTTCACCTCTTAATAAAGTGCCAGTTAACTTATCTGCCAGTTAAAAGAAAAGTATCGCAGTTAAGTTAACTGACACTTTATCTATAGGTGAAAAAACCGGGTCTTAGTGTAAAAGTAACACGAAAGTGACGTCATTCTATTCCAAACTTTTCTATTCTATGCAATCTATAAATGGTCTTAAAAATTTCTATTCCTATTCTATTCCTTTCCTTATTCTATTTTATTCCATTCTATTCTGTGCAATCTATAAACCAGGCTTTACTCTGCTTTCACCTGTCACAATTTTAAGTTATTTTGTTTACAAAGCAAACGGAAACTACGTGGACCGTTGTGTGTGTCTGTGTGTGAGAGAGAGGAATATCTTTGTGTGGCTTAGTTTTCACCGTATGACCTGAGGTAGGCCAGACCTTTATTAGGTCAGTCAAAAAAATATCGTGTTGTTTACACCGCATACTTTAGAGCCTAGGATAGGTGGGATATAGGCAGAATATAGGTTTGTACCATCTAGCGGTTTAATTTTAAGTTAAAAAAATAATTCTTCCTTTTATCTTTTTATTACTCATGTTTATATACAAAATTTCACTAATTTAGGTACTTACTCTTACTGTTAAACAAAACTGTCACAATATGTGTACACTATTTTAGGTGTGAGCTGTTTACACCGCAATAAATACATTTAGGCCGAGGCCTAGTATAGGTCAGGTGTCAGGTCACATGAAAAAGTGGCCTGATCTAAGCCAGGCCGCTCCATATTTTAGGTGTTTACACCAGGCGGCCCAAATACATTTAGGTCGAATTTGGGGTATAGTTCGAATATAGGTTTACGGTGTAAACTAGGCCACAGGAACAAACCGTGACGTCACGAATTTTACAGCCGCGAAAGTTTATTAGCAAATTTATGAATGAAAAGTCGCATATTTCATGTTATTTTATATTACTATATTTATTAAATGGGACGGATTTCACGTTTTTATAAAAAAATGACCCCATTCGTTATATGGTAATAAATAAATCGGCGAAACTTTTTTTTAATATTTGAGTTAGTTTATAGTTATTTAACTATCAAGCGATTACAATACTTCCTTTACTTACGTACAAGGAAGTAAAAACGAACACTTCATTTCGAAACGTATTTATCAAAGATTTCTATAGCACCGGCTGTAGATCTAAAAAATCATTAGATTTTTGGCGATTTCGAGTGAAGAAAACATCAGTTGAAGAAAAGAACACCCCCCCCCCCTCCTGCGTTGCTTTTTTTTTTAGTTTTCCTCTTAATTATCCCGCAGCTGTTTCTAGTATGCCCCTTTTAGATTAGAGTCAATTTCCCAAGAGCGACTGGGACCCATTGTGGCAAACTCAGTCGTTCCATTCGCTGCTCCTCTCTGGGCTAGGGCAGTGGGGTCTCTGGGATGGTCGCTCTAACCAAACTAGGGTCCGCCGGACTGAGTAACTCCCTGTTCTGATTCTCAGTTTTTGTAGTAAATAAATATATCATCACAGCATGCTGAGTAATGACATATTCGTGCCGTGCGGGCGCTTACCAGGCGTCGCTAAGATGGAGAGTGCACCACATGAGGCGCCTTATGCCATTGGGACAGATACACTAAATTATAGTTAGATATAATTATATTTGCTGTTGAAGTTTTAGTATACAATTTTAAATTAAAGTAGTATAATTAGTTTACTTGAATTTGAAAGATTTACTTTGCAGTTTAAAATAAATGTAGTTAGTTTACTTGCACTTTAGAATATTGATTTACAGTTTTAAATTATAACATTTAATATATCTGCGTTTTAAAGTATTAGTTTGCAGTTTTAAATGATTACAGTTAGTTTAGTTGCGTTTTAAAGTTTTAGTTTACATTTTTATATAATTATAATTAGTTTACTTGCATTTTAAAGTATTAGTTTACAGTTTTAACTTATTAAATTGTAGTTACACACACTTGCCTTTGTATTAATTTTGCGAACACACACACAAACATCAGCGAAATCATATCTATTAAAGTTAATAGATATATGCAGAAAATGCGTTTTTACTTCCTTGTACGTAAGTAAAGGAAGTATTGTAATCGCGAAAAATTTCGGTTTTCAGATTTCAGCGGAAATATCCATTTTGATCATCCCTGAATCCATTTTGACTAATTTCGTCGTGACGTCTGTACGTACGTACGTCCGTATCTCGCATAACTCAAAACGGTAAGCCGTAGAAAGTTGAAATTTTGTATTTAGGACACCTATAACATCTAGTTGTGCACCTCCCTTTCTGGTTACTACACAATTTCCAGAAGTGGCACTTTACATGAAGCCTATAATAGATTTTAATGAAAAACTGTTTTAAAATATAATCCAAAACTTTTCAAATTTGGTATACAACACTTTTATGTCAATCGAAATAACATAATAGATTTTGGTTAAAATAGGCTAACCGGAAGTGGTACATTACTTGAAGTTGTTAACAGTTTTTCTTGAATAAAATGATTTTATTTTGATTTTAGAAATAAATGCTTCAAATAAAAAATTTAGAGAATAAATTTCTGCGTCTAGCACATCAAGTATTATTAAATTAGCCCTTTGTATAAGCGAAATATGTAAATTTAAAAATTATATACTTTTTTGTTTTTGTAATAAAGCTTAGGACAAAAACATAAAAAAATGTTCATGTCAAATTACGTTAAATACGTGCAATTTTATGATTCGTACAAAAACAAATATTATATTTTTATTGTGAAATTAGTCATATTCATTGTTGTAATCAAATATTTCTTTGTTGTAATCAAAACTCTCTTTAAAAAGAACCGGGTTAGATTATGGTCGCTATATATATTACTGTTTTGAAGTTAAAATTAATATTTTGTAATTTATTTATTAAAAAAATATGTATAGTTTAATAATCATACAAGGAAGTCGTGTGGTGTCCACATCAGATTTTTTGTATTCGCGTTAGCTTTTGAATGATTTTATCCGTTTGTCGCCGCGATTTCGTCCGTATATATTGTTGATTTCTTATGTATTTATGCATGTATATGTATATTGTGGTTAGGGCGTGAGCAGTTTCAATTAGGCCACCTGAGCTAACTTTTCCCTTTCAGCTGCACGGGCCTTAGGCGGTTGGGCGTCTAGCGATATTTTGCATGCGGTGCACAATTTCGTTCTCGCTGCAACTAAAGTTATAAGCTTCAATGAGCAAAACTGGGTTTGGGTGTACATTGTACTTCGTGCACTTGAGTCGTGCCCTGGTCTGCCATACTCGCGGTGGTGCGAACCTTTTAGCCCTTGTGGTGGATGGCGTTTGGGGCGGGGAAAGACCCTAGGGACGTACGCACTTTACACAACTCAAAACCGTCGTTGAGTACACACTGTTAGGTTCCCCCATTTTTATATTTATTATTACGTTTTATCAGGAGGCCCACATCATCATGTATTTATTTGTTTTATATGTATGTATTTATGTGTACTTCTTAGCTAAAATGTTAGGTAGAATGTCTAAAAGTAATAATAATTCATAATAAATTATCTAATTGCTGTAAAACATAATTTAAACTGCGTCGAAGTCGAAAATTTCAGATAAACTTCGAAATAATAATATACATTTTTTAATATTTCGAAAACTAATAATTAGAATATTTGAATTAAGGGGGTCGATTTCATAAAAAAAAAAAATTCACAATTTCAGGATAGTTATGATACATTAAAATACATACCGGAAGTAGCTGAGCGCCCGTTCTCAATAAAGTACAAGTTAAATTATTGACTCATGATGACATTTATTATGAAATATTACAACTCTGTCCTTTTAAATGCATATAACTGGTAACAAAACAAATACACTACATTTAAAATGAATAGTAACAATGCTAACATAGAACATCGCAACAATGAATAGAAAAGTCAAATCGGGTTATTATCTTCCGGCATTAGTTGGTGCAATGCAAACCAATGCGCCCCCTTCCCCGTGCGGACTTATGAGAAAAGCTTCTGCAGTGAACATAGCGCCCTTGGGGCTGTTCAAGTGTCTTCTTTGTTGGGCCCCCGGAGTTGTTTCTGCTGCTGCAACAGCCGTTCAAGGGGCGAAGGTCCTGGCCCGGAAAATAGACTTTGTTGGCGCATTAATGGAGCCCTGTCAGGTGGGGAGCTTTTTAGGGCTCCATGAACCGCTAGATTTGGGGCCCAGTTGGAGTTAAAAAGAGAATAGCCGGGGACTGGAGAGTTGTTTTGGGGCTCCGATGATTCTCGAAGATTCTGGAAATACAACATTAAAATCTTGAAAAAAAATGTTTTTACCTTGCAAAATATATATTAAAATCAGAACTACCCCACCTTTTGTAAGGCAAAAGTTTTTTGGTCTCCATTGACTGGGCTACTTACCAAAGATGGCATATTTTCTCTTGGTGGAATTTTATTCATATCTCCGAAAGCATTTTGCTGATTCGGTGCCGAAATCATAGATTGTTGCTGATTCATCAGCATTAAATTCGGTTGTATACTTCCAGAATTCCAAACATTCATGTTATTAAATCCAGAACTGGATGTAAACTGTCTGTCATACCCTAAATTATCCGGCATGAAATTACTATTCGTGTTAAAAGAAAAATTACTAAATGGATCATTTTGTGTTTGACTCGGAAAAGTACGCGGGAGATTTTTCTGATTGTTCGTCCACCAGTTTGACGGAGGTAAAGGGAGTTTTTCATCTCTTAACCACGGAGAATATTGAGGAAATTCTTTATTCGGTTGATAACCTACTGGTTGGGGTTGTGATGGGGGGTTTGGCAACTCGAAAGGAACGTTAAATGGCTGATTTTGAGGAGGTTGTAGCGGTAATTGATTGGAAAGGTTTGTTGGAGTACTAAATGGATTATTTTGAGGTCTTTGAAATGGAATATTTCCTATATTTTGTGGTTGGGGCGGTAGGGAATTGTGAAATGGTATATTTTGGTTATTTTGGAAATAAGGCGGAACACTTCTAGGGAAATTTTGTTGGTTATAAGGCATGGGAATAGGATTTGTATTTGTTTTTGGTATTTCTAAAGGGGGCACTATACTTTGCGGCATTCTAATTGGTTCAATATTTTGTATAACTTCCTTATTAACAGGTTTTGGTATTTCCGGCTGTTTGCTTATAGTTTTTTCTTTGATTTTATTTAATGGTTCAGTCAAAAATTTTACTTGTTTATTGTTTTCTTCAATTTTTTTAGCAAGTGCTTGCATCGCGACATTTTGCCGTCTTTTTAATTTGCTACTTGTATCTGAACGAACAGAAGTTACAGAACTGTTGCTTAAAGAAACGGCAGAACCGTTTTCTGATACTTCAGCGGCCAGTAAAAGTGCTTGTTCGCGTTCTTCGCGCGATTTTTCCAGTGATCCTTGAGGTTTGAGAATACCACTACGTTTTTCACCCGCTAAAATAACAAAAAATGTTTTAGAAATTATTTAAATTGATATAAAAATGTTATACTTTTGTTTGGTGATTTCTTTGGTTCTTTGTTCAGTAATGGCGTGTTTTCTTTAACATTAAAATGTTTTAATTCTTCTAATAATTCAGTAGTAGGATCTGGTTGTTTAGTTGCTGGTTCGAATATAACACTATTCGGATTTTTAATTTTTCTGGAATTTAAAAATCGTTATAATTACTCCATTAGGCGCTGTTGATGCGAAAACGCAACATTATATAAACTTTTTTTTTTGATTGTTTAATATTATTATTTTTTATATAGATTTTGTTTAGTAGAGAGTAGAGATGTTAATTTATATTTTTTTGTTAAAAAATATTTGCTCTTATAGATTTTACAAATTTTTGGAAATTGGCAATTTCAGAGAATTTGACACGCTTGAATACTGCTTCCTATAAAAAAGCTTTTTATTAAAATGGTTTTTATAAAAAAAATTATAGAGTATAAGTATAGTGTTTATCTAGTTACACAACAAAATATGTATATGTATCTAAGTAATAGTTACATTTGTTAAAACTTAATGTTGCGATTTGCGTCGACATCGAAATCTGCACTTTATTTCACGTAAGAACATAGTAGATGGTGCTAGAGAGCCAACCGTTTTTACATGCATTAAATAATTTAAATTCGTGAAACCAAACTTTGACAATAATAAATATTTTTATCTGTAAAAATGTACACGACCTGAATATTAAAAATTACAACAAAACATGGTTAATCATCATTTAATTCTGTATATTTCATTTGATAACTGACAACTGACAGGTGATTTTTTTTCCGTTTTTTTGAACAGGTTTGCATTCTGAGCAATCACAGGGCACAATTCATATCCCTATCTAAACTAACGCTATTTGGCTATGCTGTAGCGTAAAAGTAAACATTTTGTTTTTGTAATTAGTTGTTTAGTTTTTGATTATTGTATAATTAATTAAATCATAATTAAATTTATAATCATTTTGTGAAAAATTGCGCGCTAGTAATGTTCTCGAGTGTTTTTCGTCATATTCGGAACAAATATGCCATAAAAAGTGTTGAAAACATTAAACTTGTATTTCGTTTGTGTATTTGTGTCGTGAAGTTTTCCAAGTCATGTTTCGTGCAAATTTTATTCAAAATATGATTAAATTTATGTCCATACTTACTTCGCAGTTATTAAGATATTGTTATCAACCATTTGTGTGGAAAGCCATAACCCTAAATTAACTAAACGTTGCACCCGTAACTTATTGTAAAAAATTATATCTCGATTAAGATTTTCCGAAGTGAAATCTAAATCTTTAAAAGCATTTACTAGTGGCAAGAAACATTGCATATCTCTGTCTTCAGGTAGAGGAATTTTCTCCGCTAAAAATAAAAATAATTAGTATAGTTCATTTTACTTTGTCCAGTATTGCTATCTCGAGAACTATAAGAGCTACGACATCGGTTAAATTAACAAACAATTTCTATTTTACTAGACTATTACAATGAGTAAAAATTTTTTTTTTACCTATTTTTGTTATTCGCTTATTCGATTGTTTTTTTTATTTTTCTGAATTCAACCATATCCATATGTACTCGTAAAAGGTAATACTCTAATATTACAAAATATTTGAGAAAAATGCAAATGAAAATAATGCTTATATAATTTAAGTCTGATTGTAATAAAAGTGCTAAGAAGAAAACAAAATATAAACTTCATACATATCAAGCTTTCCTTCGTGAATAAAATTCAATTTATCACTGAGCAAATATACGAAATATTTATTTTGACATTAAACTACAATTAAAATGAAATGGACATTTCAATTATTTTCTTCGAAGCACTCTTATTACAATCAGATTTAAAATAAATCAGCATAATTTTCATTTGCATTTTTCTCAAATATTTTGTTATATTGGGGTATTACATATATGTATATCGTTGAATTCAGAAAACGCATCTGAATCGAATAAGCGAATAAAAAAATAGATTCCCATTTCATATTTAGAAAACCACTAGTACAAAATTTTTTTTTTTTTTTTTGTTAGATAATTTAATTCTGAATTCAGTGATGTAATATTTTTATATCCTTATATAACGATTTTTTTGAGAAAAATGCGTATACAGTTTTATACTAATTTGATTAAAATATGACTTTAATAAGTGTGCCACGATTGGAAAAAATGAATACATGTTATTTTTCTTACATAGAATTAGTATGCTTTGACAAAAAGAAGTGAATATAAATGTCAATAAACAAAACCAAATCATTTAAAATAAAAAAAGTTTGATTTCATATTTAGAGAACCACTGATCGAAAATAATTCTATTTTTTTTTAAAGTTGTCTTGTGAAATAGAAATTGTTTGCCCATTTAACCGTCTTTGCAGCTCTTATAGTTCTCGAGATAGCAAAGGTGGCCCATTTAAATTAACATCTGTATAGTTCTCAGATAGCAACAGTGCACAAAATAAAATGAACAACCTGTATATTTTACAAATTTTAAATGTAGACTCACTATTTTTATTATCGAAATCTCCTACAATACTTTGTAAAGAGTTTAATAGTTTACATAAACTTGGCCAAATTTGCAGTCGTTTTGTAAAAACGGAATCTTTTAACACTTTTGAATCAGTCTTTATCCAGTCCATCGTTAGTTTTACTACAACAAAATATTTTTAAATATAAATTTAATAAGTTTTTTAATAACATACTTGCGGGTAATGCGCAATATTCTAATAAACTCGTATCTGAGCTCATCGTATAAATCGGTAATAAATACGCGCTAAAAGCGCCCGCCAAAAGCTCCAACGTTAAATTTTTAATTTTCGTCTCATCTTCGGATAAGTTTTTATTATTTTTTATGCCTGTATCAGTTGCATGTCTTAATGCGTATAAATTTATAGCAGTCATTTGTGTCAATTTGGAAGAATTAAATGTTTTTGTTGCTACTAACGCAGTTAGAGTAGCATTTAAAGATTTTATACCCAAAGAAGCTTGTTGTAAATCGCTTGCAGTATGTAATAATCCGTGTACGTGTAAAAATAAAGTTACATAATCTTGTAACGACAATTTAGAGTGAATTTCGGTTAAAGAATCTTCCGTATCGATTATGGATGATAAAGTATTGTTTAAATTGGTTGCAGCTGCTGGAAATGGGTGTTTAACAGCTATACTCCTCACATAATGAAATACAGTTGCTAATTTATCGCCTCGGGATGCTTCTAACAAAGCTAATTGATTGTACGGTTGGCCACTGGATGGCGACAATAAAATAGCGTGTCTATAAAAACTTTCGGCTTGTTTTCTCTGCGATCTATATCTCGCAATATCTCCTAAATGAACTAAACAATACTGACAAATATACAAACAAGACGACTTATGCGGTTGAGTCAACTGTTCGCTATTCGACCATTTTTGACCGTAGACTGCTCCCCGGCGACGAAACGGTAAATCAAGCTCGAAAGCTGAGCAAAGCTCTTGTAGGAGTGTTAAATAAAATCCGCTCGCTGCTTCTAGACACCATGATAACAATGCTTGACATTCTGATCGTCTGGGATTTTTCTTATCGCGCGAAAGATGTTGCAAAGCAGCTATGTGGTTTTTGAAACCTAAAGTCCAGAGTTCTTGTTCTACTTTTTTGTCCAACGCGTATTCTAAATCCAAAACGAGAACTTGGTGGTATACTGTTTGTAGTTGTTGGTGATCGCTCCATACTTCCGAATTATTTAATAAATCATTGTGGCGAGATACTTTCGCTTTTAGTTCTTCAGCTTTCCTGAAATTTGGGCATTATTTTTTGCGGAATATACAGGATGTAACACCTAAATGAGCTACCTCAAATAATTTGTATATTATTAAAGATACAATAAAATACTTTAAGACAATCTTATAGAAGCCCAAGGGGGATATCCGATTAGACAAGAAAATATTTTTTTAAACCAGTGGTTCTCAAGTTACAATAAAATAAAAAATAAATATATCATCACGGCATATTACTCATTGCTGGGTGTGCCAATAGATTTCGGTAATGATTATAACAAAGTTATATTTTTACTTTCCGTCACCTTTAGGTAAGGAAGGTATTGGGTTTAGTCAAAAAATTCGTTGGTGAGTTTTCAATGAATAAGCACGTTTTAGGGTTCTAAAAATATTATTTTACTAGTTTCACGATGATGTCTGTATGTGTATGTGTGTGTCAAAAATTTCTCCGACGATAACTCCAACACTTCAATTCTATACATTATAATTTTTTCATATTCATCTTCTTATCCATATGAAGAGCTGATTAGATTAGTCAACGCATTTAATATCACTTTTTGATATTTTATGTTATTATAAATATGAAAGAATATTTTATTGTTTATACAGTTTGATTACATTTTTCTTCAATATTCAATAGATATAGAGTTAAAAATTCTAAAGAGATTAGCTTTCATAAATCAGCCAGCCATAGAAATTACTGATATATAAGTAATTCTAAATAGGAATGCACACGATACATCGATGTTTTGGAAACATCGATATTTCGCTTTCGATGTTTACCTCGATTTTATTTTTTTCGATAACATCGGTCGACATCGATGTTTTCTATCGATGTTTTTGAAAATATATTTCTAAGATGCGGATAAATCTTCAGAAATAACACAGTATCGTCAGTGTCCTCTGTGGAAATTTGATGCTGTGGGTAAAACATGAAGGGCGTTTACCCCACTTTGGCCAAAATAGCCACAAAATATTTGAGTGTAGTCACTACATCGGTGCCCTCGCGAAGGCTATTTTCTAAAGAGGGAGTAATTTGAACATAGCAACGTAATAAATTAAAAGGAAAGCGATTGTCAAAATTATTATTTTTACATAATTGCGATTGTATAGTATGTTATGTACCTATATTTTTGTTGTTTTACTATTCATAAGATATGGAAGCTTATTTTTAAGTATATAATTATTATTTTCATATTGTAATTTATATTATATTGTTTTCTATTTTATTATTTAAATTTTCATGTTTAAAGAATAAGTCGAAGATACGTACGTTTTTTCAAAAAAATCGATGTTTCCAAATATCGATCTTTTTGATTCGATATTTTTACATCTATTTTTGTAATTCGATTAATCGATCGATGTTAACATCGATGTTTTAATAATTTTTCGCATTCCTAATTCTAATCATGTCAGTGTCAAGTGCAATTTACATAGTATACAGGTGTTTCCTTTAAAACAACCAACGCTTTTTTGGGCGAACTAACAACTTTAGAGAAAAATGTTATATACAAAAAATTATCAAGAATAAGGGCCTAATTTATTAGTAATAACAAACCGAAAATTCAACCAGTGGTTCTCTAACGGTAGATTTTTTTTTAAATGGTACCCTATATAATTTTTAAGCCCATTACATAGATTTTTTTTTCTGATTTCACTGATATAAATATTGTACAGGATTGTATAACAATTATTTCGAGAACGTAAAATGATTAGGGAAACAGGAAATTACGAATGTCTGATTTTACATGTTAAAGTCTTAAGTTCGGTTGTATCGGTCATCAGCCTGTATGTAATATATATTTCAGGCCCATTCGCTAGAGTATTTTTTTCTGAATTCAACCCTGTGATTATTTTATATCCTTAGTTAACAAAAATATTGAGAAAAATTAAATTGAAATTTAAATAAATTTTATTTTTAGTCATTTTTCAGTAGTTTTTATGTATGAAAAACAATTGAGCTTAAATTAAAATTAAACAAATATTTGTTAATAATGTTATAAACAGTGTTGTATTTAATTTCTATCCTAAATAATTTAAATGGTCAAATAGAAGTTTTTGTCTTTCAAACGCCGGCCTACTGAAAAATGACTATAAAATTCAAATTTATTTAAATTTCAATTAAATATTTCTCAATATTTTTATTATATAAAAATACAAAATAATTACATGGTTGAATTCAGAAAAAAAATACTCCATCGATATATATATATATATATATATATATATATATCATCTCATTTAAAATATGTAAATTATATTGTAACTACTGGCTTAAAAAATATATTTTCTTCCCAAATCGGATGTCCCCCTTAGGCCCGCCCCTACCACCTCTAGTTAAAGTGATATGTTAACCAACGATAATGTTGCAAAATTGGTCTTACCACCTTTGGTTAGAGCTAACTGGAAGTTAAAACTGCTGTTCGTATCGCTTTTAATCTCCAGTTTAATTCTTAACTAATGGTTAATAAACGGTTACTCGTCACTTTAAGTAGAGCTGGTAAAATCGGGCCTTATGTCTTAAAGAATTTTATTGTATCTTTAATAATATAGAAATTATTTGAGGTAGCTCATTTAGCTGTTACACCCTGTATTTATAAATATTACTTACTTTAAGGCTTGTACTGCTGCTTTTAATCCCATATTACATTTATCCTAAAACATATAAAATCCATATGGTTATTTCGTAATTTAGGTTAATACAAAAAACATACATCATTTTTTATAAAAACATCATTTAAACCACAAAATATTCAGTTATTTTACGAAATATATAAGTATTTCAATTAACAAATACCTGATAAATGTAATAACTTTTCTAAAGTCATCACGAACATTCCATCTTTCACAAAGAACTGTCACTACTGACACTTTCAACGACAACTTGCATAAAAATTACGTCGTGAATAATCTCGAAAACATGTTTTCTTCTATGAAGAAAAGTTCTACCTACATTGATAAACTCCTACAGCCGAAATACGTACGTAAAAATGATAAACAATACACTTTTCGATATATTTTTCTCGTAAATCGTTGAAGGTTATAATATTACGCGCCAATTCAAATTGCAGATACATTATTCTGCACATTTAAGGCATGATAAACAGAAAATTTTGGAGGAAAGACGCAAAGAAATGATGCAGAAAAATTTGCCGAAAGTTAAACCCATAGAAAATGTGAAAAAAATTGTGTTGGTGGCTTCGGGAAAGGGTGGAGTTGGGAAAAGTACAACAGCAGGTTTGTAAATTTAACAATTAATATTTGTAAATATTAAAAAAGTTGTAGTGGATATTATTTTTAGTAAATCTTGCAACATCTTTAAAATTATGTGCCCCAGAAAAAAATGTAGGATTGCTAGACGCAGATATTTTCGGCCCGTCTTTACCATTAATGATGAATTTACACGATACACCTTTAGTTAACAAAAATAATCAGATGATTCCGTTAAATAATTACGGCATTAAATGGTATTTAAATGATTTTGTGTACCATAATTTGGGAGACTACTATTTTGTAATTTTGTAGCATGTCAATGGGTTTTTTAATCGAAGAAGGCTCTCCAGTTATCTGGCGGGGCCTTATGGTCATGCAAGCCCTGGAAAAATTAATGCGAGGAGTTGATTGGGGCCCTATAGACTATTTAATAATAGATACACCACCCGGTACTGGCGATACCCATTTATCTCTCATCCAAAACTTACCAATAGACGGTAAAAAAAAACCCCAAATAACTCAACAATATTTAATTACCTTATTTCAGGGGTGATTCTCGTGTCCACTCCGCAAATCGCCAGCCTACAAGTGACTAAAAGGGGCGCAGTTATGTTCCAAAAACTTAAAGTACCAATAATAGGTTTGGTGGAAAATATGGGATCAGTTGTATGTCCAAATTGTAACAACGATGTAAAATTATTTAGTAATACTGGAGTTGAATCTTTGGCGAAAGATGTGGATGTAAAATTTTTACAACATATTCCACTGGAAACGGATATAACTGCCGGAAGTGATAAAGGAGTACCGGTTGTTATATCGCATCCCAAAAATAGAGTTTCCAATGTTTATACAAGTTTAGCGAAACAGGTTTTAGAATTTTTGAACGGAAAATGTAAGTGAAATTTTTCATTCAATATTTTTTTTACAAGTATTCATTTTATTTTGTCCACTATTGCTATCTCTAGAATTATAAGAGCTACGAAATCGGTTGAATTAGCAAACAATTTCTATTTTAACTACATCATTACAATGAGCAAAAAAATAATAAAAAAATCTACCAGTGGTTCTCAAAATACGGGATACAACTTTCTTATTTTAAATGGGAACCTATTTTTATCTTCCGCTTCCTTAGATAAGGGAGGTTAGGAATCGTGCTAAAAATCGCATATAGAGTTTTTGATAAATGACCACTATTTAAGTCCCTAGAATCCAATTTTAACATATTCACGATGGTGTAAATGGGATAACCGTAAATGGCACTTTCTTTGAAGCTCAAAATAGTTTTTCTTTAAAAAACACCTTTAAATATTACTTTTCGCAATTTATGTTATTATAAAAATTAAAGATTATTAAATTTTCTACAGGTTAGAATTAATACTTTTTCTGTATATTTTATGGATAAATTTATAAAATAATCTATAATTGAAATCCTAGAGTTTATATTTTAAACAAACACAACTTCTTAGTTACACAGTTCAGCTCAAATGTATGTAACTAACAGATAAATGTCATTGTCAAAAAAATAATAATTTCAAATTAATAATAGTAACGTTTTAAAAAGAAAATTGTAATAGAATAGTTATATGTAAAATAATTTAATATAGTTTCCAGCATTAGTAAATATGTAGGTATTAATAAAAATTAAATGGCGGGAGGTATTGTATTGGTCACATTGTTTTTTATTTGTTTATTCGATTCAGTATTTTTTTTTTTCTGAATTCAACGATATACCTAATATTACAAAATATTTGAGAAAAATGCAAATGGAAATTATACTGATTTAATTTAAATCTGATTGTGATAAGAGTGCTATGAACAAAACAATTGAATATTTTGTTTCATATTAAAACAAATATTTCCGTCGACCGTTTATTAATAGGCTATCTTAATGTATAGAAAATCATTCATTAATGACCCCTATCAATGCATGATTTTTTATTAATAAACGATTTATTGGGTGCGTTCACCACATGGAACACAGCATGTATTGCTAACGCTAAGTTGTAGCAAAAAGGTAAACAGAATTAAAAGTCATGCTTTTGACACTTACTAGCTAGGTATATACCTGAATATTCACGTAGCATACCTTTAAAATGAATTTGAAAGAATAAAATTCCTCAAATAACATAAAAAACCGCTTGTGTTGTCTAGCATTAAGTATACTGAACGCACCCACTGAAAACAATTGATGACAAAACTTATTGATTTTCTGACGTAAAATTTGACGTTCGGTCAACCATTACTAACCTAAAAAAAATTGTCATGGAATAAAATTAGATTTTCCATTTAAGTAAGATACGGTCAACGAAAAAATATTGTAACTAACGTGTGTGTTAATTGGCGATTAATGATCTCAACGTTAAAATGTCTCGATCATTAATCGCCCTCATTAACACACTTGATAGTTAAATAACTATTATAGCATGAAAATTGTTTGCTAATTTAACCGACCTCGTAGCTCTTATAATTTTAGAGATAGCAATAGTGGACAAAATAAAATGAACACCATGTATGGAGCACAAAATAGGATGCCTATTAAGGAATAAATAAAACGCAAAAGTTCTGTCGATAAATAGGGTTTTTTATTGTAAATAAGTGTAAAAAATGTAATAAAAATATGATATATTTAATAAAAATCCAAGTAACAACCCAATCTTAATCCAAAAATGAGTTCATACAACGGGTTATGTATAACTTACAAGTCAGTTCTAAAACGTTTTCTCCAACCAAACAATCCTTACAATACATATCATTCATTTCAATTTTGTGCGTCGACTAGGACTCACGGCGTTCCAAATAATAATCACAACACATTCGGAAGTACTACACAATAATTACAATATAATTTTAGATAGGTAGAAATGATTAACAAACGGTGTAACAATATATATTTTCTGTGCCTTGCGGGCGATATTAGTTACTGATTTTTTAGAATAAATGATAGAAAAGTGGCATCCATCACACACACAGACATACACATGGGGAGCATTGGGTAACCGGAAGGGTAGAGCAAAAACGCTACTACCATTTTTTCTTGTGCTCATCCATGGAAACACCGCCCGGGCCCAAATATACGATCATTAAAAGACCGCCCACCACGGACAACGTCTGGAAATACAAAATGCTCATTTAGTTGCTGTTCCGCCGTCGTTATAGCCTTATATTTTTTTTCATATTCAGGACTAACATATAAAATCAGAATTTCCTAATTTCCTGCTTTTCTAATTAATTTAGGTAAAAAAGCTGCAAATAAAAGTTGTAGGGGATAACATTCTGCATCTGAATCAATAAACAAAATTAATTTTGTCTGCCTTGTAACGGCAGAAATTAGGTATAAAATATAGAAAATCACCCCAAAAGTAGCAATAGCCATGAAATTAAAACAAAAAATTAACAAATGTTAACGATAGATCTGTCAAACTAGATTAATTTATTTTTATTATTTGTAATTTCTGTTCAAGTGAACAAATATCAATTTAAATTAACAAATAATTGTGAACTAGAACAGAAATTATAAATAATACCTAATAAAAATAAATTACAATAACATGACAGATAAACCATGAGACATTTGTTATTTTGTCTCAATTCCATGGTTATTGCTATTTTTGAGGTAATTTTCGACATTTTCATACCTATTTTCTGTCGTTACAAGGCATACAATAGCTATTTTTAGTACAAGTGAGCAAAGTATGTCTTTTTCTCACGCGTCCAGAAATTGGCCGCACGAGGGAATCGAGTGCGCCAACTGGACAAGTGAGAAAAAGACATGCTCACGTGTGCTAAACATGATTTTTTCCACAATCTTGAAATACAATTTTCCCAAAAAAATGAAACATTGTACTTTGTTTATTAATGAAAAACTCAGAAGTACATTATGTTTACAATTGAATTTAATTAACTAAAAATAAATACAAAAAAAAAATATTCCATCATGTAGAATGATGCTCAGAGTATGCAACCAATTATACGCTTGTGCATTTTGCTCACTTGTGAAGAAAAATATTTACTTTGCTCACTTGTGATTCAATATGCTACTTTGCTCTCTATTTTCAGTTGAATAATAATGAATTTTGCTCACGATTGTGGAAAAAAATAATTTTGCTTATTGATTCAGATGCACAATTTTATACGCTACATCTTTTATTGGAAGCTTTTTTACCTAAAATAATTAGAGAATTAGGAAATTAGGAATGTCTGATTTTACACCAGCCTGTAAATATTTGATGTTTAATTTTTAATTTGATACGTGTCCGAAAATAAATATTTACATCCTTGATTTAACTTCCTTGCTCTCTGACCTTTAGACGGAATTTTGTTGACCTCGAAATGTTTACATTTTGCGTAATTTTTATGTTACAATAATAAAATATTATGACGTACCTGGAAGAAATCATACTTTAGGAAGTCTCTGAGCGGTTTATAATCTGGAATGTTCCACCAAGCGTTGTGATAAAGATTTAAAGTTGTTAATAATAGAACTAAAATTAATGCTGATAATTTTGTCTTATATCCGACTGTCACTAGAACCATCAAAAGTGATCCTACAAAGTCCAACATTATCTAAAAAAAGGATAAATATTAAATATACAAATCACACCCATATATGGGTAATAATAATTTGTGAAGCAAATTAGCTAATATAGTTTGGTTTACGAAAGATGACTATTCAAGGTAATTTATAAGCCGTCTGATATAATATTACTTGCATTTTGTATGCATAAGCGTGCAAAATGAAATATTTATGGATCCATTTTAATTTAATTGTTTCCGTATACCGTAACTTGAGCTATATGAATAATTTTATGATTACATGCGTGACAATAAAAAAATGAGCGATAAAAAATTATCGAAACGTAAAGAAATTATTTTGAATGCTTCTGCATAATTTGAGGAAGAGAAACGTATAAATGTTCCCCTAATCCCATTCTCGTCTGTAGAGGATGTAAGTATTATATTTTGAGATTATCACATGACATTTCTCAGTTCTGTATTTCCTATGTAATTATTTCTGTATATTATTACATTTTAGAGAGTTTGTACTGCTTTGGATTTGTCACATTTGACGGTAAATAATATCAAAAATGAATTTAAACGAGTATTTTATCGCAAAAAAAAATAGTGATCCGTCAAAAATCAATGCGAAATATTGACAGTTCTACACAATCTGCAATTTGAGGCACCTACTATTTACGTGCATAATTAAATTAAAAATTATTTGTACGTTGTGCATTCAGAGCTGTTTTCTTATATGTTAATTGTTGCAATCAATTAATGTATTCATTGTTGTAATCAATTATAATTAAAAATAAAATAATTTTCATTATATACTGTTCTAATTTAAAGTTATAAAGTACACTATAAATGTCAGTTCCATCGACTAGACTAGATTCATCGACTTCACTACCGGGCTTATATAAATTAACTAAATGACGTCATCGCATTGGAGTACATTTTTAGAGAAATTTGACTTTAAAATGCTATGTATATTCTTTCTTCGAACATATGACCTTGAATACTCATCTTTCGTGAATCCTACTATAAATGAAAATTGCCACGATATTTTTATTTATTATATAGATAAGTAAAATACAAACGTATGTTTATGTATTTATGCAGATTATATAGTAAATTATCGTTAATGACGTAGAGAAAGTTATCATGAATTACCATTTATGTACATTAAATTGACTAAAGATTTTATCGAAATGTTTACAAATTGATTTTAATGATAATTAGAATTGAACTTTTATGATTTAGTAAATAGATAATAGATTCTGCAAATCATATCAGACAAAATGAACTTTTGGAATTTCATCTATTTTTATATAAAATTTACATTTTTTACTATTTTAAATATTCTAAGTGCCATTTTATTGTTTTAAATAAACAAAAAGTAATTATTTTTTACTTACTTGGAAAAAACTCAATTCGAATCTTATAAGAGTGATAAACATAAATGCCAATAAAACTCTCCCCGTTAACTGTAAATAATTTTTGGGTTTATTATCCCCCAAACTTGGAACTCCTGCGAATAAACTTTTCGCTTCGCCCCTGCTTTCGGCTAAAACAAGTAACAGGGCCCCAATAAGAGCCAAATTCCTGAATAAGAACTGCATATCCCACAATATACTGTAGGCAACTGTCTATAAAAACAATTATTTTTTAAATAAAACACAATTGTCTGGATTAAATATAATCTTTTTATACTTGTAGTACGACGATGAAAAATAGCATTCCACATGCTATGGGAACTCTCAATCGCGCTAAAACCATTACACAACCACCCAACTGCCCTAAGAAGTTAACCAGTACAAAAATTGTGGCTAAAAATTTCCCACATCCCCATGACATATCCATGTATTCTCTCTGTTCTGACCATTGAAACCACATGCGGAGACCGTCTTCCAAAAAGGTTGATATTAAACATAGTCGAGCTACTGTTGGTAAGATGTGTTTTCCTTTTCTAATGACCTAAAATGAACAAAAAAACAACTAGAAATAAATAAAACATGAATATAAGTATTATACAATATTTGGTAAATATTAAATGCATATCATCCTCCCATATGTTATTAAGATCCCATATGAAATAATTAAAAGTTATGTAAAAAGTAGGTTATAATTTGCAAAACATTTGAACATCTGTGCATAAATCTGCCCCAAAAAAAAATCTCCAGGATTTTTTTACGTTCCCGGGAAAGTTCCAAGTAAAAATAAGTCCGTATTTACTATTTTTGTTTAAAAATAATTTGCCTTTGACTGTACTTGAATGGGTGACGTGACAAAGTTGAAGAAAATGTTATTTTTTGAAAATATCAGAATAAAATGTTTAGTTTTAAACCGGCCGAATGATTCACCAAGTAGTAAGGAGCAAAATATGTGGATCTTTTTACCTGATCAGCAATATCTTCAGCTGTAGAGACGTATTCATTTGGAATATTCATGTTGACGGCTCTATTTCAAAGCCAGACTTCTTGTAAAGGCAGATGTCAGCACCACACCACTACTTTTCTATCATAAATGACGTGTGCCAAAAATGTACCACGAAACCCATATGACTATCTCAATAATAATGACAATATATCGGAACCAAATTGACTCTCAATATGCATATATTTATTTTATTTTTTTATCATTGTTGTACGAAAAGATAAACATATTTATCTACAAAAATTTGTTATTAATGTAAACGTGATTTGACTAAGCGCGGAAAAGCCAGATGTACACAACTAAAATTTAATAAATCATAAAATAAAATGTTTAAAACCAAATTTTTAGTCTAGTGAATGGACAACAAAAAAGACCTTTGCCTTACAAAAGGTGAGATAGTTTTAATTTTAATATGTTGTTTATGCCGCCATCTTTGATTACAAGTGTAGAAAAAGTATCCATTTTCTCAAAAACGGTGGCCCGTATCAAAATTTTACAAGAATGCAAAATTAAAGGTCGTATTTTTTTTACCTAGGATGACCTTTCAAAGAGATGTTAAAAAATATATAATCAGAATAATGTATGAAAGAAATTTAACAGTTTACATTCATCGTGGCATCGAAATCATCGATGATTTTTACATATTTTTTGTCAACGCTTTTCTGCAAATTTATCCATCACTCTGACCGGGTTAAAGATATGAGGTTTGAAACTATTTCCTAGTGTTTCAAACCATTATATTTTGGCGACGCGACGGTGACGTTAGAGACGATATTGATTGAAAGTTTCGTGTGTTTTCAAACCGATCCGCTGGGCTGGTTTAAACATATACCTATTAATTATTAGTTAATAGGTATATGGGTTTGCAAGAATTTCGAATCATTTCGTAGTAGAGGGCGTAAACCTCGAGAACACGGGACACCGATAAACGTTTGTAAATCATTGTATATTAATTTAAAAAATAATTCTGGATGCTCCATTATTATCTATGAAAATAAAACGTATGTACGTAAAAATAAATATAAAAATACAGAGTTTACCTGTTCGAAAAAACAGAGTGAATAGTTTTTATGTACACCACAATTTCAAACTCACGTCCAATTTATATTTGACAGATTGAAATTTATACGTCATTAGTTGAAAACACATATTTTAGCGATCCCAACATTTATGACGTCATGTACAATATAGTTTCGAAAACATAACGAAACTAGTTCAAAGCCAAAAAACGGCTATGATAACGCGGTTTGAAATTTATATTAAACATGAAATTCTCCTTCATGTCATGTATTGTACGACTTTTGATTCGATGAGCGATTTACGAATTAATAACAAATTTAACTTACACGAAATTCCTCTAAAATTGTAAAAATCTGCGGTTTAAAATTTATTTTTTTATCTGAAATTTCGCCACGTATTAAATAATAAATTGTTTATTTTTAATCGTGTCGAAATTTCAGATGAAAACATGAATTCTAAGGTAATAAGTTGTTAATAACTAGAAAATCGCTCATCCAATCACAAAAATCGCATTATATGTAGGAAATTTCGCTGAATTCAAATTTTCAAATCACGTTATCGTATCTTTAACCGAGTCAGAGTGGTGTATGAATTTGTAGGAAAGCGTTGATAAATTTAAAAATAACTCTGTTAGGTCATCCTAGGTGAAAAATGTAAGAACCTTTTTTGTACAAAAAAATTACGAGCTTTAATTTTGCATTCTTGTAAAAAAATTATATGGCCACTGTTTTTGAGAAAATGGCTAATGCTAAAAACAAACATTTTTAATCAAAAATGGCGGCTCGCGCCGACCCTCCCCCAAGATCGAAACCTTGAATTTTTCGAGGCACAACATATATGAAAATCAAAACTACCCCACCTTTTGCAAGGTAAAAACGTCTATTGACTGGATTATTTATGTAAAATACAAATAAAATTTGTGATATTTTGCAAAAAATATATGTGTAAAATTAGAAGTTTTTCCTTGTGTGAAGTACGTTGGTTCACATGTGTTCAAATATCTAACCTTCAAATATTGTTTTTTTAAACAATCCATGAACTTTTGTGTTTTAAAATAATGTATTAATATAATACCAACATGGCAAAGGTAATTAACATTGTTATCTGCACTGTTTAGCTGTTCCAACAATGTATAATTTATTTCAGACTGCGCGATATTTTGAACAAAATGACGATGACTCTAACAAAGTTGAAAACATAGTCAAAAATAAAAAGAAATTAAAGAAAAACAAACTTAAAAATGATGATGTTAAAGTTTATAAAGTTAACTTAAAATCCAAACATTTAATCGGAAAGAATTTAAACAATATTTATCCAAAGAAATCTGTTAAGAAAAAGGCTAATCCCAATCCGAAATTTCCTGGCAAGGCCCCGGTAGATCCAAAATTAATAGAAAAACACAGTCGAGGAGAAGGAGTTGATAAAAAAAATGTTTCACTTGGAATTCATAAATATAAACAACATAAAAAAGAACAGGCAATACAATTTTCTACCGAACAGAGTGCCAGGGCTGAAATTCTTCTCACAGAAGAAGCAGGGTAAATAAACAAAATTTATTTATTTGTTTCCATTTTACAAACATTTTTCAGTCTTCTTGAGGCAGACCCAGGCGAAACAACCACCCAATTCCGTCAATCTGACATCATCCATTCCGTCGATATCCAATCCGCAGCTAAACACTTCAATTTAAACTTAGAATTCGGCCCATATCGCTTCAAATACACTCGAAACGGCCGTCACCTTGCACTAGCAGGCCGTAAAGGCCATGTAGCTGCTTTTGATTGGGTCACAAAAAAATTACACGCAGAATTTAATGTGATGGAATCTGTTCACGATGTTTGTTGGTTGCATGTTGAGACAATGTTGGCTGTAGCACAAAAGGATTGGGTTTATATTTATGATAATCAAGGGATTGAACTGCATTGTTTGAAGAGAATGAATAAAGTTTTGAGGATGGAGTTTCTACCGTATCATTTTCTACTTGCTAGCGCTGTAAGTTATATTTTATAGTATATTCCACGAGAGAAAACAGTAACCAGAAACTTAATTTACACTTACACAATGAATTTAGTTACACAATTCGGCGCAAAATTTAAATATAGTATTAAAATATGATTTAATGATAATTTTTGAAATAAAATTAAAATTTTAATAAATATTAATACTTTTCTGCATCAATGCTTGTTATTGTTTGAATTTTTGGTTGTGTTAAGTATTTCATTGTTAAATCAACACAATAAAGTTCACAAGATTATGTAAAATATGTTGTTTTTAAAGCAAAACATTTTAATGGAAGCATATAATTGTTGTCATCAATACGGGTTATTTAAATTTCATATTGCTTATCAATTTATCAGTTATACAGGGTGTTCATCTTAAATGGGCCACCATTGCTATCTTGACAACTATAAGAGCTACAAAGACGGTTAAATAGGCGAACAATTTCTATTTTACAAGACAAATTTAAAGAAAAATTTTTTTTTTCGACCAGTGGTTCTTAAAATACGGGGACTATTTTTTTTTTACTTTAAATGAGAACATACATTTTTTATGTACCGTAGTACATACATATAATGTATTCCGAGATTGAACCACGGTAACCACTGAAAATGGTTACGGTTTAACTGCGGTTATTATGTTACCAGCACCGGGCTAGAAAAACGTAACGCTTTTCTTTAAAAATTTGGTAAACCAGCTAACAGCTAACTTCAACTTGTAAAATTTAAGATAAGTAGTTGAAATTTTTGAAGGCAAACTAAATCTAAACCCGTGAAACGTGTACGAAAGTGCTTATCCGCTCCTCGTTGGCTTATACGTTAGTAATTAGTATATATTTATATTTTGTATGTGCCTATCTGTCATGCGCCAAAATGTAACCACACCACAACCGCCGATCTAGCGCGGTTAGTTTGGTTACGGAAAAGTTACCAGATCTTTCATTAACCGCGTTCCGAAAACAACCGGTTATTGAAAAAGTTACTTTTTATATTTGATTTATATATCATTTTACATAACTACAGTACATTATTATTTTAGTATTTATAATTGAAAATACAATTTTGATGGTTCTAATCCCAGTCTACAACTAACACATGCAGTTTTAATATTAATTAATTACCATTTAAATAGAGCAAATGAATGTAAAATATATCTAATTATTCTATAATTAGCAAAAAAAAAACCTTAACTGTTGAAATCAACACAGATTATTGAAATTTCATGTTATTTCTTTGCTTCGCCTTCTAACAGGTTTCATGTCATCACATCTTACGAAAATTGCATTATTTTGTCCATTTCTCGTTCATTGAAATAGGTACATATGCAGATGTATGTATAATTAACTAGTAAACTCTTACTTTATTTAAGAATCTTTATCCGATTACCGATAGAAAGTGACAAAAGCTGAGATGGTAATATATATTTCGAGTGTGTAAACTTGCCCGCCATTTCAACCAATCAGATACAATGTTAAATTAGCTCCTATCTTTCCTTAACTGTTTTCTCTCGTGAAAGTATAGTAAAAATGACGCGGGAATCCAAATATTTTTAGAATGAAGAAGGCTTCCTGCATTGGCTGGATGTCTCAATCGGCCAAATAATTTCCAATTTCAACACGCGTACCGGTCGATTATCCATGCTATGTCAAAATCCTTGGAACGCCGTTCTCTGTACAGGCAGTTCCCGGGGCGTAGTCTCAATGTGGAGCCCTAATCTTCGCGAACCTTTAGCCAAACTTTTATGCCATAGTTCTAGTATGACAGGTTTAGATGTAGATCCTAGAGGACTGTATTTAGCTACGACTGGTACAGACAGATTAATAAAATTATGGGATGTTAGAAAATTGGAAGGGCCCTTACAAACCTATAAAGTTAGGGCTCCGGTTAATGATGTTAAATTTTCGCAAAAAGGTTTGCTCGGAATTGCGATGGGAAATGTTGTTGAAGTTTATAAGTAAGAAAAAAGTACAAATATAAAACATAAATTTATGAAAATATTTTGTAGAGATTGCGTCTTAAAATCAACAAAAAAATCTTATATGCGACATGTTTTGAATTGTCCCGTTCAAAATATACATTTTTGTCCGTACGAAGATGTTTTGGGTGTAGCATCATCCCGAGGCTTTCAATCCTTATTAGTTCCTGGTTCTGGCGAACCCAATTTCGACGCTTTGGAAGTAAATCCGTACCAAACTAAGCGCCAAAGACGAGAACAAGAAGTCAAACAACTTTTGGACAAAATTCAACCAGAATTTATCACCCTGGACCCAACAACTATTGCAGATATTGATGTCCCATCACTTCAGGATAAATTAGAAGCAAAGAAAAAATTATTAGTGAGATTTAAAATAAATTTTGAAGTGTTCCTAACATTAATTTGTGTGATTTTAGTATTTGAAAGCTCCAAAAATTGATTTTACAACAAGAAAAATTAAAAAGAATGTTAGTTCTGTTAAATGGGCTAAAAATAAGAAAATTATTCAGGAACAAGCAACAAAAGTAAGAAAATACATTTATATTTTTCAGTTTTTATAATAATATCTTTCAGGATTTTGTTAAAAATGTGAAAAATATTCCGAAAGATTTGCCCCAAGAATCTGACAAACCTAAACGGAAAAAAACCCCGAGTGTTCTAGACAGATTTTTACCCAAAACAGACAAATAATCCTACAATATAAGTTATTTTTGTAAAAAAAATAAATATTGTAATTTGAAAATGTCTTTATTCGTACAAAATGGCAGTAGTACCTTATCACAAATACTTATAACACATTATTAATCCTTTTTCTTTTAAATATAAAATGTTTAAAAAAAAAATTAGTTGCCTACAGGCGACGAAGTCTTGCTAAAATAAATGAGATCAGGAGTGACCAATTTTGCATCCTTAACAAAAGGACTAGTTAGAGCGTCTCTGGCAGAAATTCTTTTCCGAGGGTCATACGTTATTAATCTCTAAAAACAACAATTTATACAAATCTTTTCAAAATTATACAGGGTGATCGGCGTAAGCCTGGCACCAAGAACATTTCGTTTATTTTGAAAGATACAAAAAAAAAAAATAATAAGCCAAGTTTAACTAGTCAAAGGGGCTCATATATATCATTTCCGGCTTTAGCGAAAGTGGGTATATTTTTAAATGTAGCACAGGGAATCGGTATTTTCACATTTTTTTTCAGAATGTAATTACCTTCACAACGATTTCAAAATAAGTATATTAATAAAATTCCATACAAAACATAACAAGCTATGAAAACTATTTTATTATCTTAAAATAAAAGAAGTGGGGGTTCTAAGAGAATTTCTTTGATATTCTCCGAATATTAAAACTATATCAACCATTTCTTCATTTGTGTAACACATTATTGTAACAAAAAAATCTGATATGGCCAGCATAATATCTTCCGCCATTTAATTTTTGTTAACTTATATACATACAGTAGAGCGTCAATAATCCGGATTAATTGGGACCGGATCCCATCCGGATTTTTGACGTGTCCGGATTTTCGAAATAAACCAACAATAGCTATTTGTGTATTAAGAGCGCAAAATAGGACATTGTCGATTGAGAGGTTGTTGCCGCGCGACGTAGGAGCGCGGCATTCTCTCGAAATCGACAATGTCCACTTGCGCTCGAAACACACACAAGATTTTTTCTATAGTCGCTACCATAACATAAAATAATAAAATGTACACTTTGTACTTACACTACCACTCAATTAATAAGGATTAATATAAATAAAAAACGTCTTTTATATTTAATTTTAATTTATTGTTATTTCCCATTCTTCTTAACCTATTGCTTCAATCTAATCTAAATATTTTATAATTTCGCTTTTGTAAATGAATGCCCTATTTTATTTTCACAATAGTGCGGCATTTTTTTGGTTATGTAATATACCGACAGAGCAGTTATATGTCAGATTGATTTGTAAAGGTGGTAAATGTGTCACTACAGTGCCATTAGTTCCTGTCTAAACGTTCCCATTAAGAATGTACACAAGAAAGTGACATTTCTCAACATTGTATAGTTAGAAATTTGGACAGCGAGCGTTTTTTCTACTTTGTCGCGCTAGAGCGGCAAAGTGACATTTTGCGTTGACAAAAGAGAGCGCAAATGGCTACTTTCTATGTAGACTGTAGAAAAAATACTTTTTGGGTGTCTTCAACGCAAAATATTAGCTGCTATCGGTCATAATTTACTGTGATGTTTAGAGGAGAGGAGCGGATAAATGAAACTATTCATTATTAATAAGAAAATACATGTTTTAGTCGTTTTTGTTGCTGTATACAAACATTGTTCCTTTACAAGCAAAATTTTTTTTTCACAAGAATCGAATCCGGATTATCGATCGTCCAGATTTTTGACGTCCGGATTATTGACGCTCTACTGTACTTACATATTTACTAATGCTGGCTACTACATTAAGCAGGCCCGTGGAAAGCTGTTACGGGCCCTAGGGTAAGACAAACTAGCGAGCCCCTCAATGCTGGGGCAAGTAAAAGACTACTATACTTTTCAATTTGTAAAACATTTCCAATGTTTTATTATTTAACAAATAAATAAATCTTCACTTTTCATTAGGATTACCTCTCAAGTATAATGAAATACAAATACATGTAATAATATAGCTTGTGCAACATAAAAAATAAAAAATCTGTTGTGGCCAGCATAATACCTTCCATCAATCCTGTGTATAATATATAAATTCCATTCATAATTTTTCTTGCAAAAGATTCTAAATTTCCAGTAAAATTATTTCATAAAAAAACTATTCAAATTGCACTTGACACTGACATCTTCTTCTTCTTTAGCTTTTTCCATTCGTTAGGGGTCGCTATTTTTGCGTGTCGTTATCATTCAGTTCCTTTTCTCTCAAGTCCTTCCATCTTATCTTTGGTTTTCCTCTGTTTTTTCAACATCCTATTACTAAACTATTCATTCTTGTTCCAATATAATTCTTCATTTCTCCTCATGACATGTTCAAACCAATGTAATCATCTTTCTTGTATCTTTCTAGAAACTTGTAATACTAGAGTTATGAGTTATTTTCTTACCGTATCTTTCCGTGTTTTCCCCAACATCTACTTCAACATCCTCATCTCTGCCACATTAATTTACTTTTTATTGATACTGACATCTGTCAATTTGAATTATATGAATATATTAATAGTTTCCATGTTTAGCATAGCTGGCTGAATTATAAAATTTAATTTCTTTAAAATTCTTTAACTCCTGTAACAATGTGTTTGTTTTCTCTATTTTTGTTAATTTGTATTTTTATTTGTAATAAATAACAGATTATAGCAGTACAAAAATTTATATGTGATAGTGCCGGGTCCTGGGGCTACTGCCCCGTCTGACCCCCTCTTTCGACGGGCATGGCATTAAGTTCCTTTGCATATTATAGTAATATAACTATTGTTCCAATTTATTATGTATTATCCGTATTTTCTTCCCCCAGATCTTACCATAATTTTATTTTGTGATAGGCGTGTTAATTTCTTTTTAATTACAAACATGAAATTTAATTTATTAATTAGATATTTTATAAATCATATTTTAATATTTTCTTGTAAAATACTATAGTTTGGTTCACGAAAGATGACAATTCAAGGTCATTTATTAACCGTATGGTGTAATATTATTTACAGATAACTTCACTGCATTTCATATACATAGACGTGCAACATGAAATATTTATGCATACATTTTAACTGAAAAAATAAGTGTAATTTATTAGAAAATTATGTTTCTTTTTAAATAATACCTTTCTCAAAGATTTATGCTCTTCACCTATGTTTTTGCAAAACACAATAACCTAGATTTGACAAAACCCATTGAATAATTTGATTTAAATGTCAACGTCACTGGGTAAATATTAGCATAGAGGGCAATGTAGTAGATAATTGGATATCTGTTACTCTACGACATACGTCATTAATATTTGTAACGTGTTAGGAAGTAATGTCAACATGAACATATATCTGTCACACAACATAAACTACATAGACATACGTCAAGTAATCTTTCTAACATGAAATATTGCTAAGGTACTACTGTATTAAATGTTGTGTATTCTTTCTTCGAACAAGTAACCTTGAATTGTAATCTTTCGTGAACCAAAGTATACCATTTTTAATTTGAAATGATTAATTTATTGACAGTTATATAAATTTTAGATCTGAATTGTGTAACCAAGGAGATATGTTTATCTTTAAAGCATAGAATATATAGAAAAAGTAGATAATCTTTAATTTTTATAATAATACAAATCTCGAAAAAATGTAATTTAAATATGTATTTTTCAAAGAAAAACGGTTTTGAATTTCATGTGAAGTGCCATTTCCCGTTATTTGATTTACACCAAAATCTAATGGCTTCTTTCCATATTAGAATAAGGTAGAAATTTGAGTTAGAGCGTCCACACAGACATCATCGTGAAAACGTTAAAATCTGATTCTACGGACCTTAAAACGTGCTCATTTACCAAAACTCAATATGCGATTTTTAGTACGATCCCTATACCTCCCTTTGCCAAGGATAGCGGGACGTAAAAATGATTATTACTGTCATATTAAATAACAATACTAATGTAGGTAAATACTTTCCTTTTAATAAAATAAATGGTCGCCATTTTGAAATGGATGAAGTAAAACTAATGATATTTTGGTATCGTTGTGAAGGTAATTTTATGTACACTCTGAAAAAAATATAAAAACACCGATTCCTTATGCTAGATTTAAAGTTGTACACATTTCCACTAAGATCGAACAAAATTCTTACTACGATCATCTTATGAGCCCCTATGTCTAGTTTTGTTGCTTATTTAAATTTTTGGATCTTTCAAAATAAACCAAACATTTTTATACTTACTAAAAATAATTTTTTTGCTTCTTCATTTTTAAACGGCACAACATTTACCACATCCTGTGCCTCCCACTCAGGAAATGACGACTTAAAATCCGGCAGACATGAAACCCCCGGCCAAAATTGCTCCGTCGGCGTTCCCAATATCCGAAATATCCTAAACAGTTGATCTATTTCTGAATCTCCGTGAAATAACGGACGTTTCGTTATCATTTCGGCAAAAATACAACCAATACTCCATAAATCAACAGCCATTGAATAAAATTTTGATCCGAGTAATAATTCGGGCGCTCTGTACCACAAGGTTACAACTTCGTGGGTGTATGTGCGTAAAGGAATGGCGAAAGCCCTCGCCAGGCCGAAATCAGCGAGTTTAATGTGTCCTTCTCTGTCTATTAATAAGTTTTGAGGTTTTAAGTCTCTATGGAGGACTAAATGTGCGTGGCAATAAGCTATTCCTTGTAAAAGTTGATTTAAAAAGCTCTGCAGACATTGAAAATTAGTTTTTAGGATTGTAATGAATTGTATAATACCTTGATTAAGTCGTCTTCTAATTTAACAGTGCTCGCATCCAAAAATTCTTTCAAATCCATGTGCAAATATTCAAAAACTAAAAATATTTTGTTTTGGACAGCAATTACGTCTATTAGCTGGACTACTGCAGGGTGATTTAAAGTTCGGAGGGTTGAAATTTCTCGAATTGCAGTTGATGGAACGCCTTCTGTGTCCCTAAAAATTATAAAACTTGTTATTTATGGAACGAAATTTGTTATAATCCTAAAAATAATAAATGTTAATAAACAAGTCACCATGACTACGAATTCGCAACAATACAGGGTGTTCATTTTATTTTTTACGCTATAATTGCTATCTCGACAACTATAAGAGCTACGAAGTCGGTTAAATTAGCAAACAATTTCTATTTTATAATACTATTTCAATGAGCCTAATTTTTTTTTCAACGAGTGGTTTTCAAACTCTGGGCACCAACTTTATTATTTTACATGAGACCATATATTTTTTATTTACTTATGAAATAGAGAATTTTATTATGAATTCAATGATATATTTGCAAACCCGTAGATAACATTTTGTTTGAGAAAAATTCAAATAACTTTTTATTAATATCGCTACAATAAGAGTGCCACGAATGAAAAAAAAAAAGAATACGTATTATTTTTTTTTACATAGAATTAGAGTGCCCTGACAAAAAGAAGCAGGGCATCGAACCCGCCAAAACTGCGTTCGGTACAGGTTAATTTGTTTTTGAAAAATGGGTTCTTGTACGATTCTGGTTCAAGCATTAATAAAATTTGCAGTTTTGTTCTGGGTTTAGGTTCGGTTTGACCTAATGAAAATTTAATTAATGTTTTTTTTTTTAATAATCTTTATATATGTAAAAATAATTTAAAGTGCGAGCCGGAATTTATAAGTAATGCAACGCAAGACAAGAACATGAACACAATTTTTACGAATAATCAACACTTACAGCAACGCAGACGCAGAAGGCGTCGATCGTCGATGATCGGCTAAAAGTATTACGATTACGTATAGGTTTCGAACTGAAAATTAACCTAAACCGGAGCTGAACCCTGGACCAGAATTTTAATACCTGGTTCGGTTCCGACTCGGGTTCAATTGAAAAATATAACTGATGCCCTGGAAAATAGTGATTATTTTCTTCTTTTAATTGATCATAAATGTCAACAATTATTCGCGTATTTCTTTCATGGCATTCTAATTCTTGTAAAAAAAAATTAACACGTATTCATTTTTTCCGTTCGTGGCACTCTTATTATAGCCATATTTTAAAATGTATATAAAAATATTATATCACTGAATTCAGAATAAAATTTTCTATCGAATACGCATATAAAAAATATATAGTTCCATGTAAAATAACAAAGTTTGTGAACCACTGATTGAAATATAATAATTTTACGCTAATTGAATCGACTTCGTAGCTCTTGTAGTTCTCGAGATAGCAAAAGTGGACAAAATAAAATGAAAATTCTATATAAAACATTCAACTTTGTTTACGAAACAAATGAATTTTCTCCAACTGTAAATGTGACTATACAACTCATCGGAAAATAGACCAATCAGGTAGCTCAATTTTTCTTAGTTACGCTGTATAATATCGGCTATTTGCGTTGCTAAGTTGTGTTTCGCGAAACACAACGCTTGGCGTATTTCGGTCTCAAACAATTGAATCATATGTAATCATATCATCCATGAATATAAACAAACAATTAATATTTTTGACGTTTCGCAAAAATGAGTCGATTTGGTGCAGTTTCAAGCGAAGAAATTGAAAAAAATGTATCTTTAACAAGGCCGATGAGCACAGTAAGAACTGAAAAGTATGTATTGCGCCAATTTGAAGAATTTTGTAAAGAAAAAAATTATTGCTTAAATGAAGAAAAGTCTGAAAACGAGCTATGTACTATACTAGAAGATTGGGCTTATAATATGCGTAAAGTGAATGGTGAAGAATATAAAGAAGGTGTGTTAAAAACATTATGGAATCTTACTGCTAAACACATTCAGCAAACTTATTATAAGCAGTTCAATAAAATTATTGACCCTTTTAAAGGGGTTGCATTTCAAAAGGTAAGAGATGCGCGAAATTGTAAACGAAAAGTTTTACAAGGTATAGCTACTAAACGTAAACAAAGTTCATCAGCATTGACGTTAACTGAGCACCAAAAATTTTTGCAAACGTTTAACGAAGAATCTCCTGACGGCCTACAGAAGAAATTTTTTCATATTGTGTCAGTGGAATTGGCTTGGAGAGGGAAGGAAGGAGGTAAATGCTTAGTACAACATTTTAAGGAAGAAATAGACAACTATGGTTTTCCGACAGGACGCGTCGAATATAATCCAATTTTTGGCAAAACTGCGCAAGGGGGTGACAAAAATAACACTGACAGCAAATGGTTAGTTTCCAATAAAGAAAATGAAAATATCTGCCCAATCAAAAATGTTGTCTAGACGTACGCCCAACATCAAAACAGATCGCATTTTTCTGACTGTAAGCAAAGATTGGAATAAATATGAAAATAGTTATTGGTACAAAAATGTACCTGTAGGAGAAAACGAAATTAAAAAATGGACAAAAACTGCAGCCGAAAGCATTGGAATCGACACTAAAAAAGTGAAAATTACAAACCATTCGAATAGATCAACTGCAGTTAGTCAGTTATCATACGCAGGTATTAGTCCTCAAGAAATCACTAAAATTACTGGACATAGTAGTGCTGCTTCCCTGCAGCCTTATTTGCAACTGAGTGCTAACCATCATGAAAATATTCTCAAAAATTTGAGAACAAATTTAAATGGAAGTAAACCAAGAAATCCATTGACTGAAAATATTTCCGTGCAATCTTCAGCTTCCTCCAGCTGTAATTCTACTGACAATATAGTGTATAATAATTGTACGTTTAATATGTATTATAATAAATAATTTTCTCATGTTCAATAAATAATTTGTTTAATATAGTTGGTTGATTCGTTGTATAGTCAACATATACATATACAACTCGAGCTTCGAAAATCATCTGAATATACAGTTTCCGGACTCGATGTGTTACCTAGGAAACACAACTCCACCTGCGGTGTCGTGTTTCTTAGGCAACACATCTCGTCCTCCCAACTGTATATTCGATTATTTTCGAACCTCTTGTTGTATAACTACTGAAAATTATGTTCGTAAGTCTTTCAATGTGTTAAGTGTTTAGTGAAGCTTTTAAAACTTAGGAAATTTTAGCAAAGCATTTCGTTGTTAGTAGTTATTTAGTAGCGAGATAAGCTGAATCATGTGGTGCTACGGTACCTAAATCACGTAAACATCACATTATCCAGCCCTACTCGCAACTCATAAGCACATAGACGACTCCCTGGTGAGTGGTGAGCAAACAGCACTCCATTCTGTTATTAGATTAATAAATCAAGGCAAATAATCTATAACTTATAACTTGATTATTAAATAGTATAAATCACTTACGTTTCTATGCGAATCTTTTTCAGCGCGACATATTTACCGCTTATTTTATCTTTAGCTTTATACACAACCCCGTAGGTTCCTTCACCGATTTTTTCCACTCGTAAGAATTTATCCATTTTCGCTAATAATCTGCAGTTGCATTAGCAAGTAACAAACACAACTCATTCGTTTACCGGTTAAATGAGCGGGAAAGAACTCAGATATTTGGAGGTAACTTTATGAAAATTACCTCCTTATACCGTGCATAAAACAAATGAGTATATCGTTGTACAAAGCGTTCAAAAGGCATTGTTATTGAGTTGTTTAGACTTAAAAAATATATTAATTATCCTTTTACGCACAACTACTCACTACAAGAGCTTTGACAGAGCAATGTTGCCACTCTTTTGAACAAAAAAATACTACACTTCATTGCACCTTATAAGACAATAGCATTAGTTTAGATAGGGATAAAAATTGTACCCTTTGATTGGTCAGAATGCAAACCTAGTTCACAAAACGAAAAAATCACCTGTCAGTTGTCAATTTCAAATAAAATTTACAGATTTAAGTGATATTTAACTACGTTTTGTTGGTAATATTTAATATTCAGGTCTTGTACATTTTTACCAACAAAGTCTGGTTTCACGAATTTAAATTATTTATTTAATACATGTAAAATCGGTCGGCTCTCAAGCGTCATCTATTTTCTTAAATAAAACAAAAGTATAAAATAATTACACATATAATTATGAAACATACATAAAAACGTTAAACATTCATCACAGAAAAGAAAAACAACAAAATAATTCTTGGGTTAGTCTTTAAATCAGTTCAAAATAGCTGGGGCCGTGTTTGGCACCCGAAAGAAGCGAGGGTTGGTAATTAAGTCCAAGACTGGTCAAAGGTATTTCTCTTTCCAATTGTATATAAGATTTTTTCCACTCCCGATGATTTTTTTTTTTCATATTGTTAAATAATAGATAAAAATGTATCAAGTTCCTAGATTAGAATAATCTAGAGACTTTAAGAAAGATACTCCATCATAAAGTCACACTGATAGAAATATGATTTGGGACTAAATACTTCATTTCACGGAAGAAAATAGCATTGATTTAGATAGGGATATGAATTATGTTCTTTGATTGGTCAGAATGTAAACCTAATTTACAAAAACGAAAAAAAGTATCACCTGTCAGTTGTTGTCAGTTATCAAATAAAATTTACAGAAGTAATGTTTAACCATGTTTTATTGTAATTTTTAATATTCAGGTCTTGTACATTTTTACAGATAAAAATATTCATTATTGCTCGTGCTCAGCCGAGATGCGCTAACCTAGCAAAAATTAGCGTTTTTTGTTAGCGCTAGATGCGCACTGAACACTATTCATTTATTAAACTTGGCGCAAAAGCGCTGTTTAAAGTAAAAAAATAATTGACAGTTCTATCTGTATAGTAATGAAAGCTCGCAGACTTCATTTTGAAATGGAATTTATTACTTGAACTGTTAGAAGATACACCAGAAGTAAATATTATTAACCAGGTAATAAATTTGTTAGAAAGTGACGTTTATTGCAACCAAATATGACGCAAGCAGCTGCCCACTAGTTCACTAGATGTTTTAGCGAAATATTTCTTGCTAGCTATTTCTTCTAACACTATAGGTGCGTTCAATGGAGCTAGCAAATCTAGCAAATGCTTACTTAGCATTTGCTATCTGCTAGGGCGTGTATTGAACGATCTGCTTGTTTGCTATGTTTGAACTGTCAGATGACTTGTCAGTCAGTGAGGTTACGAAAATTGAAAACTTTGAAATATTGAATTTTTGCATAGAAGATAACACTGATATATTGAATGCAGTGTCAGATAAATAATTAATAGAAAATAAACTCTCAATGGTATTAATTACATGCATAAATTAATTTTAGTAGGATATTCCACGCAAGTGAACTCAAGTACAAATATTTTATGTTATTTTTACGTAATTCATTAATTTTCATTGAAAATATATTCAAATATTACAAATGATATTTGAATTTGTGCGCCATATTTTTTCATGCAGCAAAACAAGCGAGAAAATAGTCGCTTGCTTTGCTTACTTAGCAAAACGAGCAAATGCTAAGTTAGCAAGGCGTTCAGTACATTTTACTTCCGCTTTGCTCGATTTGCTAGCTTCATTGAACGCACCTTATATCAGCGCTAGATTCTAGCAAACCGTTCAATTATTTTACTAGTCTAGTGCTAGCTAACCCGACTGAACGCGAGCATTGACAAATTTTTGTTTTACGAATTTAAATTATTTATTTAACGCATGTAGCGCTATCTACAACTTTCCTACGTGAAATGAAGTTAAAAATTAAAAGTGTTCTAGCTTTGAATATATAATACATATAAGAATGGCAACGCATATGGCCTAGCAACATACTATGTCTGTCTCTTTTTATTCACAAAATTATTATAGATAGCTAGTGACTCCTACCACAAAACTATGAACTACGGTAAATCGTGCTGACAGCATTGCCAGATACTATTTGTTAGAGGTATTCAATAATCAATAATTCAAAAATATTGTTTCATAATAACCAGATAATATATTTTGAATCTTCAATATACATGTATACTTGTTTTACAGTAGCAAACTTAAAAACCTTTATAAAATTTTAACTTGCTGTTCTAGCTACGTGGCAATACTTTGCAACATCCACCTATTAGGTATTTTTTGAATTAACTCAGAAATAATTCGTATATGGAGGGATAGATGGCACGTTCTCTCGAAATATTTAATCTAAATACATTACGTTGCCATTCTTATATGTATTATATATTCAAAGGTTCTAGATTATTTTCTGAAATCACTTTTACACACCAACATCAAAAAAATCTCCAATATAGCTTGTGGCAACACTGGTTGCCACCAGTTTCACAGATTTAGTTATATTTTATTCAAAGATTTTTAACAATTATTACAAAATATTTGCACATTAAATACATTCATATATTCCTTTAACATTAAACTATATTTTTGTGCGGTACACAAAAAAATAAACCTATCTTTGGTGTAGTAAGGAGGCAAAATACAGATATTTAAAATAGAAGGATGTATAAGCATTTTATTCAATTTTCCCTCAATAAAATCGTTTATTTCTTCTTCCTAATATATTATTCCATATTTAATAATTTATAAATCTTATTTCCACATGCGCATTTGTATATTTTGTGAATATTTTCGCCCGTATTCGTTTGATAAACCAAATTGTTCGTCCTTGTGCAAGAAGTGAGATGTCTCTGCAGATTATTATGGTGGTGGCATTATTTTTCCGTTAGAATATTCTACGTTGATTTTATGCTTATAATTATATATTGTTATTGTTATATAGTTGAAAATATTGTTGTTATTGTTTCTACTACAATAAGCAGTTAATTGTTGCTGGTTTCAGTTGTAAGTAAAGTTTTTACAAGGTTATAGTTTGACGTTGATGAAAACAAGAATTTAATGCAATATTAGAATATTCATATATGGGTTTATAAGTAATATATTTTCAGATTTGTAAATAATAATGGCAGCAGACCAGTTTTCTCTGTGTTGGAATAATTTTCACAGTAACTTAAGTAGTGGTTTCCACTCTTTATATCAATCTGAAGATTTTGTAGATGTTACTTTAGCTGCTGAAGGCAGATATTTAAAAGCACATAAGATGGTTTTGTCTGTGTGCAGTCAATATTTTAAAGATTTATTTATTGTTAATCCATGTAAACATCCAATCGTTATATTAAAGGATGTTAGTTACAGTGCCTTAAGAGATCTGTTACAATTTATGTATTTGGGTGAAGTCAGTGTTTCGCAAGATGAATTAGCCAATTTAATGAAAGTTGCTGAATTATTACAAATCAAAGGTTTAACCGACGAAAACGTAGTAAGTTCTCATTCATTATTATCTCTAAGGAGCCATTTTAAATGTATATTTCGCAGGATACATCCCACATTTCGCGAAATGGTCTCAGCAACATTCACGTATCCGACAAATCCGATTCCCGAACATTTTTAAAACGTTCTAAACCGTTCAAAAAATCAAAACCAGACATCCCCTCAAAGGTCTCGCGTCTTGAACTAACCCCAGGTGCTATAGAAGAAGTCCGCAGCACTGCAGGTACCCTCACCCCACCGGGGGTGGAGTCCTGTGGCGATGCTTCCAGCATTTTGGAGCCCGAGTTACTTGTGACCCCTAAACAGGAACCGTTGGATATTGGAGCGGATAGTGAGACTTCTATGCCGGATGTAGATGTGTCAGCGATGTTAGATACTAGTTTGGGGGGAGAGACAAGTACAACGCCTCAACATTACACTCAGTGGAAGGAGGCGCAGTTTTCCACCCCGCCTGACCAGACCACACCGGGTAAGGGAAATTATTTTTTATTAAGTATTTCTTAAAAGCCCACATCTTTTGGAATACTTCCTCGTTAAAAAACTTGTATTCCACGAAAGAAAACAGTAACCAGAAGCTTGATTTACACAATGATAAACAATTAATTTAGTTACAAAGTTTGGAGCTAAATTTAAATATAGTGATAATATTATTATTTAATTATTGATTGAATTGATGATTGTATTGTTAATCATTTCATTGTTGTAATCAACACATTTAAATTTCACTTGATTAATATGTAAAGTACATTGGGTGGTAGAATGAACAAGTGATTAAAGGTTGATTAGCGAGCCGTGAATAGCAGTGTTTTAGAAAAAAAGCTTCAAATAACAGTTATAGAAAAATTAATTGTACGCAATTTTTATTTGAAATAAATAATCCATAAGTGATTGACAGCTAAAACACTGTTAATCAACTCCTCGCTAATCACACTTAATTGCAAGTTCATGTTTTTAAGCCAAAACATTTTAACGGGAGCATTTAATTGTTATAAACACAAATTTTATATTACTAATTAATTATACATATATCGAAATTACAAATCAGTTTCCCGTTCATGCCCAACATTCGCTCCATACATCAAAGTAGACACTAGCACTCCATTATATACACTTAACCGAGCATCTCTAGATACGTTAATGTTTCATGCAAATGTACCCAGAGCACCCATTACCTTACATCCCGCACTCATTATCCTTTTAATCTCGATGAATTCGACCATTTAAATGGAGCAAATAAATATAAAAATATGCGGACATGTATAATTATACGTATGTATAGACTACTGAACCTTTACTTTATTTAATAATTTTCTTATTATTCTTTTTCCGATTACCGACCGATAGAAAATGACAAAAGTTAAGATGGAGAAATATGTTTTCAGTGTGTAAACTTGCCCGTTATTTCAACCAATCAGAGACGGTTAAAATACCTCCTATCTTTTTTTCACTGTTTTCTCTCGTGGAACAGAGTATAGAGGTGATATAATTTTGAAAACAAATCGTAAAAATAGTTGTTATAGTGTGTTGAATTGTGTCGTGGTTGTGTGGTGTCGGACCAAGCAGCTGGGCAAAGAAGACCAAACAAATCATCAAAAAAGAAATGAACCAAACCTGCTTGGTTCTTCACCTATCCATTCGATATCTCGAGTAGAGAGTAGTAGCATTGGTTGGCATTTGGTTGTTAGGTGGGCTGCGGTTCGTGACGACTCCAAAAGGGCGGACGGTGGTGATCCACAACGGGCACATGTACACGCTGATGGTGGGGGGCAGCCCTACGCCGCCGACGCCGTCTCCAACGCCCACAGCGAGAGGCGACGCCCCGCGGGCCACCTGGGTGTGTGTCATGCAGCGCAAGCTCGCCTGCTCCGGCCAAGTCACCACCGCGCACACGCCCCCCAGAGCCCCCATGCTGCTCTCTTACTCCGGACACAACCACGCACAGCTCAACGACATTATACAGCGTCTAGATACAAATACACTTAAATAATAATTATTCGTTAAATATCAGTGCAGTGCCATAACAATCAATCATAAACCGGATATTTTTGGGGTTTTATTTATTATAAGCTTTGTACATGGCAATTTATTTGGCATTTTTTCTCATTTTTCATTATTGTATCTTTACAAATGTTGTGTATTATAATTATTGTTTGTACATATAGGAATTAAGATATTGTATAGTTACCCGGTTATTTACTTAATAAAACTTATTATAGGCTAATAATAAAAATTAAAATCTCCCTACTACGAGCCCCGTCCCACATAAGTTGATCCCCCCTCTTTAATTTCATTTTATTTAGTTAATTTATGATACATAAATTATCGCCAATTTTTATTAATATTACGGAAATTTTGTCGTTCTAATGACACTTAACAAGATATATTTTCTAATAGTATTTTATGTATTTAAAACGAAAAGTGAATCTTTAAGGTATGAGCAAGTTGTGAGTTTTGATTAAGTAGGCTAAATCACAATTGTTTGAAAGTCTTAGAATTTTTTTGACAATTCACAGATTGAAATTGAATTTTTCTGATTTCTTTAACATTATTATTCGTTATAATTGATTAAAAATACATTCATCAAGATATTTTGGATGAAGCTGCTGGAGGTGAAGAACAATAATGCCGCATAAATAAAGGATTCAGTATGAAAGAAAAGTCCTAGAACTTTAAAATGATACTTCTAAGTTCTAGGACTTTAATGTTTTCCTTTTTATTTTATAAACCGTTCAAAAATTGTTGCTATAGAAACCAGCATAATAGTTATTTGTATATCAAGGCCGCGAAATCACTCTTTAGCGTACCGAGAGAAAAATTGTCGCCGAGGCAAGACAATCTCGAGGACGCTAAAGGATTTCGCGGACAAGGTGTACACAATATTTTTTGTGCAACCGTAAAAAATATGTAATTACAAATTTTATTAATTTTAAATAGTTTCACTGTAAATTGAAAGTTGGCTTTCAAGGTAGCTATGGAATTGACATTTGATAAACAAAACAATTGTCATAGTGATTGTTTACTCAATTTCGCGGCCGCTACCATAACAACAACGCGAAATTCAATTTCGTGGCCTATATTGCGGCTGCGAAATGCCTATTTCTCGGCCGGTTGTACAAAAAATTATATTTTATTGTTTTCATGTAAAATGAAGTAATACTTAGTTTAACCAACAATTCAAGAAAAACTGAAAAAAAATTAAACGAATTTAAGTTGTAAAGATGTTAGATTCTATTACACAGGGTGTATCACGGAAAGTGAAACAGGCGTTTAATATGGGAAATCAGTTTTTCCGTGCGCATTGCTCCCCTAACAAAAAGTTTCAAATGGATGTTGTAAAGCAAAAATTTCTATATCTGAAACAATAAAAAAATCATTTTAACTACTTCATAACTGCAGAAATAAAATTTGAAAATTCACGGAATTACAATTTAAGAGTATTATTATTAGTATTATTATATATTATTATAGAATTAGAAACAAGAGACGCACAAAAGCGTAACGTTTTATTAGATTATTATATATTTATATTAGAAAATGTATATGTCCATAATATTAATAAAAATTGGCGATAATTTATGTTATGTTTGTATCAAAAAGTAACTAAATAAAATGAAATTAAAGCGGATGGGCCAACTGATATGGGACAGGGCTCATAACAGAATAAAACAATGAATTTTATTTGTTTTTATAGTTATCTCGTCTTATAGGTCTGTTTATGTTTACCCGGAGCCGTAAAGGAATGCCCCATTTAATCTACGATTCAAATCTCTTCAGACCTAGCGGAAAAATCGGCAACGGCAACAGCATTGGAAGCCACAAATATTGGGAATGTGTGCAAAATCGCAAAACTGGTTGCCGGGCTCGCTGCCTGTCTCTAAACGGATTAATTAAACAAACTTGTCGCGTTCATAACCATAATTCGCCTGTAGAATACATCAAACAGCGCGAGTTTTCAGGAGCTGTGTATTACATGCCTTTATAAAATATTCTAATTGTTATAAGTAACAATGTAAAATATGATTGTATTTTTGTAATTTTATACACCTATAATAGGTTTATTTTTATAATTTGCTAGTATAAACTGTTTTACAAATATGAAAATCAATAATTTAGCGCCTTCCAGTGTCCCTCCCCTCATACCGTCGCCATCTTTGTATTCCAGAATTCGCAAGTAAATTTATAACCGAATTTCTTCCAAAGATCTCTGAAACTATTGAGTAATTTATTGTAGTATTCTAACATATTAATCTAGAATAATGGCTGATAAAATTGAAGAAGTATTTAATAAAAATCATTCGTATAAATTTGTGCAAATTTCAATGTTTCATTTTTAGGTTAAAAAAGACATCGCCGAACTTGAAAATCTTCAAACGCGAGCCACTAGACAAAAAGTAAAAGACATTCTCAGTATTGAAATTCGACGGTTAGTATCTGAAGTAGTTAAATTGGAAGAACAGAAACCAAATGTCTCGTCGCCGACTGAAACAAACAGACCAAGCGTAGGAAGCAAAAGCTATCAAGTCAAATTAAACAATTATGGTAATAACTTAAATTAATAGTAATTAACGATTTTATTGATATCAATTGCTTTCAGCTTGGGATCAAACGCAAAAGTTCTTAAAACTTTATGTGACCATCCCCAAAGTTCAGACTTTACCGGCGGAAAATGTCTCTTGCAGTTGGACTGCGCGATCAGTTGAACTTAACGTGAAAGGATTAGAAAACAAGGATTATTTGTTTACCATTAAAAATCTTTTAAATAACATTGATACTGAAAAAAGCTCTTGGAAAGTTAAAACAGGTTAGTCGCGAATTTTTTTATTGAAATTATGGCGGAATTCCAATAACTGATGACATTTTGACGAACTAAAGTTCGGGTATTTATATCGCGAGATTTGCACAATCACATAACGAAAATAATTATAATTCTCGCAAAGAACAGAGTTTAGGGAATATTTTCAACTACTTATGATTCAAAACGTTTTTTCTCGAAGGATATTTTATTTATAAAAACTTGCATGTTTGAAAATTTATCTTTATCGGAAATATTATTATTAACGTCATTAGGCCGATATAAAGCCAATAACATAAGGGGCTGAAGTGGTATTGACAACTTTTTTTTGTTTATAAATTTTCCGTGACAAGAGTTCTGATGCATCCGTTATAAATCGTAACGTCCGGTGACCTTTTCACTTTTGTTAGTTCTGTTAAATCACGGTACAAAACGGTATGGCATTACGAAAATAATATATTGTGTTCTCAATTTTGGATTTTTAAAAGATAAAACATATTAACTGTCGTCAAAACTATGAAGAAATCTTCAATAAAATTTCATCATCTATGTATCAAATTCGTATTCAAAACCCGTTTAGCAACAATTGCGCCAAATTATTATTCTCTTTCTGTAAGCAATTAATTATTAATTGTGCGTTAACATCATAAAAATACAAATAAAGAAAATTGATAATAATTGAAGCACTTATGCAGACACTGTGCTGATAATGGCGGCAAAAGTCCTGGAAGAACGTTGGTCGCACGTCACTGAATTAGACAAAAAGGCGAGTGAGTCCAAAAAATTGGTTCCTGAAAAACCAGATGAAAATGTTGATCCCAGTGAGAGTCTCATGAGTATGATGAAAAAAATGTACGTTACACTTTTTAGAGAGAACTTAAATGACAATATTTATACTGAAACGCGCACTGAAAACATCGGTTACACGATATAGCAGTTTTCGGCATCCCTGAATAATTTTCAGGATGTATAGTCCAGTCAATAGAGGTTTGTACCTTGCAAAAATTTAATATATGTTGTTTAGGTCGGGACTCTGATGAAAAATTCAAGTTTTCGACCTTGGGGTGGGGCGGCGCTAGCCGCCATCTTTGATTAAAGGTGCAGAAAAAGTGTTTTAGCTCTTTTATCAAAAACAGTATCCCGTATCAAAATTTTACAATTAAAGTTCGTAATTTTTTGTACAGAAAAGGTTCGTACATTTTTTACCTAGGATGAACTCTCAAAGAGTTATGTTAACCAGAATAACAGTTTATGAAAAAAAAATTACTCAAAACATAAACAATATTAGGTATTTAATACTTATGCCCGGTTGCATGAACATTCATCAACGTTTTGTTTAATTAACGGATCATCAAAACAAACAAATGCAACGCAATTTTTGACAGCAATGATTTAAATGTCAAGAAGAAGGAAACTGATTCGAATTGGTTCATTTTGATGGTCCGTTAATTAAACAAAGCGTTGATGAACGTGTCTGCAACCGGACTTTAGTCTAATAGGTTTTGTTATTTATGCTATTTGTAACAGTTTACATTCATCATGGCGTCGAAAGAAGTAAATTATCGATGATTTTGAAATAATTTTTATTACATGATTTTTGATTTAGTGAGCGATTTGCGAGTTACTAACAATCATTTTTTCATCTGAAATTTCGACGATTAAAGATAAACAATATTACGTATTTAATACGTGACTTGACTGGACTAGTTATTTATTATAAATTATTTAAAATACTTTCAGGGCGTCAGGAATATTTATTAATTTATAAATATTTGTGGTACTATTTTTCGCCTCGCAATAAATATTTCCAGGCGCGTTTCAGTATATTTATATTGTTTTGAGTATTGTGCGCGTTGAATAAGAAGAATAATTGCAGGTATGAAAATGGGGACGATGAAATGAAGAGGATTATAGCGAAAGCCTGGACTGAAGGCCAGGAAAAAAGACAAACAGATATTTAAAAATAATACTATAATATTTATTGTATGCATTTTTATACACAATAAGAAAACATTCAGTTACTAAATGTTAAGAAACTCGTAATATAATAAACGTTCATTTCAAACATACACTTGATCTTATTTCCTAACAGGAAACGTTGTACTAACCAAATAAAAATATATATTTAATATATATAAATAGCTCAAATATTTACATGAAATTACAAAAAAAAAACACCCACAACAATACACAATAGTGAATAATACTGTTGAAGCTTGTAAGTATCGGGGTGTCATTGACTAGTTAGCTGTCAGCGGTTTCAGCAACTCCTCCCTTATTTCTTGGCTGCTAGAATGAAAAATCTCCAACATTCTCCCCCGCGTGCGCGCTATCAAATCATCCATATCCTCAATCGTCAAACCCTCTGTCGAAATGGGCGGGAGTGTCGTTATTATCACTTTTCCGTGGTCGAATCGCTTTGGCTTGTTCCGACTGTCGAGGAAATAATACGAAGAGAAGACAACCGGCAAGATGGGGATCTGCGCAGAGATGGCCATGTGGAAAGCGCCCTTCTTGAACGGGTGGATGTCGCCGGTATTGTGCCGAGTGCCCTCAGGGAATACCCAAAGCTTTATCTACACCAATATCATATTCTAGATAACATCAGTGCTAGGACAGACAGACAAAGATAAAAGAAAATATTTGGAATTTTTGTTTACTAACAGACTAAAATAAATGTTATCTTAATGTGACGATAGTTAACGACGAAACTAAATGGGATGTTATCAGCTTTTAAATAATAAATAAACCTTAATTTATATTGACAATGTATAATTATTAATGCCAGATTTTATTATCTTAAATAAAAACAATTATATTGTTTCTGGAAACAATTTTTCATTGTGTTAAAATTATTGTTGAAGGGAACTAACATATTTAAAATAAATTTTTATTATAGTTTGGTTCACGAAAGATGACTGTTCAAGGTCACTTGTTCAAAGAAAAAAAGAAAGAAATAAACCGTAACATTTTAGTGAACTCAAACCCAGAACCGAAGCTCACATATATTTTTCAGTTGAACCCGAGTCGGAACCGAATCATCTATTAAAATTCGGGTTCAGGTTCATTTTCAATTTTAAACGTAAGCGTAATTGTAATACAGCCGATTATCGACGCCTTCGACATCCGCATTGTTGTCTGTGTTGAGTGTTCGTGAAAATTGTGTCGTGTCCACATTTTAAGGAAAGATTTGTTATTCAAAAAACATTAATTCCATTTTCATTAGGTCGAACCGAACCTGAACCCGGAACAAAACCGCAAATATTATTAATGCTTGAACCAGACCCGCTACCACACCCGATCGCATCTTTCAAAAAAACAACTAACCTGAACTTTGGTTTTTGGCGGGTTCGACAGAAAAAATATATTTGACGTATGTCTTTGTAATTTATGTTGTGTGACATTTATGCGCAAATTGGTGACATTACTTTCTAACACACTACTAATAATAATGACGTATGTCGCAGAGTTACAAATATCTAATTATCTACTACACTGCCTTCTGTGCTAATGTTTATCCAGTGACGTTGACATTTATACCAAATTATTATTCCATGGTTTATGTCAAGTCTATGTTTTTGTATTTTGCAAAAATAAAGGTGAAAAATATAAATATTTGAGAAAGACATTATTTAAAAAGAAACATAATTTTCAAATAAATTACTTATTTTTTTCAGTTAAAATGTATCCATAAATATTTCTTGTTTGCATGCCTATGCATACGAAATGTAGTGAAGTTATCTACAAGTAATATTATACCAGACAGCTTATAAGTGACCTTGAATAGTCATATTTCGTGAACCAAACTATATCAATAATTTTAGCGCGTCCTACGTATTAATGCAGTTTAATCTATTTAATATTCTACGAAGGAATTCGATTGCAAATCCAACAAAAAACATGTAAATGTCACAACAAAATTTCTCTTTTGAGTAAATGCGTAGAACACAAATGGCATTTTAATTTGGTGATTTCTGTAAATTATATGAACACAAATGAGCTATTTATTTCTCTAATTGCAGTTGTTATCAATGTTTATGTTAAGAATGCATAAAACTTTAACTATAAAACCATAAATACAAGGAAGAAAATTTTGATTATAGGTTTATTTTATACAGGGTGGTGATCGGCACAGCCGATTATAGGGCTTTAACATGTAAAATTAGACTCATAATTTCGTGATTCCCTAATTATTTTAGGTAAAAAAGCTTCAAATAAAAGTTGTAGAGCAAAAAATTCTACATTGAATTACTAAACACAATTAATTTTGTATGCCTTGTAACGGCAAAATTAGGTATGAAAATGTCGAAAATCACCCCAAGAATGGATAGCAATGGAATTGAGACAAAATAAATAACAAATGTCTAACGGTTTATCTGTTATGTTAGGGTAATTTATTTTAATAATAATAATAAAAATAAATTAACCGATCTTGACAGATAAATCATTAACAATTGTTAATTTTTTGTTTCAATTTCATGACTATCTATTTTTGCGGTGATTTTCGACATTTTCATAGCTAATTTCTGCCGTTACAAGGTACACAAAATTAATTTTGTTAATTGATTCAGATGCAGAATTTTATGTCTCACAACTTTTATTTGAAGCTTTTTTACCAAAAGTAATTAGGGAAGTAGGAAATTACGAAAGTCTTATTTTACATATTACGTGATCTAAGTAAGGCTTATTTGATTAATAAATAATAAAGCGTTTTAAGCACGCTCGACCATGGGCCGTATTGATTGGAATGATTAATTAAATTAAAGAATTATAAGAAAAGAGAGTAAGTTTGTTATACTTTGTTCTTTTTGATGTATTCTGTGGCCTCGTTGAGCACAGAAATCGCCTTGTCCGAATTCATTCTATCAATGAAGATGAGCCCACAGAGCCATGCCGCCAACCCGAAGGGCCATGCATAGAAAAGTTCTTTTTTTGCTACGACTGTACATTTATCCATCACCGGCCAAATATCAAACATCCCTGCACAGAAATACCAGTGAGATAAAAGAAAGCATGCCACACACCGTATTTATTTACCCAAAATATCAAGTGAGCTTTGATGATTGGCCACTACAATACATGCCTGCTCCTTTTCCAACAATTCCCGGCCTCGCAGGTGCCACCTCATGCCCAACAATGTCGAAATATGATGGCATAACGACGATGCCAAACTATAAACAACAACACAAACTGTAATATTGTTGCTAAACAGACGCATTTGCCATAACACCGGTCTCCCAACATAACAATATCGCACAAATTTTTGAATAAAAAATTCATTTATACAACAATTAAACTACTTACAGAAGATTTCTCACATCACAAGGCTTAAATGCCATAATAGGAATCACCAAAACGGCGTTAATCATAACAATGGCATAATATAAGAAAAATTTTAAGTAATATCGAAAAGTATTGCTAGTTTCATACAAAAATGGTAGTATTAATATAAAACTAACTAAAACAACTTCACAATAGGACGCAGTCATTTTGCCACTTTGGTTCACATACGCGGAGAAACTGAATCTACAGATCACAGACGTCTGTTTGAAATTGATTTTTAACGCAGATAGAGTGGGCAACTGTTTTATCTCACACGCTCTTTGTTGGTATTTGTAAATTGTTGCGCCGACTGTACAATATGCGCAAACGTAAGGTCTTTCCAGTGGCGGTACGTCAGGTGAGTTATTTATGTATTAAGGACATAATTAAAACATTCCCGCATGCTATAATCTTGATTATGCCCGTGGTACATACAACGTTTCATTTTATTTTGGTTCTCGGAATTCAAAGATTCAGTAGGTATATTTGTATATTCGTTATCGCAGTGCTGGCGTTGTAAATTATAAATATGCTGTGGTTTCTACGTAATTTGTTGGTGTTGCTATGTTATTTGTTATAAACAATTTTAATTTAGTTGTCAAATGAAAATGACATATTGATTATTCCAAAAAAATACCAAATTAATTTGAGGCTGTACAAGGCAAGTTAGTTTTACAGAAGTCAAAAGACGAGTACAAGAAAGACTAAGAAAGTTGTGCGAGTGGCATTGTTCAAAAAATGTGATTTATCGAATTTGTTCTGTTGTCTGACATTTAACGATAAATCACGATTTTGATATGTTTGATCGCTGTTGCCTGGCAACTTTATAGACCCTCGGGCAATAAAAGCCAAATTGCGCCCGCTTTTGAGGGCGAAAAATAGTTATTTATTATACAAGACGATAAAGAGATACTTTATCGACAAGTGAAAGGTGTGAACTATCTTTCACGAGTCGATAAGGACTCTTTAACGTTGTGTATAATATATTATTTTATTTTGTACCTAATGTTTTCGATAATGTCAAGCCGCAACTAAATTTATATTACTAACTTTACGCGGGTTTGTCAAAATTATAAATTACAACTTTTAGTTACATTATGCATTATTATTTTTATATAGTGTAGATAAAAATTACTTTATATACTGTTGATGTTAAATTGTTACTTTATCAACAAAAAATGAACGCACAAAGCCTACTTTTAACATCAGATACAAAATAAACAAATTTTTGATTACAGAATAGTATTTTTTTTTTAATATTTGGCTTCACTTCACTCTACATTCACGAACCGCCACTGCATCTTTCTAAATAAAATCTCATTTTACACACAAACATACTACAAAAAAAAACATCAAATATCTAACAAAATCATACATACAGATTGAATTTCTTAGTTTTATTACAAATAATCCTAAATATTTTTAATTTCGTGCATCGTTCAAATTTCGTAGGTTATCGGCGCTGTTTTGACGTCCAATGAAAACACAGTATTTATTGTTTAAGAATGGCAGGTGTATCCTAAAATTTGTCATTTGACATTTAAAATACAAACAATATTAAAATTAAATTATGCCAGTTACAGCACATTCACCGAATATGAAGATGCAATAGTTGTTTGCACTAACTGAAAAGGTAAAACATATTCTGCAAACATATTTGACATCTTTCCAATGTCTTTATTGTAGGTTTTGTAGAAATATGTCTCTGGAAACAAATTTGCGAGCACAGCCGCGGTTAGATTTCAAATGGCTGAAAATAGAGTTGCAATCGTCTCTAACAACGGGGGATGGTTTGGCGAATTTGTGGAACGGCCTGATCCACGACGGAGAGCTGACAGGGCTGTTTTCAGACGGACTTCTCAATAGCTCAGGGGTAACTGCTCGGAAGGGGGAATCTGGGAAATATTATTGTGGGCTAAGGGTAATCAGAATATTATAATGACACTTGCACAAATGCATTGTCTTGTGCTTGAGTTATGAACTGTATCAGTTGCAGCTTTTACACCCAGTAAAGAATAGAACAAATGTAGCATGTGCATCAACAAGTGTAAAATAGTTTTATATTTTTAGAGGGTTGTACATAAAAAACAAAAACTTAGGCGTTTTTATTACGAGGGTCATTTCATAAATATTGCATACAATTGTTAATCATTTGTTTATTTTTATTACACTCTTTACAATCTATAACGCAACCAAAAGCCACCCTAGCCTTTGGGGTTATAAAAACCAAACTGTGGCCCAGGGTGAGTTCCCGAGCAAGGTTTGTGCTCCGGACAGCTAAACGGAGACGAGGTGGTCCGACGTCGCTGAAATAAGGGTAGAAGAAAGGGCGCCAGTCATGATGATTCCTTTGTAATCATAAGCAAATATCATCATTTGTTTGACTTTTGATTGAGCTCTCCGAATTTTTTTTTTTGGTCGTGGGGAATTTGGACCTCTCCATTCGTGGGACTGTGATTTCAACTCCGGCTCAAAATCTTTAACCGACATCAATAGCGACTATTCGATACAAGAATGCTTGACCTTCCAACGTCGAATCTTTGTTTCAGTAAGGTTGCAATGTCCAAGCGTTTCTGCTTCCGTTTAGCAGTCAAACAGTGAGACACCCATCACGCAGAAAATTTTCTCTTGTTTAAATCTTGTCAGAATTCGGAAAATTGACGTTAGTGGAATCCCTGTGGTTTCAGAAAGTTCCTCACATATCGCACGACGATCTTTAAGAGAATCTTTCACTTCGTTCATTTGTTGATGTTTTCGGTCTTCCTGATCATCGTTTATGCTCACACGACCACCACGAAAACGATTAGACCAACGAGACATTGTACTATGGTCCACTGTTAAGTCACCTCAAACTTCACTTAAAGCACTGTGGATTTATGTTGGGTTTCTGCCACTTAAAGTTTCGATCTTAAGCTAGTGAAGTGAAATCCATAAAATCTTAATAATCTTTGGCGTGCAGCTAGATTAAGTATTGTTCGATGTAAATCCAAAATTTTAGTCACCTTGCCCAGTTACAATCGGAGTTATTGAACTCTTTAAGTTGGAAGATTTAACATGGTGGGTATAGGGAAGCTCAAGAAATCATTGACATAATTGCCTCCAGAATCGCGAAAACCCATAAACTTTTGACTAAAAACTAGCTGAATATAAATGAAGGCCTGGGGAAAAAACTAGTTAAAAAATGCATGTCCATATAGTTTCAAAGATATAAAAAAATAATTGGAAATTCATCAGATATTTTCAATCTCTGCCCATGTATTGAGAAACATTCAAGATGATTTCTAACTTTCGGCATTTCTCTTTATTTTGTTAACCTCACGATTACAACCATTAGCTGCTGCAGTAACTAGCAGAATAAACATAATATGCAAATAGGCATGTAATTTGAAGCAGGCAGACAACTCTTGAGTTTGTGTACATTTTTCGGCACGGAATCAATAGATGGCATTGCTTTCATGAACCAATTACCTTAATGTACGATCTCTGATCTTCAACAGTTACAATACTCAAGACACGTGTAGTGTGCAGGCTCCATTTCTAGCTGACGTTTGTGTAAAACATCTCATAAAAACGGTCGGTTCTTAAGCGCTATTTACTATGTTCTTACGTGAAATGTCACTGTTGTTGCATCATCCAATTCACAGTGTTGCCAAACTGTGCATTATTTATGAAATGACCATCGTATGAATAAAAATCAAACGCCTTTAATACCCTTTGTTGACTTTAACTTCGTGTGTTCAGGTCCTTACTTGTCCGTGTTGCGACGGAATTTGCGGTCCGCATTCCGGCTGTAATTGTCAACCATGTCAAAAACTAGACGCTGAAGAATCTTCCAAAAAACAAGATAAAACTCCGTTAGCTTCTCCCCAATTTCTCCTCGACTCTTGGACATGGGGCACTCAACCAACTAAAGATCAACTTGCTTCTTGTCTTTTAAGTTTAAATTCCGAACAACAAAAACTATGTTCTCAAGCCGCTAACACATCCCTTAGTTCTAATCGTCTGCACCAACGTTTAACCATATTTCGAAGATATTTTATCGCTTTAAGCCGCGCTACAAATAATAACGATTTAGACAAAATTCAAACTCGGAAAAATGTCCCGGAAAATGTTGGAAAATCAAATAAAACTAGCCTGTTTTCAACTTTAGATCCAACTATGGGTCTCGCGAGAGTTGGATCAAGAACTGCCCTCAATTTTTCGTTCGCGTTTTTGAAACGAGCTTGGAGATTAGGAGAAGATGTTGATCTTTGTAGTGAACTATTAAAAGAGTCTTTGGATGCGCTACAAATTCTACCAGTAGGGACTTTGTTTGATGAATCAAATGTGTCTGTTGTATGGCTGGAAGTTGTAGAAAGATCGGCAAAGTTTTTGCGCCAAGTTGTTACAGGGGATGTAGCTTGTGATCAGCAATATTGCGAAGTTCCTATGGTGGATAAACACACGTCTTTGTGTTTGTTGCTCGAATTGGCCATACAGAGAGGTAAAAAATATTTATACTTGCTATCGATTTTAATTCAATATTTGCTAGTGAATAACAAGTAATAAACAAAATTTTGCTCACTTTAAATACCCTGGAGAATGAGTTACTGGCTTCCCCGAAAGAAAAGATGATCTATTCTACTGTGGGTCATAACCCAATACTGTTTAAAAAAATCTGTTGTGGCCAGCACAATACCTTCCGTCATTTCTATGTATTTTATATAAATTCCACACAGAAAGTTTCTTGTATTTTCAGTAATATTATTTCACATACATATTATGTAAATTATTATAGGTCTCGTGGCCGCGTGCCTAAGTGTCTGGTCGCGAATTTGGGAAATCGGGTTCAATTCCGACCGACGTTACATATTTTGAATTTCAAATGGCACAAAATTGACCCCTGTGGTGTACTCTCCACGTCAGCAATGAGTGCTCGTGAGGTAACGCCTGTGTACAAAGCAGATTGGCACAGCAAGAAATGGGTAATATGCCGTGATGATATATATTTTATTTGTAAATTGTACTTGACAGCTTGAAACTGACATCTGCCAATTAGTAATATTGAATTATTGAAACTCTTTCCAGGATGAGGCAGCAAAGATTACAATATTTATGAAAATTAATTTCTTTACAAATGGTTATCTCTAAATAAATTTGATTTTAAGATAATAATGCAATCAAATCGTATAGAAAATAAAATATTCTTTAATATTTGTAAAAACATTAAATGTCAAAAAATGATATTTAACTGTGTTTTTGTAAGAAAAACAGTTAAAAGCTTCAAATTAAGGTACTTCCGGTTGTTCAGTTGTAACCAAAATCTAATCAAGTCTTCATTTAGATGTAAGAATGAGGAATTCGAAAAAATTATAATTTTTGGAACTGAAGTTACTGCGATTGAAACGGTCGTCACAAACACACACACATACTCACATACAAACATCGTAAAAATAGTAAATTCGTATTTCATAACGGAATTATATATTTCCATGTAATTTGCAATAAATATTTAAATAAAACTGGATCCAGAAAGAATACCATAAATGGTGCAACTTTCAACTGTTTAATACCCCCAATATAAAACATATATGTATGGCATTTGTGAATTTTTATTTCAAATTATGATTATAACTATGAAATATGAGGCGGTATACCATCAACCACTGCCCCACTTTAAGCGGCTGACGAAATCGCAAGGGTGCGGGGACCCGTATATACATCCAGGGTGTCTGGCTATACATTTTTTTGTCTTTTAGGGTAAAAATTGCCAGTTGACTAAAGCCTGGATGGAATGGCATGGATAATTTTTTATAGGTAAAATTCAGAACAATAAAAGGCTTTACCGCTCCCTGTAACGATTGAAAACATCTGGCATTTATTATCAGCTATCATTTACATATACATAATATCATTTTATGCAGGTCCCGTACAGAATAGATTCTAAAATATCAATTTTTTAAACAGTTTTGGGTCATGACCCACAACTGGGTAGATATGTTTTTATCCGGAGAAGACAGCGTATCGTTGTCCAGAATATTTAAAATATATCAAATTAATTTACAAATATTGTTTAAAGTGTGCACTACTTTTTCCCGCGTAATTTTCAGGCACATTGAGTAGCATTCTAGATGCTGTGCTCCTCCTATTAAATCTGTGGGATAAAGCAACTTACCAAGATGATAACAGATCTACTGTTCACCGCGAAAGTGCTAGCGCTCCTCTTTTGCCATTTTTGCGCCGTTTTGAACAAATACCAAGTATTAAAAGACGATACAGTTCCATAGAAGATGACGATACATTCAAAAGTCCAACACATTGTTTCCTAAAGTTTTTATCTTTACCGGAAGATGATACAATTTCAGTGGATTTGCGTCAAGCAGCCGTGTTTATTATGTCGCATTTAGATAGACTTGCGAGGCCCCATATTCCCCGGCCCGGCCATAACGGTTAGAAAAATATATTCCTAACTTAACTACTTTACTAATTTATTTATTTTATGGCGTAGGGGGCTACCAAAGCTTTTTAGGTTGGGGTTGGCTTTGTTGGGGCTCTGGCCAGTCCCTCCACACTTGCGACGCATTTGCTGAACACGGTGTTAAACAACTTAGTACGTCAGAACATTGTTTATTAATTCTAACAAATGCGGGAAAGTTGTTTAAGATGTATTACAGTAGTGAAACTCAATGTCCGCAAATTATAGACGGACTTAAAGATAAAGAAATTGTGCAGATTGCTTCGCATACAGAAGGAAAACATTTTATGGCACTTACAAAAGATTATGAGGTGTATAGCTGGGGAAATGGCGACGGCGGAAGATTGGGTGAGTTTCTTTTTATTTCAATAATTTAAAACTTAGAATTAGAATTGGCAAAATTTATTAATAGTTATTAGAGGCTAGCTATAGTTATTATTTATAGGCCACGGCGATACATCTTCCAAAGACGAGCCCAAACTTATCGACGCATTACGCGACAAACAAATAACATTCATATCTTGCGGCGGTTCGCACTCCTCCGCTATAAGCGCTTGCGGGGACCTATATACTTGGGGCCGCGACAATTACGGCTGTTTGGGGCACGGTCAATGTGAAGACCTCCTCGTCCCAACCCTCGTTTCATCTCTTTCGGGCGAACGCGTAACTCACGTTGCTTGCGGGTCAGGCGACGCACACACCCTCTGTTGCACCGCTTCTGGAAAGGTTTACAGCTGGGGGGATGGAGATTATGGAAAATTGGGACGGGGAGGTTCGGATGGGTGTAAAACTCCGAGAATTGTTGAGGCTTTGGTCGGGGAAAATGTGATCCATGTGGCGTGTGGAGTTCATTTTAGTTTGGCGCTAACGGCAGATGGGAAGCTGTATACTTGGGGGAAAGGGGATTATTGGAGGTTGGGGCATCAAACTGATGAACATCAGAGGTATCCCAAGCAGATTGAAACATTGAATGGGAAATTTGTTCGGGCTGTGAGTTTGGGGTCCGGGCATTGTTTGGCTCTCACCGACACAGATGATGTAAGTGAAAAAAAAAATATTAAACGCATTTGTGCAACAAAGTGTGAAATGCTCGATTTTCGTTAGGTTTATGGTTGGGGCCGAAATGATTACGGACAAGTAACCGACCTCACATCACAATTTATTCATCGCCCGACTATAGTAACAGCTTTGAGTGGCCGTGGATTAGCTGGAGTAGCATGCGGCCCTCTCCAAAGTTTTGCCTGGTCTGATCAGGCCATTTGTACCACATTACCGCGTCAACCTTTCGTTTTAGACCTACAGGAACACACTTTAAAATTGTTAGATCAGTTACTAGAAGTCACAGCTGTATGCCAATCGAATAGTCAACCAAATAGTCAGGATAAAGAATGTATTGCTGTATCGGCACTCAACTTATTAAATTTACAAGTGAGAATTATTAATAGGGCACCTGCACCTACGTCACAACATGGCGGGTGAACAGCTGATTCTGGACAACCAAGCTTTAGCTTAACATTGCGTGTTATGCAAAATTAAAACTCATATTTTTTTTACAAAAAAGGGTTCTTACATTTTTTACCTAGGATGACTTGTCAGAGTTAAACAATATATAACCATTATTAGGTATTTAATACTTAGGCTAATAGGTTTTGTTATGTATAACAGTTTACATTCACCGTGACATTGAAAGAAGTAAATTATCGATGATATTTAAATTTATCAATACTTTCCTACAAATTCATCCACCACTATGTCATGTATTACTCGATTTTTGATTCGATGAGTGATTCATGAAATACTTCTAAAATTTTAAAAATCTACGATTTAGAACTTATTTTTTCATCTGAAATTTCGCCACGTATTAAATACGTAATATTGTTTATCTTTAATCGTGTCGAAATTTCAAATGAAAATATGAATTCTAAACCGATCTAATCACTTTTTTTTTCATTTTTCCTGAGTGTCTGGTCGCGAATCCGGGGATCCGGGTTCGATCTCGACCGACGTCAAATATTTCGAATATTAAAATGATACAAAATTGACCCCTGTGGTGCATTCTCCACGACAGCAATAAGTGCCCGTGATGTGACGTCTGGTAAACGCCCGCACTACAAATATGTCATCATTACCGAAATCTGTGTACAAAGCAGATTGGCACACCCAGAAAAAAGTATATTATTACTATTATATGTCGTGATGATATATTTATTTATCACTTTTTCCATAAGAAAACAATGTGTTGTAAAAAATAATAAAAGTTTACGGGACGATATTTCTCCATAAGACGCAATGTAAACTGAAGGTTGTTAGCCGCCATGTTGAAACGTCACATGCAAGTGCCGCATTATCGTTTAAACTTATTTATAATATTTTATTTTTAGTTACACACATTAATAAGCCACAATATGGATGTTTCTTCTGTGGGTTTGGGCATAAGTTCAAAATTATTAAACAGTTTAAAAAGCCAAGTTGTCGCTCTTGCCAGTGGCGGAAATATTCTTCCAACAATTCAAGCCGCCGCGCAAGCAACTCTTCAAGCCGGATGGTCAATTCTTTTACCAACAGCAAACGAAAGAGCCAAAACTTTAAGTTCATTGTTACCTACCACTGGTTTAGAACCAACTACAGTCAGCTTAGGCCAAAGATTCATGACAGATTTACTCGTCTCAAGTTTAATGGCCGACGGCGGACTCGAAACGGCATTAAATGCAGCAATTCACATAGAATTAAACGAAAGCGATGAAGGAATATTTGAATCACATGTTCCGTTGTTACATTTAGTTAAACAATTATTGAGAAATACTAGCAGTTTGACACAAACAAGACTTAAAAATATTAGCGCGTCGTATAAATTCAACAAAAACGATTTATCACCGAGTTTGGAATTATTAATAAGATTTCAACGGTTGCTGATTTGTAAAATATTCCAACAAAACAGCGAAATAGTATACGGAGCTGAAAGTTTATTGGAAAAATACTTGATACAATTAATGTCGCATATAACAGAAACTTTAAACCTCGCTTACGACGTAGCGTCAGTGAGCCACAAGCATTTTTCAACAGTAATATTCCTTTTGCGCGATGATTTAACCGGCGTCCTAATCCCAGAACTTATTATATCTCTCATAATGCTTCAACAACAAAGAGTCTTATTCCTTTATCCAATGAATTGGCTGCAAGTTTTAGAGCCCTTACTTGTAGATTTGGATAGAATATGCCGCCTGGCGCCAAGTTTAGATGCAGCAGATGCCGATGATTTATCATGGGCTGGAGTTAGTGTTAGAGGCAATCAACAGACACAATTAGCCGCTAAAAGTGAGGAATTGCCGCTCGTAAGACGAGCGGATTTAGAAAACCATAATTTGGATGGGGGACTTTGGTTGGTTATCAACGGAAGAGTTTATGATGTTCAAGATTTTCGCTGTGAAGACGCGTGTACTACCGATTTATTACACAAATACGCCGGAAAAGACGCCAGTCACAAATTCAATTCCACGCCTCATTCTTTGCACGCTTTACAATTAATGGAAACATTTCTCGTCGGAAACTACTCCCAAACTGAATTAGAAATCAACGAAAACATCCTACAAGACACACACAGTTGCACTAATATCTTAGGAACGTTATTAGACACCGAACGCGCTTTAGGTTATTTATTAGGTCTTCACGCGCATTGTCTCCGACAAAGTCTACCCTTACAACCTGCTGAAATTGCAAGTAAAACGTTGTTACATGCGCCGTTTTTGCAAGCGGGGTTGCAACAGCAACAACCGCCGAATCCTTTTGAGGAGGAAAAGGGTGAAGCCCGAAGTACGAATTCTACAGCAGGTAATACGCCCACTGAACCTAAGCAGGATTTTACGCATGTGACGAATTTAAACGAAAGTAATTTGTCAACGGCGAATATTACTTCGTTTATTCACGACCTAGCAGAAAGCAGATTGTCGGTGAGTTTTAAATATTATATTCTATGATTAAATATTAAGTAATGCGTTGTTTATGTATCCATCCGTGCTTAGCAACGCGGCATTATTTACCCGTTGTTATGTTAACAAAACTCGCTAAGTTAGTAGTAAAAAATCTGATGTGGCCAGTACACGACCTCCCGCCAATTCCATGTTTAAAATAGCAATGAGCTTTAGTAAAATATCACTTCCGATTGATCGTTTGTAAACAAAATCTAATTTGTTGTTTCAAATACATTGTACGAAATTTTGGTTTATATTTTGTTTTTTCTCGAAAATCTATTGACCTCCAAATTAAGTACCACTTCCGGCTTATCATATACAGGATGGTATTGATCGTTTATAAACAAAATCTAATTTGTTGTTTCAAATAGAATGTAAGACGAAATTTTGGTTTATATTTTATTATGTTTTTCCTCGAAATTCTATTAAGAGCTCTAAATTAAGTACCACTTCCAGCTTATCATATACACGATGGTGACGGTTCAGGGTGAACATAGGGATTTAACATAGAATACAACTTTTAAATACTAAATTTGAGAAGTTTTGGATCATATTTTAATATATTTTTTCATGAAAATCTGTTTAGAGCTTCCAGTAAAGTACCACTTCCAAACCGGATTGATAAACCATCAATTTTAGAAAAAATCTAATATGCCGTTCTCATTAATACAAAAGTCTTAAATATCAATTTGAAAATTTGGATTATAATATAATACTGTTTTCGCGGAAAATCTTTTCGACCGTTCAGATCTTCAAGTAAAGTATCACTTCCGGTTTATCAATTTTAACCAAACTCTAATTGAAAAGTTTTGGATTATATTTTAATATAGATTTTCATTAAAAACTGTTTGGGCTTCAAGTAAAGTATCTCTTCCGGTTATCCAATATTACCCAAAATCTAATTAACTCTTTAAATAAATACAGAAAGCTTAAATACGGAAAATAGAATTTTTTTTAAGTTTGATATGAGTTATCGTGGAAGAAAAAATCGTCACACACACAGACAGACATTGTAAAAATAGTAAATTCGTACTTATTCACTGAAAACTCACTATCGAATTTTTAGACGGAAAACATTACCTCCCTTACCTACGTATGCAGGTTGGCGGGAGGTAATAAGTATAATTCAGAGGATGAATGTTATATGAAATATATTTTGTAGGATTCCAGAGTTTCAGCGTTTTTAGCAGTAGTAGACCAATACTGCAAACACAATAATTTCATGACGCATGTAGACTTTTCGTTCGACCACCCTGTAGAAGAAATCGGCAGAGTTTTATACGCAGTTCTCATAAAACATTTAGGATTGAGTTATATTCTACTCCCATTTTTAGATTCATGTAAGATTTAATAAAATAAGTAAAAAATAGGGAACATTTTTTTTATTAATAATTTGTTATAGATTTACAACAACAACATAATAAACTATCAAAAAGTGTATCAGACATGATCAAATTAGTCCACACAACAAAATGGAACTTAGTCAAAATGAGACAAGAACAAAATCGTAGTTACAAGGAAGTTTGCATTCCAGTTTTGGAAAAATGTCGATTTCTTCTGTACGAAGTTCGCCCCGCAGTTTCTCTAGAAATATGCGCCTTCAACAAAATAAACGTCCTTTATAGAGAACCAAGAGTTAAAAGTTTAGTCAAAAAAATAATCAAAAACTTAAAATGCGGTAGCCACACTTCAGAAATACAAAAACCAGAAGATATAGTCAACGCTTCAATTCAAAGTCAAAGCGTTGAAAGAAATCGCACCGAAACTTCTTCTAGTGATTGTAAAATCGGCACTGATGATGTCAACAATGAAATAAAAGCGTCAGAGAAAAATAAAGCTCAGAATCACAATCAAAAATTGAAAGAAAATAATGAATCCAAAGAAGAAACAACAGTTAAAACTGAAAATCGCCAATATTTGGTTGGCGTGTTGAACAAAATCAGTGAAAAACAAATTAGAAATTTACAAAGCGAAAATCCAAAACTAATGAACCATATTATAGAATTTGTAACTCTAGATAACACTTGTGATATAGATAACTTGCGAAAAGCAATGTACTGCCAAGTACAGAGATGCAAAATTCGTAAAGATGGTATAGAAATGATCAAACAACTTCTCAAACGAAACAATTTAATTCCTAGTGTTAAATACGCAACTTTAAACGGTTATTTGGGCCTTAAAAACCACCACCATAATTTGGAAACAATAAACCATTGTTTGGAAAACGTCCAATTGGTAACACCCTTACAAAAAACTGAAATATTATTGGCCCAATCTGCCGTAACAGAGTGGTGTATCGACACACTACGCCACTACATTTTAAAAGACAATTTCCCTAAAAATACCAAAAAAATATCAAACACTAAAGTGAATATTAACATCGGCACTTACACCCTTCTCAGGGAACTGCCCCGCGCTAGATTCCTCCTCGTTATTTTGGGAATGTTAGCGTCAAACTCTTACATTTCAGCAGAGTTAAGCCTCTTGGTAAATTCAGGATTGTTGAGTTCTGTTCTAACTTTGTTAAAACAAACAGGATGTGAAACGGTTGTTAATTCGAGGAAACCGGTAGAAAGTTATGTGATTTATGAAGATATGGTTGAAAATACTAAAACCAAGGCGAGTCCCATGGGCGGGCCGGAGTTGGCGACTTATATGAAAATTGGGACTAGGGTCATCCGAGGCGCCGATTGGAAATGGGGAGACCAGGTAAGAAAATTATTTTATCCAATACCTGCTATTTATAGAGATTATACTGATTTTAAACAAATAAAGTGGGTCATAAGTCACTAGTTTTAAATATAAAGATTTATTCTGTGATTCTGCTATTACATTTTTTGTCAAACATTTCACAATTTTTAATGTGAAACATCTAATGGCGCGCCTATACGGGGGTAAAAACGAGTCCTTCGGCCAGCCTCTTGACTCGTCTGCTCTCTTCGCCTCGACTCGGCGCTCCACGCTCTCCACTTTATGAGTATGTATAGGTATATCGGTGTATCGGAACGAATTTGTGAAAGCTGTGTCGTTTCGAGGAATAAATACTTCAATAAAAATAAATTTCGATGTTTCACATCTGCCAGGTGTACCGCGACGGCTCACTTTTTTTCACTTATTAATATTAACATTTATATTAAAGTCAAGCGAACATGATTTATCCGTTTGAAGTGTGAAATTTGTTGAATTTTTATTAGAATTTGAAAAATTAAATTAGTTTCATGGTTCGCCCGACTTTTCAACATATTCTTCTACCGCAGTGGATAATTTCCACCCATCGTTTCGTTTAAGAGCGGTGATATTTCCAAGAGTGACGGAAGATCGCCTTAAATTGTGGCCATTATACAATGGGGTCATTTAAATAAAAAAAAAACGTTTTTTTTATAAAATCATATCTCTGAATCTAAAGACTTGTAAAGTGTAAAACATACACCTACATATTTAATTTGACCTATTCTTTCAAGAAAAAATAAATTAGAAAATGAGAAATGACCCTATTGTGCGTCTGGTAGTTTTAAATAAGATGCAATTTTAATCGGTATCTTTGAAAGAGAATTAATTCCAACTGATTAAATAGTGCATTTTTGTTTTTGATAGTTCAAGAAGAACGTGCGATGAGGTACAATTTTAGGACGCAAAGACATAGGCCCATATTCCAAGCGCATTTTTATAATAAAAGCGTTTTTATGGAGCTCGCTTTTACATTATATTCTTATGAGGAATGTGCTTCATAAAAGCGCTTTTATTATAAAAGTGCGCTTTTTTGTGAAAATCAATAGAATTGACAGGATATCCTTCTTCAATAATGATAAAACTACGTGCTTTATTTGTTTTGTATTACGAATTGAATGTGTAGTTATGACCCCCTGTCCTGGATGTGATCAACTGATAGATTTATCTGTTCATTACAGCGACATGTCCCAGCAATTCCCATTAATAATTAGATACCTTGATCATTAAATATTCACTGTCCGGTGCCATTTTCAAAAATAGTTCAATGTGTTCTTTTTCCATAATTTTGACCTTGTTAAACAGACTATATTTTGATATATCAACATTTTTATAAATAATTAATGTTGATTTTAGCATCGACAATTTCAGCAAAATAAGCCAGTATTCTTTCTTCATTTGTGCCATTAATTCCTTTTTCCTCCCTCCAGCAGTTAAATTGATGAAATTCCTTTTCATACTCAACCCTAGATTTCTCAGGTATTAAATTGGAGCACGCTAATTTAGCAGCTTCTTGAATGTTTTCGGGAAAAACTAAATTTTCTTCCATCGCCGCAAAAAATGTAATAGCAGAATCACAGAATAAACGCTCCGCAGACTGGCAGAAGTCACTTAAGAAAAGTACACACTTATACCATAAATAACTATTTTGTAGTTTAGAATCTAGTGATAATTTCATTAGGATGGGCCCTCCCCGGGCGAAGGTCGAGTCATCGGCGAACTGGGCGACGATGGTTGGGTCCGCGTTGAATGGGCAAACGGCTCCACCAACTCATACCGCATGGGTAAAGAAGGTAAATACGATTTATCTTTAGCCGCTCCTCCATCACCAGTCACTTCAGACCCTGACAGCGACGATCCAGAATCGACACCACCTCACAGCAATAAAGACAATCAACTTATCCACATTTTACGGGATGCATCAGTTAATTTACTTCGAAATGTTAGCATTTGCGCTGGACTTTATTTAAGATCACACCATAAAACTACAATACATGGGTTGACAGCGCTTTTTTATGCTTTGATACAACAAACACATCATGATGATTGGTGCACGCTAACTTTAATAAGAAGTATTTCTCATTCAGAAGATATGTGCCGAGCTTTAAGCACAAAACCGTGGGTAGATTTGTTGTTAAAAATTGTTCAACAAACAGATATTGGTTTGCCGAAACAAATACAGGCATTGAGAGTATTACAAACCGTATTACCATCTTGGGATATTGATAATCCAGATATTTATCATGTTTTAGAAAAATTATTAAACATGTTAGGCCACATAATATTAACATGTACTTATGATTGTTCCCGAACACCAGCCGATCCAAAATCTCTTGTGTTGTTAACACAATCATACAGCAGCACATTATCCCACGAAATAATAAATCTCCTACGTATGCTACACAGTATCGTCGGCTGGAATCAAGTTTTAAACTCATTACTAGTCCAAAAACTCAATTTAGCTGCCGAATATTTATCAAACGGCTCATTAAATTCAATGTTAAACGAACTCAGTGCATCTGAACAACATTACTACATGATGATTTCGTCTTTGAGTGTACTAGGCGGCATAGATTTTCGCCCTAGAGTCGGAGCAAGTGTAGATATAGATAACAGCGTTGGAACTGTATCTAGAGTCACAATAAGAGGCAAATTGTGTGTACAAATTCATGAAACTTCAGAAATTAAAAAAACTACGTTGAATAATTTGAAAATTTTGCCGGAATTGACTTTTAATTTAGACAAAATGCCGATGACGGATCATGTTATTAAAATGTGGACAGCTTTATTGTTAAATAAATACGGAACATCAACAATTAATTACGAAAAAAGACCAACAAATTTACCCGGACATGTTAATGTATCTTATTTGAGAAGTCAACAACATATGTTAGCATCAATGAACGCTGTTAGAACATTGTTTAATTATCAGTTTAAACTTAGACGAATATTGCGTTATCAAATATCTTCAATAGACCAATCATTGGATCAAGTTTCAGTTGAAGACGAAGCCAATTGTTGTCCACCAGTTTTATTAATACAAAAAATACTTTCAAAAGCTATTCAACCAAGTCCTTTAAAAGCAGTATTCACCTTAGAAGAAATGTTAACAGCCGCTACAAATTTAAGCCAATATCTCGCCACTGTATGCAATAACGGCACTCAATTCTCAAAAGTTAGTAACGAAAAACCAACAATCATCAACAAAGACGCTTCTGAAGTGGCTTCACCAGCAAGCGAATGCTCAATCCAGTCAGTTTTAAGCGAAAAAAGCTGTAAAAAACGCAAACAAGACGCCAGCCAGCCATTAACTTCATCGCCACTGATTGTCCAGCTCACAGAAATGGGATTTCGCAAAAAAAGCGTCGAAAACGCAATCAAATCATTTGGAGTTGTCCCAGACGTACCTCTCACACCCGAAACTGTAGTCGCCTGGCTTTTAGAACACCCAGAAACGGGTCAAAGCGATTCAGACACTGTCAGTTCGTTCGATGATGGATCAGACACGGAATCTATTTCAGAACAAGATGAAATTGTCTCATCTGCGGCTGCTACCGAATGCGTAAGTTCAAATATGATTTTGTGAATTTTGTGAGTGAGTTTGTGGTTTTTTAGTTGGACGAAGCAGCAAATACTGTCGGGTTTCACCAACGATCAGATTTTTTATCGAACGATGAATATGCGATGTATATTAGAGATAATGTACAAGTTGGAATGTTAGTTAGGTGTTGCAAAACTTATGAAGAAGTCCATATGGGTGATGTTGGAAAAGTTGTTAAAATCGATAGGGAAGGATTGCACGATTTGAATTTACAAGTAAAAATTATATTTATAATGAAGTAACGCAAGCGGTAATACGGTTGCAATAAAGTGACGCACGGGGTGGAACTAATTCGAGTTCCTTATATGAAAATCTTTCTTATTATGCACTCTATTAAAATTTGATGTAGGTCTTTATGGGCCAACTTTTTGAAACAATTTTAATAGACGCCACAGTAATTTTCGATCGTCTTTTGTTTTTGAGCAAACTAAAACTTGATTTTTTCTTATTTTGATACAGGGACTAAAACCGAAAAATATTTCGTTCAGTTCTTATCCGAACGAAACCGAAAAATTTCGTTTCCGTTCTTAATGTTCCCACCTAAATATTTTCGTTTTCGTTTTCGTTCACAGTAGTTAAATACCGGTTAATACCGGTTATAACTATTAATGAGTAACAATTGATGAAAATATAGAAATATAATAAGTTTTTTTTTATTAAACATGAAAATAAAACATACATATAAAGGAAAGATAATACATATATAAAAATAAGAAAAGCTTATGCTATGGCCTTATTTTTTTACGATAAAGAATAAAACATTAATTACATTTTATTTCACCTAACTAATAGTATGTTTTCAAGCAAATCTTCCTTTATGTTAGTTCTCTTATATAAGTACTTAACATAACTAATAAAACGTATACCGACAGTGTGTGCAAATGAAAATTATCGCAGTCAGTGTTCAATAGATGAAACTACGAGTATACCGTTTAACCTAACACGTAACAGGGTTAGCTACTGGAGAGCTACTTTGAAAATCTGCTTGTTTGCAAATCAAATATCTGAAAATTCAATAATATTTGCCTGTAAAATATTTGCTGTAAATAAAATAAAATATTAAATAAAATAACGGTTAAAACCGGTAACCGATATAAATTATTTCGTTTTCAATCATGAACGAAAAAAATTTATTGCGTTTTCGTTTCCGTTTTCGTTCTTATAAAAATTTCGGTTTATTTCGTTATTTCGTTTTCGTTTTCGTTTCGTTCTTAGTCCCTGATTTTGAAATCATACCTCGTTTATAGTGAAAATGATTAGGGAGAAGACTCACGTCATCAACCTGAAAAAACCTTATAAAATGAAATATAACTTGTAGAAATTGTTGGGTGTTATTTATTTTTAAAAGAGTAAAAAGTACTAGTATTAAGTAATGTATATATTAATGATATTTACAATTATTTCTAAGTCAATCATTATTCCTTTTACGGAATATACAATTATTTGAAATAATTGTAGTTTATTTTCGTACCATACGTTGGCACTACTGAGAATGACCAAGTTGTCAAATAATTTTATATTCCGTAAAAGGAATGATTGACTTAGAAATAATTGTAAATTAATTAATATATTTCCTTTTCTTTAATACTTACTATAATAAGCGAGATATGAAAAATTAGGAGCTTTAATTTTGTATTGTAAAATTTTGATACATGCGTCTGTTTTCGCGAAAATGGCTAAAAACAAAAAATCATTTTTTACACCTTTGATCCAAGATGTTTCTTTTTAAATAATACCTTTCTCAAGGATTTATGCTCTTCACCTATGTTTTTGCAAAACACAATAACCTAGACTTGACAAAAACCATGGAATAATAATTTGATTTAAATTACGTCACTGGGTAGATTTTAGCATAGATGGCAGTGTAGTAGATAATTAGATATCTGTTACTCTACGACATACGTCATTAATATTTGTAACGTGATAGAAAGTAATGTCAACATGAACGTATATCTGCCACACAACATAAAGTACATAGACATACGCCACGTAATCTTTCTCTTTCTAACATGAAATGTTGCTAAGGTACTGCTGTATTAAATGATGTGTATTCTTTCTTCGAACAAGTGACCATGAATTGTCATCTTTCGTGAACCAAAGTATAGCAGATAACTTCATTGCATTTCGTATACATAGACGTGCAACATGAAATATTTATGAATACATTTTAACTGAAAAAAATAAGTGTAATTTATTTGAAAATTATGTTTCTTTTTAAATAATGCCTTTCTCAAAGATTTATGCTCTTCATCTATGTATTTGCAAAACCCAAAAACATAAGACTTGACAAAAACCATGGAATAATAATTTGATTTAAATGTCAACGTCACTGGGTAACTATTAGGACAGAGGGCAGTGCAGTAGATAATTAGATACCTGTAATTCTACGACATACGTCATTATTATTTGTAATGTGTTAGAAAATAATGTCACCATTTACGTACAGTAAAATTTTTGAAAGATGTCCGATCAAGGTTATCTACGAATTGTATGAGTTCAGATTTTTGCTCCGCCCAAATTCAGTAGTGTCGTTTGCTTAGTTTGTATGAGGGTACATAAGATACGATATATGTTACACTAAAAGCATTCAAATTTCAAGAATAAATCAACTTGTAAGTCTATTAGCAAATGTAAAACCAAATATGTGAAAAATAAGATAATGGCACAATATCAGTGTCAGTGACACTGACAGAAAATAACGTTATTCGTACGGCTATGAATCAAGGTAATGTGTCTGAATTAATACATAAACTTACGTTACAGCGAAAGTATTATCAACAATGAGCATCGTTTTAAAGTAAAATGTCCTAACTTACTCGAAACAATATGAATTTTTGAAAGACAAACGTGTTATATCCATCCTTATCGCACACGCTTATAGACTGCAAAGGAGAGAGATAAATGTATGCCAATTTGTTAATTCGTTCATGATACAAATAACCTTGATCAGACATCTTTAAATAATTTTACTGTATATCTGTCACACAACATAAACTATATAGACATACTTCAAATGATCTTTCTCTTTCTAACATGAAATGTTGCTAAGCTACTACTGTATAAAGTGTTGTGTATTCTTTCTTCGAACAAGTGACCTTGAATAGTCATCTTTCGTGAACCAAGTATAGTATGCTAGTTTGGAGATTTTGTCGCTAAATTCAGAGACATTATAAAACGAATCGTAACTTTAATAGTTATTTGTATATCAAGACCGCGAAATCACTCTTTAGCGTACTGAGAGAAAAATTGTCGCCAAGGCCGCTTGCGGCCGAGGCAAGACAATCTCGAGGACGCTAAAGGATTTCGCGGACAAGGTGTACACAATATTTTTTGTGCAACCGTAAAAAATATGTAATTACAAATTTTATTAATTTTAAACAGTTTCACTGTAAATTGAAAGTTGGCTTTCAAGGTAGCTATGGAATTGACATTTGAGAAACAAAACAATTAGCTTTGAAAAAATCATAGTGATTGTTTACTCAATTTCGCGGCCGCTGTCATGGTAGCGGCCGCGAAATGGATTTCGCGGCCGTTGCCATAACAACAACCGCGAAATTCAATTTCGTGGCCTACATTGCGGCTGCGAAATGCCTATTTCGCGGCCGGTTCCACAAAAAAGAATTTGCGACCTATCTCAAATGTGGAGTTTTAGATGCAAGGCTAGCCACATTTACGGAGATATTTTTTTCCGAAACTGTGATTTCGAATATACTATTTACAATTGCAAAATTTATATTATTTAAAAAATTAACATTCAAACAGTAACTTTTTTGTTTTGCTGTCGGTATTACATGATTCCATCCTAAACAATAAATCAATTGGAGGTTATAGGGCGCGAGCAGATACGTGACTCGAGCGACCTTGAAGTTCTTGGAATCAGGTGATTTGTGTGCGCGTGTCACTTTGACAACAACAATGTAATTTTCACAAGACCAATGTTTTGACTTATTTTGATTTTGAATTGCTAAAATGTTATTTTACAATTTTCAGGCAGTAAAATCATATATTACTATTTAGCAGTTCAAAATCAAAATAAGTCAAAACATTTTTCTTGTCGAAGTGACACAAATCAGCTGATTCTAAGCACTTCAAAGTCGCTCGAGTCACGTATCTGCTCGCGCCCTGTATTTCATTAATCTGCCAATTTTTAAAGCAGTCATATCACCTCTAGAAAACGAAAAGCACGTAGAGCGTAGCATTAGCTTTCTTCCGTGCTCCTTGCTATATTTAGTTCAGCTGAGCTACTGTGTTATTTAGTGAGCGGTGAACGATCTAAAGAGTACAGCGCGTCTTTGTACAGCATGTGAACGAATGGCACAGCGCGAGAACGAGCGCATGGATAGTGTGAACTAGTGAGCCATGTGCCGTACTTTGCGAACTAAAGAGTCGTTGGTTCATAGCTCACTAAAGTGAGTCGTTCAAAATGAACGACCCATCACTAACTGGACTATATAAATCATACAAGTTTTCTTCCTTTGCGCCTGCGTTACTTCATTATAAATCCCGCTTAACTTTAAAATATATTCTTACATCTCTCCTTTCTTTAGGTACAGTGGCAAAACAAAGGCAGCACATATTGGGTCCGTTTTATTCACATCGAACTATTAGGTTTTCCTCCCGCGTTGCCACCTCCCGCCGCTATCAAAGTCGGCGATAAAGTAAAAGTCAAAGCCTCTGTCGCAACCCCGCGTTATAAATGGGGTTTTGTAACTCACGACAGTATTGGTATCGTAACCGGCATATCCTCAAACGGTCTAAATGTAACTGTAAACTTCCCCAAACAAAACAACTGGACCGGTTTGGTTTCCGAAATGGAAATCGTTCCTTCATTCCACACTGGAATTGTTTGTGATGGGTGTTGTTTATCAGCGATAAAAGGCGCGCGGTTTAAATGCAAATTGTGTGATAATTTTAATTATTGTGAAAATTGTTTTTATACGAAAAAAACACATAGACATTCGTTTAATCGCATAGCTGAACCCGGTTCAGCTGCAGTTTTCGCAGGAAAACCAGGCCGATACTATCGCCATGATGTTTTAGACACAGATGGACTGATTAAAGAGTGGTCGAAATGCGTAAAAAGTATCGCTGTTTCATCTAGAGAAGGGTCAACCAGTGTTGACGATCCCAGATGGTCTTGGCAAAGTTGTGGCGCACAAGGAAAACACTGGATTAGATTAGATATTCAACCAGATATTATTATTAAACAGCTTAAAATGGACGTAGACCCAACTGATAGTAGTTATATGCCGTCTTTGATAGCAGTTAGCGGTGGCACAAGTTTCACAAATTTGACAGAATTGAATATAATTAATGTCAAAAATACGGACACAACTTTGATTTTACTGAGCAATCTTGATGAAGTAAGTATTAATTTAAGTTTTCGACCTTCTTACAAGTAATTATTTTCTTTTAGCATTATCCATGCATCGAAATTGCAATTAAACAATGCCGTAACGGCGGCATAGACTGCAAAGTCCACGGTTTAAATATAATCGGTCGCAAGCAGCCAACAGTACACGAACTTAAATCGTCCATTTCTTTTTTGGCAAACGATTGGGAATTGAACACAGAAACTACGTCATCAACTCAGGGCATACAAGAAACACCTACTACTCAACAAACTCAGCCGGGTGATTGCCGCGTTTACGTTTGGGGTTTAAACGATAAAGACCAACTCGGGGGGATGAAAGGAAGTAAAGTTAAATTACCAACTCATTCAGAATTTTTGAGTAGATTAAAACCAATTCACATCGCCGGTGGTTCAAAATCATTATTTATTGTATCGCACGAGGGGAAATTATATGCCTGTGGAGAAGGAACTAATGGACGGTTAGGTTTAGGGCATAATAATAATGTTTCTCAACCCCGACCAATCGCATTTCTTTCGCATTATGTCGTAAAAAAAGTCGCTGTCCATTCGGGAGGAAAACACGCCATGGCTTTAACCCTAGACGGCAAAGTTTTCAGTTGGGGCGAAGGAGAAGACGGTAAACTCGGCCACGGTAATCGCTTAAACTTAGACAAACCCAGAATGGTCGATTCTTTACGCAACAAAAGAATCCGGGACATCGCTTGTGGTTCAAGTCATTCAGCAGCAATTACCAGCAGCGGAGAACTATACAGTTGGGGTTTGGGCGAATATGGCCGCTTAGGACATGGAGATAATGTCACCCAACTCAAACCAAAACTTGTCCGAGCTCTTTTGGGACATAGAATCGTTCAAGTTGCTTGCGGAAGTCGAGATGCGCAAACTTTAGCCCTATCAGATGAAGGGTTGGTATTTAGCTGGGGCGACGGTGATTTTGGAAAATTGGGGCGGGGTGGTTCCGAAGGTTGTAACGTCCCGCATAACATAGAACGCTTAAACAGTTTAGGAGTTTTACAAATAGAATGTGGTGCACAATTTTCGTTAGCTTTAACGCGCGCTGGAG